>OZ038388.1:54454348-55654348 GCA_964036045.1 Eutreptiella sp. 'Long Island Sound 2002' | reverse complement strand
ACTTGCCCACCCTATTGTTTCTTTACCCATTTTGGAGTGGGTCTTCAGGACTCTGCATACATTGATTTGCTGGCTGAGTGGCATTGACTATCGTCTGGGTTGCGGAGAGCAATGGATTCTGTCGTGCATGTTTGCAGCTTGTTGGAGTTAGTTTAAAACGCAATGTGTGGACACACTCTGTAGCGGGAGCTGCATGGCCATGCGCGTATTTTGCTCCAGCTTACTCAATTTTGTATTTGCAGGCCGACTAGGTATCAGCCTTGTGGACCTTGGCCTCATGTGCCTGAGTTTGTGTGGGCACAGGAGCAGGGTACCATTGAGGAGGAGGAAAATGATGACGGTGTTTGTTGCCAATTGTGTGGCCACAGTCCTGGTGACATATCTAACGTTATGCGAATAGCTTTAGTTTTGTCTCTCACTGGGAGCCGGGGGAGGGGGGGCTCAAGAAGCATGCAAACCCAGATTGCAGGCCACGTCTTTGTATACTACCCTCTGATGTACATATGTTTGTGTGTCTATAGTTGATAAGTTTCGGCTGCCATACAGCCTGACTCCAATGAGCTTGGGGCTAGCACTCTGTTGGCACAATGGGCAACTAAGCCTGGCACTAGCCATTCCACGGCTACATCGTACTCAGATGAGTCAGAACCAAATCTCCCATGTCGAATTGCTTTGCTGGACGTGTGCCGGGCTTCGGCCTGATTTCATTGTCCCTTGTTGGGGAGGGGGGTGGGGTACAGATCTCGTTGTGCATTGGCCGGTACAGACATCATCATTGCAAAACTGAGTGTGGCACTTTCCACTTGAACATGTGTGCATCTTGCATACCATTGCATAATGTACCTTACAAGACTGAGTAGTTTGTTCATAGGTACCAATTTGAAGGCAATTTTGTTGTTATCTTGTGGGCTTTGCTGCTTTGCCGTGCTATCACATTGGTGGCAGGTGATCTTGGGTGAGTTCTCCAGGAGGTGCACGCAGTGCGCACGCAGTGCAACAACTTGACCATGGTGTTTCCAAAGGTGCCGAAGAACTTTTCGGGTTGTCTTCAACATTGGGCCCGCAGTGTTTTTCTACCGGAATGTGAGCATGCAATGAGACTCAGAATGATGCAGTGTGAGGGGGTGCCCTAAGTGCAATGTGCACAGTGCAATTGTGCTAGAGTAGAGCGCAAGAGAGAACCAGAGCAAGCCCCACAACAGGCTCATGAAGAAGCAACCAGGCTGCTGCAACTCGAAAATGACTTCGTCACGGCTGCCTCGATTTTGGGGGTCGGCTGTATTTTGCATGTTGCACTAGGGGGAGCCTTAAGCGCAGTGCAACTATTTGGGCGTCTGGCCGTACTAGAGACCCATACTTTGAGATACTAGGGGCCCCTAGGGGCATCATGGTGACCCCTAGCGGAGGTTTTGACTTCTGATTTTGTCCCCCTTTGTTTGGGGATCCCCGAGAATGCAGGGGTGACATAGCATTTCCGCCCTCTTTTGGGCCCCAACCTTCCGGTGCTATTGAGGAAACCGGGACAATCTTTGAATCCACGCTTTGAAACGATGTCCATGGGTGACAAGTGTGAACTGCAATATTGTACGGATTGCATTGACACACACACATGTGACAATGTGACATTTCTTTGATTCTGCAATTGTGTCATGTTGTGCACACAAGTTGCGTATTCTCAATGTGTACTTAGTTGACAATGGAACAAAAAGACAGTTGTGTGTTCTTGAGGGTGGCGACCAATGCGCTGTTCATGGCTTTTCCAGTTGTGCATGATGTGTGTTATGTGAAGGGAAGGTAGTTTGCAACTTTCTTGAGCTGGGGCAGTTTGGGTTACCTAATTCTAAGGGTTTTTCCAAGGGGTGTGCTTGGGGGCTCTTCGGGGGGAACATAGTCTAAAAGTAGCGCGCAGTGCGCGCGCAGTGCAAAGATTCCCCCCTAGGGTGTGGGACATCAGTGGACCACTTGGCTGCAGAACTGGACTTATTTGGGGCTTTTGGGGGGGGTGGCAATCTTCAGGTCAGTCTTGGTAGGTATGGCTCAAAAGCACAGTGCAAGGAGTCCCTGAGCAACATGTCCAGCCATCTATGCACATGCCCAATGGAGGAGTGTCATCCAGTCCTTGACGCACCCCTCACTACACTGGTGGAGTGGTCGTTTTGTATGAATGATGGGTGTTTCACTGCAAAATTGGAAGGCATGGCTCTCATATGTGCATGCCAGTGGTGGATGTGAACTGGTTAAATGTCCGGGAGGGATGGGCATAGGTTTCTGCAATGGATTCATGTCGCCTTGAAACGCTCTTTAGATCTGACCAATCCATGGCGAATCAGCAACACACCGACAAGGAAAGGCTCATCAGAGACCTGGAAGCTGAGATAAGCCAATTGGAGCAGCAGCTGCTGCAGGAGAACCAGAAAGTGACTGAACTGGAGCAGCAACAACGCCAAGTTGAGCAGGAGCTGGAGAAAGCGGAGGAGTGTGCAAAGCAGAAAGAAAAGGAGCTTGAAGCGTTGCAATCCGAACTTGAGGCGGCGCAGCGTGAGCTGGAAAAGCTACAGGACCTGCGGGCTGAGCTGCTCGAGGAAATACGCTTGAAAGAGGAGGAGATTGAACGCCAGGAGGAGAGAATTGAGGCGGTGCAGCAGCAAATCGATGAGCTGGAGCAGGAGATAGAAGAGAAAGAACAGAAAAAAGCGGAGTTGGAACAGCAGCTGCAGCAATTGAAACACGAACTCGCGATGCTTGAGCAGCAGGAGCAGCGGCTGGAACAGGAGCTGAAAAATCTCGAGGCCCAACTGCAGCAGCTGGAGCGCCAGCTGGAGCAGCTGAAGGACGCTCTAAGGAAGGCAGAGCTGGATTTGCAAAAGGCAGAGGACAAAGTGGATGAGTGCCAGAAGGCAATTGTGGTGGCGAAGGAGAACGTGGCGGAGGCAGAGATCGCTGAACACGCTGCACAATCGAAAGTAGATGAGCTTGTGGATTTGATGGCTTTGGTGAAACATGTTCTGGAACACAAGCAGCAGGAGAAGCAGGAGGCCGAGAACGAGCTGCAGCAAGCGACGGCTGAAGTGGAGCGTCACAAGGCGGAGGTTGCACGCTGCAAGGACGCCCTGGCAGCGGCCAAGGCCGCCCAACAGCAAGTGCGGCAGCAGCTTGACCAGGCCATGGCTGCAGTGGGTGAAGAGCGGCGCAACAACAGTCAAAAGGAGGCGTTCCTCCAGGCGGCACAGGAGCTTTGCAGGACTCTATCTTCAGAGATCCAGGGTGCAAGGGCTGCCGTTGAGCAGTGCAACGCAGACCATCAGCAGAAGTCGCAGGCGTTGCAGGAAGCGAAGCAGCAGCAGCAGCAGAAGCAGCAGGTGCTGGCCAGCGCAAGGCAGCAGTGTGCCCAGGAAGAGCTGAAGCTGAGACAGAGCGAGCAGGAGCTGGCAAGCGCCGAGGCAAGGGAGAAGGAGGCCGTTGCACAGCACCAGGAGAGCGTCCAGGAGCGTGTGGTGGCGACCCAGGAACGCGACGCCGCGAAGGTCCAGGCAGACAATGTGGAGAAGGCGCTGCAGGAGGCGCTCCAGAAGCTCCACCAGGCTCAGCAGGCGCTGCAGGAGGCGGAGGCACAGCTGCAACAGGCGGAACAGCAGCTTGCAGCCGATCAACAACAACTGACGGCCGCTGAGGCCGAGTCTGCGGCTGCAGAGGCGGACCTTGCCGCTGCCTGCGCAATGGATCCCCCGTGCCCAGGTGCCGTTGCCGCAGCTCAGGCGCGTGCTTGTGCCGCCAACTCGAGGGTGATGGCCATGCAGGCGACGGTGCGGCGCAGCGAGGCGCACGTCGCGCAGTGCCGCAGGACCGTCACGGCGCGCAAGGGGGCCGTGACCAGAGCCCAGAACCAGGTGAACCAGCGGCAGGCGGAGAGCCAGCGATGCAAGGAGGCCCTGGCAAAGGCCGAGGCGCGGCTGCAAAAGGCGACGGCGCACGAGCAGCAGTGCAAGGCGAAGGCCGAGGCGGCCACGAAGCACCGGGAGACATGTGCCCGGACCGTGCAGAGGCAAGCAGAGGTGGCCAAAAAGGCACGGGATGGCGTCCAGCAGGCGGAGAAAGACCTCGCGGCGCAGGAAGCGAAGACACAGCAGTGCCAGCTGGCGGCAGAGCAGGCCCGCACCGCTTTGGATGCCCAACGGAGTCAATTGCAGGCGCGGGAGCAGGAGTGCAACCGGGCGCAGCAGCAGCAGAGCCAATGTGAGAGGGCAAAGACCCAGAGCGATGACAGACTCCGGCAGCTGCAGATGCAGCAGGAGCGGGACCAGGAGGCCCACGAACAAGCCCTGTCCAACTCTACTGCAGCAGGCAAAAGGGTCGCGGATGCCGAGCGTCAGTTGGAGCATGTGCAGGAGAAGGTAAAATACGCCGCCATGACGGTCCAGGAACTGAAGACCGTGCTTATGGAGCATGAGAAAAAGCACCGGGCGTTGCAGCGCGATCACGAAAGAGCGAGAGAGGCTCATGCGCAGCAGAAGCAGATGCTGGGGGAAGCGAAGGCTGAGTTAAAGAATGCTGAACGGGAGCTGGTGCAGGAGAAGCGGGTGCTTGCTGACAGGCAAAAGGCGGTGAGCGCTGCTGAGATTGACAAAGCGGCCTGCTTGGCCAACATCAACACAGTGAAAGGCAGGCTGACGGATGTGGCCAACCAGAAGGCGCAGGTGAAGCAGCGAGAGGGCGAGATCATTGCGGCGAAGACGACGCTGGAGAAGGAGCTGAAGGCCATGACGAAAAAGATGCGGGATCTTGAGAAGCAGAAGCAGAAAGCCGAAGCGAAGCACAGGGAATTGATTTCTGAGAAGCAGGAGCTGCGCAGGAAGCATGACAGCCTGCAGCGCGACATCCAGACGCACGAGAAACAGGTAAGCACCACGGTGGGGAAGGTTTCCAAGTGTGATTCGGAGCTGCGAAAGCTGCAGGACGACCTGGAGGTGAAGCAGCACAAGAACACGCAGTTACAAACCTCCCTGTCGAGTTCTAAGCAAAGGCACCAGAATTTGTCCAGCCAGAGGTCCGAGAAAATCATGCTGAAGAACAGGGTTACCATGACCGCCACTGCCAGCGTATCGCCAGTGGTCAACTCTGTAACAGCCACCCAGCCAGTGCAGCAGATCAGGCGAAACTGGGCGCACTATTGAACACACTCGATTTGCACGTCCCCAAGTGAAGCGGAAACTAGAACCCCAGTGGCACATTCACAGTCAAAGGTGCGGTTTTGACAGTTTTCCTTGGCTCTCCAGGTGTGTGGAATGGCTCAAGCTCCAGTACAAAATCTATTTAGGAATTGTGGATTTTTTTGCATGTGGTGGATTTGAGAGCCAAGTTGGAGTTGATGCATCATATGCGGACCCTCAGGGACTCCCACACAGCTGGACACGGGCCCCACGGAAACCGAGTCTTGCTCCTTTGGATTTCCTCCTGTGGATGTCCCCGGTTTGGGCTAAGGGCCACCCTCACCGACCCCCCCCCACATTCTGGCGACGGGACCACCCCTCACCTGCAGAGTGCCCCCTAATCTTGGGAGGGGGCTGCCCCACACATGCACTCGCCCTGCCATTGGGGGGGAAGGGGACGCCCCATGGGGTGGGCATTGGGCGCATTGCATCCTTTGGTGCAGTGCTGTGGGCCGCAAAGAGAGAATGCCACCACCCTCCAACCGGTGCAGCAACCCTCCACGACCCCATTACACTCAGTTGGGATGATACAGAGTTAAGCTACGAGGTGCGGTGACTGGATTTCCGTCACCAGAGGCTCCAGTCGAGCACGCTCCTCACCTTCGACATTAAAGAAACACTCCATGGGCCTCAGAAATGCCCGAACCAGAAATGGATACAGAACCCCTGCCAATCCTCCATCACCTTCAAAACCCTCCACAACGCTCAACAATCCTCCCCAGCCCTTGAAAGCCCTCAGCAACCCTCGAACTGGTGAGGGAACCCACGACGACCTACCGCAGCTGTTAAAGACGGCCTCCACGGGCCTCTAGAACCCTCCGCCGGGCAAAGGAACCTTCTACAACCCTTGCCTCTTTGAGCATCAAACTCGTACTCTGAGTAGCAAGCGAGACTGGAAAGAAGACCAACCGTACCTGAAGGAACAACGCCCCACACATTCTTCCAAAAACGCAAGGAAGGATCACTCAAGCTGGTGTTTGCTTCGTCGTTTTGATCTCTTTGGCAGATGGGATCCATCAGTTTTCAAAGCAGGGGGTGGAGTGTGGAATGAGTCCAAGACCTATTCCTGCCCCTTGTCGGTAGCACGTCAAAACGTGCGGTGAACAGACTTAGCAGATGAGTGTCCCTTTGAAAAGTGAGTTGTATCAGTTGAGATATGTTTGTGGCAAACGATCGAATTGAAGAGAGCGTTCCGCTGGCTCTGTTTGCAGTGGTGTTTGGGTAGGGGTCAATGGAAGGAGAACATAATAGTACCTTAATCTCAGCCCTCCCTTTTGGGCTGATGGGAGGCAAGGTGACCAGAAATTTGCTCTAGGGGGGGGGGTCGAGCCCCAAGATGGGGTGTGTGGGGGGGGGGGTTCAGAAAATGGGCTCCCAAGTCCAAGAGCCAATTTTGTTTGTTTTTACCCTCTGCTGATGGGTCCAAAAAAATTTTGAAAAAAGTTTTTACCCCAATTGTGTATGTTCAACATGATCAGTGCGTCATGGGGATCATTTGTTGGGGTACCCAGCGCCCCCCCCCCCCCAGATCCTCCAGGCATCGGCCTGGCATGCCCCCCCCCCCCCCCAGGCGGCTGGGTACGGGTGGGGACCAGAGCCCCCACCGGGAGCACCCAGGCACCGCGCTGTGGAAGCAGGGTGTGGAAGCCGGGTGCATTACAAGGGTGTGGCTCACCCCCGAAAGCCCCACAGGCCGCTGCGAGTGCAGGTGAGGGCAAGGCGTGAGGATAGGGCCACACAACCACCAACTCGTGATGTCACAGGAGGAAACGACTCGTGTTCCTCCGGGAATCTGCGATCGGAGGTGCACACGGCCCTTGGGAGTCATCGGGCTTGCCATGCAGCGTCACTCCCTCGAGGTACACTCGACCCTTGGGAGTCGTCCAACTCGCCATGCGGCGACACTCCCTCACGGAACTGGTGCAGTCTGCACAGTACAGCCGGTTGGGTACAGTGGTCATAGCGTGAGTCCTAGTTCTCGGTCTAGGTCTAGTTTTTGCCCCAAGACAAGCATTTTCCTTGCAACCCATCATTCCTGCATTCAAGGTCTCTTCAAGTGCCAGAATGCAGGGTCATGTTCCAACGATCGCCTTGGCTAACCCTCGCCCACCCTGGCCCACCCTCAATCGCAGGTGCACGCCGATGTTTTCATCAAAGCACAGGCAGGCATTAGGAGGTACATTTTGTCGCTGCTTAATGCCTTTGAGTATTTACAGCTCATCAACTCTGTGTTCGTCCTGTGGTGCCCATCTGATCCACAACTGTTCACATGCGGCTCATTCATGCATTTCGTTAACTGTCCATTGATAGCTGGCAGGAATGGCCGATCACACCACAAAATGGACCGAGACAACCTTCGCCAGACAGGGGTGCATATCCCAGTGTCCTTTGCTGATAGCATATGCCCAAGAACAAAGGAATTTGGAAAAAGGAATTTGCAGTCATCATCATATGCTGCAGGGGACGACCACGACCCTTCTCTTGGGAGACCTTCAATGCCACTACGTGATCCACAACAGTATGATGTGCCCCCCTCCTCAGTGCCTGCCTCGGAGTGGAAGCCCTGAGGCCCTGTAAAATCACTCCTGGCCCCTCAATCAAGAGCCTGTGTGGACAGTGTCTCAACATAGAAATCCCCAAAACCTTCTGCCTCCCGAAAGTCAAGTGGGGTTCCTGTGGACAGGGAAACCAAACCTGTAAGGCAGTGAACCACCTCTGCCACCCCCCCCTCCCGCCCGCCCGCCCACCCAACCACCCACCCTGCAGTGACAACAATGACCCAGATGATTCAGATTCCTCTAAGTTGTAGCTGCACTTCTGTACGTTAAACTGGGAAATCAGAAGATCTGGGTAGTCTTCTTGTTCTTGTTGACCTGCTTTTACTTCATCGGGTTGGGGCACTGCAGCATTGTGATATTCTCCCCCCTGATTGTATGGCTGTCATTCCCTGCATTTGCCAGCCAGCAGGGCAATCCTTTTTGGAGGCGTGCTTTTTTTTTACTTTTTTGTTAACCAATTTTGCTCAAACCTGAGTTCCACCATGCAAACGCCCCTTCTGTGTTGTGAGCCAGGTTCCAAGAAGCAACGGTCGGCTTGATAGGGTAATCCGACCCTTGAATTGAAATCACCTCTAAGAGAGGTTGTTAGATCAAGCGCAGGCGCGAGCGTCGTATACCCCCCTTTTTGGGGGTCGTTCGCGTAGCATACCCCAATGTATGGTTTCTAACGTCTAACCCCCTGTAAAATCATCATTTTAGGACCAAAAATGATCCCCCAATGATTTTTTGGATTTTGACCCCCGTACCCCCCCGCACCGGGGTACCCTTTTTGGGGGGGGGGGATGGGGGGGGTGGGGGGGGGGGTCAAAACTTCTTTGTGTATTGTGGCCGCTGTGTGTGTATTTGGACCTGGGTCCTGAAGAACTTTTTTCTTGTATATGGACCCCCTAACCCATGGCGGGGGTCCCGGGTCCCAACTCGAGGTACCCCCAGTCACCCCCCCCCTATATGGCCCTCGCCAATGAGGACTTAGCCGTTTTCACGCTGGATAGGCTGTTTAGTGGCACGTGAAGGTTTTTTGAAATCACCTCGCAGAGGTTGTTAGATCAAAGCCAGGCAGGCGTATATATGGGGAAAACGCCACATACCCCCCCATTTTGGCGTTTTTGGGCCTATTCGCGTACCCTACCCCAAGGGGTTGAATTGTTAGTTTAACACCTTGTAAAATCATTATTTTGTCCAATAAACGCATCCCCCAATGAGTTTTTGGTCCGGACCCCCCCAGACCCCCCCCACTTGAAACCCACTTTTTTGAGGTTTTGAGGGAGGTGGGGGGGGGGGTGGGGGTGGGGGGGGGGGGTCAAAAATGTCGAAAAAACGACCCCCCCTTTTTTTGGGTCGAAAATCATGAATCTTTTGGTTTTTTCGATTTTGAGCCGAAAAAGTGTTTCCGGGTCCCGACTCTATGGGGTTTGTATGGGGCGGAGTGGGACGAGCGCTCACGCAGTTTATGCACTTTCCAGCCATTTTTGCTATGTTGGTGGTTTTGGCAACCTCGGTGACCGCGTGCTACCCACTCCGAGGGGTGTGAGTGGGGATGTTGTGACAGTATATGCCTACTAGGATACGGAAGGACGTTTTTTTGCAGTCTCTAGCCTTGCCTAGGGCCGTTCACAACCCGTGCCAAAGACGCGAAATGGCTGTTTCCACCAATAATGGCCTAGTGAATGGGCCAGTACACAACCTGCTCATGCAGTTTTTCACCCTGGGCAGCTCAAAAATCGAAGTTTTCGAAACTTGTTTTTATGATATGCAGTTTTTCACCCTGGGCAGCTCAAAAATCGAAGTTTTCGAAACTTGTTTTTATGATATTGTGATCACCCAAAATGACCATCCAAGGTATGTAAAGCATGTTTTAGGCCGTATTTACGTATATTTCATCCTATTTGGGTATTAGGTCGCAGGCGGGGGGGGGGGTGTCCAAGGGGATTGGTACACAACCTGCTTATGCAGTTTTTCACTCTGGGCAGCTCAAAAATTGAAGTTTTTGAAACTTGTTTTTTTGATATTGTGACCACCCAAAATGACCATCCAAGTTATGTAAAGCATGTTTTAGGCCGTATCTACATGTTTTTCCCCCTATTTGGGTATTAGGTCCGGGGGGGAGGGGGGGGGGGGCTCCCAAGGGATTGGTACACAACGTGCTTATGCAGCTTTTCACCCCGGGCAGCTCAAAAATCGAAGTTTTCGAAACTGGTTTTTATGATATTGTGATCACCTAAAATGACCATCCAAGGTATGTAAAGCATGTTTTAGGCCGTATTTACGTATATTTCACCCTATTTGGGTATTAGGTCCCGGGGGGGGGGGGGGGTGTCTCCCAAGGGATTGGTACACAACCTGCTTATGCAGTTTTTCAACCTGGGCAGCTCAAAAATTGAAGTTTTTGAAACTTGTTTTTTTGATATTGTCACCACTTGAAATGACCATCCAAGGTATGTAAAGCATGTTTTAGGCTGTATTTGCGTGTTTTTCATCCTATTTGGGTATTAGGTCCGGGGGGGGGGGGGGTCTCCCAAGGGATTGATACACAACCTGCTTATGCAGCTTTTCAACCTGGGCAGCTCAAAAATCGAAGTTTTTGAAACTTGTTTTTTTGATATTGTCACCACTTGAAATGACCATCCAAGGTATCTAAAGCATGTTTTAGGCCGTATTTACGTGTTTTTCACCCTATTTGGGTATTGGCCGCACGGGGGGGGGGGTCTCCCAAGGGATTGGTACACAACCTGCTTATGCAGTTTTTCACCCTGGGCAGCTCAAAAATCGAAGTTTTCGAAACTTGTTTTTTTGATATTGTCACCACTTAAAATGACCATCCAAGGTATGTAAAGCATTTTTTAGGCCGTATTTATGTAGTTTTTACCCTATTTAGGGTGTGTGTGGCTTGGGGTAGAATCTCTGCGAGGTGGACTTGCCGAAGGCAATAGAATTCGATTTTTCATGACCACCTTCCGTTGCCCCTAGGATTGGTTTGGGTGATCATTTGGTGACAATGCGGGTGCTTGAGCACCCATGGGGGCTCACGTAGTGGCCACTGGGCCCATCTAGCCCGAACCATGGGCCCCCCAAAAGCTTCAAATTGCTGTTTGTAGGTGGTTCAATGGCATTTGGGGTGTGCACAGACTGCTCAAGCAGTTTTCCACCCTCTACACGTCAATTGGTATTGTGTAGGCTGTTTAGTGACACTTGAAAGTTTTTCACATTTCCACTTTTTCCAAAACCCTTCTGTTGCCCCTAGGATGGGTTTGGGTGATCATTTGGTGACAATGCGGGTGCTTGAGCACCCATGGGGGCCCACGTAGAGGCCACTGTGCCCATCTAGCCCGAACCATGGTCCCCCCATAAGCTTCAATTTTGTCCAATAAACGCATCCCCCAATGAGTTTTTGGTCCGGACCCCCCCAGACCCCCCCCACTTGAAACCCACTTTTTGGAGCCTGTGAGGGGGGGGATGGGGGTGGGGGGGGGTCAAAAATGTCGGAAAAAATGACCCCCCTTTTTTTGGGTCGAAAATCATGCATCTTTTGGTTTTTTTTCGATTTTGAGCCGAAAAAGTGTTTTCAGGTCCCGACTCCATGGTGTTTGTATGGGGTGGAGTGGGACGAGCGCTCATGCAGTTTATGCACTTTTCAGCCATTTTTGCTATGTTGGCGGTTTTGGCAACCTTGGTGACCCCGTGGTACCCACTCTGAGGGGTGTGAGTGGGCATATTGTGACAGTATATGCCTACTAGGATACGGAAGGACGTTTTTTGCAGTCTCTAGCCTTGCTTAGGGCCGTTCACAACCCGTGCCAAAGACGCGAAATGGCTGTTTCCACCAATAATGGCCTAGTGAATGGGCCGGTACACAACCTGCTTATGTAGTTTTTCACTTTGGACGGCTCAAAAATCGAAGTTTTCGAAACTTGTTTTTATGATATTGTGATCACCTAAAATGATCATCCAAGCTATGTAAAGCATGTTTTAGGCCGTATTTACATGTTTTTCACCCTATTTGGGTATTAGGTCCGGGGGGGGGGGGTGTCCCAAGGGATTGGGACACAAGCTGCTTATGCAGTTTTTCACCCTGGACAGCTCAAAAATCGAAGTTTTTGAAACTTATTTTTTTTGATACCATGATCACCCAAAACGACCATCCAAGATATGTAAAGCATGTTTTAGGCCGTATTTACATGTTTTTGACCCCATTTTGGGATTGGCCGAACGGGGGGGGGGGGGGGGTGAGGTTCTCGAATGGATTGGTACACAACCTGCTTATGCAGTTTTTCACCCTGGGCAGCTCAAAAATCGAAGTTTTTGAAACTTCTTTTTATGATATTGCGACCACACAATATGACCATCCAAGGTATGTAAAGCATGTTTTAGGCCGTATTTACATGATTTTCACCCTATTTGGGTATTAGGTCCCGGGGGGGTGGGGGGTCCCAAGGGATTGGGACACAACTTGGGGGAACGTTAGTGCGCCGGGCGCGCGCCGGGCATCTTTTGTGACCCGTGCCCTACCGGTGCACTGTTGCCGTTGATACGTTGGGCAACATTATATGGATTTGCCCCTTGGCCCGTGGGACATCAGCAGATGTTTTGATTTGGGATGGGTATGGACCTTCTCGTACCCGAGGTGATTTTTTTGATTTCGAAGTTGGGGGCCATGATGGTGCTTATAAGGGCCGGATTCATGTCATTGTGCCATTCATTGGAAGAAAGAATGGCACTTTGACAGCCCGCCAACAATGTTGCAATGACGTGCACGGGTGGTACAGGGCACGCATGGAGCAGCTGTTTGCTCGGTAGTGGCACGCAAGATGAGGCAGAGGATGAGTTTTTCACCTTGGACAGCTCAAAAATCGAAGTTTTTGAAACTTATTTTTTTGATATCATGATCACCCAAAATGACCATCCACGATATGTAAAGCCCGTATTTATGTAGTTTATACCCTATTTTGGGTGTGTGTTGCTTGGGATAGATTCTTTGCGAGGTGGACTTGCTGAAGGCTATAGAATTTTTTTGCAAAAACAATTTTTGATATTGTGACCACTTACAATGATGAAATATGCTATGTAAAGCATGTTTTAGACCCTCTTTGTGTGTTTTTCACCCTATTTGGGTGTGGGGGGGGGGGGTACCAAGGGGTCTAGGGCACACAACCTGCTTGTGCAGTTTTCCGGCCTCGGCAGCTCAAAAATGGAAATTACCTCGCAGAGGTTGTTAGATCAAAGCCAGGCAGGCGTATATAGGGGAAAACGCCACATACCCCCCCATTTTGGTCTTTTTGGGCCTATTCGCGTACCCTACCCCAAGGGGTTGAATTGTTGGTTGAACCCCTTGTAAAATCATTATTTTGTCCAATAAACGCATCCCCCAATGAGTTTTTGGTCCAGACCCCCCCCACTTGAAACCCACTTTTTGGGGGTTTTGAGGGAGGTTGGGGGGGGGGGGTCAAAAATGTCGAAAAAAATGACCCCCCTTTGTTTGGGTCGAAAATCATGAATCTTTTGGTTTTCTTCGATTTTGAGCCGAAAAAGTGTTTCCGGGTCCCGACTCCATGGGGTTTGTATGGGGTGGAGTGGGACGAGCGCTCACGCAGTTTATGCACTTTCCAGCCATTTTTGCTATGTTGGCGGTTTTGGCAACCTCGGTGACCCCGTGGTACCCACTCTGAGGGGTGTGAGTGGGGATGTTGTGACAGTATATGCCTACTAGGATACGGAAGGACGTTTTTTGGAGGCTCTAGCCTTCGTGAGAGCCGGTCGCAACCCGTGCCAAAGACACGTAATCGCTGTTTCCACCAATAATGGCCTAGTGAATGGGCCGGTCCACAACCTGCTCATGCAGTTTTTCACTTTGGACGGCTCCAAAATCGAAGTTTTCGAAACTTGTTTTTATGATATTATGATCACCTAAAATGACCATCCAAGCTATGTAAAGCATGTTTTAGGCCGTATTTACATGATTTTCACCCTGTTTGGGTATTAGATCCGGGGGGGGGGGGGGGTTCTCCCAAGGGATTGGTACACAAGCTGCTTATGCAGTTTTTCACCCGGGGCAGCTCAAAAATGGAAGTTTTCGGAACCTTTTTTTTGTGATATTGTCATCACCCAAAACGACCATCCAAGCTATGCAAAGCATGTTTTAGGCCGTATTTACATGTTTTTCACCGTATTTGGGAATCGGGTCCGGGGTAGTGGTGGTGGTGGTGGGTGTGCAGGAGTCGCAAGTGCTATGGTATGGGTTGGAGCTTGGCTCGGACTCACCCTCCCCACTCTGGTACCACCGTTTGGTTGTGGGGGTAGAAAACGGGCACAGGTTTCCCGTCGAGGAAAACCCGTGGTTTTCGGCTGCCGGGCCTCTCAAGTGACGGACGCCGCTCCAGGTAGTGTACATGCTCGGGAGGTCTAAACTCCTTCTGCTGTTGCAGTGTGCCGGATTATCTCGCCCCCTCGCGGGCGTCCGTAGCCCCTCTGTGTACCGCGTGCGCGTGCTAAGTGAGTTCTCTAGCCGTGTCCGAGGGGTCCTTGTGTTGTCGCCCCCCGTGGAGTCGTGATTATCCAGCTGGCAAGCGAGGGCAAGGCACAAGCACGCAGCTAGCACAGGGCGCATCGCCGAAGCTCATCAACCTGGAGTCAGTCGCAATCGTAAGTCCGTGTAGTGCAAATGAACCGCGTGTCCACCAGTTTGAAGGTAGAAACGCCACATGCTCCGCCACCGCCGGACACGTGCCGGCATAGGCGCACAGTCTCTACGCGTATAACCGGCAAGGAAGCGGTGTGGCCCTGCGCCATATCACAAAACAAACCAGCGCTGGCAATGTGTGAGTTCCCTAGCCGCCTCCGCCGTAGGAAGGTCTACCACATAGCACAGCACAGCCCGTTGCTGGACGAAACACGGCCACTGAGTGTACTCCGCCAGCCGTGGTTGAGATTGATACCAATACAGAACCTCTCCAGTCCCAGTGTGTGCCATGCGTCCCTCCGGGACGTAGATGGACACACCGGAAATGTGATGCCAAACATGCAGATGCAATGCCGGGGGCATAGGGGAGGATTCCGGCGGCTGTCGATGCCAATGTCCCGCCGCCGGGAAGTCCCGGCCGGGGCACAAGTAGTCAAACGCCTGTCGGGTGTGGCCAGGCTGAGCCCAGTCGCCCTCATTTCGCAACCGAGGGGGGTGAGTAGTGCTGGACATCCGGAGCACTGTCCTCCAAAAAGCCACCAGAAACCTCCTCACTTGCTGAGGCGTGGCCCCATGCTGGACCATCGCTTTTTCCGACGCCGGAAGCATGCGACCGGTGATTGACACGGTTATCCAAGACACGTGTGGCGTCGGGCAAAGGGTAGCGTTCTCTGTGGTGATGCCTAGATACATCCCTCCCCACTGAACGAGCACACCCCAGCAGGTGGGCAGAGAGACGGACCATTCCGGTATTCTGTGACGCAGGTGAGAAGCCATCTGTGTGTACAGTACAGCAGACCACAAACGGTAGTAGCGGCAGTCTTCCTGGAAGTGGGCTGCGGTGAGCACCGCGTCACAAAACGCGCATCGGGTGACTATGGTAGCACCCAGGTCATGGCGAAAGGTGACCATACGCAAATGGTCCCCCCACGAGAGCGAGCCGGATGCAACACAAGTCGCATAGTATGCAAAGGACGCCACCTCAGGGGTGTACACCACATCTTGCTGCCGTGCGTAGAGCTGACGTAACCGGCGGTACTGCACCGTGTTAGCATCGTGCCACTGCACGCCATCCCTGCTAAAGGCGGGTTGCGGGTCTTGCAGGCCCGTGATATACCCGGCCGGGACAGGGTGAGGTTGGCGCAACGCCTGTGCCTTTGCCGCCCCATCTACATCACCCAAAACCGAGTCTAGAAAAGTGCCCTGCTGGTGGGAGTAAAGATGTTGGGGTGGGGGAAACTGACTGGCTAGCTGGATGTAGTCGGATAGCAAAAGGTCAACTGGCCCTTCGCCCAGCTCGGTATGGCGGCGACTGCTGAGCGCTTGTATGTAAGACCGGGAGTCGGTGAAACTTCCGCCTTCTCGCAAGCTGCGTGTCGTGGCGCAAACGGTTGCTCCCGATGCAAGCAGGGCGTGTCGGGCGCGGCAGAGTACCCAGGAAGTATATACTTCCACCGCGTAGGAGTGGTCCAAGTGAAAGGGGATAGGAACCGGGTAGACCACCCACGTGAGGGTGTCCAAACAAACAACCGCAAAGGCCCCTCCACAGCGGTGCGAGGGGAACCACGAACCATCAGTGACAAAGGCACAATTGGAAGGTACAGATCGCAGAACAGGCAGGTCCGGTTGCAAGGGCACCGACACTCCGTGCCGGGGGGGGGAAGTCTGCTAGGCCCCATTGCCACGGCGCCAGTGGCCAACCGGGCGAATGGGCGTCTCGTAGGCTGAAGTATCCCGCGTCCATCCATTCGTGGATAGCTGCGGCTTGCCAGGGGTGTTCCGCCCCACACATGATATGATCGGCCCCCATTTTTGGGCGGACCGGGGGCAGGCTGACGCAAAAGCCAAGCAAGTGCATGTAGTGTACAAACCTGTCGTGGTCCGTGTTGTGGACCCTGCAATACGTGGAAAGGCCGCGGCGAGCACAAGGCATATCCGGTTGGAAGCGTTGCATTGCCTCGTACAGGCCGTGCTGGGTGCTGCGCCGAACCATTGCATTCGCGTGGCGTAACTGCTTCTGATAGGTCTGCAAAAACTGCCTGATGACGGCAACTGCAGCTGGCTCAATCCCCACCCAGCCGAAGGCCAGGGGCTGGAAAAACCTGGGCCGACGGGAGGGTATGCCGTGTCCGTCAACACCGAAATCACCCCAGTGCTGTCTGAGTGTGTCGTTGATATGACCCTGCTTCCGTTTACCCATGGCATGTCTGGTCCCACATGGATCAGTGCGCAGGGTTTCGTGGGTGCTTTGGACTTTTTCCTTAGCCGTCGTGTCTCTCCGGAGGTCGGCACTGTTCGTGTAGAGACTGCGTCTGTCTTTCCGTCGGACCATTATCCGGTACGGCTGAGTTTGCACACCCTTCCGGCGCTGGTGCCACCCGGGAATCCCGCCTCCAGGGCGCGGTTTCGCCTGGGCACAGGAGTCTGTAAGTGGCAACAAGAGACTTTCGCAAACAGTTGTGTGGGCCTCCGTTCCCTCCCTCCAGCTGCCACGTCACAGTCATATCAGCATTTTGTCAGTGTCTCCACCACGGCTGCAGAGTCGGTCTTCGGACCACCTGGTACCCCGGACACCATCCCTGGCCTAGTGTCTGTAGCAGTGCAGGCCCTGCACGCGCTGCTCAAAGCGCACCGCCGCTTGTGGCTAACCGCACCTCTAGTCCGAAAGGTGGTTGCCGCCCGAGAGGCAATCAGGCAAGCGTGGGATGTGGTGGGATTGGAGCGGTCCCTGGAGGTTGTCCCCTTGGCCCGGCCTGGGGGGTTAAAAGCCCCACCAAGTCAGACTACCGTCGGCTCTTGCGGAAACCCTACACGGCACGCATCAAGCCCACCTGCGTTAGTGGCCGGCTAGTCCCCCCCGACGTCCAAGCCGCGGTGGGTCTCGATCAATTCCGCGCCCGTCATTTACGCCCTATTCTCCGCTGTACTCAAGAGGAGCTCAATGCCGTGGTACCGTGGAGACTGGCTGTCATGCCACCACTGGTGGTCACCATTGACTCTGTCAAATCTGTGTTGCGTAAGGCGCGGAAGTCCACACCTTTCCGCGATCTGATCGAGTACTGCATGATTGAGTGGTTGCATGACACAGAGTTACAGTGGGTGGTTGAGTTTCTGCAGAGCGTTTCCGCTGGGGTCCCACTACGGGCTCTGGTTCATGGTGACTTTTATGCTCTCCCTGCCAAAGTGCCACACGGGCCCATTGTCAATGCACGTCCTCTTCTGAATTTTACCACCATGTGGAAGCTGGTCGGGGCGCACATAGCCCACCAGTACGTACCCCTTCTAGCTCGGGCCGGGGTGCTGCCGTGCACTCAGTTCGCATTGCATGCCTCTTCTACTATGGCGGATTTACTGCATGACTATATCTTGTTCCGTTTCTGCCGCCGGCGTCGTGTGTGTTTGGTAGTGGACGATGTGCGACACGCGTATGGGTCCGTTGTACACGACACTTTGCGGTGGCTCTTGAGACTCGCCGGTTTTCCGGATGCGGTGGTAGAATTACTTCTTCTTGCCACCACGGAGGCCACCGTACACATTGGTGGGTCCAGTGGAGTCACGGAGGCCCTTGCCCGGTTGCTGGTGGGTGTCGCGCAGGGTTGCCCGGCGTCAGCCATGGTTTTTTGCGTAGTGGCGGAGGTGCGCGCTTTTCTTGCGCTCCTCCGGGTGCCCCCATGTTGGGGCCCTGGTGGACCGTTCAACCGGCTGGGTTACATGGATGACACCACATGGTGCCTCGATTCGGAGTCCAACCTTCCCCTGTTTGCAGACAACCTACAGCGTGCGGGACTCAAGACGAACCTTTTCTCTTCTGGCCCCAAACAGCTTTTGGTGGTTCCCTCTTGTGAAGGCTTTCAGGTCACTTTCCATCCGCCGTCCGTGTACATGGGTGGGTCGCGCATGCCAGTGCATCAGGGACCTGGGTACGTGCGTATTGTTGGCCGGCATCTGTTTCCTCACGTCTACCACCAAGTAGACAAAGTTAAGCTTTTTAGTGCTAGTCGTCGTGCCGCACGGGCCCTCGCCATGGTCCGACTACGTTCCAACTGCCAGAGCCTGATGTATAGTGCCGTCGCTGGCGGCCAACAACGCTGGCAAGCGGGGGTCCGCCCCCCAACGTACAACTCAATGCGGGTGGCCGACCGGGCTGCGGCGTCGGTGCTGCGTGCGGTTACGGGGTGCACAATCCACGGACCACCCCGGGTTGCATTGGAAATCCCCCCCCAATGAGGACCAACCGTGAGTCTGGGGCGACATGAGCACGTTGCCAGTGCAGCAACGGAGGGTACTCCTTGGCCGTGCCCTTGGCAGACATATACACATTGACAACTTGCATCGGCATGCCCTTGTAGACCAGTTCCTACACGACGGCTCTGCCCTCTGGATGGTGTATGAAATCACCAATGTGGAGGTGAGAATCACAACGCACCAGGATGGCCACCCCGGCAGAAGAGGAGGCAACTTCTGCAAAAGTGTGCCAATACAAACGGTGAAAAACAAAGCGAGGGGGTAGTACCCCCGTTTCTTGCACAAGAACCACTGCTGGGTACTGAGCCCACTGAAGCAACTGCCTTAAAGTGAATACCTTGGTCTTGACAGTGTGTTCCACATTCAGCGTGAGCAGGTCAAACCCGGCCGGCATGGTCGCGGGGATCGAACACTCTCGATGAGAGTCATTCTCTAACGCCTGCAAAGAAGACAAGGCCACCTGCAACTGGCGCAGTGACCCATGCACTGGGCCCCCCAGCTTTCGCAAGAGGCGTCTAAGGGTAACGGGGTTGAGCACCGTCAACAGAAGGGTGAGAGACCCTGTGGTAACGGGTGCTAGGCTGAGTCTGGCCCTGGAAAAAACTTCAGAGGGGAGGTAGTACACTCTCCCCTCTTCCAACGGAAATGTCCGCTCTCGTGCAAAACGGTTTCGTAGGCGCGCTACCGCCTGGCCAAAAAGCACCACACAATGCGAGCTCCATTGTGCGCGCAAACCAGTGCAATCAAAGCGGGCGCGAATAAGTGTGAGATTGGTCAGAGCCCCTGGTATTGGCACTAGGGAGGCCAAAGGGAGGGGGAGCGCCACGTGTCTCACTAGCTCGTGTTGGTCGAGTACATAACCCCACTGCTTGTTGCGCGCCTCGGAGGGCAACTGCAGTACACACTCTGCTGCAGGCTGCAGGGAACCCGGCGGATCCTGAGGAGGGAAATACTGGTAAATCGTGTCCGAGGTCACGATTGTGGGGTGCCGGCTGGACTTGGGTACGTGGTCAGCCCGCTTCCCGGCGACGGGAGCAGGCTATGTCCCAACGCGGGGGGCAGTGTCTGGTATGCGGGGGCGGGGGCGGGCGTGGCCGCGCCACTGTGTGCCGGGAGATATCCGTAGGCCGCCCCGTACTGAAAGGGTGGCCCTGTGGGGGAAGTCAGAGGGTTGCGTAGATACTGATCCCCATAGTAGGAATCCACGTGCGTGGCCACCGCGGCAGCGGAGACCGGGACCTAAACCGGCGCGGCCCGCCATGCCGGCGAGGCCGGCGCTCCCTAGAAGGAGAGCGAGAACGTTCTCTCGTCTCAAAGCGGGACCGTTTGCTTCGGCGTCGGTCTCCGTCATCGGAGCCACTCATGGGCTCAGGGGCGGGGGCGCGGGGTGCCGCCACTGCTCCATTCCCACGGGGCGTGGGCATGGCGGACGTGCCCGGGGCGGATCGTTGTGCAGAGCCCCCCTTCCCTCTGGTGAAGGGGGCCCAGGTCTGTCTATAGGACTTCTGCCACTGTACCCTGCAGCCGCCCCTTGTAACTGTACCCCCCTGCTCCACCAGCGCACGAGCCTCTTCGCGAACCCCCGGGTTAGCAAAGGAAACCTCCGCCCGGACATACTCATCTAGTACGGTGCAAAGGTTATCGTGAAAATGGGAGCGCAGGAAGCCGGCTAGCACTCTCGCACACATGGGCTGGGAAGGGGGGTTTGAGACAGCAGTCCACTGGACATTATAGCCCACTAGGAATTGCGCCGGGTCAGAACGAGCCCACTCCCGAGAACTCCGACTACCTTCTCGACTAATTGGATTTCTGCGCTTGTACCGCCGGGTGCTGGCCGGCTGCCGGGACCGATGGGTCATCGTGTGGATGGGCCTTGACAAAATCTGCAACCGCTTGGGTGATGGTGGGTCTCAACGGCAAGGAGGCCCGAAGGCGCTCCCACTGTCGCCGCAGTGAATCATGCGGGAAGTTGGGCACGTCACACCCTGCTAGCTGCATGGCTAAGTGGAAAGCACGGGCAAGGCCGCCAACTTTTTTATCGTCTACCGTGTTGAGCCAGGTGAGAAACCCGTTCAACACCGGAGGCACACCATCAAGAGTGCGACCGGTTTTGCGTTTTACCGGGGCCGTCACGTCTGTGGACACAGGCTCACTCACTGGCACCGGCGAGGCCGGGGGCACTGGGTCGTCAGTGCCCGTGAGATCCACGATGGGGGACTCTCGGAGAGATTTCCACATCGGCGTTGCCGCCGGCGGAGGCATGTCGAGCGTGGAATCAAACTGTGCAAAGAAAAGCTGCAAATCCGGAAAGGTCAGAGATCCCCTCGCCACCCAAGCTGTCAAAAGGACCGGCAGAGATGGATACCACGCTGCATGATGTTTGTCAATCCGCGGGTAATTGGCAGGGCGGAATTTTTCCAAAGCCGCCTGTAAGGCATCAGGAACCTGCGTGCCTGGGGGAGGAAGTTTGCGAGCGAGAGAGAGCAGGGACTTCGCAACCGGCTGGATGCGCGTGTCTACGGTGCCCGCCCCTTCCGTGGCGGTGCGGTTGCGATCCAAAGTCTGTACCAACTTGGTGACTTGGACTTGAAGGTCGTCAATGCGGGACTGCAGGCGCTCCGTGGCAGCATCGTGCATCTTCCTTTGATGGACCAGGTCTTGGCGTGCCGACGCAGGGCATCCTCCGTCGCTTGCAGGGTGTTGCACGTGTGGCGATGTTGCTCGGTCAGCTTGCGGAGTTGTCCGTCGTTGGGCACAGCTAGTTGCAGCCGGACCGCCGCCACAAGCTGCGACAGCAGGTCAATGGGCACAGAGTCACCGTCCACCAACTTATCCAGAACCTCTTTCGTTGTGCGGGCCGCTGAACTGGTTGGAGGAGGGGAGAGGGCGTCATCCACCAGGAACCCACCGAGATCCGCGGGGGTAGCGGCGTCCTCAGCCGCAGTCCACACCGCCAAAGACAGCTCCGGCAAACGGGGGGTGCGGAGGAACTCTTGTGGGGAACACACCGACATGGCGTCCCGTAACCCTGGGGCAGGTGCAACGCCAGAACCGAAGCTGGTGCCCACGGGGGCGACGCCAGTTCCATCACTTGGCCTGCCATTTCCTCATCACGGAGAAGCAGCGTGGACGCTTCGAGCACGCGCGGTGCCTGCTCAGCGGGGACCTTGCGGACTTTGACGTTAGCGGGAGAGCCCACCGGGAACTTCTGCTGCGGGGTGGCGACTAGGTCGGCTGCCCACCACAAAATGTAAGGGTAGATCTGGTGCAGGATGTCCGGTGCCACATGCGGGGTGTTGAGAGACATAGCAGGCATTTCAATGATGACCGCCCATTGCCCCGGCCCATCTTTTTTGTGCCACTCAGCCCATGGTGAACGCCGCTGCGGCGGCAATCGTTGGGAAATGGGGTCCGTCACCAACTTCGAATACTGCGTGCCCTTGAACTCAGGCGACTGGTCCGCTTCCGTGAGCCCAAACAATTGCCGCGGTCTAGACCGGAACGAGTTGCCGTGAATACGCTGGAAGTAGGGATTCCACCTCAGGAGTAGCTCCCGGGAGGTAGCGCCTGCGGTTTGCGCGAATGCCAAGAGCGGGAGAGACTGAGCCATGGCCGCCTGGCAGTGAGTAATGATCCGCACTCCCGCGGAAGTCTTCACATCGGCAGTGACCGACAATAGTACGCCATTGTTAGTCAGCATGACTTGCAGGTCACTCACAGCAGAGAGCTCCCCTTCCAGTGCGAGCCAGCGCCAAGTGTCACAGAGGTGGCCGGGTGCGGTTCCCGCGGCATCACCGAGTGCCCTGATGGCCTCGTGCAGTGAAGCCAGCGGGACGTCCGTCGTGTAGTCACACAGCAGGGACTGCAGGCGTGACTCAGTGCTGCGCTCCAACAGGCGTAAGAACCGGCCAGGGAGGTCAGTGAGAGATGCAGGCAAAGGAGGCATGTCGGACCGAGAACACAGGTAACAGGGCAGGCGGGTAGGAAGGCACAAAAGGTACTGCAGAAGACCCCTCCGGTGGCGCCCCCCCCCCCCCCCCCTCACCGCTGGTGGCGCTAAGGCTGGAATGTTGAGACACCTTAGCGCCACCAAAGGCGCCTTGCGCCCCCGAGGCTCGAGTACGACACGTCCTCACGTGCCAGGGAGCAAGTACATGACAGGGGCACGACCTGCAGGGCAAGGGTTAGAGACTAACCGGCACTGTGGGTGGGTGGTGGGTGCGAGCTGACCTCAGTGTCCAGAGGACCAAAGCCAGTGCACAGTCAGCAACCACCCGATGTGGTACAGAACTGGTCTACGCTGCAGTGCAGCAAGCAAAACACTGAACAATGTGGTTATGACCATGCGCCTGTGACACGGGGGCGTATGCGAGCCCAGTTTCCGTTGCCTCATGGCCCTCACCGCCGGGACCGCTGATGGCAGTCTGGCCACCGCGCCAGGCGGGGATGCAGAGAGGGAGGTGCAACCCCCAGTGGCGTCTCACGTAAGCACTCACCGGCGCGCAGCAAGGGTGTGCCACCCAGCCGGGTACGTATCAGATCACGGAACACATGAAGAGACGTGGAGGGTTAGAGGCCGGTGGGGGCGTCTGACATCATCACAGGGCAGAGCGCGAGTGCGCAGAACTGGCTGTCGACGCTGGCGCCGTCGCTGTTGGGAAAAGCTGAGCGCCAACTTCCCGAATGACGCGGTCTTTCCCTCGCAAGACGAAACGTTGCTGTGTGGTGGCGAAGATGGTGAAAGTGACACTCAAGAAAGGGTCCGGGGCCCTGGTGCCGCCGAGCTGCAGTCTCCACACATCAGATGTCCAGTGGTGTCCTGCCGGCTTATCCCGATCCATCCGCACGACCACCGCCGTTGGCCACTTCGGGCGTAGACATCTTACCAACCACCCTCTTAACCGTTCAAACGCCGTCGCTGCATGTTTCTCTTGCACGGGGGGCGCCAAGTGGATTTGTAGGTGGAGATCATCCAGCACTCCCAGCGTGTAGCTAGGACTCTCCAGGGCCTGTTTGCTCTCGAAGTACTCCGTTTGACGCCGAGCGTCTGGGGTCTTGCGGGCAAGCCAGCCGCTTGCGGACCGTTTGCGCTTCCCGGAGGGAGGATGAGGCGAGGCCGGCAGCTCCGGAGGTGTGGACATGATGCTAGAGCTGAAAAGGACTCTGGGAGGATGAAGTCAGACCGGCTGCATCGTGGTGACCAACACTGTGACAAGGGCGCTCCCTTTCACAGGTCACTCGGGCCCCCAAGAGGGAGGGTCGCCGCATTGCGGGCGTGAAGCCCCCAAGGGTCGAAGTGCACCTCTGACGCGAAGAAATGGAGGGAGGGAGTACCTGGTACGGACGTGTCACAGCGAGCACGGATGTGGAGAAGACTGGGGAGATATGTGGCGGTTGGCTGCAAGTGTGTGGGACACATACCTCTCGTGTCTACAAAACAGTCATCTGTGCAGGCGTGGCTCACGCTGCTAGTTATGTGCGTAGTGTTCTTGCCTCCCGCCCCCTCCCCACGCCGGCCATTGCCGGCGAATCCACCGCTCTGGACGGGGGAGGAGAGGGGGTGCCGGGTTGGGTGTGATTCCTCTCCTGGCATGTGTTGGTCTGTGTATCCGGCCGGCGCTCAGTATGTTGCCTTTTGATCGTGCTGTGGGGCGACGATCCCCCCCGCGGGTGCGATGGCGGCCTCAGCCAAAGGCCACCGGGTCGGTAGCGGACATGCTACGCGCACCCCCGCCCCCCCCAAGAGCGTCAGGCGACGCAGTCGGAGGGGCCTCCTCCTCTAACCCAGTGGCGGGAGCGCCCCCGGCGCCGTCGCCATCCCAGTCCACACTGCCGCCGCGGCGGCAGCACGGCAGGGCCAGCACGGAAGAGACCTAGTCCCATCCGGCACGTCCCTCCTAGCCGCCGTGCAGGCACAGGCGGGGGGCCTGTAGGGGGGGACACGGGCGCCTGAACTCAACTCGGCCCACCCCCCCGCGCCTCTGCCTCTGTACATAGGCCAGTGGACGCTAATCGACGAATGCCGTATTTACGTGTTTTTCACCCTAACTGGGTATTAGGTCCCGGGGGAGGGGGGGGGGGTACCAAGGGATTGGGACACAACCTGCTCGTGCAGTTTTTCACCCTGGGCAGCTCAAAAATTGAAGTTTTCGAAACTTGTTGTTATGCTATTGTGACCACATGATATGACCATCCAAGGTATGTAAAGCATGTTTTAGGCCGTATTTACATGTTTTTCACCCCATTTGGGTATTAGGTCCAAGGGGGGGGGGTCTCCCAAGGGATTGGTACACAACCTGCTCATGCAGTTTTTCACCCTGGACAGCTCAAAAATCGAAGTTTTCGAAACTTGTTTTTATGATATTGTGATCACCTAAAATGACCATCCCAGGTATGTAAAGCATTTTTTAGGCCGTATTTACATGATTTTCACCCTATTTGGGTATTACGTCTAGGGGGGGGGGGTCCCAAGGGATTGGGACACCACCTGCTTATGCAGCTTTTCACCCTGGGCAGCTCAAAAATCGAAGTTTTCGAACCTTATTTTTTTGATACCGTGATCACCTAAAACGACCATCCAAGGTATGTAAAGCATGTTTTAGGCCGTATTTACATGTTTTTCACCCTATTTGGGTATTACGTCTAGGGGGGGGGGGGGTCCCCGAGGGATTGGGACACAACCTGCTTATGCAATTTTTCACCCTGGGCAGCTCAAAAATCGAAGTTTTTGAAACTTATTTTTTTGATATTGTGATCACCTAAAATGACCATCCAAGCTATGTAAAGCATGTTTTAGGCCGTATTTACGTGTTTTTCACCCTATTTGGGTATTAGGTCCAGGGTGGGGGGGTCAAACGGGATTGGTACAGAACCTGCTTATGCAGTTTTTCACCCTGGGCAGCTCAAAAATCGAAGTGTTCGAAACTTATTTTTGTGACATTGCGATCACCTAAAATGACCTTCCAAGCTATGTAAAGCATGTTTTAGCCCGTATTTATGTAGTTTATACCCTATTTTGTGTGCGCGTTGCTTGGGGTAGATTCTCTGCGAGGTGGACTTGCCGAAGGCAATAGAATTTCCGAAACTGATTTTTTTGATACTTTGACCATCCAAAATGATCAAATATCCTATGTAAAGCATGTTTTGGACCCTCTTCATGTTTTTTTCACCCTATTTGGGTGTGGCGGGGGAGGGGGGTACCAAGGGGTCTGGGGCACACAACCTGCTTGTGCAGTTTTCAGGCCTCGGCAGCTCAAAAATGGAAATTTCCGAAACTGATTTTTTTGATACTTTGACCATCCAAAATGATCAAATATCCTATGTAAAGCATGTTTTGGACCCTCTTCATGTGTTTTTCACCCTATTTGGGTGTGGCGGGGGAGGGGGGTACCAAGGGGTCTGGGGCACACAACCTGCTTGTGCAGTTTTCAGGCCTCGGCAGCTCAAAAATGGAAATTTCCGAAACTGATTTTTTTGATACTTTGACCATCCAAAATGATCAAATATCCTATGTAAAGCATGTTTTGGCCCGTCTCCCCTCTTCGAGGTGCCCTGCCGAAGGCAATAGAATTCAGTGTTGTGGTGGTGATTGTATACGGCATTTCCAGTGCTTGCGTTGGGAATTCCGCCAGGGCATGGAAGTTTCTCGCTATGCAAGACGGTGTCAGTTTACTTGACTCCACCTGTCTCCCAGTGACATGGAGAGGCCACCGTGTACTGTCACTCGGTTCTGGAGTATACCGAGAATTTGCAAACCACATGCAAGTCTGAGAAAAAAAGCAAGCGATCACTGCGTCTGATCCTCACCCCCTTGTCAGATATTCCCTTTTTGCTCACCCTCCTCCACCTCTGGTCATTGCCATTTCCAACATCTCCGAGTTGAAAGGTTGATTTTGACACCATCTAGTTTCCAACCAACCACAACCTACTCCTGGTTGCATGGTTGATTTTTCTCGTTGTTGGACAACCTGGGGGGGGTGGGTGGGGTGGGAACAAGTGCATTCAATGATGTGTCTGACATTGTTTAGGTTAGTTTGTGTTGAGATATTTGAGCGAGCCCAGACAACATCTCCTCTGGGTATTTCTTCTGTCTCAGCGAAAGGCGCCCGTGGCAATTTCACTGAAGAGTCTTTTGTTCTAAACTGTTGCACTGCAGCTCTTCGCTTTGTAGGGTTTACAGGTTATCAATCAACTCTTTCATCCCACAGGGGGTACTGCATGCAAAGCCATTTTGATTGGCTCATTTTATTTTCCCATGCCCTGTCTCTTGTGCTCGTTGATCTCTAACTAGGGCGTCCTGCTGGGCATGTTGGTCATGGTTACAAAACCACCCCCAGCAGGGCCATAAAACCATCCCAGTAGGGTACGCATTCTTGATTTCATACAGCCTTGTCAAGGTATCCGTGGCTGCTAATTGTGCGAGATGATCTTCTACTTGGCAGCCATGCCAAATACTCGCCGCCTGCATACCACCACAAGCAATGTGTACATGTTTGCCTCAGACTTACGAACTGTTGCAGTGTGAAATGATGATTGTGCCCCAGACAGGCGCATCAAGGCCTACTGCCAGCAGCTTCAGCAGTATGCCCAAATTCACTGGGCATGCCAACACAACCTCTTTTCCTTTTTTGCGGCAAGGTTGAACCCCCAACGAGGCGCCAAACGAGCCAGACAGATCATAATGTTACTTCGCTGACCACTGAAGAAGGCACGGCGCTGGTGTGCAGAGAGCGCCAACCCATAACTCTTTCCTGGTACACACATGCCCATCATGCCTTACTCACACAGGAAACCCCATATCTTGCAGGAACCTTCCTCCCAACTGTTTTGGAGTTTCAGCACAGTTTTCTGGGAATCCTTCATGGTGTGGCAGTCTCATCCTACAGCATCCGCTGGTGACAGATTCCAAAGTCCAAATAAACGTCCCACCGTTGTTGAAGGCTTGTGGAGTTTCCACGCGGGATTTTCTATGTTGTACTTTACCTGCCACACAGAACCAGTCCCGTTTGACGGAGCACTTATGAGGCACACGTAAGTCTGAGCAAAAAAAAAGTGTGAAATGATGATTGTGCCCCATGAAACCACCTCCCAGCCCTTTTTAGGCCATTTTGGTACGCTGGGGCTGGTTGTATGATCCCTTTTAGCAAGGGGGGGGGGATCACCTGCTCGGGGTGGTTAGGTTTATCACCTGTTTTGGGGTGGTGCGTACTAACCCCCCCCGTTTTTGTACTAAAAAACCCCCCTTTTGTACTAAAAAACCCCCCACTCTAAAATGCACTAAAACCCCCCCCGTCTTATACTAAAAAACCCCCCGGGGGGTTTTTTAGTATCATTGGGGGGGTTTTGGGCGGGGGGTTTTAGTACATTTCGGAGGGGTTTTTAGTACATTTCGGGGGGTCTTTTAGTACATTTAGGGGGGTTTTTTTGTACATTTCCGGGGGTTTTATAGTACGTTTTGGGGGGGTTTTTTTTTAGTACATTTCGGGGTATTTTCGGGGCAATGTGAACCATGAATCTCAGTCCCGGAAGACAGGTTGTCTATATGTTGTGCTGTACGTAGAACACCCGTGGGGATGTGGGGGGGGGGGGGGGCTTGCCCCATTTCCATTTCCGGTATGAAGGTAGGAGAGGCGATGCAGGGTCATGGAAGCACATGTGATTGTACATTCAGTGTTTTGCTTCACATTGCTCTTTGTATGTGTTTTGCATTCTTTGTGTGTGCGCCTGGAGGGGCATTCTGCTTTGCTTCACACCCCCAGATTTGAGTGGGGTCCCCCGTTTAGTGTGGGGGACCGAATTTTTCCATTGTCTACCGTCTACTGTCTATCCCCCTCCCCCTGCTCTCAACTCTTCCCCTCTTTTTTTCACTGAAACGGAGGCCCGCAGCAGTGTCTCTTCTGCCAAAAACATTTTTTTTTTGCAGGTGCGCCTGCTATTTTCCACGTGGCATTTTTCTTTCTGTCAGTTAAACGACACTGTCTGCGGGGTTGATGCCTGGGTGGGATGCAAGTGGTTCTTCGCCGGGTGTGGGGGGCCCGAGAGGACGCCCAGGCACCAGAGAGTCAAGGAGAGCGAGGCCGAGGGGTATATTGTCATACCTAAAAGATTAGGCACCCCTACGAGCCTCTCGGTCCCTCCCCTGCCGGCAACCCCTCCTGCTTCGGCTTTCTCAAGGCTTTGCTTAGGGAAAAACTCAGAAAAGAAACAAAGGACAGAATCACTGAGCAGAGTTGCCCCCCCCCCCCCCCATCTGGTCCTATAATTTTTCTTTAGATGCGGATTTTGTTTTTTAGAGGTTATATTTTTTCTTAGCTAAAAAAAATAATCCGCACTAAAAAAATATTCCGCGCTAAAAAAAGTATTCCGCGCTAAAAAAAAATTCCGCGCTAAAAAAAAATACTCAGACATTTTTTTTCTGCACGCATTATTTTTTTTTTAGCTCAAATGCCGCAAATCACCTCGAAGAGAGGTTGTTAGATCAAGCGCAGGCGCGAGCGGCGTATACCCCCCTTTTTTGGGGTCATTCGCGCAGCATACCCCAAGGCATGATATTGGATGTCCAACCCCTTGTAAAATCATTATTTTGCCCAATAAGACCATCCCCCAATGGATTTTTTGATTCTGAGGCCTCTACCCCCTAAAACTGGATATCACTTTTTGGGGGGGGGGGTGGGGGGGGGGGGTGGGGGGTGGGGGGGGGTCAAAAGTTTTTGCTCAACAGGCTTCAAGCAGTGGGGAAGCTGATTGCTGTAGCATCGCCGCTGGTCCAATGGTAACGCAGCCGACGCATGCTTTGTAGTCGGTGGTTCGAATCCCGGCCTGCTGACTTTTCAGCGGCGGCGCCGCTGCAAATAATCAGCGCACCAGGGTTCGAACTGCCGACCTAAAAGCTGGCGGTGGCATGCATTACCACTCGGCCACCACCGATACTTGAAGTGAGAACGGTCCCGACTGCTACATAAAGTGTCTGCTACTAACAAAAAACCCAAAGTGTGTGTTTCTGTCTGCCTGACTGCTGGCCTGTCTAACTGACTGATTGGCTGACTGTCAACCTCTCTTCGAGGTGCACTGCCGAAGGCAATAGAATTTTAGAAGTGGTCAAAAAAGTGTTATGGGCGATTCCCTAGGCACCTGTGGGGGAACGTGGTGTGTGCGGGGACCCCATGACGGCACGGGTGATGAAGCAAGTTTGATTTTGACCCCCCCCCCTCCCCCCCCAGCTTGGATTTACACCCTTGTTTCACCCATTTCTACCTTTTTGTGCATTCCCACCACATCCACTCTTTTTCTGGGTTGATTGCTCCCCACCCACAGGGGACGCTGACCTGTGAGGCTGGACACCAACCCACCCGCCACCCCTCTGGACCCCCTGTGGAGCACCAGATTAGCAAGACGAGGCGCTATACAAATGTCGTTTGTTGCCCAAACATGTTAAATGCAATCGTCAGCCCGCGGACAAGGGGCCCCTGGCGCGGGGCGCTGCCACCCACATTGAGCATTGTGTCCGATCCATCTACTCTCCAAGCAGAGCCGCTAGCCTTGCTACGCTAGCGGTGCCCCACTCAGCAATGAGTGTGGGTGAAGCGTGGAACCGCGGGGCCCCTTGAGGTGGGGCTAGGGACTCGTAGTCCACGCTTTGTTGCGTGGCCCCTGGAGTTGGGGTTAGGGACTCGTAGTCCACGCTTTGTTGCGTGGCCCCTTGAGTTGGGGTTAGGAACCCGCAATGCACGTAGTACCATGATCAACCGTAGTACCGTTTTTGCGTTGCATTGCTTTGTGTTGCTATGTGTGCCGATTAAGATGCAAGGATCACAGGTACTATCTGAATGTTGTAGGGTACTCAGCCACCTTGGCCAGAGCCCACGTGCACAGATTCATCTGCTCAGAGAACAGGGGTCTTCCTTCGGGTCTTCCTTCACTGGGGGACCTGTGCAGAGAGGTCATTTGAACGGATCATACATAATGCCTGAATTTTGTGAAGTAGGGTACTCAGCCACCTTGGCCAGAGCCCAGGGGCACAATTTCAAGGGTTGGGGTAAGGTGCTCGCAGTGGAGGGCTCTGAGTGCACGATCAAGTGGCAGACAGAAAAGAAACCCAGTTCCCATTCTATTACAGATGTGTTTCTTACTGCTTTTCATAGCATTCTAAGTTCGGATAGTGCATCAGAGGCCCCTTTGTATCTGGAGTCTGACCACGAAGCTACTGACCCAAGAATGTCCCTACGCTCAGCTGCTCAGCAGAATACCCAGACGCAGAGTGATCCAGCCAGGCTTTTTCTGCTCATTTCTTCTGAAGTACCACGTGCCACCCACGTGGCTGTGCTGCAGTGTCTGACAGCCATAGTTATCAACTCCTTACAACCGTGCATCCCAACACAACAGTTCGTGCATTTTCCGCGGCTTTCGCAGTCTGCCCAGTCAGTCCCAAGTTCCAGATTCCTTGCTCAGACTTTGTTCAGAGGCATTATTCGGTGCACAAAGACGAGTGGTTTTGCCTCTGAGAGGTGGTTTTCAAGCACTACTCAGTCGGTGCACAAGTTTGCCCATAATTTCATGCTCAAGTGTTGCTCTTTCCAAATGTCTTCAGATGGTGGGTCAACATAGGCCGACCAGGGTGCACACAGGGAGGGATGCTGGTTCTGTATTTGTTTGGGTCATGTCCAAAAATCCATGGCACTCCAGCCCTTGTCCACAACGAAGGCGTCTTGTGCATCAGTTGCACAGTGACAGGTTCCTACGCCATCAAGTGGGTTGCATTATCCATCATCTTCACGTAATCTAAAGTGTACTGCAACAGCACGTTCGGAAAGTGCATCTGGCATCAGGCAATCTTGTTGGCAGTGGTGTCATGCTGGGCGTCATGTTGTCCCTGGATGCAAAGAACAGTGTGAATCAGTGGTTTCTATTGCATGTTGCCTGTAGGTGGTCGTGGGTATAAAATAACCCCCAAATTGGGGATAACACCACCCCCAACCCCCTTTTTGGCCATTTTTGACCCCTGGGGTGGTTTTATGCCACCTAGGGGTGGTTTTATCCCCCCTTTCGGGGGGGGGGGGGGGTTATCCCCTCAAAGGGGTGGTTTTATCCCCCCATTGGGTCATTTTTTGGGGGGGGTATCACGCCTTTGGGGTGGTTTTATCCTCCCCTTTTTGGTGACTTGATCCCCCCATTGGGCGGGGGGGGGGGGGTGTCACCCTTTTAACCTAGCACCACAGTACTGGAAGGCAAGTTGCCTTAGGTCTATGTGTTGTGCTGCAAGGAGAACACCATTGGGGATGGGGGCGGGGGCTTGCCCCATTTCCATTTCGGGTATGGAGGTAGGAGAGGTGCTGGAGGGTAAGGGAACGAAAAATGGTTTTACACTCAACGTTTTGCTTCGCATTGCTTTTTGTTATGTGTTATAGGATGTGTGACCTGGCTGGAGACAATTTTACAAATGGGGTCCAAGATGGGATTTCAGACATGGTTTGGGTTTGCTATTCATCCAGTTCGACATGCCTTGCTTTTTTGGCAACATTGCTCAGACTGCTTTTGTTTGCTGTGTTGTGTCATTTGTTGCTTTGGGGGCATAAAACCACCCTCGGGTGGTCTTATCACCCCCAAGGGGGTGGTTTTATTCCCCAAAAGGGGTGGTTGTATCCCCCCCAAAGGGGTGGTTTTATCCCCCAAAAGGGGTGGTTTTATCCCCCTGTGGTGGTTCTGTATTTTTTTTTAGATGCGGATTATTTTTTTTTTGGAGGAAATATTTTTTCTTAGCTAAAAAAAATATTCCGCACCAAAAAAAAATATTCCGTGCTAAAAAAAGATACTCCGCGCTAACAAAAAATACTCAGACATTTTTATTCTGCGCGCAGTATTTTTTTTTAGCGCAAATGCCGCAAATTTTAGAAGTAGTCAAAAAAAGTGTTATGGGTGATTCCCTAGGCAATTGTGGGGGACGTGGTGTGTGCGGGGACCCCATGACAGCACGGGTGATGACGCAAGTTTGATTTTGACCCCCCCCCCCCTCCCCCCTCAGCTTGGACCACCAACCCCCCGCCCACCCCTCTAGACCCCCTCTAGATTAGCAAGACGAGGCGCTATACAAATGTTGTTTGTTGCCCAGACATGTTAACTGCAAACGTCAGCCCGCGGACAAGGGGGCCCTGGCGCGGGATGCTGCCACCCACATTGAGCATTGTGTCCGATCCATCTACTCCTCAAGCGGAGCTGCTAGCCTTGCTAGCGGTGCCCCACTCAGCAATGAGTGTGGGCGCAGCGTGGAACCGCGTGGCCACCAGCGTTTGGTGGCCCGTTGTGGAAACCCGGGAGTGGAATTGCGGTACACAATGTGAAATACGGGGTGTTCCACTTGTTTGTTCGTTTCACAACCCCATATTGGTCAGTATTGTTGCGCCCTTTGAGTTGGGGTTAGGGATTCACAATCCCCGCTTTGTTGCGGGGCCCCTTGAGGTGGCACGCGCGGCAGGGAGCAAGGGCGCAGCAGCGGAGGGGGGCAGAGCGCAGGCAGTGGACGGCGCGACTCAGGGCAGGGGGCCGGGAAGGGACCAGGGCACGGGAAGGGCGCGGACAGGGCGCCCAGGTGCAGGGAGCGGGGCAAGGGACGGTGGGCGAGCGGGCAGGCCAGGGCGTGGGGGACAGGGGGCGGGACCCACGGCACGGGCAGGGGGCCCAAGGGCAAGGGCAAGGGCGCCACGGGCCCCAAGGGACAGACGGGACGGGGCATGGGAGCCCGGGGGGGAGGGCGGGCCGAAGGGAGGGGGGCGGGGGGCGGGGCGCCCCTGCAGCCGGACGTGCAGCTGGTGAGGTGCATCCCCCCCGGCATCCAACAGATGCCGGCGCACCACACCCACCGCCACCACCACCACCACCACCACCTCTACAACATCGACCTCGACGCCGGCGAGCTCGTCCCCCCCCAGCCCCCACGACCCCAGCACCAGCCAGCCCCCCCCGCGCCGAGAGCGGAGCCGGCGCGGATGGCCTCGGCGGGGGGGGGGGGCGGGACGCGGCATCGGCGCCGCAGGCACAGGGGCAGCGGGGGGAGCCGGCGCGAGGGGCAGAGGGGGCCCGGCCCTGGGACCGGGACTGGGGCACGGTCCCGGACCCTCTGGGGAATGAGGCCCTCCCCCCGGTGGGAGAGGTGTACGGGTGGTTGTGCTGGGCCAACCAGGGGACCACCAGGGGGTTGAGGAACCGGCCCTTCGATGCCGTGCTCCTCCGGAGGGACGGAGGAAACCAGGAGGTACCCCCGGGGGGGTGGGCAGCCCCGGAGGACCACGAGAGGGTCCTCAAATCAGTGATCCGGGCGGCGTGGCCCGACAGGGAGCCGACGTGGCCGGCCTTCCTGGAAGGGGGGGCGGTACTCCGCATCACGGATGCGGACGCCAACAACTGGCTCCCCCGGGCCTTGCGCAGCGCCCTCGCCCACTGGCGCTACCGCCGGCGCAACCCGCCGCCGCCACAGCCCCAAGCCCCACACAAGCGGCGGCGCAGGTGACGGCCCCAACGGCGGACGCGAGAAAGTGGGGGGGGGAGCTGGGCCCCCCAACCCACGCCCCCCCCACGGTACGGCGTGTCGAAGGAGCACGCGCCACCTCCCGCGGGGGGGAGGGCGGAGACAACGAGCGCGGGGGGGAACCTACTGCCCCGCAACCCGCTAACCGCTAACCGCTAACCCTCACGGCCGCCCCCGGCCGGCCAGCGCCGCGCAACGACGGCGGAGGGGGCGAAGGGCCCCAGCGAGGGCCTGCGCGAGGGTCCGGCTCTAGGTAGAGGGGGGTGGGGGAAGGGTGCGACCCCCCAGCCGATGGCTGGCCCCCGGGGCCGGGACCGCCATGCCGCCCCCCCCTCGGCAGTCAGGAGGCCGCGCTAGGGGGCCAGAGGGCCCCCCCCAACCCCCCCCCCCCTCCCACTCAGGCCCAAGAGCGGACGGAGGCAGACCGAAGAAACGGCGGCCCCGCACCCCCCCAGAAGAGGCCGCTGCACCCGGGGTGCGGGGGCACCACGGCCGAGGCAGGCGCCCGCACGCCCTGCCCGCTGCCGGCCGACGGCGGACCGGCGGCGCCCAGGACGGCGCAAACGGAGCGGCCCTGTCAGAGGCCGGCCCGGGGAAGACGGGGGCGCGAACCAGGGCGGGGGGGTTCCCCCCCCCCCCCCGCCGCACTGACCCGTTGGCGGCCAACCAGGCCGCGCCCGACGCCCGCGGCCGCCCGGCAACCCCCACGGCACGAGTATACCCCGGGGGGGCACGCCGGAGACAACGGATGGCAGGCCGACGCCCGACGGGGCGGGGGGGCGGGGAGGCGCCCCCCCCCCCCCCCCCCGCTCCCCCCCCCCAGCTTGGGAACCACAGGAGCGACCCTCCGCCCCCCCGGAGCCGAGGGGGCGCCCCCCCTCCCCCAGAAGGGACCGCGACGCGGGGGGGGGGGGGGTGCGGCTGGACCTGCACACCGCGCGCCCGGGCGCCCCCAGCCGCTCCCGCGGGGGTCGCGGCCGCACGGCGAGCCCACCCCAGCGTGCCGGAGCAACGCGCGGACCAAGCTTGGGGGCGGCGCACAGCGGCGCACCAGAACAGTATGGAGGCCGCGCCCCACATGACCCTCCCATGACCACAGCCCACTCAGGGAGGGCAGAGGGGGGGTTCAGGTCTGCAGGGGCCCCCGGGGGAGCGGTCCGCGGGCCGCCCCTCATCCCCCCCCACCCCGGGGCGGCTCCGCGACCCCGACCGCACGCGCACGCCGGAGATGTGGAAACCAAGGAAAGGCCAAGAAAAATTCCCTTTTTCCTAAAATGCGACAGTGGTGGCCACCAGAGCACAAGGGGGGAGTAAGAAAAAGTGCTTTTCCATTGCTTTGAGGCATACTCTAGTTGTATTAGAGATGCACTGAGCATCCAGGCATTTCTATCTTAGTATTGGTCCCACCAAAACTGGTGATAACACATTTTGACCTATGGAACCAAACACCCAATCAGGATATGGAGTGGACCCCTTAATCCCTTTTCAATGTGAGGCAAATCATCTTTTCCTGAGTTGACTGAGAACTGACATATCCAAGGCAGAGCCTATGAATTTATCTATGTTTTTCCATGAATTCTTAGCTATCCTAGTGGTATGCACCCTAGGGGGCTGGGCACCTCTTTTTGAGAGGTCCTGGGTTCAATTCCTGGTCAGCCTAGCTAAGTAGGAAGATCCCATGTGACATGGCAGTGACCTCATCGCCACATGCCCTGCCACCTCAGCACATATGGGACCCAAAACAAAGAGTGCACATCTCCTGAGATGGCACTATGGAGAGAGAGTGACCATGAGGCAGTTTTCCAACTCTTTTCCAAAACATTTCAGCTATCTTTGTGAATATGCATTCCGATTTGACCTGAGTTGCAGTTTCTGTGAATATCCTATCATCTTTCACTGTTTACACTGCAGCCCTTCATGCTTTTATCCTGATTCTCTTCCCTTTGCACACCTCTGGCTTGGGCTATCCTAGATTGACTGTATTTCAACAAACAAAAGGTTTTCATCTCCAAAAACAAGCAGCAGGAAACCCTACACCAGCAGCAAGCAGTAGGAGAGACAAAAACACAGTGCTGAAACCACTATAAACTTTTGTGGTAGCAAGAGGCAGTCTGTCTCTGCGCACCGGCAGCAACCCCGCGCCGTACATCCAGTGCGCCGAGTACAGGCACATATAAGCAGAAGGGTGACTGAAGATGGACACAAGGAAGGAGGACGCCGACGTGAAGACAGCGCCAGCGCCTGAGGCACCGGCAAGGCCAGCACCTGGCGCTGTACCTTCGGAGCCCTTACATGGGCTAGTGGAAGCGGCTGAGGACTCCCTGGATGGACTCCAGACGGCCTTCGGGGCCCTGTCTGTCGAAGAGGTGGTGGTCACTCAGCCTGTGAAGAGGAAGAGAGAGAGCGAGAAGGATGCTGGAGAAGAAGCAGACGAAGGAGAGGAACAAGGGCAAGACCTGATGTATGACCCTACCTTCGAAGGCGCACCAAGCGCTTCTGGCCTCCACGCATCACCCTCTCCTTTAACCACCACACTCCCAGCCGCTGCAACATCCACTCCCACAACCAACCCGCCTATGGCAGAGGGCACAGGCTTTACTGGCATGCGTCCCTACCCCGCCTATGGTATGGGCCCACCTACCACTGCGCTCCCTGAGGCAACTACTGCCAGTGAGCCGGTGGCTTCCAGCTCTGCGCCGAGATGGTATGCGGCTGAATATCCCCATCCACTACCCGCTACTGGAACCTATGTGGATGTTCCTCGGTATGCACCTGGGTATGCAACCTTGCGTGGGTTGAGGAGAGGACCTGAATCTCTTGGTGGCAGGAGTAAAGGATCGGGAAGATCCTCCAACAGGTCCCTGACGCGGTCGGAGATCAACGAGGTGCTCCGAGGAGCCACTTCAAAAATCGTGGGCGACCTCACTCAAGAGATCCGGGAGAAACTGGAGCCCCTGATGATCCCGCCCCAAGCGTCACCTACTACGGTGGGAATGTCACCCCACCGAGTACAGGCCAACCACCTGGCGGCAGGGTTGACAAACACCCTGGGGAGCCTGAGGAGCCGACCGATGCCGACTCCTGCAGCTATACCGAGAAGTCCATTCGTGCCGGGAACGGCCCAGCCGCCCTACAGCCACGTGACGAACTCGACGAGGGCCGAGCTGGACCGGCTGGGGCTGACAGCCTTAAGGGCAATGGTGGACGTAGAGCCTTATGGCTCTAGTGATCTAGGCGGAGACCCCTCCGATGATGAGCCGCCGGCGATGACTTCTACTTCGCCCTCGGAGGACGATGACCCGGAGTACCCCGAGGACCCAAAGGGGAAGAAGAAGAAGAAGAAGAAGAAGAAGACCCGACGCCCTGAGGGACGCAGGTCTCAGGAGGCGAAGGCTATAGCCACCTCCAAGATCGTGGTGAACGTGCCGGAGTTCACAGGCAAGGACCTCAGCGAGTTCGCTGAGAATTTTGGCCGGTTTCTCCGATTGACCGGCCAAACCCACGCTAGTGGGCGAGTGAAGTGCGATCTGCTCCTGCAGTGCTGCAAGACCAAGTACCTGGAGAAGCAGGTCAGGCAGATCGTGACTAAGTCCGCCACCTTTGCCGATGTGTTGGTTGCCCTGGAGAGGCAGTACCCGACCTACGAAACCGACCTCTCCATCAGGGCCGAGATCCAGAACCTGCCCGTGCTGCCCAACAACCCCAAACCTGGCAGGGTCTCTGAGCTGTTGGCTGACCTGGATCACTGGGCTGGACGACTGACGCGCGGTTCCTACAGCAGCGACGATCTGCTGTTTTGGTTGGTGGCCAAGCTCCCTCGAGAGCTATGGGACGAGTGCCGTTCGACGGCGGAGCGCAAGGCTAGATCCCTCCGCTACGAGGATCTATGCGTGCTACTCCTGGAGCTGGCGCTGGAGAAGGAGAGCGACCAGCACTTGAACAGTTACCGTCCTGGGGGAGGAGGTTCTGGAGGTCATGGCAAAGGGTACCAAGGGTCCCGACCTGGACAGGGGACTACCCCCAAACACGCCCACGCCAGTATCATGGAGAACGTGAAGGAGCTATTCTGGTGTGATGCCAGAGACGAGCAGGGCCACCTGCAGCACGCCCCTGACTGCGAGCAGCGAGACTGCTTCGTAGTCCAGGGGAAGCAGCAGGAGAAGAACACCGGCGCCAAAGCGAAGCTGCCGGATCATTACAGGTGCACCATCCCGTGTGCATTCTACGGGAAGCGGAAGCACTACGAGGATGAGTGCTACCATAAGCAACGCCTATCGGCGAAGCTTAAGGGTGAAGATCCTGGCAAAGGCTCAGGCAAAGGTGGAGGCAAAGGCAAAGGCAACGACTCCGGCAAGGGCAAGTCGAAAGGACGTGGTCAAGGGCAAGACAAGGGTCAAGGTGGACGAGGAGGAGGCGCTAACCGCCAGCCCGACAAGAAGAACAAGGACAAGAACGGAGGCAACCCCAACCCTAATCCAGGGGGGAACTCCGAGCCCTCTGGAGGGCAGTCTGGTCCTACCACATGCTCACAAACGCAGGCCCAGCAAGAACAAGGAGCCAAGCGTGAGCATGAAGGTGGTGATGACGGCAACGCTAAGAAGAGGAGCCGTTTCATGAGGATGGCCCGCAAATTGCGGAACAAGGGGTTCGAGGTGACCTGTCCCGCGGAGTTCTGACGGGGACGCTCTGGTGGCACCCAAGACCTGGTGTTTTGGGTACGTATCCGACTAGGGGGACGCGAATACCTGGGGGTATTGGATACTGGAGCCACAATATCTATAGTGGCCAAGAAAATTTTACCTTGTGGGAGCCTGAAGAACACCATGACCACCGCTGCTATACGCATGGGGGATGGACATGTGGTGCACAGCTGCGGGGACTGTGAAGTGGAGGTACCTATGGGCTCCGGGACTATCGCCCATCGGTTCTATGTGATGGACACTGAGGCCTTCGACTTTGTACTGGGGACTGACTTCTTCGTACAGCACTCCCAGATACAATCCCTGACGCTGCAAGCGCCCTACCTCCTCTACATGGACCACGGCAGTGGCAGAGAGTCTGTGCCACTGGAGCAATCGGAACATGCCTCGAGTTACCTGAGGCTATCGAAGGAGGAGCCCTCGAACATGATGGCGGCCTCCAAAACTGAGGACTATCAACTATTGGGGGAAGTCCTAGACCAAGGTCTGAAGGAGTTGGGTTACTCTCGAGAAGACCTGAGTGTGGAGTTGTTCGCCAGCGACAAGCAGCATGTACTGGACCTTTACTGCAGCAAGGGGAAGAACTGCAGCTACAAATTTTACTGGCCCTCTTTCGGGATGGCCTACGGGAACCCCCGGTTCAGTGAACTGGGGATGGTGCTTACCAAGGTGGCCTTGGAACGTTCCCGTATGGTCCTGTGTTCCCCCGATCGGGGAGCCCATGGGGGCAACGAATACTGGCGAAACCTCCTGGACAGGCTGACTATCAGCTCTGTTCGGTTACCTGATGAGGCCATCTACGTGCCTCTGGGTCGTAAGACGCCTATTGGGAAACCCGGATGGGGGAGTATACTGAGCGTGGTGGACGGAGGTATTAACTCCATCCCCTGGGAGGATCCGGACCCGACTCTGGTCCAGGCTATACAACGAGAAAGCGACGGACTCGCCTTGGGTGACTTGAAGGATTGCCTATGACCTCAAGATGCTGTTGAAACTACACCTGGAGGAGATGAGTACGTCGTGACTGACACCAACGCCCCCAACTCTCCCTGTCATGTACCTGTTCCTGATGGAGTCTCTGAGTGTGGACTATCTGAGCTACCTAGCTCTATCCACTCACATGACGAAACTGAGCACGACGCCTTCTTCGTGCAAACCTGTGTGGAGGAAGTGGAGAACGCCGAGTACGTCGCCCCACTAAAACCCCTACTCTCCATGAGGGTGGAAGACCCCGTGGATGAGGAGCTGGACCCTCGATCCAGGCTCAAGGAGTATGTGGATTCCAAGAGGAAGTTGGTGGCGAAAAAGCTATGCTACGCGAAGCCTACCCGCAGCTCATGACCACTGAAGCAAGGACGTATGGGAGACCTATCCCAATTGAAGGAGGACCTCGAACAGAAGATCACCACCTGGCAAAGGGAGGTAGATCTTAAGCTCATGAAGAGCGTGTGGGGCGCCCATGTGAGGACCTCAGAAGAGGACGACCTCTCGGAGGAATGTGTATGTGAACCCCCTCGAACGTGCCTATGTTGCCATCGTCCACCGGAGATGGTTGAACAAGACCTTCTATATGCCTACCAAGGGCTGAAGGACACTACCACGGGCGAAGAGTCGGTGGAGGACCACCTCCCGACGTCTATTACTCAGGGGGCAAGCAACTTACACTCTGACGAGGACATGGAGGACAAGATCAAGGTATTGGACCCGCGGGTACAGAAGCTTATAAGGACCTATCTGGAGGTGTTCGGAGAACTACCCCCTCCAGCCTCATGTGACAAGCTGGTACAGATGGACCTCAAGCTGAAACCCGAGTTCGTGGGTCACAAGATCCGGAGGAGACCCTATCCAGCTCCTAAAGAGCAGGCCGACGAGATCGAGCGACAGATACAAGAATGTATCGACGCTGGCCTAGTCCCGGAGTACAGAGACGGGGACTACCCCCTACACTGCAGCCCCTGTTTCCTGGTGGCTAAACCCGGGTCTACAGCCAAACGGCTGGTAGTGGACTACGGAGAGCTGAACAAGAAGACGCTGAACCACTCAGGGTCCATTCCTAATATGGAGTCTACCCTGGAGAAGATAGCCTCCTGCCGATACAAGACCAAGATGGACAAGAGAAGCGGATTTTGGCAAGTGGACCTGACGCCCAACGCACAGGAACTACTGGCCTTCATCACCCCTCAGGGGAGGGTGTTCAAGTGGAAGGTCATGCCGTTTGGTGTGGCTAACGCACCCGCTCTATTCCAAGAGCCGATGAACAAGATCTTGTCCATCCTACGAAGGAGACCTAAGGTGCAGGAGCTCATATCCCGTGGTGCCCAGATGGAGGCTCACATCGACGATGTATGCCTCGGGACCAATACCCAGGAGGATCACCTAATCCTCTTGGGTGAGTTCTTTGCGGTCTGCCAGGAGAACCACACACGACTCAAGCTGGAGAAGTGTGAGTTCATGCAGGAGACCATGCAGTACCTGGGGTTTGATGTTGGCTATGGGTGGTGGACCCGAGCGGCCTCTAAGGCCAAACCCCTGATGGATGCCAAGGTACGACACGAAGACCCCAAGAAAGGACTTCATGATGTACGCAGTTTCATTGGGGCGTGCAACTTCTATCGCCGCCACATCAAAAACTTCACCTACACCAGCGCCGGTCTGACGGACTTGATCAAGAAGAGTACTACTTGGCGCTGGGGCCCACAAGAGCAACAAGCGTTTGACGCGCTCAAAGACAAGGTGGCCAACGCTAAGTGCTTGGGCGTGCCTAGAGCACAAGGGGAGATTATCCTGGTGACCGACGCCAGCAATGTGGGCGCTGGTGGAACGTTGTTCCAATGGCAAGCACTAGAGAAGGAGGAGTTCGACTCGGCCATTTCCCAATGGGGGACGGAAGGTCTCAACCGAGGTGGAACCCTCAAGCACAGCTACCCTGACGACAAGTGGGTCCTAGTACCTCTGGGCCACTGGAACTTGAAGTGGAACCAGGCCAGGGGCAACTACTCCACCTATGAGCAGGAATTGCTCGCGGGTATGCTGGTGCTATCCTCACAAGCACGACTGTTGGGGAGTAACCCTGTGGTCTGCCTGTGCGACCAAGAACCGGTCCGCAGTTCCCAGAAGGGTCCCCCACCTGAGAAGGCCAAGCTACGGCGCTGGTGGACCTACCTCAGCCAACCCCGGCTGACAGTACACCATATCCAGGGAGTGAAGAACGAGTGTGCCGACTACATCAGCCGCAACAACTTCGACGCCGTGATTGGTGCTCGGTCTGAAGCGATGGCTAAGGAGGCGTTCAGCCGTATGGACGTCCACTTGGACCTCAACATGACGATGATACGCCCCTTGGATGGACTCCAACAATCGGAGTACCTGAAGGAGTTCGGGGATATCTACAAGCTCCTGGAGAAACGCCTTGAACCCCTCCTGGTCAACCAAGACCAGTGGAAGAGGGACAAGAGCTACCTATGGCACGAGGACCGTATTGTGGTGCCTAGTGACCGAGTCCCAGCGCTGCTGAAGTGGACCCATGAGTCCAGTGGTCATGTGGGTGCTGACCGCACCCTGAGGCTGTTCAAGCACTGGTTCCACACTACGTGGACTGACGACCAACTGCGGAAAACCCTCCAGCCTATCGTGGACAAGTGCCCGTGCAGGTCCTGTAAACCAGGGGATATCAGGGACAGAGGTCTCTACTCGACCCTGCCCATCCCTCACTGTGCCAACAGTGTTCTATACGTGGACTACACGGAGATGCCGAAGTTCGGGGGCTATGACTTCGCCCTCGTGGTAACCTGTGGGTTGACCAGGTTTACCAGGGTGCTCCCATGTACCAAGCACATTACCGGGGAGGAGACTATCAAGATACTCCTGGAGGAGTGGTTTTGTGTCTATGGGGCGCCCAAGGAGATCAACTCCGATGAGGACGTACGAGTACGCTCAGATACTGGCTGGTACAAGAGGGTCCTGAGATCCCTCAATGTCCAGGTGTCTACGGGGATTCCCTACTCTCACACGAGCAACCCCCTATGTGAGCGACAGATCCGTGTCCTGAAGGAGAACGTACGGATATGGTGCAAAACTGAACGCACCAGAGACTGGGTGAGACTACTCCCCGTCATATCCTTGATGATGAACTCTCAAGAGAGTTCAGCTACTGGCTACTCGCCCCACAAGCTATTCCTCGGGCGCCCGGCATGGTTCCTACATGCCCCCTATCCAGAGGACACCCATTCTTCTGTGGGTGAATGGGTCCAAGAGCAACAAGCGAAGGTGGACAAGGCCAAGGCTATGCTCCAGAGAGTGAGGGAGCGTCAGTGGAACAAGAAGAACAAGCACCGAGTACCGGCCACCTACCAAGAGGGGGACTGGGTGCTGGTGCACCACAGTCGACTACCCGCCTGGCCACGCTCTACCAGCGATGACCCATACTTCGGGCCGTACAAGATTCTATCAGTGGATGGACACCGTATCACCGTGCGGTGTTCTCCCCGTCTAGGGGGGACCCTGGTGTGCGCTGCTCAACACCTGAAGCGCTACTATGATCCAGAAGACCTCTGTGGGGAGGAGTGGGAGCTGAACGACGAGGAGATCGCCGCTTCGGACCTACAAGGGGCTGCCAGCCCTATGGAAGTTGAAGGTGAACTCCCCGACATGAACGCCGAGGAGATGGCTAAGGAGGGCTTCTACCTGGTGAAGTCTGTCCTACGCCACCGCTATCGCCAGGGTTGGCGCTTCCTCACCCTCTGGGAAGGGTTTGGAGTCGAAGAGGCCACCTGGGAGCCTTTCTCTGCATTTGTTCTACCTGAGGGACGCCTAAACTCAGTTCTGGTTGACTACTTGTCCCAGAACAACCTTGGTGAGTTGTTGAGGCTCGCTGAGACGCTTGCCTCCAAGACTAAAGCTAGGGACTGAACCTTACCCTTACCTGCCAAAGCGTATGTGTGAGTGTGCTACTCCTAAGGTCCTGAGAGCAAGCCGCAGAAGTGGTGTCCTAATTATACCCAAGTCTGCACGCTTGCTAAACCTGGAGGGTTGGCTTATTGATGCCACGGGGTACGCCCCGGGTCTCCCCTCCCCTAAGCGCCCAGATCTGTGCTGGCGCAAAGCCTTTGGGGAATACCCAGCGTACTAATCATGGTATTGTTTTCCCTACCTATCTGTCTACTACAGGGAGGGGTGGCCAAAAGCTATGAAGGCATGAAAACGCCGTTTTGCTAAATGGCCAAAACACTGACCTAACCACTGCCACAGCCCACCAACCCTGCTAAAATTGCAGGAAACGGGTGTGACAGTGACACACGCACTACAGGTCCCACACACCCTACAGTGGCACCATCCTGGTGGGCGAGCACTGCGCAACTGGCTCAAGCCCCCACTCAGGACTACCACTCCTACACGCACACTCTACTGGGTGTTGTTGAAGAACATGTCGTGGGTCCTAGCGACCCTCCTGTGAAGAAGGCAAGAGAACACAGTGCTGCTAAGCAACTGTGGCCTAACAGGGGACGCCACAACGCGTTTCCCCTGCTAGGGCTTGGAGGGAAGAGGTGCTCTTGCGTGCACGGCGCGGATGTCGATGGAGTCGGACTCCCTGCTCTGCCACAGGCAGAGGGGAGTTACTTGTTTGTCTGATCTGCGCCCTTGTTTAGCAGGGCATGAAAAAAATGGTATGCTGCTGCACCAATCAACCTACCTGCCCACCTGTAAAGCAAAGGCAAATGAAGGGGCGTTTTCGGCGGAGGAACCAAGCCACACTCCCCGTATTATACGGTTCTCAGTGTGACCTATAATACACTGTCCGCAAACACGCTGAAGAATCAGCTACCCCTGTCAAGCAAGCAAGCGTTAAGGGACAGTAAGAAAAACTCACTGCCATGTCTTTCTTGGAGGGCTTGATCCAGGCCAAGCCCCCCTTAAAACCCTTTTGTAGATGCTAAGACAAACGTAAGTGTTTTTATCTCTCTTTTGTTGCCTAAAGTACACTTTCTCAAAGTAACTAGGGTTGTGACCCTAGCCCCCCATGAAGTTCACCCCTACCACTCAACTGAGCGGAGGTACCTTCCTTCATGGAGGATATATACCGAAATAAAACAGGCATTTCATGCTTTAGGCCTTGGAGGTTAAGCCTAGTGGTCTCCCACCCCAAGACCCCTATACTCAATTGTTTCTACCACTTATTGTGGTCCTACTTTGTAACTGTTTCTGAATTCAGTTGCTTGGCCAAGTCATTTTCTGTGTGGTCCTGACATCTATACCCCACATTCCTAACCAGCACCATTTCACCCAAAAGAGTGCACATGAAGTGCCTAATGCAATCTCTGAGGCAAGAGTCAGACCAATTTTCATATAAAATCTTTTGTATTATCCATTTGTGATTGAATCTTTGTGTATAAATCTGCTTTGTCTATCTGCAGCCCTTCTGTGTTACACTGGATTCCAAAACCAATCATTGATTCGATCCATATCCTGTTCTTGCTCTACTTGCTGCTTTGGTTTGGGTTTTCAACTACAAAACCTGCAGGAATACATCAAAAGATCTAGGGCATAATTCAAGGACATCTTTCCGGTAGCAGAGACAGTCCCTTGTGACCTTTTGAACCGACCCTGAGAAGAAGTGCAGCACAAAAGCTCAACAACAAGTTCATCATGTCCACGCCAAGCGTCAGGACCTGGCCCATCAGAACTGTCCAAGTGCAAATGGGCAGCATGGCCCACCCAATGAGTGAACCACCTTACCGAGCTCCACATCATCTCAGTGGCGCATCTGGGTCCCAAGGAGATCCAGAACGCAGAAGGGCGGAAGAAAATAAAGGCCTTACCACCGAGGCCTTAGCAGCACACGGTGGAGACAGCTTCAGTCACCTCCACAGACGTGTAGCTGCCTCAATATCCAGATCCAATCGTCCAGCTTCATCCTCAACTGCCATTGAAGGACCTGAGGAGTATGAGGAGCTGAAGAAGAAGATGGATGAGTACATCCTACATGCGGAGTACTACAAATCCATCCGTGGGGAAGATGGAGAGGAGCCATTGGCTGTACATGGATCCAGACCACGTACAGACCTAGGGTCCTACGCGCACTCTGGTCCTCCGTCCACTGCATCCCTGCCAAGACGACTAAGACCTGAGTATCCAAGACCATGTTGTCCAACCCCAAGGGCTCCCGAAGTGGGTCCGACCCGAGTCGAAGAACAACATCATCCAAGGCCAACCTACGGTGCTCTGGATCATACGGCCGAGCTGTTGGCCAAACTCCTGTCTGGATCAGAAGATCCAGATGTGACGGCCCTATCAGAGGCCATTAAGGCTAAACTGGGTATTGCAGAACCCTTACCCAAGCCAGAGTTGCCCTCTCTCTCTCCAGGACTGAGTACCCTGGCCGAAGATCTCAAGAGATCAAGGGTCTCAAGGCTGTTGCCTAAGGTCACCTGCCCCAGCCCCTTTCACCCCCGTGCCACGACAGTGCCTATGGCTGATCTACAGGACGTGCCTGTCACAGAGATTGAGAGAAGAGGCCTGTCAGCCCTGGCACCTCTTGCCGGCGTGTCGCCTTCAGGCCTAACTCCGGGGGGTGGGAAGACGGGCAGACCAATTGCCCAGGCGAACATCCAGCTTGAATTGCCGGAGTTCGACCCCAAAAATCTGCCCGAATGGGCAGAAGAATTTGCAGAATTCCTTTTGTTGACTGGCCAATCCCATGTGGATGTGGCCACCAAATGTTCACTGCTAAAACGCTCATGCAAAAAGAAGTTTTTGCAAAAACAGGTGAAACAGATTGTGAAAACCTGTTCTACCTGGGCAGAGGTACTCCTGAGGTTGGAGAAAACATTCCCAGTCTATGAGACTGACCTCAGCGTACGCACACAGATCCAGGAGCTACCTATGCTCCCTGAGTTTCCATCCGCTGCGCGAATTTCTGAGTATGTGTGCGACTTGGAGTACTTATTTTCTAGGATGAACGTGGGCTCCTACGGAGCCACTGAGCCCCACCTGTGGCTCATGAGTAAGAACCCCCAGTGTACGTGGGATGATTGCCGCTCCACCTCTGAGAGGAAGAGCAGGACCCACTCGTACGATGAACTGGTGGATCTCTTGATTGAGCTAGCTCTTGAGAGAGAGAATGACTCCCACATGGAGAAATTCCTCAAGAAGCATTTGGGACGAGGTGGTACCCCTACCCCCGAACGTGGCGAAGGGAAGGGGCATAAAAATCCCACTAACACCAACCAGGGAGGTGGTAAAGGGAGGAGCAACCTACGTGCCATGAACGAGGTTCAACCTGATGCAGGCACACCCCCCCTGTTCTACTGCCGACCTGTCAATGACAAGGGGGGACCTTGTCATGCCTCTGACTGCGATCTCCGCAGTGGCTGTATGCTGCAGATGAAACATCAGCAGCATACCAAAGATGGGAAAACTGTGACCCATCGGGACCATTTCAGGTGTACCATCACCTCTGGTTACTGTGGCAAACGTCGTCACTACGAGGACGAATGCCACATCAAGAAACGCGAGAGTGACAAACTCAAGCGTCAGGAGGCGGAGCGCCAGATGACCCAGACGCCCGCCAGAAATCCCCCGAACGGGGATAAAGGTGGTAAAGGAGGTGGCAAGGGGGTAGGCAAAACTGGACCCCCTAACCCCCAGAGGCGCTCATCAGCGCCCGTTGCTACACCCACTCCTGCTGCTACACCCGCTCCTGCCGCAGGTGACCCTAAGAAACGCCCCCAAGGGGATAACGCTACCCCTGAGGGGAATAATTCCAAGAAGAGGCGCTTGGCCTGGATGGCCAAGTCCCTCATGGCTGCAGGGGTGGATGTGAAATTCCCTGATGAGGAAAAGGGGGGCGGCTCCGAAGAGGAGGACTTGGTTTTCTGGATCCTCGTGAAAATCGGGGATCAGGTTTTTCGAGCGGTGCTTGATACCGGTGCAACACTTTCCATAGTGGCCCGGCGCCTGCTTAAGACTTTCAGGAAAACTAAGACTGTGGCCATAAGAGTAGGGGATGGGCGTACCATCCATTCCTTGGGGGAGGTCGATGTGACTATATGTCTGGGCGACGAAACCGTGACCCAACACTGCAGAGTGTTGGACACTGACGCCTTTGACATCGTCATTGGCACCGACTTTCTACGAAGAAACCCCCAGGTAAAAATGCTGTCCCTACAGCGTCCCTATTCTTTGCACCGCGACTTCGGCAGTCGGCTATTCTCCGTTCCTTTGGAGCTGTCAGGACGAAAAGAGTCTGGGCTGCGCTACGCAGCCAAGACGAACTATCGTACTGAAAACTACCAACTGGCCCGTCACGTTCTTGAAAATGGACTGGCGGCCCTTCAGGTAAACCTGGATGAGATCCAGGTGGAATTGTTTGCGAGCCAACAACAGCACATCATGCAGTTGTACTGCTCGAAACAACTGAACAATGCTTTCCGTTTCTTCTGGTAAGCAATGGGCCTAGCGTATGCTAACCCTCCCTTCTCCCTGCTCGCGAAGGTTCTAACCAAAATCGCTTATGAGGGAGGAAGGGTTGTTATGTGCACCCCTGACTGGGGTTGCTCTGGTGAACATGCTTACTGGCGCCGTATGCTAGATCCAATGACCGTGGGAAGAGTGCAACTCTCCGACGGCCCCATCTATGTGCCTGAGGACTCCGACACAGCTATGCAGGCCCCTGAGTGGGCCAGTTTCCTGTCCATCGTCGATGGATCTCTCAATCCTGTACCCCTGTGTGACCTAGACCAGGTGCTACTAAAAGAGGTCATGGCCGAAAATCGTGGCCTGACCCTTTATGATCTCAAAAATCGATCTCCTGAGCACCTATCTACCACACTTACAGGGTGTGAGTCTCCTGATGACTATCTGGAACCTGCAGCTGTAAAAGAGGATGCTGACGACCAACTGTCTGAGATCGCCAGCACTATTCCCTCTGTTGATCCCAGCTGTGTTGACCTAAAACATAGTGCTTTCCTAGCCCAGGTGTTGCTAGAGGAGGTAGATCTAGAGTCAACCTCTGAACCCGCCTCCCCTGCTGGGAAGCCAGTGCTACACATGCAGCCTGTGCACACAGGTGAACCCGTGGCCCGGAGTGCTGATGCTCTGGCGCGGCCTGCTGCTAATAACATGCCATTGTCTGAGCATTACACTCAAGAACTCCGGCGGCTGTTGTACCTGAAGGCCGAAGGTATTGAGCGCCAAGAGAGGCTGCAATACCTCAGACAGACCTGGAAATACTCCATCTGGTCTGAGGAGGACGATGAGTCCTATACGCTGCCTGACCCTGAGATACCTCTAGTGTATTCTCTACACTATGGGCAGCAATGTCCCCCTGAGTGGGACGATGGTACTGTGCCTGCCGAAACTGCTGGTCGGCAGAAAAAGAAAGAACATGGAAAAAGCAACCTCCATGCTGAGGAGGATTTCCTTCAGAAACTCGAGAGTCTTAACCTTGACCCCAGCCTGAGAAAACTGCTGATAACCTATGAGGAGGTGTTGGGCGCTTTGCCGCCTCCCCTTTCTTGTAAAAAACTGGTCCAGATGGACGTGAAATTGAAACCAGAATTTGAAAAGACGCGAGTGAGGCGTCGTCCCTATCCCGCTCCACAGGAACAGGTCGAAGAAATCGAGCGCCAGATCCAAGAATGCATTGATGCTGGCCTCGTTGAAGAGTACAAACACGGGGACTATCCCCATCACTGCAGTCCCTGTTTCCTTGTTGCCAAACCCGGGTCGACTGCCCTACGTCTTGTTGCAGACTATGGTGAGGTCAACAAGAAAACCCAGAACCACTCAGGGAGTATTCCTAACATGGAAAACACCCCGGAGCGTATCGCCAAATGCAGATATAAGACCAAAATGGACAAACGCTCTGGTTTCTGGCAGGTGGACCTAACCGCCGCAGCTCGGGAGCTGTTGGCCTTTATAACCCCTAAGGGTCGTGTCTTCAAGCGGAAGGTTATGCCTTTCGGGGTGGCTAATGCCCCAGCGCTCTTCCAGGAGCTTATGAACAAAATTTTGTACATACTGAGGCGCAGGCCTCTAGTACAAGAGTTGATTTCTCGGGGTGCAGAAATGGAGGCTCACATCGACGACGTGAGTTTGGGTACTAATACCAAAGAGGACCACGTCCTTCTCCTCCGTGAATTTTTCATTGTCTGTCAAGAAAACGATCTCCGAATCAAACTCGAAAAATGTGAGTTTATGAAAGAGGAGATGGAGTATTTGGGTTTCGACGTGGGGTATGGCTGGTGGAAACCCGCCGCGTCTAAGATGCAGCCCCTACAGGACATGCAGATTCGCGATGACCCTAAGAAGGGTCTACACGATGCGAGGAGTTTTGTGGGCGCCTGTAATTTCTATCGGTGTCACATCCACAATTTCACTTACTCCTCTGCACCCCTCACTGACCTGATCAAGAAAACTACTCCCTGGAGGTGGACCTCTAGAGAGGAAGAGTGTTTCCAGGAGTTGAAGAAGAAGATTGCCTCCTCCAACTGCCTGGGAGTGCCCCGCCCTGAGGGCGAGATAGTCCTGATCACTGATGCCAGTGATGTAGGGGGGGGTGGTACGATCTACCAATGGCAGGAGCTTAACCCCGCTGAACTAACCCACTGCCATTATCGTACTACTGGACTGAACCGTGATGGTTCGTTGAAACATGACTATCCTACCAGTGAGTGGCGACTTGTACCACTAGGACGCTGGAACTGGAAATGGAACCAAGCGCATTCCAACTACAGCACCTATGACCAGGAACTCCTGGCCGGTATGTTGGTGCTATCGTCACAATCCCGACTCCTGGGATCTAACCCTATTGTCTGGCTGTGTGACCAGGAGCCTGTGAAGTCTTTTCAGAAGGGCCCACCACCAGAAAAAGCAAAGCTAAAACGGTGGTGGACTTACCTGAGCCAGTTCAGGCTGACAGTGCATCATATCCCCGGGATTGAGAATGAACTGTCTGACTATATATCGCGCAACAACTTCGACACGCTTATTGGTGAGAGCTCTGAGGCGCACGCCAAAGAGGCTTTCCAGCGTATGGATGTCCAGCTTGACCTGTCCATGCGCACTGCTGGAATCCTGGAGGGTTGGAGTCTAACCGACTATCAGTCAGAGTATGAAGAAATTCTCCAAACCCTCAGCACTGGTCTCGAACCCCGTGTCATTGACGGGCACCAGTGGTATAAAAACAATCAGTACCTCTTCTACGAGGACCGAATTGTTGTGCCTGAGGCACGACTGGATGGGTGCCTACAGTGGTCCCACCTCAGTTCTGGTCACACTGGCGCTAATCGCTCAGTGGACTTCTTCCGTGAGTGTTTCTACTCTAGTCTAACCCTGACTGAACTGAGGTCGCGTATGCAGACCATTGTTGATGCTTGTGGCTGTCATGCCAGCAAGCAGAGCGACAGTAGGGATAGGGGCCTGATCTCCAGCTTACCCATACCCTATTGTGCTAACTCTCTTCTCTACGTGGATTTCATCCACGGCCTACAACGCTTTGGCGGCTATGATAGTTGCCTCGTGGTCACCTGTGGTCTATCTCGCTTCACCCGAGCGTTCCCTTGTAATAAGAAAATCACAGGTGAGTAGACTGTGAAAATGTTGGTCGAACAATGGTTCGAACCCTATGGAGCACCTAAGCAGGTGCACTCTGATGAAGATGTACGCATCCGCAGTGACACTGGGTGGTACAAACGAGTGCTAAATGCCCTCAACGTGGAGGTAACCACAGGTGTGCCCTATACCCACACGTCTAACCCTCTCTGTGAGAGACAGAACCGTGTGGTGGAGCAAAACTTAAGAATCCTGATGAAACAGGAGCGCACCAAGGACTGGGTACGCCTAGTGCCCTGGGCAGTGCTGTCCATGAACTCACAGCGGAGCTCTTCTACGGGTTTCACCCCCCACGAACTGTTCTATGGAGGACGACCTGCTTGGTTCTTCAAAACCCTCTTTCCTGAGGACTTCAAGAGCCCTGTGGGACATTGGCTGGAACACAAGCAGTCTCTGGCTAACAAGGCTGGTACTAACCTGAGGCACATTCGTGACCGTGAACAGAGCCGACGGAACCGCCTACGGCCACCTGCCAGCTTCAAGGTTGGTGACCTTGTTTTGGTACACCATTCACGCCTACCCTCCTGGCCACGTAACTGCCTACAGGACCCTTACTTTGGACCCTATCCTATTATCAGGATAGATGGATCCAGGATCCATGTCAGGTGCAGTCCACGTCTAGGTGGTGAACTGCTGTGTGCACCTAAACAGTTGAGGCACTATCACTCCCCTGACGACTTGTCTTGGGATGAGTGGCGCCTCAGCGACAGTGAGATTGAACGTATAGACCTAGAGAACGCTGCCAGTCCAGAGGAGGCAGACGAACTCGAAGAGATGACTGCCGATGAGATGGCAGTCGATGGTTACTACGTGGTTGCAGGTATTGCTCGCCACGAGTATAAACAGGGCTGGAAATTCCTTACCCTGTGGGATGGCTATGGGTTGTCTGAGGCGACCTGGGAACCTATGTCAGCCTTCATACTACCAGATGGGAGTATCAACCCCATCTTCCGCACTTACCTCGTTGAGAACAACGAGGGGCAGCTCCTAACCCGTGCTGAGACTATGTCCCAGCGCAAGAAGCGAAACTAATCTCCCTGTGTCAGTCTGTGCCCTGCAGACCCATGCCTATGGTTTCTAGCGTGAGCCAGGTGGCCGCTTATCATGATTGCGGCCACCCAGCGAGTGTGTGCCTTGTTGACCATGTGTTGCATGGGTACTGCCCTAATGTAATGACCTTGGAGAGCCCACGAAGAACGGTGGCTTACTACACCAGGGGGGAATGACAAGCAAGGTGTTATGAGGCAAGGTGTGTCTTCCCTCCTTGAGGACAAGCGAGCCCACAGTTGGGACCCCTGACTGGTCCAGACCCATGGGGTTCTACCCTTCCTTACAGGGTTTACCATACCCCTAAGTGTGCTACGTATGTCTGTATGTGTCTCACTTCTCTCCCCAGCGTGGCTCCCGGAGACCGGGCTTCGCTGACGTCGGACCGAAGGTCCTAATCAGGTACCATTACCACTTCTATGGCGCCCAATTTCTGTGCTGGCGCCTATCCTTGGGGTAAGACGGCAAAAGCCCTACCTACTAGAGGGGAGGGGTGGCCAAGTGTGCTAAGGGCATACAAAACGCCCGTTTTTGCTACAGGCCAAAAGCTAACACACTCCCCTGCCCACGAGTAAAAGCACGCGGGACAGGAGACACCACTACACTACACTCACTAACGCCAGCACCAGCCTTCGAAGGCAGGGTGAGCACTCATCACTTGCACTCAACTCCTGCCAGGCCTGCTGACCCTAACCCCTACACATGCTACTGGGTGCTGCAGTCAAAGATCACTCAGGCCCTAATGGCCCTCCTGTGAAGAAGACAAGAGAACACAGCGCTCCTAAGCAGCTGTGGCGTAAAAGGGGACGCCACAACGCGTTTCCCCTGCTAGGGCTTGGCGGGAAGGGGTGCTCTCGTTGCGTGCACAGCGCAGATGTCGTTGAAGTCGAACAGCCCTCGCCAGTACTGGCTGAGGCACAGTGATTTGATTTGTGATCGGCGCCCCTGTTTTGCTGGGGCAGAAAAATGGATAGCCGCCGAAGGCAGCTGCTGCGTGCACCAATCACCCTTAACCTCTCCCACCTGTACAACAGAGGCAAATGAAGGCGTGTTTGCGGCGGAGGAACCAAGCCACACTCCAGGTATTATACCCTTCTCAGTGTGACCTATAATACACTGTCCGCAAACACGCTGACGGATCAGCTCCCCTGTCAAGCAAGCAAGCTTTAAGAGACTCCTCAGGTTCTCTTAAAGAACGTACCGAGGAGCCCCTGGGTAACCTAAACAAGGTTTACCGTGCGCAATTCGCGTGGCCTACCCTTTAATGCATCATGTGCACGCAGGGAAGGGAGGCTGAACCTTAACCACAATGACTCTACCAGGACGTGAGCTCCTCCTGGGCTAACCTACCTTACTCACCATGCTTCGTGTGAATGCCGAATGAAACGAACACAAAACAAGCCTAAACGTTTTAAGCAACCCTACTTTAACGCCACGGCCACACACGAACAAACGCTTTCTTTACTCACCTCTGAAGAAGAAAACAAGGGTAAATTTGGGGTACAGGTGAAGCGTCACAACGTGTGAATGCCTCGATTAGGCACATGCATCGCGAGCACAGCGCTCCTTCTAACCCTACGTGCGCGCTGCGCGCTCCATTCGCATCGCATACCTTTCATTCCTGTTTTTACCTGTGCAGAGCACGAGTGAGGAACACCCGACCCCCCAACGAACACAGCGTTGACAACCCTAACGTTTTGACGAAACAACCAACACAAACGCAATGCGTGAGTGTGAGATGACACTGACATACCTGAGAGATGGGTTGTTGACATGCTCTGTGGTGTGGGTTGAATTTGAATACTTGTGTCTGAAGTTTATAAAAATTTTGATGCAACTGTGCAAAAATTTCCTTTAGAACTTTAAAAACTACGGCTCATACCTTCTTTTTCAAAAGCCGTTTACGCTTGCGCAACCCTTTTCTTGGAGTCCGCTTCCTTTGCGCTTGTCTGCGACTTTGAGTTATGTGTAAAACTGACGATTTCCCGCGTGGTTTCGTCGATTTTTAACGATTTCACTTGCTAAATCGCAACCCCTTCCGCTACACCGCAGGAATCACTCCCTGTTGGTTACATTTTCTTTTTTTTCCAGCTCCTGCAGGTTTGTGTCCTCCATTGGGAGTATTGCTCCGCCCTGCCTTTTGGTCAGGACGTTTACTAAAACGCGTTCCCGTGGGGGGCCGCCCACGGGACGCTGCGGTGACACGCACAGGTGAGCAGGCAGGCAAAGCACTACGCTCACAAGGGCATCAATACACTCGTGTCATGTGACAAAGCGTTTCAGGATCCTTGCCACTCTTCAACAAGGGAACGAAAGTATGTACAGCAACACATCAGGATATGTACACATGGGGTTAAGACTGGACTGGGGTAAGGGCATCACAGGACAATAGACACTCAGTCCTAACTCGTATCCCAATCCCAGGTCCGACCCTCTCAGTGACTGGTGAGGGCGGGGGCTCAAACACAACCCATGCCCTGCTCAGTCCGGACCCTGAAACCCTGCCGATAGGGGGGTTGTCCCGCCCAGCCACAGGCGAGTTCCTCGGAACCAAGGGGCTTCGAGGCCGACCGACAGTGGCTCCCTATGCTCCCTCAACAGCGGGTCCCAACTCTACTCTGAGCCAGAGATATGGCCCCGCCATTATCCCTCAGGAGTTGGTAGCTGAAAATGGGCTGTTTCAGCCCAAACTGATATTAGCTTGAAAAACTCCAAAATTGACCCCTCGTCCGGACCTGCCAGAGGTAGGGACGAGGCAACTGACCCTATGCCCTTCGCATACGAATTCCCTGGAGCCCTCACCCAACCTGGTTCCCTCTGAGGTCCCGGCATCAGGGCACCACGGGTTCGTCAAGTGGGGTCAGGATTGCCAAAATGGCAAAATCGGCTGTCTCGGGCGACCGTCCAGGGTAGAAAATCTTGGCGATATTGACGTGCCAAGCCTCGATTCACAACCCTTGATATCCCCTTTGGTCCCATGCCGTGGGTTATCGCTTGCTGTCACGCTGGCTGCTTACTGTTCACCGAGGGGATGACCACACGGACGGGGCCGAAAGCGACATGCGGTGCAAAGGGGGGATCGTGGATCGCACCAAAAGTTGAATAACTCCGGATGAGCCGGAGGAGCAAATACGAAGGTCAATGGCGTTCAACCCTTGGTCATATGCTACAATGTTCGCCATTTCTTCCTGGCTAGATCCCGTGCCCCATGGAGATATGGTAATTCCAATGTGGCACACAAAGGCAAAAACAGCGAAATTTGGCCAAAATGGCCCGCACTCATGATTCCATATCTCCATGGCCACGTCGAGGATTCTTTCAACCAAAGATGCTATGGACACATGGGACTTAGGTCCCAATATATGCCACTTGCCAACCCTCATGGTCGCCTCTAGCTATTTTCCCCATTGGAGGGAAAGTGATACGCAAATGGGGCAGAATGACAACATACCCCAAATTGGGTGACTCACAACTCTCCCATCGAGAGGAGAGGTCACATGGGGAAACATCCCATTCGATGCGGGTTTATGTGCCCTCTCCTAATTGCCCTTACCCTTGGTCAAGTGGCGCACGCAACCTCGGGGGTGAAATCAGGGGGAGAAGGAGTTTGTGGCCATTTTGGGCAAAACGGCCAAAATTCACCCAAAAGTGGTCCCTCCAAATATCGTATCTCCGTATCGCAAGAGAAAGGAGCCTCGGGCTTTTGCATGGATGCCAACCGAAGCTTTGCTTCCCTTTTGCGACAAGGGTTGAGGTTCAAAGCATAATGAAAGCATTTTTAACACCTCAATCCTTGAAGCACACTATTTATGGGAAAAAGTGTGTATATCGGCGATATTGGCATGAACATATCTTTGGGACCTTGAAGAGCAAAAATATGAGTAAACACTTTTGGAGTAGGCCCATAGTAGGTGCTTTCAAATATGCACACTATGGTTAGATTGTCTCCGCCCACTTGTGTCATTGGTGCTTGCATATGAGCGCGTGTGCAAAGAGGCAATGTGGCACGCGTGCTTAAAAGGCGTAATTATATAAAATAGAAGACAAGGTTCTAAAAATCAACCAAGCCATCCACGATGTCTTTCTTGGTCTCTACTTTACATATTGTCTTGATTCGAGGCTCAACTCCCCATAGGCTTCGAATACGAGCCTCGGGGGTTTGGCCATTTTGGCCTAATTTTCGACCAAAACTTGCCCTTTTTCGAAAATAGAGTTTTGGTACGCATTGAATTGCGTGGAGCCATCGTTGAGTTGGCTCGAAAAACGAAAATGGCCTCGGGCTTTTGGTCTTGGGAGCATTTTGTTCGGTCATTAACGTTCATGCTCACAAGGCCACAAAGTTAGCGTTTGCGCACGCAAACGACTTGGGTTTGCGAGACCCATAGGCTGCCTAAAACACCGCCATTGCCCGCTTCCCTATACAAGATGATATGCCCGCGTGAAAGGGGCATGGATGAGAGACATAGGGGGGAGTTGTAGGGTTCCGTCTGAACTCATGGTCCTTGAGAAGCATGAGTTCGCACGATCGACGGAAAGCCTTACGCGCTGATTTTCTCGAAAACGCAACGGCGAAAAATTCTGGTGAACACACCAGATGAAAGTACATTAAATACCCTCTAGATTCCGCCCTTAAGTTCTCTTAGAACCTCAAAGGTACTCGAGAAAAGTCCAGAACAAAACTCGCCACGGAGAAGCGACGAAGGCGCGCGAACAGGCGACATCAGGCGGCGATTTCACGACAATTAGAAATCGCGGTAGAAATCGGGTATTTCACCGATTTCTGACCGAAAATCGATCAAGACAATAAAATCACGGTAATTCTACATCGATTCATTGGTTAGAAATCGGATTCCAGATTTCACGGGTTAGAGAACAGGGATAGCCGGTGTCAACGGCTTCCGCACGGGTGTGACGGCTCGCAGGCCTCTGGGCCATGGACTGTAACGGGTGTGACGGCTCACAGGCCTCCGGGCCATGGGCCATAGGTTCTGGGTACCGCTTCACCCCCCTCCTGGGGGGGGCTCGATAACACCCAAGCATGGCAGCGGGTACCCAGGACCATCCCCTGAAGGGGGGGGGTGTCACATCCTCACTTCAGGCTGATTTACGGGTTAGGTTTGCCATTGCGATCCCACGGTTAAACAGGTATGATGCTGTAATTGTTAGTAACTGGCAGTATAGTATCAAGTATCAAGTCCCGGGTCCTGGCGGCGATTGTTCGGCATCCAAAGGACCCGTTAACCCATACCAGGCGCACCGGGTGCCGGCTGCAACGGTCACCACCACAGTGGCAGTGGCATACACAGCCAACATAGGCGACACACGACGACCGAGGTGGTTCCACAGGTCGAGAGCGAACAAAAAGATCCATCAGGCTACCCCAAGCTTCCAAAGGCCCGCCGACTGGGGAGAGTCCCCACGGGTCCTTCCTCGGGCGCACCATGTCCATATCCATACGACGCGAGTCCAGAGTAGTACAGCCGAACGAGCTCCTCCTTAAGGGATCGGGCATCAAGGCCGTCTTTTCCCTCGCCCTATTACCACGAAGGCCATACATGAGGGAGTCCTCATGCAGTGTGGGCGGGGGCGTCGACTCCTCAAACCACCAGTTTCCCAGGCAGACTGACCGAGGTCAGGAGCACCGGAGGCCGCCATCCGACTGCAAGTGCGTCTGCGAATCGGTAGGCTCACACTGGGACTGACAGTGGCGGACCGCTGGGAGTGTAGTCAGGCAACTGGGCTTCCCGCCTGGCGCCATCAGGATCTCCACATCACAGCGAATAGGGCAACACGGTATCACAGGCACTCAAACAGAAGAAACTGTATTTAGGTACTGGTCCAGGCTGGACCTCAAGTAATAGCATGTAAACGGCGACTCAGGGCACCTTCGTATCCGATTCCGTGAAAAGCAGTCCACACTCAGTAATGGGCTAACATACAGATGCACATATCCTGGGGCAGAGAAACAAGCAATAAATGGGGTAACAGGCGTGTAAACACACTCTGGACAGAGTGCCAAACCACGCCCCGGTTAGGATAAGGCATATGCAGGAGGGTGGACAGGAAAACGCCTGAGTTCAGGCCATATATAGTCTGCAGACACACATCGACTGGTCTGGATTCCGCAAGTGCCATGGAACCAGACCACACACCAAAAATCGCAATGCCGATGACAGCGGCATCCGTTGCGCAACGTCGTATGGGCTTCAAGGCCCCAACAGCTCAGAAATATGAAGGTCAGTCGCCCTACCTGGTTTCCCAAGGATTCAGCAGGTGGGGAGTGACGAATAGAAGAAGAGAGGGGCCATCCTCCTCTGGATTCAGCAGGGGGGGGTATATGGCCACTCAGATGGCAGGTCACCGCAAGATGAGAGAGAGCAAGCAAGTGAGGGACGATCCGTCAGCCTCACAAGCGCCTCAAAACCCATCAGGGGAGAGCTCAGGGCGCTGATCAGGCACCCCTGGCTGCAATCGCCCGGGTGAGTGCTGCCAAGTCCGAGACATGGATCTTGGTCTTGTGCTTGCGGATGTACTCCATGAAGGGAGTATTGACCCGCGGCACGAATGAGGAGACGGGTTCCCAGGTGTTGTGGGACGGCCCATAGCCTCGCCAACGAACCTTGAACTCCAGACCTCCGGGTGCCGAGGCTTTCGGACGCTGGGCCAGGATCTTCTCGACGGTGTAGTCGTCCTGCTCAGCATAGTCGTCGTCCGAATCGGCCTCATGCGCGGCATAGCTCAGGGACACATGTTGGCCACGGAGGTCGGGTTCCCGCACACGGAGTTGACTCTCGTGGCGCTCCCGGAACTGTCCGTGACCCACCTTGATGCGGTAGGTGTCCTCACCAATCCTGCGGACCACCTCTCCGGGTGTGAACCAGGTTTTGGTGCGATGGGTGCCCATAGGGCGGGGTCTGATCACCCACACCGGGTCTCCCACCCTGAACTTCTGCGCTGTCGAGCTCGGGGCGGACTTCTGACGCTCAGCATGCTCCTTCTCGAGCTGCTGGCGGATGTCCCGCGCCGTTCCCTCTTGCCGCGCGAAGAATTCCTTGGCATCCATAGCCATGCCATCACCAGACAAGGGAAGTCCCCTGCCCAGGGGGTCCCTGCCGAACAGAATCTGGTGAGGGGACAAACCGCCCGGAGTGGGGGTGTCGTGATGGGCCTTCAGAGCAGGCCACATCTCCTCAAACCAGTTCCGACGTGGATTGGTGATGTGGATCTTGCGCAGCTTCTCGAACAGCTGCCGTCCAGCCACTTCAGCCCGGCCGTTAGACCGGCTGAGATAGGCGACGCTCTTGGCATGACGTATTCCCATGAGGGAACACATAGCCTTGAACCAGCCACCAGCAAACTGGGGCCCTCGGTCACTGCAAATGGTGCGGGGGATGTCAAAGACGGTCAGCCAATGACGAATCATCATGACTGCCACTTCCTTGGCAAGCAACCCTTTTTGCGTGCCGGAACGGCTACTACGTAGCCACTGTGGCGATCCACACATAGAACCACACAGTCAAAGGTCTCCTTGCCAATGTGCACTTCGGGCATGGAGAAGACGTCCATGGCCACACTCTCCATGGGCTGGTCAGGAACCGGGGTCCATTGGGCTTCCCCCTTGACGTTCCGGTTATCGGGATTGCAGGCCTGGCAGACCGAACAACCCTTCCTGACCTTCTTGATGGCCGTGTAGAGAACGATGTGGTCGATCTCGAACCGGCGCTGCATGTCAAGGGCTTGCTTCTTGACCCCTGGGTGCAGCATGTGGTGGTGCCAAGCTTCACAAAGCTCGAGCACCCGGGACTCCGGTACTAGCAGCTTACCATTCCGGTAGAGCTTGCCATCTTCCTCAGTCAGCCCCTTTGGCCACTTCTGCCCGTCGTCAGGGTCGGTCACAGCCCTATACTCGGCCGCAAAGGCCTCAGACTTGGCGTAATCGTCGGTCCAGTCGTCCTGGAGGCAAGAATCCGGGAAGAGGTGCTTGTCGGACTCAGCTCCCTCAGGGGCGAGTACACTGACCGCTCTGCTCACCCTCGACGCGAGGGGGGCATCCGCAGCCATGACGACGAAGCATTTAACACCCTCCTCCTCCATCAGGCGCTCCATTTCGATGATCCTCTTGGCTTCAGCGGTCTCAGCCTCATCGCCATGGGCAGAGATATCCGTCATGCCCTTGCTGGCGGGATAGGCCCACCTGCTGAGACAGTCCGCCACGGTGTTATCCTTTCCAGGAATATACACAACCGTAATGTCGAACTTGGCCAAGGTCTCATGCCATCTTGCCCGTCGGGAGGCGGGACCTGAGGGGGTGTCCACGTGCTCCTTGTGCCACGACTGCAAACTCTGATGGTCGGTGCAGACGGTGACGGGATGGAGGGCTATGTACCCAGCCCATTTCCTGAGAGCCATGACGATGGCATACGCCTCCTTTTCACGGGGCGTCCACGTCCGTCTCTGGCCTTCCGCCAGGACTCGGCTCCAGAAGGCCACGGGCACGTGCCTCCCGTCGTCAAGCACTTGCTCCAACACAGCGCCAATGGCGTAGTCGGAAGCGTCGGTGCGCAGGACGAACCCTCGGTCGGGATCCACGAGGTGCAGACCCACTGCGGATAGCAGCGCCTGCTTCATCCCCTCAAAGGCACGGTCAGACTCAGCTGTCCAGACCAGAGCCATCTTGGACCCCTTCTTGGTCTCCTCTCGGTTGCCCTTGAGCATGGTCGTCATGGGGGCTGCATACTCGGCATACATTTTGATGAACCCAGAGTAGTAGTTGCAGAACCCCAGATACGCCCTTAGCTCAGAGACCGTTTTGGGCTTTTCCCAGTGCTCAATCGCAGCCCCCTTGCCAGGTATGGGCTTTCGCTGCCCGTTCCCGACTACGTGGCCAGCGAAGACCACCTCGCTTACCGCAATGGTGGCCTTGTCACTGCTGCCCGTGAGTTTGTGCCGAACCAGAAGGTCGAGCACTCGAGTGACGTCCCTCTCATGTGCCTCCAGGAGCTCCTCGTAGCTCATACTGGGGTCCCCGGACGCAATGATCACGTCGTCCACGAAGGGGTCCGCACAGTCACGCACCGGCTCAAGCAGGTTCTCCAGCATCCGCTGAAAAGCCGCATTGCCGTTGGTAACACCCATGGGCATCACCTTCCACTGGAGAGGTCCAAGTGGAGTGCTCATGGCTGTGCAGGCACGGGACTCCTCGGCGAGAGGCATCTGATGATAACCATGTTTCAGGTCAATCACCGTGAAGATCCTCCGCCGGTGTTGCTTTTGCAGCATGTCCTCAATGAGGGGCAGCGTATAGCTGTCGTGCTGCGTTTGGGCGTTTAGGCCGCGGTAGTCGACCACGAGCCGCCATTCACCGGCCACCTTCTTGGGGACGACGAAGCACGGAGAGGCCCACTCGGAGTGGCACGGCTCAAGCCAGCCTCTCGGGATGAAGTCACGGAGGATCTTCTCCATGGCCTCCTTCCTCTCGCCTCTCAGGGCAAACTCCCGGTGCCGATACACACGGGGGTCCTGCTTCAGTCGTATCTTGGCCTCGCCATACGGTCCACGCACCGGTGGGGGAAACACAGGCTTACCGCTGAAGAAGGTATCACCATACTTCTGCTTCAGCCTGGCCCTCAATGCCTGGATCTTGGGGCAGTCATCGGACTGCGCCTTGGCTTTTCCGGGCACTTGAACCACGGAGCTTACTTGAGGGGTAGCTACTCCGCTCGCTTTCGGCTCAGGTGGTCTTCCCAGGTGGCCCAAAGGGCCATCTCTGGTCTTGCCTCGGAATAGATCGCCGTAGGTGGGCGGGTTACCCCCGATTGGCTCGTCCTGGCTGGATAGGTGGTCCAGCACCCTCTGCACGAAGGTGTTCCCGTCATAGGAACCAGAGACGATCGAGTCCACTTCCCACCAGGCTTTGTCCTGGCCTTTGTCCTCACGCTGGGTTCCCCAGTCGTGAAAGGGCTGATCCATATACCCCTGAACCAGATCCAGCTCCTCTTCTGTGAGGGGGTCTTCCGAATCCGATTCTTCGATGTCAACAGGGGGAACCGCAAAGCATTGCCGCCAGGGCTCTGCTATGATGCGGTTGACACACACGAAGTCCGTGGCGTCGGCCTGATCAAGGCCCCCATCCACATAGTGGAATTCTGTTAGCCATCTCTGGGCTGGCATGGGCTGTCCCTTAGCGTCCTGATAGACACTCTCTCCAGCCGGTAGGACGACCTTGTTTAAGGTCATGTTGGTCAATGAGGCTACCCAATGTCGGGTACTTTCCTCCTCGGTGCATCCCATAGGAACAACCAGCACTGCCTTGGAGCGGTCTTTGCGAATCTTCGCTATCGCTCTTGGAATGTCCCAACGGAGGCAATGGATCCACATCAATCCCTGATGCGGACCCCAGTGCTTCTTCCACGCGGAGTCCTGGGCGCTCCAGTACTTCTCACACACCCGAAGATGGGCGGAGGTTCCTGAAGAGAACGCATCCAGGGCCAGATCCGAAGCTCCCAGGTCCGCAACCACTCGGCTCGCCACTTCCGGCCTTACGCCGTACTCCTGGTTTGCTGGCCCAGTTGGCTCAGTGCCCAGTGCGGCTACTTCGAGCTGATCGCGTTCGGGGTGGATCCATTGGCATTCCACATGGTGCTCAGGTGACGAAAGCCACGAGAGCTGGTCGTCCTGGTACAGGGTCATGGAGGCCTGGGCCGGGAGGACGCCGGAGTCCGTGTCCATCATGAAGTCGTACCCGACGATCATGTCCCAGTCCATCTCGGCCTCGTAGAAGCGACCGTGCAGGAGGATTTCCTTGCCGAGGTCGGGGCGGCTCAGCTCACGATGGTTCACGAACTGCAGCCCAATGGCCGCTTCCTTCGTGCCTCCCACCATGTACTGGCCGTTCGTCACCTTCAGCCTGACAGGTTTCCGACTGTCGGTCAGACACTCTGGCGGAAGTAGGCCAGCCTTGACCAAGCTGACCTGAGCGCCCGTGTCGACCAACACGTCGAAAACCTTTTCCACTTCCCCGCATAAGGCACGGACCTTAAGATGCAACTGCCGCTCGCGACCGACACGGCGCACGGCGTGCAAACTCAGGATCTCCGGCCGTTCCAGAAGCTCAACAAGCGACTGGGGCAGGTCGTGGACAATGGGCTCAGGCTGCCCATCTGCAGCATCCAGCTGCGGTCCGGGTGATCCTCCGATACTCTCGGATAGATCCTGTAGTACATCAAACACATTCTTGGTCGCGAAGGACGGACGGGTGCAAGGGTTCGTGCCTTCACTTGCCCTCACCCCGCCTCCGCTACTGGGTGCCGGACCGGGCCTTCCGCCCGCGGCAGTCCCCTTGTGCTTATCGACTCCCGACTGGGATGGTTCGGCGCTTCCCACGTCACCATCCTGCGACCGCCCTAGCTGGGGCCCTTGGCTGCAGGGCCTCCGCTAGGGGGCGTCGGCTGTGGAAGTAGGGGAAGTCTCCTCGGCATCAACCTCGTTGACGCCCTTCTTCCTTTCCCTTTTTTCCTTTCTAGTCGTCTTGTTCTTGTCCTTGTTCTGGTCGTTCTGGTTGTTCTCCTTGTTCTTGTTGTCCGACCTGGGGACCCAGTTCCGCTTGATCTCCTGGATCTCCTTGGCCAACTCGGTCCCCACCGACGACATCAGCTTGGCCAGCTCGTCCTTGTCGACCTCCACTTTGGCTTCCCGGATACCCGCGGGCGCACGCTTCTTCGACCCGTGCACCTTCTTGTAAGCCTCCGTGTCGGCCTTATGGGTGGGGCATGTTCGGTGGTCATGGTTGAAGCCTTTCTTCCTCCCATAACACACGAAACAGCCCTGAGGGTGAGCTCGTATGAACTCCCCAAAGGACAGCGGAGGGTCGCCAATGCGGCGAGGGTCCCTCTTCTCCTGCTTCCTCCAACCCTGCTGCAGGGGCTTCCAGTTTCCCGGTTTGCTCCCCGCGTTCAGGTTTTTGGCCACGAAGGCACAAACGGCCACTTCGGCGGGCTCATCGTCGTCGTCATCGTCAACGAGAGTCTCATCGCCGCCGGCTCCCGCTGGGTCCATGGCAGCTTCCCCGCCAGGTCCCTCGCCAACGTAGTTGACGTCGCGGTCGCCGGGCCTCAACCCGCGGGTGTGGTGGATGTTTCGGTACTCCTAGAGTACCTCCTCGCCAACCCACTCCAGGATCTCGTCGCAGCTCATCCGCGCCGGGATGGGCTGCAGACGGATGGTCTGGCCGCTCAACTCACACTCGTCAAGGCGCCACATCGCGGTCTTCTCGCGATCGCCCGAGACGGTGATGAGGAGAGCGTTCCGCAGGGAGTGCCGTTTGACATCCCGGGCCACGTTCTTCCTCGTCCAAGCCACCACGTTCGTATGATACTCTTTGGGGAGCATCATCTTGACCGTGTGGTTGGACTTGGCCCTCTTGGATTCCTCCTTGGTGACCCTCTTGATCCATGCTTCCGGCAGCATGGAGAGCAGGGGAGCCTGCTCGTCACCCTCGTTCCAATCCTCCACGTTGCGGCAGAAGAGGGTGTATTTCCCTCGGAAGTCACGCCAGTCCCGTAGGCGGATCTCCCGTCCATCATGCTCAAGCTTGATGGACTTCCACCGCTTGGCAGCCACCTGCGGAGCGTCCACCCGCTCCTGCTCGTTGAGCCACTTCTTGGCTTCCTTGAGGGTCTTGATTTTCCCCTCCTTGGTCGCCACGAAGTATAGTACTCCGAGCACTTCCGGCAGGCGGTACCTGAACCGTCTGAAGACATACTTCTCCGCATCAGCGGGATGCAAGTCCTCAGTAACGGTTACCCCCCAATCGTCCAGCTTCTCCAAGAAGCGGTCGAGGTTGAGGGGGTTGCCGTCGTACATGGGGGGCTTGATGTCCTTCAAGTCTTCACACACGGCGGCATCCGCGGCCTTAGAGACCATGAACGCCGGCCGCGAGGTCGACCGAGGTTCCCATCGGCCTCTCCCACGGACTCCCACGGCAGCCACGTCCATCTCCTCCATGGAATCCCTGTGGCTACGCCGCGGTTCCTCCAGGTACGCTGAACCCAGATGTTCACGCCGTACCCCTTCCATGTATGCCTCCTCATCACGGCGCCGGCGGGTGCGTTCAGCGGCCTCGCGTCGTACACCACGCGGCGGGCTGATGTCGAACTCCTCCAGGTCCAGGTCCAGGTCCTCACCTTCGCCGACATCCCACTCCACGTCTCCTCTGGGGACCTCATCCCTGAGTCCACCATAACGTCCACCAGCCATTGGGATTGGCTCCGGGGCTGGTGCGGGGCGCCGGGGGCGTACCGGTGTCCGCGGTGGAGCACGGCGGTTGCGGTGCTCCGCGCTGAGCCACTCATCACGCCAATCCTCACTGCCACTGCCGGGCGGCACGCGCTCGTTGCGGCGGCCCGCGCTGTGGTGAGAGGGGGCGGTGAGAGAGGGGGCACTGGCGCCGGGGCGACTCCTGGGGGCTCTGCCGGGGGCGTGGGGTCTGCCTGGACCTGGTCCGGGTCCCCAGCCGTCGTCCGACGAGCCAGACTCCAGGGGTGGGTGGTCGCTGCCGACGCTCCCACGGGCCTCCAGCGCGTCCAGCCTCTGCTGCAGGCCGCTGATGACCGTGTTCAGCTGCCTGGTCTCGGCCCTGGCGATCTCCAGCTCTCTCTGCGCGCGCGCGGCGACCTCGGAGATGCGAGTCATCCCGCCCTTGCCCGTGTCTACCTCGCTCTCGAGGAACTGGACCCTCTTGCGGAGATAGACAATCCACCGCCAGGTGGTATCCGGGTCGCCGTTCCCTGGTGGGTCGTCGGGGTACCCAGGGGGTCCTCCAGGAGGGCCTCCGCCGGGTCCGCCCGGTCCAGGGGGTCCTCCCCCGCCCGGTGGTCCGCCTCCAGGGGGTCCACTTGGTGGGCGTCCTCCAGGGGGTCCTGATGGTCCTCCGCCAGGGGGTCCCGGTGGGTCTCCGCCGGGTCGCCTCGGTGGGTCCGAGGATGGGCGCTTCCTCGTGATGCCGAAGTCCATGTCGTCATCTTCGTCCATGTCGCCCCACCTGGGCGTCTCGGTCTCGGAAGACTCCGAGCTCCGGTAGGGAGGAGGGAGATCCTCATCCTCACCTTCCGGCTCCATGGGGACGTCTCCGCCTCCTCCGCCCGTCCAAGCCACCACTTGGCGATGTCGGCGGCCTCGTTCATCCCCTGTCGCTGGACCGTCGCTGGCGGTGAAGAAGGGGTCGCTGTCGTGGGGGTGTCCGCCCGCTGGCCTCCGTGGCCTTTCGGGGGTCTTCCCCTTGACCTTCCTCCGTCGATGAGCTGTGGGGCCACTGCTCCCACTGCTGCCCGTGTCGGCCTCGTCCAGCGTCATCTTGGAGGAGGCGTCCCCTTCGAACAGCTTTCGAAGGGTCTCCACTCGTGATCCTCCCGGGGGAGTCTCGCGGCGGAGTTTGGCCTCTGCCTCCTCCATTGCGGCGGCGGTGGCTGCGGCAGCTCGCCTTTCGGCCTCCTCCCGGGCACGAGCCGCCTCGGCTTCCCGGGTCTGCTGCAGCCGCGCCTTCTCCGCTTCCAACGCCGCCAGCTCCGCCTCCGTCTTGGCCCTGTCCTCAGCGACCTTTCGTCGCGCGGCATCGATGGCGTCCTTCTTGGCGGCGTCCGCCTGGGCCTTAGCCGTCGCTTCGACGTGGGCCCTTTCCTCCGCCTCCTTCTTTGCCCTCTCTTGGGCAAGCGCCTCTTCCAGCGCCCTCACCTCGGCCTCCTTGCAGGCAATGGCCTCTTGCGTCAGGCGGGCTTCCTCGTAGGCTGCCGCCAACTCACCGTTGACCTGGGCAGTCGCTGCCCCATGGGCGGCTACGGCCGTGAGTCCGGCCGCAATGGCCGCCACGGTCTGGGCGTGGATGGCCATGCCATGCGCCCACTCCGCAGCCTCCTCCTGGGCGATGCCGACGGCGCCCTCCACGGCAGCGCTGTGCTGCCTGGCCCGTTGCCGGGCAACCCGAAGGTTGCAGGGCACCCGACAGGCGCGCTCACAGGCGCGCGCCACGTCCCTGTCGGGAGCGACGCTGCTGCTGGAGCTGGCCTGATCGGCCGGCATCCTCCCGCGGTGGGCCGACTCCTCGTCGCTGCTGGGACCTGCTGGGGCCTGCTGGGGCCTCAGGAGCAGCGGACGGGGCTTGGCCTTGGTCTGCTTGGCGACTTGGATGAAGTCGCCGAGGGTGGCGTGGCCGGGGTGATGACCACCATTGGCCCGTTCGGGACTGGGGGCTGGGGTTCCGCCCTTGGCGCCTTGGGCGGCTTCGGCGGCCAGGGACTCCTGGTACTCCCGCCACTTCCGGTCCCGCTTGCTGTCCCCGGCGGACCGCTTCTCCTTCCCCGGAGACGCGCTGCTGCTGCCCTGCAGCCGGCGCTCGCTCCCCGGTTCCGGGAAGTTCTTCTTGATCATGTCCCACATGGAGACGTTGATCGAGGCGCCAGACGGGTACTCGTTGGGCATCTCGTCCTCCTCAATCCCGTCGGGACGCAGGCCTTCGCCGGGCCTGTCCGGCCGGGTCCACGTCCTCCAGCGCCTCCGCTGGAAGCGGAAGGCGAACCTTTCCGCCCGCAGCCAGTCCTCCACGGCCTGCAGGCGGTCGGGGGCGATGTCCGTGCGGAGCTCGAAGCTCCCGGGCATGCCGCCTTCGCACTGGGGGTGGCTGTGGCGGTAGTGCTGGTCCCAAACCAACCCACGCAGTAGGTGCGCTGCATGGGGGTGGGGCCGCGGCCACGTCCTACCCGCTTCTTGCCAGTTTACCATGGCAGCGGGGGGCGTACTTGGTCTTGAGGTCCTTGGTGTGCACTCGTTCCACTCAACGAACTGGTGGTGGTTGTTGAGGCGGGTGCTGCAGCACTGGGCTGGGAGTGCGGCTGGTGCTGGTCAGCCGGTGGTTGTGGAGGTGGTTGACGCGGCCTTGCTGGTCGGCCGATGGGACTCGCTGATGCAGGAGTCCTGGTCAGTCCACTTCCTTCACGGTCGCGGCGCGGTCAGGGCGATGCTCTGGACGGCGCTGCTGGCTCCGTGACGAACTCGGCGCTGTCGCTGGGTGGCGCTGCGAGCCGCTGCGCTGCGCTGCGAGCTGCGAGCTGCGCCGCGCTGCTCGGGGTTGGTGGCCCCGAGTGGCACGCGAGGGCTGGGTAACCCCGCGGCGGTGAAACGCTTTTGACGCGTTCCCGTGGGGGGCTGGCCACGGGACGCTGCGGTGACACGCACAGGTGAGCAGGCAGGCAAAGCACTACGCTCACAAGGGCATCAATACGCTCGTGTCATGTGACAAAGCGTTTCAGGATCCTTGCCACTCTGCAACAAGGGAACGAAAGTATGTACAGCAACACATCAGGATATGTACACATGGGGTTAAGACTGGACTGGGGTAAGGGCATCACAGGACAATAGACACTCAGTCCTAACTCGTATCCCAATCCCAGGTCCGACCCTCTCAGTGGCTGGTGGGGGCGGGGGCTCAAACACAACCCATGCCCTGCTCAGTCCGGACCCTGAAACCCTGCCAAAAGGGGAGGTGTCCCGCCCAGCCACAGGCGAGTTCCTCGGAACCAAGGGGCTCCAAGGCCAACCGACAGTGGCTCCCTATGCTCCCTTAACAGCAGGTCCCAACTCTACTCTGAGCCAGAGATATGGCCCCGCCATTATCCCTCAGGAGTTGGTAGCTGAAAATGGGCTGTTTCAGCCCAAACTGATATTAGCTTGAAAAACTCCAAAATTGACCCCTCGTCCGGACCCGCCAGAGGTAGGGACGAGGCAACTGACCCTATGCCCTTCGCATACGAATTCCCTGGAGCCCTCACCCAACCTGGATCCCTCTGAGGTCCCGGCATCAGGGCACCACGGGTTCGTCAAGTGGGGTCAGGATTGCCCAAATGGCAAAATTGGCCGTCTCGGGTGACCGTCCAGGGTAGGAAATCTTGGCGATATTGACGCACCAAGCCTTGATTCACAACCCTTGATATCCCCTTTGGTCCCATGCCGTGGGTTATCGCTTGCTGTCACGCTGGCTGCTTACTGTTCCTTGAGGGGATGACCACACGGACGGGGCAGAAAGCGACATGCGGTGCAAAGGGGGGATCGTGGATCGCACCAAAAGTTGAATAACTCCGGATGAGCCGGAGGAGCAAATACGAAACGCAATGGCGTTCAACCCTTGGTCATATGCTACAATATTCGCCATTTTTCCCTGGCTAGATCCCGTGCCCCATGGAGATATGGTAATTCCAATGTGGCACACAAAGGCAAAAACAGCGAAATTTGGCCAAAATGGCCCGCACTCATGATTCCATATCTCCATGGCCACGTCGAGGATCATTTCAACCAAAGATGCTATGGACACATGGGACTTAGGTCCCAATATATGCCACTTGCCATCCCTCATGGTCGCCTCTAGCTATTTTCCCCATTGGAGGGAAAGTGATACGCAAATGGGGCAGAATGACAACATACCCCAAATTGGGTGACTCACAACTCTCCCATCGAGAGGAGAGGTCACATGGGGAAACATCCCATTCGATGCGGGTTTATGTGCCCTCTCCTAATTGCCCTTACCCTTGGTCAAGTGGCGCACGCAACCTCGGGGGTGAAATCAGGGGGAGAAGGAGTTTGTGGCCATTTTGGGCAAAACGGCCAAAATTCACCCAAAAGTGGTCCCTCCAAATATCGTATCTCCGTATCGCAAGAGAAAGGAGCCTCGGGCTTTTGCATGGATGCCAACCGAAGCTTTGCTTCCCTTTTGCGACAAGGGTTGAGGTTCAAAGCATAATGAAAGCATTTTTAACACCTCAATCCTTGAAGCACACTATTTATGGGAAAAAGTGTGTATATCGGCGATATTGGCATGAACATATCTTTGGGACCTTGAAGAGCAAAAATATGAGTAAACACTTTTGGAGTAGGCCCATAGTAGGTGCTTCCAAATATGCACACTATGGTTAGATTGTCTCCGCCCACTCGTGCCATTGGTGCTTGCAAATGAGCGCGTGTGCAAAGAGGCAATGTGGCACGCGTGCTTAAAAGGCGTAATTATATAAAATAGAAGACAAGGTTCTAAAAATCAACCAAGCCATCCACGATGTTATTCTTGGTCTCTACTTTACATATTGTCTTGGTTCGAGGCTCAACTCCCCATAGGCTTCGAATACGAGCCTCGGGGGTTTGGCCATTTTGGCCTAATTTTCGACCAAAACTTGCCCTTTTTCGAAAATAGAGTTTTGGTACCCATCGTTGAGTTGGCTCGAAAAACGAAAATGGCCTCGGGCTTTTGGTCTTGGGAGCATTGTGCTCGGTCATTAACGTTCATGCTCACAAGGCCACAAAGTTAGCGTTTGCGCACGCAAACGACTTGGGTTTGCGAGACCCATAGGCTGCCTAAAACACCGCCATTGCCCGCTTCCCTATACAAGATGATATGCCCGCGTGAAAGGGGCATGGATGAGAGACATAGGGGGGAGATGTAGGGTTCCGTCCGAACTCATGGTCCTTGAGAAGCATGAGTTCGCACGATCGACGGAAAGCCTTGCGCGCTGATTTTCTCGAAAATGCAACGGCGAAAAATTCTGGTGAACACACCAGATGAAAGTACATTAAATACCCTCTAGATTCCGCCCTTAAGTTCTCTTAGAACCTCAAAGGTACTCGAGAAAAGTCCAGAACAAAACTCGCCACGGAGAAGCGACGAAGGCGCGCGAACAGGCGACATCAGGCGGTGATTTCACGACAATTAGAAATTGCGGTAGAAATCGGGTATTTCACCGATTTCTGACTGAAAATCGATCAAGACAACAAAATCACGGTAATTCTACATCGATTCATTGGTTAGAAATCGGATTCCAGATTTCACGGGTTAGAGAACAGGGATAGCCGGTGTCAACGGCTTCCGCACGGGTGTGACGGCTCGCAGGCCTCTGGGCCATGGGCTGTAACGGGTGTGACGGCTCAGAGGCCTCCGGGCCATGGGCCATAGGTTCTGGGTACCGCTTCACTGTTTATACAACGATAGCCGTCCGCATTAGAGCGTTCGACTGTACCCTAGTGGGCAAGCACATGTGCTCTAGGGAAGGAGTCCTGGGTTCAAACCCCACTACCCCCAAACTTTTTCCAAAAGTTTTCGTCGCACGCCGGCGACTTTTGAGGAATGCCCCATCGAAGGGACATCATTCACGGTACATTACACTGTTTTTCAAGGGTACCTACAGTGTGATAGGCTTCTATGAAGTGATGAGGATGTTTTTGGTAAGTTTAATGCATTTTCTGAGGTAATTTTGGGAATATTTGAGCCTTTCTCCTTGGTCCTACTAGCTTAGCTAACTAGTACTCCAGGGGGGAGTAAGAAAAAGTCACTGCCATGTCTTTCTTGGAGGGCTTGATCCAGGCCAAGCCCCCCTTAAAACCCTTTTGTAGATGCTAAGACAAACTTAAGTGTTTTTATCTCTCTTTTGTTGCCTAAAGTACACTTTCTCAAAGTAACTAGGGTTGTGACCCTAGCCCCCCATGAAGTTCACCCCTACCACTCAACTGAGCGGAGGTACCTTCCATCATGGAGGATATACCGAAATGAAACAGGCATTTCATGCTTTAGGCCTTGGAGATTAAGCCTAGTGGTCTCCCACCCCAAGACCCCTATACTCAATTGTTTCTACCACTTATTGTGGTCCTACTTTGTAACTGTTTCTGAATTCACTTGCTTGGCCAAGTCATTTTCTGTGTGGTCCTGACATCTATACCCCACATTCCTAACCAGCACCATTTCACCCAAAAGAGTGCACATGAAGTGCCTAATGCAATCTCTGAGGCAAGAGTCAGACCAATTTTCATATAAAATCTTTTGTATTATCCATTTGTGATTGAATCTTTGTGTGTAAATCTGCTTTGTCTATCTGCAGCCCTTGTGTGTTACACTGGATTCCAAAACCAATCATTGATTCGATCCATATCCTGTTCTTGCTCTACTTGCTGCTTTGGTTTGGGTTTTCAACTACAAAACCTGCAGGAATACATCAAAAGATCTAGGGCATAATTCAAGGACATCTTTCTGGGACTCCTCAGGTTCTCTTAAAGAACGTACCAAGGAGCCCCTGTCCAGCCTAAACAAGGTTTACCGTGCGCACTTCGCGTGGCCTACCCTTTAATGCGTGTGTGAATGCGCGAGCAAGCACGTGTAGCGTGGGCAAACCTGCCCATCTCAACCTCAATCACGAACTCCACCAGGGGCTGGCCCCACCGGCCCCAAACTGGGCTTACTCACCTTACCTACCGCTGGAGAGAGAGAGCAAGTAAGGGGCGCACGCGAAGAACGTTGCTATGCACTTGTGTGTATGTCTAATCAACCTGATCTGACCTCTAATCATCTGCAATCTTTCTAATCAATCCCTCTATCGCGTCCTATCATTGTTAGCGCTGCTACAAGACTCGTTCACGGAGACACGAGACGAGCAATGTGTATGCGGCATACGAGACGAGCATACCTGTAGTTTATACCTGATTCATTGAAGTCTTTTCCATTGATTTCCGAATTCTTGAATTTTCGATACTTCTATTAGTGTGGGCGGAATCTGTATGTTTATTTATTAATGTGTGTCTCGTCATTTTCAAGACTACGTGAGACATACGTTTATAATTCCATTATTTCTTCATATTCCGGCGCTTCGCTAGGAGCCGCTCCTGCGCGCCGCCTTTTTATGCGTAGGAATTTCTTGATTTAAAAAATCTAGAGATGACTATAATTTTTATAAAAATGTGCTTCTGATGCACAATTGGATTCTGCTCAGGTGTGTCGTTTCAGAAAAATTCTAGGCCGTCATTTGACGGATTTTGGTGTCGTCGCTTCGTTTTTGCGTGGATTCGTCCATAATTCTCCCATTCCTGCCTCTGCAGATACCCACGCGCAGCCTCGCTGAGTAGGCCGTGTTCTGGCAGACACGCAGCAGCCTGGAGAGACTGAGCAGAACCCAAAACCCCACCAAGGGGCAATTAAATTTTTTTCACGACTCCCTTCGCCCTAAGACAGGTCACAGGTCGCCAGCAGGTTTACAAGAACCCATGCGAGTGTGTATATTGTGTCTTGCGTTGGGTTTGTGTCGCGCTGCGTCTTGGAGGGAGGGATGCACATGCACATGTTTTGGCATGCTCCCAAACTAACCCAACCAAGCCACAGGAGCCCCGGCAGCGCCATGAGCGCTGAGTCTTCTGTAGGAAATGTTACAAACAGAGCAGCAAAAGAGCGCCAGCCATGGTGAGCGCCCATTTTTCTGTGTGAGGGAAACTATAGGTATTTTAAAGTACATGTGGAAACCAAGGAAAGGCCAAGAAAAATTCCCTTTTTCCTAAAATGCGACAGTGGTGGCCACCACAGCACAAGGGGGGAGTAAGAAAAAGTGCTTTTCCATTGCTTTGGGGCATACTCTAGTTGTATTAGAGATGCACTGAGCATCCAGGCATTTCTATCTTAGTATTGGTCCCATCAAAACTGGTGATCACACATTTTGACCTATGGAACTAAACACCCAATCAGGATATGGAGTGGACCCCTTAATCCCCTTTCAATGTGAGGCGAATCATCTTTTCCTGAGTTGACTGAGAACTGACATATCCAAGGCAGAGCCTATGAATTTATCTATGTTTTTCCATGAATTCTTAGCTATCCTAGTGGTATGCACCCTAGGGGGCTGGGCACCTCTTTTTGAGAGGTCCTGGGTTCAATTCCTGGTCGACCTAGCTAAGTAGGAAGATCTTATGTGACATGGCAGTGACCTCATCGCCACATGCCCTGCCACCTCAGCACATATGGGACCAAAACAAAGAGTGCACATCTCCTGAGATGGCACTATGGAGAGAGAGTGACCATAAGGCAGTTTTCCAACTCTTTTCCAAAACATTTCAGCTATCTTTGTGAATATGCATTCCGATTTGACCTGAGTTGCAGTTTCCGTGAATGTCCTATCATCTTTCACTGTTTACACTGCAGCCCTTCATGCTTTGATCCTGATTCTCTTCTCCTTGCACACCTCTGGCTTGGGCTATCCTGGATTGACTGTATTTCAACAAACAAAAGGTTTTCATCTCCAAAAACAAGCAGCAGGAAACCCTACACCAGCAGCAAGCAGCAGGAGAGACAAAAACACAGTGCTGAAACCACTATAAACTTTTCTCCGCCCCCCGGCACACGAACGCCACGGTGCCGCCCCGCGGCACGCAGCCCCCACAGGGCGTGCAGACCAAGGGGACAGAGTAGGGCTGCCACACCCGCACGCCCGCGCCCACAGCACGTGGATAGCGGACCCCAACAGCCCGCCCAGTGGGCGGGCAGTGGGGGGAGGGGGAGCGCCTGACCCCAGACGCCCGTCGCAACTGTGGAAGGCACCCCCCCCGGGGACGCCCTTCCGCCACCTTCACAACCCCAAGCCAAGTAGGGGGAACCGGGACCGGACCGCCGCCCCCCAGGCACGCCAGACGGAGCAAGGGACCGGGGCGGGACACGCGGAGTGACACGGACCACGTGGAACGGCCCTACCAGCCCCCAGTGCCGGGACCGCACGAGGTGCGCACGCCACACCACCCAGGGGAGGGGGGAGGGGACGCCGCGAGAGCGCGAGCGCACAGACACACAAAGGGCACGCGGGGACAACCAGAAGGGCAACCGGACCGAACACGCGGAACGCACAGACCGCGTGGAATGGCGTACCAGCGAGCGAGGGTAAGGGACACCCGGACGGGACGGCCCGCCACACGCAGCACGGGACACGCGGGGCGGGAAGAGGGAAACGGGAGAGACACAACACCAGGTACCGGCCCGAACCCCCCGAACCGGCCGCAAGCGCCGCGCACACACGGACGGGGCACTGCACCCGCCAAGGCAGTAGTGGCGCACAGCGCCACGCCCCAACCCCTAGGCTAGGTAGCCTCCGCGCCAGCCCAAGGGGGTCCCACTGGCAACAAGCCAGTAGCACGGGCCCGGCGGCGCCGGCGCCCCGGGCGACCACGCATTAGGGGGGCGACGCAGTGGGTAAGCGCCCGCAGCCACGGCTGCGAATCGATGCACTGACCGGGGAGTGGCGAAACGGGGAAGCCGGGGAAGGACGGGGCTCCGAGCCCTGTGAACCCGGGGGACTCCGCCACCAGGCAGGAGGTGCGTCTTGGAGGGCCCCCCACTAGGACCCGGTTGGGAGGATATCACCTGGCCCGACCAGGTGGCCCCCCGGGGCCGAAAGGCGTCTAGTACCCGCAACATCAAACCCCAAACCTCAAACCTCATTGCGGATGGGGGCGGGGGCTTGCCCCATTTCCATTTCGGGTATGGAGGTAGGAGAGGTGCTGCAGGCTAAGGGAACGAAAAATGGTTTTACACTCAACGTTTTGCTTCACATTGCTTTTTGTTATGTGTTATAGGATGTGTGACCTGGCTGGAGACAATTTTACAAATGGGGTCCAAGATGGGATTTCAGACATGGTTTGGGTTTGCTATTCATCCAGTTCGACATGCCTTGCTTTTTTGGCAACATTGCTCAGACTGCTTTTGTTTGCTGTGTTGTGTCATTTGTTGCTTTGGGGGCATAAAACCACCCTCGGGTGGTCTTATCACCCCCAAGGGGGTGGTTTCATTCCCCAAAAGGGGTGGTTGTATACCCCCCAATGGGTGGTTTTATCCCCCAAAAGGGGTGGTTTTATCCCCCTGTGGTGGTTCTGTATTTTTTTTTAGATGCGGATTATTTTTTTTTCGAGGAAATATTTTTTCTTAGCTAAAAAAAATATTCCGCACTAAAAAAAATATTACGTGCTAAAAAAAGATACTCCGTGCTGACGAAAAATACTCAGACATTTTTATTCTGCGCGCAGGATTTTTTTTTTTAGCGCAAATGCCGCAAATTTTAGAAGTAGTCAAAAAAAGTGTTATGGGTGATTCCCTAGGCAATTGTGGGGGACGTGGTGTGTGCGGGGACCCCATGACAGCACGGGTGATGACGCAAGTTTGATTTTGACCCCCCCCCCTCCCCCCTCAGCTTGGACCACCAACCCCCCGCCCACCCCTCTAGACCCCCTCTAGATCAGCAAGACGAGGCGCTATACAAATGTTGTTTGTTGCCCAGACATGTTAACTGCAAACGTCAGCCCGCCGACAAGGGGCCCCTGGCGCGGGATGCTGCCACCCACATTGAGCATTGTGTCCGATCCATCTACTCCTCAAGCGGAGCTGCTAGCCTTGCTAGCGGTGCCCCACTCAGCAATAAGTGTGGGCGCAGCGTGGAACCGCGTGGCCACCAGCGTTTGGTGGCCCGTTGTGGAAACCCGGGAGTGGAATTGCGGTACACAATGTGAAATGTGGGGTGTTCCACTTGTCTGTTCGTTTCACAACCCTACATTGGTCAGTATTGTTGCGCCCTTTGAGTTGGGGTTAGGGATTCACAATCCCCGCTTTGTTGCGGGGCCCCTTGAGGTGGGTTTAGGGACTCGCAATTCACGCTTTGTTGCGAGGCCCCTAGAAGTGGGGTTAGGGACTCGTAGTCCACGCTTTGTTGCGTGGCCCCTTGAGTTGTGGTTAGGGACTCGCAATGCACGTGGTCATGTTGCCATGTGTGCCAATTAAGATGCAACGGGTTGGTTTACTGGACTTTACCTTAGGCTCCTGAACCATAGGGTACCTTACTTTCCTATTTCTTACCCTACCCTGCCCCGTTTTGACATACAACTGGTAAAACCGTACAATGTCTGACAAGTGTGTTTGTGGGGCAGTTGGCGAGCTGCCTATTGCTAGCCTGGCAACCGGCTTGCAGCAGGCGTTTGCTGCCATTTCACCCAACACCACAACGACATGCATGGGCTATTTCAAGCTTGCCAACGCAGCGGCCCTACAGAGCCCCTCTGCTGCTACCCCGTCCCCGCAACCTACCGCGGCAGTACCAACGATGGCAACAACCGAACCTACGCCCGAGACGCCAAGTGCCGAGGACACTGGGTTCGCAAGTTTGGACAGGCAAGCCTTCCCCACGAAAAAACTTGCAAGCACGGCGGCTAGAACTATTGATGGTCGTTTTATGTCCATACCCGGTCACAACCGTCGCTATCAGTGTGCGGGGCAAGGTTGCGGACCCCGGCGATGGGTCTACCACGAGCAAGATGCTGGCTGTTGGAGGGTTAAAGAAGTCGGGATCTGTGAGCACAACACCCGTTCAGCATATATGCAAGGCACAGCCCTGCACTTGCCGATACCAATGACGCTGAAGCTGCAAGATTTGCTAGCTGGTAATTGTCCCCAGCGGGCACTGGCTCTTATGCGGGAGGCATTTCCAGGTGACGCATTGGTGAACAAAATGACCGCGCGGTGGATAACGAATTCGTCGCAGCGTCGTATGCCACCGCCCCATAGTACCAAGGCGGCATTGGACAAGTGGGTCAATGATTTGGCCCCTGAGACGAACGACGGGCATGAGTAAGAAAAAGTGCTTTTCCAAAGCTTGAGGGTATACTTTAGTTGTATTAGAGGTGCTCTAAGCACTCTTGCATTTTTATCTTAGTATTGGCCTAACCAAAATGGGTGATAACACATTTTGACCTATGGAACCAAACACTAAAACAGGATGTGGTGTGGACCCCTTAATCCCCAAGTTATATGCACTAAAACATCTTTTCCTGGGTGACTGAGGCACTGATATACTGAAGGCAGAGCCTAGGAATGTATCTATGTTTTCTCATGAATTCTTAGCTATCCTAGTGGTATGCACCCTAGGGGGCTGGGGCACTTCTTTTTGAGAGGTCCTGGGTTCAATACCCAGTCAGCCTAGCTAAGAAGGAATATCCCATGTGACATGGCAGTGACCTCAGCGCCACAAGCCATGCCACCTCAGCACCTATGGGACCCAAACACAAAGAGTGCACATCTCAAGATGGCACTATGGAAGGGTGAGAGCACATGGGCCAGTTTTTCTATCAGTGTTTCTCAAACATGTAAAATATTTCATCCTGAGTTGCAATGTATGTTAATTGCTGCGGTCTATTGTTGATAGTTGTCTTTATCTAACTCTTTGTGACTGCAGCCCTTCATGCTTTGATCCTGTTCATCTTCTACTTGCTTATCTCTGGCTTGGGTTATCCTGGATTGGTTGTATTTCAACAATAAAACATTTTCCTCATCAAAAACAAGCAGCCGCAACCCTACACCAGCAGCAAGCAGCAGGAGAGGTACAACAAAAACACAGTGCTGAAAACACTATAAACCTTTCTGGTAGCAAGAGGCAGACAGCCCATCTTTAATAGTTTTCCAGACAATCCAAAAATTGGTATTCATCAAATTAGCCAACAAAAATTTTTTTCGGGGAAAATGACCGGTAAACCCTCTGATTTTGGACTAAAGAATGGTTATTTGACCCCCCTAAAAACAGCAACAAATTGGCAAACCTGATGAACAATGCATTTTGTGGGAGGGTTTGAAAAACAGTATTTTCAAGATGGCAAAAAAAACTATTTTTTTCGGTGACAAAATCTAGGTGCTTAGGTGAAAAAAGGGGGTGCAGTTTGCGTGGGCTAAGAGTTGGGTTACTCCAGAGAAGACCTGAGTGTGGAGTTGTTCGCCAGCGACAAGCAACACGTCTTGGACCTTTACTGCAGCAAGGGAAAAAACTGCAGCTACCAATTTTACTGGCCCTCTTTCGGGACCGCCTACGGGAACCCCAGGTTCAGTGAACTGGGGAAGGTATTGACCAAGGTGGCCCTGGAAAGTTCCCGCATGGTCCTGTGTTCCCCCGATTGGGAAGCCCATGGGAACAACGAGTACTGGCGAACCCTCCTGGACAGGCTGACTATCAGCTCTGTTCGGTTACCTGATGAGGCCATATACGTGCCTCTGGGGCGTAAGACGCCCATCGGGAAACCCGGATGGGGAAGTATGCTCAGCGTGGTGGACGGAGGTCTTACCTCCATCCCCTGGGAGGACCTGGACTCGACTCTGGTCCAGGCTATACAACGAGAAAGCGATGGACTTACCCTGGGCGACTTGAAAGATCGACTACGACCTCAAGATACTATCGAGACTATACCCGGGGGAGATGAATACGTCGTGACTAACAGCAATGCTCCCCACTCTCCATGCCGTGTACGTGTTCCCGATGGAGTCTCTGAGTGTGGACTATCCGAGCTCCCCAGCTCTATCCACTCAAATAACGAAACTGAGCATGACGCCTTCTTCGTGCAGACATGTGTGGAGGAGATGGAGAACGCCGAGTACGTCGCCCCACTGAAACCCCTACTCTCCATGAGGGTGGAAGACCCCGTGGACGAGGAGCTGGATCCCCGATCCGGGCTAAGAGAGTACGTGGACTCCAAGAGGAGGTTGGTGGCGAAAAAGCTATGCTACGCTAAGCCTACCCGCAGCTCATGGCCACTGAAGCAAGGACGTATGGGAGACCTATCCCAATTGAAGGAGGACCTCGAACAGAAGATCACCACCTGGCGAAGGGAGGTAGATCTTAAGCTCATGAAGAGCGTGTAGGGTGCCCATGTGAGGACCCCAGAGGAGGACCACCTCTCGGAGGAATGTGTATGTGAACCCCCTCGAGCGTGCCTATGTTGCCATCGTCCACCGGAGATGGTTGAACGAGACCTCCTTTATGCCTACCAAGGGTTGAAGGATACTACCAAAGGCGAAGAGGCCGTGGAGGATCACCTCCCAACGTCTATTACTCAGGGGGCAAGCAACTTACACTCTGACGAGGACATGGAGGCCAAGATCAAGCTATTCGACCCGCGGGTGCAGAAGCTTATGAGGACCTATCTGGAGGTGTTCGGAGAACTACCACCCCCAGCCTCATGTGACAAGCTGGTACAGATGGACCTCAAGCTGAAACCCGAGTTCGTGGGTCACAAGATCCGGAGGAGACCCTATCTGGCTCCTAAAGAGCAGGCCGATGAGATCGAGCGACACATACAAGAATGTATCGACGCTGGCCTAGTCCTGGAGTACAAGGACGGGGACTACCCCCAACACTGCAGCCCCTGTTTCCTGGTGGCTAAACCTGCGTCTACAGCCAAACGGCTGGTAGTGGACTACGGAGAGCTGAACAAGAAAACGCTGAACCACTCAAGGTCCATTCCGAATATGGAGTCTACCATTGAGACGATAGCCTGTTGTCGCTACAAGACCAAGATGGACAAGAGAAGTGGATTTTGGCAGGTGCACCTGACGCCCAACGCCCAGAAACTACTCGCCTTCATCACCCCTCAGGGGAGGGTGCTCAAGTCGAAGGTCACGCCCTTTGGCGTGGTCAACGCACCTGCTCTTTTTCAAGAGCTGATGAACAAGCGGAGGGGGGCTCCACGAGATGGGGAAGGGCAATGTGCGGGCTGCGATCGCCTCGGAAGGGTATCTGTCGGACGCTGAAGTCAGATTGCCCAATATGCACGTGCATGATCAGGTATTCATAACAAAGAACAATGAGCATGTTGAGGAAATTTCAATGAAGCAATGATACATGATATGTTGTGGAGGGTGTGGAAAAGTAAGATTAAATGAATCCTTCGTCTTTCGTGCTTGGTGTGGCTTTTCCTTTGCTGGTGCTAGGCACCATCAAAAGAAAAGCCTTCTTACGCTTTTAGCCATTTTCGGGTCACCTTTCTATGATAGAAATGGAGCCGGGCGGTGACAAACAAAAGTAAAAACACTCCTTTGCCTTGTGTTTAAGCTAGCAGCGCAGGGACACGGAGGGTGCATTTGGCAAGATTAGCCACACAGGGTGCAAGTAGCATAAAATTGACATATTCATAACTTGGGCCTATTGTATCGGATTTGGACGAAATTAATGGCAATTTTGGTCAATTTGTGGGTGCTCTTTTCATTGTTGAGCTTAATAAGGCGGCCTCGTGCGCTGAAAACCGTCAAATCGAAAGACAAGGCTAAAAAAATGACGGCGGTTTTTCAATTAATCAGGAAGACACACCTTTTAGAATCATTTATAAACGTGGTCCTAGATCCAAATTTTGTGCACTGTAGCCCGATTTCACTTTGGACAGTCAAAATGAAAGATCGCAAATGCCGGCAACTGCGAAACGCAGGCGTGCACAGCAAATAAATAATATGGCAAATGGATTTCTTGGGATTTGGGGCCTGTGGCTCATATATAGTGTTGTTCGGCACCTCAACTTTGCTAGCGCACCTTTAAATCGCATCCCTAGCTTATATGGAATTAGTGGATGCTGCAAAAGAAGTTAAAACCTTGTAAAGGTCCTAACTTTGCAAAACAGCCATGATTGATCAAAACAAATATGACGGCGCAAATCAGCTCTCCGAGGCGGTCATTTAGAGGGGCTGCATGGTAGACTTTTGAGGTATGTTTGGTTTCAGCGCGCGAGTCGTATATAATGGCATAAGGACTGCTTTTAGAGGGGGGCGGGGCCCCATTCCCCAGCCCCCAAATTAAAAGCCCCCCATGGGGGGGGAGGTGAACAAGATCCTGTCCATCCTACGACGAAGACCTAAGGTGCAAGAACTCATATCCCGTGGGGCCCAGATGAAAGCACACATCGACGATGTATGCCTCGGGACCAATACCCAGGAGGATCACCTAATCCTCTTGGGTGAGTTCTTTGCGGTCTGCCAAGTGAACCACACACGACTCAAGCTGGAGAAGTGTGAGTTCATGCAGGGAACCATGCAGTACCTGGGGTTTGACGTTGGCTATGGGTGGTGGACCCCAGCGGCCTCTAAGGCCAAACCCTTGATGAACGCCTAGGTACGACAGGAAGGCCCCAAGAAAGGACTTCATGATGTACGCAGTTTCATGGGGGCGTGCAACTTCTATCGCCGCCATATCAAAAACTTCACCTGAACCAGCGCCATTCTGACAGACCTGATTAAGAAGAGTACTACTTGGCGCTGGGGCCCACAAGAGCAACAAGCGTTTGACGAGCTCAAAGACAAGGTGGCCAACGCTAAGTGCTTGAACGTGCCTAGAGCACAAGGGGAGATTGTCCTGGTGACTGACGCCAGCAATGTGGGCGCTGGTGGAACGTTGTTCCAATGGCAAGCACTAGAGAAGGAGGAGTTCGACTCGGCTATTTCCCAATGGGGGACTGAAGGTCTCAACCGAGATGGAACTCTCAAGCACAGCTACCCTGACGACAAGTGGGTCCTAGTACCCCTGGGCCACTGGAACTGGAAATGGAACCAGGGCAGGGGGAACTACTCCACCTATGAGCAGGAATTGCTCGCGGGTATGCTGGTGCTATCCTCTCAGGCACGACTGTTGGGGAGTAACCCTGTGGTCTGGCTGTGCGACCAAGAGCCGGTCCGCACTTTCCAGAAGGGTCCTGCACCTGAGAAGGCCAAGCTATGGCGCTGGTGGACCTACCTCAGCCAACTCCGGCTGACAGTACACCATATCCAGGGAGTGAAGAACGAGTGTGCAGACTACATCAGCCACAACAACTTTGACGCCCTGATTGGTGCCCAGTCTGAAGAGCTGGCTAAGGAGGCGTTCAGCCGTATGGACGTGCACTTGGACCTCAACATGACTATGATACGCCCCCTGGATGGACTCCAACAAGCGGAGTACCTGAAGGAGTTTGGGGATATCTACAAGCTCCTGGAGAAAGACCTTGAATCCCTCCTGGTCAACCAAGAGCAGTGGAAGAGGGACAAGAGCTACCTCTGGCACGAGGACCGCATACTGGTACCCAGTGACAGAGTCCCAGCGCTGCTGAAGTGGACCCATGAGTCCAGCGGTGATGTGGGTGCTGACCGTACCCTGAGGGTATTCAAGCAGTGGTTCCACACTACGTGGACTGATGACCAACTGCGGAAGACCCTCCAGCCTATCGTGGACAAGTGCCCGTGTAGGTCCTGCAAACCGGGGGATAACACGGACAGGGGTCTCTACTCGACCCTGCCCATCCCTCACTATGCTAACAGTGTTCTCTACGTGGACTACACCGAGATGCCGAAGTTCGGGGGCTGTGACTTCGCCCTCGTGGTAACCTGTGGGTTGACCAGGTTTACCAGGGGATTCCCATGTACCAAGCACGTTACCGGGGAAGAGACTATCAAGATACTCCTGGAGGAGTGGTTTTATGTCTATGGGGCGCCCAAAGAGATCAACTCCGATGAGGACGTACGAGTACGCTCAGATACCGGCTGGTACAAGAGGGTCCTGAGATCTCTCAATGTCCAGGTGTCTACGGGGAGCCCCTACTCTCACACGAGCAACCCCCTATGTGAGCGACAGATTCGTGTCCTCAAGGAGAATGTAAGGATATGGTGCAAACCTGAACGCACCAGAGACTGGGTGAGACTACTCCCCGTCATATCCTTGATGATGAACTCCCAAGAGAGTTCGGCGACTGGCTACTCGCCCCATGAGCTATTCCTAGGGCGCCCAGCGTGGTTCCTACATGCTCCCTATCCAGAAGACACCCATTCTTCTGTGGGTGAGTGGGTCCAAGAGCAACAAGCGAAGGTGGACAAGGCCAAGGCTATGCTCCAGAGAGTGAGGGAGCGTCAGTGGAACAAGAAGAACAAGCATCGAGTACCTGCCACATACCAAGAAGGGGACTGGGTGCTGGTGCACCACAGCCGACTACCCGCCTGGCCACGCTCTACCCGCGATGACCCGTACTTCGGGCCCTACAAGATTCTATCTGTGGATGGACACCGTATAACAGTGCATTGTTCTCCCCGTCTAGGGGGGACCCTGGTGTGCGCTGCTCAACACCTGAAGCGCTACTATGAGCCTGAAGACCTCTGTGGGGAGGAGTGGGAGCTGAACGACGAGGAAATCGCCGCCCTAGACCTACAAGGGGCTGCGAGCCCTATGGAAGTTGAAGGGGACCTCCCTGACATGAACGCCGAGGAGATGGCTAAGGAGGGCTTCTACCTGGTGAAGTCTGTCCTACCCCACCGCTATCGCCAGGGTTGGCGCTTCCTCACCCTCTGGGAAGGGTTTGGGGTCGAAGAGGCCACCTGGGAGCCCTTGTCAGCGTTTGTTCTGCCTCAGGGACGCCTAGACTCAGTTCTGGTAGACTACTTGTCCCAGAACAACCTTGGTGAGTTACTGAGGCTCGCTGAGACGCTTGCCTCCAAGACTAAAGCTAGGTACTGAACCTTACCCTTACCTGCCTAAGCGTATGTGTGATTGTGCTACTCCTAAGTTCCTGAGAGCAAGCTGCAGAAATGGTGTCCTAATTATACCCAAGTCTGCACGCTTGCTGAACCTGGAGGATGTCTTACCGGTGCCACGGGGTACACCCCAGGTCTCTCCTCCCCTAAGCGCCCAATTTCTGTGCTGGCACAAGACCTTGGGGGAATACCCAGCATACTAATCCAGGTATTGTTTTCCCTACCTATCTGCCTACTACAGGGGAGGAGTGGCCAAAAGCTATGAAGGCTTGAAAAGGCCTATTTGCTACGATGGCGAAAATCTAGCCTAACCACTGCCACTGCCCACCAACCCCGCTAAAATTGCAGGAAAAGTGTGGGACAGTGACACACGCACTACAGGTCCTACACACCCTACAGTGGCACCATCCTGGTGGGCAGCACTTCAGCAACTGGCTCAAGCCCCCACTCAGGACTACCACTCCTACACGCACGTTCTACTGGCTGGCGTTGAAGGGGAAGTCATGAGCCCTAGCGGCTCACCTGTGAGATTGCAAGAAAACATAGAGCTACTAAGCGTCTGTGGCCTAACAGGGACGCCACAACCCGTTTCCCTGCTAGGGCTTGGAGGGAAGGAGTGCACTTTGGCGTGCACAGCGTATATGTTGATGGAGTCGGACTCCGTGCTTGGCCACAGGCAGAGGCGGAGTTATTTGTTTGTGTGATCAGGGCCCTTGTGTAGCAGGGCATGAAAAAAATCAAGCGCTGCTGCACCAATCACCCTCACCTTCCCACCTGTAAAGTGTAGGCAAATGACTGAGGTTTGCGGGTCAGGAACCAAGACTACCTCCACTTATTATACGCTTCTCAGGTAGCCCTATAATACACTGTCCTCCGACCTCAGTACAAGCAAGCAAGCTTAAGAAAATCCACCCGTTCTCTTATAGAATGTGGGGTGGAGCCCCTGGGTAACCTAAACAAGGGTTGTACCGAGCGCACCACGCGTGGCCTACCCTTTAATGCGTGTATGAATGCACGAGCATGCACGATTTTTCCAACCTGTCAACCTTGATCACCCTTTCTCTTTCCTCCTCATCTTACCCACAATCACGAACTCCACCAGGGGGTGGCCCCACCTGGGCTTACCTACCTTACCTACCGCTGGAGAGTGAAGCAAGGTGGGGGAAATATTGAAGCACAAGCGAGACATGACGCTATGCATCAGTGTGTATGTTCTAATCAGTGCAGCAAAAAGGGTGGTTGTGCTGTAAGAGCAGTTGTCACAGTTGCCCCGCATTGCACCGCAGGGCAGGACCGTTAGCCCCCCATGACAACCACTCACTGGCCGAAGGCCATCTGATTTTTCCCTAATCTCACCTCTAATCACCTGCCATCTTTCTAATCTAGCCCTCTATCGTTTGTTAGCGCTGCTACAAGGCACGTTCACGGAGACACGGGACGAGCAATGGGCAGGCTGCATACGAGACGAGCACACGTGTGGTTTATACCTGATTCATTGAAGCCTTTTCTTTGATTTTCGAATTCTTGGAATTTGGATTCTTTCTGTTGGTGTGGCAGACATCTTTATGTCTATTTATCAATGTATGTCTCGTCATTTTTGTCATTATACGTAACATACGTTTATAATCTTATCAATTCTTTATTTTCTGGCGCTTTGCTAAGACCTGCCTCTGCGCGCCGCCTTTTTCTGCGTGGGAATTTCTTGATTTAAAAAATCAAGAGATGACTACAAATTTTATAAAAATGTGCATCTGATGCACAAATGGATTCTGTTCAGGTATGTTTTTTGGGAAAAATTCTAGGCCGTCATTTGACGGATTTAGGTGTTGTCGCTTCGAGTTTGCGTGGATTTGTCCTTCATCCTTCCATTCCTCTGTTGTACAGATATCCTCGCAAAGTCTCGCTGAGTAGGCCGCTGTTCGGGCCGAAAAGCAGCAGCAGGAGACTGAACCAGAACCAAGACCCCTCCAAGGGGCCATTCTAATTTAATCGTCGAACCCTCGCCCCAGTACCAGGACAGGTGTCTCCATCAGGTTCCACGAGACTTAGATGGAGCGTCCTATGAGCGTCTGGCGTTGGGTTGTGTTACGCTGCAGCTTGGAGGGAGGGATGCATATCCATATGGTCTTTGCATGCTCTATGCTAACTCCACCAAGCCACAGGAACCCCTGCAGCGCCGGGAGCGCTGAGCTTTCTGTTGGAAATTGTCATGAACATTGCGGCAAGAGTCACTGGCCATGGTAAAGCGCTCTTTTCTAGTGTTAGGGAAGCTATAGGTATTTTAAAGTAGGTGTGGAAACCAAGGAAAGGCCAAGAAAAAAATCCCTTTTTCCTGAAAATGCGACAGTTGTGGCCACCACAGCACAAGGGGGGAGTAAGAAAAAGTGCTTTCTCAATGCTAGAGGGTATACTTTAGTTGTATTAGAGGTGCTCTAGGCACTCTTGCATTTTTATCTTAGTATTGGCCTAACCAAAATGGGTGATAACACATTTTGACCTATGGAACCAAACACTAAAACAGGATGTGGTGTGGACCCCTTAATCCCCAAGTTATATGCACTAAAACATCCTTTCCTGGGTGACTGAGGCACTGATATACTGAAGGCAGAGCCTATGAATTTATCTATGCTTTCTCCTGAATTCTTAGCTATCATAGTGGTATGCACCCTAGGGGGCTGGGGCACCTCTTTTTGAGAGGTCCTGGGTTCAATACCCAGTCAGCCTAGCTAAGTAGGAATATCGCATGTGACATGGCAGTGACCTCAGCGCCACAAGCCATGCCACCTCAGCACCTATGGGAGCCAAAAACAAGCAGTGCACATCTCAAGATGGCACTATGGAAGAGTGAGAGCACATGGGGCAGTTTTTCTATCAGTTTTTCTCAAACATGTAAAATATTTCATCCTGAGTTGCAATGTATGTTTATTGCTGTGGCCTATTGTTGATAGTTGTCTTTATCTAACTCTTTGTGACTGCAGCCCTTCATGCTTTGATCCTCTGTATCTTCTACTTGCTTATCTCTGGCTTGGGTTATCCTGGATTGGTTGTATTTCAACAATAAAACATTTTCCTCATCAAAAACAAGCAGCCGGAACCCTACACCAGCAGCAAGCAGCAGGAGAGGCACAACAAAAACACAGTGCTCAAAACACTATGAAACTTTCTGCATGACCCATATTGCTTCATGCACACCATCAAGGAGGATGGGTCATGCTTTGTTGCGGGCATTACCACACCAAACCTCATCCGTAATGCGCGGAGAGGTCGTTGAGAGGATTACCTATCCATTGATGGGCAATTTTCGATAACCGTAGAAGGCTTCACAATGCAAATTGTGGGCACATGTGAGCGGACACATCCCTTGTTGCCCTTGGCCGTGTGTGTGGCCACTGCGGAACGCAAGGAAGTGGTGCGTCCGTTTTTGGCCCCCCTTCATGAAGAAGTTGAGAAGGACGGTATGCCCTGGGCGCCGACAAAGGGCATGGCCGATCATGCAGACGCCTTCCGAGACGAGCTTGTTGCGCAGTTCTCCGGCATGGAGGTTGCAGACTGCTTCTTCCACGTGGCCAAAAAAGTCTGGGATAAGGCTCCAATGCTCGGGTCCTTCTACAAACCCGTGATCGCAGGAGTTCGTCGCGTGTCTCAGTTGCCATCAGCGACTGTGCATCAACAAAAGAAGCGGGACATGCTACGTGAATGGTCAACAATGGGTGCGTCAGAGCAATTCCTCCGTGCATTTGAAAAGGAGTACGTTGGTACTTCGTGGTGTGTGGCCACTCTTCCGGCTGGGTACCCCACCACAAACAATGCGCAAGAGGGAATGAATTCTGGTGTGAAGCGTGTTTGGACGAGGCACGAGCGGCGTTGGTTGATACCATTTTTGAACACGGTGAGTCGGATGCTCCGCAATTGGTCACATGACCTGTGTGAGGCCGTGCCCGGTCTGTATGCTACCAAGGCGCAAAATGCGCGGATAGCAGCTGCGCGTGACGAGCACATGGTGTATCGCGGGGGATCTTGGTGGTCAAAAGCGTCTGCAAATGGTGTGCCGTGTGCCATCACCGAACAAGAGGCCATCACGCTGCAGCAAGCATTGCAAGCGGGCCGCTCGACGAGGAGGCTTGCATCTTGCTTGAGGAGTACCGACGCTTCAATGCGGAACATTGCCTGTGCACTGAGTTTTGGAAGTATGCGACGTGTTGGCATGTATTTTGGGCGCAACAAAAAGTGGATGGGGTGTGGGACGTAGTCCGCATCCGCAATGCACGACGGATGGGTTACGAACAACAGCCTCCTACAAAGAAGCAGAAGACAACGATGCAGGAGGCTGACGAGGAACCGGCGGTCCATTTGGCGGAAGTCCCGAAGGCAGGACGCCCTGAGCGTGCTCCAAAACAGAAAACGAAACGTTGCACCAAGCGGCCCCGAGACGAAGACTACTACCTGGAGGTGCCCGGTGACGGTAGCCCGTTGAACGATAAATGTTTGTCGCAGTGGATGGAGCAGACCCTTTGCCACAACAAGGTGGACGACCCTATGCCCTGGAACTCGCTGGTAGGGGCCATTGTAAGGCATCGCGAGAATAAGGATGACCGGGGGGCCTTTTGCCTCAGGCGCCAATTTGCTATTGTGAATACTACCGCACAACATGTTGCGAGTGCAGGGGAGCAAGGCACACATTGGGTTGCTGTTGCCTTTGATGGCCGTTTGCTAGACACGCCTGCCTTTAGTGTATATGCGTGGGATCCCATGAGTAGTGACAGGCTACTTCGCCCTTTTTTGAGGAGGTGCCATGAAAACGACATCAAGGTGCGCACACAATCTTCGGGCACCAAAAAGATGGGTGGACATGTGGCTATCGTGCCCTCGCATTCATTAGCATTTTGGCCCGTACTGACCGTCATGTCGTCCTGGGTGCGATTACCCTACCACCCATGGAACATGGCTTTGTTGAGGAGGTCCAATCAGTGTTAAAGGACATGGTTGCGCGTTAACACCACATCATTGATCAGGAGATCCAGGGCATTGCGGGTAGCCTGTCTTCTCTGTCCAAGTGGGAAAAGTTGTGGCTTGCACAAGTTCTCCATTGTCACAATGAAACAAAAGTCGTTTGGACTCAAGTTATGGTGACGGAACGCTTGAAGCAGCAGCGTGTTCCAGTACGCTGGGTTCTTCCACTTCACACCGAGCTTCAGGCTCCCTTGAAGCACTTGCGTAAGGAACAAACACCAGAAATGTTGCCCTCAGTGTTGTGGTTTGTTTCTTGGGAACTCCACTTGTACTCCTGTGCCTCTTGTTTCTCAAAATCCAAAATCCAAAATCGACAAACCTCGCACGATCTTTAGACGGGGCAACAATACATAACACAAATTCGAAGACAAAAACCCTGTTCCGTGATCGAAGTATCTTACAACGCTCATTCACACAGTTGGCATTCGATGCTTCTTAAGTATTCACAGACTGCAGTGCGATTGCGACTGCGACTTGCGCGCTCGCTGCGCTGCTGCTGTTCGAAGCCATAACACTAACCCCCCCTTGAGACCTTGAGAAGGTCTCACTTCTTTTGGTGGGCATCACATGGTCGCATCTGAAGAGCAGGACCAGAAAAAAAAATTTTGGACCTCGACATGTGCTGGCTATAGAAGCATAATAGTTGGCGAAACTCACACACTGAGGTGCAAGTCATGGTATACCTGTCGTCAGCGCCTCATTCATACGCCATGTTCGAGGTAGGTAGGTAGGTAGGTAGGTGCACTCGGTCGTGGAGAGGCGCCCCATGGTTCCCCCTGGCGTCGCCCCTGTGACGAACAGGAAGAGGCTCCGCGCGTGTAGAGAAGAGGCGGCTTACTTCCCGCTAGACCTGACTGTTGGCCCCCAACAAAGCGGCCCCGGGCAACGCCGGGAGGGCTGATCGCCGCCAGCGTGACATGCTTGTCTCGCCGGGAGGGTGTGCCCCCGTGCTTGCGCACGTCCCCTCCTTTGGGCGGAACCCTAGGGGTTCACCGGACTTCCTGGCGTATCCCGTTCCCAAGGCATGCATGCACGTTCTTGGTACTAGGGTTCCGAGGTGCTTGGGTGTCGCACGCTGCGCCTCGAGTCCCAAAGCAGCGCAGGCCTTAGGATGCAGCCTTACCCCCGGTCTCCGGATCTCGTTTGGCCGGGTCACCTGCATGGCACGGGCTGCCTCAGTGCCCGGGCTGTGGGCACTGGGTTTCCTACTGTTGTGCGGCGTTTAGGTTTGGGTCCGGTTGGCGGTTGGGTGTGGGTTTTGTTAACCCCGCCAGTCCTGGCTGGGGTCTTGGGTGGGTGTGTTTGGGCACGGTTTGTGGCGTTGTCCCTCTAGTGTTGGCTGTTTGTGGTTTTCGTGGTTGGGCTTCGGTTTCGGCCTGCTTTTGGGATGTGTGTGGTTTCGTGGGCGCCCCGCTTGCCCCCCGCCGTTTCCGGTTCCGGCGTGCGGTGTGGGCGTGTGTGCTGGGCCCGGGTTTTTCGGCTGTGCCAAGCCCTTCTTGGCTGGGTTGTCGGGGTGTGTTTTTTGCGCTTTTGTTTTTCGTTTTGTTTTTGTTTTTCCGGGCTTTGTGGTCGCTGTCCCTCCATCCCCTTTCTTTCGGGCTGGGCTGGTGGCTCTCCTTTTTTTTTTTTTTCCGTTTCGGTGTCCCTTTTCCCCGTGGGCCGCTGTTACTGGCTTGGTGTTACCGGTTTTGGGTGGGTGGTCCCCCTGTGCCTCTGTGGGGGTCCTGTCTTCGGTGCCTTCTGGGGGGGGGTTTGGCCGCCTGTGGTGGTGTTGGCGGGCGGTTTGGCGGCTGTGGGCTGTTTTCGTGCCTTTTCCCCCTCCCCCCCCCCCTTTTTTTTGGGGGGGGGGGGCTTGCCTGTTCCTCCCTCTGCCTTCCCTGGGCTGGCGCACGCACTGGCCTGCATTCAGTGTTGTCTTCCGGGCTGCTGTCTTCAGTTGCGTTCTGTGTGGCCGCGTTCCGGCCCCATGGGTCGGATGGGCTATGTACACGGTAGGCTCGGCGCCCCTTCTTGCCGGGTTTGGTCCTGGCTCTGCCGGCTGGGCGGCTGCGCCAGGCGGGTGCTTGTGGTTTTGGGTTAGGGGGCTGGGGTTGTTCGTGTCCTTTCCCCTCTGCGGTGCCGGCTGTAATCTTCTGGATGGTCCGCCACCGTTGTCGCCTGGCGCGCTGTGGCCCCGTGTGTGGCCTGCGTCGCTGGTGTGTGGCGTGCTGGCGCGGCGCCTTCCAGGGTGTGCGGTGGCTGGCTTCGGTTAGTCCCTCAGGTTAGGCTCAGCTGTGTCGTGCTGTGCCGCTCTGTGCCGCGTCGCGTCGCGTCGTGCTGTGGTGCGTTGCACTGTGGCGCGCTGTGGTGCGGTGTGCCGTGGTCTCGCCTGGTGCCGCGGTGGGTCAGTGGAGGTCAGCCTGGCCTGTGTCGTGGTGCGGAGTGCGGGCCGGAGTGTGGCCGGCTGGTGGTATGGGGGTGCGGTTACGTGTGGGTGGCTCGCTGGGTCAGTGCTGTGGGGGCTTGGGCGTGCCGCTCGGGCTGGTGGGTCGGGTAGGTCTTTGGGAAATTCCGCTGAATGATCACGGTGTCCTTGGGGCGTGCACACTGACTCTCACCCATGGACTCAATCTTCACCGGGCCTCGCAGACAGGCAGGCGTACTCGGGGTGTAGGAAAGGCGTTCCTTCTCCAAGGCAGACAAACAGAAATCAGGAGTCGGACGGTGGAGGTGGCTTCCGACCGCCGTTTGAGTGGCGAAAGGCTTGCACTGCAGCTCGGCTGCGCTGGCAGGGACATGAGGGTCCGGGTCGGTGCCGCCAGCAGGCATGAGCTCATACTTCAGGGTCAGGGGGATGTCCATATCTCCGGTGCTGAACTGCAGGGGTCCGGGGCACCGGTAGTAATCTTGGCACTTCCAGTCTTCACGGCGCTCGGAGAAGGCCTTGAAGAAGGCACCGTCCAGCAGCACCAAGGCCTTCGCGATCACAGCCTTTCACTTCCCCTTGCGGCGCTCGAAATTCGTCATGGACGGGATCGGCGTGCCGCCGCAGTGCCATTCCTCCACTGGACGCAACAGGTTGGTGACGGACGCCATCACGGACGTGAGACCAGCTGAGATCAAGCCCCCGGCCGTCAATCCAAGTGCATAGCAATACTCTGCGTCGAACCGCGACGGTAAGGCAGCCCGGCCCTCATAGCCAAAAGCGTGGTCGCGTGACGGTCCGTGGGGTTGCCCTCCCTGGGGGCCTGTGCCTTGGTCCCGTGTCCTCTGGGGGTTTCGGTCCCTAGTCGTGGGTGCCGCGGCCGTGCCTTCGTCCTCTTCCGGTGCCTGTGAGGTGGCCTTTGTGGTGGCCGGGGTCGTCGCCTGGCGGTGAGGGTGTGGTGGTGCGCCGTGCGGCGGCATTCCCTGCGGCTTCCTCTGTGGGTGTGGCCCGTTCTCCCCGTGTAGGTGTGCCCTCTGTTCTCCGTGTGGTTTCCGGTGGCCGGTGGGCGTGCGCTGGTGTGATCCGCATGGCGTCCGATGTTTGCTTCGGTGGTGTGTGTTGGGGTGTTTTGTGGGGCTGGGGCGCTGCTGGTCCCCCCGTCGTGGTGTGCCCCTCCTGGGTGTGGGTCGTGGTGCTTGCCGTGGTGCCCTTTTCCTCCGTGTCTTGGTCCCCGCTCCCGCCCCTTCCTGGTTCTTGGGTGGTTTCCTGCCCCCATGTGGTGTCGCTTCCGGCGTCCTGTCCCTGCGTGTGCCTGCCCTCACTTGGGGCCCTTCCGTGCCCTCTTGCCTCAGTGCTCCTTGGTGCCCCTTGCCCTTCCCTTGCCCTTGTACTGCCCCTTCCTGGTGTGGTGGTGGCGGGAGGGGCGGGGTGGGGAGGGGGCGCCGGCGGCCCAGGCCTGGGGTTGGGTGGCCTGGAGCCACTGGCGGAGGGCTTGGGGGGTGTAGGGGGGGCGGAGGCCCTGGACCGCATCGCGGAGGAGGGCCTCCCATGCCGCTTGCGGCATGATGGCCTCCGGGGCGGCCTCGTTGGGGTTTGCGGGGGTGCGGGTGCGCACCTCCTCGAAGGTATGCACCATGTGCACCCCTTCGTGCCTTCCCGCTCCTCCGGCCCACTTCACCCAGCGGCGGAGCTCCTGCAGAGCGGGGGGGGACCACCAGGCGAGGTGGGCGGGGGCCCGGGGGGGGGGAGGGGTCCGTGCCCGTGGTCGTGGTGCGGCGGGGGGAGGACGTGGACCCGCGGTGGTGGCGGGGGTGGCGCTGTCTGGGGGAGCGGGAGCGGCGGCGGCGGGGGCTGGGGGTGAAGGACGGGTACGGGCGGAGGGGGGAGCGGGAGGGGGAGGTGGACATGGGGCGGCGGTGGCGCGCTCGGTGGCGTCCGGGGGAGCGGGAGTGGTGGTGGCGGGGGCTGGGGGTGGTGGATGGGTACGGGTGGCGGGGGGAACGGGGAGCCCGGCGGGGCGTGTGGGGGGAGAGGGAGGTGGACGTGGGGCAGCCATGTTCGACTCTGCCACGGCTGTGTCTTGGCAGAAGCTGCAGAAGACAACTTCGCCAGGCACACTGCACGGGCGCTGTACCCACAGCAAGGTTGTGGGCACGTCGAACCATAACATACCGTAACATTGGGCACAGCTATCGAAGCTGGATGCCCAGCAGACAAATAACCAACAGGCCTATACATCTGTCAACTCGACAGGACATATGAAGGCGATCAATACCATTGATGGCCTCCAGACTGTCGAATAAGCCATCACTTGGCATCCAGACATGTCGGATCAGCCATTACTTGGCATCCAGACTTGTCGAATCAGCCATTACTTGGCATCCAGACTTGTCGAATCAGCCATTACTTGGCATCCATACTTGTGGAATCAGCAGTCCGTGCCCCACGCGAACGTGGATGAGGGATCCACCTGGAGTCGACACACTTCGTGCACTTCCTCCGGTGTCTCGACGCCAGCCATGAACTTGAAGGCGTCATGACCCGTGTAGTGTCGACGAATGTCACTTTCGAGGGCACGCTTCTGAATCAGGATACCAGATCAATGGTTCAGCAATCGAAGGTTGGGATCGAGTGCACCAGGTCGGCCGTCGACGGGGCACTTGTACTGGAACACGAAGACATGTTCACGGGCAAGCGCTCGAAATTGTCCAGGTCCCAATGTTTGTGCCTTGGTCGAAAAGAGATCCCAAAGGTTCGACTGTTTCCAAGCGTCCTCGCTCCACAGATCGGTCTGATTGGTGACGTCGAAGGAGAACCCGTCATGTCGACCAGTGGACCATCGATAGGTTTCCTTCGAACCAGTACCAGCGGCCATGCTGTGGTAGAACTGACCAGTTCGCTTATCGACTCGCCACCATGGCATGTCAGCAATCGAAACTCGTCGCACAACCATGATGCAACTGACGTCATCGACTTCAGGGCCGAGGGCATATCGGTCAATGACCTCAAGCATGTCGGTTCGAGAACCTTCTTCTTGGAGTCGACCGAGGTGTTGATGTACATACTGACCATCAGCGAGAGAAGTCTGCAGAGCGAATCGAACCGCTTCTGTTGTCACAAGGCTCGAAGTCGTGTCAACAATGACCGCCTCGAGGACTTGGTCTCGGCAGCTGACCTTGCGTCGATGGGTAGCCTTGAAGTCATCATGGATCGGCTTGAGGTACTGGAAGAACGGGATGTCGAAGTGGTGCTGATAGGCGTTCGACTCTGCCGGCAAAAACCAGTGGTCAACGGGGTCCGGGTGGAACGGGTCACTCGCAGGCGAGTCGGTGGACTCAATCTCCTCCAGTTCATCAGCATAGGCATCTCGAGGTACCCGTGTGTCAAACCAAATTGGCGGCGTCCACGAAAGGAAAGGGGTTGACATACTCCTCACTGGTCGAGTGAAGGGCAGCAACTCGTCGGATTGCCTTATCGAAGTCGTGGTATCCGAGCCGTCCGAGTCCGGTCTGGTAAATCGTAGCCAACTGGACAAGGTCGATGGGGGCACCTGGTGCGACGGCGTTGTACGCATAGGGTTTAGTCTGTTCTCCGAGTTGAAAGTACTCCTGGAGCTGGACTGCAAGGTCCTGTGTTCGATGTGGAGCGCACCCATACCGTTTATACCCAAGTCGAGAGGTGCCTCGTAGACCTCGCAGTTGGTGTCGGCGAAGAAGCGAATCGACTTTGTACGCGAGAAAGGGGGCTCAATCCTCAAAGAGCCAGTCGTTCGTCTAGCAAACCTTCTGGAGATCGCGAATAACTCCAAGGATCGAAACGGCAACGGGGGCTACTCGTTTCATCTTGTCCTCGGTCCAGAGGCGTCGGTACCTGAACATCAGGTCGATTCCATCGGCGACGTTTATCAGGTCGTCGATTCCTGAGATCTCTCGATGCATGCGGTTGAGTCGAGCAATTTCATTTGGCAGGTCATATTCGGAGAGATTTTGTCGGAATCCCCAATCGAGCTCTTTGTCCCATTGCCGCCAGTCGACGAGAGCCTTTCGAAAGTTCTGGCAAGCCACTTCGATTTTTGTATACCACTGGTAGCTCGGCTTGCCACCGGCATTCCCACGCTCATCGAAAGATGTGTCAGGTGCGCTTCGCATCATCTCGTAAGGGAACGGTGCGGTTCGACCCCAACTGTCGATGTTGATGGTCTTGCCTAGATCGATGATAGTGGCATTCGTCTTCGTCACAACTGCGGCATGGCGTTCGTTCAGGAATAGTGTCTTGCTCATTGACCAGCCATGGCGCTCGACGCAATAGTGAGTACCGATGGTTCGAGCTTGGTGTATTCCGATTTCATTGGATCGTCCTCGCGTGTCCCAAATCAATAGGTTGGCTTCATTCCGAACGTACCCAAGTGTCGGGGTTGATCGACGGTCTCGATTTCATGGTTGTATTGCGGCATGTTATAGGGCTGCCACAGCGGTTCTGGCTTCGGCACAGTATCGTAACTGGGCGGTGGTGTCGACCAACCTTGTGTGGCGTCGTACGCATAATCCTCCTCGTCGTCGGACTCGAGTGGGCAGGGTTCATGGTCGTCATTGTAGTAGTAGGAGTCGGACTGTTTCGTTCGAGTAGAAGCTTGCGTTCTCGGGGCATTCGATTGCCAGGATTGGTCGGCCCAGTCGTTGGGAGCAGCGTCATCGTTGTGATTATAGCTGGAGGTATTTGGCTCTCCGGTACTCGGTCCCCACGACGGTTCGTCCCTGGATGGCCTTGATGTCCAGGTGTTCGGCCTTGATGGCCAAGAACTGTCGACCCATCCGGGCGCTGAACAGAGGAAGGGGGATCAGTCGTCGTATCCTGTGTAGCAAGTGAGATCTTCATCAGAATCAAACCATTCTTCCTGAGCCAATTCATTCGAAGAATTGGAGTGGGTACCAGACTTTGCGGGACTCGAGCACTGTCCCCGATAGTATTCTGCATCGACCGGGGGCGGGGGCCCATACAGCTTGCAGAGTTTCGGGTGCATGCGGGGTGGGGTCCCTCCCTTGGTCGATTCCGGAGCAGGCCAGCCGGCCAGGGCTCGCACTTCCAAGCCTGTTGTGCCTCCTGATATGACGACTCGCCCACTCGGTGCTATTCTGCACATTCCTGCAAATTCCTCGTAAGGGGACACACCTCCCTTGCCTTCTTTCGACGAGAGGCCTCCTTTTCCTTTCGCGCTCCCAGCATATGCCGACCGACTGTAGTTCGGCGCTTCGAATGGATCGAGAGGTCGACTCGGTCGAGTTGGCGCTGATACTACCGACCAACAGCGGCGAGCTGGAGTTGACGTTGCTGGGGGCTGGGCACCATCGTTGTCATTGATCGCGTCAACATCGATGACATTCGACGTTGATGCTCGAGGAGGTGGAGGTCGAGAGGAAGTTTGGGGCGGCTGGGATGTAGTACCGTAGGCAGAGGCTCCGGCAGTCGACCCGGAACCTCGCATCAGACTTTCGAAAAACCACGCTGCAGAGAAGAGTAAGGTTACTCATGGTGGAGTCGAAGAAACTCAAGGTACACAGGATCCTCCTCTAGAGCTTTGCTCGACTACCAAGACCATGTGTCGTCATCTCATTCACAACGGTACACGAACGTGCCGGCCTTCCTAGATCCCACTCGACGTCTAGCCAGGATCTTGACAAGTCGAGGAGATTCTCCAGTTTTGACAGGGGGCATCGGGAACTCCCACACTGGCTGTCCTTCTCGATGGACGTAGGGCTTTATGCTGTCTCAATTGAAAACTTGCAACCCATCGAAGGGGGCAGGGATGTCAAGTTTAACATTCTCGCCCTTGTTCAGTACCTCGAGAACTTTGTAAAGGCTGCACCAGACAACATCAAGTTTCCCTTCATGTCGATATTCCGGTATCAACAGCCACCATCTTTCACCCACTTCAGGCACTCGAACGTGTCGGTCCATTTGCAGGACCACATGCATCTGGCGTCGACGTTCCTCGGCAAGCATTGCACACACAGAATCGAAGATACGTTCCGCTCGTTGCATGTAATCATTCACGGTTAATTGCTCATGTGCATGAGAAGTCATTCGGGGAAAATTCAATGGAAAACGGGGTGTTTGTCCTTCATCTATCTCGAACGGGGATAGCCGAAGGCTACTGGATGTCAGGTTTTTAAACTGAATCTCGGCGAATAGTAGGTGGACATCCCACTGGTTGTTACCGAAGATGCTGTGTGTACGCAGGCGCTGGAGGGTCGACTGGTTGCTGCGCTCCGCCAAAATGCCTCGAGGACGGTTGGCTACTGTTTGGGGCATGTTGCTCTTGAAACGCTGAGCCAACTCCTTCCACACTTGAGACTCAACCAGCTTGTCTCGATCAGAAACAATTTGTCGAGGGCATCCTTTCAGTCGAACTACTTCACGCAGGACCACATAGATAAGGTCGTCGGCTGTCATATCCTTGCGACAAGGGATGAACATTCCACGCTTGGAGAATCGGTCGACCACAGTCATGATGGCGTCATGGCCCCTTGTGGTCGGCGGCAATCCTGAAACCCAATCGATGGACACACTGTGCCATTTGGTGTCGGGCACCGGTAATGGTCTGGGCACTCTGGCGGTGTCGACTCGCCTTGATTTCGCTGCTTGACACACATCACAACTTAGGATGTATCGCTTGATGTAATGTCGGAGGTGCGAACAAACATAGTCGCGCTTGATCAGTGCCATGGTTCGAAGCACACCCGAATGGCCATAGAACTCCGACTCGTGATACATAGCCACAATCGAGGTCACGAGTGTTCGAGGGACAAGCACACACTTGCCCATCGTCGACAAATGGAAGAATTTGCCATCATCGAAGGACAACTTGGCATCGCGGAGTTGGTGTTGTGCCGCAGGGCTTTGAACCGCGACTTTGTAGATGTGCTTCGTACGGGGGTCGTCTCGATAGGCTGCTGACCACACAGCTGTCGAAGTCAAGTCTTTGCACTGATAATGTCGATGTACTCGGCGGTGTGTACCTTTAAGGCTCGATGGGTACGGCGTGTTCGGCCCAACCTTATGCAGGGGAACTGATTGTAACGTGCCGTCACGGTGACGTTGACAGCGAATCAGTTCCGCCATGGTCGGAGCATATCGAAGTTCATTGGGGTTTCCCTAATACGACTGTATTCCTGTAATGCGCGTATCCCGCCGTACCCTGTCGTATCCTGCCGTATCCTGCCGTATCCTGCCGTATCCTGCCGTATCCTGCCGTATCCTGCCGTATCCTGCCGTATTCTGCCGTATCCTGCCGTATCCTGCCGTATCTGCTGTATACTGCCGTATCCTGCTTTCCCTGCCGTATCCTGCCGTATGCCAGTAACAGAAACTCTAACCCTAACCCTAATCAAGACTGAATATTGGGACCGAGCTGGTGGGGGAGGGAACATCAGCTATGACTGGTGAAGGACATCCAGAATGATGCACACATTGATGGCTCTTGACAAAATGAAATTAGCTTGCAAGTGAACCCCATCACCACGAGGCCCACTTTCAAGGCTTTTTGGACTTCTAAGGGGCCAAAATGCCCCAAAATGGGTTCAAAATGGGCTCATTTCACCCGTTTGTGCACCCCAAATGGTCTAGGATGAGGATTGCAAAAATGCGTTTTTGACCCATTTTCGACCCATTTTTGGTCCCAAAACAGCCCATTTTCAAGGCATTTTGGGGTTTTCGGAGGACCAAAATGGGCCACCACAAGCTCAAAATAGTCCCAAAACTCTTGTTTTAGCGTTGACGCGTTCCCGTGGGGGCCCGGCCACGGGACGCTGCGGTGGACACGCGCAAGTGAGCAGGCAGGCAAAGCACTACGCTCACAGGGGCATCAATGCGCTCATGTCATGTGACAAAGCGTTTCAGAATCCTTGCCACTCTGCAAAGAGGGAACAAAAGTATGTACAACAACACATCAGGATATGTACACATGGGGTTAAGACTGGACTGGGGTAAGGGCATCACAGGACAATAGACACTCTATCCTAACTTGTATCCCAATCCCAGGTCCGACCCTCTCAGTGGCTGGTGGGGGCGGGGGCTCAAACACAACCCATGCCCTGCTCAGTCCGGACCCTGAAACCCTGCCAATAGGGGGGTTGTCCCGCCCAGCCACAGGCGAGTTCCTGGAAACCAAGGGGCTCCAAGGCCAACCGACAGTGGCTCCCTATGCTCCCTTAACGGCAGGTCCCAACTCGCCAAGGTAAGGCCAATGGCTCACAGGGTAGGAGGCAGGACCTAGGACTTATATCTGAGTGTACAACTTGAATTTAGGTCCGGGCTCCCTATGGGCTTAGAGAAATGGGGCCGCCAATTGACCACACGGAAGGGGGAAATTGGGGTCCCAAAATTGGGTCATTTTGGCTGCTTGAAATGAGCCAAAATTCGGTGTGCTCCCAATAGTATATCTCCACGCCGGCTTGGAGATCGGATCCGCCATTCCATACGCGATCTACCGGGAGTCCAACGAAGACTCCCTTGCACTTGGCTTTCAAAGATCTCCATGCCACTTGGCGTGGTGACGATCCCAATATGGTCCACAAATGCCAAAATGGCAAAATTTCCCACATTCACTTTGGGCTAGCGCCTTAACGAAGGTTGCTCCGCTTCGCCCACGCGGTGTGTGAACCATGGGGACCAATGTCCATATCACCCATGTCATATATGGTCCATTGGTCCAAGCGTCCGGCGTGCACGAAGGTTAGAACATGGTGCACGGCGGGCAGCAAAAGTGGAAAATTGCTCAAAATGGCCAAAAATGCGCACACTCATGGTTGGGGCAAATGAGGCACATGCCCGACTCGGACCGGAGTGTGCCATAGGATTGGTATCAAGTCATATGTGTCCAACATATCTTTTGGGCGTCGCCCAACTTCTCCGGTATTGGGAATGGCAGGGTCGCCAAGTGAGCCCATGATTTGAGATAGTCCCAATTCGCCAACATGGCAGCCACGGTGTGGCAAGCCCAAGAGGAGTTATTCGCCGGGTCCAAGATATGTTGGGGACCGAAGTATGTACCCTAATAACATACTTGGGTCATGATGTCAATTGAGCGCAACGTTGAGATACACGATCGCCACTTGACATCATGATGGGCCAAAAACGGCAAAATTGGCACAAGCACACACAAAAGTGCCTTGAAAGGTGCACAATTATATTATAATATCTTCGGCTTGGATCGTGCAATCACTTAATTCTTCTAAACACAATGACTTGACACCAATCACCTTCGATCCCACATATGTGCTCCACTTGGGGCGCCTTGAAAGGTTACGAGCGCTACTTCCCAAGTGGGCACATGAAATTATGGAAAATTGCAAAACACATGCCTTGCTCCCAACGCATCGCTTCGGGATCACCACACAAGCTTCCCTTCACGAAGGTTAGGCTTGCTATTGATCGTAGGGAGTATGGAGAAGGGGCTTACACAATATGAGGTCCATTGGCGGGTTTGGCCTGGAGCAATGGACCCGCCAAATGGGCACGCAACACAACACATGGCACATACCACTTATTGCCCAAAAAGGTAGCTCCCCCCACGATATGTCATGCCCCTCCAAGGGCATAACTTTGTGTCAATCGCTCATAGGAACTCAAGAAGAGTTCCTATGCAACACCAACACTTGCGCGCTACACTCGAAAGTTATCTTAACGCACGCAATGTCCTGGCCAAAGAGTTATAACGCAAACTCTACCCTATTGACCATGATCCATTACACTAGCGCGCACGTGTGGAAACGCAAGGCATATAAAGCTTCCTAAATTACGTCGGGAGTATTGTGAATGCATCCCACGTTTCCTTATTGTCATTCCTCGCAAGCGGCACGAGATATGACCTTCACAAGTGGCCTCACGAATCAACTTTGTTTTGCCCATATCTCTGAGTGAAATGGAGGGCAAGATAAAAGGAAAGTTGATTCGTGCATAGGGAAGCACGTAGGTCCACTCGAAAGAGGTCAAATCAAGTGCGGGGATGTCGAAGTCGAAAATCCGATTTCGACATCCTGAAAAATTCGGATTAAGGTTGCGACTGTAAGATCTGAAAATTGCGGAAGCGTCCATGCAGTTCCTGAAGGCTTTGGAGCCTTCGTGACGGATTGCGTTAAAGTTTCCATTATAAACAGTTAAACTGGCGGTAACGGTAAAGTCGCGATCCAACCGCCAGCAGTCAAAACAGTGAATATCAGAACGGAAGCGTAAAACTTGACGGAAACAATATGAAAATAAAACCCTGTTGATTCCTGATGTTCTGATATACAGATCTCCGCTGGCGGTGCATCGGTTGCCGATGCGGGGCTTTACGGCACGGATCGGAGCGTCAACGGGCGTCTTTCCTTCCGTACATGGGGTTAGTGGACCGGAGACCGGTTGTATGCCGTAACCTAGCCATGGGGTTCTGGGTACCGCTTCACCCCCCTCCTTAGAGCGAACCCTGGGGGGGGCTCGATAACACCCAAGCATGGCAGCGGGTACCCAGGACCATCCCCTGAAGGGGGGGTGTCACATCCTCACTTCAGGCTGATTCTGGGTTAGGCTGCCCATTCCAACGCATAGTAAAACAGGTATGATGCTGTAGATGTTAGTAATAAGCGGTACAGTATCAAGTATCAAGTCCCGGGTCCTGGCGGCGATTGTTCGGCATCCAAAGGACCCGTTGACCCATACCAGGCGCACCGGGTGCCGGCTGCTACGGTCACCACCACAGTGGCAGTGGCATACACGGCCAACATAGGCGACACACGACGACCGAGGTGGTCCCACAGGTCGAGAGCGACCACAAAGATCCATCAGGCTACCCCAAGCTTCCCAAGGCCCGCCGACTGGGGAGAGTCCCCACGGGTCCTTCCTCGGGCGCACCATGTCCATATCCATACGACGCGAGTCCAGAGTGCCATAGTCGAACTCCTTAAGAACCCCAGATCTTAAGGGAGCTCCTCCTTAAGGGATCGGGCATCAAGGCCGTCTTTTCCCTCGCCCTACTGCCACGAAGGCCATACATGAGGGAGTCCTCATGCAGTGTGGGCGGAGGCGTCGACTCCTCAAACCACCAGTTTCCCAGGCAGACTGACCGAGGTCAGGAGCACCGGAGGCCGCCATCCGAATGCAAGTGCGTCTGCGAATCGGTAGGCTCACACTGGGACTGACAGTGGCGGACCGCTGGGAGTGTAGTCAGGCAACTGGGCTTCCCGCCTGGCGCCATCAGGATCTCCACATCACAGCGAATAGGCCAACACGGTATCACGAGCACTCAAACAGTAGAATCTGTAGTCAAGTACTGGTCCAGGCTGGACCAGGCTGTAAGAACATGTACACGGCGACTCAGGGCGCCTCTGTATCCCGATTTGTGGTGAAAAACAGTCCATCCCTCAGCGATGGGCTGATGACACTTAACATACAGATGCACATATCCTGGAGGGCAGAAAAAACAGGCAATAATCTGGGTAAATAGGCGTGTAAACACGCTCTGGACAGAGCGCCAAACCACGCCACGGTCAGGATAAGGCAATGCAGGAGGGTGGACAACGCCTGAGTTCAGGCCATATATAGTCAGCTGACACACGTCGACTGGTCTGGATTCCGCCAGTGCCATGGAACCAGACCACACACCAAAAGTTAGCAATGCCGATGACAGCGGCATCCGTTGCGCAACGTCGTATGGGCTTCAAGGCCCCAAGAGCTCAGAAAAATGAAGGTCAGTCGCCCTACCTGGTTTCCCAAGGATTCAGCAGGGGGGTGAGTGACGAATAGAGTTGAAGGAGAGGGGCCATCCTCCCTTGGATTCAGCAGGGGGGGGTATATGGCCACTCTGTCACCAAAAGATGGAAGAGAGCAAGCAAGTAAGGGACGATTCGTCGGCCTCACAAGCGCCCAAAACGCATCAGGGGAGAGCTCAGGGCACTGATCAGGCGCCCCTGGCTGCAATCGCCCGGGTGAGTGCTGCCAAGTCCGAGACATGGATCTTGGTCTTGTGCTTGCGGATGTACTCGATGAAGGGAGTATTGACCCGCGGCACGAACGAGGAGACGGGTTCCCAGGTGTCGTGGGACGGCCCATAGCCTCGCCAACGAACCTTGAACTCCAGACCTCCTGGTGCTCAGGGTTTCGGACGCTGAGCAAGGATCTTCTCGACTGTATAGTCATCCTGCTCAGCATAGTCGTCGTCCGAATCGGCCTCATGTGCGGCGTAGCTCAGGGACACATGCTGGCCACGGAGGTCGGGTTCCCGCACACGGAGTTGACTCTCGTGGCGCTCCCGGAACTGTCCGTGACCTACCTTGATGCGGTAGGTGTCCTCACCAATCCTGCGGACCACCTCGCCGGGTGTGAACCAGGTCTTGGTGCGGTGGGTGCCCAAAGGGCGGGGTCTGATCACCCACACCGGGTCTCCCACCCTGAATTTCTGCGCTGTCGAGCTCGGGGCGGACTTCTGACGCTCAGCATGCTCCTTCTCGAGCTGCTGGCGGATGTCCCGCGCCGTTTGCTCTTGCCGCGCGAAGAACTCCTTGGCATCCATGGCCATGCCATCACCAGACAAGGGAAGTCCCCTACCCAGGGGGTCCCTGCCGAACAGAATCTGGTGAGGGGACAAACCGCCCGGAGTGGGGGTGTCATGATGGGCCTTCAGAGCAGGCCACATCTCCTCAAACCAGTTCCGACGTGGATTGGTGATGTGGATCTTGCGCAGCTTCTCGAACAGCTGCCGTCCAGCCACTTCAGCACGGCCGTTAGACCGGCTGAGATAGGCGACGCTCTTGGCATGACGTATTCCCATGAGGGAACACATAGCCTTGAACCAGCCACCAGTAAACTGGGGCCCTCGGTCACTGCAAATGGTGCGGGGGATGTCAAAGACGGTCAGCCAATGACGAATCATCATGACTGCCACTTCCTTGGCAAGCAACCCCTTTTTGCGTGCCGGAACGGCTACAACGTAGCGGCTGTGGCGGTCCACACAGAGAACCACACAGTCAAAGGTCTCCTTGCCAATGTGCACTTCGGGCATGGAGAAGACGTCCATGGCCACGCTCTCCATGGGCTGGTCAGGAACCGGCGTCCATTGGGGTTCCCCCTTGACGTTCCGGTTATCGGGATTGCAGGCCTGACAGACCGAACAACCCTTCCTGACCTTCTTGATGGCGGTGTAGAGAGCGATATGGTCGATCTCGAACCGACGCTGCATGTCAAGAGCTTGCTTCTTGACCCCTGGGTGCAGCATGTGGTGGTGCCAAGCTTCACACAGCTCGAGCACCCGGGACTCTGGTACTAGCAGCTTACCATTCCGGTAGAGCTTGCCATCTTCCTCAGTCAGCCCCTTTGGCCACTTCTGCCCGTCATCAGGGTCGGTCACAGCCCTATACTCGGCCGCAAAGGCCTCAGACTTGGCGTAGTCGTCGGTCCAGTCGTCCTGGAGGCAAGAATCCGGGAAGAGGTGCTTGTCGGACTCAGCTCCTTCAGGGGCGAGTACTCTGACCGCTCTGCTCACCCTCGACGCGAGGGGGGCATCCGCGGCCATGACGTCGAAGCATTTGGCACCCTCCTCCTCCATCAGGCGCTCCATTTCGATGATCCTCTTGGCTTCAGCGGTCTCAGCCTCATCGCCATGGGCAGAGATGTCCTGCATGCCCTTGCTGGCGGGATAGGCCCACCTACTGAGACAGTCCGCCACGGTGTTATCCTTTCCAGGAATGTAAACAACCGTAACGTCGAACTTGGCCAAGGTCTCATGCCATCTTGCCCGTCGGGAGGCGGGACCTGAGGGGGTGTCCACGTGCTCCTTGTGCCACGACTGCAGACTCTGATGGTCGGTGCAGACGGTGACGGGATGGAGGGCTATGTACCCAGCCCATTTCCTGAGAGCCATGACGATGGCATACGCCTCCTTTTCACGGGGCGTCCACGTCCGTCTCTGGCCTTCCGCCAGGACTCGGCTCCAGAAGGCCACGGGCACGTGCCTCCCGTCGTCAAACACTTGCTCCAACACAGCGCCAATGGCGTAGTCGGAAGCGTCGGTGCGCAGGACGAACCCTCGGTCGGGATCCACGAGGTGCAGACCCACTGCAGATAGCAGCGCCTGCTTCATCCCCTCAAAGGCACGGTCGGACTCAGGTGTCCAGACCAGAGCCTTCTTGGACCCCTTCTTGGTCTCCTCTCGGTTGCCCTTGAGCATGGTCGTCATGGGGGCTGCATACTCGGCATACATTTTGATATACCCCGAGTAGTAGTTGCAGAACCCCAGATACGCCCGTAGCTCAGAGACCCTCTTGGGCTTTTCCCAGTGCTCAATCGCAGCCACCTTGCCAGGTATGGGCTTTCGCTGCCCGTTCCCGACTACGTGGCCAGCGAAGACCACCTCGCTTACCGCAATGGTGGCCTTGTCACTGCTGCCCGTGAGTTTGTGCCGAACCAGAAGGTCCAGCACTCGAGTGACGTCCCTCTCGTGTGCCTCCAGGAGCTCCTCGTAGCTCATACTGGGGTCCCCGGACGCGATGATCACGTCGTCCACGAAGGGGTCCGCACAGTCGCGCACCGGCTCAAGCAGGTTCTCCAGCATCCGCTGAAAAGCCGCATTGCCGTTGGTAACGCCCATGGGCATCACCTTCCACTGGAGAGGTCCAAGCGGGGTGCTCATGGCTGTGCAGGCACGGGACTCCTCGGCGAGAGGCATCTGATGATAACCATGCTTCAGGTCAATCACCGTGAAGATCCTCCGCCGGTGTTGTTTTTGCAGCATGTCCTCAATGAGGGGCAGCGTATAGCTGTCGTGCTGCGTTTGGGCGTTCAGGCCGCGGTAGTCGACCACGAGCCGCCACTCACCGGCAACCTTCTTGGGGACGACGAAGCACGGAGAGGCCCATTCGGAGTGGCACGGCTCGAGCCAGCCTCTCTGGATGAAGTCACGGAGGATCTTCTCCATGGCCTCTTTCCTCTCGCCCCTCAGGGCAAACTCCCGGTGCCGATACACACGGGGGTCCTGCTTCAGTCATATCTTGGCCTCGCCATACGGTCCACGTACCGGTGGGGGGAAAACAGGTTTTCCGCTGAAGAAGGTCTCGCCATACTTCTGCTTCAGCCTGGCCCTCGACGCCTGAATCTTGGGGCAATCGTCGGACTCCGCCTTGGCTTTTCCGGGCACTTGAACCACGGAGCTTACTCGAGGGGTAGCTACTCCGCTCGCTTTCGGCTCAGGTGGTCTTCCCAGGTGGCCCAAAGGGCCATCTCTGGTCTTGCCTCGGAATAGATCGCCGTAGGTGGGTGGGTTACCCCCGATTGGCTCGTCCTGGCTGGACAGGTGGTCCAGTACCCTCCTTACGAAGGTATCTCCATCATAGGAGCCAGAGACGATCGAGTCCACTTCCCACCAGGCTTTGTCCTGGCCCTTGCCCTCACGCTGGTTTCCCCAGTCGTGAAAAGGCTGATCCATATACCCCTGAACCAGATCCCACTCCTCTTCAGTGAGGGGGTCTTCCGAATCCGATTCTTCGATGTCAACGGGGGGAACCGCAAAGCATTGCCTCCAAGGCTCCGCTATGATGCGGTTGACACACACGAAGTCCGTGGTGTCGGCCTGATCAAGGCCCCCATCCACGTAGTGGAATTCCGTTGGCCATCTCTGGGGTGGCAGGGGCTGTCCCTTAGCGTCATGATAGACACTCTCTCCAGCCGGTAGGACGACCTTGTTCAAGGTCATGTTGGTCAATGAGGCTACCCAATGTCGGGTACTTTCCTCCTCGGTGCATCCCATAGGAACAACCAGCACTGCCTTGGAGCGGTCCTTGCGAATCTTCGCTATCGCTCTTGGAATGTCCCAACGGGGGCAATGGATCCACATCAATCCCTGATGCGGACCCCAGTGCTTCTTCCACGCGGAGTCCTGTGCGCTCCAGTACTTCTCACACACCCGCAGATGGGCGGAGGTTCCTGAAGAGAACGCATCCAGGGCCAGATCCGAAGCTCCCAAGTCCGCGACAACTCGGCTCGCCACTTCCGGCCTTACGCCGTACTCCTGGTTTGCAGGACCAGTTGGCTCAGTGTCCAGCGCGGCCACTTCGAGCTGATTGCGTTCGGGATGGATCCATTGGCATTCCACATGGTGCTCAGGTGACGAAAGCCACGAGAGTTGGTCGTCCTGGTACAGGGTCATGGAGGCCTGGGCCGGGAGAACGCCGGAGTCCGTCTCCATCATGAAGTCGTACCCGACGATCATGTCCCAGTCCATCTCGGCCTCGTAGAAGCGACCGTGCAGGAGGATTTCCTTGCCGAGGTCGGGGCGGCTCAGCTCACGATGGTTCACGAACTGCAGCCCAATGGCCGCTTCCTTCGTGCCTCCCACCATGTACTGGCCGTTCGCCACCTTCAGCCTGACAGGTTTCCGACTGTCGGTAAGACACTCTGGCGGAAGCAGGCCAGCCTTGACCAAGCTGACTTGAGCTCCCGTGTCGACCAACACGTCGAAAACCTTTTCCACTTCCCCGCATAAGGCACGGACCTTAAGATGCAACTGCCGCTCGCGACCGACACGGCGCACGGCGTGCAAACTCAGGATCTCCGGCCGTTCCAGAAGCTCAACAAGCGACTGGTGCAGGTCGTGGACAATGGGCTCAGGCTGCCCATCTGCAGCATCCAGCTGCGGTCCGGGTGATCCTCCGATACTCTCGGAAAGATCCTGTAGTACATCAAACACATTCTTGGTCGCGAAGGACGGACGGGTGCAAGGGTTCGTGCCTTCACTTGCCCTCACCCCGCCTCCGCGACTGGGCGCCGGACCGGGCCTTCCGCCCGCGGCAGTCCCCTTGTGCTTATCGACTCCCGACTGGGATGGTTCGGCGCTTCCCACGTCACCATCCTGCGACCGCCCTAGCTGCAGCCCTTGGCTGCAGGGGCTCCGCTAGGGGGCGTCGGTTGTTGAAGAGGGGGTGTTCTCCTCGGCCTCAACGTCGTTGACGCCCTTCTTCCTCCTCTCACTACGAGCAGGCTTCTTGTCCTTGTCCTTGTTCTGGTTGTTCTGGTTGTTCTCCTTGTTCTTGTTGTCCGACCTGGGGACCCAGTTCCTCTTGATCTCCTGGATCTCCTTGGCCAACTCGGTCCCCTGCGACACCAGCTTGGAGAGCTCGTCCCTGTCCACCTCCACCTTGGCCTCCCGGATGCCCGCGGGCGCACGCTTCTTCGACCCGTGCGCCTTCTTGTAAGCCTCCGTGTCGGCCTTGTGGACGGGGCATGTTCGGTGGTCATGGTTGAAGCCTCGCTTCCTCCCATAACACACGAAACAGCCCTGAGGGTGAGCTCGTATGAACTCCCCAAAGGACAGCGGAGGGTCGCCAATGCGGCGAGGGTCCCTCTTCTCCTGCTTCCTCCAACCCTGCTGCAGGGGCTTCCAGTTTCCCGGCTTGCTCCCCGTGCTCAGGTTCTTGGCCACGAAGGCACACACGGCCACTTCGGCGGGCTCATCGTCGTCGTCATAGTCGACGAGAGTCTCTTCGCCGCCGGCTCCCGCTGGGTCCATGGCAGCTTCCCCGCCAGGTCCCTCGCCAACGTAGTTGACGTCGCGGTCGCCGGGCCTCAACCCGCGGGTGTGGTGAAGGTTTCGGTACTCCTTGAGTACCTCCTCGCCAACCCACTCCAGGATCTCGTCGCAGCTCATCCGCGCCGGGATGGGCTGCAGACGGATGGTCTGGCCGCTCAACTCACACTCGTCAAGGCGCCACATCGCGGTCTTCTCGCGATCGCCCGAGACGGTGATGAGGAGTGCGTTCCGCAGGGAGTGCCGTTTGACATCCCGGGCCACGTGCTTCTTCGCCCAAGCCACCACGTTCGTATGATACTCTTTGGGGAGCATCATCTTGACCGTGTGGTTGGACTTGGCCCGCTTCGATTCCTCCTTGGTGACCCTCTTGATCCATGCTTCCGGCAGCATGGAGAGCAGGCGAGCCTGCTCGTCACCCTCGTTCCAATCCTCCACATTGCGGCGGAAGAGGGTGTATTTCCCTCGGAAGTCTCGCCAATCTCGTAGGCGGATCTCCCGTCCATCATGCTGAAGCTTGATGGACTTCCACCGCTTGGCAGCCACCTGCGGAGCGTCCACCCGCTCCTGCTCGTTGAGCCACTTCTTGGCCTCCTTGAGGGTCTTGATTCTCCCCTCCTTGGTCGCCACGAAGTATAGCTCGCCGAGCACTTCCGGCAGGCGGTACCTGAACCGTTTGAAGACATATCTCTCCGCATCCGCGGGAGGCAGGTCTTCAGTGACGGTCAGCCCCCAATCGTCCAGCTTCTCCAAGAAGGGGTCGAGGTTGAGGGGGTTGCCATCGTACATGGGGGGCTTGATGTCCTTCAAGTCTTCCCACACGGCGGCATCCGCGGCTTTAGAGACCATGAACGCCGGCCGCGAGGTCGACCGAGGTTCCCATCGGCCTCGCCCACGGACTCCCACGGCCGCCACGTCCATCTCCTCCATGGAATCCCTGTGGCTACGCCGCGGTTCCTCCACGTACGCTGAACCAAAATGTTCACGCCGTACTCTTTCCATGTACGCATCTTCATCACGGCGCCGGCGGCTGAGTTCAGCGGCCTCCCGTCGTACACCACGCGGCGGGCTGATGTCGAACTCCTCCAGGTCCAGATCCAGGTCCTCACCTCCGCCGACATCCCACTCCACGTCTCCTCTGGGGACCTCGTCCCTGAGTCCACCATAGCGTCAACCAGCGATGGGGATTGGCTCCGGGGCTGGTGCGGGGCGTCGGGGGCGTACCGGTGTCCGCGGTGGAGCACGGCGGTTGCGGTACTCCGCGCTGAGCCACTCATCACGCCAATCCTCACCGCCACTGCCGGGCGGCACGCGCTTGTTGCGGCGGCCCGCGCTGTGGTGAGAGGGGGCGGTGAGAGAGGGGGCACTGGCGCTGGGGCGACTCCTGGGGGCTCCGCCGGGGGCGTGGGGTCTGCCTGGACCTGGTCCGGGTCCCCAGCCGTCGTCGGACGAGCCAGACTCCAGGGGTGGGTGGTCGCTGCCGACGCTCCCACGGGCTTCCAGCGCGTCCAGCCTCTCCTGCAGGCCGCTGACGACGTTGGTCAGCGACTTGGTCTCGGCCCTGGCGATGTCCAGCTCCTTCTGCGCGCGCGCGGCGACCCTGGAGATGCGAGCCATCTCGCCCTTGCCCGTGTCTACCTCCAGCTCGAGCAACTGGACTCTCCTGCGGAGGTAGACAATCCACCGCCAGGTGGTATCCGGGTCGCCGTTCCCTGGTGGGTCGTCGGGGTCCCCAGGGGGTCCTCCAGGAGGGCCTCCGCCGGGTCCGCCCGGTCCAGGGGGTCCTCCCCCGCCCGGTGGTCCGCCTCCAGGGGGTCCACTTGGTGGGCGTCCTCCAGGGGGTCCTGATGGTCCTCCGCCAGGGGGTCCCGGTGGGTCTCCGCCGGGTCGCCTCGGTGGGTCCGAGGATGGGCGCTTCCTCGTGATGCCGAAGTCCATGTCGTCATCCTCGTCCATGTCGCCCCACCTGGGCGTCTCGGTCACGGAAGACTCCGAGCTCCGGTAGGGAGGAGGGAGATCCTCATCCTCACCTTCCGGTTCCATGGGGACGTCTCCGCCTCCTCCGCCCGTCCAAGCCACCACTTGGCGATGTCGGCGGCCTCGTTCATCCCCGTCGCTGGCGGTGAAGAAGGGGTCACTGTCGTGGGGGTGTCCACCCGCTGGCCTCCGCGGCCTCTCGGGGGTCTTCCCCTTGCCCTTCCTCCGTCGACGGGCGGTGGTGCCACTGCTCCCACTGCTGCCCGTGTCGGCCTCATCCAGCGTCATCCTGGAGGAAACGTCCCCTTCGAAAAGCTTTCGAAGGGTCTCCACTCGTGATCCTCCCGGGGGAGTCTCGCGGCGGAGTTTGGCCTCTGCCTCCTCCATTGCGGCGGCGGTGGCTGCGGCAGCCCGCGCTTCGGCTTCTTCCCGAGCACGAGCCGCCTCGGCTTCCCGGGCCTGCTGCAGCCGCGCCTTCTGCGCTTCCAACGCTGCCAGCTCCGCCTCCGTCTTGGCCTTCTCCTCAGCGACCTTCCGTCGCGCGGCCTCGATGGCTTCCTTCTTGGCGGCGTCCTCCTGGGCCTTAGCCGTTGCTTCGGCGTGGGCCCTATCCTCCGCCTCCTTCTTTGCCCTCTCTTGGGCAAGCGCCTCTTCCAGCGCCTTCACCTCGGCCTCCTTGCAGGCAATGGCCTCCTGCGTCCGGCGGGCTTCCTCGTCGGTTGCCCTGATCCGGGCAGCCACTGCCTCATGGGCGGCCGCAGCCGTGAGACCGGCCGCGATGGCTGCCACTTTCGAGGCGTGGTAGTCCATGCCTCTGCCCCACTCGGTGGCCTCCTCATGGGCGATGCCGACGGCGCCCTCCACGGCAGCGTTTAGCTGCGTGGCCCGTTGCCGGGCAGCCCGAAGGTTGCAGGGCACCCTGCAGACGCGCTCACAGGCGCGCGCCACGTCCCTTTGGGCGGGAGCGGCACTGCTGCTGGAGCTGGCCTGGTCGGCCGGCATCCTCCCGCGGTGGGCCGACTCAACGTCGCTGCTGGGGCCTGCTGGGGCCTGCTGGGGCCTCAGGAGCAGCGGACGGGGCTTGGCCCTGGTCTGCGTGGCGACTGCCATGAAGTCACCAAGGGTGGCGTGGCCGGGGTGGTGACCACCATTGGCCCGTTGGGGACTGGGGGCTGTGGTTCCGCCCTTGGCGCCTTGGGCGGCTTCGGCGGCCAGGGACTCCTGGTACTCCCGCCACTTCCGGTCCCGCTTCTTGTCCCCGGCGGACCGCCTCTCCTTCCCCGGAGACGCGCTGCTGCTGCCCTGCAGCCTGCGCTCGCTCCCCGGTGCCGGGAAGTTCTTCTCGATCACGTCCCACAGGGAGACGTTGATCGAGGCGCCCGACGGGTACACGTTGGGCTCCTCGTCCTCCTCAATCCCGTCGGGGCGCAGGCCTTCGCCAGGCCTGTCCGGCCGGGTCCACGTCCTCCAGCGCCTCTGCTGGTGGCGGTACTCGTACCCTTCCGCCCGCAGCCAGTCCTCCACGGCCTGCAGGCGGTCGGGGGCGATGTCCGTGCGGAGCTCGAAGCTCCTGGGCATGCCGCCTTCGCACTGGGGGTGGCTGTGGCGGTAGTGCTGGTCCCAAACCAACCCACGCAGCAGGCGTGCTGCATGGGGGTGGGGCCGCGGCCACGTCCTGCCCGCTTCCTGCCAATTCACCATGGCAGCGGGGGCGTAGTTGGTCTTGAGGTCCTTGGTATGCACTCGTTCAATTCAACGAACTGGTGGTGGTTGTTGAGGCGGGTGCTGGAGCACTGGACTGGGCGTGCGGCTGGTGCTGGTCAGCCGGTGGTTGTGGAGGTGGTTGACGCGGCCTTGCTGGTCAGCCGATGGTGAAGCGGTACCCAGAACCCCATGGCTAGGTTACGGTCTCCGGTCCACTAACCCCATGCACGGAAGGGAAGACGCCCGTTGACGCTCCGTTCCGTGCCGTAAAGCCCCGCATCGGCTAGGTTACGGTCTCCGGTCCACTAACCCCATGCACGGAAGGGAAGACGCCCGTTGACGCTCCGTTCCGTGCCGTAAAGCCCCGCATCGGCAACCGATGCACCGCCAGCGGAGATTTGTGTATCAGAATATCAGGAATCAACAGGGTTTTACTCTCATATTGTTTCCGTCAATTTTTACGCTTCCGTTCTGTTATTCACTGTTTTGACTGCTGGCGGTTGGATCGCGACTTTACCGTAACCGCCAGTTTAACTGTAATTAATGGAAATTTTAACGCTATCCGTCACGAAGGCTCCAAAGTCGTCAGGAACTGCATGGATGCTTCCGCAATTTTCATATCTTACACTCGCAACCTTAATCCGAATTTTTCAGGATGTCGAAATCGGATTTTCGACTTCGACATCCCCGCACTTGATTTGACCTCTCTCGAGTGGACCTACGTGCTTCCCTATGCACGAATCAACTTTCCTTTTCTCTTGCCCTCCATTTGTCTTAAAGATATGGGCAAAACAAAGTTGATTCGTGAGGCCACTTGTGAAGGTCATATCTCGTGCCGCTTGCGAGGAATGACAATAAGGAAACGTGGGATGTATTCACAATACTCCCGACGTAATTTAGGAAGCATTATATGCCTTGCATTTCCACACGTGCGCTAGTGTAATGGATCATGGTCAATAGGGTAGAGTTTGCGTTATAACTCTTTGGCCATGACATTGCGTGCGTTAAGATAACTTTCGAGTGTAGCCCGCAAGTGTTGGTGTTGCATAGGAACTCTCCTTGAGTTCCTATGCGCGATTGACACAAAGTTATGCCCTTGGAGGGGCATGACATATCGTGGGGGGAGCTACCTTTTTGGGCAATATGTGGTATGTGCCATGCGTTGTGTTGCGTGCCCATTTGGCGGATCCATTGCTCCAGGCCAAACCCGCCAATGGACCTCATATTGTGTAAGCCCCTTCTCCATACTCCCCACGATCAATTGCAAGCCTAACCTTCGTGAAGGGAAGCTTGTGTGGCGATCTCAAAGCGATGCGTTGGGAGCAAGGTGTGTGTTTTGCAATTTTCCATATTTTCATGTGCCCACTTGGGAAGTAGCGCTCGTAACCTTTCAAGGCGCCCCAAGCGGAGCACATATGTGGGATCGAAGGTCATTGGTGTCAAGTCATTGTGTTTAGAAGGATTAGTTGATTGCACGATCCGATCCAAAGATATTATAATGTAATTGTGTGCCTTTCAAGGCACTTTTGTGTGTCTTTGTGCCAATTTTGCCGTTTTTGGCCCGTCATGATGTCAAGTGGCGAACATGCATCTCAACGTTGCGCTCAATTGACATCAAAACCCAAGTATGTTATGAGGGTACATACTTCGGTTCCCAACATATCTTAGACCCGGCGAATAACTCCTCTTGGGCTTGGCACACCGTGGCTGCCATGTTGGCGAATTGGGACTATCCCAAATCATGGGCTTACTTGGCGACCCTGCCATTCCCAATACCGGAGGAGTTGGGCGACGCCCAAAAGATATGTTGGACACATATGACTTGATACCAATCCTATGGCACACTCCGGTCCGAGTCGGGCATGTGCCTCATTTGCCCCAACCATGAGTGTGCGCATTTTTGGCCATTTTGAGCAATTTTCCACTTTTGCTGCCCGCCGTGCACTATGTTCTAACCCTCGTGCACGCCGGACGCATGGACCAATGGACCATATATGACATGGGTGTTATGCGTAATGGTCCCCATGGTCCACACACCACGTGGGCGAAGCGGAGCGACCTTCGTTAAGGTGCTAGCCCAAAGTGAATGTGGGCAATTTTGCCATTTTGGCATTTGTGGACCCAATTGGGATCGTCACCACGCCAGGTGTCATAGAGATCTTTGAGAGCCAAGGGCATGGGAGTCTCCGTTGGACTCCCGGTGGATCGCGTATGGGATGGCTGATCCGATCTCCAAGCCGGCGTGGAGATATACTATTGGGAGCACCCCAAATTTTGGCTCATTTTGAGCAGCCAAAATGACCCCATTTTGGGACCCCAATTTCACCCTTCCGTGTGGTCAATTGGCGGCCCCATTCCTCTATGCCCACAGGGAGCCCGGACCTAAATTCAAGTTGTACACTCAGATATAAGTGCTAGGTCCTGCCTCCTACCCTGTGAGCCATTGGCCTTACCTTGGCCGGGCGAGCCACGCGTGGGAATGACGCCCATTTCGGTGATTTTGGGCATCATGACCCCACTTGACTCATCCGTGTTGCCCTGATGCCGGGACCTCAGAGGGAACCAGGTTGGATGAGGGCTCCAGGGAGTTCGTACTCGAAGGGCATAGGGTCAGTTGCCTCGTCCCTACCTCTGGCGGGTCCGGACGAGTGGTCAATTTTGGGGATTTTTGAGTTAATTTCAGTTTGGGCTGAAACAGCCCATTTTCAGCTACCAACTCCTGGGTGATAATGGCGGGGCCATATCTCTGGCTCAGAGAGGAGTTGGGACCTGCCGTTCAGGGAGCATGGGGAGCCACTGTCGGTTGGCCTTGGAGTCCCTTGGTTTCCAGGAACTCGCTTGTGGCTGGGCGCGACACCTCTCCCATGGGCAGGGTTTCAGGGTCCGGACTGAGCAGGGCATGGGTTGAGTTTGAGCCCCCGCCCCCATCAGCCACTGAGAGGGTCGGACCTGGGATTGGGATACGAGTTGGGACTGAGTGTCTATGGTCCTGTGGTGCCCTTACCCCAGTCCAGTCTTAACCCCATGTGTACATATCCTGATGTGTTGTTGTACATACTTTTGTTCCCTCTTTGCAGAGTGGCAAGGATTCTGAAACGCTTTGTCACATGACATGAGCGCATTGATGCCCCTGTGAGCGTAGTGCTTTGCCTGCCTGCTCACTTGCGCGTGTCCCGCAGCGTCCCGTGGCCGGCCCCCCACGGGAACGCGTCAAAAGCGTTTCACCGCCGCGGGGTTACCCAACCCTCGCGTGCCACTCGGGGCCACCAACCCCGAGCAGCGCGTCGCAGCAGCTCGCAGCTCGCAGCTCGCAGCGCAGCGCAGCGGCTCGCAGCGCCGCCCAGCGACAGCGCCGAGTTCGTCACGGAGCCCGCAGCGCCGTCCAGAGCATCGCCCTGACCGCGCAGCGACCGTGAAAGAGGTGCACAGACCAGGACCCCTGCATCAGCCCCATCGGCCGACCCGGAGTCCCATCGGCCGACCAGCAAGGCCGCGTCAACCACCTCCACAACCACCGGCTGACCGGCACCAGCCGCACTCCCAATCCAGTGCTGCAGCACCCGCCTCAACAACCACCACCAGTTCGTTGAGTTGAACGAGTGCACACCAAGGACCTCAAGACCAACTACGCCCCCGCTGCCATGGTGAATGGGCAGGAAGCGGGCAGGACGTGGCCGCGGCCCCACCCCCATGCAGCACGCCTGCTGCGTGGGTTGGTTTGGGACCAGCACTACCGCCACAGCCACCCCCAGTGCGAAGGCGGCATGCCCAGGAGCTTCGAGCTCCGTACAGACATCGCCCCCGACCGCCTGCAGGCCGTGGAGGACTGGCTGCGGGCGGAAGGGTACGAGTACCGCCACCAGCAGAGGCGCTGGAGGACGTGGACCCGGCCGGACAGGCCCGGCGAAGGCCTGCGTCCCGACGGGATTGAGGAGGACGAGGAGCCCAACGTGTACCCGTCGGGCGCCTCGATCAACGTCTCCCTGTGGGACGTGATCGAGAAGAGCTTCCCGGAACCGGGGAGCGAGCGCAGGCTGCAGGGCAGCAGCAGCGCGTCTCCGGGGAAGGAGAGGCGGTCCGCCGGGGACAGGAAGCGGGAGCGGAAGTGGCGGGAGTACCAGGAGTCCCTGGCCGCCGAAGCCGCCCAAGGCGCCAAGGGCGGAACCCCAGCCCCCAGTCCCCAACGGGCCAATGGTGGTCACCACCCCGGCCACGCCACCCTTGGTGACTTCATGGAAGTCGCCAAGCAGACCAGGGCCAAGCCCCGTCAGCTGCTCCTGAGGCCCCAGCAGGCCCCAGCAGGCCCCAGCAGCGACCTGGAGTCGGCCCACCGCGGGAGGATGCCAGCCGACCAGGCCAGCTCCAGCAGCAGCGCCGCTCCCGCCCAAAGGGACGTGGCGCGCGCCTGTGAGCGCGTCTGTGGGGCGCCCTGCAACCTTCGGGTTGCCAGGCAACGGGCCACGCAGCAGAACGCTGCCGTGGAGGGCGCTGTCGGCATCGCCCATGAGGAGGCCACCGAGTGGGGCAGAGGCATGGACTACCACGCCTCGAAAGTGGCAGCCATCGCGGCCGGTCTCACGGCTGCGGCCGCCCATGAGGCAGTGGCTGCCCGGATCAGGGCAACCGACGAGGAAGCCCGCCGGACGCAGGAGGCCATTGCCTGCAAGGAGGCCGAGGTGAAGGCGCTGGAAGAGGCGCTTGCCCAAGAGAGGGCAAAGAAGGAGGAGGAGGAAAGGGCCCACACCGAAGCAACGGCTAAGGCCCAGGAGGACGCCGCCAAGAAGGAAGCCATCGAGGCCGCGCGACGGAAGGTCGCTGAGGAGAAGGCCAAGACGGAGGCGGAGCTGGCAGCGTTGGAAGCGCAGAAGGCGCGGCTGCAGCAGGCCCGGGAAGCCGAGGCGGCTCGTGCTCGGGAGGAAGCCGAAGCGCGAGCTGCCGCAGCCACCGCCGCCGCAATGGAGGAGGCAGAGGCCAAACTCCGCCGCGAGACTCCCCCGGGAGGATCACGAGTGGAGACCCTTCGAAAGCTTTTCGAAGGGGACGCCTCCTCCAGGATGGCGCTGGATGAGGCCGACACGGGCAGCAGTGGGAGCAGTGGCACCACCGCCCGTCGACGGAGGAAGGGCAAGGGGAAGACCCCCGAGAGGCCGCGGAGGCCAGCGGGTGGGCACCCCCACGACAGTGACCCCTTCTTCACCGCCAGTGACGGGGATGAACGAGGCCGTCGACATCGCCAAGTGGTGGCTTGGACGGGCGGAGGAGGCGGAGACGTCCCCATGGAACCGGAAGGTGAGGATGAGGATCTCCCTCCTCCCTACCGGAGCTCGGAGTCCTCCGTGACCGAGACGCCCAGGTGGGGCGACATGGACGAGGATGACGACATGGACTTCGGCATCACGAGGAAGCGCCCATCCTCGGACCCACCGAGGCGACCCGGCGGAGACCCACCGGGACCCCCTGGCGGAGGACCATCAGGACCCCCTGGAGGACGCCCACCAAGTGGACCCCCTGGAGGCGGACCACCGGGCGGGGGAGGACCCCCTGGACCGGGCGGACTCGGCGGAGGCCCTCCTGGAGGACCCCCTGGGGACCCCGACGACCCACCAGGGAACGGCGACCCGGATACCACCTGGCGGTGGATTGTCTACCTCCGCAGGAGAGTCCAGTTGCTCGAGCTGGAGGTAGACACGGGCAAGGGCGAGATGGCTCGCATCTCCGGGGTCGCCGCGCGCGCGCAGAAAGAGCTGGACATCGCCAGGGCCGAGACCAAGTCGCTGACCAACGTCGTCAGCGGCCTGCAGGAGAGGCTGGACGCGCTGGAAGCCCGTGGGAGCGTCAGCAGCGACGACCCACCCCTGGAGTCTGGCTCGTCGGACGACGGCTGGGGACCCGGACCAGGTCCAGGCAGACCCCACGCCCCCGGCGGAGCCCCCAGGAGTCGCCCCAGCGCCAGTGCCCCCTCTCTCACCGCCCCCTCTCACCACAGCGCGGGCCGCCGCAACGAGCGCGTGCCGCCCGGCAGTGGCAGTGAGGATTGGCGTGATGAGTGGCTCAGCGCGGAGTACCGCAACCGCCGTGCTCCACCGCGGACGCCTGTACACCCCCGACGCCCGGCACCAGCCCCGGTGCCAATCCCAATGGCTGGAGGACGTTATGGTGGACTCAGGGACGAGGTCCCCAGAGGAGACGTGGAGTGGGATGTCGGCGAAGGTGAGGACCTGGACCTGGACCTGGAGGAGTTCGACATCAGCCCGCCGCGTGGTGTACGACGTGAGGCCGCTGAACTCAGCCGCCGGGACCGTGATGAGGATGCGTACATGGATGCAGTACGGCGTGAACATTTTGGTTCAGCGTACGTGGAGGAACCGCGGCGTAGCCACAGGGGTTCCATGGAGGAGATGGACATGGCGGCCGTGGGAGTCCGTGGGCGAGGCCGATGGGAACCTCGGTCGACCTCGCGGCCGGCGTTCATGGTCTCTAAAGCCGCGGATGCCGCCGTGTGGGAAGACTTGAAGGACATCAAGCCCCCCATGTACGACGGCAACCCCCTCAACCTCGACCGCTTCTTGGAGAAGCTGGACGATTGGGCGCTGACCGTCACTGAAGACCTGCCTCCCGCTGATGCGGAGAAGTATGTCTTCAAACGGTTCAGGTACCGCCTGCCGGAAGTGCTCGGAGAGCTATACTTCATGGCGACCAAAGAGGGGAAAATCAAGACCCTCAAGGAAGCCAAGAAGTGGCTCAACGAGCAGGAGCGCTTGGACGCTCCGCAGGTGGCCGCCAAGCGCTGGAAGTCCATCAAGCTTGAGCATGATGGACGGGAGATCCGCCTACGAGAGTGGCGAGACTTCCGAGGGAAATACACCCTCTTCCGCCGCAACGTGGAGGATTGGAACGAGGGTGACGAGCAGGCTCGCCTGCTCTCCATGCTGCCGGAAGCATGGATCAAGAGGGTCACCAAGGAGGAATCCAAGAGGGCCAAGTCCAACCACACGGTCAAGATGATGCTCCCCAAGGAGTATCATACGAACGTGGTGGCTTGGGCGAAGAAGAACGTGGCCCGGGATGTCAAACGGCACTCTGTGCGGAACGCTCTTCTCATCACCGTCTCGGGCAATCGCGAGAAGACCGCGATGTGGCGCCTTGACGATTGTGAGTTGAGCGGCCAGACCATCCGTCTGCAGCCCATCCCGGCGCGGATGAGCTGCGACGAGATCCTGGAGTGGGTTGGCGAGGAAGTACTCAAGGAGTACCGAAACCTCCACCAGACCCGCGGGTTGAGAGCCGGCGACCGCGACGTCAACTACGTTGGCGAGGGACCTGGCGGGGAAGATGCCATGGACCCAGCGGGAGCCGGCGGCGATGAGACTCTCGTCGACGATGACGACGACGATGAGCCCGCCGAAGTGGCCGTTTGTGCCTTCGTGGCCAGAAACCTGAGCGCGGGGAGCAAACCGGGAAACTGGAAGCCCCTGCAGCAGGGTTGGAGGAAGCAGGAGAAGAGGGACCCTCGCCGCATTGGCGACCCTCCGCTGTCCTTTGGGGAGTTCATACGAGCTCACCCTCAGGGCTGTTTCGTGTGTTATTGGAGGAAGCGAGGCTTCAACCATGACCACCGAACATGCCCCGTCCACAAGGCCGACACGGAGGCTTACAAGAAGGCGCACGGGTCGAAGAAGCGTGCGCCCGCGGGTATCCGGGAAGCCAAAATGGAGGTCGACGAGGACGAGCTGGCCAAGCTGATGTCGTCGGTGGGGACCGAGTTGGCCAAGGAGATCCAGGAGATCAAGAGGAACTGGGTCCCCAGGTCGGACAACAAGAACAAGGAGAACAACCAGAACAACCAGAACAAGGACAAGGACAAGAAGCCTACTCGTAGTGAGAGGAGGAAGAAGGGCGTCAACGACGTTGAGGCCGAGGAGAACACCCCCTCTTCCACAACCGACGCCCCCTAGCGGAGCCCCTGCAGCCAAGGGCCCCAGCTAGGGCGGTCGCAGGATGGTGACGTGGGAAGCGCCGAACCATCCCAGACGGGAGTCAATAAGCACAAGGGGACTGCCGCGGGCGGAAGGCCCGGTCCGGCGCCCAGTCGCGGAGGCGGGGTGAGGGCAAGTGAAGGCACGAACCCTTGCACCCGTCCGTCCTTCGCGACCAAGAATGTGTTTGATGTACTACAGGATCTATCCGAGAGTATCGGAGGATCACCCGGACCGCAGCTGGATGCTGCAGATGGGCAGCCTGAGCCCATTGTCCACGACCTGCACCAGTCGCTTGTGGAGCTTCTGGAACGGCCGGAGATCCTGAGTTTGCACGCCGTGCGCCGTGTCGGTCGCGAGCGGCAGTTGCATCTTAAGGTCCGTGCCCTATGCGGGGAAGTGGAAAAGGTTTTCGACGTGTTGGTCGACACGGGAGCTCAGGTCAGCTTGGTCAAGGCTGGCCTGCTTCCACCAGAGTGTCTGACCGACAGTCGGAAACCTGTCAGGCTGAAGGTGGCGAACGGCCAGTACATGGTGGGAGGCACGAAGGAAGCGGCCATTGGGCTGCAGTTCGTGAACCATCGTGAGCTGAGCCGCCCAGACCTCGGCAAGGAAATCCTCCTGAACGGTCGCTTCTACGAGGCCGAGATGGACTGGGACATGATCGTTGGGTACGACTTCATGATGGAGACGGACTCCGGCGTCCTCCCGGCCCAGGCCTCCATGACCCTGTACCAGGACGACCAGCTCTCGTGGCTTTCGTCACCTGAGCACCATGTGGAATGCCAATGGATCCACCCCGAACGCAATCAGCTCGAAGTGGCCGCGCTTGACACTGAGCCCACTGGGCCAGCAAACCAGGAGTACGGCGTAAGGCCGGAAGTGGCGAACCGAGTGGTCGCGGACCTGGGAGCGTCGGATCTGGCCCTGGATGCGTTCTCTTCAGGAACCTCCGCCCATCTTCGGGTTTGTGAGAAGTACTGGAGCGCACAGGACTCCGCGTGGAAGAAGCACTGGGGTCCGCATCAGGGATTGATGTGGATCCATTGCCCCCGTTGGGACATTCCAAGAGCGATAGCGAAGATTCGCAAGGACCGCTCCAAGGCAGTGCTGGTTGTTCCTATGGGATGCACCGAGGAGGAAAGTACCCGACATTGGGTAGCCTCATTGACCAACATGACCTTGAACAAGGTCGTCCTACCGGCTGGTGAGAGTGTCTATCAGGACGCTAAGGGACAGCCCATGCCACCCCAGAGATGGCCAACGGAATTCCACTATGTGGATGGGGGCCTTGATCAGGCCGATACCACCGACTTCGTGTGTGTCAACCGCATCATAGCAGAGCCCTGGCAGCAATGCTTTGCGGTTCCCCCCGTTGACATCGAAGAATCGGATTCGGAAGACCCCCTCACTGAAGAGGAGTGGGATCTGGTTCAGGGGTATATGGATCAGCCCTTTCACGACTGGGGAAACCAGCGTGAGGGCAAAGGCCAGGACAAAGCCTGGTGGGAAGTGGACTCAATCGTCTCCGGTTCCTATGACGGGAATACCTTCGTACAGAGGGTGCTGGATCACATGTCCAGCCAAGACGAGCCGCCTGGCGGTAACCCACCCACCTACGGCGATCTGTTCCGAGGCAAGACCAGAGATGGCCCTTTGGGCCACCTGGGAAGACCACCTGAGCCGAAAGCGAGCGGAGTAGCTACCCCTCAAGTAAGCTCCGTGGTTCAAGTGCCCGGAAAAGCCAAGGCGGAGTCCGATGACTGCCCCAAGATTCAGGCGTTGAGGGCCAGGCTGAAGCAGAAGTATGGTTATACCTTCTTCAGCGGTAAGCCTGTGTTTCCCCCACCTGTGCGTGGACCGTATGGCGAGGCCAAGATACGATTGAAGCAGGACCCCCGTGTGTATCGGCACCGGGAGTTTGCCCTGAGGGGCGAGAGGAAAGAGGCCATGGAGAAGATCCTCCGTGACTTCATCCAGAGAGGCTGGCTTGAGCCGTGCCACTCCGAGTGGGCCTCTCCCTGCTTCGTCGTCCCCAAGAAGGTTGCCGATGAGTGGCGGCTCGTGGTCGACTAGCGCGGCCTGAACGCCCAAACGCAGCACGACAGCTATACGCTGCCCCTCATTGAGGACATGCTGCAAAAACAACACCGGCGGAGGATCTTCACGGTGATTGACCTGAAACATGGTTATCATCAGATGCCTCTCGCCGAGGAGTCCCGTGCCTGCACAGCCATGAGCACTCCACTTGGACCTCTCCAGTGGAAGGTGATGCCCATGGGCGTTACCAACGGCAATGCGGCTTTTCAGCGGATGCTGGAGAACCTGCCTGAGCCGGTGCGCGACTGTGCGGACCCCTTCGTGGACGACGTGATCATCGCGTCCGGGGACCCCAGTATGAGCTACGAGGAGCTCCTGGAGGCACACGAGAGGGACGTCACTCGAGTGCTGGACCTTCTGGTTCGGCACAAACTCACGGGCAGCAGTGACAAGGCCACCATTGCGGTAAGCGAGGTGGTCTTCGCTGGCCACGTAGTCGGGAACGGGCAGCGAAAGCCCATACCTGGCAAGGTGGCTGCGATTGAGCACTGGGAAAAGCCCAAGACGGTCTCTGAGCTACGGGCGTATCTGGGGTTCTGCAACTACTACTCGGGGTATATCAAAATGTATGCCGAGTATGCAGCCCCCATGACGACCATGCTCAAGGGCAACCGAGAGGAGACCAAGAAGGGGTCCAAGAAGGCTCTGGTCTGGACAGCTGAGTCCGACCGTGCCTTTGAGGGGATGAAGCAGGCGCTGCTATCCGCAGTGGGTCTGCACCTCGTGGATCCCGACCGAGGGTTCGTCCTGCGCACCGACGCTTCCGACTACGCCATTGGCGCTGTGTTGGAGCAAGTGTTTGACGACGGGAGGCACGTGCCCGTGGCCTTCTGGAGCCGAGTCCTGGCGGAAGGCCAGAGACGGACGTGGACGCCCCGTGAAAAGGAGGCGTATGCCATCGTCATGGCTCTCAGGAAATGGGCTGGGTACATAGCCCTCCATCCCGTCACCGTCTGCACTGACCATCAGAGTCTGCAGTCGTGGCACAAGGAGCACGTGGACACCCCCTCAGGTCCCGCCTCCCGGCGGGCAAGATGGCACGAGACCTTGGCCAAGTTCGACCTTACGGTTGTTTATAATCCTGGAAAGGATAACACCGTGGCGGACTGTCTCAGCAGGTGGGCCTATCCCGCCAGCAAGGGCATGCAGGATATCTCTGCCCATGGCGATGAGGCTGAAACCGCTGAAGCCAAGAGGATCATCGAGATGGAGCGCCTGATGGAGGAGGAGGGTGCCAAAGGCTTCGTCGTCATGGCTGCGAATGCCCCCCTCGCGTCGAGGGTGAGCAGAGCGGTCAGAGTACTCGCCCCTGATGGAGCTGAGTCCGACAAGCACCTCTTCCCGGAGTCTTGCCTCCAGGACGACTGGACCGACGACTACGCCAAGTCTGAGGCCTTTGCGGCCGAGTATAGGGCTGTGACCGACCCTGATGACGGGCAGAAGTGGCCAAAGGGGCTGACTGAGGAAGATGGCAAGCTCTACCGGAATGGTAAGCTGCTAGTACCAGAGTCCCGGGTGCTCGAGCTGTGTGAAGCTTGGCACCACCACATGCTGCACCCAGGGGTCAAGAAGCAAGCTCTTGACATGCAGCGTCGGTTCGAGATCGACCATATCGTTCTCTACACCGCCATCAAGAAGGTCAGGAAGGGTTGTTCGGTCTGTCAGGCCTGCAATCCCGATAACCGGAACGTCAAAGGGGAAGCCCAATGGACCCCGGTTCCTGACCAGCCCATGGAGAGCGTGGCCATGGACGTCTTCTCCATGCCCGAAGTGCACATTGGCAAGGAGACCTTTGACTGTGTGGTTCTCTGTGTGGACCGCCACAGCCGCTACGTTGTAGCCGTTCCGGCACGCAAAAAGGGGTTGCTTGCCAGAGAAGTGGCAGTCATGATGATTCGTCATTGGCTGACCGTCTTTGACATCCCCCGCACCATTTGCAGTGACCGAGGGCCCCAGTTTACTGGTGGCTGGTTCAAGGCTATGTGTTCCCTCATGGGGATACGTCATGCCAAGAGCGTCGCCTGTCTCAGCCGGTCTAACGGCCGTGCTGAAGTGGCTGGACGGCAGCTGTTCGAGAAGCTGCGCAAGATCCACATCACCAATCCACGGCGGAACTGGTTTGAGGAGATGTGGCCTGCTCTGAAGGCCCATCATGACACCCCCACTCCGGGCGGTTTGTCCCCTCACCAGATTCTGTTTGGCAGGGACCCCCTGGGTAGGGGACTTCCCTTGTCTGGTGATGGCATGGCTATGGATGCCAAGGAGTTCTTCGCGCGGCAAGAGCAAACGGCGCGGGACATCCGCCAGCAGCTTGAGAAGGAGCATGCTGAGCGTCAGAAGTCCGCCCCGAGCTCGACAGCGCAGAAATTCAGGGTGGGAGACCCGGTGTGGGTGATCAGACCCCGCCCCATGGGCACCCACCGCACCAAGACCTGGTTCACACCCGGCGAGGTGGTCCGCAGGATTGGTGAGGACACCTACCGCATCAAGGTGGGTCACGGACAGTTCCGGGAGCGCCACGAGAGTCAACTCCGTGTGCGGGAACCCGACCTCCGTGGCCAGCATGTGTCCCTGAGCTATGCCGCACATGAGGCCGATTCGGACGACGACTATGCTGAGCAGGACGACTATACAGTCGAGAAGATCCTGGCTCAGCGTCCGAAAGCCTCGGCACCTGGAGGTCTGGAGTTCAAGGTTCGTTGGCGAGGCTATGGGCCGTCCCACGACACCTGGGAACCCGTCTCCTCGTTCGTGCCGCGGGTGAACACTCCCTTCATGGAGTACATCCGCAAGCACAAGACCAAGATCCATGTCTCGGACTTGGCAGCACTCACCCGGGCGATTGCAGCCAGGGGTGCCTGATCAGCGCCCTGAGCTCTCCCCTGATGCATTATGAGCGCTTGTGAGGCCGGCGGATCGTCCCTTGCTTGCTTGCTCTCTTCCATCTTTCGGTGACCTGCCATCAGAGTGGCCATATACCCCCCCCTGCTGAATCCAGAGGAGGATGGCCCCTCTCTTCTTCTATTCGTCACTCCCCCCCCTGCTGAATCCTTGGGAAACCAGGTAGGGCGACTGACCTTCATATTTCTGAGCTCTTGGGGCCTTGAAGCCCATACGGCGTTGCGCAACGGATGCCGCTGTCATCGGCATTGCGATTTTTGAGTGTGTGGTCTGGTTCCATGGCACTTGCGGAATCCAGACCAGTCGACGTGTGTCTGCAGACTATATATGGCCTGAACTCAGGCGTTTTGCGGTCCACCCTCCTGCATTGCCTTATCCTGACCGTGGCGTGGTTTGGCGCTCTGTCCAGAGCGTGTTTACACGCCTATTTACCCAGATTGTTGCTTGTTTTTCTGCCCTCCAGGACATGTGCATCTGTATGTTAAGTGTCATCAGCCCATCGCTGAGGGATGGACTGTTTTTCACCACGAATCGGGATACAGAGGCGCCTTGAGTCGCCGTGTACATGTTCTTACAGCCTGGTCCAGCCTGGACCAGTACTTGATTACAGATTCTACTGTTTGAGTGCTCGTGATACCGTGTTGCCCTATTCGCTGTGATGTGTGGAGATCCTGATGGCGCCAGGCGGGAAGCCCAGTTGCCTGACTACACTCCCAGCGGTCCGCCACTGTCAGTCCCAGTGTGAGCCTACCGATTCGCAGACGCACTTGCATTCGGATGGCGGCCTCCGGTGCTCCTGACCTCGGTCAGTCTGCCTGGGAAACTGGTGGTTTGAGGAGTCGACGCCCCCGCCCACACTGCATGAGGACTCCCTCATGTATGGCCTTCGTGGCAGTAGGGCGAGGGAAAAGACGGCCTTGATGCCCGATCCCTTAAGGAGGAGCTCCCTTAAGATCTGGGGTTCTTAAGGAGTTCGACTATGGCACTCTGGACTCGCGTCATATGGATATGGACATGGTGCGCCCGAGGAAGGACCCGTGGGGACTCTCCCCAGTCGGCGGGCCTTGGGAAGCTTGGGGTAGCCTGATGGATCTTTGTGGTCGCTCTCGACCTGTGGGACCACCTCGGTCGTCGTGTGTCGCCTATGTTGGCCGTGTATGCCACTGCCACTGTGGTGGTGACCGTAGCAGCCGGCACCCGGTGCGCCTGGTATGGGTTAACGGGTCCTTTGGATGCCGAACAATCGCCGCCAGGACCCGGGACTTGATACTTGATACTTGATACTATACATGTGCTACGAGCTTATACAACATCATACCTATCTTACTGTGACTTACTGAAGTGAGGATGTGACACCCCCCCCTTCAGGAAGTGGTCCTGGGTACCCGCTGCCATGCGTGGGTGTTATCGAGCCCCCCCCAGGGTTTGCTCTAAGGAGGGGGGTGAAGCGGTACCCAGAACCCCATGGCTAGGTTACGGTCTCCGGTCCACTAACCCCATGCACGGAAGGGAAGACGCCCGTTGACGCTCCGTTCCGTGTCGTAAAGCCCCGCATCGGCTAGGTTACGGTCTCCGGTCCACTAACCCCATGCACGGAAGGGAAGACGCCCGTTGACGCTCCGTTCCGTGCCGTAAAGCCCCGCATCGGCAACCGATGCACCGCCAGCGGAGATTTGTGTATCAGAATATCAGGAATCAACAGGGTTTTACTCTCATATTGTTTCCGTCAATTTTTACGCTTCCGTTCTGTTATTCACTGTTTTGACTGCTGGCGGTTGGATCGCGACTTTACCGTAACCGCCAGTTTAACTGTAATTAATGGAAATTTTAACGCTGTCCGTCACGAAGGCTCCAAAGTCGTCAGGAACTGCATGGATGCTACCGCAATTTTCATATCTTACACTCGCAACCTTAATGCGAATTTTTCAGGATGTCGAAATCGGATTTTCGACTTCGACATCCCCGCAATTGATTTGACCTCTCTCGAGTGGACCTACGTGCTTCCCTATGCACGAATCAACTTTCCTTTTCTCTTGCCCTCCATTTGTCTTAAGGATATGGGCAAAACAAAGTTGATTCGTGAGGCCACTTGTGAAGGTCATATCTCGTGCCGCTTGCGAGGAATGACAATAAGGAAACGTGGGATGTATTCACAATACTCCCGACGTAATTTAGGAAGCTTTATATGCCTTGCATTTCCACACGTGCGCGCTAGTGTAATGGATCATGGTCAATAGGGTAGAGTTTGCGTTATAACTCTTTGGCCATGACATTGCGTGCGTTAAGATAACTTTCGAGTGTAGCCCGCAAGTGTTGGTGTTGCATAGGAACTCTCCTTGAGTTCCTATGAGCGATTGACACAAAGTTATGCCCTTGGAGGGGCATGACATATCGTGGGGGGAGCTACCTTTTTGGGCAATATGTGGTATGTGCCATGTGTTGTGTTGCGTGCCCATTTGGCGGATCCATTGCTCCAAGCCAAACCCACCAATGGACCTCATATTGTGTAAGCCCCTTCTCCATACTCCCCACGATCAATTGCAAGCCTAACCTTCGTGAAGGGAAGCTTGTGTGGCGATCTCAAAGCGATGCGTTGGGAGCAAGGTGTGTGTTTTGCAATTTTCCATATTTTCATGTGCCCACTTGGGAAGTAGCGCTCGTAACCTTTCAAGGCGCCCCAAGCGGAGCACATATGTGGGATCGAAGGTCATTTGTGTCAAGTCATTGTGTTTAGAAGGATTAGTTGATTGCACGATCCAATCTGGAGATATTATAATGTAATTGTGTGCCTTTCAAGGCACTTTTGTGTGTCTTTGTGCCAATTTTGCCGTTTTTGGCCCGTCATGATGTCAAGTGGCGAACATGCATCTCAACGTTGCGCTCAATTGACATCATGACCCAAGTATGTTATAGGGGTACATACTTCGGTCCTCAACATATCTTGGACCCGGCGAATAACTCCTCTTGGGCTTGGCACACCGTGGCTGCCATGTTGGCGATTTGGGACTATCCCAAATCATGGGCTTACTCGGCGACCCTGCCATTCCCAATACCGGAGGAGTTGGGCGACGCCCAAAAGATATGTTGGACACATATGACTTGATACCAATCCTATGGCACACTCCGGTCCGAGTCGGGCATGTGCCTCATTTGCCCCAACCATGAGTGTGCGCATTTTTGGCCATTTTGAGCAATTTTCCACTTTTGCTGCCCGCCGTGCACTATGTTCTAACCCTCGTGCACGCCGGACGCATGGACCAATGGACCATATATGACATGGGTGTTATGGGTAATGGTTGCCATGGTTCACACACCACGTGGGCGAAGCGGAGCCACCTTCGTTAAGGTGCTAGCCCAAAGTGAATGTGGGCAATTTTGCCATTTTGGCATTTGTGGACCCAAATGGGATCGTCACCACGCCAGGTGTCATGGAGATCTTTGAGAGCCAAGGGCATGGGAGTCTCCGTTGGACTCCCGGTGGATCGCGTATGGGATGGCTGATCCGATCTCCAAGACGGCGTGGAGATATACTATTGGGAGCACCCCAAATTTTGGCTCATTTTGAGCAGCCAAAATGACCCCATTTTGGGACCCCAATTTCACCCTTCCGTGTGGTCAATTGGCGGCCCCATTCCTCTATGCCCTCAGGGAGCCCGGACCTAAATTTAAGTTGTACACTCAGATATAAGTGCTAGGTCCTGCCTCCTACCCTCTCAGCCATTGGCCTTACCTTGGCCGGGCGAGCCACGCGTGGGAATGACGCCCATTTTGGTGATTTTGGGCATCATGACCCCACTTGACCCATCCGTGTTGCCCTGATGCCGGGACCTCAGAGGGAACCAGGTTGGGTGAGGGCTCCAGGGAGTTCGTACTCGAAGGGCATAGGGTCAGTTGCCTCGTCCCTACCTCTGGCGGGTCCGGACGAGGGGTCAATTGTGGGAATTTTGAGTTAATTTCAGTTTGGGCTGAAACTGCCCATTTTCAGCTACCAACTCCTGGGTGATAATGGCGGGGCCATATCTCTGGCGCAGTGTGGAGTTGGGACCTGCCATTAAGGGAGCATAGGGAGCCATTGTCGGTTGGCCTTGGAGCCCCTTGGTTCCCAGGAACTCGCTTGTGGCTGGGCGGGACACCTCCCTTATGGGCAGGGTTTCAGGGTCCGGACTGAGCAGGGCATGGGTTGAGTTTGAGCCCCCGCCCCCATCAGCCACTGAGAGGGTCGGACCTGGGATTGGGATACGAGTTGGGACTGAGTGTCTATGGTCCTGTGGTGCCCTTACCCCAGTCCAGTCTTAACCCCATGTGTACATATCCTGATGTGTTTTTGTACATACTTTTGTTCCCTCTTTGCAGAGTGGCAAGGATTCTGAAACGCTTTGTCACATGACATGAGTGCATTGATGCCCCTGTGAGCGTAGTGCTTTGCCTGCCTGCTCACTTGCGCGTGTCCCGCAGCGTCCCGTGGCCCGCCCCCCACGGGAACGCGTCAATGGGTCTGGTCTGTCCACTTCCTTCACGGTCGCGGCGCGGTCAGGGCGATGCTCACGACGGCGCTGCTGGCTCCGTGACGAACTCGGCGCTGTTGCTGGGTGGCGCTGCGAGCCGCTGCGCTGCGCTGCGAGCCGCTGCGCTGCGCTGCGAGCTGCGAGCTGCGCCGCGCTGCTCGGGGTTGGTGGCCCCGAGTGGCACGCGAGGGTTGGGTAACCCCGCGGCAGTGAAACGCTTTTGACGCGTTCCCGTGGGGGCCGGCCACGGGACGCTGCGGTGGACACGCGCAAGTGAGCAGGCAGGCAAAGCACTACGCTCACAGGGGCATCAATGCGCTCATGTCATGTGACAAAGCGTTTCAGAATCCTTGCCACTCTGCAAAGAGGGAACAAAAGTATGTACAACAACACATCAGGATATGTACACATGGGGTTAAGACTGGACTGGGGTAAGGGCATCACAGGACAATAGACACTCTATCCTAACTTGTATCCCAATCCCAGGTCCGACCCTCTCAGTGGCTGGTGGGGGCGGGGGCTCAAACACAACCCATGCCCTGCTCAGTCCGGACCCTGAAACCCTGCCAATGGGAGAGGTGTCCCGCACAGCCACAGGCGAGTTCCTGGAAACCAAGCGGCTCCAAGGCCAACCGACAGTGGCTCCCCATGCTCCCCTAACGGCAGGTCCCAACTCCTCTCTGAGCCAGAGATATGGCCCCGCCATTATCACCCAGGAGTTGGTAGCTGAAAATGGGCTGTTTCAGCCCAAACTGATATTAGCTCCAAAATTCCCAAAATTGACCCCTCGTCCGGACCCGCCAGAGGTAGGGACGAGACAACTGACCCTATGCCCTTCGAGTACGAACTCCCTGGAGCCCTCACCCAACCTGGCTCCCTCTGAGGTCCCGGCATCAGGGCAACACGGATGAGTCAAGTGGGGTCATGATGCCAAAATTACCAAAATGGGCGTCATTCCCACGCGTGGCTCGCCCGGCCAAGGTAAGGCCAATGGCTCACAGGGTAGGAGGCAGGACCTAGCACTTATATCTGAGTGTACAACTTGAATTTAGGTCCGGGCTCCCTATGGGCTTAGAGAAATGGGGCCGCCAATTGACCACACGGAAGGGGGAAATTGGGGTCCCAAAATTGGGTCATTTTGGCTGCTTGAAATGATCCAAAATTCGGTGTGCTCCCAATAGTATATCTCCACGCCGGCTTGGACATCGGATCCGCCATTCCATACGCGATCCACCGGGAGTCCAACGAAGACTCCCTTGCACTTGGCTCTCAAAGATCTCTTTGACACCTGGCGTGGTGACGATCCCAATTGGGTCCACAAATGCCAAAATGGCAAAATTGCCCACACTCACTTTGGGCTAGCGCCTTAACGAAGGTTGCTCCGCTTCGCCCACGTGGTGTGTGAACCATGGGGACCAATGTCCATATCACCCATGTCATATATGGTCCATTGGTCCAAGCGTCCGGCGTGCACGAAGGTTAGAACATGGTGCACGGCGGGCAGCAAAAGTGGAAAATTGCTCAAAATGGCCAAAAATGCGCACACTCATGGTTGGGGCAAATGAGGCACATGCCCGACTCGGACCGGAGTGTGCCATAGGATTGATATCAAGTCATATGTGTCCAACATATCTTTTGGGCGTCGCCCAACTCCTCCGGTATTGGGAATGGCAGGGTCGCCAAGTGAGCCCATGATTTGGGATAGTCCCAAATCGCCAACATGGCGGCCACGGTATGCCAAGCCTAAGAGGAGTTATTCGCCAGGTCCAAGATATGTTGGGGACCGAAGTATTTACCCTCATAACATACTTGGGTCATGATGTCAATTGAGCGCAACGTTGAGATGCATGTTCGCCACTTGACATCATGACGGGCCAAAAACGGCAAAATTGGCACAAGCACACACAAAAGTGCCTTGAAAGGTGCACAATTATATTATAATATCTTCGGCTTGGATCGTGCAATCACTTAATCCTTCTAAACACAATGACTTGACACCAATGACCTTCGATCCCATATATGTGCTCCACTTGGGGCGCCTTGAAAGGTTACGAGCGCTACTTCCCAAGTGGGCACATGAAATTATGGAAAATTGCAAAACACATGCCTTGCTCCCAACGCATCGCTTCGGGATCACCACACAAGCTTCCCTTCACGAAGGTTAGGCTTGCTATTGATCGTAGGGAGTATGGAGAAGGGGCTTGCACAATATGAGGTCCATTGGCGGGTTCGGCTTGGAGCAATGGACCCGCCAAATGGGCACGCAACACAACACATGGCACATACCACTTATTGCCCAAAAAGGTAGCTCCCCCCACGATGTGTCATGCCCCTCCAAGGGCATAACTTTGTGTCAATCGCTCATAGGAACTCAAGGAGAGTTCCTACGCAACACCAACACTTGCGCGCTACACTCGAAAGTTATCTTAACGCACGCAAAGTCCTGGCCAAAGAGCTACAACGCAAACTCTACCCTCTTGACCATGATCCATTACACTAGCGCGCACGTGTGGAAACGCAAGGCATATAAAGCTTCCTAAATTACGTCGGGAGTATTGTGAATGCATCCCACGTTTCCTTATTGTCATTCCTCGCAAGCGGCACGAGATATGACCTTCACAAGTGGCCTCACGAATCAACTTTGTTTTGCCCATATCTCTGAGTCAAATGGAGGGCAAGATAAAAGGAAAGTTGATTCGTGCATAGGGAAGCACGTAGGTCCACTCGAAAGAGGTCAAATCAAGTGCGGGGATGTCGAAGTCGAAAATCCGATTTCGACATCCTGAAAAATTCGGATTAAGGTTGCGAGTGTAAGATGTGAAAATTGCGGAAGCGTCCATGCAGTTCCTGAAGGCTTTGGAGCCTTCGTGACGGATTGCGTTAAAATTTCCATTATAAACAGTTAAACTGGCGGTTACGGTAAAGTCGCGATCCAACCGCCAGCAGTCAAAACAGTGAATATCAGAACGGAAGCGTAAAACTTGACGGAAACAATATGAAAATAAAACCCTGTTGATTCCTGATGTTCTGATATACAGATCTCCGCTGGCGGTGCATCGGTTGCCGATGCGGGGCTTTACGGCACGGATCGGAGCGTCAACGGGCGTCTTTCCTTCCGTACATGGGGTTAGTGGACCGGAGACCGGTTGTATGCCGTAACGTAGCCATGGGGTTCTGGGTACCGCTTCAGCACATGGTCTAGGATCATTTTTGAGAAAGTCATCTTTTTGCCCCTACTGGACCCTGTTAACCCATTTGGGCTCCCACCTTGTTGGGCTTGAGCTTGCAGGTTGCAGCCTACTGGGCCTAGGTATTGGGGTCTAGGCGCCCGTTCGGGCAGTTCTGAGGGGTGGAAACCACAACAAGTGGGGCGTTGTGGGTGGAGAAGGTGCCCTCGGAATCGCATTTTGAGCCATATAGCCAAAGATATGGCCTATTCCTGGTTTGTGGCTGTCGGCATTTGGAGCTTCTGGGGGCCTTTTTGGGCCGTCTCCGGGACATATCATGGAGTTAGAGGGCCGCAAAGAGCTCGTTGACACGGGGAAGTCAAGCGGCACGTGGAGTGTAGCCACCGTTTCCCTTCGCTTGGCCGTTTTGAATGTGTTCCAGGGCTGTTTTTGGCCCAGAAATGGCTGTTCTTGGCCCCGAACTGCAGTTTTTGAAACTGAGGTCCGCCACTTGCGAATCCCGTTCTCGGCCGCCACCGTTGAGTTTCTTGCCCAAACTTTGTGTGATTGTACTTCACACCCATAGGTATCATCCACCAAAATTTCACCCGAATCGGAAGCACCACAACGGAGATTTGATTTTTACCCATTTCGCGCGTGCTCCTTGCTTGCTTGCTTGCTGCTTGCTTGCTTGCTTGCTTGCTTGCTTGCTGCTAAACCTGGTAGGTCCACCCTAGACACTAAAAAGGGTTATAAAACCAAGACTGGTTCCACCAGCTCAGTGACCCGAACCCTAACCCTATCCCTATTCCTAACCTGGAGTTTCAGTTATTGGTAAAGGTCTCATAAACAGGCGGTGCCTTGCAGGTGTGCGGACCTTATGTGATCTGACCTTGTATGAACCAATGCAAATTGACCTTCCTTCATGCCATATGATGTGATGCGTTATAAGTTGATAGGATGTGGTGTTCGCAATGTGATGTGATGCGATGTGATGCAATGTGACATGACGTGATTCGATGTGATGTAGTGCGATCTCGTGTGGTGTGGTTTGGTGTGGCGTGATGCGATGTAATGTGATGTGACGTGATGAGATGCGATGTGATGTGACATGACGTGACGTGACGTGACGTGACGTGACGTGACGTGACGTGACGTGACGTGACGTGACGTGACGTGACGTGATGTGATGTGATGTGGTGTGATGTGATGTGATGGGATGTCATGTGATGCCATGCGATTTCATGTGATGTGATTTGGTGCAATGATATTTGATTTGACTTGATGTGATGTGGTGTGATGTGGTGTGATGTGATGTCATGTGTTTTCAATGTGATGTGAAGTGTGTGACCATATTTGAAATGCCGTGATGTGGTGTGATGTGATGTGATGTGACTTGCTTTTTTTTCGAAAACGTCTTCAAACTCACTGCAGCTTTTATCCTAACAAACAAAAATGCATTTCCAATTGTTTTTTTTCCGAAACCGTTTCAAACCCACTGCAGCTTTTATCCTAACAAACAAAAATCCATTTCCAATTGTTTTCTTTCGGGAAACCTTTTTAGAACCCACTGCAGCTTGTATCCTAACAAACATAAATGCTTTTTCAAAATATGGTGTTCATTTTTTTCAAAACTGTTCAACCGTCTGGTTTTTGAACCTCTGCATGCTTTTTTGTTGTTCCCTGCTGTGCTGAAAGGTAAAAAAATGACGTGACACATAACCCCAACTGCCAACTACTTTCCTCCGTCATTGACTGGCGCACTCAAAAAGCTGGGAAGGCACAGCGACATTACACTGACTAGAGAGACGAATGCCATTCGATGCGTGTGTCTGAAGAAGCTGCCCTGTGGTGTATTCCACTGTGCAATAATATAAATAATCAACAATCAAGGAAGTTATAGACATACAAAAATATATAGTTCTACTGCTGCACTATGGTGCATGCCACTGTGCAGGCTGAAGACAAACAAAAAAAAAATTACCAAAATAGTGTACTTAGCTGACCTTAGTGGTCGCTGGCTGCATGCCAGGTGCGGATGCGGCTCCAGGGAAATCTTGTTCCATCGCCGAATTCAACAGTACCGCCACCAGCCAGGCCCTCGTACCAGCCGTTGTTGAACATGACGTGCACCAATGTTGCAGCTGCTGCACGTGGTTGCTCAGACCGCTCCACACGACGCTGCACTGTTGTGCACTTCCATTCCCGCTGTCCCAACCGCTCAGAGTCCAACGAAGCCACCGTTCTGGAAATCACTGCTGGCGCTGGTATCTGGGAGCATGTTGAATCAGGACACGCTGCTGGTTCACCAGGAGGATCTGCTGCTAGCTCACCAGGAGGATCCGGTGGCAATAGGTGCATGAAGGCTCGCAATCTGGCCTGTCGCATGGCATCCGGATTTGTCAGTGGTCTTGTTGTGGATCCAAGAGAGAATATTGCAGCTCCTGCTGCTGCCAGTATCGCGCCTCTTCCGACAGCAGAAATTCTTGCACAGCATCCTGAACAGCGCGGTTCCTGGGGGTGTTGGCAGCAACCAAAACAGTACGATCCAGTGGGCACCGGCTGATCCTCCCTGCACAGTCTGTGCAGATCGTGTGTCCACAAGGCAGAACTGCAGTGTTCAACAGAAAGCAATAGCACACAATGCAGTGATAGTTCTTCTTCGGGGCTTCCACAATGTACCGGCCGCTATCCGCCGAGGGCCTGCACTCTGCTGGCGGCGGTTGCTGTAAGTCATCAAGCTAATTTGCGGTCTGCGCTTCTGAGAAAATCAGCACCTTGAGATGGCGTGTCACCCGGGCGTCTGGGCAAGGAATTGCGCCGCGGAGCTGAACCCAACAGTCTCTCTAGGTAGGCCTCGACGGTCTCCTCTTCTGCATGATCTGATGGCAGGTCCTGTGTCTGTGGTGCTCGGGCTGAGAACGTCTGCGGCTGAGTCAACGGCTGCGGCTGAGTCAACGTCTCCGGCTGAGCAAGTGGGTTCTCATCAATCACAGAACTGGTGTCACTGTCCTGATTTTCATCCTCCTCATTCTGCGCGACGTGCCTCCAGCGAGGTTCATCCAAATGACCCTGCCAGTCCTCAAACCAAGGTGCGAGCCCCGTTGCATCAGTGGCACGTGGTGTGTGCCTGTGTCGAACTCCAGACGTTTTGTATTTGCATGGCGTACAAGTTGCAAACCGCTGTGCATAGGCAATTTGGAAGCTCAGGCAGTGCGGTGTGCACATTCCCTTGCTGCAGTTCTTTGGCACTGGCGCGTAGCATGTGCCACCCGGTGCCTTGCAGCGCCGCTGGGGTGCAGGACCACTGGTGGGGCACCATGTGCCTGTGCTTGGCTGCCGGCCCACTGCATTCGGACCCTTGAGGTAGCTGGCCAGTGTGTGCTTCCGCCTCTCCAATGAGCTGGGGCCAAGACCAAGAGCGTGCGCATCGGCAGACGCCTCCTTCTGGCGTGCACGCTCAGCCTTTTCCAATTTCTTTTGTTCTCGCCACGCAGGCGCATCCTGCAAACTGGTGACAAAGACATCCAACTTTATTTGATCTGCAGTGGTGGGCGTCACCCCTCTCTCAGACAGCATGGCCAGCCACAGTGATCTGGCAGTTTGTTTCCAGGTGTCCGACGGCAGATCACTGTAGTCCCAATACACGGCGTACCAAAAATCAACACCAAGCAAACTGCCATGTCCATGCGGCCCAATGCGCGCCGCTATCCATTGAGGCGTGTACTCGTTGGGCAGCACCTCGCAAATGCGCGTGAAGTTTCTGCCAGTGCGGCTGAAGATGCAAAGCAACAATCTTTTGAATGAATCCGTAGTTCTCTGCCCACGCACACGCCTCATGTTGGACGCCCTGCACAGAGGGGTGGAAGCGTGTACCACAGCGTGAACTCTTGTAGCGGCGTCGCCTCACGTTGGACGCCCTGCACACAGGGGTGGAAGCGTGAACCCCAGCGTGAACCCTTGTCGCGGCGTCGCCTCATATGATGGACGCCCTGCACAGAGGGGTGGAAGCGTGTACCACAGCGTGAACTCTTGTAGCGGCGTCGCCTCACGTTGGACGCCCTGCACACAGGGGTGGAAGCGTGAACCATAGCATGAACCCTTGTCGCGGCGTCGCCTCATATGATGGACGCCCTGCACACAGGGGTGGAAGCGTGTACCACATCGTGAACCTTGTCGCATTGTTGGCGGTGCTGTCATCCGCCGCACTGAGACTCATTAAGAGTGGAGGACCATCAGGCACCTTTCACGTCACTTGGCCCTCGCAAGAATCATGGATGGCAGCGCTTCACTGACACTCCTTAAGAGTGGAGGAGCATCAATCACCGTTCCCGCCAGGAGCCATGGATTGCTTCGTTGCCCTCACTGTTGATTTCATAGACAGCACATATCTGAGACAATGAAAGAAGAATGTTACTCATTAGTTATATTAGCACTATTAGAATTTTTTTTCCGCTGTTGTTGTATCGTTTCTGCACTGCTCAATCATTTAAGTTCTTCCGTCCTTAAGTCTTGAAGTTTACGTGGATCTCTGTGGATCGTTCTGATAGCGGCGCCTCCCCGCACTGCGCTCCACTTGCAGCAATGCCGCTCATGAATGCCACCGGGTACAGAATGGGATTTCTGCTGTTCCGGGTGGCAAATTCCATTTTCACATTAGAGGAGTTTGTAATTACAATCTCTTTCCTGCGATTGGGGTACAGCCAGATTGCATGTGCGAGGACATTGGGAATTGGTCGCGACTACTGTATCCAAGTACTACGTGACGTGTCACAACGGGCTCACCTGTGGGATACGTTCACGGATGCTTTTGAACGCCGATGGGATTTCCACCAACGCAGTCATCCAATTCACCGCCATGTGTCTGCTATTGTCGATAGCACGCATGTGGCCATCCAGTCACCTTCGCACCCGGTAGACCGGGAGCTGTTCTGGTTCGACAAACCCACTTACCGCGGGCTTGCGCTCGTGTTTAATGCCATGATCAACTGGGGGCGATTGCCTGCTCGTGGTGGTATATGCCCGGTGCCACCGATGCTGAGATGACGGCGGACATGGATGCATCCATTCCGTGGAACTTTAATGGTCCTCGGCCTGACTTCCGCCTCGGTGACTGTCACTACAGCACTTCGGACAACATGTTCTGCCGTGTGGCCGGGGGGGATGGCCGATTGACCTGGTTCATGGTGCATTACAACCAGATTATCAATGAAGGCCGTCATCTAGTGGAGAATGTTTTCAGCAATGTTAAGAAGTGGTGATTCTGGAACGGCCGTGCTGAGGCTCCCGGGCGCCCGTATAACTACGACTTCCTTTTTTTTGCACTGAACGGCGCCTTTTGTGGCTGGCCAGGCCGGGGAGAAAGGCTCTTGCGCGCCAAGCTTTTTCAGGGAGGGGCGGGAGCCCGAAACCAAGTTCAATCGCGGGATGAGTACCGCTGCACGTTGCTGTCCTCCTCTGCCTTATCTCATTGAGACCTGGCAGCCCCGTTATAGACAACAGCAGAGCCGGGGTCTATGCCTGATTCCCGAAGGCTGTACGCTTGCGGTTTGGGGGTTAGAGCATGACGGCTTGAGCACAGGGGGTGCCTTGGGGGAGGGATTCATTTGCAGAAGTGACTGGTGAGTGCCAGTGTGGTAGTACTGATTGGTTGCGCCGTGTTAGGGCTGTTGAGGGCTGGCGTGAGAGAAACGTGTAAGTGTGGCTTTTTCAAAGAGATGACACGCTGGACGAGGTTTGAGGTTTGAGGTTTGATTTTGCGGGTACTAGACGCCTTTCGGCCCCGGGGGGCCACCTGGTCGGGCCAGGTGATATCCTCCCCACCGGGTCCTAGTGGGGGGCCCTCCAAGACGCACCTCCTGCCTGGTGGCGGAGTCCCCCGGGTTCACAGAGCTCGGAGCCCCGTCCTTCCCCGGCGTCCCCGTTTCGCCACTCCCCGGTCAGTGCATCAATTCGCAGCCGTGGCCGCGGGCGCTTACCCACTGCGTCGCCCCCCTAATGCGTGGTCGCCCGGGGCACCGGCGCCGCCGGGCCCGTGCTACTGGCTTGTCGCCAGTGGGACCCCCTTGGGCTGGCGCGGTGGCTGCCTAGCCTAGGGGTTGGGGCGTGGCGCTGTGCGTCACTACTGCCTTGGCGGGTGCAGTGTCCCGTCTGTGTGTGCGCGGCGCTCGCGGCCGGTTCGGGGGGGTTCGGGCCGGTACCTGGTGTTGTGTTTCCCCGTCTTCCCCCTTCCCGCCCCGCGTTTCCCGCGTTGCGTGTGGCGGGCCGTCCCGTCCGGGTGTCCCTTACCCTCGCTCGCTGGTACGCCATTCCAGGTGGTCTGTGCGTTCCGCGCGCTCGGTCCGGTTGCCCTTCTGGTGGTCCCCGCGTGTCCTTTTCGTGTGTGTGCGCTCGCGCTCTCGCGGTGTCCGCTCCCCGCTGGGTGGTGTGGCGCGCGCATCTCGCGTGGTCCCGGCACTGGGCGCTGGTAGGGCCGTTCCATGTGGTCCGTGCCCCTCCGCGTGTCCTGCCCCGGTCCCGTGCTCCGTCTGGCGTGCTTGGGGGGGGGCGGTCCGGTCCCGGTTCCCCCCTACTTGGCTTGGGGTTGCGGGGGCGGCGGCTGGGCGTCCCCGGGGGGGTGCCCTCGTCCGCGGGAGTCTCTTACGCCGCTGAGGGGTGTCGTCGGCTATGTATCCTGCCTTGAGGGTGGGGCTGTGCGCCGTCCACGCGCAGTCCACGCGCACGGGGTCGGGACTGGGGAGGGGGCTGGGTGGGGTGCGTTGGATCGCCGACTGACGTGCACTGGGGTAAGAGGCGGGCAGTAGCACCACCGGGTCGCCGACTGACTGTAGGGCGGGGGGTCGCTCTGTCTCTTTCCGTCCCTCTGCCTTCCCTGGGCAGGCAACAAAGCGGGCGTCACTGGCGTTGCGCCGTCCATGGGGGGCGTGGCCCCCCATACCACTCCGGTTCGTGTTCACCCAGCCTCTCCGGGTACGATCTGTGCGGCGTCCCTGTGCGCAGGCGTGGGCCCGTTTGTTCTTCGCGGCCCCCTTGTGGGCCGGCGGCCGGAGCGGGGGGGGCGGGTCACACTCCGGCCCCCCTCTCGGGTGGGGGGGCCCATTCCCCTTGCCTCGGGGGGGGTGTCGCGCTGCGGCCTCCCCGCTCTCGTTCCGGGCGGCGGCCTGTGGTACCCCTTTCTGGCCCTCCCCTCCGGCGCGCGCGTGCGGTCGGGGCTGACGTGCCGCCCCGGGGCGGGGGGGGGTGAGGGGCGGCCCGTGGACCGCTCCCCTGGGGGCCCCGGCTGACCTGCAAACCCCCCCTCCTTCCCCTCGGAGTGGGCTGTGGTCACGGGAGGGTCATGTGGGGCGCGGCCTCCTTCGTGCTCCGTTGTGCGCGTTGCTCCGGCACGCCGGTTTGGGTCCGTGGGGGCAGGTCCAGCCGCCGCCGCCCTTACCGTGTCGCCGTTCCTCCTGTGGGTGGGGGCGCCCCCCCGGCCCTGGGGGGGCGGAGGGCCGCGCCTGTGGCTCCCCAGCTGGGGTGGGTGCGGGGGGGGGGGGGGGGGGCCACCCCGCCTGCTCCCGGGCCTGTGTGGGAGGGGGGGGGGGGGGGAGTGGGGGGGCGGCTTGGCGGTCCCAGCCCCGGGGGCCAGCCATCGGCCAGGGGGGTCGCGCCCTTCCCCCGCCCCCCTCTACCGAGTGCCGGATCCTCCCGCAGTCCCTCCCTGGGGCCCCTCATTTCCCGGCCGTTGCCGCGCGGCGCTGGCCGGCCGGGGGTGGCCGTGAGGGTCAGCGGTCAGTGGTTAGCGGGTTGCGGGGCCGCCTTCCCTGGGTAGGTAACAAAGCGGGCGTCCCTTGGCGTCGTGCTGTCCATGGGGGGCGTGGCTTCTGCCGTAGTTTGCTGCCCCACTTATTGGTTGAAGACCATATCATGATTCTCCTGCTGGGTCTCCGGCTGAGACAAAATCACAGTTTGAGAAAATAGTTGGGAGCAACAAGGGAAGCGACGGCAAAGACCAAAGCTGCAGTACTTGTACTGGTTTGTTATTCCGGTTGTCACGTAGGTCCACAACGCCAGAGACAATACATGGGCTTACAACACCCCTGAGCAACACAAACAGGAAAGTATGTACATCTCTGTCAGATACAACTTTGCACTAAAATCCCCACAAGCAGAAACATTGCGTAGCACTCTTGGTGTGCTGTCCTGGCTATCCTGCCGAGCATTCTCATCATTTCATGATACTGTACATGCGTAGGAATAGCACGTGTGCGCGTCTGTCAAAGGCGTCGCGCTTCAATTAAGTCGTCGTACTGCCTGGAGGTGAAGGCAAAAAATATGCGTGGTATGAATTGTAGGTGTATATAAGATCAGCACCTGTTGTTGGATCGGGTGTCTGGCTTTGGTGGGCGACCGCAGTTACACCCCCCTACCAGGACGCACCCACGGGGGTGAGGCCGATACGCACAGAGTAATGCGGTCGGCCACACCTGACACAGGCTTGGACCTAGAAACTATCACAGTCACAATGTAGGGCACCCTGAAGCGTCCCTAAAACAGTCCTGCACCGGCAGGCGCAACTAACTGAGTGTTGCCGCACCCCAGCCGACTGTGTACCCTGTCTGCTGGTCAAGCGATTCAATCACCTATCTCCCTAGCGAGTGGTTGGCAGCTCACTGCTGGTCCATGTATACCCTCGACAGCTGTGGTATTACCTATCAACTTCCGGGTCTACACATGTGTCCCACAAAACAGTGACTCCTTTTGCGGCTGTGGTTTGACCTATCAACCTGGTTCTGGTTTGACCTATGAACCTGACACATCGCAGCATGCCATGCATACACTGGAATTGTCGCTGCATGACAGTCAAAAGAGCTGTAAATATTGATAATAATTTATGGAGTGATGCTGCGGATGATGATGATTGATGTTGCACTGACACTGAAGTCATGTGAAATGTAATGTGACATGCTGACAACAGCAACATGGATTGAAATGATTGCTGAGATGATGAATCCATAGACTGCTAATAGACTGCTGATGAATTGATGAAGTGATGAATGATGAATGATGTATGATGGATGAAACTGATGACATGAATGACACTGACATGATTGCTGAGATGAACTGCTGATTGAAATTGTAACTGAAATTCCAAACCTCCTGAATGCTCCATTTTCTCTAGCGTACCCAAACTGAGGTATGTACAAGGGACAGTGGCGCCTGAAGCTGGCACACAGATACATGGCTGGAGGACAGAAAGAATGTGCGAAAAAATGTCGGTATATGCGGGTGAGAAAAGGGATCAAGTGCACATTCTGCGGCTCTGCTGTGGTTGTGGGGTCTGTGGGGTCTTTTCCCTCTTTGCCTGCTGTGGTTGTGGGGTCTGTGGGGTCTTTGCTGCAGTGCTGCCACGGCCTGATACCCGGCAGCTAAGACCCACCAAACAAACACGTGGATTTCTTGTCTCTCCGAGCGAGTACAAGTCAGCCCTACTCCGGCAAGAGTAACTAGTTGCGTGTTGCCGCACGTCAACTGGCTTGTGTCCATAATGCAATGGCTAATTCAGACGCAGGTAGTGTGCAGAGCTAAAGTGGCGTGGAGTGGTGTCCGCTGTGGTAGTACCTATCAGCGCGAGACCCTGGTAATACCTATGAGTCCCCAGACAAGAACAAAACGGACACTGTGGTACAACCTATCAGTGTCTGTGATCTGAGTCGCCAAACAGAAGTAGATTTGTCGGAAGAAAACTGGATTGTATGGGTCACCGATGTACAGCAATTGAGTGGGTTAATCCTCTGCTCAACTACCATCAAGTCGGAAGAAAACTGGATTGTATGGGTCGCCGATGTACAGTAATTGAGTGGGTTAATCCTCTGCTCAACTACCATCATGGTCACTTCTTCAAGTCATGTGTCATGTGTCATGTGAACTGTCATTCTTGATGCACTGAACGTGGATGGTGAAAGATGTGAAAGGTTGTTACCAAGTTCTGACCATTCGTAACTCACTTACAGGTTCGCTCTGGCGAAGGAGTTGACTGCACATGAGCAGCCAAAATAGGCTGATTGACTTGAAATGGTGATGAATGATCACAACGATGAAATTCTCTCAAAGAGTGAAAAATAACCAAAATCGACCCAAAACTCACCTCGAAAACACCCAGGCGCACTCGGAGTGCCCCAGCAGCGCCGTGGCGAACGACGGAGGGCGTCGCCACGCGTCGCAGCTGTCGCTTGCGACCGATCCTGCCAAAAATGGCACATTTGGCCAGAAACAGGCCAAAAAGGTCTAAAAACCCAAAATGAGCCAGGATGAAGCCCTGAAACTGGGCAAGACGCTGGAAGAGAGCCGTCGACACACAATACCAGTGTCGACGAGTGCCACGAACGCACTCGCGCGTCGAAAAGCGACGACAATCGTCGCCGACAGAAAAAGAGAGCAAAATTTGAAAATTTGCAAAATTAAAGAATTGAAACAGAATTAGCTGCTACAGGTGGCGCAGGACAGTCAAACGCTGTCAGCGCAGCGTAGAGCGTCACGTTGTGAGCGTCGTAACCCTGTCCGAGCGCGTCGCCAGGGAACAGGGACTCTGATTCGCAACAAAATATCAAAATCCAACTTCAAACTTCAAAATTGCTTCAAGAACACCAAAATGAGAGAAACAAACACCTTGTGGACCGGTACTGTACTCCCCAAATTCCAACAAAAGGTAACAGACCAGGACTTCGTTCATTTGAATACGATGTCTCCACTGGAAGGGCAAACAGAACGACGATGGACAGTTGACCTTGTAGGAACAATAAAACAAACCAACAAACAGACCAAGACCTGGACAAATCAAACATGTAAAGAAAGGGAGGAACAGCACTTCAGGCACTTCAGGGCTGGTTTGTACAAGGGAGCTGGATACAATGTCGTACACCTGTATTGCTGTCGACGCACTGCAGCACCACCTCATCTTGAACCGACATGGCATGGCTTGAGGAAAGGATGAGTGGAGAGAAACGAAATGTTCAGCCCTGACACCCAGCGTTGTTCAATGATGACACTTAGGAATGCTCTGAAATTTCCAGCCTTGAAACTTCAGGACCTCAAGCGTTCACTGCAGGTTATCAAAACTTCAGACAAGCAAACAGACATCAGGTTACCACAACCTGCTCCCAAGAATTAACCCTAAAAAATTGTGGACTCAAGTTCAACTCAACCAAGGCTATCTGGTCGCCACCCCCAGGCCATTGAGCTGGTACCTGGACAGCGCCGTGGCAAGCCCAGCACCACTAGTTGAAGAGGAAAAACAAAAAGGAAGGGGGAATCATCCGTCAACAGCAATACTTCCCACTCCGTGAGTTTTAGTAAGAGTTGGACGGCCTTCGAACGCTTGGCCCAGCACTAGCAAGCACTGCCCCTCGCTCGCACAGGGGTCCAATGGCGAGCGGAGGAAGTGAGCAGCTGTCGTGGCGAAGGGGTACAAAGGGTCGTCGAAGCAATAATGCACTGTACAGAAGTCAACAAACTCTACTTGTGGCGGAAATGACACTGTCCTTCCTTGTGACGCCAGCACCGTGTGCCGTACCTGCACCACCGACTTTGAGAGTGAGTGGTGACAGACAGAGAATGAGCTGTCACAGGGACTGGTGTTGTAAACGAAAACGCATCAGGGCTCTCTAGAGGTCCTACATCCTGCAAAGGAGAGGACAGTTCAGACCCATAGGACCGATTTTCCTTGCTCTCTGCAGGGTCGTCAGCTCCTCCAGAAAAAGACTCTTCAGGCTCGTGTTCTGAGCTCTCCTTATTCTCCGAGTTGTCGTCAATTTCTTCAGAAAAATCTTCTTCTGCTTCTGCCTCTTCCTCTTCGACGTGGTCTTGATAGTAGTATTCATTGGGTTGTGCCTCATCCTGATCAGCCTCGACATCTGCTTCTGCCTCTTCCTCTTGGGCATCGACGTCTGATTGTGCCTCTTCGTCTTCGACTTGGTCTTGGTAGTAGTCCTCATTTGTGTAGTACAGCTGCAACTGAGGGCCACTGTTCTTTAGGTACCACCACTCTAACTGTTCCTTCTGACCAATGATGAAGGAGTCCCAGTAGTCGTCAGCGTCCAATTCAATGGGCTCGCTACCGTCAGAAGCCTCTTCTCCGTCGTCTTCTTCATAGTGGTAGGCGGTCTGAAACTCGTTGTCCAAACGACCCAAGACCATAGTGTTTCCTTCACTTTGCATCCACACATTATACAGAACAAGATAAACAAAATCGTACAGCGCCTGAGAATCATGCCACGGCTCGCACTCGCCGCAACGAACCTTGCAACAAATCCTAGCCCAGCACCTGACTGGGCTCGGTAGTAGCCTCGCAGCAGACAGTGAGTCGACGTGTCCGAACATATCTTGCAGCTGTTGCGCTGTTACTTCCCAGAGATTCTCCACAACCTCGGATCCAGATTTCCAGGCGACATCCAGTAGACTTTCCCAGAAATCCTCCAAAACCACGTGGACGGCGTCTGGCGCTCTCAGCCCTGCAATATGAAACACTTCGCGCGTCTCTTCTCCATCGTGGTTTGGCTCTTCGTCAGAAGTGTTCCTCTCTTCGTCGATCTCGTCCCACACAATACAGAAAGGGCAACCAAAGAAGCAACAGTCACATGTGACACTCGTGGCGAGCCCGCGAGCTCGGACTTCGGCTGCCTCCTTTTCAAACTGAGCACGTTCTTTCACAAGACGGGCAACGATGTCATCCCAGGAACATGATTCTGTTGTGCGAGTGCTGTGTAGCCTTGCATTGACGCACGACCAGCCAATCAAGCAGCGTCTGCATTCGCCGCAGCTCTGCTTCTGCTCTGTAGCACCATCAACAAGCGCAGCAGACATAGAGCATGTATTGTCTTGTAGGTTCACCCTTTGTGGTGCGCTCGGTTCACATGGCCATTGTCTGGCGGTAGCTCCGTGTTCTGGACCCTTGGGTAGTCCGAGCGGCAGTGAAGGGGAACCTTGGGGTGTTTCCTGGCCCTGGTGCTTGGGGCCCGGCGACTCTGCGGCGCTTGCCCATGTAGGTGGCAACAGGCGTGGAGTGGACCTATTTTGAGGTGCTTGCTTCTGCCGTAGTTTGCTGCCCCACTTATTGGTTGAAGACCATATCATGATTCTCCTGCTGGGTCTCCGGCTGAGACAAAATCACAGTTTGAGAAAATAGTTGGGAGCAACAAGGGAAGCGACGGCAAAGACCAAAGCTGCAGTACTTGTACTGGTTTGTTATTCCGGTTGTCACGTAGGTCCACAACGCCAGAGACAATACATGGGCTTACAACACCCCTGAGCAACACAAACAGGAAAGTATGTACATCTCTGTCAGATACAACTTTGCACTAAAATCCCCACAAGCAGAAACATTGCGTAGCACTCTTGGTGTGCTGTCCTGGCTATCCTGCCGAGCATTCTCATCATTTCATGATACTGTACATGCGTAGGAATAGCACGTGTGCGCGTCTGTCAAAGGCGTCGCGCTTCAATTAAGTCGTCGTACTGCCTGGAGGTGAAGGCAAAAAATATGCGTGGTATGAATTGTAGGTGTATATAAGATCAGCACCTGTTGTTGGATCGGGTGTCTGGCTTTGGTGGGCGACCGCAGTTACATTGGGACACCACCGTGGTGAAGGGGGGGCGCCAGCAGTGAATCCAGGGTTGCACCAGGTGTTCGCACGTTGGGCAGTGTGAGACGAAAGAGATAACATCCATTGGGTGCGGGTCGGGGCAAGCGTGGCAATGGGGAGGGCGCAAGTCGTCGTGGAAAGCAAACTGCGCCATGTTGAAGTTTCCGGAGGACCATTTGAAAGGGAGGCCTTGGAACCATGAAGTGTGGTTGTAAAAATGGAAGCTGGACGGTACGTGGATGTTTTCGTGTTTGTGGCAAGGGAGGAGGTGCTTGATTGAGACGGTAGTCAGTTTGTGTATGACGGGGAGGGGGCCTCTGGATATGCACCCTATCGGGGGGGGGGGGGAGGAGGGAGGGGTCCCAGATCATCACGTGGGCGGCCCACTTTGAGTAAGCATCCGAGATTTCATTCCCCACAAACCCGGCGTGCCCCTTGATCCACCCCCAACCCTGGATCATCCCTGGGCGTAGGGAGGCCTGGATGGACTGAAGAGAGGATTCCCACGTGTCGGCTGGCGAGCATGACGGGAGGTCTGGGGGGGTGTTCGGGGAGAGAACAGTGATAACGTGGATGTTGTCCCCTAGCACGGCAAAGGTGAGGTGCGGGTGAGATGCAAGGGCCCACTGTAGGAACATAATAGCCGCCCAGAACTCCGATCCCTCAGAGGACTGGTATGGGGACGTTTGGCACAGCACCCATCTGGAGCCATTTGGGAAAAACAGGGTGGCTGCAGACCTGTAGCCCAAGGCGCCCGCTGAGGCATCCAAGTACACCCATGTCGTGCCGGGGGACGATGTGAGGAGGAGGGCAAGGGCTGCTTCACAACCCAATTCTTTGAGGTCATCGGGGTCAAGGGAGTGAGGTTCATCTGGGAGCCGGTACAGCTGGCCATGCAGTGACGAATCGAGCAGGACCCCGTCGTGTGGCCCGGGGAGGGGGGGGGTTGAGGATGTACTCTTGGGGGTGGAGAAGGGGGGGGGTAAGCAGTTCGTGGTGCCCCGCTAGTTGGGGGAGGAGAGAAATGGCTGGGTTTTGAAAGGTGTATTCTTTTTCGTTGCGGCGGAGACCGGGGTCTTTGATGGTGTGGGTGGTGCCGTCCGAAAACTGGAGTGTGGCCGATTCTGTGTGCACCCCCGTGACTGTTCCTAGGTGGAACCCTAGGTCTTGGGGTGTTCGCTTCAACCTGTTGCGGAACTTGCTGTATTGTGGTGCTGGTTTGGTGGCTAGGAACCGGACTTGGACTTTCTCTTTCGGGAGGAAGAGGGAGGGGGGGCAGGAGGCCCAGAGGCCGGTGCTGTGGTATCGGAGGCCTATGGTGTGGCACGCGTCCATGACGGTGTCTTGGATTGGGTTGCGTGTGGTGGAGAGCATCGCTTCGGAAAAGGATTCGTTTGTTGAGGCTGGGCCGTCTACGTTGAGGTATCTGATTGCGGTGTTCACCAGGGCCATGCAAATAGAAAAAGTGAAGTGGCGGAGTCCTAAGCCTCCCTGGTGGCGGGGGGTGTAGCGGGCCTTAGGAGAGACGAGGCGGGAAATCCTGTTGGCCTTGTCCGGGGAGGGGTCATGTGCAATATTTTGCCAGATCATGGCCTGGAGGGCGCCCAACTCGTTCAGGGCTAGGGGGTGTGCCATGAGGCGGTAGGAAAGAATAGGGATGGGTTGGACGTTTCCTAAGAGAATGTACTCCGAAAGGGTGAGCCAGAGGGGTTGGAGGGTTGTGAAAAAGGAGCGTATTTCCGACTTGGCCAATGCCAGTGTTTGTGCCTTGTGGTTGGCGGTGAAGATGTACACCCCGAGGTATTTGTACCAGTTGTGCGGTTGCCCCGTCTTCTGGTTGGTTGTTGACAGGGGGGTGCCCGAGGGGGAGGTGTTAACTACGACTTCCTTGCCGGCCTGTTCATTTTCTGCTGTAACCTACATAACATGGAGCAGAGGTACACCGAAAGTCTATAACCATAATAGTACAGGCTGCAATGATGTGATTGTCTTTTTTTATACTCCTGGGTATTGTGTTTTGGGGCACAGGAAGTGTTTCGTACGCAATCACGTAGCAATCATTTTCTTTTTCAAAACCGAGAATTGGTGTGCAGCAAGGCGGGTTGTCAACCTAAACAGAAACGGCACAATGGGCACGCAGGAACAGGATGAAATACCACCAAGCTCAGGAAGCAGGTAGCAATCTTCTTCTTTTTTGAAACGAATAATTGGTGTACATGAAGCGGGTTGTCAGCCGGGAAAGTCACCATAGGCATGCAAGAACATTATGAAATACCACCGAACGCTGAATGAACGCAGAATGGTTGTTTTCGTAGTGCAAACAAGCAGATATTTTGGACCCTGTCGTATCCTGCCGTATCCTGCCGTATCCTGCCGTATCCTGCCGTATCTGCCGTACCCTGCCGTATCCTGCCGTATCCTGCCGTATCCTGCCGTATCCTGCCGTATCCTGCCGTATCCTGCCGTATCCTGCCATATCCTGCCGTATCCTGCCGTATCCTGCCGTATCGAATACGCGTAACAGGGAAACCCCATTGCCAAAAGTGACTCGAAGAGGGCGGTCCATGCTTACATCGGGAAGGTTGTTGGTGTCGGCAGGCCTGTCCGGCTCGTTGCCAGCATCATCGAGATGCATGTCTGGTTGGTGTGAATCCTCAGCCATGATCTCGTTCGATGGCACTGGCTCCTGCCCCAGGTCCTCCGGCTCGACAGTCGTTGCGCCTGATGGTAGCGGCTCCAGGTCCTCTCGCTCGACGGCGGGCTCAGTGTCGAATTGGAGGGCTGGTTCCGCATGTTCGTCAGCATCAGGTTCCTTCCCCACGGAGCGTCCGCTTCGAAGCGAAACGTACAGGTGGTCGTACGGCTGGGGCCACACCTCGTTGTGTGAGAATGAGTCTTCAAGTACATGTAGGAACTCATCGACAGGTTCTCCTTCTGGTGAAGCCCAATTCTTGATCAGGGGAATTACGAAAGCCCGTGTACGTGTGGCATTGTCGATGTCCATCAGCTGTTGCGAAGTCAGACGGGAGCAGGCGTCCGCCGCGGGATTCTCAAGGCCCGGTACGTACCACAACGTCAGGTTGTATTCTTCGAGGAATTGGGACCATCGTGCTTGTCGTGGTGTCGGCGGTTGAGGCCATGTCTTGAGATATCGAAGACTTTCGTGGTCAGTGTGCATGTGCACCTGCTGCGGTCCTCGAAGTAGGTGAAACCACTGTTTCAAGGCTAATAGGATGGCCAACAGCTCTTGTTCTCAAATCGGGTATCGAGTTTCGGCAGGTTGCATTTTCCGCAACATGAAGGCAATAGGTCGAAGATGTCCCTTGTACTTTCCATGCTAACATCGTTGCGCTAGCGTAGCACCCACGTGTAGGTTCACCCTTTGTGGTGCACTCGGTTCACATGGCCATTGTCTGGCGGTAGCTCCGTGTTCTGGACCCTTGGGTAGTCCGAGCGGCAGTGAAGGGGAACCTTGGGGTGTTTCCTGGCCCTGGTGCTTGGGGCCCGGCGACTCTGCGGCGCTTGCCCATGTAGGTGGCAACAGGCGTGGAGTGGACCTATTTTGAGGTGCTTGCTTCTGCCGTAGTTTGCTGCCCCACTTATTGGTTGAAGACCATATCATGATTCTCCTGCTGGGTCTCCGGCTGAGACAAAATCACAGTTTGAGAAAATAGTTGGGAGCAACAAGGGAAGCGACGGCAAAGACCAAAGCTGCAGTACTTGTACTGGTTTGTTATTCCGGTTGTCACGTAGGTCCACAACGCCAGAGACAATACATGGGCTTACAACACCCCTGAGCAACACAAACAGGAAAGTATGTACATCTCTGTCAGATACAACTGTGCACTAAAATCCCCACAAGCAGAAACATTGCGTAGCACTCTTGGTGTGCTGTCCTGGCTATCCTGCCGAGCATTCTCATCATTTCATGATACTGTACATGCGTAGGAATAGCACGTGTGCGCATCTGTCAAAGGCGTCGCGCTTCAATTAAGTCGTCGTACTGCCTGGAGGTGAAGGCAAAAAATATGCGTGGTATGAATTGTAGGTGTATATAAGATCAGCACCTGTTGTTGGATCGGGTGTCTGGCTTTGGTGGGCGACCGCAGTTACACCCCCCTACCAGGACGCACCCACGGGGGTGAGGCCGATACGCACAGAGTAATGCGGTCGGCCACACCTGACACAGGCTTGGACCTAGAAACTATCACAGTCACAATGTAGGGCACCCTGAAGCGTCCCTAAAACAGTCCTGCACCGGCAGGCGCAACTAACTGAGTGTTGCCGCACCCCAGCCGACTGTGTACCCTGTCTGCTGGTCAAGCGATTCAATCACCTATCTCCCTAGCGAGTGGTTGGCAGCTCACTGCTGGTCCATGTATACCCTCGACAGCTGTGGTATTACCTATCAACTTCCGGGTCTACACATGTGTCCCACAAAACAGTGACTCCTTTTGCGGCTGTGGTTTGACCTATCAACCTGGTTCTGGTTTGACCTATGAACCTGACACATCGCAGCATGCCATGCATACACTGGAATTGTCGCTGCATGACAGTCAAAAGAGCTGTAAATATTGATAATAATTTATGGAGTGATGCTGCGGATGATGATGATTGATGTTGCACTGACACTGAAGTCATGTGAAATGTAATGTGACATGCTGACAACAGCAACATGGATTGAAATGATTGCTGAGATGATGAATCCATAGACTGCTAATAGACTGCTGATGAATTGATGAAGTGATGAATGATGAATGATGTATGATGGATGAAACTGATGACATGAATGACACTGACATGATTGCTGAGATGAACTGCTGATTGAAATTGTAACTGAAATTCCAAACCTCCTGAATGCTCCATTTTCTCTAGCGTACCCAAACTGAGGTATGTACAAGGGACAGTGGCGCCTGAAGCTGGCACACAGATACATGGCTGGAGGACAGAAAGAATGTGCGAAAAAATGTCGGTATATGCGGGTGAGAAAAGGGATCAAGTGCACATTCTGCGGCTCTGCTGTGGTTGTGGGGTCTGTGGGGTCTTTTCCCTCTTTGCCTGCTGTGGTTGTGGGGTCTGTGGGGTCTTTGCTGCAGTGCTGCCACGGCCTGATACCCGGCAGCTAAGACCCACCAAACAAACACGTGGATTTCTTGTCTCTCCGAGCGAGTACAAGTCAGCCCTACTCCGGCAAGAGTAACTAGTTGCGTGTTGCCGCACGTCAACCGGCTTGTGTCCATAATGCAATGGCTAATTCAGACGCAGGTAGTGTGCAGAGCTAAAGTGGCGTGGAGTGGTGTCCGCTGTGGTAGTACCTATCAGCGCGAGACCCTGGTAATACCTATGAGTCCCCAGACAAGAACAAAACGGACACTGTGGTACAACCTATCAGTGTCTGTGATCTGAGTCGCCAAACAGAAGTAGATTTGTCGGAAGAAAACTGGATTGTATGGGTCACCGATGTACAGCAATTGAGTGGGTTAATCCTCTGCTCAACTACCATCAAGTCGGAAGAAAACTGGATTGTATGGGTCGCCGATGTACAGTAATTGAGTGGGTTAATCCTCTGCTCAACTACCATCATGGTCACTTCTTCAAGTCATGTGTCATGTGTCATGTGAACTGTCATTCTTGATGCACTGAACGTGGATGGTGAAAGATGTGAAAGGTTGTTACCAAGTTCTGACCATTCGTAACTCACTTACAGGTTCGCTCTGGCGAAGGAGTTGACTGCACATGAGCAGCCAAAATAGGCTGATTGACTTGAAATGGTGATGAATGATCACAACGATGAAATTCTCTCAAAGAGTGAAAAATGACCAAAATCGACCCAAAACTCACCTCGAAAACACCCAGGCGCACTCGGAGTGCCCCAGCAGCGCCGTGGCGAACGACGGAGGGCGTCGCCACGCGTCACAGCTGTCGCTTGCGACCGATCCTGCCAAAAATGGCACATTTGGCCAGAAACAGGCCAAAAAGGTCTAAAAACCCAAAATGAGCCAGGATGAAGCCCTGAAACTGGGCAAGACGCTGGAAGAGAGCCGTCGACACACAATACCAGTGTCGACGAGTGCCACGAACGCACTCGCGCGTCGAAAAGCGACGACAATCGTCGCCGACAGAAAAAGAGAGCAAAATTTGAAAATTTGCAAAATTAAAGAATTGAAACAGAATTAGCTGCTACAGGTGGCGCAGGACAGTCAAACGCTGTCAGCGCAGCGTAGAGCGTCACGTTGTGAGCGTCGTAACCCTGTCCGAGCGCGTCGCCAGGGAACAGGGACTCTGATTCGCAACAAAATATCAAAATCCAACTTCAAACTTCAAAATTGCTTCAAGAACACCAAAATGAGAGAAACAAACACCTTGTGGACCGGTACTGTACTCCCCAAATTCCAACAAAAGGTAACAGACCAGGACTTCGTTCATTTGAATACGATGTCTCCACTGGAAGGGCAAACAGAACGACGATGGACAGTTGACCTTGTAGGAACAATAAAACAAACCAACAAACAGACCAAGACCTGGACAAATCAAACATGTAAAGAAAGGGAGGAACAGCACTTCAGGCACTTCAGGGCTGGTTTGTACAAGGGAGCTGGATACAATGTCGTACACCTGTATTGCTGTCGACGCACTGCAGCACCACCTCATCTTGAACCGACATGGCATGGCTTGAGGAAAGGATGAGTGGAGAGAAACGAAATGTTCAGCCCTGACACTCAGCGTTGTTCAATGATGACACTTAGGAATGCTCTGAAATTTCCAGCCTTGAAACTTCAGGACCTCAAGCGTTCACTGCAGGTTATCAAAACTTCAGACAAGCAAACAGACATCAGGTTACCACAACCTGCTCCCAAGAATTAACCCTAAAAAACTGTGGACTCAAGTTCAACTCAACCAAGGCTATCTGGTCGCCACCCCCAGGCCATTGAGCTGGTACCTGGACAGCGCCGTGGCAAGCCCAGCACCACTAGTTGAAGAGGAAAAACAAAAAGGAAGGGGGAATCATCCGTCAACAGCAATACTTCCCACTCCGTGAGTTTTAGTAAGAGTTGGACGGCCTTCGAACGCTTGGCCCAGCACTAGCAAGCACTGCCCCTCGCTCGCACAGGGGTCCAATGGCGAGCGGAGGAAGTGAGCAGCTGTCGTGGCGAAGGGGTACAAAGGGTCGTCGAAGCAATAATGCACTGTACAGAAGTCAACAAACTCTACTTGTGGCGGAAATGACACTGTCCTTCCTTGTGACGCCAGCACCGTGTGCCGTACCTGCACCACCGACTTTGAGAGTGAGTGGTGACAGACAGAGAATGAGCTGTCACAGGGACTGGTGTTGTAAACGAAAACGCATCAGGGCTCTCTAGAGGTCCTACATCCTGCAAAGGAGAGGACAGTTCAGACCCATAGGACCGATTTTCCTTGCTCTCTGCAGGGTCGTCAGCTCCTCCAGAAAAAGACTCTTCAGGCTCGTGTTCTGAGCTCTCCTTATTCTCCGAGTTGTCGTCAATTTCTTCAGAAAAATCTTCTTCTGCTTCTGCCTCTTCCTCTTCGACGTGGTCTTGATAGTAGTATTCATTGGGTTGTGCCTCATTCTGATCAGCCTCGACATCTGCTTCTGCCTCTTCCTCTTGGGCATCGACGTCTGATTGTGCCTCTTCGTCTTCGACTTGGTCTTGGTAGTAGTCCTCATTTGTGTAGTACAGCTGCAACTGAGGGCCACTGTTCTTTAGGTACCACCACTCTAACTGTTCCTTCTCACCAATGATGAAGGAGTCCCAGTAGTCGTCAGCGTCCAATTCAATGGGCTCGCTACCGTCAGAAGCCTCTTCTCCGTCGTCTTCTTCATAGTGGTAGGCGGTCTGAAACTCGTTGTCCAAACGACCCAAGACCATAGTGTTTCCTTCACTTTGCATCCACACATTATACAGAACAAGATAAACAAAATCGTACAGCGCCTGAGAATCATGCCACGGCTCGCACTCGCCGCAAAGAACCTTGCAACAAATCCTAGCCCAGCACCTGACTGGGCTCGGTAGTAGCCTCGCAGCAGACAGTGAGTCGACGTGTCCGAACATATCTTGCAGCTGTTGCGCTGTTACTTCCCAGAGATTCTCCACAACCTCGGATCCAGATTTCCAGGCGACATCCAGTAGACTTTCCCAGAAATCCTCCAAAACCACGTGGACGGCGTCTGGCGCTCTCAGCCCTGCAATATGAAACACTTCGCGCGTCTCTTCTCCATCGTGGTTTGGCTCTTTGTCAGAAGTGTTCCTCTCTTCGTCGATCTCGTCCCACACAATACAGAAAGGGCAACCAAAGAAGCAACAGTCACATGTGACACTCGTGGCGAGCCCGCGAGCTCGGACTTCGGCTGCCTCCTTTTCAAACTGAGCACGTTCTTTCACAAGACGGGCAACGATGTCATCCCAGGAACATGATTCTGTTGTGCGCGGGCTGTGTAGCCTTGCATTGACGCACGACCAGCCAATCAAGCAGCGTCTGCATTCGCCGCAGCTCTGCTTCTGCTCTGTAGCACCATCAACAAGCGCAGCAGACATAGAGCATGTATTGTCTTGTAGGTTCACCCTTTGTGGTGCGCTCGGTTCACATGGCCATTGTCTGGCGGTAGCTCCGTGTTCTGGACCCTTGGGTAGTCCGAGCGGCAGTGAAGGGGAACCTTGGGGTGTTTCCTGGCCCTGGTGCTTGGGGCCCGGCGACTCTGCGGCGCTTGCCCATGTAGGTGGCAACAGGCGTGGAGTGGACCTATTTTGAGGTGCTTGCTTCTGCCGTAGTTTGCTGCCCCACTTATTGGTTGAAGACCATATCATGATTCTCCTGCTGGGTCTCCGGCTGAGACAAAATCACAGTTTGAGAAAATAGTTGGGAGCAACAAGGGAAGCGACGGCAAAGACCAAAGCTGCAGTACTTGTACTGGTTTGTTATTCCGGTTGTCACGTAGGTCCACAACGCCAGAGACAATACATGGGCTTACAACACCCCTGAGCAACACAAACAGGAAAGTATGTACATCTCTGTCAGATACAACTTTGCACTAAAATCCCCACAAGCAGAAACATTGCGTAGCACTCTTGGTGTGCTGTCCTGGCTATCCTGCCGAGCATTCTCATCATTTCATGATACTGTACATGCGTAGGAATAGCACGTGTGCGCGTCTGTCAAAGGCGTCGCGCTTCAATTAAGTCGTCGTACTGCCTGGAGGTGAAGGCAAAAAATATGCGTGGTATGAATTGTAGGTGTATATAAGATAAGCACCTGTTGTTGGATCGGGTGTCTGGCTTTGGTGGGCGACCGCAGTTACACCACGCAGTCTTTCGAAGGGTCTGTGTACAGGTGATACGGCTGTCGGGGTTCGATAGCACTGAGATGTGTCGCATTGATCATCGCCTGCTTCAGCTTGTCGAGGGAAGCTTGATGGACGGCTGTCCATTCCCACTTGGAGTCTGCCTTAAACATCGCGGTCAGAGGGGCTGCGACAGCTTGGAACCCTTCGACAAACTGCTGGTAAAATCCATACAATCTAATGAACTGTCGAACTTCATAAACCGTAGTTGGCGGAGGCCAACCTCGAATGACCTTGATGTGTTTGGGGTCCATGTGTACTCCATCTTTGTCGATGATGTATCCACAGAAGGGTACTCGACTCTGGAAGAACGTGGATTTATCGATGCAGGGTAAGAGCTTGTGTTGACGGAGTAGTTCATGTACCAAATCGAGATGGGTGTTCATCCGCATCCTTCGAGAAGACGAGGATGTCGTCGATGTACACCTATACAAAGATCCCCAAGTGGTCTCGAAGGACATCATTCACGACGCGATGGAACGTCGATGGTGCATTACAGAGGCCAAAGGGCATAACAACCCACTCAAAGGCGCCAAATTGCGTGTTGAAGGCGGTTTTCTCGATATCTTCGTCGTGGATTCGGATCTGGTCGAACCCACTAACAAGGTCGATTTTCGAAAATACCGTGGAACCCCCCAGTGTACTCAAGATGGATTGGATCGATAGCAAAGGATACCGATCTCGTACAGTTCGCGTATTCAACGCTCGGTAGTCGACGCACATGCGCCATTTACCATTCCCTTTCTTCACCAGCAGGCAACCCGCTCCGTATGGACTCGAGGATGGTCTCCTCCGACCACATCGATGCAACTTGTCCAGTTGTCGTCGAAGTTCATCTAGTTGGCTCCGATCCATTTTGTAAGGGTGTACCCACGGTGGATTGTCTTCCGAATCGAGGCGTATTCGATGATCTCTACCACGTCGATACGGAGGTAGGTCTCCATACTCCGCTTTCTCCCGGTCGTAGAGGTCCACCCATTTGTGTAACTGAATTGGCAGTTTGCGTCGAACGGGGTCAAGGCCGTCATTGCCATTGCTGGCTTGCATCTTATACATTTGATCGACCGGCACTGCTGGTCGAGGCATGCAGCACAGAAATACTTGATCTCCCGTGAGATCAGCTCGACGGATCTCTCTTTTGATTTTCGGCAACAAAATGTACTCAATCTCCATATCGCTGCACTCCTCATCGGTGATACCATCTTCCGTTTCGGACTCATCGTACATGTCAGTACCGTGCTGAACGTGTGTCGACGAGTGTAGGTCGAGGCGTTCCTTGGCATGTGGGGTAGGATTCCCAACCGGACTCGCTTTCCAGGAACTGGATGAAAGTATTGAAAGAAGGTCCAGCTTTGAAGCGGCTTGAAACTGTAGCCCGGTGGAATGTCTTGATTCGCCAAAAGACAACCGGTAGGAATTACAACCATGTTGGATGTCGGCGTACCATTCCTTCCAGTTGACAGTTGGATTGTAGCTTCGAAGCCATGGTAGTCCAAGTACCACATCCGGCAAAATTTCCAAGACCTTGAAGTGATGACGAACTACAAGCTCTCCAACTCGAACATAAGCTCTCGTGTAGTACCGTACCACGACTTGGACACCTCCTGCTGTCAAGACATGTCCAGGGTTTCTCAGTTTATAGAGGGGAAGTCGCGCCCTCCTTGCAGTCTGCATTGACATAAAGTCGCTGGTTGCTCCACAGTCCACCAATAATTCTACGCTGGAGTCAAAGGAGTCTTCACGACATGCGCAACTGCGCCCTCGAAGCGTGAACAGAGACGCACGCTCAGGTTCGGTTCCTTCGACGTTGACACCTCCAAGTGTCGAATTCTTTTGGGGTTTATTGGTGCTGGTGGTGGTGTTCAGCTCTTCTCGAGGACGTCTGCCACCAGGTCTTCGGAAATGTTTTCTAGGCCGTTGTGGGCCTTTCTCTGCTCTTGGAGCGGGATCGAAACCGTCCCTTGCTATCTCGACTTTGATCTCGTCTCGGCGTGTTCGACCTTGATTCCCGACGCTCTCGTCCTCGGGATGGCGGTCGATTCTGTGGACAGTCACGGGCCAAGTGGCCTTGTTCACCACAATTGTAGCAACGCCTACTTTCTCGACCATCTTGGCGTCCACCATCTTGGCGTCCGAACCGTTTACGACGTTCACCAATGTAGGCATGTAGTTCTTCTCGGACCTTGGCAATTGCATCGAGGTGCATCGGTTCTGGCACGGTCAAAGCCGTGGGAGCTGCAGCTGAAGTCGCCATGGAATTGACATGCGGCGTTGGCATAGGGTTGGATGGGAACGTCGGAGTCGAAGTAGGTTGGACCATCATAGGCAGGGGTCTTGACACTGCAGGGCCCAGGGTATCTGATGTCGTTCTCGATGCGTTCTGTACCTCTTCGAGCTGATATCCAGCCGCAATGAAGGCTTCGGCGATGGTCTCTACCAAGGTATCAAATCCAAATGGCCTATTAGAACGCCATCTCCAACGGATTTCAATGATGTACTGCCGACGAACAGCGTCATTCGACAAACGTTCAACAAATCGAGAGTTGACAAGGTAACGCATCTGGAGGTCACTGGTGTTAACCTTCGACTTGATAACGCAAGTACGAAATTCTCTCACGTGGTCCGCATGTCGAGGGAACTGGCTTTCTTTCAAGCTCAACGTTCTCGATAAATACACCGGCTCATGGGATATGCAATCGAAATGTTGGCCTAACACACGCATGAGCTCGAACCAGTCATCCTGCACAGCCTTCGTCAGACTATGATAATACTCGGCAGCATCACCATCAAGGAGGAATGATATGGTTGTCACCTGACTGACGGGTGAGGTGATATCCGACAGGGTGAAGGCTCGTAACAAATCCTCCTTCCATGTTCGAAACTCTCCAGATCCAGGTCTCCCAGAGAACTTCTTGACCAGCTTATTCAAGCGCTCGACACGGCGTCCAAAAATGTCTTGCGTTGGAGCACGCTGGACTGTGAATTGATGTGCTGGATGTGGTTCGAAGACAGGTGGTTGTGGAGGTGGTTGTTGTGGAGGGTGAGGTGAACTGCTCGGCCGTGCATAAAGCGGTTGGTTCGAAGGAGACGGTGGTTGTGGTTGTAGCTGTGGTTGTGGTTGTGGAAACTGGAGGTTGTTCGGAGGTGGTTGGCTCGAAGCTCGTACAATTTCGTTGTGCAGGGCATAACATTGCGACAATTCATGCTCTACGCGTCGAAGTTCGTTTGCAGCAGCTTGAGTTGCATTTTCGGTCGAGGACTGCAAAGTGTCGACTCGGTGATCAGTTGCTGCAGTAGCACTTGTTGCTGTTGTCTGCAACGCATCGATGCGTTGTTCCGATTCGATGACCTTGGCTTGAGTATCTGCAAGCTTCTGCGAACAGCTGTGAAGATCACGAGAGAGACATGGGTTTGAGGTTTGAGATTTGATTTTGCGGGTACTAGACGCCTTTCGGCCCCAGGGGGCCACCTGGTCGGGCCAGGTGATATCCTCCCCACCGGGTCCTAGTGGGGGGCCCTCCAAGACGCACCCCCTGCCTGGTGGCAGAGTCCCCCGGGTTCACAGAGCTCGGAGCCCGGTCCCTCCCCGGCTTCCCCGTTTCGCCACTCCCCGGTCAGTGCATCAATTCGCAGCCATGGCTGCGGGCGCTTACCCACCACGTCGCCCCCCTAATGCGTGGTCGCCAGGGGCGCGGGCACCGCCGAGCCCGTGCTACTGGCTTGTTGCCAGTGGGACCCCCTTGGGCTGGCGCGGAGGCTGCCTGGCCTAGGGGTTTGGGGCGTGGCGCAGTGCGCCACTACTGCCTTGGCGGGTGCAGTGCCCCGTCCGTGTGTGCGCGGCGCTCGCGGCCAGTTCGGAGGGTTCGGGCCGGTACCTGGTGTTGTGTCTCTCCCGCTTCCCCCTTCCCGCCCCGCGTGTCCTACGCTGCGTGTGGCGGGCTGTCTCGTCCGGGTGTCCCGTACCCTCGCTCGCTGGTACGCCATTCCACGCGGTCTGTGCTTTCCGCGAGCTCGGTCCGGTTGCCCTTCTGGTAGTCCCCGCGTGCTCTTTGCGTGTGTGTGCGCTCGTGCTCCCGCGGCGTCCGCTCCCCCCCCCCTTGGTGGTGTGGCGTGCGCACCTCGCGCGGTCCCGGCACGGGGCGCTGGTAGGGCCGTTCCACGTGGTCCGTGCCCCTCCGCGTGTCCTGCCCCGGTCCCTTGCTCCGTCTGGCGTGCCTGGGGGGGGGCGGTCCGGTCCCGGTTCCCCCCTACTTGGCTTGGGGTTGTGGGGGTGGCGTAAGGGCGTCCCCGGGGGGGGTGCCTTCCACAGTTGCGAGGGGCGTCTGCGGTCAGGCGCTCCCCCTCCGCCGACTGCCCGCCCACTGGGCGGGCTGTTGGGGTCCGCTACCCACGCGTTGTGGGCGCGGGCGTGCGGGTGTGGGGGCCCTACTCTGTCCCCTTGGCCTGCACGCCCTGTGGGGGCTGCGTGCCGCGGGGCGGGTCCGTGGCGTTCGTGTGCCGGGGGGCGGGCTGGGGGGGGGGGGGCGTGCGCCGCGCCCCCCGTTTGTGCGGCCGGGGGGGGCCTGTAGGGCGGGGGGTTGCTCTGCCTCGTCCCGTCTCTCTGCCTTCCCTGGGCAGGCAACAAAGCGGGTGTCACTGGCGTCGTTCTGTCCATGGGGGGCGTGGCCCCCCATACCACTCCGGTTTGTGCTCGCCCACCTTCACTGGGCGCGATCTGTGCGGCGTGCTGGTGCGTTGGCGCGGGCTCGCTTGTTCCCCGCGGTTCCTGTGGGAGCCGGCGGCTGGGGCGGGGGGGCGGGCCGCGCTCCGGCTCCTCTCTCGGGCGGGGGGAGGGGGGACCATCCCCAATGCCTCGGGGGGTGGGGGCCGGAGCCCCCGCGGCTTGCGGGCCGGTGGGGGGGATGGAGGGGGCGGGGGGGTCGCGCCGCGGCCTCCCCGCTCCCCCTATGGCTGGCGGCCCGCGGTTCCCCATCCTGGCCCCCCTCGTGTCGTCGGCGCACTCCCCTCCGGCGTGCGCGTGCGGTCGGGGTTGCGGGGCCGCCCCGGGGTGGGGGGGGATGAGGGGCGGCCCGTGGACCGCTCCCCCGGGGGCCCCTGCAGACCTGAACCCCCTCTCTGCCTTCCCTGAGCGGGCTGTGGTCATGGGAGGGTCATGGGGGGCGCGGCCTCCATACTGTTCTGGTGCGCCGCCGTGCGCCGCCCCCAGGCTTGGTCCGCGCGTTGCTCCGGCGCGCTGGTGTAGGCTCGCCTGTCGGCCGCGACCCCCGCGGGAGCAGGCGGCTGGGAGCGCTGGGGCGCGCAGTGTGCAGGTCCAGCCGCATCCCCCTCCCCCGCATCGCGGTCCCTTCTGGGGGAGGGGGGGCGTCCCCTCGGCTCCGGGGGGGCGGAGGGTCGCTCCTGTGGCCCCCAAGCTGGGGCGGGGGGGCGGGGGGGGGGGGGATGGGGGGGCTGCCCGCCCGCCCGCCCGCCCCGTCGGGCGTCGGCCTGCCATCCGTTGTCTCCGGCGTGCCCCCCCGGGGTATACTCGTGCCGTGGGGGTTGCTGGGCGGCCGCGGGCGTCGGGCGCGGTCCGGTCTGCCGCCAACGGGTCAGTGCGGCGGGGGGGGGGGGGGGGGGAACCACCCCACCCTCGCGCCCCCGTCTTCCCCGGGCCGGCCTCTGCAGGGGCCGCTCCTTTTGCGCCGTCCTGGGCGCCGCCGGTCCGCTGTCGGCCGGCAGCGGGCAGGGCGTGCGGGCGCCTGCCTCGGCCGTGGTGCCCCCTCATCCCGGGTGCAGCGGCCTCTTCGGGGGGGGTGCGGGGCCGCCGTTTCTTCGGTCTGCCTCCGTCCGCTCTTGGGCCTGAGGGGGGAGGGGGGGGGGGTGGGGGGGGCCCTCTGGTCCCCTGGCGCCGCCCCCTGACGGCCGAGGGGGGGAGGCATGGCGGTCCCGGCCCCGGGGGCCAGACGTCGGCTGGGGGGTCGCACTCTTCCCCCACCCCCCTCTACCTAGAGTCGGACCCTCGTGCAGGCCCTCGCTGGGGCCCCTCGTCCCCCCTGCCGTCGTCGCGCGGCGCTGGCCGGCCGGGGGCGGCCGTGAGGGTTAGCAGTCAGCGGTTAGCGGGCTGCGGGGCAGTAGGTTCCCCCCCGCGCTCGTTGTCTCCGCCCTCCCTCCCGCGGGAGGTGGCGCGCGCTCCTGCGTCACGCCGTATCGGGGGGGGGGCGTGGGTCGGGGGGCCCAGCTCCCCCCCCCACTTTCTCGCGTCTGCCGTCTGGGCCGTCACCTGCGCCGCCGCTTGTGTGGGGGCTGGGGCTGTGGCGGCAGCGGGTTGCGCCGGCGGTAGCGCGAGTGGGCGAGGGCGCTGCGCAAGGCCCGGGGGAGCCAGTTGTTGGCGTCCGCATCCGTGATGCGGAGTACCGCTCCCCCTTCCAGGAAGGCCGGCCACGTCGGCCCCCTGTCGGGCCACGCCGCCCGGATCACGGACCTGAGGACCCTCTCGTGGTCCTCTGGGGCTGCCCACCCCCCCGGGGGTACCTCTCTGTTTCCTCCGTCCCTGCGGAGGAGCACGGCATCGAAGGGCCGGTTCCTCAACCCCCTGGTGGTTCCCTGGTTGGCCCAGCTCAACCACCCGTACATCTCCCCCACCAGGGGGAGGGCCTCATCCCCCAGAGGGTCCGGGACGGTGCCCCAGTCCCGGTCCCAGGGCCGGGCCCCCTCTGCCCCTCGCGCCGGCTCCCCTTGCTGCCCCTGTGCCTGCGGCGCCGATGCCGCGCCTCGCCCCACCCCCTTGCGTTGGAGCACGCTGGACTGTGAATTGATGTGCTGGATGTGGTTCGAAGACAGGTGGTTGTGGAGGTGGTTGTTGTGGAGGATGAGGTGAACTGCTGGGCCGTGCATACAGCGGTTGGTTCGAATGAGACGGTGGTTGTGGTTGTAGCTGTGGTTGTGGTTGTGGAAACTGGAAGTTGTTCGAAGGTGGCTGGCTCGAAGCTCGGACAAATTCGTTGAGCAGGGCATAACATTGCGACAATTCATGCTCTACGCGTCGAAGTTCGTTTGCAGCAGCTTGAGTTGAATTTTCCGTCGAGGACTGCAAAGTGTCGACTCGGTGATCAGTTGCTGCAGTAGCACTTGTTGCTGTTGTCTGCAACGCATCGATGCGTTGTTCCAATTCGATGACCTTGGCTTGAGTATCTGCAAGCTTCTGCGAACAGCTGTGAAGATCAGGAGAGAGACATGGAAACCACTCATTTTCTCGACTTGCGTTGCGCTCTGCGATGAACTTTTCTAACGAAATCGAAAATTCGTAGAAAGATGTCCTTGAATTATGCCCTAGGTCTTTTGATGTATTCCTGCAGGTTTTGTAGTTGAAAACCCCAAACCAAAGCAGCAAGTAGAGCAAGGACTGAAAGTGGATCCAGTATAACACAGAAGGGCTGCAGATAGACAAAGCAGGTATATGCACATAGATTCAATCACAAATGGATAAAGCAAAAGGTTTTATATGAAAATTGGTCAGACTCTAGCCTCAGAGGTTGCAATAGGCACTTCATGTGCACTCTTTTGGGTGAAATGGTGCTGGTTAGGATTGAGGAGCATAGATGTCAGGACCACACAGAAAATGACTTGGCCAAGCAACTGAATTCAGAAACAGTTACAAAACAGGACCACAATAAGTGGTAGAAACAATTGAGTATAGGGGTCTTGGGGTGGGAGACCACTTAGGCTTAACCTCCAAGGCCTACAAGCATGTAATGCCTGATTTATTTTGGTATGACCTCCATGAAGGAAGGTACCTCCGCTCAGTTGAGTGGTAGGGGTGAACTTCATGGGGGGGCTAGGGTCACAACCCTAGTTACCTTGAGAAAGTGTACTTTAGGCTACAAAAGAGAGATAAAAACACTTAAGTTTGTCTCAGCATCAACAAAGGGTTTTAAGGGGGGCTTAGCCTGGATCAGGCCCTCCAAGAAAGACATGGCAGTGACTTTTTCTTACTCCCCCCTGGAGTACTAGTCGATCAAGCTAGTAGGACCAAGGAAAAAGGCTCAAATATTCCCAAAATTACCTCAAAAACATGCATTAAACTTACCAAAAATATTCTCATCACTTCATAGAAGCCTATCACACTGTAGGGACCCTTGAAAAACAGTGTAATGTACCGTGAATGATGTCCCTTCGAAGGGGCATTCCTCAAAAGTCGCCGGCGTGCGGCGAAAACTTTTGGAAAAAGTGTGGGGGCAGTGGGAATTGAACCCAGGACCCTCTGTCCAGAGCACATGTGTCTGTCCACTAGGGTACAGTCGAACGCTCTAATGCGGACGGTTATCGAAGTATAAACAGCGTTTTAGTAAACGTCCTGACCAAGGGCCAGGGCGGAGCAATACTCCCAATGGAGGACACAAACCCCCAGGAGCTGGAAAAAATAGAAAATGGAACCAGCAGGGAGTGATTCCTGCGGTTTTGCGGAAGGGGCTGCGATTTAGCAAGTGAAATCGTTGAAAATCGACGAAACCACGCGGGAAATCGTCATTTTTACACATAACTTAAAGTCGCAGACAAGCGCAAAGGAAGCAGACGCCAAGAAAAGGGTTGCGCAAGCGAAAACGGCTTTTGGAAAAGAAGGTATGAGTCGTAGTTTTTAAAGTTTTAAAGAAAATTTTTGCACAGTTGCATCAAAATTTTTATAAACTTCAGAGTAAAGCATTCAAAATCAGCCAACACCACAGAGCAGTTCAACAACCCGTCTCTCAGGTATGTCTGTGTCACTTCACACTCACGCATTGCGTTCGTGTTGGTTGCTCCGTCAAAACGTTAGGGTTGTTAACGCTGTGCTCGTTGGGGGGTCGGGTGTTCATCTCTCGTGCTCTGCACAGGTGAAAGCAGGAGTGAAAGGTATGTGATGCGAATGGAGCGCGCAGCGCGCACGTAGGGTTAGAATATGCGCTGTGCTCGCGATGCATGTGCCTAATCTAGGCATCCACACGCTGTATCGCTTCACCTGTATCCCTAATCCACCCTTGTTTCCTTCTTCACAGGTAAGCGTTTGTTCGTGTGCGGCCGTAGCGTTCAAGTTGAGTTGCTTAAAACGCTTAGGTTTGTTTTGTGTTCGTTTCAATGCGGCATTCACACGATGCATGGTGAGTAAGGTAGGTTAGCCCAGGAGGAGCTCACCTCCTGGTTGAGTCAATGGTTCAGCCTCCCTTCCCTGCGTGCACATGATGCATTAAAGGGTAGGCCACGCGAATTGCGCACGGTAAACCTTGTTTAGGTTACCCAGAGGCTCCTCGGTACGTTCTTTAAGAGAACCCGAGGAGTTTCTTAAAGCTTGCTTGCTTGGCAGGGGTAGCTGCATCTGCAGCGTGTTTGCGAACAGCGTATTATAGGTCACACTGAGAAGGGTATAATACCTGGAGTGTGGCTTGGTTCCACAGTCGCAAACGCCCCTTCATCTGCCTCTTTTGTACAGGTGGGAGAGGTTAAGGGTGATTGGTGCACGCAGCAGCTGCCTTCGGCGGCTACCACTTTTCTGCCCCAGCAAAACAGGGGCGCTGATCACAAATCAAATCACTGTGCCTCAGCCAGTACTGGCGAGGACAGTTCGACCCCAACGACATCTGCGCTGTGCACGCAACGAGAGCACCCCTTCCCTCCAAGCCCTAGCAGGGGAAACGCGTTGTGGCGTCCCCTGTCAGGCCACAGTTGCTTAGTAGCGCTGTGTTCTCTTGCCATTTCACAGGAGGGTTGCTAGGACCCATGAGACCTTCACCTTCGCAACGCCAAGTAGAGTGTGCGTGTAGGAGTGGTAGTCCTGAGTGGGGGCTAGAGCCAGTTGCCCAGTGCTCGCCCACCAGGATGGTGCCACTGTAGGGTGTGTAGGACCTGTAGGGGGTGTGTCACTGTCCCACCCTTTTCCTACAATTTTAGCTGGGTTGGTGGGCTGTGACAGTGGTTAGGTCAGTGTTTTGGCCACATAGCAAACAGGCGTTTTGCATGCCTTCATAGCTTTTGGCCACCCCTCCCTGTAGTAGACAGATAGGTAGGGAAAACAATACCTGGATTAGCACGCTGGGTATTCCCCCAAGGTTTTGCGCCAGCACAGAAATTGGGCGCATAGGGGAGGGGAGACCCGGGGCGTACCCCGTGGCATCAATAAGCCAACCCTCCAGGTTTAGCAAGGGCGCAGACTTGAGTATAATTAGGACACCACTTCTGCGGCTTGCTCTCAGGACCTTAGGATTAGCACACTCACACATACACTTAGGGGTATGGTAAACCCTGTAAGGAAGGGTAGAACCCCATGGGTCTGGACCAGTCAGGGGTCCTAACTGTGGGCTCGCTTGTCCCCAAGGAGGGAAGACACACCTTGCCTCATAACACCTTGCTTGTCATTCCCCCCTGGTGTAGTAAGCCACCGTTCTTCGTGGGCTCACCAAGGTCATTACATTAGGGCAGTACCCATGCAACACATGGTCAACAAGGCAAACACTCGCTGGGTGGCTGCAATCTTGATAAGCGGCCACCTGGCTCACGCTGGAAACCATAGGCGTGGGTCTGCAGGGCACAGACAGGGTCAGTAGACTGACGCAGGGTAATTAGTTTCGCTTCTTACGCTGGGACATAGTCTCAGCACGGGTTAGGAGCTGCCCCTCGTGGTTCTCAACGAGGTAAGTGCGGAAGATGGGGTTGATACTCCCATCTGGTTGTATGAAGGCTGACATAGGTTCCCAGGTCGCCTCGGACAACCCATAGCCATCCCACAGGGTGAGAAATTTCCAGCCCTGTTTATACTCGTGGCGAGCAATACCTGCAACCACGTAGTAACCATCGACTGCCATCTCATCGGCAGTCATCTCTTCGAGTTCGTTTGCCTCCTCTGGACTGGCAGCGTTCTCTAGGTCTATACGTTCAATCTCACTGTCGCTGAGGCGCCACTCATCCCAAGACAAGTCGTCAGGGGAGTGATAGTGCCTCAACTGCTTAGGAGCACATAGCAGTTCACCACCTAGACGTGGGCTGCACCTGACATGGATCCTGGATCCATCTATCCTGATGATAAGATAGGGTCCAAAGTAAGGGTCCTGTAGGCAGTTACGTGGCCAGGAGGGTAGGCGTGAATGGTGTACCAAAACAAGGTCACCAACCTTGAAGCTGGCAGGTCGCCGTAGGCGGTTCCGTCGGCTCTGTTCACGGTCACGAATGTGCCTCAGGTTCGTACCAGCCTGGTTAGCCAGAGACTGCTTGTGTTCTAGCCAATCTCCCACAGGGCTCTTGAAGTCCTCAGGAAAGGGGGTTTTGAAGAACCAAGCAGGTCGTCCTCCATGGAACAGTTCGTGGGGGGTGAAACCCGTAGAAGAGCTCCGCTGTGAGTTCATGGACAGAACTGCCCAGGGCACTAGGCGTACCCAGTCCTTGGTGCGCTCCTGTTTCATCAGGATTCTTAAGTTTTGCTCCACCACACGGTTCTGTCTCTCACAGAGAGGGTTAGACGTGTGAGTGTAGGGCACACCTGTGGTTACCTCCACGTTGAGGGCATTTAGCACTCGTTTGTACCACCCAGTGTCACTGCGGATGCGTACATCTTCATCAGAGTGCACCTGTTTAGGTGCTCCATAGGGTTCGAACCATTGTTCGACCAACATTTTTACAGTCTGCTCACCTGTGATTTTCTTATTGCAAGGGAACACACGGGTGAAGCGAGATAGACCACAGGTGACCACGAGGCAACTATCATAGCCGCCAAAGCGTGGTAAGCCGTGGATGTAATCCACGTAGAGAAGAGAGTTAGCACAATAGGGTATGGGTAAGCTGGAGATCAGACCCCTATCCCTACTGTCGCTCTGCTTGCTGGCATGACAGCCACAAGCATCCACAATGGTCTGCATACGCGACCTCAGTTCAGTCAGGGTTAGACTAGAGTAGAAACACTCACGGAAGAAGTCCACTGAGCGATTAGCGCCAGTGTGACCAGAACTGAGATGGGACCACTGTAGGCACCCATCCAGTCGTGCCTCAGGCACCACAATTCGGTCCTCGTAGAAGAGGTACTGATTGTTTTTATACCACTGGTGCCCGTCAATGACACGGGGTTCGAGACCAGTGTTGAGGGTTTGGAGAATTTGTTCATACTCTGACTGATAGTCGGTTAGACTCCAACCCTCCAGGATTCCAGCAGTGCGCATGGACAGGTCAAGCTGGACATCCATACGCTGGAAAGCCTCTTTGGCGAGCGCCTCAGAGCTCTCACCAATAAGCGAATCGAAGTTGCTGCGCGATATATAGTCCGACAGTTCATTCTTAATCCCGGGGATATGATGCACTGTCAGCCTGAACTGGCTCAGGTAAGTCCACCACCGTTTTAGCTTCGCTTTTTCTGGTGGTGGGCCCTTCTGAAAAGACTTCACAGGCTCCTGGTCACACAGCCAGACAATAGGGTTAGACCCCAGGAGTCGGGATTGTGACGATAGCACCAACATACCGGCCAGGAGTTCCTGGTCATAGGTGCTGTAGTTGGAACGCGCTTGGTTCCATTTCCAATTCCAGTGTCCCAGTGGCACCAGTCGCCACTCACTGGTAGGATAGTCATGTTTCAACGAACCATCACGGTTCAGTCCAGTAGTACGATAATGGCAGTGGGTTAGTTCAGCGGGGTTAAGCTCCTGCCATTGATAGATCGTACCTCCCCCCCCTACATCACTGGCATCAGTGATCAGGACTATCTCGCCCTCAGGGCGGGGTACTCCCAGGCAGTTGGAGGAGGCAATCTTCTTCTTCAACTCCTGGAAACACTCTTCCTCTCTGGAGGTACACCTCCAGGGAGTAGTTTTCTTGATTAGGTCAGTGAGGGGTGCAGAGGAGTAAGTAAAATTGTGGATGTGACGCCGATAGAAATTACAGGCGCCCACAAAACTCCTCACATCGTGTAGACCCTTCTTAGGGTCATCGCGAATCTGCATGTCCTGTAGGGGCTGCATCTTAGACGCGGCTGGTTTCCACCAGCCATACTGAAAGTGCTGCCCTGGGTCGATGTTTGTGCCGGAGGGCTCGGGGCCGGCAAGACCAGTGGGGCAGGCACGCGAGGAGTCTCCCTGGACGTTGTTATTGGGGGTGGAACCGGATACTCGAACACCAACGGAGGCGAGAGCAGCGACAACAGAAGCAAGGTCCATGCTGATTGTTATCCGGCAGAAAATCCCAGTCTATGAAGAAAATTGATGCGGATTATTCTAAATACATCTGAGTGTCCAAAACTGTCTGAAAAGATTTAAATAAATCCGATTATGTAAAAAGTTTGGCCGATCTGGCCCGCGAGTGCGCGTCAGCGGCAAATGGCGATTCCAGCTAAATTAGCGGAACGCGGCGGATTTACGGAGAATGGACCGCGGAATCAGATCCGGCATATCAGAAATATATAGGTCTTATCCTGAGACTGAGCTGCGAGGCGGCGATTCCGCCGAAGCAAAGAAAATGACCAAAATGTAGCCAATCTGGACAGAATGTCTGAAAATCTGAGCAGATGGGGCTAGCCGCACTTACACTCCCCCTCCAAAAACACACTGGGGTGTGTCGCTACGTCAACGAAGAACGTAGTGCGGGTAAGTCCCAGAAAAAGATAGAAATGTAGCCTCGATGGGGCGAAATCTGCTTGATCTGACCTGATTTGGGCTGAATTGGCACTGAATCAGGCTGGATGAACCTGAAATGAGACAGAATGAGAAGTGACGAACAGTCCTCCGTGCAGTAAAACATTAGGTTAAGGGCTAAAAAGCATGTAAACGTATCGAGGATCGATACCAAACCATGCACTGGTTGAGAATGAGGTAGATTATTGGTGGATTGAGTGGGGGAATCAAGAAATGGAGTGACATCTCAGCGCTCTGGCACAGTTTCGCTGTCGCGGGCACGCTACGGTGTCCTCGCCGAACTCTACATCGTGTTATTCCCGCTTTTCTCGTTCTGAAAAGTGCAGCATGTGCTTCAGATTTGGCGCATCTGGTGGATGATCACATGATTCAGCAAGATTGAGAATGAATTTGGGCAGAGATGAAGGAGATTAAACAAGCACAGAGTGGGAAAACAAATACAAATGTAGTCTACAGACCCTAAGTGTACAGAAGAACATCAGCGTCAACGAACTTGAGCAAAGCCGTCAACAGATCTTCGAGGAATGAGATGAGATGACAAGGAAATCAACCTAAATTGTCCTAAAATGAGGAAATTCCCTAAGATGAAGGTGAAATGAAGCAGAATGTCTGGAACTAAAACTACTAACACTTTCGTTTAGACTAAAGTTAATATATATTGTCGTTTATTCAGCTCAATTGTGCTTTCCGGCACGTTGGTTCGCGACAGGGTTGGAAAAGACGGCGTATATATACGCGTAACGTATATATACGCGTACTGTATCGCGAGAATACAATACAGTACGCGTCTTGTTCCTAGACTAGCATCTGGCGCCAGTCGCGGGCGCCGCTGAGCAAACAAACATGGCCAAGGATTAACAGCGCAAATGTGAGGCACTTTATAGAATTTGCAATGATTTTAATTTGAATTTCGTTTCATTAACATTGGTGGTTGAATTTTTCTGCCTGTCTTGCGTTTGCAGGGCGACACAAGAAGCAAGTGAAGAAGAAGGAGAAGAAGAACAAGAGGGAAGAATATGAAGAGAGAAAGAACAGAAGAAAGAAGCGGAAGAGGCGAAGGAGATCAAAGAGACGTTAAGAAGAAGACAGAAGAAGCTCGAGAACCTGCACCAGCGAAGAAGACTGCGGAGTGAAGACAAAGAAGACGAAGAAGGAGCACAAAAGGAAGAAGGTGCTGTCAGTGTCACTTGAGTGTTCGCGCGTGCTGTGAGTGTCATTTGAGTGCCGGCGCGTGCTGTGAGTGTCATTTGAGTGTCGGCGCGTGCTGTGAGTGTCCTTTGAGTGTTCGCGCATGCCGTGAGTGTCATTTGAGTGTCGGCGCGTGCTGTGAGTGTCCTTTGAGTGCCGGCGCGTGCTGTGAGTGTCATTTGAGTACAGATACATGCGCTTGCTTTATTTTTTGCTGGTTGCTCGCTTTTTGCCATTTGCCATTTTTTGGCCATTTGCTGGTCAGCCTGGGGACAGGTGCCTTTGTGAGGCTGGAATTCCTGGGGCCTTGATCTCGAACGCGATGGTTTTCAAAAATATCTGAATTATTCTTTTTTCAAAAGAAACACAATGGTTTTTAAAAAAATCCGAAACATTATTTTGTCAACAAAAAACATTGTGAGTCTACTTTTTTTGAAAAAGCACTAGGAAGGGGCATAATAGAAGCAAGTAAACCATTAGAAGCAAACCGAAACAACATGAACAAGGAAAAAATTAACAAACCATGTTCGTTTATTTTCATCGTTCGGTCGTTTGTTCATTAATTTTCCAAAAAAAATTAACAAGCAATTGCAGGTTGTACACTAAAACAGAATAGCTGCAAGTTCTAGGAACATAACTTCTGTGACCGAACAGTACTTTGTTAGGAAACGATACGATACGTTACATTACAGTACTGTATCGGAACGATACGATACATTACACGTACTGTATTGTACCAACCCTGGTTCGCGAGCATCTAACAGATTCTATGAAAATGTGGATCATGTGATGATGCATCATGATGGGACATGCTGGCCCTGGATCCTTGGCATGTAACGCGCCGAAGATTCGCTGAAGGCGCTTTACTGACAGTATATAACTGAGAGACACCGAAGAGTCCTTTATTTACAGTGGCGGCGGTGTCAATCGACTTGGACAAGGCCAATCTTTCGAATGAGTCCCACAAGACACTTGGATTCACCATTTTCGACAGTTTCAGGTCGGATTGAGCTCACATTGGCGTGTGCCAAAAATACAACGAAGCTTACGGACTTCAGAGGTTGCTGTTAGAAGTCCCTAGAGCTCCTATCTGAAGGTTGTCTGAACAATTGACGTCTGGGTTTCGTGCAACAGTGGCAGAATGATGGACAAACCTGAGGAATTCAAGGTAAATTCAAGGAATCTGAATCTGAATCTGGACTTTGGCTTCAGCATCACGGCAAATGAAGGTAAGATCTGAGTTCCTGGCGTCGCAACTGGTGCAGCCAGTACTACAGGGGGTGCCTGTAGGGGTGAATGTCACCGGCCGGTGTTTTTACTATGTACATTTGCTTCCATCTGCACGAGTAGCCAAATTCCAAAAATGCACAGACCAACAGAGACAAGATTACCCCGAATCTGCCTGAATTAAGCCTGAGTTTGGTTTTTTTCTGAACACGGCAGCACACTCCGTGGCTTTCGGCAGCGTATCTACGCTTTGTCTGCCGAACGGAGACCAAAGAAAAGTTGATTGACGTCAAATTATCAAACATTTGCAGTTCTCCACATCAGTTCGAAATCAGGAAGAATGAACAGTGGATTGAGCAGAATGTGGTTGGGGCGAGGCTGAAGTCGGCCAAGCACGAATACATGTGACCACCAACCTGTCTGGTCGGGCTCTCGTACGGCTTGGGCGCTGCAGATCAGCGGCCGAACTTGAAGCTTGGTCCTCATTTGGCTCCTGGGCTGGCCTGACCGCAGGAGGGGGGATCGACGGATCAGCCCTGGAATGTGGCTGCTGAGGGCCGTAAAAGGCTGGATCTCGATTCACCACAGGTCGTTTTCCGTCGCTCTCCACTTGTGTGTCTGGTTTCGACAAACAATCTGTCAGGAGTACGCCAATTTCGGGGTGCTTCTTGAGGAAGTCGATGAACCCCTTGGTGTATCCATGGACAAAAGAATGGGCTGGTTCCCAGTTGTTGTGACTGGAATCAAAGCCCCTCCACTCACACAGAAATTCCCATTCGCCCTTGGCGTCACGTCTTGCTTCAACAATCCTCTTGAGTTCGTACTTTCCCCCTTCGATGACCCGATCAGACAAATGTTTCGCAGTCCAAAAAAGGGGTTTAACCCGGTCCTTGGGGGAGGGGATCTCTCTCTTGAGGCGAGCGCCCGAAACGTCAATTTCCCTGCTGACATCCACACGAATCCTCCACCTGTTCTCACCTAGACGCGCTGTAACAGCGAATGGCCCCTCCCACAAGGGAAGAAGCTTGTCATCTCCGTCCAGGGTGGTTTCGGATTTTCGAAGCCAAACTCGATCATCAACTTCAAAATTGTGGGGGTTTTTTCGGCCTTGATTCTGGACCCAAAGCCAGTCAGCTTGATGCTTCTCGATTAATTTCGAGACAGTTTTATCTGCTCGTTGGACTTCGTCCAAAAACAACGAAGCATCTTTACAGGGGCGAGGATTATTCAACGGCATGTTCCACCAACACTTCTTTCGTCCAAAGACAATTTCATTTGGAGAAAGGCCATGATACAAAGTCGTGTTGTGGTAACGGCGAAGCATGGCGAAAAGAATCTCAAGCCAGTGGAAATCCTTCTCACTCGCGAGCTCCTTACGAAGCATATTTATAAGTGAGCGGCCGGCTCTTTCGCCAGGCAGCGCTCGATGCGAGTGGATTTCACACCTGAGGTGGTGGATTCCAAGGCGAGCACATAATTCCCTCCACCATTCGGAGGTGTACTCTTTGCCTGAGTCCGTAACCACCTCGGATGGGACGTCCCAACCTCCCATCCAGGTCTGCTCGCACCATTTGGCGGCAGCCTTGCCAGTCATCGACTCGATGTTGCAAGGCAACACCTGCATGTAGCCGGAATGACGGCACTGAATAAGGAGCACACCATTGACTTTTTTGTTAGTCCAATGGCACTCTTCGTCATCGAGCTCACCAAGGTAGAAAAAATCACTGGTGACTCTGTTAAAGAGGCGCTCCGGAATAGGATGAGGCCTCAGATGGCCGTGCTTCTTCGCGCTGGGGGGCGTCGAGACAGCACATTGGGCACATCCGGCGGCTACTTTCATGCAATGAGTATATAGCCGTGAGCCAAACAACCTATGTTTAATCATCGACCATAATCGACGACCATGTGCGTGGGGGGACTCCCATTTATGCCACCAGTTTAACACTCGGGGGGCCAGGGCGTCTGGTACGCACAATTTACCCTCCATCCACAGCTTCCCCCCATCCAACGAATACTCAGAAAAAATCCCATCCTTGTGAGCATCTTTGGATTTGAGATTTCCAAAGACCTCTTTAAACATGGGATCCTGCAGATAATCGGACGTCCAGTCACGGATGATAAGGGAATCTTTAGGCAGGGGTGGAGTTTTGGCCGGATCTCGACGCTTAATGCCCTGGATCAACCGAAATCGACTTACTCGTCGGGTATAGTCAAACCGTTTCACACTCCCTGAGGAGGGATCGGTGACTTTCTCCACGACTTTCAGTGTTTTGGTGCAGATCTCATGAGCATGCGCCGGATCTGAAAAGGCCGTGATGTCGTGACACGGCAATGCATGCTGTTTAACTGCGCATTGCATGCATTCACGTCGGAGGAGCTTTTTTTCCTCTTGATCCCACTCGATCACGACGTGGCGGTCCTGCTCCGTACCATGGATGTTGGTACTTTGCAGCCCCTCTGAAGCGGGGTAAGCCCATCGGCTCAGAGCATCCGCTACCGTGTTATGTTTTCCAGGCAAATACGACACATGGAGGTCAAACAGAGAGAGAAATTCGTGCCATCTGGCCCGTCGACCAGCTGGGCTCGCGACAGTATCAATGTGTTCAGTGGCCCAATACTCCAGAGATCGATGATCCGTCAGGACCTCGACTCGATTGGTGCCAACCCACGATTGGTACTTTTTTAGAGCGCAAATTATGGCATACGTTTCTTGCTCACGCGGCGACCATTGCATTTGGCGTGGGGCTAGCTTCCGAGACCAAAATGCAAGAGGGTAATGATCGCCGGTGGCTTCATCAACCTGTTCAAGGACAGCTCCGATCGCGTACCTAGAAGCGTCGGTTCTAATGTAGAAGGGTCGGTCAAATTGGGGCACATGCAACGTGGCGACTTCACAGAGGGCCGCCTTCAAGTGATGGAAGGCCTCCTCGCACTCGTCAGTCCACTTGACACGAACCTTTGAACCTGCCCTGCCCGCATCTCTCCCTACCTTCAATAATTCAGTGAGGGGGGCAGCAAATTTGGCATAATTCGGCACAAAAGTGTGGTAAGAATTGCAACAACCCAGGAATCCTCTCAACTCCGTGATCGTCTCAGGGCGCTTCCACTTCTGAATAGCGACGAGCTTCCCTGGACTGGGTCGTCGGGTGCCATTCTCAAGGAGAGAACCACAAAATTCGACGGATTTTAAAAATAATTTTCCCTTCTTTGGCCCACAAATCAGCTGATTGGCATCAAGAATGTCCAAAACTTGGTTCAGCTGCTTTTCATGTAGGGCCACCAACTCAGCTTCGGTCAGTCCCTCCCCCTCCGTCGCGATGATTATATCATCTATGTACACACTCACGAAGGCACGAAGCTCAGGATGGGCTGTAAAAAGCACATCCTCCATCATTCTTTGAAAAAACGAAGGGGCGTTCTTCAGGCCCATGGGCATGACCGTCCACTGGACTGGGCCACATGGCGTGCACATACAGGTGAGAGGTCGGCTGTCCTTCCTCAACGGCATTTGGTGAAAGCCGTGACGGAGATCCAGCACAGAAAACAAACGACCTCTTGCCCTCTTGGCGATTTCCTCCTCAATGAGGGGCAGGGGATGTGAATCCGCCTTGGTTTCGGCGTTGAGATTGCGAAAATCAACAACCATTCGCCAACCATCAATAGTGTTTTGGTCTGCAGGCGGCGGCTTCGGGACTGTGAAGGGTGCACAGCACCATTCGCTGGTCATACAACCCTCAAGCCAACCAAATTCCCTGAGATTTCTCTCGATGATTTTTCTGAGGATCTCATGTTTATGTCCATGGTTCTCATAAGGGCGCTGTTTTTTTGCCTTGTACCCTTCACGAAGCTCGATGAAGGCTTCACCGAACTGCCCACGGACAGGGGGGTCTTTGATCAACTTTCCCGAAAGGGTTGTGTCCTTCCGTTCCTCAAAAATCTTTTCTCTTGACTTGGAACACAATTCAGTGTCCACCTGATCGCCAGGAATTACTGTCGAAAAAACTTTGGCGACTTCTTCGGCCTTGGCAGGAAGAATCTTCTTACGGATGTCCCTAAACAGGTCCGTATCAACTGCCTCTTGAAGATAGGTGGGTCGAGTGTCGACATTCCAAAGATTATCTTCGTGATCCAGCTCCTCGAAAGGATCTATGAAAGCTTCCACACGTGGCTTTTCATAAAAAACTCTGAATTTGCGGCGCGATTTGAAATTTTTCTTCGCCCGTGCACTGAAGATTCTTTTCGATGTCGATCGTATTGGGGAAGAGGGAGACGAGGCGGATCCATTTGACGTTGGATCACCTTGGGTATCTGACGGACAAAAATCAGAAAAAATAGATTCATCATCAGTACCACGCTCAACCTCAGATTCAGACCCAACACAGGAATCAGTACCAGAATCAGCAGAATTAGAGTCAGAAAGCTTTCCATCCACCAGGAATGCAAGCGAACTCCAGGACCGCTGTGGCAGGGGACCTGTGTCGTCCCTGGCATACAGCTTAATCTTCCTGGGAAGTTCGATGTAATCTACACAAATGTCTTGTAATTCCTGAAACCAAGGCTTGTCGTCCCACAAGGGCACAACTAAAATTGCCTGGGTTTTATCTTGCTTGATTTTGTGGATGACCTGCTGGATTAAGTGAAACGGAGGATTAATCCACAACTTCTTGTCCCATTTATGGGTCCAAGCGTCGCTAAAGTGCTTGTCAAAGCGCTTGTTCTTACGGTTAGCAAAGGCATCATACTGTGGCCAAAAGGAATGGTGTTCATGAAAATATTCACAAATTGCATCGCGCCATTTGTCGACAACTCTGTAGGATGAAGAGTGCCAGCGCGAAGGGCGTCGTGGCTGGGAGTCCCTACGAAGACATTCTAACTCTCGGGAGTAATCGGCACTCCCATTCACCTCTGCAATGGTGACATCTTTGCCAAATTTTGGTGTAACTTTTCGCTTCAAAAATTCTTCTGCACTTTTAAACCCTGCGTGCAAAAAACGAAATTCAGGACGCTCCAAGGGACCTGACTCCAGCAAAAAACAACGCCGATGACCTACGGGCGCCACCCTGTTCTTGCTAAGCCAAGGATGGCCCAAGTAAAGGTCATACTTTATGTCGGCACGATAGAACCAGTCGCCCTTAAGGACAACTTCCTCCACATTACCTTCTTCCCAAAGGTCTTGAGCGACCAAATGAGTTGATATATAACAACCGCGTTGCCCACCTGCGAGAGAATGTCCAGAAACTCCCTCGAGGGTAACAGGATAAAGCGAATCAATCACGCAGTCGTCGGGTAAGAAAGAATTGGATTGGAGATTTACCTCTGATCCATTGTCACACAAACAAGTGGCGAGGTGGAAATTTCCCTTGCAATCAGAGACCCACAGCTTTGTGACAAACTGACGGGCCCTGTGCTTGGACTGTACACCAACCTCGTCCACTACAACAGAAGGATCCGCTGCCGGATCCAGGGGAGAGGAGACAAGCGACCCTACATCAAGTAATGGTCGATCTGGAATCTGGGGATCCTGCCTGAAATCGCCTGGGGAGGGGCGATTTTCGTGGCTCCCCTAGGCGTTCTGACCTCCAGTGGATGCGTTAACATTGTGAACACACCCTGATTCGTCGACCCACTCATCTTGAAACGGATCATCTGCTGGATTCAAGGCATTTTCCACATAATCTCGATCCGCATCGGACACCTGATCTGCACCTGAGACCTGATCCACACGATGGTTACCCTTTCCACGTCCACGGCCACGGCCGCCGGATGATGGACCTCCACCGTCGCCACGCCCTCTGCCCTTACCAGAGAAAGGGGTTCCCGAAGGATTTCCCTTACCTTTACCCTGGGATCCTGGAGCATTTCCCTTGTTTGTACCGGATTGACGGGTTTGGCCTGGATTTCGATTTCCGCCTCCGGCGTTGCCATTGGGAGTTTTCTGGCCGTTCGGCTGCCCACCGGAGCCGGATGGAGTCCGATTTCCTGGGCCTTGGGACCCGCCAGGGCCTCCAGTATTTTTGTTTCCACCGGAGGGGGGCGAATTCCCTTTTCCAGCCTTCCCACCATGCACCTGTCTGTCATTCCTGTCTGAATTCTGCGGATTACTGATATTTTCACCAATCACCTTGTGATCGTAAGGAGACCATCGGTGATTACCAGTAGAATGCGTCTTAGCTCGGTTCGTAGAACCTAAAAGAAGACAGATGCTACAGTGATCCTGAACATTCCGGGTGTCATTCACCTTTTTGTTGCCCTTTTGGGCCCCATTTTGGGTGTTTTGCTGGGTATTCTTGTTTCCCCCAAGACCCTCATGGAAATTTTGATTGGCGGCGTCAGCGAGCCGCTCAACCTCTTCCCACAGTTCCTGCGGGGTGAACGAAAACACCCATTTCCTGGCCTTCAGGCGATGGCCGTGGAAACTTACTCCCCTGTTGAGGACTTGGACAAACAAGTCCCGATCCTCGTGTTCATTAAACTTGATTTTCCACGTGTTTTCAGTGAATTTCACCTTGGTAAACGACGTGGGGGAACACTTTTGAAGTGATTCCCTGACGGAAAACCTGTTGGCCGAGGCATCGAAGCCTTCGACCTCCGCCCACCAGGTCTTGACCTTTTCTTCGGACTGTTTGTTCCGAAGGGTGGCGGCAGTTTCGGAGGGGATTTTGTCAAAAATCAGATTTTTCAGCTCAGCACTAGAACATTTTTCGCCTGAATGTTCGGATTCTTCCACTAGATTCCAGAAGCGCTGTCTCTTGTCTTGCACTTCGTGCAAGATTAATCGCGAGAATGAAGGAAAATTCTTCAACATCTGGTGGTAATGGTCCTCTGGCAGCCGGGATCCACGTACCTCCAACTGTTCCCACACCTCATCAAAGGTAAGGGGGGAACTTGAATCCTCACGATCACTCCAGGTCCTGAGCCAAGTGTTGGCCGGCGCTCCCTCAAGGCAGTCCAAGAGGGCCATCAGGAACTGATCATCTTGGAGTTTTTGAGTCTTAACCCACAGTCTAAATTCCCGTTGGAACTGAGGCCAACGTCTGGGGTTTCCATTATACTTCGGTTGCTTGGCAACCTGACGAAGTCGCAATGAAGTAGGATTTAGAAGTGAATCCAGCCCAACACCGGCTGTAATGGCAGACACCTTGGCGGCATCATTCGCCACACCAGCTCCGGCGAGGGTCTGGGCGAGCAACAGCTGGGCTAAGGCATTGGAATCAGCAGCAGGAGGGGCAGTACGGGAGGCAGTTCGCTTGGCATTCTGCGCCTCAGTCCTAGCCTTCGCCATCCTACTCTGAGATCGAGAGATTGTAACCCTCTCCTTTAGTTTGGTCCTGCTGATCCTTGCATCGGTGGTCTTAGAGTCCACCGAAGGAGCAATTGAAAAAATTTCTGTCGCCTCCTCCGACGGTTCTGTTGTTTGTTCCACCGATGATGCGCCCTCAGACCGCATGTGCGTCTTGAAAAGATCTTTAATTCCCAGCGTTTGAATGATGAGTTGCATTTGATCTTTGAGCAATTGGAGCTCAGTATCTCGCTGGGATCTGCAAGAGCAGTCGGCAGGACAGTACATACCGTGTCCTGAAGGGCCTGAGCAGGCTGTCGGACCGCTGATCTCGGTGGTCCGCAGCCAGGAGTCCACTTGGGGAGCTCCTTCAGCCCTAATTTCCAGGCTTGCCTGCCTGGCTGCCTCTAAAATTCCTTCCTCAACCGCGGCGGCTAGATCGTCGCGAATGGAAACAGGGGGATGAGGGGCGGAGGGCCCGTCAAAAGGTGCCTTGGTCTTCTCCTTTGGGAAGGGGCTTGCCTCCCAGATCTGCAAAAAAATGGCAAAAGAATCATCTTCTTGAGAACGCCACCACATCCTGGTATTAATTTCTTCTTGAAGGAGGAAAAAATATTCGAATAAAAAATCAGAGGCGATTCTTTCTTGTCCAATCAGCTTAGACGTGGCTAAGAGACAAAGGGCCTCAAGCGCCTCAAGGTTACGGGTCACTTCTGAAGACAAATGGTTGTCCCATTGTGCCCAAGAGGCTGGTCGATTATAGCTAGGTAGCTCACCTGGACCACCCATCTCAATGTCGTCGATGTCGGCTTCGATGGTCTCGAATGTTGGACATTGAGAAGGGATGTGGGTACCTGCCAGCTCCGTAAGGTCTACGGGAGCGTTGCCATCGTCGTAGGCTGGGAGATTCCAGCTGCTTGATGGCCAATTTCGACTGGGATTGTGGTAATTTGGGTCCCCACAGCTGCTGATTTGTGCCCTTCTTGGGCAGCTTGGGCTTGCACAAGGCATTCCTTTCAAGGCCTCGTTCGCGCAGCACCATGGCAGCGTAATTGTTACGTCTCCAGGAGCGGCGGGGTTGACGGGGCCATACTGGGGAGCTAACTGTGGTTGGGACACCAAAGGAACAACATTCAGGTAGCCTCTGCTACCATGAAAGTGCTGCCCTGGGTCGATGTTTGTGCCGGAGGGCTCGGGGCCGGCAAGACCAGTGGGGCAGGCACGCGAGGAGTCTCCCTGGACGTTGTTATTGGGGGTGGAACCGGATACTCGAACACCAACGGAGGCGAGAGCAGCGACAACAGAAGCAAGGTCCATGCTGATTGTTATCCGGCAGAAAATCCCAGTCTATGAAGAAAATTGATGCGGATTATTCTAAATACATCTGAGTGTCCAAAACTGTCTGAAAAGATTTAAATAAATCCGATTATGTAAAAAGTTTGGCCGATCTGGCCCGCGAGCGCGCGTCAGCGGCAAATGGCGATTCCAGCTAAATTAGCGGAACGCGGCGGATTTACGGAGTATGGACCGCGGAATCAGATCCGGCATATCAGAAATATATAGGTCTTATCCTGAGACTGAGCTGCGAGGCGGCGATTCCGCCGAAGCAAAGAAAATGACCAAAATGTAGCCAATCTGGACAGAATGTCTGAAAATCTGAGCAGATGGGGCTAGCCGCACTTACACATACCCCACGTCGAAACCCAAATACTCCATCTCCTCTTTCATAAACTCGCATTTTTCGAGTTTGATTCGGAGATGGTTTTCTTGACACACAGTGAAGAATTCACGGAGGAGAAGGACATGGTCCTCTTTGGTATTAGTACCCAAACTCACGTCGTCGATGTGAGGTTCCATTTCTGCACCCCGAGAAATCAACTCTTGTACTAGAGGCCTGCGCCTCAGTATGTACAAAATTTTGTTCATAAGCTCCTGGAAGAGCGCTGGGGCGTTAGCCACCCCGAAAGGCATAACCTTCCACTTGAAGACACGACCCTTAGGGGTTATAAAGGCAAGCAGCTCCTGAGCTGCGGCGGTTAGGTCAACCTGCCAGAAACCAGAGCGTTTGTCCATTTTGGTCTTATACCTGCATTTGGCAATACGCTCCAGGGTGTTTTCCATGTTAGGAATACTCCCTGAGTGGTTCTGGGTTTTCTTGTTGACCTCACCATAGTCTACAACAAGACGTAGAGCAGTCGACCCTGGTTTAGCAACAAGGAAACAGGGGCTGCAGTGATGGGGATAGTCCCCATGTTTGTACTCTTCAACGAGGCCAGCATCAATGCATTCTTGGATCTGGCGCTCGATTTCTTCAACCTGTTCCTGTGGAGCGGGATAGGGTCGACGCCTCACTCGCGTCTTTTCAAATTCTGGTTTCAATTTCAGGTCCATCTGGACCAGTTTTTTGCAAGATAGGGGAGGCGGCAAGGCGCCGAACACCTCCTCATAGGTTATAAGCAGTTTCTTCAGGCGGGGGTCAAGGTTAAGACTCTCGACTTTCTGAAGGAAATCCTCCTCAGCATGGAGGTTGCTTTTTCCATGTTCTTTCTTTTTATGCCGATCAGCAGTTTCGGCAGGTACAGTACCATCGTCCCACTCAGGGGGACATTGCTGCCCATAGTGTAGAGAGTACACTAGAGGTATCTCAGGATCAGGCAGCGTATAGGACTCATCGTCCTCCTCAGACCAGATGGAGTATTTCCAGGTCTGTCTGAGGTATTGCAGCCGCTCTTGGCGCTCAATACCTTCGGCTTTCAGGTACAACAGCCGTCGGAGTTCTTGCGTGTCATGCTCAGACAAGGGCATGTTATTAGCAGCAGGCCGTGCCAGAGCATCAGTACTCCGGGCCACGGGTTCACCTGTGTGCACAGGCTGCATGTGTAGCACTGGTTTCCCAACAGAGGAAGCGGGTTCAGAGGTTGACTCTAGATCTACCTCCTCTAGCAACAGTTGGGCCAGGAAAGCACTATGTTTTAGGTCAACACAGCTGGGATCAACAAAGGGAATAGTGCTGGCGATCTCAGACAGTTGGTCGTCAGCATCCTCTTTTACAGCTGCAGGTTCCAGATAGTCATCAGGAGACTCACACCCTGTAAGTGTGGCAGATAGGTGCTCAGGAGATCGATTTTTGAGATCATAAAGGGTCAGGCCACGATTTTCGGCCATGACCTCTTTTAGTAGCACCTGGTCCAGGTCACACAGGGGTACAGGATTGAGAGATCCATCGATGATGGACAGGAAACTGGCCCACTCAGGGGCCTGCATAGCTGTGTCTGAGTCCTCAGGCACATAGATGGGGCCGTCGGGGAGTTGCACTCTTCCCACGGTCATTCGATCAAGCATACGGCGCCAGTAAGCATGTTCACCAGAGACACCCCAGTCAGGGGTGCACATAACAACCCTTCCTCCCTCATAAGCGATCTTGGTTAGAACCTTCGCGAGCAGGGAGAAGGGAGGGTTAGCATACGCTAGGCCCATTGCTTTCCAGAAGAAACGGAAAGCATTGTTCATTTGTTTCGAGCAGTACAACTGCATGATGTGCTGTTGTTGGCTCGCAAACAATTCCACCTGGATCTCATCCAGGTTTACCTGAAGGGCCGCCAGTCCATTTTTGAGAACATGACGGGCCAGTTGGTAGTTTTCAGTACGATAGTTCGTCTTGGCTGCGTAGCGCAGCCCAGACTCTTTTCGTCCTGACAGCTCCAAAGGAACGGAGAATAGCCCACTGCAAAAGTCGCAGTGCAAAGAGTAAGGACACTGTAGGGACAGCATTTTAACCTGGGGGTTTCTTCTTAGAAAGTCAGTGCGAATGACAATGTCAAAGGCGTCAGTGTCCAACACTCTGCAGTGTTGGGTCACGGTTTCGTCGCCCAGACATATGGTCACATCGACCCCCCCCAAGGAATGGATGGTACGCCCATCCCCTACTCTTATGGCCACAGTCTTAGTCTTCCTGAAAGTTTTAAGCAGGCGCCGGGCCACTATGGAAAGTGTTGCACCGGTATCAAGCACTGCTCGAAAAACCTGATCCCCGATTTTCACGAGGATCCAGAAAACCAAGTCCTCCTCTTCGGAGCCGCCCCCCTATTCCTCATCAGGGAATTTCACATCCACTCCTGCAGCCATGAGGGACTTGGCCATCCAGGCCAAGCGCCTCTTCTTAGAATTATTCCCCTCAGGGGTAGCGGTATCCCCTTGGGGTCGCTTCTGGGGGACACCTGCGGCAGGAGCGGGTGTGGCAGCAGGAGTAGGCGTTGCAACAGGCGCTGATGAGCGCCTCTGGGGGTTAGGGGGTCCAGTTTTGCCACCCCCCTTGCCACCTCCTTTACCTTTATCCCCATTTGGGGGATTCCTGGCGGGCGTCGGGGTCTTCTGGCGCTCCGCCTCCTGACGCTTGAGTTTGTCACTCTCGCGTTTCTTGATGTGGCATTCGTCCTCATAGTGACGACGTTTGCCACAGTAACCACAGGTGATGGTACACCTGAAGTGGTCCTGATGGGTCACAGTTTTCCCATCTTTAGTATGCTGCTGACGTTTCATCTGCAGCATACAGCCACTGCGGAGATCGCAGTCAGAGGCATGACAGGGTCCCCCCTTGTCATTGACAGGTCGGCAGTAAAACAGGGGGGGTGTGCCTGCATCAGTTGGAACCTCGTTCATGGCACGTAGGTTGCCCCTCCCTTTACCGCCTCCCTGGTGTAAAGGGAAGCTCAGGACAGGACAGAACAAGGTTGGTTTCTTCTGTGGACCTCTGCATTTGGCAGGGTCAGAATTACAGCAATTATGTCTAATTTTTGTATGTTGTGCATGACATAGCCCCATATAAGTTATTTGCTGTGGTGCGTCGCAGATGCCGCTATTTGGGCACTGCAGGGCACGCGTGCGCACTGATTTGTGCATTGTTTTCTTTCTGAGAAGCACTGATTTTTATTATAAAAAGATCTGATTTTGTAGGATTTTAGCATGTTTACAGTGTATGTATTGTGCTGAGCGTCCATTGTTGTTTAGGCCATGAAACGGCTTATCTGTTGAATCACTCCGTATCACCAAGTCAAGATTGATCAACTCATTTGATTTATTGCGTGCGGCAATTACAAGAAGGGCGTCGTTTCAAGGTTTTCAAAATGGGACTGCAGGAGATTCAAAATGAGAGGTTTGAAAATTCTGAGTACTGGCCGAAACAAGACTCTGAGGTCTTGAAATATTCAACAGATAAACACGACGTTTCTTTGCCTTTGCCTGTAGCTGCAGATGAGATCAATAATGAAGCGGTACCCAGAACCCCATGGCCAGGTTACGGCATACAACCGGTCTCCGGTCCACTAACCCCATGTACGGCGTGTTCCGTGCCGTGAAGCCCCGCATCGGCAACCGATGCACCGCCAGCGGAGATTTGTATATCAGAATGTCAGGAATCAACAGGGTTTTATTTTCATATTGTTTCCGTCAATTTTTACGCTTCCGTTCTGATATTCACTGTTTTGACTGCTGGCGGTTGGTTCGCGACTTTACCGTAACCGCCAGTTTAACTGTTTATAATGGAAATTTTAACGCTATCCGCGACGAAGGCTCCAAAGTCGCCAGGAACTGCATGGATGCTTCCGCAATTTTCATAATTAATACTCGCAACCTTAATCCGAATTTTTCGGGATGTCGAAATCGGATTTTCGACTTCGACATCCCCGCACTTGATTTGACCTCTTTCGAGTGGACCTACGTGCTTCCGTATGCACGAATCAACTTCCCTTTTATCCTGCCCTCCATTTGTCTTAAAGATATGGGCAAAATAAAGTTGATTCGTGAGGCCACTTGTGAAGGTCATATCTCGTGTTGCTTGCGAGTATTGACGATAAGGAAACGTGGGATGTATTCACAATACTCCCGACGTAATTTAGGAAGCTTTATATGCCTTGCGTTTCCACACATGCGCGCTAGTGTAATGGATCATGGTCAAGAGGGTAGAGTTTGCGTTATAACTCTTTGGCCATGATGTTGCGTGCGTTAAGATAACTTTCGAGTGTAGCGCGCAAGTGTTGGTGTTGCATAGGAACTCTCCTTGAGTTCCTATGAGCGATTGACACAAAGTTATGCCCTTGGAGGGGCATGACATATCGTGGTGGGAGCTACATTTTTAGGCAATATTTGGTATGTGCCATGTGTTGTGTTGCGTGCCCATTTGGCGGGCCCATTGCTCCAAGACAAGCCCGCCAATGGACCTCATATTGTGCAAGCCCCTTCTCCGTACTCCCTACAGTCAATTGCGAGCCTAACCTTCGTGAAGGGAAGCTTGTGTGGTGATCCCGAAGCGATGCGTTGGGAGCAAGGTGTGTATTTTACTTTTTTCCATATTTTCATGTGCCCACTTGGGAAGCAGCGCTCGTAACCTTTCAAGGCGCCCCAAGTGGAGCACATATGTGGGATCGAAGGTCATTGGTGTCAAGTCATTGTGTTTAGAAGGATTAGTTGATTGCACGATCCAAGCCAAAGATATTATAATATAATTGTGTGCCTTTTAAGGCACTTTGGTTTGTCTTTGTGCCAATTTTGCCATTTTTGGTTCGTCATGATGTCAAGTGGCGAACGTATATCTCAACGTTGCGCTCAATTGACATCATGACCCAAGTATGTTATAAGGGTACATACTTCGGTAGCCAACATATCTTGGACCCGGCGAATAACTCCTCTTAGGCTTGGCATACCGTGGCCGCCATGTTGGCGATTTGGGACTATCCCAAATCATGGGCTCACATGGCGACCCTGCCATGCCCAATACCGGAGGAGTTGGGCGACGCCCCGAAGATATGTTGGACATATATGACTTGATACCAATCCTATGGCACGCTCCGGTCCGAGTCGGGCATGTGCCTCATTTGCCCTAACCATGAGTGTGCGCAATTTTGGCCATTTTGAGCAATTTTCCACTTTTGCTGCCCGCCGTGCCCCATGTTCTAACCTTCGTGCACGCCGGACGCATGGACCAATGGACCATATATGACATGGGTGTTATGGGTAATGGTCCCCATGGTCCACACACCACGTGGGCGAAGCGGAGCCACCTTCGTTAAGGCGCTAGGCCAAATTGAGTATGGGCAATTTTGCCATTTTTGCATTTGTGGACCCAATTGGGATAGTCACCACGCCGAGTGGCATGGAGATCTTTGAGAGCCAAGGGCATGGGAGTCTCCGTTGGACTCCCGGTGGATCACGTATGGAATGCTGGATCCGATCTCCAAGCCGGCGTGGAGATATACTATTGGGAGCACATTGAATTTTGGCTCATTTCAAGCAGCCAAAATGACCCAATTTTGGGACCCCAATTTCCCCCTTCCGTGTGGTCAATTGGCGGCCCCATTTCTCTAAGCCCATAGGGAGCCCGGACCTAAATCCAAGTTGTACACTCAGATATAAGTCCTAGGTCCTGCCTCCTACCCTGTGAGCCATTGGCCTTACCTTGGCCGGGCGAGCCACGCGTGGGAATGACGCCAATTTTGGTGATTTTGGCATCATGACCCCACTTGACTCGTCCGTGTTGCCCTGATGCCGGGACCTCAGAGGGAACCAGGTTGGGTGAGGGCTCCAGGGTGTTCGTACTCGAAGGGCATAGGGTCAGTTGCCTCGTCCCTACCTCTGGCGGGTCCGGACGAGGGGTCAATTTTGGAGTTTTTCAAGCTAATTTCAGTTTGGGCTGAAACAGCCCATTTTCAGCTACCAACTCCTGGGTGATAATGGCGGGGCCATATCTCTGGCTCAGAGAGGAGTTGGGACCTGCCGTTAAGGGAGCATAGGGAGCCACTGTCGGTTGGCCTTGGAGCCCATTGGTTCCCAGGAACTCGCCTGTGGCTGTGCGGGACACCTCTCCCATTGGCAGGGTTTCAGGGTCCGGACTGAGCAGGGCATGGGTTGTGTTTGAGCCCCCGCCCCCATCAGCCACTGAGAGGGTCGGACCTGGGATTGGGATATGAGTCGGGACTGAGTGTCTATTGTCCCTTGATGCCCTTACCCCAGTCCAGTCTTAACCCCATGTGTACATATCCTGATGTGTTGCTGTACATACTTTCGTTCCCTCTTTGCAGAGTGGCAAGGATTCTGAAACGCTTTGTCACATGACACAGGCGTATTGATGCCCTTGTGAGCGTAGTGCCTTGCCTGCCTGCTCACTTGTGCGTGTCACCGCAGCGTCCCGTGGCCGGCCCCCCACGGGAACGCGTCAAAAGCGTTTCACCGCCGCGGGGTTACCCAACCCTCGCGTGCCACTCGGGGCCACAGACCCCGAGCAGCGCGTCGCACCAGCGCGGCGCAGCTCGCAGCTCGCAGCGCAGCGCAGCGTCTCGCAGCGCAGCGCAGCAGCTCGCAGCGCCACTCAGCGACAGCGCCGAGTTTGTCACGGAGCCCGCAGCGCCGTCCAGAACATCGTCCTGACCGCGCAGCGCCCGTGGAAGAGGTGCACAGACCAGGACTCCTGCATCAGCCCCGTCGGCCGACCCGGAGTCCCAACGGCCGACCAGTAAGGCCGCGTCAACCACCTCCACAACCACCGGCTGACCAGCACCAGCCGCACTTCCAATCCAGTGCTGCAGCACCCTCCCCAACAACCACAACCAGTTCGTTGAATTGAACGAGTGCACATCAAGGACTTCAAGACCATCTACGCCCCCGCTGCCATGGTGAATTGGCAGGAAGCGGGCAGGACGTGGCCGCGGCCCCACCCCCATGCAGCACGCCTGCTGCGTGGGTTGGTTTGGGACCAGCATTACCGCCACAGCAACCCCCAGTGCGAAGGGGGCATGCCCAGGAGCTTCGAGCTCCGCACGGACATCGCCCCCGACCGCCTGCAGGCCGTGGAGGACTGGCTGCGGGCGGAGGGGTACGAGTACCGCCACCAGCAGAGGCGCTGGAGGGCGTGGACCCGGCCGGACAGGCCCGGGGAAGGGCTGCGTCCCGACGGGATTGAGGAGGACGAGGAGCCCAACGCCTACCCGTCGGGCGCCTCGATCAACGTCTCCCTGTGGGACGTGATCGAGAAGAAGTTCCCGGAACCGGGGAACGAGCGCAGGCTGCAGGGCAGCAGCAGCGCGTCTCCGGCGACGGAGAAGAGGTCCGCCGGGGACAAGAAGAGGGACCGGAGGTGGCGGGAGTACCAGGAGTCCCTGGCTGCCGAAGCCGCCCAAGGCGCCAAGGGCGGAACCCCAGCCCCCAGTCCCCAACGGCCCAATGGTGGACACCACCCCGGCTCCACCACCCTTGGCGACTACATCCAAGTCGCCAAGCAGACCCAGGCCAAACCCCGTCCGCTGCTCCTGAGGGCCCGGCAGGCCTCAGCAGGCCCCAGCAGCGACATCGAGTCGGCCCACCGCGGGAGGACGCCGGCCGACCAGGCCAGCTCCAGCAGCAGCGTCGCTCCCGAAAGGGACGTGGCGCGCGCCTGTGAGCGCGCCTGTGAGGTGCCCTGCAACCGTCGGGTTGCCCGGCAACGGGCCAAGCAGTACAGCGCTGCTGTGGAGGGCGCCGCCGGCATCGCCCAGGAGGAAGCTGCGCAGTGGGCGCATGGCATGGCCATCCACACCCAGACCGTGGCGGCCATTGCGGCTGGACTCACGGCCGTGGCCGCCCATGGGGTAGCGACTGCCCAGGTCAACGGTGAGTTGGCGGCAGCCGACGAGGAAGCCCGCCTGACGCAGGAGGCCATTGCCTGCAAGGAGGCCGAGGTGAAGGCGCTGGGGGAGGCGCTTGCCCAAGAGAGGGCAAAGAAGGAGGCGGAGGAAAGGGCCCACGCCGAAGCGACGGCTAAGGCCCATGAGGATGCCGCCAAGAAGGAAGCCATCGAGGCCGCGCGACGGAAGGTCGCTGAGGAGAAGGCCAAGACGGAGGCGGAGCTGGCGGCGTTGGAGGCGCAGAAGGCGCAGCTGCTGCAGGCCCGGGAGACCGAGGCGGCTCGTGCTCGGGAAGAGGCCGAAGCGCGGGCTACCGCAGCCACCGCCGCCGCAATGGAGGAGGCAGAGGCCAAACTCCGCCACGAGACTCCCCCGGGAGGATCGCGAGTGGAGACCCTTCGAAGGCTTTTCGAAGGGGACGCCTCCTCCAGGATGAAGCTGGATGAGGCGGACACGGGCAGCAGTGGGAGCGGTAGCACCACCGCCCGTCGACGGAGGAAGGGCAAGGGGAAGACCCCCGAGAGGCCGCGGAGGCCAGCGGGTGGGCACCCCCACGACAGTGACCCCTTCTTCACCGCCAGTGACGGGGATGAACGAGGCCGTCGACATCGCCAAGTGGTGGCTTGGACGGGCGGAAGTGGCGGAGACGTCCCCATGGAAGGTGAGGATGAGGATCCCCCTCCTCCCTACCGGAGCTCCGAGTCCTCCGTGACCGAGACGCCCAGGTGGGGCGACATGGACGAGGATGACGACATGGACTTCGGCATCACGAGGAGGCGCCCATCCTCGGACCCACCGAGGCGACCCGGCGGAGACCCACCGGGACCCCCTGGCGGAGGACCTTCAGGACCCCCTGGAGGACGCCCACCAAGTGGACCCCCTGGAGGCGGACCACCGGGCGGGGGAGGACCCCCTGGACCGGGCGGACCCGGCGGAGGCCCTCCTGGAGGACCCCCTGGGGACCCCGGCGACCCACCAGGGAACGGTGTCCCGGATGCCACCTGGCGGTGGATTGTCTACCTCCGCAGGAGAGTCCAGTTGCTCGAGCTGGAGGTAGACACGGGCAAGAGCGAGATGGCTCGCATCTCCACGGTCGCCGCGCGCGCGCAGAAGGACTTGGACATCGCCAGGGCCGAGACCAAGTCGCTGACCAACGTCGTCAGCGGCCTGCAGGAGAGGCTGGATGCGCTGGAAGCCCGTGGGAGAGTCGGCAGCGACCACCCACCCCTGGAGTCAGGCTCGTCGGACGACGGCTGGGGACCCGGACCAGGTCCAGGCAGACCCCACGCCCCCGGCGGAGCCCCCAGGAGTCGCCCCAGCGCCAGTGCCCCCTCTCTCACCGCCCCCTCTCACCACAGCGCGGGCCGCCGCAACGAGCGCGTGCCGCCCGGCAGTGGCAGTGAGGAATGGCGCGATGAGTGGCTCAGCGCGGACTACCACAACCGCCGTGCTCCACCGCGGACGCCTGTGCGCCCCCGACGCCCGCCACCAGCCCCGGCGCCAATCCCCAGGGCTGGAGGACGTTATGGTGGACTCAGGGATGAGGTCCCCAGAGGAGACGTGGAGTGGGATGTCGGTGAAGGTGAGGACCTGGACCTGGACCTGGACCTGGAGGAGTTCGACATCAGCCCGCCGCGTGGTGTACGACGGGAGGCCGCTGAACGCAGCCGCCGGCGCCGTGATGAGGATGCGTACATGGATGCAGTACGGCGTGAACACTTCGGTTCAGCGTACGTGGAGGAACCGCGGCGTAGCCACAGGGATTCCATGGAGGAGATGGACGTGGCGGCCGTGGGAGTCCGTGGGCGAGGCCGATGGGAACCTCGGTCGACCTCGCGGCCGGCGTTCATGGTCTCTAAGGCCGCGGACGCCGCCGTGTGGGAAGACTTGAAGGACATCAAGCCCCCCATGTACGACGGCAACCCCCTCAACCTCGACCGCTTCTTGGAGAAGCTGGACGATTGGGGGCTGGCCGTCACTGAAGACCAACCTCCCGCGGATGCGGAGAGATATGTCTTCAAACGGTTCAGGTACCGCCTGCCGGAAGTGCTCGGCGAGCTATACTTCGTGGCGACCAAGGAGGGGAAAATCAAGACCCTCAAGGACGCCAAGAAGTGGCTCAACGAGCAGGAGCGGGTGGACGCTCCGCAGGTGGCTGCCAAGCGCTGGAAGTCCATCAAGCTTGAGCATGATGGACGGGAGATCCGCCTACGGGAATGGCGTGACTTCCGAGGGAAATACACCCTCTTCCGCCGCAACGTGGAGGATTGGAACGAGGGTGACGAGCAGGCTCGCCTGCTCTCCATGCTACCGGAAGCATGGATCAAGAGGGTCACCAAGGAGGAATCCAAGAGGGCCAAGTCCAACCACACGGTCAAGATGATGCTCCCCAAGGAGTATCATACGAACGTGGTGAGTTGGGCGAAGAAGAACGTGGCCCGGGATGTCAAACGGCACTCCCTGCGGAACGCTCTTCTCATCACCGTCTCGGGCGATCGCGAGAAGACCGCGATTTGGCGCCTTGACGACTGTGAGTTGAGCGGCCAGACCATCCGTCTGCAGCCCATCCCGGCGCGGATGAGCTGCGACGAGATCCTGGAGTGGGTTGGCGAGGAAGTACTCAAGGAGTACCGAAACCTCCACCACACCCGCGGGTTGAGGCCCGGCGACCGCGACGTCAACTACGTTGGCGAGGGGCCTGGCGGGGAATCTGCCATGGACCCAGCGGGAGCCGGCGGCGATGAGACTCTCGTCGACGATGACGACGACGATGAGCCCGCCGAAATGGCCGTGTGTGCCTTCGTGGCCAAGAACCTGAGCGCGGGGACCAAGCCAGCAAACTGGAAGCCCCTGCAGCCAGGTTGGAAGAAGCAGGAGAAGAGGGACCCTCGCCGTATTGGCGACCCTCCGCTGTCCTTTGGGGAGTTCGTACGAGCTCACCCGCAGGGCTGTTTCGTGTGTTATGGGAGGAAGAAAGGCTTCAACCATGACCACCGAACATGCCCCGTCCACAAGGCCGACACGGAGGCTTACAAGAAGGTGCACGGGTCGAAGAAGCGTGCGCCCGCGGGTATCCGGGAAACCAAGATGGAGGTGGACAAGGACGAGCTGGCCAAGCTGATGTCGTCGGTGGGAACCGAGTTGGCCAAGGAGATCCAGGAGATCAAGCGGAACTGGGTCCCCAGGTCGGACAACAAGAACAAGGAGAACAACCAGAATGACCAGAACAAAGACAAGGACAAGAAGGGTAAAGGAGGAGGTAAAGGGGGAAGAAAGAAGGGCATCAACGACGTTGAGGCCGAGGAGAACACCCCCTCTTCCACAACCGACGCCCCCTAGCGGAGCCCCTGCAGCCAAGGGCCCCAGCTAGGGCGGTCGCAGGATGGTGACGTGGGAAGCGCCGAACCATCCCTGTCGGGGGTCGGTAAACACAAGGGGACTGCCGCGGGCGGAAGGCCCGGTCTGGCGCCCAGTCGCGGAGGCGGGGTGAGGGCAAGTGAAGGCACGAACCCTTGCACCCGTCCGTCCTTCGCGACCAAGAACGTGTTTGATGTACTACAGGATCTATCCGAGAGTATCGGAGGATCACCCGGACCGCAGCTGGATGCTGCAGATGGGCAGCCTGAGCCCATTGTCCACGACCTGCACCAGTCGCTTGTTGAGCTTCTGGAACGGCCGGAGATCCTGAGTTTGCACGCCGTGCGCCGTGTCGGTCGCGAGCGGCAGTTGCATCTTAAGGTCCGTGCCCTATGCGGGGAAGTGGAAAAGGTATTCGACCTGTTGGTCGACACGGGAGCTCAAGTCAGCTTGGTCAAGGCTGGCCTGCTTCCGCCAGAGTGTCTTACCGACAGTCGGAAACCTGTCAGGCTGAAGGTGGCGAACGGCCAGTACATGGTGGGAGGCACGAAGGAAGCGGCCATTGGGCTGCAGTTCGTGAACCATCGTGAACTGAGCCGCCCAGACCTCGGCAAGGAAATCCTCCTGCACGGTAGCTTCTACGAGGCCGAGATGGACTGGGACATGATCGTCGGGTACGACTTCATGATGGAGACGGACTCCGGCGTCCTCCCGGCCCAGGCTTCCATGACCCTGTACCAGGACGACCAACTCTCGTGGCTTTCGTCACCTGAGCACCATGTGGAATGCCAATGGATCCACCCCGAACGCAATCAGCTCGAAGTGGCCGCGCTGGACACTGAGCCAACTGGTCCTGCAAACCAGGAGTACGGCGTAAGGCCGGAAGTGGCGAGCCGAGTTGTCGCGGACTTGGGAGCGTCGGATCTGGCCCTGGATGCGTTCTCTTCAGGAACCTCCGCCCATCTGCGGGTATGTGAGAAGTACTGGAGCGCCCAGGACTCCGCGTGGAAGAAGCACTGGGGTCCGCATCAGGGATTGATGTGGATCCATTGCCCCCGTTGGGACATTCCAAGAGCGATAGCGAAGATTCGCAAGGACCGCTCCAAGGCAGTGCTGGTTGTTCCTATGGGATGCACCGAAGAGGAAAGTACCCGACATTGGGTAGCCTCATTGACCAACATGACCTTAAACAAGGTCGTCCTACCGGCTGGAGAGAGTGTCTATCAAGACGCTAAGGGACAGCCCATGCCACCCCAGAGATGGCCAACAGAATTCCACTATGTGGATGGGGGCCTTGATCAGGCCGACACCACGGACTTCGTGTGTGTCAACCGCATCATAGCAGAGCCTTGGAGGCAATGCTTTGCGGTTCCCCCTGTTGACATCGAAGAATCGGACTCCGAAGACCCCCTCACTGAACAGGAGTGGGATCTGGTTCAGGGGTATATGGATCAGCCCTTTCACGACTGGGGAAACCAGCGTGAGGGCAAAGGCCAGGACAAAGCCTGGTGGGAAGTGGACTCAATCGTCTCCGGTTCCTATGACGGGAATACCTTCGTGCAGAGGGTGCTGGATCACATGTCCAGCCAAGACGAGCCGCCTGGCGGTAACCCACCCACCTACGGCGATCTGTTCCGAGGCAAGACCAGAGATGGCCCGTTGGGCCACCTGGGAAGACCACCTGAGCCGAAAGCGAGCGGGGTCGCTACCCCTCAAGTAAGCTCCGTGGTTCAAGTGCCCGGAAAGGCCAAGGCGGAGTCCGATGACTGCCCCAAGATCCAGGCGTTGAGGGCCAGGCTGAAGCAGAAGTATGGTGAGACCTTCTTCAGCGGAAAACCTGTGTTCCCCCCACCGGTGCGTGGACCGTATGGCGAGGCCAAGATACGACTGAAGCAGGACCCCCGCGTGTATCGGCACCGGGAGTTTGCCCTGAGGGGCGAGAGGAAAGAGGCCATGGAGAAGATCCTCCGTGACTTCATCCAGAGAGGCTGGCTTGAGCCGTGCCACTCCGAGTGGGCCTCTCCCTGCTTCGTCGTCCCCAAGAAGGTTGCCGATGATGAAATTGAAGTGGCCCCAAATATTTGGTGTTTCACTCTCACTTGAGTTAGGCAAAGCCGCAACCGACCTCAAACCCTGCACTCAATGTGGACACTGGCCAATGCTCGGGATGTCTATTCCATGTGCTTCAAAGTATCGATTTCGCCCTGAAAGTGGGCCTCATCAGCAAAACATAGCTCTACAGGACAGGCAATCATCATTCATGTACAGTGTGTGCTGCACATTGTTCCATGCCACATAATCACAATAAATGCAACTCGTGGATGTTACAGCGCCAAACAAACACCAAGGTTGTTGCGACCTACTTCATTCTCAGCGCTGTGCGCGCGTGTCTCCTGAATAATTTACGAAGCGAGGCCAAAGGCTTCAAAATCGCAAATAAACGTGTTTTACCCTTCAAGAAAGGTAACCTTTTTTGTATGCAATGCAATACACGCGGCCACGACAGCTGTACCGCTGAATGATGCCATGCGCGAAGTATATGCACTCGGGGGATTCCCACCCTCCCTCCACCCCCAATGACACCCGACTCGTGGCTCTCCACTTGACTCAGCGAGCATTGCACATCATCCACATGTGCCAATACCCGTTCACGTCGTGGTATCAATACCTTTGAACGTTCATCCCATGAAAGAATCATTTGTGTGACCACGTGTTTAGGATAATCCAACAATTCCACCGCCGTAGTTAACCTTCGTAGGCAAAGGGCATAAAAGCGCTCGTGGGAACAAATACGTAGATACCTAATGCATTCGCCTCTAATCCATGAACATTTAGTGTGACGGGGCACATTCGCACGCCAAGGAATATAGGTGCATGCATGCGACGGCTTCCAATAGACACTTGTGCGTAGGGGGGCGAGTGATACCACCCATATGTCCAAAAAAGCAATTCCACAGCGACTCGCTTTATCCACAAAAGTAAAGGCGAGATGTTTGGGGTATACCTTACACAAATGCGTGTTCACATCCTGCACACTGAGACTCAAAGGGTGAACGGCGAAGCCGTCATCAATATAGCGCCATAATAGAATGTCACGGGGCAGGGGGGAGCGTCTCTCATATGCCCTAAGAACCAATTGGGCCCACGATGGAGCGCAGTTCGTTCCCATGGCAAAACCAATCAATTGCAAAAAGATGGCCACTCCCTCGTTGAGGAAGATGCAATGCGTGAACACTACATTCATGAGAAACTTTCCAAGGTACATATGCTCCTGGTAGTCCATATTCATATATGGGAACGATGTTTTCAACTCAACAAATTGTTCCCAAGGCATTTCGGCAAACAAACAATGTAGAAATACACGTTCATGGCTCGAAATGGGTAGAGCGTCGGATTCATGTTGAAGAAAGTAGGCGCGCCAAAAATCCATCGCCATGGAAACATCGCTCCAACGGAAATTCGTGTATAGACTCTCAAAATCGAAAGTGGATATGCACCATTCTCTCCCATCCGCCCCCCACCCCGGGTCAGAAGAAAATTTCCTCAACCTTTTGAGTAGGTCCAGCGTATCTAAAATGGGGGAGCAGAGGGGGTCATGGTGTCGATCTATCTTGAGCAAGATTGTGCCCATAGTGGCAAGTAGGATGGATGATGGTGTTGTTGCCCAACGAAACATGCCCACCACCGGTCGTGTTGGAAAACGCCCATTTGGTTTTAGGGCGAAACCCTCTTTATGTGTTTTTGCAAGCAAGTAGAAATTCGGGAGGCGGGGTTTATGTTGAAAGTCCAAGAAATTTTGTAGGAACTCCAACATCATCGGTGGCAAGAATGGCATAATGACTTGCTTAAGCTTATTTTGCCACTCCTCCGCCTTGTCTTCCCAAAGCGAAACCTCATTCACCTCTCCCACTCGTAAATACACATCGTGTCCATGCAATTGCCCACGCATGTGAGCCGTGGCCTCGTACACATATGCATTTCGTGACACAACCAAAGATCCACCGTCCTTATCGGACGCCATGACAATGTGTTTATTCAAAAATGACTCCAACAAATGAGCATTAAACTTCACACCTCGTGTTGTGTAAGAATTACTCAAATGATCAATGTATTGCCGAATTTGGTGCAACACAATTCCAATCGATTTATCGATGCGCCATACCTCTTGTTGTATTTTCTCTTCAACACTCGCATTCGGGGTCGTACCTTTCTTCACAAACATTCTTTTATAAGGAAAGGCATCAAACGAAGGATAGGAATCTTTTGAGGTGTTTGGAAATTTATCATGAAAAACCGTCCATGTGAGTACCCGTTTGAGGTCCTCCAATTCATGTGGTACCGATTTAGATAACCTTGACAAGAAGCGTTTCGTATCGGGAAAGGGGACAAACTTATTACCCAACATCAACAAAAGGGAAAGGTGTGGAGGCACTTCATCAATGTTGTCACCATGTAGAACCTGCGGTTGGCTTACCGCCACATCCTTTATGGTACTTTGATTTCTCTTCACTTGCCTCCATTCTTTCTTCCTCTTCTTTTTCCGTTCGGTGTTTCGCCGCTCTTGCCTTGTCGCTTCCTTTTCTTCTCGTCCTTGTTCTCCTTCTTTGGATCGGCTCCGGAACGAGGTCTCCGTGGGCGTGGGCGAGTTTTCCGTTTGGGTTTCATACCTCTCTTTTTGTTTTTGTTTTTGGTTTTTGTGGCGCCGCCGGATGTGGTACCACTTTTGGGATTCCCGTTTTTTGATTCCTTCGCAATCATCAAGGCTTGCAATGCTTCCGAGATGGCCGACACATGAAATTGGAGCGATTCGTTGAGATGTGCTTGGTCTCGAAATTCTTCTCTTTCCACGCCAAGCATTTTCTCAATGTTATCGTGAATCCGTTGTTTATTTTCCAAGTCCTTCACCTTTGTCACTCGTGAGACATTTTTTGCCTCATTGAATGCTTCCCACTTTTCGTACTCATCATTTAAAAGACGCACCGTGAGTTGTTTCCCAAACGCAACATCCTTGAGGGCATTCGCCTTGGAAGTTAGACCCGCTTCGGTAAGCATGTTCGGAATAGCACATGGGTCGTCCTCGTCAATGTTCAATGGATTTAATCCCGAGTCAAACTCCGCCATAAACGAGTGAACACCCGTGAAATATTCATCATATTGTTTGACCAAGTCCACCAATGTTTCATGGCATTTGGTTTTCGCTTCCACGATGTCTTTGGCAATGTATCCAAGGCGTTGCTCATACTCCAACTCATGTATTCTGGTTTGTTCATTTTCACCAATGACCATAGTGAGCGTTTCTTTTCCTTGACGGAACTTTGTTTGATGAATTTGAAGTGAGTTTTCCGACTTCCACACGATCTTCTTCTTAGCATTCATTTTGGTTCGGAGAGCGCGGTGAGTAAACAAATGTTGCAAAGTGCATTTGAGAAGAGACTTGGGCACATGTTGTAAATCCCAACGTTTGAATGAAGCGCCGGCACGATCATTTGATCCCTTCTTGTCGTGCTTCATATTCTGCTTGGCCATAAGTGTAACGTAATGGCGGTAACGTAGCGCTAATGAAATTGAAGTGGCCCCAAATATTTGGTGTTTCACTCTCACTTGAGTTAGGCAAAGCCGCAACCGACCTCAAACCCTGCACTCAATGTGGACACTGGCCAATGCTCGGGATGTCTATTCCATGTGCTTCAAAGTATCGATTTCGCCCTGAAAGTGGGCCTCATCAGCAAAACATAGCTCTACAGGACAGGCAATCATCATTCATGTACAGTGTGTGCTGCACATTGTTCCATGCCACATAATCACAATAAATGCAACTCGTGGATGTTACAGCGCCAAACAAACACCAAGGTTGTTGCGACCTACTTCATTCTCAGCGCTGTGCGCGCGTGTCTCCTGAATAATTTACGAAGCGAGGCCAAAGGCTTCAAAATCGCAAATAAACGTGTTTTACCCTTCAAGAAAGGTAACCTTTTTTGTATGCAATGCAATACACGCGGCCACGACAGCTGTACCGCTGAATGATGCCATGCGCGAAGTATATGCACTCGGGGGATTGGACATATGGGTGGTATCACTCGCCCCCCTACGCACAAGTGTCTATTGGAAGCCGTCGCATGCATGCACCTATATTCCTTGGCGTGCGAATGTGCCCCGTCACACTAAATGTTCATGGATTAGAGGCGAATGCATTAGGTATCTACGTATTTGTTCCCACGAGCGCTTTTATGCCCTTTGCCTACGAAGGTTAACTACGGCGGTGGAATTGTTGGATTATCCTAAACACGTGGTCACACAAATGATTCTTTCATGGGATGAACGTTCAAAGGTATTGATACCACGACGTGAACGGGTATTGGCACATGTGGATGATGTGCAATGCTCGCTGAGTCAAGTGGAGAGCCACGAGTCGGGTGTCATTGGGGGTGGAGGGAGGGTGGGAATCCCCCGAGTGCATATACTTCGCGCATGGCATCATTCAGCGGTACAGCTGTCGTGGCCGCGTGTATTGCATTGCATACAAAAAAGGTTACCTTTCTTGAAGGGTAAAACACGTTTATTTGCGATTTTGAAGCCTTTGGCCTCGCTTCGTAAATTATTCAGGAGACACGCGCGCACAGCGCTGAGAATGAAGTAGGTCGCAACAACCTTGGTGTTTGTTTGGCGCTGTAACATCCACGAGTTGCATTTATTGTGATTATGTGGCATGGAACAATGTGCAGCACACACTGTACATGAATGATGATTGCCTGTCCTGTAGAGCTATGTTTTGCTGATGAGGCCCACTTTCAGGGCGAAATCGATACTTTGAAGCACATGGAATAGACATCCCGAGCATTGGCCAGTGTCCACATTGAGTGCAGGGTTTGAGGTCGGTTGCGGCTTTGCCTAACTCAAGTGAGAGTGAAACACCAAATATTTGGGGCCACTTCAATTTCATTAGCGACGCAGTGGGTAAGCGCCCGCGGCCACGGCTGCGAATTGATGCACTGACCGGGGAGTGGCGAAACGGGGACGCCGGGGAAGGACGGGGCTCCGAGCTCTGTGAACCCGGGGGACTCCGCCACCAGGCAGGAGGTGCGTCTTGGAGGGCCCCCCACTAGGACCCGGTGGGGAGGATATCACCTGGCCCGACCAGGTGGCCCCCCGGGGCCGAAAGGCGTCTAGTACCCGCAAAATCAAACCTCAAACCTCAAACCTCTCCCTGCTTCGTCGTCCCCAAGAAGGTTGCCGGTGAGTGGCGGCTCGTGGTCGACTACCGCGGCCTGAACGCCCAAACGCAGCACGACAGCTATACGCTGCCCCTCATTGAGGATATGCTGCAAAAACAACACCGGCGGAGGATCTTCACGGTGATTGACCTGAAACATGGTTATCATCAGATGCCTCTCGCCGAGGAGTCCCGTGCCTGCACAGCCATGAGCACCCCACTTGGACCTCTCCAGTGGAAGGTGATGCCCATGGGCGTTACCAACGGCAATGCGGCTTTTCAGCGGATGCTGGAGAACCTGCTTGAGCCGGTGCGCGACTGTGCGGACCCCTTCGTGGACGACGTGATCATCGCGTCCGGGGACCCCAGCATGAGCTACGAGGAGCTCCTGGAGGCACACGAGAGGGACGTCACTCGAGTGCTGGACCTTCTGGTTCGGCACAAACTCACGGGCAGCAGTGACAAGGCCACCATTGCGGTAAGCGAGGTGGTCTTCGCTGGCCACGTAGTTGGGAACGGGCAGCGAAAGCCCATACCTGGCAAGGTGGCTGCGATTGAGCACTGGGAAAAGCCCAAAACGGTCTCTGAGCTACGGGCGTACTTGGGGTTCTGCAATTACTACTCGGGGTATATCAAAATGTATGCCGAGTATGCAGCCCCCATGACGACCATGCTCAAGGGCAACCGAGAGGAGACCAAGAAGGGGTCCAAGAAGGCTCTGGTCTGGACTGAAGAGTCTGACCGTGCCTTTGAGGGGATGAAGCAGGCGCTGCTATCCGCAGTGGGTCTGCACCTCGTGGATCCCGACCGAGGGTTCGTCCTGCGCACCGACGCTTCCGACTACGCCATTGGGGCTGTGTTGGAGCAAGTGCTTGACGATGGGAGGCACGTGCCCGTGGCCTTCTGGAGCCGAGTCCTGGCGGAAGGCCAGAGACGGACGTGGACGCCCCGTGAAAAGGAGGCGTATGCCATCGTCATGGCTCTCAGGAAATGGGCTGGGTACATAGCCCTCCATCCCGTCACCGTCTGCACCGACCATCAGAGTCTGCAGTCGTGGCACAAGGAGCACGTGGACACCCCCTCAGGTCCCGCCTCCCGACGGGCAAGATGGCATGAGACCTTGGCCAAGTTCGACCTTACGGTTGTTTATATTCCTGGAAAGGATAACACCGTGGCGGACTGTCTCAGTAGGTGGGCCTATCCCGCCAGCAAGGGCATGCAGGATATCTCTGCCCATGGCGATGAGGCTGAGACCGCTGAAGCCAAGAAGATCATTGAAATGGAGCGACTGATGGAGGAGGAGGATGTCAAATGCTTCGTCGTCATGGCTGCCGATGCCCCCCTCGCATCGAGGGTGAGCAGAGCGGTCAGTGTACTCGCCCCTGTGGGGGCCGCGGGCGGAAGGCCCGGTCCGGCACCCCCTGTGGGAGTGGAGTCCGACAAGCACCTCTTCCCAGAATCTTGCCTCCAGGACGACTGGACCGACGATTACGCCAAGTCTGAGGCCTTTGCGGCCGAGTATAGGGCTGTGACCGACCCTGACGACGGGCAGAAGTGGCCAAAGGGGCTGACTGAGGAAGATGGCAAGCTCTACCGGAATGGTAAGCTGCTAGTCCCAGAGTCCCGGGTGCTCGAGCTGTGTGAAGCTTGGCACCACCACATGCTGCACCCAGGGGTCAAGAAGCAAGCTCTTGACATGCAGCGTCGGTTCGAGATCGACCATATCGTTCTCTACACTGCCATCAAGAAGGTCAGAAAGGGTTGCTCGGTCTGTCAGGCCTGCAATCCCGATAACCGGAACGTCAAGGGGGAACCCCAATGGACCCCGGTTCCTGACCAGCCCATGGAGAGCGTGGCCATGGACGTCTTCTCCATGCCCGAAGTGCACATTGGCAAGGAGACCTTTGACTGTGTGGTTCTCTGTGTGGACCGCCACAGCGGCTACGTTGTAGCCGTTCCGGCACGCAAAAAGGGGTTGCTTGCCAAGGAAGTGGCAGTCATGATGATTCGTCATTGGCTGACCGTCTTTGACATCCCCCGCACCATTTGCAGTGACCGAGGGCCCCAGTTTACTGGTGGCTGGTTCAAGGCTATGTGTTCCCTCATGGGGATACGTCATGCCAAGAGCGTCGCCTATCTCAGCCGGTCTAACGGCCGTGCTGAAGTGGCTGGACGGCAGCTGTTCGAGAAGCTGCGCAAGATCCACATCACCAATCCACGGCGGAACTGGTTCGAGGAGATGTGGCCTGCTCTGAAGGCCCATCATGACACCCCCACTCCGGGCGGTTTGTCCCCTCACCAGATTCTCTTCGGCAGGGACCCCCTGGGTAGGGGACTTCCCTTGTCTGGTGATGGCATGGCTATGGATGCCAAGGAGTTCTTCGCGCGGCAAGAGCAAACGGCGCGGGACATCCGCCAGCAGCTTGAAAAAGAGCATGCTGAGCGTCAGAAGTCCGCCCCGAGCTCGACAGCGCAGAAGTTCAGGGTGATCAGACCCCGCCCCATGGGCACCCACCGCACCAAGACCTGGTTCACACCCGGCGAGGTGGTCCGCAGGATTGGTGAGGACACCTACCGCATCAAGGTGGGTCACGGACAGTTCCGGGAGCGCCACGAGAGTCAACTCCGTGCGCGGGAACCCGACCTCCGTGGCCGACATGTGTCCCTGGACTATGCCAGACATGAGGCCGACTCGGACGACGACTATGCTGAGCAAGACGACTATACTGTCGAGAAGATCCTGGCTCAGCGTCCGAAGGCCTCGGCACCCGGAGGTCTGGAGTTCAAGGTTCGTTGGCGAGGCTATGGGCCGTCCCACGACAGCTGGGAACCCGTCTCCTCGTTTGTGCCGCGGGTCAATACTCCCTTCATGGAGTACATCCGCAAGAACAAGACCAAGATCCACGTCTCGGACTTGGCAGCACTCACCCGGGCGATTGCAGCCAGGGGTGCCTGATCAGCGCCCTGAGCTCTCCCCTGATGTGCCTTGAGGCGCTTGTGAGGCCGACGAACCGTCCCTTACTTGCTTGCTCTCTTCCATCCTTCGGTGACAGAGTGGCCATATACCCCCCCCTGCTGAATCCAGAGGAGGATGGCCCCTCTTTTCTTCTGTTCGTCACTCCCCCCCCTGCTGAATCCTTGGGAAACCAGGTAGGGCGACTGACCTTCATATTTTTGAGCTCTTGGGGCCTTGAAGCCCATACGACGTTGCGCAACGGATGCCGCTGTCATCGGCATTGCGATTCTTTGGTGTGTGGTCTGGTTCCATGGCATTTGCGGAATCCAGACCAGTCGACGTGTGTCTCGAGACTGTATATGCCTGCACTCAGGCGTTATCCTGTCCATCCTCCTGCATTTGCCTTATCCTGACCGTGGCGTGGTTTGGCACTCTGTTCTGAGTGTGTTTACACGCCTATTTACCCGAATTGTTGCTTGTTTTTCTGCCAGGATATGTGCATCTGTATGTTAAGTGTCATCAGCCCATCGCTGAGGGATGGACTGTTTTTCACCACGAATCGGGATACAGAGGCGCCTTGAGTCGCCGTGTACATATCCTTACAGCCTGGTCCAGCCTGGACCAGTACTGGATTACAGATTCTACTGTTTGAGTGCCCGTGATACCGTGTTGCCCTATTCGCTGTGTGTGTGGAGATCCAGATGGCGCCAGGCGGGAAGCCCAGTTGCCTGACTACACTCCCAGCGGTCTGCCACTGTCAGTCCCAGTGTGAGCCTACCGATTTGCAGACGCACTTGCATTCGGATGGCGGCCTCCGGTGCTCCTGACCTCGGTCAGTCTGCCTGGGAAACTGGTGGTTTGAGGAGTCGACGCCTCCGCCCACACTGCATGAGGACTCCCTCATGTATGGCCACGCTTCGTGGTAGTAGGGCGAGGGAAAAGACGGCCTTGATGCCCGATCCCTTCAGGAGGAGTTCCCTTACGATTTGGGGTTCGTAAGGAGTTCGACTATGGCACTCTGGACTCGCGTCGTATGGATATGGACATGGTGCGCCCGAGGAAGGACCCGTGGGGACTCTCCCCAGTCGGCGGGCCTTGGGAAGCTTGGGGTAGCCTGATGGATCTTTGTGGTCGCTCTCGACTTGTGGGGCCACCTCGGTCGTCGTGTGACGCCTATGTTGGCCGTGTATGCCACTGCCACTGTGGTGGTGACCGTAGCAGCCGGCACCCGGTGCGCCTGGTATGGGTTAACGGGTCCTTTGGATGCCGAACAATCGCCGCCAGGACCCGGGACTTGATACATGATACTATACATGTGCTACGAGCTGTTACAGCAGCATACCCATCCCACTGTGGGATACCTATCTTACTGTGACTTACTGAAGTGAGGATGTGACACCCCCCCCCCCCCCTTTCAGGGAGTGGTCCTGGGTACCCGCTGCCATGCGTGGGTGTTATCGAGCCCCCCCAGGGTTTGCTCTAAGGAGGGGGGTGAAGCGGTACCCAGAACCCCATGGCCAGGTTACGGCATACAACCGGTCTCCGGTCCACTAACCCCATGTACGGCGTGTTCCGTGCCGTGAAGCCCCGCATCGGCAACCGATGCACCGCCAGCGGAGATTTGTATATCAGAATGTCAGGAATCAACAGGGTTTTATTTTCATATTGTTTCCGTCAATTTTTACGCTTCCGTTCTGATATTCACTGTTTTGACTGCTGGCGGTTGGTTCGCGACTTTACCGTAACCGCCAGTTTAACTGTTTATAATGGAAATTTTAACGCTATCCGCGACGAAGGCTCCAAAGTCGCCAGGAACTGCATGGATGCTTCCGCAATTTTCATAATTAATACTCGCAACCTTAATCCGAATTTTTCGGGATGTCGAAATCGGATTTTCGACTTCGACATCCCCGCACTTGATTTGACCTCTTTCGAGTGGACCTACGTGCTTCCGTATGCACGAATCAACTTCCCTTTTATCCTGCCCTCCATTTGTCTTAAAGATATGGGCAAAATAAAGTTGATTCGTGAGGCCACTTGTGAAGGTCATATCTCGTGTTGCTTGCGAGTATTGACGATAAGGAAACGTGGGATGTATTCACAATACTCCCGACGTAATTTAGGAAGCTTTATATGCCTTGCGTTTCCACACATGCGCGCTAGTGTAATGGATCATGGTCAAGAGGGTAGAGTTTGCGTTATAACTCTTTGGCCATGATGTTGCGTGCGTTAAGATAACTTTCGAGTGTAGCGCGCAAGTGTTGGTGTTGCATAGGAACTCTCCTTGAGTTCCTATGAGCGATTGACACAAAGTTATGCCCTTGGAGGGGCATGACATATCGTGGTGGGAGCTACATTTTTAGGCAATATTTGGTATGTGCCATGTGTTGTGTTGCGTGCCCATTTGGCGGGCCCATTGCTCCAAGACAAGCCCGCCAATGGACCTCATATTGTGCAAGCCCCTTCTCCGTACTCCCTACGGTCAATTGCAAGCCTAACCTTCGTGAAGGGAAGCTTGTGTGGTGATCCCGAAGCGATGCGTTGGGAGCAAGGTGTGTATTTTACTTTTTTCCATATTTTCATGTGCCCACTTGGGAAGCAGCGCTCGTAACCTTTCAAGGCGCCCCAAGTGGAGCACATATGTGGGATCGAAGGTCATTGGTGTCAAGTCATTGTGTTTAGAAGGATTAGTTGATTGCACGATCCAAGCCAAAGATATTATAATATAATTGTGTGCCTTTTAAGGCACTTTGGTTTGTCTTTGTGCCAATTTTGCCATTTTTGGTTCGTCATGATGTCAAGTGGCGAACGTATATCTCAACGTTGCGCTCAATTGACATCATGACCCAAGTATGTTATGAGGGTACATACTTCGGTAGCCAACATATCTTGGACCCGGCGAATAACTCCTCTTAGGCTTGGCATACCGTGGCCGCCATGTTGGCGATTTGGGACTATCCCAAATCATGGGCTCACATGGCGACCCTGCCATGCCCAATACCGGAGGAGTTGGGCGACGCCCCGAAGATATGTTGGACATATATGACTTGATACCAATCCTATGGCACGCTCCGGTCCGAGTCGGGCATGTGCCTCATTTGCCCTAACCATGAGTGTGCGCAATTTTGGCCATTTTGAGCAATTTTCCACTTTTGCTGCCCGCCGTGCCCCATGTTCTAACCTTCGTGCACGCCGGACGCATGGACCAATGGACCATATATGACATGGGTGTTATGGGTAATGGTCCCCATGGTCCACACACCACGTGGGCGAAGCGGAGCCGCCTTCGTTAAGGCGCTAGGCCAAATTGAGTATGGGCAATTTTGCCATTTTTGCATTTGTGGACCCAATTGGGATAGTCACCACGCCGAGTGGCATGGAGATCTTTGAGAGCCAAGGGCATGGGAGTCTCCGTTGGACTCCCGGTGGATCACGTATGGAATGCTGGATCCGATCTCCAAGCCGGCGTGGAGATATACTATTGGGAGCACATTGAATTTTGGCTCATTTCAAGCAGCCAAAATGACCCAATTTTGGGACCCCAATTTCCCCCTTCCGTGTGGTCAATTGGCGGCCCCATTTCTCTAAGCCCATAGGGAGCCCGGACCTAAATCCAAGTTGTACACTCAGATATAAGTCCTAGGTCCTGCCTCCTACCCTGTGAGCCATTGGCCTTACCTTGGCCGGGCGAGCCACGCGTGGGAATGACGCCAATTTTGGTGATTTTGGCATCATGACCCCACTTGACTCGTCCGTGTTGCCCTGATGCCGGGACCTCAGAGGGAACCAGGTTGGGTGAGGGCTCCAGGGTGTTCGTACTCGAAGGGCATAGGGTCAGTTGCCTCGTCCCTACCTCTGGCGGGTCCGGACGAGGGGTCAATTTTGGAGTTTTTCAAGCTAATTTCAGTTTGGGCTGAAACAGCCCATTTTCAGCTACCAACTCCTGGGTGATAATGGCGGGGCCATATCTCTGGCTCAGAGTGGAGTTGGGACCTGCCGTTAAGGGAGCATGGGGAGCCACTGTCGGTTGGCCTTGGAGCCCATTGGTTCCCAGGAACTCGCCTGTGGCTGTGCGGGACACCTCTCCCATTGGCAGGGTTTCAGGGTCCGGACTGAGCAGGGCATGGGTTGTGTTTGAGCCCCCGCCCCCATCAGCCACTGAGAGGGTCGGACCTGGGATTGGGATATGAGTCGGGACTGAGTGTCTATTGTCCCTTGATGCCCTTACCCCAGTCCAGTCTTAACCCCATGTGTACATATCCTGATGTGTTGCTGTACATACTTTCGTTCCCTCTTTGCAGAGTGGCAAGGATTCTGAAACGCTTTGTCACATGACACAGGCGTATTGATGCCCTTGTGAGCGTAGTGCCTTGCCTGCCTGCTCACTTGTGCGTGTCACCGCAGCGTCCCGTGGCCGGCCCCCCACGGGAACGCGTCAATAAGAGTGAGGAGTGCAATCACAGGAGTCTACGGCCCGGCCGAGCCGTCAATCAAGACACCATCAAGGCGCCGTCCAGACCAGCGCCAGCCCCGCCCAGGACAACACGGCCGCCGCAGCGCCTTTCAAGTGGAGTAACAGAAGTGCCACGATGTGCTGAAGCCGCCGCCATCACAGCAGTGCAACGACTCGTCGCACAGGAAGAACGAATAAGGCAAAGTCTCAGGTATGAGCAACAAGTCATCTGCGCGAAGAGGTACGCGAACTTTGGCCACGTTTTTCAAAAGCTCTATTGCCGGTTGTTCCAGCCTTCGTTGAATTCGGGGCAGACAAGTACGCCGCCGAACGAACTGAAGGAGCCAGGGAAGCGCTCATTGAAGGAGCTGGCGGATTCCAGCAAGGCAACGCCAAAGAAGAACACCGCAAAATCGAATGCGCCGCCGAACAAGAACAAAGCGTCTGAGTACTCAGGTGTGTTGGCGAAGTTGGAGACCTCGTTGGAAAATTCCTTGAAGCGATCCTTAAGTGACCTCCGACGAGTTGTGGAACTGTTGGGTAACTGTTCGCCCTCTGTGTCCGTCAGAACGAACAAATGGAACAAGTTCGTCGAGAAGCAAGAACCAAGGCCCGTTTCAAGTGTGACGAAGCGCCGGCAGAACGAATCCCAAGTGACTGAGTGCCGAACGGACGAGTTACAAGCGAGTTTGGATGATTTTGACGCGTGGACAGTAACTTCGGGAGATCCTGGTGGAGTTCAGCAGCGAAGGAGCTCCACAAATGAGTCGTCGAACGTCGCGAGGCCCAAACAAAGGGGACAGCGAGCAGGACGAGCTGTGCAGCGTCGCCGCGCTATAGCCAAGTTCTTTGAGGTATTAAACTCAATCCAAGGTCGCGCATGCCGAGGTACAAGCGAGAAGAAGACCGAGTGCCCTACGCGAGACATGTGGGGGCAGTCTGTGGTGAACTCCAAGGAGAACCAAGGGAATCCCTTCTTGGACTGAGCAGTGCTCTTTAAAGCGCGCTGCTTTTGCCGTTGGCGCGCTGGCGGAAGCGCAATGCCTTTGGTGTGCTCAACGAAGGGAGAGGCCTCCGGAAAATAGTGGATCATAACCATCAACAAAATGATCAACAAGTTCGGAAACTTCACCAAGACCTCATGGGGTTTCATACTTCGTTGAAGCAATCATACGACAGACTTGTGGAATGCGCAAGCAATGTAGACAAACAAATGGAGACCAGCACCAACTCAATTTCGACATCAACAAGCATACGAAAATCAAAACAAGGATTTGTTTTGAGAGTAGATCAAACGATCCCATTGCAGTTTTGCGCGCTACAAAAGCGCAGTATGTTTGCAGCCGTGAGCGTTGTTCAATTTGCGAGCGCTTGCAGCGCTTTCTTTGTCAGTTTTTGGCGCTGTGAGCGCCTTGTGGTATATATCTGCCACAGATGGTAGAATGTGATGTAAATTACAATGCATCCAAAAGTTGACTTTGTCAACGAAGCCTTTTTTTGGCCTACAAGTGGCGCCAAGCGCCTTGTGTGCAGGCACTGACATATGCCTTTGCCTTCTTTTTCGTTGTAGATACTATTTTGGATCTGCAATGAGCAGTGGTGGGATACACCCTGCTTTACACTTTGAGTGAACTCTGGTTTACTCAGTTTTGCAATTCTGTTTTGCTTTGCACCTGCCTGCTTGTGAGCAGTGTGTCTTTTTTTTCTTTTTCAGCTGCTTCTGTCTTGGAGAAAAAGCAGAGTGGTTTTCCCGTTTGTTTTTCTGCTTTTGTGGGAAGAAGCAGGGGTTTTCTTTCAGTATTTTTATACTAAATTTTATCTGTGCCATGAGCACTTCAGGTTGTGTGCCATGAGCACTTATCAGGTTTTTACACCCTTTGAGGGGTTTGAGTGGGTATAGGTTGAAACACCACTTCACCACTTCCCTAGGGCACTGTTTTGTGACAGAAATCCCTTTCAGGAGGGTAAAGCTATCTGTGGTACCAGTGGTATTCCACTAGCATGATCTGCACATAGATAGTAGCTGTTTTTACCTGGAATGAGTAGAAATAGCCAGATCACAGACAATAATATCTGTATTGTATTGTAGGTAAAGGCCTGCATGTTTTGCTATTTTTTTTTCTCGGGTCAGCAACTCATTTGGGGAGTGCTGAGCCTGGGGGGGGAGTGTAAACATGCAAGGCAGCCTTTTGGGTGCTTGCGTTTTACACCCACCCAGCTCTGTCTGAGCTTTTCCCAGCCCTATGGTAAAACCCTTCGCACCCTTTTGTTTTGGGGTCTCAGCCACACATCAGGGTATGTGTGGGCTTGGGGGGGGAGTGTAAAGGGAAGCTCAGGACAGGACAGAACAAGGTTGGTTTCTTCTGTGGACCTCTGCATTTGGCAGGGTCAGAATTACAGCAATTATGTCTAATTTTTGTATGTTGTGCATGACATAGCCCCATATAAGTTATTTGCTGTGGTGCGTCGCAGATGCCGCTATTTGGGCACTGCAGGGCACGCGTGCGCACTGATTTGTGCATTGTTTTCTTTCTGAGAAGCACTGATTTTTATTACAAAAAGATCTGATTTTGTAGGATTTTAGCATGTTTACAGTGTATGTATTGTGCTGAGCGTCCATTGTTGTTTAGGCCATGAAACGGCTTATCTGTTGAATCACTCCGTATCACCAAGTCAAGATTGATCAACTCATTTGATTTATTGCGTGCGGCAATTACAAGAAGGGCGTCGTTTCAAGGTTTTCAAAATGGGACTGCAGGAGATTCAAAATGAGAGGTTTGAAAATTCTGAGTACTGGCCGAAACAAGACTCTGAGGTCTTGAAATACATGCAAGGCAGCCTTTTGGGTGCTTGCGTTTTACACCTGGTTAGTGTTTGTGGGATTTTTATGCCCCTTCCCTTCGCCACGTTCGGGGGTAGGGGTACCACCTCGTCCCAAATGCTTCTTGAGGAACTTCTCCATGTGGGAGTCGTTCTCTCTCTCAAGAGCTAGCTCAATCAAGAGATCCACCAGTGTATCATACGAGTGGGTCCTGCTCTTCCTCTCAGAGGTTGAGCGGCAATCATCCCACGTACGCTGGGGGATCTTACTCATGAGCCACAGGTGGGGCTCAGTGGCTCCGTAGGAGCCCACATTCATCCTCGAAAATAAGTACTCCATGTCGCACACATACTCAGAAATTCGCGCAGCGGATGGAAACTCCGGGAGCATAGGTAGCTTCTCGATTTGTGTGCGTACGCTGAGGTCAGTCTCATAGACTGGGAATGTTTTCTCTAACCTCAGGAGTACCTCCGCCCAAGTAGAACAGGTTTTCACAATCTGTTTCACCTGTTTTTGCAAAAATTTCTTTTTGCATGAGCGTTTTAGCAGTGAACATTTGGTGGCCACATCCACATGGGATTGGCCAGTCAACAAAAGGAACTCCGCAAATTCTTCTGCCCATTCAGGCAGGTTTTTAGGGTCGAACTCCGGCAGTTCCAGCTGGATGTTCGCCTGGGCAATTGGTCTGCCCATCTTCCCACCCCCCGGAGTTAGGCCTGAAGGCGACACGCCGGCAAGTGGGGCCAGGGCTGACAGCCCTCTTCTCTCACTCTCTGTGACAGGCACGTCCTGTAGATCCGCCATAGGCACAGTCCTGGCACGGGGGTGAAAGGGGCTGGGGCAGGTAACCTTAGGCAACAGCCTTGAGACCCTCGATCTCTTGAGATCTTCGGCCAGGGTACTCAGCCCTGGAGAGAGAGAGAGGAACTCAGGCTTGGGTAAGGGTTCTGCAATACCCAGTTTAGCCTTAATGGCCTCGGATAAGGCCGTCACATCTGGATCTTCTGATCCAGACAGGAATTTGGCCAGTAGCTCGGCCGTTTGATCCAGGGCACCGTAGGTCGGCCTTGGATGGTGTTCTTCGACTCGTGTTGGGCCCACTTCGGGAGCCCTTGGGGTTGGGTACTCAGGTCGTAGTCGTCTTGGCAGGGATGCTGTGGACGGAGGACCAGAGTGTGCATAGGACCCTAGATCTGTACGTGGTCTTGATCCATGTACTGCCAAGGGCTCCTCTCCATCTTCCCCACGGATGGATTTATAGTACTCCTCATGCATGATGTACTCATCCATCTTCATCTTCAGCTTCTCATATTCCTCAGGTCCTTCAATGGCAGTTGAGGATGAAGCCGGGCAATTGGATCGTGATACTGAAGCAGCCACACGTCTGTGGAGGTGACTGAAGCTGTCTCCACCGTGTGCTGCTAAGGCCTCGGTGGTAAGGCCTTTATTCTCCTTCGCCCTTCTGCGTTCAGGATCTCCTTGGGACCCAGATGCGCCACTGAGTTGATGTGGAGCTCGGTGTGGTGGTTCACTCATTGGGTGGACCACACTGCCCATTTGTACCTGGACAGTTCGGATAGGCCAGGTCCTTACACTTGGTGTGGACATTATGGGCTTGTTGTTGAGCTTTTGTTCTGCACTTCTTCTCAGGGTCGGTTCAAAAGGTCACAAGGGACTGTCTCTGCTACTGGAAAGATGTCCTTGAATTATGCCCTAGGTCTTTTGATGTATTCCTGCAGGTTTTGTAGTTGAAAACCCCAAACCAAAGCAGCAAGTAGAGCAAGGACTGAAAGTGGATCGAATCAATGATTAGTTTTGTAATCCAGTATAACACAGAAGGGCTGCAGATAGACAAAGCAGGTATATGCACATAGATTCAATCACAAATGGATAAAGCAAAAGGTTTTATATGAAAATTGGTCAGACTCTAGCCTCAGAGGTTGCAATAGGCACTTCATGTGCACTCTTTTGGGTGAAATGGTGCTGGTTAGGATTGAGGAGCATAGATGTCAGGACCACACAGAAAATGACTTGGCCAAGCAACTGAATTCAGAAACAGTTACAAAACAGGACCACAATAAGTGGTAGAAACAATTGAGTATAGGGGTCTTGGGGTGGGAGACCACTTAGGCTTAACCTCCAAGGCCTACAAGCATGTAATGCCTGATTTATTTTGGTATGACCTCCATGAAGGAAGGTACCTCCGCTCAGTTGAGTGGTAGGGGTGAACTTCATGGGGGGGCTAGGGTCACAACCCTAGTTACCTTGAGAAAGTGTACTTTAGGCTACAAAAGAGAGATAAAAACACTTAAGTTTGTCTCAGCATCAACAAAGGGTTTTAAGGGGGGCTTAGCCTGGATCAAGCCCTCCAAGAAAGACATGGCAGTGACTTTTTCTTACTTTCGTGATGCAAGGGTGAATCGGTTCCAAACAGACTCTCTCTGATAAAGTGCAGCATAGCTGCATCGTCGAAGGGCCGCTCCATTGTAGATTGAAATCCAAATCAAGTTGATGGCGTCGAAGATTGATCTCGAATATTGATCTCCCCGCCACCCGGCTCGCTACCACTTGTTGTGGTTTGTTTCTTGGGAACTCCACTTGTACTCCTGTGCCTCTTGTTTCTCAAAATCCAAAATTCCAAATCGACAAACCTCGCAGGATCTTTAGACGGGGCACCAATACATAACACAAATTCGAAGACAAAAATCTTGTTCACAAATCGAAGTATCTTACAGCGCTCATTCACACGGTTGGCATTCGATGCTTCTTAAGTATTCACAGACTGCAGTGCGATTGCGACTGCGACTTGCGCGCTCGCTGCGCTGCTGCTGTTCGAAGCCATAACATCTAATGATGACAACATTCCGGCGGACAGCCCAGAGGGCCCCCATCCCCCCCCCAGCCCTAGTGCAACGCCTAACCCTGCTCTATGTGACAAGGTGGGTGGCCAGTGTGTTCCTACTACTAGCATTGATTCCCTCATCGGGGCCTTGGATAAGGTTTGGCAACCTAAGGACCTTGTGTGGGCTGTTTATGTGCACCCTTTGCCGTCTGGTCCGAAGACTTTTCCACATAAAGGATGTGTTGTTGCCGTGCATGAGACTGAGGTCACTGTTAAGTGGGCCACGGATAGGAACCAAACAAAGGTTACCGCCTCGGAGGTCCACGAGAGCGAAGAAGCAGCATGGGCAGCTTTCCACAAAGCCCAGATGAGTTCATCTCATGGTTCCGCAAAGGGCACTCGGCCTGGAAACTCTGATACCTCCTCGGAGCCGGCCTTGTTTCCTGAATCCGCAACACAACCAGCCCCCCTCCCCTCCCCTACCCCCCAAGAAACCCCCGCCAAGGTACTACCACCGCCCCAGCAGGAGACGCAAGGTGCCCTTGTGCCCATTGAGGGCGGGGATGTTGAGGTGTTGCAGAATCGCCCGGTTGTCAAGGTAGGCTAGAGAGCTTACCTAGTGCCACGAAACTACGGTGGTAACCTCGATTGTGACCAGGCAACCTGCACACATCTAGAGAAGTGTAGGGGTGGCACGGAAGAAGTCACGCGCTGCCCGGATGCCCAAAACAAGGATTTTGCACAGCCCGTGAATGCTGATCGGTTGACATGCATTTTACGTCGGGTTTTTGGGAAATGGGTTACTGAAGCGGACATCCTTGAGTTGTCTGGTTAACTCCATTCAATGCACGGCATTCTATGGACTGATCCCCCCCCACACCTTCTCACTGCAGACAGGGCCCAGCAGTCTATGGGCGCAATTCTGTTTAGGGATGCACGTGGTCATATCAGAGAGTTCATCGCAGGGGATCAGAGGTACTATCCACCTTGGCCAGAGCCCATGTGCCCAGATTCATCTGCTCAGAGAACAGGGGTCTTCCTTCGCTGGAGGGCGTATGCAGAGAGTTCATTGCAGAGGATCACAGGCACTATGTGAATGTTGTACAGTAGGGTACTCAGCCACCTTGGCCATAGCCCATGTGCACAGATTCATCTGCTCAAAGAACAGGGGTCTTCCTTCAGTGGGGGACGTATGCAGAGAGTTCATCGCAAAGGATCACAGGTACTATCTGCATGTTATAAGGTAGGGTACTCAGCCACCTTGGCCAGAGCCCATGTGCACAGATTCATAGTATGCTCAGAGAACAGAGAGAACAGGGGTCTTCCTTCGCTGGGGGACCTATGCAGAGAGTTCATCGCAAAGGATCACAGGTACTATCTGAATGTCATAAAGTAGGGTACTCAGCCACCTTGGCCAGAGCCCATGTGCACAGATTCATCTGCTCAGAGAACAGGGGTATTCCTTCACTGGGGGACCTATGCAGAGAGGTCATCGTAAAAGTTCACAGGTACTATCTGATTTTTGTAAAGTAGGGTACTCAGCCACGTTGGCCAGAGCCCATGTGCCCAGATTCATCTACTCAGAGAACAGGGGTCTTCCTTCACTGGGGGACCCATGCAAAGAGGTCGTTTGAACGGATCATACATAATGTCTGAATTTTGTGAAGCAGGGTACTCAGCCACCTTGGCCAGAGCCCAGGGGCACAATTTCAAGGGTGGGGATGAGGTGCTCGCAGTGGAGGGCTCTGAGTGCACGATCAAGTGGCAGACAGAAAACAAACTCAGTTCCCATTCTATTACAGATGTGTTTCTCACTGCTCTTCATAGCATTCCGAGTTCGGATAGTGCATCAGAGGCCCCCTTGTATCTGGAGTCTGAGCACGAAGCCACTGACCCAAAAACGTCCCTACGCTCAGCTGCCCAGCACAATACCCAGACACAGGGTGATCAAGCCAAGCTTTTTCTGCTCGTTTCTTCTGAAGTACCACGTGCCACTCACGTGGCTGTGCTGCAGTGTCTGACAGCCATAGTTATCAACTCCTTACAACCCTGCATCCGGGCACAAAATTTTGTGCATTTTCTGCGGCTTTCGCAGTCTGCCCAGTCAGTCCCAAGTTCCAGATTCCTTGCTCAGACTCTGAGAGGTGCTATTCAAGCACTACTCAGTCGGTGCACAAGTTTGCCCATAATTGCATGCTCAAGTGTTGCTCTTTCCAAATGTCTTCAGATGATGGGTCAACATAGGCCGACCCGGGTGCACACAGGGAGGGCTGCTGGTTCTGTATTTGTTTGGGTCATGTCCAAGAATCCATGGCACTCCAGCCCTTGTCCACAACGAAGGCGTCTTGTGCATCAGTTACACAGTGACAGGTTCCCATGCCATCAAGTGGGTTGCATTATCCATCATCCTCACGTGGCCTAAAGTGTACTGCAACAGCACATTCGGAAAGTGCATCTGGCATCAGGCAATCTTGTTGGCAGTGGTGTCATGCTGGGCGTCATGTTGTCCCTAGATGCAACGCAGTGTGAATCAGTGGTTTCTATTGCATGTTGCCTGTAAGGGCAGGGCAGGGACGTGGGGGTAGCGTTATCCGTTATTTTATTTTTTTTTAGATGCGGAATAATTTTCTTAGAAGTTGTATTTTTTATTAGATCTCAAAGTCTATTCCTGAAACGTTGTTGCGTGCGCTGCGAAAATTTGTTTTCCCAACGCGAACAATATTTCATATGTCTCTGGTCACAAAAGATGTCTCCTTCGACAAAAGAACATTTTTGCAACATTGGGCGCTTCAAGCAGTTGGTACATTCCTACACCACTTTACCCGGTGCAAGCGACACACTATCCCCATGTCTAGCCAACCGCCTCACTATCTCGACTGGATTCATGACAAGCGTGCCTGATGAAGACCTCAAACACTGCAAACATTTGCGCATTCGCAGCTCATGCATCAGCTTGTAGATTTAATTGCGCCTTTCTCCGGAAACCAATGGCCTCAACTCACCTAGTACTTGTGCGCCCGACCTATCCCCCCCAGCCCTTCATACAAAGCCACTGGGAGGAGTGCGAGTGTGGTGTATCCGGAGAGGCAAATGTGAAAACAAAAAATGGCAACTCACATAAGAGCACAACGGGCAAACAAGCACAACCTTTGTCTTTTGTTAAGCACAGCATTTACTACATTTCTCTCCATGCAGCATCTTGCCAATGCATCCAACCAAAATTTCAATGGGTTGAGGTTCCACAAATGCCACTCAAATTTCTTCCCAGTGCTCCGTGGAAGCTCCGCCGGAAAGTGCATGGAACATTCCTCGAGATATTAGTTGCATTTTGGGGCCCGATTTGGCCACCAAAACTTCCGAGCATTTGTCCAGGGGTCGTACCTGGCCATATCCAAAATGGAGGAAGCAACCCTACCATAGCATATTGCACGCACCTTGCCGGGTATCCCGCCAAATTGCCTCGAGTGAGGGGAGTGCTCTCTCTTGCAATGTTTTATGCTGGGCGCCGGTGGTACATATGGGGAACCAGTCATGTGCAACTGCCAAACATTGTTGCAGTCGCATACCAAGGCCTATGCTCCATAAAATGTTTCCCTTCCATACTAGCATGTGCACGTGCATATGTGACCTGCGCGTGCCCCCACCTCGCAAGAGCAGTGTGTTTCCATCGATCTTCCTGAAATCACAGTGTGGTGTGTCAATTGCCAAATTATTAACAACGTGCAGACCCATGTGTTCAACTCCAATGTTTCACCTTTGATCACACCTATCTTGTGCCCTGTGCTGGTGGATTGCACATCATTGTTCATCTTGGATCAGCAAAGAGCACGGGTAGTTCAAGCAGGAAAACAAAGCGTGTGTTGGTGACAGCACAATTGACCAGACTGGTGTCGAGGAAGTGTAGACACTTGGAATCCTGGAAGGGTTCTGGTTTTGGCCGGTCATCAAAAGTGGTCAATCAGTCATTTAGAGGGATTTGCTTGTTGTATGCAACACTTTGGACAGACCAGCAAATGAGAGGCTGTCCATCTCAAAGCATGCTCGGTGGGGGGGGGGGGGGGGGGCGACAGCCAAAGAAATTCCAAAAATGGGCAACTGTGATAATTGTGACAATTGATTGCGTGTATTCTGCAGAATGCATGGCGCAGGCATTCATGCACAGTACGTGGATTCGGCAATAATGCCACAAATACACATGGCAGATCCACAGATCAAATGTATGCTGTGAGCCCTTTCTGTTGCGGAGACTCAAAGCGTTTCCTGTCTGCAAATCACAAATCCATTGAGGTATGAGGTATCTGAAGTCAACCTGAGTTCAACTTCAACAGGCCACATTGTTTGTTTCAGGCATAACACATCTGGCCACCGATTTATTTCACTGATTTTAGGAACCGTGTTCATCAGCCAGTTGCATTCACATCACAGCTGGGTCATGCTGTGTAGTAACTAGACAAGGCAGGGCTTGAGGTGGGCAGGCATAGGTATTTGTGAAGGGGATTTCTGACCATCCAGGAAAGACAAAAACTGGAAATGTGTGTCATCACATTGTGCCAGGCGTGAATGTGCACCTAATCATCGGTTGGGTGCTTGGTGAAAATGGAGACAGTACTCAGTCTTGTGTGTGCTTTGTGATATTGATGAAAACGCCAAATGCAGCACCGAGTGGGTTGATTTCAAAAACAGTTTACACCAGCAGTGTGGTGGAGGGGGTGCACACACAACGAAGGGCCGGGGCCATGAGCAACAGATACAGGACTCGCATACACCTCCGTGACACAGGTATATGGTCACAGTCAACAAGAAGGGCCGGGGGTTGCAGGCTATGGGGTGTGGTTTGGTCCACTGCACCCCCTGAACATTTCCTCCCCCCTGCCAGTACCTGTCCAGACGAATAACAGAGCGGAATTGACGGCGCGCCTGGAGGCTCTCCGAGCTGTCCCACTTTCGCAGCCACTGCGCATCATCACAGACACGCCTCGAGGGGTGCCCAGTGGAGCGGCTTGGCCGCGTGGGAACGGGATGCTCATGATCTTCTCCCTAACAAATGCTCTGGGGACAGCTGCAGGGGGGCAGCTTTTTCTGCCACTTGACGTGGCAGTGAAGACACAGGAGCCCTCCACCATGCCAGCTAGCCCACAGACCCATGCAGGTCTTCCTTTATAATATGGTGCCCCCCCCCCCCCGTGACGCCCAGGTTCAAGCAATCACATCATTCAAGCAATCACATAGCGTTCGCTGTCATATGGCACCTCTCTACAGCTCTGTTTGCACTGCAGCAGGCAGCCTTTCCTCCCTCTCGGCACCAAATTGTGTGCATGTGTGCTCTGTAAATTTACGAGGGAGATCTATATGCAGCCTTGAGGCGGCAGCCACATTTGTGCAGACATGAGAGTCTGCCTCTTTGTGTCTGGACCCCACCCCTTGTGCTGAATCAGAACCTCAGTATGCCGACATCATTAAGGCTGTTCGATATTGGCTCGGCCGTGGCCTGTGGCCCTGTGAGAACAGGACGCGTGGTGGTAGCTCCGCATCCTCCTCCACTCCCTGCGGTTGAGACGCTGGGGGGGAGGAGGGTACTGCTGGCCGTGGCTGCCGCCTCTTCGTTGCCTGTGTTGTGCTGGGCGTGCGCAGTGAGCGGTGCTGGCCTGTGAGTGTGCGTGCACTGAATGTGCCCACCATCTCTTCGTTCCCGGGCCCTGTTGACGCCCAAGTATTCCAATCAAAGTACAAACTGCGAGGTTCAACATCCCTACATCCTACTGGTCATCAGCGAAACCTTGTGTGTGTGTGTGTGTATGTGTGTGTGACGCCCAATCATTTCAACAAACTCCATAGCGTTCGCTAACATACATCACCTCTCTACAGCATGGTTCGCACTGCAGCAATGTTTGGACTTCGCTCCGTGCGTCCTTTCCTCCCTCTCTGCACTACAACAAGGCTATGTACAGAGTGTGCATCCCTACCACACCCTGCTGCCCACATGTGCATGTCCCGTTCCCTTCGCGGGCGCCCCTGCGGGCGAGCCTGCGCTAGCGCTCGGCGATGGAGTGACCGACGTGACGCTGTCGTGGCGCATGTCAGTACTGGTGGATGATTCCCTACATGGACCCAAGTGATCATGTTGGGCTGAGGCAGAGAGATGCTGCCGCGCGGTGCAGCAAGGGGGTACAGCGTCACACTCCACGATATTGCACATGAGGGTGTTGAAGGGAGGCTTGCTAAACATGGCACAAGGTCCTTGATTGTTCAGCTTTGCACCTTAGCACCCGGGCTATAGCTTGGTGAGGCTAGTGTAAACCGGTGTACAAAAGTAAAATTCAGGCTCTGAACATCTGGCCTCAGGAGTCTCCTGAGGTTGCTCCACCTTATTGTGGTAGACAAACTCAAATGACATGTTCCACATTGGGTCAAATACGCGTAGCAGGGGCTACCAGCACCACGAACTGCACACACAAATGCAACTGCGCACAAAGAAACATGCGCACCCCTTCAAAACATACATGCACTAGTAGGTAATTTCTATTGTGCTAGGCGCTATGCACATGAAAGATGAATCGAGCGGCATTATGCTTGTTGAAATGTAAGAGAGGGGTGTGTCAAAAATTGTTCCCATTGATAAAACCACAGCTGGCATGAACAAACAGCCGTTGGCGATTGCCTGACGGTGGTTGGCGCTTGGCATATGGCAGGTGGTGATGTATCAACAGAATTTGGCATGTAATGGTTGGCTTACCACCAGCAGACGCTGACGGGCGGCGGCTGCTGCCCTTGAGGGCTGTCCAGCAACCCAAGTTCCGGGCATGGGGACACTTTGCACTGCGAAAAACAACTCAAGTTCCGGGCATGGGGACACTTTGGACTGCCAAAAACAACGCAAGTCCCCGACATGGAGACAATTTGCACTGCCAAAAACAACCCAAGTTCCAGGCATAACAAAACGTTTTTTTTTCCCCTGCGAGATAGTCCCTCAGATGGACTCATTTTTGACTACGTTGTGTCCTGAAACAGGCCCTTCTCGGGGCTGCTAGGGAATTTCCGGGTCCAAAATGGGTCAAAAATGTGTCCTCAGCCAGAAGTATCATTTTTGTGCTTCCAGATGTTGCCCAATCCCTTTTCTTAGAAAAACATTCTGCACCATTCTTTGGACCATGATTGACCCAATTTTGAGCAATTGAGCCCGCCATTCGGTCAATCGGCACGAAGAAACAAGGATTTACCAGTGGATCTGGCACCCTGAAAGTATGCAGAAAAGCGAGTTGAAAGTCACAAAATGGTGCTGGAAGCTGATTTTTATTGAAGTCTGACAATTTTAGCAGAGTGCAGTCCAGTGGTCAAACACCTAGATTTGCAAACCAAACCTCGCGATCGTGGTCGATCCAATGCAAATTGAGAGTCCACTGGCATGCCTCAGAGTCGCCCAGGGGGGGGGGGGGTAAGCTTTGCACCCCAACCCCGCCACCAACAACGGACATTGTTTCAGGCCGACGTGCAGAAATCAGCCCAATCCAGTGGAATTGGTCCCATCTCCCAACTTGATCCCCAAAACCACCGAACCTGAAAACACCCAAGATTGAGATGTCGCCCAGGTCTAACGTGTCTTCAATGTGATTTTGTTGGTATGAAAGTGCTGCGGATCCTGTGAATTACACAACTGCCTAACGGACTGTAAGGCCCACAACAGGTGGACTTGTATTGAGGTATGTCTGGCAAATGACAACCCAGAGGCTATCTAGACCCCTGTAGACCCCTGTACACTGAAGAGCCAGGAGGTTACATCGTGACAAATGCCCAATGGAATGTGGGGTCCACAAATGGAGTGCTGTGGCGCTGCAGGATGTGCGCAAGGACTTCACCTGCACGTCTGATGTTGGTTGAATGGAAGGATTGAAACCCACCCGAGAATTTGGGAGTCAGCAGCAGCTGTCATGTCTGCTTGAATACATCCATCTGAGGCATGACCACGTCACGAACACTTTGGGTTCTCAGATATGAAGTCTGGGTCAGAGTTGGGAGCCACCATTGTTGACACCACAAAATTGTCACAATTAAGCACTGCATCCGGGAAGTCGAGTTCCCCCGCATTGTTCCCCTCACTCCTCCCAGGCGTGCCTCTAGATAGGCTTGCCCCAACTCTTGCAACATGGGCTGCCACAAATAAAATATAACACCGCACTCGGACTCGCTTGGACTCGCCGCAACCCACTCTGTATAGACACCTGGACTCTCATGCTCGGGCTTGGTTCGAAAACGCATATCAGAAGTGTCCAAGGACAGTGAGCAGAACACCAAAACAGTGAGCAGCATGCGCTGTTGCCAGTGCAAAGATGTGATTCCTGTGTGCCTCCCGTTCCGCATGCACGTTCAGATTGTGCAGCAGCAGCTGGGCTTCACTCCACGGGCTCTTTGTCGGCCCTCAAAAACATGGGTTCATCAGTTGCGCACTCGGTGAAAGCCACAGTGATATCTTCCACACCCGTTTGCTGGCCCGTGAGGCTGACCAGCCGGCAGCACACGTTGTCAAAGCCGATTGTGTCCCCAAAGGTCTTGTTCAGCAGGCTCACCTGCTCATTCTCTGAAGAGGAGTCGTAAATGAACGAGGTGTAGCGCAGCACTTTGGGCCCGTACGATGCCAGCAGTGCCGAGGCCTCCCGGCCCCCGCAGTTGCCGGCGCCATCTGTCAAGAACAGGATCTCATAATTCATCTCAGGGTCGTTAGAAGCAACCGTTGCAATGTGCTGCCTACAGCAGGCGAACGCTTTTGAGAAATCGGTACCGCCACTCGGCTGAGGACCCAGTGGCATACGATAAGCTGTCGCCAGAGGCTGACATGTAAACTGCGGATGCAGCCACGCCTGTCCATGGAAAGGGATGACGGTGACGAACGTGCGGTGCTGACTCTCAAACTCACCCTTCAATCGGAAATACTTGTTCAAATACGCGCTCACCGCCTGTTCCAGTTTGTTCCACCTGGAGCCACGCATTGACCCTGAAGCATCCAAGAGGAGAATGATCAAACGTTTGGTTGACAAGTTCGAAATGCAGCAGTTCTCGATAGCCTTGCGCTTCCGATCAAGCGACTTGGTGGGGTTGAACATGAGCGCCATCAACTCCCACGCTTCTTTGTCCTTGGCGTCTGCGTCCTGCTTGTGCATGCTCCGAGTTTCCTGCTTTTTAACGGTGATCCGCTCTCGTGCAGCCCGTAGATGCTCTGCCAGGGGTTCATCGATACTGGACTGAGGGGAAACGTGGATGCCTTTCTTCTCGAGGTGGGTGGCACACATGCACATACGGAATTCCCCCGCTTCCCCTTGGCGCCCGCAACGGCCCTTGATCTGCACCTCCTCGCTCAGGGAACTGGGGAAGTATGTCAGCAAGACCAAGAGCCCTCGGGGCACCTTAGTCTTATCAAACACAAAGTCCGCACCGCGGCCATGCAGCCTCGTGAAGAAGGTTATCTGCCCGGGTGAGCCCGCGCGCTCAATGGAGTCTTGGATGTGGATCTTCTCGTCATCGTGGGGAACGTAGACAACCGGCCGGTCGGCAAACCGCCGTCGGTACAGCTGCATCGCGGCTGTGTTCTTAAAGTACACTAGCAGAGGCTGCCTGCTGTGCATGCACTCCTGGACAACGGTTTCAATCGCTCGTAGCCACGCGTCCTCGGTGGGTTGGATGCTGACAAATTTGGCAGTAAAGTCGAAGGTCCTCGATGGGTTGTAGACAGACGGGACATAGGTAAGGCGTTCCACTCTGTACTCGTTGTCGAGGATGGCCTTCTCAGAGGGCGTCAGAGTGTTCAGGGTCCCAGTCACCCCAACGATGCAGCCATACATCTTGTTGGGGATGGCGGCGTATGAGAACTTGCCGCAGAAGAAATGCAGCCCCAGCGCGTCGATCAAGGCGGCTTCAGAAATTTGACCGGTGCTGTGGCCCTGAAGGTATGCAAAGACGGTCCGGTTGGGGTACACCATGTGTGGGTTCACATTGCCGTCCTTGTCCTTGTAGACGACCCTGTCGTTTTGAAAGAACGCGTTGTTTGTCGGCTTGGAGTGGTTGGCCACGAGGGCAGAGCAAGCCCAACGGATAAGGTTAGGACAAGAGGGATAGCAATCCATGAGGTCTTGATACTCCTTTGAGTGCATCATATCTTGCTCAGACTGCTGCGATCTGTTGTTCCAGACGTATGCGATGAAAGCCGCCGCCTCCGGGGATCGGAGAAGGGCTCCAGCGTTGTACGTATTCCCATAGAAGCGGCGCGTGAAGAACACATCCACCTCGTCAATCATCAGAATGCGCTGGTTTCTGTCCGCGGGGTTGTCAGTCACAGAAGTTGCCCCTGTCATGACGATGTCCACGGCGGCCTTCCGCAGTTCCCCAATGTGGCACTCGCAGAGCTGCTGGAAGGTCATATACCGAATGCGGTCTTCCACCCCAAGCTCTTTGAAGAAGACCTTGAAATCCGTAAAATCGCGGGTTGTAAGGTACTCACTGTAGCACACAACATCCACTGAGAAGCCGTGGACCGCCTTTATGGCCGCTGTGAGTGCAACCACAATAGACTTCCCCTCCCCCGTGGGAATCTGCACCATGTGATTGACCATCTGCCCGTCTGCACAGTCCCAGCCCAGCAGGCGCAGAATGCCAAGGACTTGAACGGGATGCGCAAGCTTGCGCACAGTCTGGCGTGCCTTGACAGTCGTCAGCTGCACATCCGGGGCAGACAGGAGCCAATAGAGGATGACCACGTGGGCAATAAATGTGCAGACATCTTCATGGGCCAGGCCGTTCCTCTTAAACCCCGGCTTGTACTGCTCAGATTTGACCACCGCCACGATTTCCCGGACCATTGCTTCATCCCCAGCGGAATCCAACGCCACGCACCGCTGCTGCAAAGCTTCCACCTTGGCTTGGACATCCGGCAACAACTGGGAAAGGTTGGTGGAGATGTTTGGGTTTAACTGCAACTGGTTCATGATTTCTGGGACCGCTTTGTGAGGAAGCCGTCGTTGCTGGCCACCATATGCGAAATACTTGCTCTTGAACATGTTCACCAGCTCGGACCCAGCCCCAGATTTCTCGCCTTTCAGCAAATCAGCGACCACACTGAAATACTGCAGTGCCATGTCCTCAGCATCTGGACTCCCGGAATAATGCTTCATGACAGCAGCCCAACGTGACTCTAACAGTGCAGTAAGCACCTGGTTGACTGCTTCTTTGGAGGCTTCAACAAGCCTCACCAGCTTCTGCTTCTTGAGTATGGCCACCACGTCTCCCGCAAACGTCCTTGTGCTCTGATTGTCCATCGGGGATCCATCGGGACGGACTTTAGTACTCATCTGTTCCAGTGTTGTCTTAACATTGGCGTTGATTTTGTTCATGGCATCGTAACAGTCGCTGTTGAGCGTCTTGTTGTTGTGCTGATTCTGCAACTTTACAAGTTTCAGCACAGCATCATTGGCGTCACAGTCCTGATTGAACTTCGTCGTGACCTCCGACTCAAGCTCAGCAACATAGTCCCCCAATGCAGCTTTCACCTGCTGGTGAGGGCCGTGAACGTTGCACTTGCTTGACAGCTGATACAGGATCGAATGAATATTGCCGAGGGCATGAAAATGCTGCTGCTGCACTTTGAGGAGTGCATCGGCCGCTAACTGTTCGCCAGACGCCTTCAATTCTTCAGTAATGGTCGGTGCGTTGACGAAAACAGAAGTATCAGCTGCAACATCGTGCTTCGTGCAAAAGTTCATGAAACCTTCGATGACATGCGGGGTGAACTTGTTCAATACCAGCCCCAGCCACTCAAAATCTATGGTGGCATCAGCATGCCTGAGCTTCTCCACCTGTGTAGCCAGTGTGTGGCCAACGGAGGTGAACCAAGAGATCACAGATTCGACTACCGGGGGATATTCCGCGTTGCCCACTGCTGGATGCTGATCGAACGTCGTTATGACATGCAACCAATTATTCAATGCCCCCCCTTGCAGGGGTACGTTGACCCGCCCATCGCTGCCTTGGTTCAACGCTGCAGCTCTGACCTGATCCAGAGTATTCACCAGCCGCTCCTTGGACTCCTTCACAAATCTGCTAATGCTTTCCCGCACGAATTCAATATCAGCTTTCATCTTAGACTCGGATGCCACATGGAGACTGTTGATTGCATTGGCTAACTTCTCAGTTTCATCAAGGGTTGGATTCAGATCAGGTGGTGGCACGGAGCCATTGGCCAGCAGCATTTTACTGCAAGCGTCAACCAACTGCTGTGCAGTGCAGCGTATCGCACGCCATTGCTTATCAGCCAAGTGAATCTTTTTGGTTCTGTAATGAGCGTTGAGCAATTCGACAGCGTCGGCATAGTATTTCGTATCAAGCCGGGTTTGAAACTCCTTCGACATTTCTTGCTCCATAACCCTAACATTTTCTTCACAGCCAGTTACTAGCCCCTCGACGTCGTGCCGCAGACTTGGCGGCTGATTGTGCAGTCGCCCACGCAAACGATCAAGTTTCTCTTCTGCCAAATGCAGGTCCTGATTGCGTATGGTGTCTGCCAATACGTTGAACTGTTGACGCAGCTTGTCCTTCGCCAGCTGCACAAGGCCTTCCAGTGACAATGTGGTCACGATAACGGAATCACACCCCAGCTCGAAGAACTTGTTCATCTCATCCAGGACTACGTCCGAGACTTCTGCAGATAAGAATTGAGAGCCTAACTGCATCACTTTGTCTTCAACGGTCTCCTGGCTTGCTCTGGTATTGTACAGATAGCCCATCCCAAAACACTGCCTGATGTCTGAGAAGCAAAGAGAAGGTAACTCAAAGCATTGGATCAGCTTCGCTTGGGCATCGCTGCGCTTCTCGCGCAGTGTCTCAAGTGCTGTTGTGCACTCGTTGGCAATCGTGGTATCCACAGGGAACCGCCGCAGAAGGCTAGAGTCCCGGCATTGCTCCAGAAAATTCACAATCTTCTGAACATGAACCCTATCCCCATTGGCTGCGGCAACAGTGATGACAGGGGCACTCACGATGGGCTTCAATACCGACAACGAGCGCAACATGGACTCCTCCACATCAGGGATCAATATCTGCCAGTGTGCAGGTTCAAGGTTTGGGGCACAACGTCGGAACGCCTCGAAATCTGTGTTGATGAGCGCCTGCTTGGCCCGTTCAATGAGGGACTCCATGTGCTGCTGGGACGCAGTGATGTACTGAGTGATCTGATCCTTGCACGCAGTGAACTCGGGGCTGCTCATGCCAGACAAGTGCACGCAGTACTGCTGCAGCTGGTCCAACGACCATTGCGAGGGGGCCTGGGCGATCTTGACGACGAGGTCCCGGAGCTGCCCCGTCCGGCACTCGACCTCGTCAATTCTGGGGTCACTGGTGGGCGACAGCGGAAAGTGTCGGGCTATCGCCTGCAAATGACACAGCAAATCGTACGCTTGACGTAAATTCGGTTCTCTTTCAGCAGCGTTCTTGTGGAACTCCTGCCCACAATGCTGGTAGTACTCTTGCACTTTACCCTGCAGCACGTGGTGCACCTCAGCTGCCGTGTCCCGGAACGTGGCATTTTGGCACGAAGGGGGCACATGTATCGCGCGAATGGCATCCAAGAGCACGCAATCTTGTTTGATGCGTGGCCAATGATAGAGCTCCGGCTTAAAGATGTCGTACTTCCTTCGAAGAGGCTCAACCATTGTTGTGAGGGCTTCCGTCAGCTCCTGCATGATCTCGGCAGGAGAAAACAACTGTCTACAGCCTGGGGCATCGAAATCGATGGAGGACAGTGCAAATGCTTTGTGGACTTGCGATCGACAGAAGAGGAAAGCATTTGCCGTGAGTCCAACTGGAATTATATCATACAAAACCTGCTGCGCCTCCTCCGCAAGAGACTCGTACTTCTTGCGGATGCGGCGCATGTCAGGCAGATCAGTGAAGTCTTGGCGGAATGCATCCGTCTTCTTACGAACCAGCTGCACTCTGGTATTCATCTGCCGTATTGTAGATTTCAGAGCGACGTCGGCCTGCTCATCCGTTTTATACGGCGTCGATTGCGATTCACCAATACTCGGTAATTCCTTCAGCGCCTGCAATATCGGCTCATATATGTCTTGGTGGAAATGCTTAATCACAGCGTTCATGTGTTCTTTGATTTTCTCATCGAAGAGGAGTGTTTGTACAGTGTCAAGGTGCTGCGCTCCACGCAATGTGTGTAACAATCGAATCACAATAGGTACGTCCTTCTGATCCTCTGGATGCGGCAAATTGGTGAAATACTCATTCTTCAAACGGTCCAGACACCCCCGTTCCGGAAGAAGCTCTTCCATTTGGATGGAACGCTCAGTTGTCAACTTCAACAACCGCAAATAACTCGCCTTGACATCGTCAAGCGTTTCGTATGGGTCCGAGGATTCCCAAAAAGTCGTGACGGCGTCCTGGGCCTCCTTCAAGGCTGCCTCCAGAAAATCTTGAGTCTTCTGTTTAACGTCCGATAATCGGCTGTTTGCCAGTTCGTGCCTTTGAGAGCGGAGGTGCTCTGCCGCTTTCTGTAGCACTTGCAGCGCTTTCACAATGTCAGCAGCATCGAGAGTCTTGGCCTTCACTTTGTTCATGAACGTATTTAGCACAGTATCTAATATGTCCCCAATCCGATTTTGGATTGGGTCTACGCAGTCGGGGACTGTCGCGACCTCCGTCTTCGCCAGATCAGTCAACTGCTTATCTTGGATTTTCAAATCAAGTGCCTCCAACCGTTCGATGAACTCCTCTACGGTGGTCCAATCATGGCCGGCGCCATCAGCTCCGGGTTTCAGCTTGGCCAACTCGGCATCGGAAGCCTCTTTGCAAAATTTTAGAGCGGAACTCCAGAAATCGGTAAACATGGGTTCCATGGTCTCCCTGGTGATTTGTGGTGGCCCCTTGTGCGCAGTGCATGTGCTGCACTCAAAGCATTGGCCCAGTTGGGGTATCACATAAACATCCATCTGCAGCACTCTGTAGAGCACATCCACAACATCAGACGCTGCCGCTGCGATGTTTCCGATGTGCGGGCTCAAGAGGCGCACGACACAAGTATTCAGCTCTTGCTTCAGATAGTCGTAGTGCTCGCGTACCCTTGGCGCTGCAACACGGGAGTGAAGGCGCAGGGCAGAATAAGAGGTGGTAATTTGCTTCAAAATATTGGCTGCACCAGACTCATAGTTCTCCTGCTCAAAGGCCGAATCCAAGGCCACTTTTAACTCCACGTCAAGGCTGAGCACACTGTTTGTGACATCCTCAGGAACGTCAAGATGAAAAGCAGTCGGTGGCGCACCCCGATGCTTCTCAAACAAGTATTTGATCCGATTGACAATACTGTTCCTCAGTGCCATGTTCTCCGGGTCGGCAACAAAGAGGTTGACGTCTTGGCAAGTAAGAGGGTCTGAAGCATTCGACAACACGTTCGTGGCATCTTTATAAAACGTCTTGTAGAACCACCCATGGGCAGTGTTTGGTGCGGGTTTACTGACCGTCAAGGCGTCTTTGAGGCCATCCTTAAACTGGTTGATAGCTGAGGCAGGACTCCCACCACGGGGCACGTGAGTGATGAACACTAGGCAACGCTTCTTGTAGTAGTCAGGGTCCAAATCGGCGCCATCTGGGTGGAACACATTCACGAAATTCTGGATAACTGTTGCAAGGTCTTTGCCAGCTCCACTATTCAACAAACTGCATGCAAGATTGAGCACAGGAATAAAGCGACATTCCGAAGACGGATGCAGTGCCCGCTCCTTGACAACGCAGTTCGTGATCCTATCCAACGGATCCGTGTCATCATCCCCAGGGATGTCACACAAGTGAACGTTTGTGTCAGGAATTTGAAGGAATTTGCCAGATTTGGTACAGGATCCTGCACCAGTCCCGACTGCAAAATGTTTGCACTCGTCCAATGGATCTGCTAGCACATACGAGATTTTCCTGAGCCCATCATCAATCTTTCGCAAAGGATTGCATAGAAGCCAGTTGGCATTCGTCGACTTCCCTGTGGCTGTTCGCCCAAATAAAGGTACTGCAAGAGAAACGTCGCGAGATTTTCCAGCGGTACTCATGCATTCTTGGATGCTATCCACCAATAGTGATAGGGAGACTTGCCTGACTGGTTCTGCACTGACGGATGCGAAGATATCGTCGGATTCAGTGTGGGCTAGCACTTCACACTCAGATTCGGAGCCCTCAAGGCTGTTGGAACGCATTGTACCGCTCAGAGAGGGGTGCTAAGAAAAAAGTAAGAGGAAGTGAGACCAGAAGAATCAGAGCGTTCAGCAGTGGACATCCACGACGACCCCCCACCCACCCACATCCCCTTTCCTCTTCCTTTTTGAGCGGAAGCGTCTCACAAAACGGGAAAGGGACAGCTGACTCGTGCTGAAGGGTACTTGAGGCCACAGCGCCCATGGGATGGAACAGTATGGTCTCGGGTAACATACGCGCTGTCCTTGGCCCTTTAACTTGCTCGCACTTTCTCTCGAGGTTGGTTGCGCATGTCATACGTTTGCCAGCTTCGCATTACATGCGCAAAATTGGCCAAAGGCGCAACAGTGTCAAAAACACGTAAGCTGCGTCCGAGAATCGGAACACGGGTACTAGTTCTTAACCGAAACCTCAGTTCGTCACTGGGCAGTGATTTTTACCTTGACTCTTATTAGCCAAGTGGCAAGTTGACTGCTGTGCGCAGGCGCGCGCACACAGCACTGTGTGTGCATGGTACACGTTCATGACCCTCACCGCTGGCGAGTCTGCAAGCGCTGGCGCCTCGTGTACGAGCACAAGGGGGCAATCTGGCGATAACTGGTCAAGCCAGCGGTCCCACAGTTCAAAAGCAGGATGTGGGGACCCCACTCTGTCTGACCCCCTTTGAAAGTAACATAGTGAGGGGTGGTGGGGGAACAACACTGCACTCAGCCCAGTGCAGAACTGGGACCTCAGGCTCCCATTTGAAGGGCATCTGGTAAAAAATTGTCTCATCATCTGTCAACTGTAGTGCATCGTGCGTCGTGCTGCATCCAAAGGTCTCCTTGGTTGTGCCACCAACAAGATGGCGTGTGCAACCGCCAGTGTGGCTTGGGCCGCTTGTGGCCGATTTATACGTGACCAGGGGAGGAGGAAGTCAGAAACCTCACTTGAGGACCGGCAATTGGCAACCACTGTGATCAGAGGAACCGACACACACACACACACACACACACACACACGCCAGTAGAGAGAAGTGTTCCTTTGTGGCTCCAAGCCGCTCGCGAGCCCACAAGGGAGACATCAACAGTATTCGCCGAGGTAGAGGTGGAGACAGGGGAAGAGAGAGAAAGAGGAAATACTCCCAAGAAAAGAAATGCGGGACAAGATGAGGGACAGTGTCAGCTGCTCCTCTTTTTGTGAAGTGCATTTTTCAACCTACAGTCTGACCTGCCTGCACCTACCTACCAAACTGCAACCTGCATTCCACCGTTCTACCCACAGCTACAACCTTTTTTCTATCCGAAACCTTCATCCTAATTCCTTTGCCAAAGAGGCGCTAGAGGTTTCTAACGAAAATGGAAACCGTGACATCACCAACAAAGGGAGGGTGGGAGCACTTTCCTTTGATATAGAGAGGCCTGCTACAGCTTTTTTTTGCTTGGCCCGTCCACCAAAGTGTGGACTGGCCAAATCATGCTCATTTTGGGGGCAAAAAGTCCCTCCGGAACGCATCTTCAAGCCTAAAACAAGTGTAAAATGGTGCCTCATGCACTACATATGTATACAATGTGGAAGGGAAAGATACTTTTGTGGTGCAAATTGCATTGGGGACCGTCATGCGACCTCGGTGAGGCAAAAAAGCAAAAAAAGCAAAAAGAAGCACTTGTTAGGAAATACCCATACTGCCTCGATCACCAGGGAATGGCTATGCAGGACTACGGCTTATATATATATATATATATATATATATATATATATATATATGGAAGTTTATGCTCCACATGGGATTGGATTGGTGGGCTCAATTGACTGCCGTCTTGCAACGCGCAAGGAATCGCGAGAGAGGTAACACCTCGTTTGCTGTACAATCTGATGTGGCCGTTGCGTAATGTGATGTCCAGAGGCAAAAAAGATATGTATGTTTCATGTATGCTCGATGTATGCCTTGTGTATGATGCGGTTTGGGGCATTTGTATCCCTTGTAGGGGTAGCTGGTGAGCCTTCCTTCATAGGGAAAGTGGGATTGGAACTTGTGGATGGCTTTGGTAGCTTTCGGCGTTCTATTCTTTTCCATGCTCATTGCAGGTCGGGGGCATTGGTTGGGTGTAGTTTGACGGCCGGAATTGTGGTAGGAAGTAGGAGCACGCTTTTGCGTTACCAAGGTGCACAACGTCTGTTGGTATTGACTCGGAGAAGATAGTGGAGTGGTCGGGTGAAGCTATGGTACCCGGCGCCGTGGGTAGGCAACACCAATGTGCCACCTTCCACCACACATACTACATATAGGTCATGGGCACGGGAGGGCGGGATAGGGGCCCGGTTTGAGTGGAGCAATAGGTTTGTGAAACGTATGTTAGCGTGCCTTTCTGCTTGGGCCTTTTCCGGTGCATGTGACCATGGAAGGGCACGCAAAGGGTAGGCTGAGATATGTGCACCCTTGGGTTGCGAATGATTTGCCGCAACATGAAACCCCCAAAGTCGTGATGTTAGCGGGTTGGGTATTGTCACGAATCACGAATGGGCTTCCAACCTCTATTAGTGACGACATGGTGGTGTTGGTCCATGTGGGCACCCATTCAATAACCACCAGTATGGTCCGGGCTTGACCCTCCTATCCCCAACTTAGGAATGCCGCGCGGTTCCAATAATTATGCACGAAAATGTGCTCAATGTATGTACACGTTTATTGCACGCGATATTCAAAGTTGTTGTGTGCAACCCTCCTCCGCAAATCCGTTGGGATGAACTTAAGCGTCGCCTACCCTAGTTTTGTGGGTTAGGGGAGTACCATCCTTTCCATGGATGCGTTTCGGACCCCATCCCTGCCATTGCCTCCTTTGTTGCTAGGCACAGTGTAGTCTGGTGATGAGTGTTGTCGCTGGTTGTTGGTCTTCTTGGTGCCTTTTGCGGCCCCATGTTGTTCACCTCGTGATCGCCAATTGTTTGATGGAATTCTCTTTCTCAGTGTCTATTTTTTTTCGGTATGATTTCCCTTCCGTAAGCAAGCACGTGTGCTAACTCACCACTTTGTGGAGGCCAATGGGCCATATCCCTTCAACGCTATTTGGGAAAAACTGGTGAATGTACGTAAAGCCAGGGGAAAATGCATGGTCTTCTTCATTAACAGGTTTGACAAGCACGTGGACCGTGTGGGATGCGGCGGTGACGCAAAACTGTTCCACAAAATCACTTTTGACGATGTTAAAAATTTTGTGAAATTTGACCTCGAAGCCAATGACATATTTCTGCTTGGTTCCACACTCATGCGCCAGCTGCGGGGAGTAGCGATAGGGGGAACATGTTCTGCACCATTAGCCTGTGCCTACTGCATCCAGCGTGAAAACCTATACTACCAAACAGTCCGCCCCTTTGCACTCCACCCTGTTACACAACTGCACCCTCTGCACCTGCCAGCACAGCCTGTCCGTTTCCGGGATAACCTTGAAGGGTTGAAGTTTGAGGGCCAGGATATCCTTACCCTACAGCAGTCGTTTGAAGGTATGTATAATCTGAACTTACAGGTTGAGGGTGAGGGCCCAGAATGGGATTCCCTGCAGTGCCATATACGGATCCACCGCACCCAGACAGCACCACAAATCTCCCTGACACTTGCGGATAAGGGTCAAAAATTCACGAAAGACCATCAGCGCCTTTATCGCTACCCAGATAGACACTGTGCGAAGGCAATACGCACACTCAGGTCATTCAGGCAAAATGGGCCACATATTTCAGGATACTCCCTTCGGACATGCAGAGTAATATTGAGGTGATCAAAAATGAAATGACGAGAAAAGGGTATGCCACATCCCGTTGGAAACCACAATTGAAACGAAATCTATCAAAGTGGGGCGTGGACAAGGACATCCTGCATGCATGTGATTTGTAGTCCTGAACAGGACCTGCCCTGCCCCCTGCCCAGCCCTGACCGCCTGCATGTTGTATGTCGAACCCAGCACCAATACACTGTGTTCACTGCCCCCCCCCCCCCCCCTCCTGTGATGTACAGACATGACGACCTGCCCCAACCTGCCCCCCCCCCCAGGGATGTACATACCCTCAAGCCCTCTACTTGTGTTCCTGCCGCTCTGTGCATGCCTTGGCCCTGTCTCCCGGATCAGGACAAGAGTCTCCGGACTATACGATTTTGGTTCTTCAGCTGCTTGTACCCGCTGTGCCCCTGGCACTGTGTCCCTGTACTTGCAACCCGTTTCTCTGTAGAAAGCTTTCGCTCAGGCCACTTGGCTCTTTTGCATGTGCCTCGTTTGCTTTGCTCTTGAGTCGTGGTAACCAGAGCCTCCGTTGACGCAGAGACGGTAGAGAATCCAAGACGGTTTGGTGTTATTCCGAGCTGGAAAGTCATGTCAATTTTTTTCCAGTCCTAGCATTGCGGGCCCCATGGCATAAGCCCCCCTAGGTCTTGATGCAGTGCCCCGCTGTGATATCACGATCCAACCCTCATACTGTTTTGCTATTCAACATGCTAAGCATGCATTCACTTCTTTTTTGCAGTCATGTGCTTATGAAGAGCAAACCCTAATGACATTGATCAACTTCGTACCAACCAAATGTAGAGCCACGGCTGGAGATGGTTTGTGAGATGCAGGTATCCGTAAGCAGTGCAATCGGAGGTTAGACTACGTGAAACCCATCTCTTAAAGTGGCAACCGAATCATCGGTGGAAGAACCTTTGTTACCCTTGTATTGCGTCCGATTGCTAATGTACATGGTGAGCACTCGTTCGTTTCGCATTCACCACGCAAAAGAAGAGTTTTTTATGGCGGGTGGACCCTCCGCTCCAATTGGACCCACACGTCAGTCTGTAGAGCGAGCGAGCACCCTCTACCACGTCCCAATCACTCATTGTGGGCGGCAAAGCAAGATGTGCGCGCTATTGTGTTTTGTGGCGGTGTTCACTCCGCCTAACGACGCAAAATGCGGGTCCCTTGAGGTGGCCCTTGGTGAGCTCGCGTTCGGGCTTTTCGGCCATATCGCCGAAGAGGCACATAGGCACGCGCACAATCGGCGTCTCGCTAATCATAGTTGACGTTTGATAAGAATACCACGAATAAAATGTTGCAAGATCGCATTTACCCTTTGCTCTGTCAATCGCAGAATGCGGGCAAGCGCGGTGGGTTCCGCATGTACATGCTCTTTTGGCTCTTATTGGCACCACAAGGCCAAGGAGGTGTGCGGTGTCCGGATCAAGCGCATCACGCAACCCAAGCACCCTTCTTTGTCTTTCGCCATGTTTGCAAGAGGACGCATCTTCGAGGCTCTTTGAGAATATGACACAACGCTTGTCTGTGTTTTATGTGAAGATGCTTTACACGTTTGGCTATGTGTATGATGAACAAATTCCAACAACAACCCACCAAAGGTGCAAGTACCACAAACGTGCGCCCAAAAAACACAACTAGGCGGCTTCAATGCTGAAGTTTATCTGGTTCACCCCAAACTACACTCGTTTCTTGCCCCGCATGCTCCTAAGAGCTTGCTTAGCATAAGACGTGTCTCAGGTTCCCGGATGTGTTCATATCTCTCTTTGTCCCCTTCAACGCTTGGGTGAGAGTAATCGCTATCATGAAAAGCATTCGCCGGGCCGGGCATTTTACTTTTTGTTTGCCATCTGGTGCCTTCGTCGAATGCTCCAGTGGGTTCAAGAGAGAAGGGCAAGCACGATCTTGTGATCTTGTGTGCACGTACATAGCAACAAGTTGCACGCATTAAATGGTATGAGCAAATTTTGGAAGCCTAAAAACGTCCGTGGATCGTCCACGAAAAACACCCTCCAAGCAAACATCCGTTCCAAAAATGTAAATGTTTGATACAAGAATTTCTAGGTGAGTTCGGGATTTGCTGTTAGAGCCGTGGGTTACTATAGTGGGTAGCGTGACGTCCCGCTACCAATGGAGTCCTTGGATCGCAGCTGCCGGGCCGATAGGCAAGGATAGGCAAGAAGTGCTGAATAGGACTTGTAACGGTCGCGGGTAGGGCTACCACCGTAGAAGTGTTGAGTAGGACCTATAACAGGTCGTGGGTAGGTACCACCGCATCCCAACTTTTCTTTCCACCGAGCATCCTAACTTTTCTTTCCACCGAGCACAGCGTGCTTTGCTTTTCAACCGAGCGAAGCGAGATCTAAAATATTAGCCACGCACGTCGCAGGTCATCCACGCACGATGTTCCTGCAGCCTCGCCGACATTGTGAAGCACATACCGAAGTTGGCGTGTAAAGCCCTCGGGTGGATATGTGGTCGCCTGCGGTCGCCTTTTGGCATCCGGGGGCAATTGTGCCCCCCCGCTCCCGCGGATACATGGGTGTTTTCTTCTTCTTTTTGGGTTTTGGGTGGCCGAGAGTGGGGAGGGCACGCACTTTGGGAACCATGGCTGAGTGACCCGTGGGGCTTGGTTTCAACCCTACCAACAACCCAACAAACAGGTACATGCACCCACCATCCCCTGTCCTAGTTCCACCAAGTGCCGCACCTGAAAGTGGCGCATGCGCATGGTACTCGGCCTTTGCTTGTGTGACTTGGATGTCGACCACTCTGCGCTCTCCCGGGCAACATTTCGTGCGTTGAAGGCTCGTGCGGAGTAGGGTGCGGACGACAAAACAATCGTGAGTACTGATAGCATCGTTCACGGCAACAACAAGGGAAAAGTCGCAATAGTCGCACAACAGTTGCAGAGGGAAGCTTTAATCATCGCGTGTGTTTGGTGGTCACAATCGCGTGCTTGTTCTAGGTATTTAGCAACCCTTTTCCCAAGCATTTCCCCTCTTCTAGGCGCCATCACCACACTAATCCGACCTCCAAATCGGACTTGCGAGCCTCCATCTTCCCAAGTAGAGGCGCATCAGGGTGCATTGCCCGTGGCCTACAAAAGATATGGCTTCTCCACTCGCGGTGCCTTCTACTCGCAAGCTTGCGAAGACCAATTCGCCTACATCTCCCTCTTCTCCACTTACAATGAGCCCCAAACCTTTGTGGAGATGGGGGCGCTCGACGGGGTCTCGCTCTCGAACACGCTGTTCTACGAGGAGACACTGCATTGGCATGGGCTGTTAGTGGAGGCCAACCCAGCGGCATTCCGACGGCTGCAGTGCAATTGCCGGGCGGCCACAGCGGTGCATGCAGCCGTGTGTAGCGAGCGGCGCACGGTGCATTATGTGCTCCCGAAGAACGAAGCAAGTGGTGGTATCCGAGAATTCATGGTACGTAACTTCATCTTTTGTATTGTCTTGGGGGAGGGTTTCGCGGTGGGCGGCGCCGCAAGTCCTAAAGACATAGGCCCCGTAATGTGGGCAACCAATTGGGCGCGAAAAATAGGCAAAGTCTGAGCAACAACAAACAAGCACAACCCGGTCTTCCGTTGCATCGTAAATTCCCCCACTCCGTCTTCTGACCATTCTCGCTTGAATCCTCTACATCAAGAGCAAAAGCAACATTTGTACCTTGACGTCCGATGTTTTGGCTGACCTGATTCGGCTTGCCCTTTGTGGTCTCCTTCCATAGGGCCTCCCCGTCTCTAGCCCTTCATGCATGGCCAGCTCCACACGTGCGTTTGCGAGGTCACGTGCCATTTGAGACCAAACGGTGGTTTGTGTTGGCGACGTTGATTGTAGCGTCAGGCGATGGATGATGTGAAACCTGCCATGAGAGCCGTTGTCCCACAGGATTCAAGTTTCTTGGACAAGTGGAACGTGGCCAACTCCAACGTCGTGGAGGTAGCGTGTCAGCCGCTTGGGCACCTGCTAGCCGCCCACAACCTAACGCACATCGCGTTCTTCAGTCTGGACGTGGAGGGCGCCGAGCTGGAGGTACTTCGGACCCTCGATTTCTCGCGGGTGACTGTGGACGTGCTGGTGGTGGAAGCCAACGCCCGCCGCGACGATGTGCGGCGGCTCCTCCGCGGGCGGGGGTTCTCGCACGTCCTCACCAAGTACAGCAATGACTGGTTCGTGCGAAAGGGGCTGGGGTGGAAGAAGCAGCGGCACCCAGGGCCCAAGAGTGCGTGCTACAAGTTCGGGAATTATTTTGCAGAGCACCGCACTGTGTGCCGCAAGGACCCTGGCGGTTGAATGGATCAGCTGAAGACTTGGTGCTGCTGCAATCTGTGTCGACCCAGGGTTCTGTGCGATCTTGTACACCGGATTCTGGCATCCCATGTCGCGGATCAGTGGCCGGTTGCTCCTCTCTCTTTGGACACGGTTCCAATCCGGAGGTCAATGTGACGAGGATGTTGTGTGTGAAACAGAGAGCCAAGATCAGATGTTGCAAACCCTCAGGGCCGGCTCTTTATCCATATGCTTCTTTCCCCTCTGGCGTCCGGCGGGGGTTGCGATGCAGCAGTCGCGTCTGCGAGAATGATGCTGACAGTCCTGCCTGGAGTAATGGCACTGGCACTGGCTCTGGCCCTTCTCTGCCGCTATCATTTGAAGGAGTGAGCCATACATGAGCTGGTCTAGACGACTCACGTTTGCTCCTAGAAGGAGCCACAAAGAGTGCACCTTCGCATGACACACTCACGCAACGCACCCACGATTGCGTCTCAGTAGGAGCCGCATGAAGATTGAGGTGCTGTTGGGGCGGGGCGTGCGGCTCCCAACAAGCGGTTGGGAACGGTGTTAGAAGTGTGAAGGAGAAGGAACTGTGGCATTGTGGCAGTCAAAAGATCTGTGTGTCGCATCCTCCCCCACCTGTTGCATAGTCACGTTTACCGCCAACCGCAGTTGGTTAACCGCCAACTGCCGTCGATTGGCAGCCACACTCAAGACTAGAAAGACCGGATGCTTTTTTTTTTAAGCTCTTTCAGGAAACGAAGTTGTTGTCACAAAAAAAAGGGGGGGCATCGGTCACCAGCAGACATTTTTTCCTCAGATTTTTCTCCTTCCGCACTTTGGGGGCCCATTCAGCCCCAGGTTTTGTACAAGTTCCGTCGGCACAGCGCCACCAAATTGGAAGCGAGCGTGCCGCTGTTCGCCCCGAATGAGTTGTCTGTGGTGGAGCTGCATTCTCCTCCTCGTCGCCTTTGCGCCTGCGGGCGATGCTCAGACCGTGGTCCTCCCTCCCGGCACGACGACCTTCTGCGAACAGCAGCTCACCACCCACCTCACCGCCGGTTGGGGGGCCATCTTAGAGGTCGACGCCGAGTGCGTCATGGAAGGATCCGTGCTCCTTGGCTCCAGAGTGGCTCTCGAGGTCTTGGGGACAGTGAACATGCTCACCAACTCGTCCCTGCGATTCAGTGGGGTCAATCGAACCAGTGGCATTTTCTATGCCGACGATTTCTCCACATTCGACCCTAGTTGGCATGTGGAGGCCGGCACCCCACGACCGTTTTGCCGGAACATCACGATCCTCAGGACCCCGTTCTCGAACTCGTCGTCGTGCCCTCAGCCGACGTGCAACTACCCGGCCTGTCCTGGGGGCATGTCCTGCGGTTGCCACAACCGCTTTTTAAATGACACCACCAATTACTACTGCGTGGTCGTCTTCTGCCAGAATCGCACGGAGACGCCCAGCCCGACGTCCAGGACCACGTCGACGACCACGGACATTGCAACCGCCACTGCGACTGACACAGCCACGCCTGTGCGCTCCGCGACGCGCACGCCATCACCATCGTCAACCCCAACCGAAACCTCATCCCCAACGTCGTTGCCGCTTCAAAACTGTCCCACACTGTGAGAAACCCCCACGACCAGCTCCACGTTTCCTCTTCAAGGGACCAGACGCCTCAAGACCTCGGACTCTGCCTCAAGGGGGAGTGTCTCAGATGGTGATGCCATATTGCTGGTGGCAAAAAAAAGGACGAACCGAGTGTGGCACACCAGCAAATGGCAGTTGTCAAACACACGTTGCAGCATGGCCCTGTGGCACAGGAAGGAGCCGTTCAGTCATCTCAATTCATGCATGGTAGCATTGACAGCAAGGGTCACCTGCAAGCACATAAGAAGGGCAAAGCAGAAAAATTGCGGAAAAATTGCAGAAAATTGCGATAAATTACGGGAAATTGCGATAAATTACGGAAAATTGCGGGAAATTGCGGAAAATTGCGGACCTCAATCCCCCCCCCCCTGCTGTCAGTCCCCTTCCTCGGACTGCACACCATGCATCAAGTACTGCCACAATATACTGGTACACAACACACAGCAAATCCTGCTGCAACAAACACCAACGGTCTGGAACCCATTGGAGCCCATTGCCATCCCTCATGCGTCGGGGGGTGGAGGAGTCCCATGTTCGACGTGCAGACGTTTTGCAGTGCCCCGCAAGGGACATCTCTTCTCAAAGTCGCAAGGGCTGGTTCAATCCGTGCAACCCACATGGCCCTTCCAGAGTGTTCATCCGGTGCGTTACATCAGAGTTTGCAAGAAAAATTGGTCTCAGCTCCATGTTTATCCACAAGCGCATTTCCAAGAATTCCCGTCATCGGCACGCACTCGTTAAGTGCAGATCCCACAAAAATGCAGTCGTTTTCCTGTCCGACACTACTTCACACTGCGCTCCGTGCCTATGGACATCAATGCCGATCACTTGTCAAAGCGGATCAAGGCCTACCCGGACGCTTAGGACGTAACCGATGCACCTGCTGTCGGATTGAGTACTCTCCACATCGCAGACATGGCGCACCTCAACCCGGAGTGCAACAAGCGTTGGGCTGGGGATCAGTTGGGGCACCCTGGTCAACTGCTAATTACCACTCACCCCTTCGCGACAGCGTCTCTGCAGTTGTAAGCGACCTTTCGGTTGCGGCAGTACGCTTAGCCCGGTTCAGTTAACCTGGGATCCTTGTGTGTGGGTGTGTGTGGGTGTTGGAGGGGGCGTACACAGACCCGTGAAGGGTGGTTGGTGAATGGTGGGTAGCAAAGTTTGAAGACTAGGGGGCTGCATTGGCTTGGCAAAAGGCGGAAATATCTCAGCTTTAGAGTTGTACCACTGCCTGGATTTACATCACTGTTTTTGGGGTGAGTGGTGCAGTCTTGCACAACGCAATACGGGTCAGCTTATGCACGGATGCAATGCGGAGATCTGAGAGCGCCTTTGAGTAGACGCATACATAAAGCAGCAATTTTAAAATAAAACAACACCCGTGGCATAATTAAAGAATATCCCTCAAGGTTAACATGTGTTGCCACCAGCAACCGCCATCGGCCAATCCTGAACCCCCACCTGCTGTCAGTGTTCCCACACTACAGACGACGTGTCAAAAGCGCACTACCAAAGCCTTCAGCAAGATTTGCATTGGTTGGGTGTCGCACAATCTGGTTGCACTGCAGGGGGGGGGCAGGGAGAGCACAACTGGGAAAATAGGCCAAAGGACTCGCAAGCGACTCATTTGAGGGAGTTCCTGTCCCAACCTTTATCTCTTTTGGTTGCCTCCAGATCTATTGCTACGGAAGACCTGCAGCCAAGAGCTTGTGGACAATCTGCTGCATGGGATTGCAGCCAGAGCCCTAGCATTTATCTCCTGGAGCCCTAGAGAAACCCACAAAACCATCAAATGGGTACGCGCTGCAGAAACAGTATGTCAAAACAAAGGGGTCGTCTGCGACCATAGGCTGCACGATCGCTGCTGCTGTGAGCCGGCTGCGAACACTTCATTTGCCTGGAGGCGATCTTGTCGGTTTTGCGGCCTCACAAAAAAGTGTCAGTCCCCTGCCTGACCGGTGCCCATCAGCGGTTTGTGCCGCCGAAATCCGTTGGGAGGCGCTCTCATTCCTCAAGGACCGTCAGCGGAGGCGGTTGTGAAGGCTCATGCATTGCAGGCCTCAACGAACGCATCAGGGCTGAGTCCGGAGCACACCACGACGCCGCAGTCCATATAGCACTGCGGAGGCAAAGTGGGGCAGCGCAGGTATTGGTAGGTCCCGGTGCCGAGGCCTGGGGGCCCAGAGCAGCTCGCGCTCCCGGTGGCAGTCTCAGTCACTGTCGACGTTGCGGACGCACACATTGGATGACAACATCCGCCGCCTTCGGTTCATGCTTCAATTCCTGTAATTGTGCTGCCCATGGACCTTTTGTATGACTGAAAGGAACAATCTGAGCCACCTGTCCAGAACTGTTGCACCTTGACGGTAACGGAGGGTTGCTTACAGTGTCGCATTTTTTCCGCAATTTTTCTGCAATTTTCCGCAATTTTCCCGCACTTTTTCCGCAATTTCTTGCAATTGGTTTCGACCCCCCCCCCCCCCCGACTGCAATCCCCCCCCCCCCTGCTGACAGCCGGTTGGAGAGGTTATTTTTCTGAAGCTGGCGCTGGATTTCGAGGAGCACAGCCACCTCGCCATTTCGCCTGCGCTCCTGGCGCTTTTCCAGGAAGCCCCACAGCCGCTGCAAGAGCGAGCCAAGGTGCTGTGACTGGCGCTGGTACATTTGCGGCGTGCAGCAGACACAGGCAGGTCTTGCTGGGCTGCATGCTGGTCCGGAGCAGAGCGCTAGTAGTCCTGGGAGCTAGCACCATGGCCTGCATCCGTGCCCAGCCACACTTCATGCGTCCACACATGGACCTGCAGCACTTGCAGTCACTGCAGCAATACTGTGAGCAGCAGCAGGCGCGGTGCATGGCGCACCCGAAGAGAGGCCCAGGGACGGCCAGGGCGCACGGCAGAAGGCGGTGCTCACCCGCTGGTCATGGTCTGAAGTGCAGCAAATCTGCCCTGTGTCCACCATTTTCAGTGCTAATTACAAGGGACCATGGTGGATATTGGTGTTTACAATTCAGTGGTAAAGGCTATTTATTGGGTACTGCATGCTTGCTCTTGTGCTGTGCACAGAAAAAAGGTGTATCCAAGCACCATAGGGTGCTGTTTCTGTGGCTTTTGGACAAGGGGCCCCCTGACCATTCTTTGGACAACGAGGTTGGGGGTAGTCCTGCTCTATGATTTCAATGTATTTTCTGGCTCATATTGAGCAGCCATGTCCTTCAATATATCTCTCGGGGTCGGTACTGAATGCGCCAACTCGGTGGGTTTTCAGTGGTCGTCGTCATTGTTGCCTGATTTGTGCCCACTGTGTGTCCCAGAGGGGGGGGTATATGGGGTATATGGGGTACAAAGCTTGCCCTCTGAGACATTGCCAAGGCTCCAAATCCCACAGCCCGCTTGGCCCACACAATCTGCATTTCATCATCCTCCCATGGTTTCCCGATGGTGGTCAACGTAGTACGGCACGCCACCATCCGTGGTACCAGGAGTGGCAACATCAGCCATGGCTGAAAATCATACTGAAACAAACAGCACTGGGTTGTAGTTGCAAGTGGAATGTTGGTATGAGCAGGAGGAACTACCAGAAGCATGATCTAGCTCCCATTTCCCTGTAAAATCGAAGCACAAACCCAAAGCGTCACACTTCTGACCAGAAAAAGCATGGTCAGAAAAATCCACAAAAACGACGGTCAGACCGGCTCATGTGCTTGGACAAGGCAGTGCTTGGACAAGGGGGGGGGGGATGAGAGAGGGAGACTCAAGTGCCTAAGTGAATAATTAGTAGTCCCTCGAGCATTGCCTTGTCTTGCGCATCGTCCACTTTGCAGCTCCATTTGCTCAAAAATGTGATCATCTACCCCCCCCCCCCCCCAAACCCATACATTTCTGAAACGGCCTTTTCTCACAGATTTCAAAAAGTATCCCCCCCCCCAACGGGACGAAATTTTGGCGCATTGGACCAAAAGTCCATAAAACCTAGGAAAAGTGCCAAAACCCACCGTGTTGGCGCACTCGAAATGATCCTAAGAGATACGTATTACTACACAGTGTGTTACTTGTGCTTAAGAGCACACGAATGGTTGCATCTTCCATTGTGTACCACCTCATTGTGGGAATTTGGTTGCCTCGGGCGTGGCCATTTCTGCCATTGATTCGGGTGTTCATGTATTTGTGTATAGTATCTCGATGTGAGGCCTTCCCGTTTATCCAGCATGTATGAGGTGATGGGAACATTCTAGCATGCAAGCACAAAAAACACCCATGCGGTCACTCTATACGGGCACTCTATATGGTCACTCTATCAGGGCACCCATTCGCTCACTCTATACGGTCACTCTATAGAGTCACTCTATGAGGACACCCATGCGGTCACTCTATGCGGTCACTCTATGACAACACCCATGTGGTCACTCTATCAGGGCACCCATCTGGTCACTCTATCCGGTCACTCTATCCGGTCACTCCATTAGGACACCCATCCGGTCACTCTATACGGTCGCTCTATATGGTCACCCTATCAGGACACCCATGTGATCTCTCTATAAAGCCACTCTATCAAGACACCCATGTGGTGACTCTATGCGGTCAATCTTTTCGGTCACTCCATTAGGACACCCATGCGGTCACTCTATACCATCACTCTATATGGTCACTCTATGAGGACACCCATGCAGTCACTCTATACGGCCACTCTATCAAGGCACCCACGCGGTCACTCTATACCATCACTCTACACGGTCACTCTACCAGGGCACCCATGCGGCACTCTATACGGTCACTCTATACAGCCACTCTATGAGGACATCCATGCAGTCACTCTATACAGTCACTCTATGCGGTCACTCTATTAGGACACCCATGCGGTCACTCTATACGGTCACTCTACATGGTCGCTCTATGAGGACACCCACGTGGTCACTCTATACCATCACTCTACCCGGTCACTCCATTCAGACAGCCATCCAGTCACTTTATACGGTCACTCTATATGGTCACTTTATCAGGCCACCCATGCGGTCACTCTATACCATCACTCTATATGGTCACTCTACCAGGACACCCATGCGGTCACTCTATAGGATCACTCTATCAAGGCACCCATGTGGTCACTCTACGAGGTCGTCACTCTATCAGGGCACCCATCACATGTCACCGTAGTGCTCGTCCTACGACAAAATCATGTGTCGCATTTTTCCCAGCGGGGGGGGGGGGGTCCGGACCCCGTGTAAAACGCACCGTAAAACACACCGTAAAACACACCGTAAGATTCCACGGCGTTTTGACCCGGTGTTTGCTTCGGACGACCCGTCAAGGGTGCCCATAATTTTCCCTGCAGCTCGTGTAGCCTTCCCCTACACGGACAACCCGTCAAAAGTGCCGGTAATTTTCCCCGCTGCTCGTGTAGGCTGCCCCTACACAACCCACCCGGAAACCCACGAGGAAAAGTCACAGGCAAAATCAGAAAGTATTGTGGCATTTTCCCTAGGAAAAGGTGTACCTAAAGTGTGCGACGTAGTAGATTTGCTGCACCGCGTGGCCACTCCACTCCATGACTCCATACTCAACAGGGTTCATTGATGCCTCACCGAAACGAAACCTAAAGTCTCGTGGGTTTGAGGAAAGATATGGGATATCTTGGATGTCATTTCGAAGGGCAATGTGGCTAGAAGTTGGATGTGGATCCCTTTGGCAATCATGGAGCTGTCTAGTGGCCCAGTGCTAGGAAAAGCCATTTTTACTGTGGAAAGCTTGTAGATCTATGGCTTCTGTGAACATTCGTTGAGCAGTTTGGAGCTATTGGGAGCAGTAATTAGGCATTTGATGAACGAGCTCGGCGTCAGTTGCAGAGAGGGCTTGAGGTCAGTCAACACGAAAAGATGTTCGGAAAGAGGTTGATGGGGGCACCCTCCAAGATGCCCAACGGCCTGACTGGGCCTATACCCAACCCCGTGTGCATTGTAATGGGCCCCAAAAGCTTATTTGGCGGGTGGTAAGCCACCAGCCCACGGGAGAGGAGGAGAGGGAGAGGGAGAGGGAGAGGGAGAGGGAGAGGGAGAGGGAGCTACTGGATTGCAGCGAGAGTGCTGCTGCAATTGGCCTAGGGGCGGGTGGAGAAATGAGTGGCATCACTCCACAGCTCAACCACCCAGCAGTGATGCTGGTTGCCTATAATATAGATATATTTGCGGCACAAAGTAAATCCTTATCAAAGTTCTGGTTCAACCAACAACCAGAACTCAATTCAATTGCCAAATTCAAAATTGTCCAGGTTCATCACAACTGCCAATATCAATTCCAAGACCACCATGGACCAACCCCCAAGGTGGCAGACTCACGGTGAGAAATTGCTATCTAGGTACAACCATGAACAACAAAGGGCGTGCATCAGGCACACTGTTGTGCAAAATTCTTCTGGCACCAACCCTCAAGTAGGCTCGAGGCCTTGACCTACCTGCACTACTATGGGAGGGGGCAGGCAGGGGGGTTAAGACTAACTACGGTTAGTGAAGCGAAGGAGGGGGAATGGGGGGGGCGGGGCATAGGCTTGACGATAACCAATTCCCCATGCTGGCTGGGGGTGTTGCAGCATCTGGGTGACATGAAAATCTATGGCACCACAAAGTGACATTGCATTTGGTGCTTTACGATTTTGCGGTGAATGGGCGAGGTGATCCCATTGCTGTTGAATGTCATACTACCACTTCACCAACTAGTGGATTATTCACACTCAGCTTAAGGACACTTTTGGGGTTGCCAGTAGTGTGGCCAGTCTAGTAAAATTCACAAAACCACACAAAAGCCTGTGCAAAAGGGTTTTTTTTGCACCAAATATGGCGTGGAATAGCATGAATATTGGTTGTTTTGAAACTGTTTATGAAGCCATACAAACCCACAAGCATAATGTCAGCGAACAAAAATCTGAAAATTCCAACCTTCATGGCCTTGTGCCAACATGTGTTTTCGATGGGATGTACTGTTGTGTTGAGGAATACACCTTAATGACTTGACAGATATGACAAATATACCCTCGCCCCATCATCAGAATCGTGTTCTGATTGGGAATCGTACTAATCCTCCAAAACTGGTGGTAGCTCAGGCACATTTGCAGGGACTGCCCTTGGTGCTGGTTTTGGTTTGGGCGTTTTTTTTATCCATTTTGGCATCACAAACACGATAACAAATGGGTTAAAAATCGCCTTCTTCCACAACTAGTACGTCGTTTGCGATACTGGAACAACTGTTTTCAGCCCATTTTGGGTCCATTTTGCCCAAGAATGCGCAATGTGCCATTCACGGGCTAATAGTGTGCAGCATGCACATTACGCAGCGTACAGGGTGCGTGGTGTACAGTCTGCAGAGTGTAGTAAGTATTCTGCAGTGTGGAGTGTGCAGTGGGAGGTGGGAGGTGTGCAATGTGCAGAGTGCCCAGTGCAACATGCAGATTGTCAGGTGTGCACAGTGTTGCGTATTCGGAGTGCAGTGCAGTGTGAAGAGTGCGCAATAGGCAAAGTGCGCAGCGTGCAGACCGTGCACTGCACAGCTGCGGGCGGGGTGGTGTTGTGCCATGTTTTGTTACATGATGCTGTTTAGAGAGCTTCCTTTCGCTCCTTTTCTGGGACGGTCTTCATGCTTTTTCATCGCTGTGTGGGATGTAACACACTGGTGCATCCAACAAGACTTCATCCAGCAGCCTGATCATGGCTACCCAATAGCGATACGTCCTTCCGCCGTGACCAGTCGCAAGAAGCCGGCCATGCTCCTGGCCAATCGAGGCACGAAGGCGCCCGCACGGAACACGACCGCGTCCGAATTGTTGGCATCTTCGTCTTCGGGTGGCAGTCACACCGGTGCGGACGACGACTCGGACAACGACGCGGTCGTCGGGCCCACAGCCCATGACATCCGGTCAGCAGATGTGGAAGGAGTTGCATTGCCTTTGCCCTTCAAGAAGCTGAATGCCTCCGTGGACCTCAGCGCACTGAGCGACCGCATTAGCCACATGGAGACACTGAGGTCTTGCTGAGGCGGGTAGTGGTGGCTGTTGGAGGGCTGCTGCAGTTGCAAAGACCTGCGCGCGCCGTATCCCCTTGACAGAGGTTGCATTGATTCGCATGCAACGGTGAACACAAAGATGCATTGGATTTGCGATTTCAATGGTGCGGAGCCTAAATTGCTTCGCTTTGTGAGCCTTAAAATAGTAACACACAGTAACGGTACGGAGTACCGGTATATAGTAAGCGGGAGAGTAACGGGAGACAGTGACGGTATAGAGTAACACTATAGAGTGACGCTATAAAGCAACACAACTGTAGACTAATGCTGCAGAAGAATGCCATGGAGGGACACTATCGGGGGGACACCATCGAGGAATGCTGTCAAGGAACGTTCTAGTGTAACAGCTTAAAGAACTGAGGAATTTTGTGAAGGATTTCTGTTGAGACCCTGGCGGCAGGGGGTAAAGGCAATCATGGTTTGCCGCATTTCAGTCGCTGCGCACTGGGTGGCGAGGCGCGTGATTTATGGCCCTGGCAACAGCCCCTCCCCCCTCCCCCCTCCCGCATCCCGCCTCCCGCCTCCCGCCTCCCGCCTTCCGCCTCCCGCCTCCCGCCTCCCGCCTCCCCCCCCCTCCCCCCTCCATGCATACCAGGACGTGCATGTGTGGAGCGCTCTTTGACCTGCGTGCGGCCCCTCCCCCGTCCCCCCCTTCCCAGCGATCTTAAATGGTACACCGGAAGCACCACCAGCACGCCTACTCCGCCTTAATGGTTCCTCCCAGCCTTGCTGGCACCATCCCCCACCCACCCACCCATCGATCCTCCGAGCCGCAATTCCTGCATCAAATGCCGGAGGGTTGGTCCTGGCACTGGGGGTCCCAGGCCGGCCCCATGTTCATCATCCACCAATGGCCCGCTTCACGGTTCATAGAACCTCTGAAAGCAGCGCAGTGACCTCCTGAATCGATCGGTGTGCAAAAGGGTGCACACCACGACACATTCCAAGTGGAATCTCAATTCGAGATTGACTGCGTAGGTGCCACGATACGGCGTGGCGGAGCGGCCTGGACGTCACGCCGAGTCTAAGTATTTCAAGGGCTTCCGTGTCATATTCAAGGCGTGTCTCCCCATTCACCTCCGATTGCAACCCCTCGACCGCCGCGAACAGTGAGATGCCAGTGCAACGGACGTCTGCATTGTTAAAGCCATTGCCTTTAGCCTGGTTTTCATCCGAGACGCCTCAACGGGTGTTGCTGCCACCCCTTTCGGTCCGGGGGCGGACCGGCCCGGACGAGCCCGGTCCCGCGGTGGACCGGCCCGGTCGGGAGGACCGGCCAGCAACTTCGCTGGCTATGGGTTTTGGCCCGCGGTGCCCGCGAACGTCGCTGGCGCCCCACGCCCGGAATTTAAGTGGTGGGAGCCGGCCATGCCCGGCCCCCCCACCCCCACCCCCTCTCCGGGCCCTGCGAATGTGCCGAACAGCCGGCGGCTGATGGTTTTGGGGGCTACAGGACCGTTTTTTGCCTCAGGGCCCCCAGGGCGTCGTCAGGGGTTCACCCATGCCGGCCTGACAGCGGGTACATACTCACCGGTGGGGCCCCACGGGACATAGGCAGGCCAGGGGGCATCTGAAGACAAGGCCCCCGGGGCCGTGGGTTGGGGGGTCCATATGGGAGATAAAAGGTGAACCCCCCCCCCCCCCCCCCGCACGCCCTGCCCCCCTCCTCTGTTGGCCCCTCCCTGTTCCCCCGACTGTGGCCAGACCTGTCTATCATCCGTCCTCCCACACGCATCCCATTTTGTTTGCTCTGCCGAGTCTGGGCACAGCTGCGGCGCGCTGTCGACAGTCGTTCCTGCACTCACACCACTAAATTCGGGGCAGGTAACGCTAACTCGGCCCCTTTGTGACGTCTGTGTCCGCCACACTGAGCGAAGGCTGGCACTTCGGGGGGTAGCTCTGCCCCGCCGCGTTTCTTTCACACGCGGAGCTGAGGGTGACCCGCGGCTCCGCGTGTGGGCGTGTGGGGCATTTGCGGGCCCTTCGACTCCCCGCATTGAGTGGCGCTGCCTTCGCAGGAGACGGGACCACAAGACCATCTGTGCACTAAAAGACCAAATCGCGTTCCTCCAGATGGAGTTGGTCGAGGCGAGGGCACAGGCGGAGCAGCTGCACAAACGGGGCCGAATGGTTGCTTTGCACACTTCCCTTGAGCCGTCTGCGCCCGATGATGAGCCGTGTCCCCCTGCGGTGGACGACGCAGCCGGGCTGCCTAGTTTGGTGCCCGCGGAGGTGCCAAGCCAGGCGGTTGCCCTTGCGCCTGCAAAGAAGCCGCCGCCGAAGCCCGTCGTGAGAAAGACAATCGTTGAGAGAATGGTGGAGGACCTGTGCAAAGATTTGAAACACCTGCCGAGCAATTTCAAACGGCTGGAAGGCGATAGGTACACTCCCGCCCTGTGACCTCTTGCTCCTTCCCATCTGACCAAGTGGTCAGTATATTTGACGCATGTCCTGGACTTCTGAGTTCGAGCTCCGGTTGTGCCACGGTGGTCCCGTCCTCTAACAATTGAGCCAGTGGTTCCACGGTTTCTTGATCAACAAGCCGATGTTGCGGAGAGGTGCATGTTGCAGGTACCAGCGTTTCCTTGATTTGACCACACCGATTTGAGGTTGCAAGGCAATCCCATCAAAATGTTCCATTTCAAAATACTCCGGGATGGTTGGGAGCCGCTTAAAGATGCATATCTTGGTAGGTGCTGTTGGGGGGAACGTCACTTCGGGCCCTATTGTCAATTGTTGTATTTGGCAGGACACTATACTTTTGGTTGACAGCCAATGGATTGTGACAACGGCACCTCCCCCTCGCCCCCACCAGAGCTCCCCCCCACTTTTAGTTTGGAGGGGGTGGGTCGGTGTCATAAACCGAAGAATCCCCCCCCCCCCCCAGTGGCTCTGCTTCTTTTTGCACAGGGGGGGGGGCTTTCGCCTTGGAAGGATTTCGCCGGGAGAATTTGGCCGTTAAGAAAGGTGGCGACATTTTCCCCTGGCGAAGTTTTGGCGGAACAGTTCCATACCTCGCCACAGCTGCAGGCATTATGTTTCCTGAGAAGGGCCAGGCGCGCCTACGAACGCGCCTGAGCCAACCGTTTCTTGCGCAGACGCATGAAATCCGGTGCTGCTGATCCTGTACCCTCTCAGAAAACACAATTCTGTGACAATGTTGTGGCAATGTGTTGGACTTTGGGAGTCTTTGTCTGGTGCATGTCTTGTGTCTTTTATTGCAGTCATTCGGGCGTATGACACTTGGAACTTTGGGGATTTCAAGGGTGGGGAAATTTTCCCCGGGCGAATTTATCCGCGGCGAAATTGTCCCCGGGCGAACCCTCCCTCCCCCCCGCCCTGTACATTTGTGTAGTGCCAACAAATCTTGATCCTCTTCTTACATGACTTGCAACGAGACCATCCCTGTAGCTGCCCCGCGCCCCCACCTCCCGCTCTGTCCCATCGCGCTGGGGGCCATTCGTTCGTTGCAGGTTTCAGTTCGGCACAAAGAAGCTGCTGCTGGTCGCAGTGGGCGAGGACGTGGTAGTGTCGGTCGGCGGGGGCTTTACCAAATTCGTGGACCACGTGGAGCGTTTTGGGGAGGACGAGGAGAAGAAGTGGCAGGCGATGATGGCGCCCCAAGCCTCGAAGGCCCCCAGGCGCCGCAGTGAGGAGCCCCCCGCTCAGGGGGCGCTGCCCGGGACGTGAAGCGTGCGGTCCGGAGTCGTGTTCCGGAGCACTTCCCGTGGAGGCTGAAGGAGGGCCCGAGGACACCCAGAGGACACGCAGAGTAGGCCACACCGCCCCCAGGGGACACCCGGAGGACCCAGAGGGCACCCAGAGGACGTCGGAGGACTCTCGGAGGAGGCCAGCGGACCCCCGGATGAGGCCCCGCAGTCAGAGCGGTCCTTAGGCCTCGACGCGGAGGCTGCATTCCGGCCGGAGGGTAATGCATGCCCCCCGACCTCGTGCCCGTCGGGGCATCGGCAATCCAGCAGCCGTCGGGGGTTCGTTGCATCACGTCACGACACGGGCGGTTGGGCCCCCCCATGTGTGGGTCTGGCCCCCGTCGGCCAATCCGCGCAGCCACCGAACGACCGGGTCCTCGGGTCCCCCGATGGGTCACGCGGCTGGACACGAGGTCGCGGCAACGGACCGTGGAAAGTGACCGCAGCACGAAGACCTGCACGGGGACGACGCCGGAGCGGGTTGGTTGGTTGGTTGGTCGGGCTGCCGCTCTGTCCAAGCGCTAGGCCTGGGCCCCCGAGGCTGCAGGCCATGGGCGGCAGGGGCTACGTGTATGTCGCATGAACCACATGCACTGGGGACCGCGTGCGTTGCTCTGGCGCGCGCCCCTCGCCAAAGCACGCCCGGGTCCACCACGCTCTGCGCGGCCTTGGTCGTCCGCGTATCATGTGCCTGTGTGTCGCCCTCCTCGGAGTGTGTGTCGCCGAGGGGGGGGGGGCGGTCACAGACTTCAACAGCCCCTTAACATCACCAACAACCTCCGCAGGAGCATGACCATCGGTAGCCTCAGTGCCATCAACACGAGTGGTCGTGACCTCAGCAATAGCAACATTATCACAAGCAGCTTTGGCAGCAAGAACATGACCTTGGAGTGTCTGTCCACCTCTGGCCCGGCCATCAATGCCCATTCCCTGTTCCCTGTTGGCGGCTCCACACGTGCAACCAAACCTCAGCGTGCCGGCGCGCGATGACGCGGGCCTGCCGCTGCGTCATGCCGTCGTCGTTTTCCGCTGCTCCATGCGGCCGTGTGCCTGCTCTTCTGCGGCGGCGCGTGTGCGGTGAATGGCTTCAGCGCGCCGCCGCTCCGCTGGAGCGCCCCGTACGGCGCGCCGTCTGGCGGTGTCAACAAGACCATTCTGGTCGAGGCCGCGCGCGGCCTGCGCCGACCGCTACGTTGTGACGGACGATTGGTACGCCCGGCCTGACGCGGTGACGGGGCGGGCCGAGGCGGTGCCCCGCAAATTCCCCTCGGGCACGCCGCGTGTCCCCGCGGAGGTGCACGCGGCGGGCTACCTCTTTGGCGTGCGCTCGGCGGCGTCCGTGTGCACGTGCGGCAGCTACACGGCCCCGCTGTGACACGAGACCCAGGACGCGACCACCTCTGCGCCCGAGTGGCAGACCGATGGCCTCGGGTACGACAGCCGCCGCTGCAACGGCGGTGTGGCATCGCGTGCCCGCCACGAGGCCGTGGCGCGGGGTACTCAATGCGACCGGGGCGACTGGGGGCCCGGACCGGCCGACGTGTGGCGGACGGGCGACGCCATTTGGCCCGGATCGGAACGCGGCATCCCGCACTACCTCCGCGGCCGTAATCCGCACCATCGCGTGGGCGGCGGCTTGAACGACCCGGACATGCAGCCGCCGGCGGCGGCCACGCTCAAGACCGTGCAGCGCTTCGGGGCTCACGGCCGCCGAGGCCGGGGCCCTCTTTGTGCCATCGGCCGCTGTGAAGGCGCCGCTGATGCGCGGCGTCAACTGAGCGCAGGTGGCAGATCCCTCGCCCTGACCCGGCCCACTTTGCGCTTGTGGGCCAACCCGGAGATTCTGGCCGTGAACCGGGGCGCATCGCTGGGGGCGCGGCCTGCCTCAACGTGACGCGTCAGACGTGCGGCCTGTCGCGCGCGGACCAGCGCTTTGAGACGCGCCCGGCCAAGTGCGCATTGTGGTCTCCAAACCGGTGCGTGGTGGCTGCATGGGGGGGACGTCTCCTCGGTTCTGGTACACGACTCCCCCCCCCTCCCCCCCCCCCCCCTCCCTGCCCTCCGGGCCCACTTAGTTGCCAAGGGTCAACAGCTACTGGCCATACATATGGTGGCGCCGAAGGCGCCCCAAAATTTTTTTTTTCATTCCCCTTGCCCATTTTGTCCACTTTGCACCCCAACACTATCCTTGAACCCAACCTTGACTCTAATGCCCACCCCAACCCTCAGCCTACTCCTAACCCTACCCACAAACCTTACCCTTGACCCTAACCCTAATCAAGACTGAATATTGGGACCGAGCTGGTGGGGGAGGGAACATTAGATATGAATGGTGAGGGACATCAAGAATGATTCACACATTGATGGCTCTTGACAAAGTGAAATGCACCTGAACCCCATCACCACGAGGCCCACTTTCAAGGCTTTTTGGACTTCTCAGGGGCCAAAATGCCCCAAAATGGGCTCAAAATGGGCTCATTTCACCCTTTTGTGCACCCCAAATGGTCTACGATGAGTTTTGGAAAAATGTGTTTTTGACCCATTTTTGACCCATTTTTGGTCCCAAAACAGCCCATTTTCAAGGCATTTTGGGATTTTTGGAGGACCCAAATGGGCCACCACAAGCTCAAAACAGTCCAAAAACACTTGTTTTAGCGTCGCACATGGTCTAGGATCATTTTTGCGGAAAGTCATATTTTTACCCCTTTCGGACCCTGTTGACCCATTTGGGTACCCACCTGTTTGGGCTTGAGCTTGCAGCTTGCCACAGCCTAGTGGGCCTAGTTATTGGGGTCTAGGCGTCCGTTTGGGCAATTCTGAGGGGTGGAAACCACAAAACGTGGGGGGTTGCGGGTGGAGTAGGTGCCCTCGGAATCGCATTTTGAGCCATGTAGCCAAAGATATGGCCTGTTCTTGGTTTGTGGCTGTCGGCAGTTGGAGCTTCTGGGGGCCTTTTTGGGCCGCTTCCGCGGCATATCATGGAGTTAGAGGGCCGCAAAGAGCTCGTTGACACGGGGAAGTCAAGCGGCATGTGGAGTGTACCCACCGTTTCCCTTCGTTTGGCCGTTTTGAATGTGTTCCAGGGCATTTTTGGCCCAAAAATGGCTGTTTTTGGCCCTAAACTGCAGATTTTGAAACTGAGGTCCGCCACTTGCGAATTCCGTTCCCGGCCGCCACCGTTGAGTTTCTTGCTCAAACTTTGTGTGATTGTACTTCACACCCATAGGTATCATCCACCAAAATTTCACCCGAATCTGAAGCACCACGACGGAAATCTGATTTTTACCCATTTCGCGCGTGCTGCTGCTTGCTGCTTGCTGCTTGCTGCTTGCTGCTTGCTGCTTGCTGCTTGCTGCTGCTGCTGCTGCTAAACCTGGTAGGTCCACCCTAGACACTAAAAAGGGTTATAAAACCAAGACTGGTTCCACCAGCTCGGTGACCCTAGCCCTAACCCTAGCTTGCCCCTAGCCCTAGCTCTCACCCGAGGCTCGGGTTAGAGTGAGTGTTGGGGTCCAAAATGGAGAGCAATGATGCCCCCCCCCCTGCCCCCCAACCCACCACCCCAAACTGCCCCACCTGGACCCCCCCCTCCCAACCGCCCCCCCCCCCCATCGCCCCTCCCTGAACCCCCCCCTCCAATGCCCCCCGCCCCACCCCCCTGGGGGCCTTCGGCCCACTTCTACTGGGGGGGGGAGTCGCGTCTAAAAGCGAGGAGACGTCCCCCCTGTGGGTGGCTGCGGCCAACGGCGCTGTGCACCCCGCGCCTTGCGCCCCCCCCCCCCCCCTCTCTTGGGCGCCGCTGAAACGCGACGAGCAACTGACCTTGGGGGAAAGAACGGGCAGGCTTGTGCTGAATTTTTGTTCTCCGCAAGGAGGAGCCCCCCCCCCCCCCCCTCCCTGGACCCCCCCCCCCAGACGAAGAACTGGGCCCCACGTACACACAAATCAAGCGACACGCACCGGCCCCACAGCCGAGCAGACAATGATGACCCGACGCACTCCGCGGAGGGAAGAACGAGTGACTGTGCAGGGCCCCGTAAGGAAACTAATGAGGGACGAGGTGTCACACAGGGGGAGGGGGGAGGGTTTGAGGGCGTCCCAGGCACCTTCATCGCGTTGCGAGGGGGAATTCTGGGTCCTGTTGCTAGCGTTACAACGGGTGGCGCTGTCATCGGTGATGAGGATTCTGTGGTCAGCGCCTCGTGCCAAGTCGGAGTGGAGGTCGTTACAGCTCGTCCTTTGTTGGCATTGTTGTTGATGCAGACGACGGTTTTTGTGGCGGGGGAATTCAGGGATGAGAGGTCCGATGCTGCGGAGGGCCAGTGCGCAGCGCTCAGCCAAAACGCCGGGTTGATTGGGGAACTGGGCCACGATGACCAGCAAGGGGCAGCCCATTCTCCCTCGATGCCACGGCCCATCACATGCTGGGCACGACGGAAGAGGAGGAGGCAGCCGGTTTGGTCCGGCTTCTGTGAGGGGCAGTGCCAGGACTGGGGGGGGCGCAGCCTGTGGGGCGTTCATATTTCTTGTTGTGGCTGTATCGTAGGGGAGTATCACGCCCATTGCCTCGACTCACTGCCCGTACCTGTCAGCCTGGCCTGGCCCAACTTAAGGCAACACTCGGACTATGACCGTATGCTTGTGTCAGGGGGGCATCCGGCAGCTCAGTATCCGTTGCTTCATTTGCCTGGGAAACTCAAACCGGTGCGTACACCTGCAGCAAATGTACTGACCACTTACCATCGGCGAGATCGTTTGTTACACATCGGTGGTGCACTGCACTTCCAGACCTTCTGCCCTCAGCGATGCTTATGGATGGTGCCGTGTGACTGAAACTCGCTTCTACGTGCATGTTGCCCAGGGGGGCTTGCCATGAAGGCTGAGTACGTGTGCCGGTTGGTACTTCCGGGTGCATGTCTTGGACTTCCGAGTTCGATTTCCAGGGATGGAGCACCAGTTGTGCCAGGGCGAAAGGTCCCGGGTGTGTCTCCTGCGAAGCGTAAAGGGCGGTACCAATCAACGAATTGCGACGCAGGGCTTGTCCATGCACATCTGCCTATTCCAGTCCTCCCCTCGCTTGGGTAAGGCTAGAACAGGAGTGGTGAAGTGCCAGGGAATCCCCCCCAGAGCCACACTGGTGCAATAAGTTCATTGCTGAAGCGGATGTTTCGTTGCGTAGTAACATCGGGCGGTGAGATACACCGCTGGTGTGATCCAACAGGCAAACCTGCATGCCTTCCCTTCCATTCCCGGCTGCACGGCTTTTGCTGTCGTTGGGGCATAGCAGCCACCACGCATGCCTATGTCAAAAGAGGAAAACCAAGTGGAAAACCTGAAAAACCAGAGGCAAGATTGGGGAAAACAAGGGGAAACCGACGAGAAAGGAGGGGAAACTATGGTACACTACCGAGAATAGCATGGAAAATGGGGAGTGGGTGTTACAAGAACGCGGTGGTTCACAAGGGACAGCTCATCCAGAACGGCTGGAAGACACATGCAACGTCGTCCGCCAGCCAGTGACTTGCATTTGTAGCACTCAGAAAACCGATGGCACCACGAATACCCCATGACTCTTGTTCGGAGCCTTGGAAACAGAACATCTCTGTGCCCACTTCTTGAATCACCAAGCACAGAGCCAGGCTTGACATAACAAACACAACCGTGCACGGCAAAACTGCGATGGGACAATCCTGGCGGCATAAGGGAACGATAGGAGACATCAAACTCCACAACTTGAACAAATGACTAACGAATAAAGGGCACCAGAGGGATGATATGGAAAGAGAAAAATACACTTTTCCTGTGACAACCACCACGTGTTTGTTCACACTTGCCGATGCTACCGGCTCTGTGCAATATGCACGTCTACGCAACACTGGCTTGTTGACCAAGAAGCCGTGCATGCACTGGCTCAATTGTTAGAGGACAGGATCGGGGTGTTCCGTGAAGGATGGAATCCTACCATGTGTAAATTCGGTGTCCAGTGCTATGCCAGACAGCCCCCCCCCCCCCCCACCCGCGGGGCTTGGGGAGGACACAAGGGCTGGGGGGGGGAGACACAAGGGGTTGGTTGCGGTGGTGGTGGTGTGTGGGCACAGTCATAAATTGTGCGCAGCAATATTTTTTTTCTCCGGTCCTCCCACGCTCACTGCAAAAGTCTGCGCAGGAGCACAGATCAGGTTTGCTTCTGGACGTGGGGAGTGGGCGTGAGCCTGGATCCCAAGTTGTTACACTAGTCACACCGCACTGGGCCCCTGCGCCTACTGCAGCCATCTTTTCAATGGGGAATAGTGCAGGCCTACTTACCTGCACGGATGGTTTTAGGGTTGATTTGGTTGGTGGGGTGGCAAGGTTCTGGTTCTCTAGCTTCTCTATGGGAGGGTAGATCTTGGACTAGAGTCTAGGGGTGTGCGTCAGGCAAGCGTTCCCGCAATTTAGTGACGATCACTGAAGATTTCTGTGGGCCAAGGTAGCACTCGGGGGTATGGGGTACTACGCATGTTTTTGAAGAAAGATTGTCTCTTGCGAGAGATTTGATGCACAACGCGCTCATTCACAAGAATTTCAATCCCCAAGCCCTGCACGTGCACCCAAGCCCTAGCCTTGGCTGAGGCCTCATACTTGACATGGAGACACTACTGACGCAATCGATGAGAGTACGCTGAACATCAGCGCAAGTCGAACCAATGTGCATCGTGTATGGTCGCATTGGGGGTTTCCTGCGCTGCAGCCCCTATTGTACATTGAGGCCAAGATGGAGATAGCGTTCTTGTGCCTCAGCCCTTTCGTAGCCACTGCCTCTGTGCCCCTCTTTCCAGACCTTTGCATGTGTAATGCAGTCCAGTGCCACCGTAGCCATGGTCTGCCTTTTGCTGGCGGTAGTTGGGGCACTATGCAGCATTGCCCGGTCCACAGGGGCCTCGCACACTGTGGGCCATCGGGTGCTGCATTCCGCCCCCAATACTGTGCGGGAGGCTTGGTCCGTGTCCATGACGCCGCTGAGGCTGCCGGTGCTGCGTAGTGTATCCCGCAGCCCCCGGACTGGGGTCCGCAGGGCATTTGGATCTCACGATCGTCCGGAAACATGGCCAACCAATGAGGCGACACAGACAGAACAACGAGGACTGAGCAAGACCGCACGTGCGATTCTCCCGAAGGCACAAGGTACGTGTGCTCTGATATGACGTGTTAAGCCGTGTGCCTGGGTTTGATGTGTGTTGTGCGTGCGATTCTGCATCCCACCCTCCCCAAGGCCAAACACCTGCGTGCCCAACGACGAGGACGTGTGGGACCGCATCTTGTTTTCTGCACCGTCATTTTCATTGCCAACGCAGATGTTCGAGCAATTGGCTGGATTTTGTTTGTGGCGCCTTCGCAATGTCAAATCCGCGTGCGGAGTAGCAATCTGGCAGTAGTCCATGAAAACCCCCCCTCAACGCCCTCACACCCAAGGGCCAATGACGTATTTCAGGTCAGCACATCGGCGGAGCAAGCAAGCAATGAACAAGGCGTCACCAAAGAATCATTATCGTCCTGCAGAAGGAGCTGCCGTCTGGAGGGACGCCCCAATGTCACGTGTAGACGCAAATTTTGCACAATTTGGCCACGAGTGTCACAGATCATGCATTGGAACCTCCCCCTATTCGAAGGGGGGGGTACTCTGCAGGCCACAGAGAGGCAGGTCGTGGACGGCCTGAGGACGGAGGTGTGTGGACAGCAAAAGCAGTCAAACCACCCCCACAACAACCAACACAACCTCAATATGCCAACTGCTGGGCGCCGCTGACGTGCAAACGGCACATCCTGCCACATCCAGCACAGCCCCAGCACAGCAACTACTGGGCTCCGTGAACGCGGAAACAACACCAGCAGGAGCACCGGCGGCAGCGGCCGACAGAACACAGCGACCCGACACAATATGAGGAAGGGATGACTGTCCAGGGCCCCGTAGAGAAACAACAACCAGACGGAATGTCACACAGGGGGTACTCTGCGGGCCGCAGTAGAAAGGGTTTGTGTGTGTGTGTGTCACACCCCCAGTCCTCACACGGAGTAGGCCCAAGGCAGTGAGACGGAGGGCTGAGGGATCAGAGCACTGCAGACAACGCCGCGTGACTGAGGGTATGTGTTCTGGGGTGTCTGCCGGACTTGGGGCGCCCTGAATCAAAAGAGCCGGGGATTGGGAAATGGCCCCCCCTCTCACGCCCCCGTGTCTATGTGTTGTATCACGACTGCCCCGATGGACATGGGTTTTGTGGCGGGGCTCAGGTCAGGTCTGGCCGCCGTCCTCAACTCTTGTGATTTGTGTTGTGTCGCAGGAGTCTCAAGGGCCGTGTGGGGGATTGTGGCCGTGGCGGCGGGCGCAGCGTTGTGTGCGGGGCTGTTCGGAAGAAGGCGGTGCTGCCCCTCCCACACCGGCGCTGGCGTTGTGTTGTTTGAGACGGAGTTGTGGGGGATGAGTGCGACCGCGGAGTCGGAGCCGGCGGACGTTTGCGGGAAAGCCCCTGTGAGAGTGCGACGGGCAGGTGTGTGTTTGGACGGCATTGGCTTCTTGGGACATCATTTTTTATTGTTCTCATTGGACCCCTTCTGCAAGGGCCATGGCCTACACGGGGGAGACCACTGAAAAGCCCGACTTACACATCACACGCCTCATGGAATGACTGATGCCTGGCCCTTGTGTAAGTGTACTGCATCTTGCAGCCGTGCAGGGCGCTGGGACAGGCTCTCCCCTCCTGTGCACACCTGCACAGGGTGTAGGGACTGGGTCCCCTCCCCTGTGCACAGCAGCTCAGGGTGGTCACGGACTGCTTTGCAGTCCTCATTGGATGGCGCAGACCGAGGTTTGCGTCCCCCCAGCCACACTGGGGAGGGGGCCACCCCTTCATTCACCGGCATGGGGGAGCAGTGGCCGGCCACTCGTTCGTGGACCGCTCCCCTGTCACAGCGCTGGTCAGCGGTCCGCGGGGGGTCGGTGCCCCCCCCCCCCCCCCTCCCACTCCGGCTGTCGCTGCAGCCCGCAACCCTGGGTGCCCACCACAGGCCCCCTATGGCGGCTGCAGGTCGAGTCGCTGCGGTGCCGACTCCTCCCCCTGTCTTGTGGGGTTGGATGTCCCTTCGCTCGGTACTTACAGGTGAGGTGGTGGTGGGGAGCAAAAGGAGCAGGGCAGGCAGGGGAGGGGGCAGGCGGGTGGGTGGGTAGTGGGGGGGAGGGCGTGGCGCGGTTGGGGCGCGCTGGCCTCTCGTCGGCCGTGCCTGTGCCCCGGGTGAGGTGCACCCACGAGGATCCAGTGGGGGCGTCGGCGCCTGAAGGAGGGGCACTGCCCCCGTGCCACCGGCAGCCTGCGGCCGCCTGTTAAACCTGGTCGTGTCGTCCGCCCGTTGGGTCGGTCGATGACCGGCGCTCGGGTGAGGGGGAGGTTTGTCCTGGTGGCCGAAGCACAGGACCGCTGGCACTTTCCCCACCCTCGCCTACACCGCGGCGGTCAGTTACCTCCCTGCCGCCCGACCGCCCCGCGCAGCTCCCGCTCTGCCACCCTCCACTGCCTCCTTGTGCTGGCGCCCGCGCACTCCTCTGGTGGGGAGGCATGCCTCCCACTGTTGGCCCCTCCTGGGGGTGTTTTCGCAATGGGGGAGGGGGGCAGCAAAAGCCGTCCCCCGTGTTTTTCTGGTACCCAACTGGGGGCCAGCCCACGGCCAACACTCTCGCTTTGTGGTGGCTTAACTTTGGGCCGACTGGGTGGTTTCTGGGTGTCATGTGTGGGGGCGTTTGCCTTGAAAATGGGGGGCCGTTGGGGGCAGGGGCAGGGAATGCGGGTGGAGGGTGTGCTCTCAAGGTTGTGTGTAGGGGAGGTGGGCTAGGCATGACTGGGTCCATGGCTGAGCCGCGCCTTGCCTGAACATCCCTCCCAGGTGGCCATTCCTATGGAGCCACTGTTGGGCGGCCCGGGGCCAGGCCTAGTTACCCTGGTTTCACAGAGGCATGGGTCCAACAAGTAGGGGGGGGGGGGCGTGGGAACACACACTGGTCAACAAATGAGGGTTCGTCTCACAAGGTTTTGTGTTCAGTGAGGGCATATTGTACATAAGTAGATTTGGACTTATGGCGACCTACTAAGCCTGGGGTAGGCTAGGAGTGCCAGGGAGGCGCACACAGAGGTTGCCAAATTGACAACAAAACGGTAGGGGTTATGCAGCCATTTCGTTCACATATTGGCCTATGAGATGGCGGGGGCTAGGTAGCCACTTTTGATTCCCTCCCCACTTCAGGGACCCTCGAGACGGTAGGGGTTATTTAGCCACGGTGCCCACCTATGGCCCCCCAAGACGGCAAGGGTTTTGAGGCCATTTCTGATTTCCTTCCCGCTTTGGGGACGCCCGCGAAGGCAGGGTTAGGGAGGCTCCTTATAGACCTATGGGCCCTAAACGGCAGATGTTCTGAAGCCACGTCTGATTTCCTCCCTGCTTTGGGGACCCCCGAGACGGGGGGCGTTATGCAGCCACATTGCCCATTTGTGGGCCCCCAAGACAGCAGGGGTTATGTGGCGAATTGTGATTTCCTTATCGCTTTGGGGTCATGTAGGCATGTGCAAGACATGGTGAACGCCGCCCACTAAGGTGCAATGTCCACTTTTGAGGGGTCTATGAGGTTCTGTTGCTCCTCCCCTCTCTCCCTGATACTATAGCAACTAATCTGTGTACACTGCGTTTTTAGTTGCGGTGCATCCAATATTCATTTTTTCCCCCTCCCGTACTCTCTTTGCCCTTTGTAAGAAAGAAATTTTGTACACGGTGGTTTGCCCTTGACACCCCTTCCTTCTTCATTGATTCACTTTTGCTCCCCTTCTCCGCCTTGCTCTCTGTCCTTCGTAGACCCACCACCTAATGTTTGTACACTATGATGGTACTTGCGGTGTTTACAGTGCCCACCCATTGGTTCCTCCTCTCATCCATTTGTGCCACGGCTCCATTGTCTTGCCCATGGGTGGGGCACCCAAAATGTGCGTGGGAGTTGGTTTACCTCACTTCACCTCTCCAAGTAGCAATGGCGATCAGATTGGAGTTTTTACTTTAGTACTTGCGCCAACACTCAGAAAACAAACCCACTAGGGTACACTTGCACTAACACTCGACACAGAATGCAACAACACTATATATTTATAATTTTTTGAGTGTCACGCAACCACTCGCGTGACACTTTTCAACACTCTGAGGCATTTCTCCTGCACACCATCAGCTACAATGCGTTGTGCTGTGGATGTGTCCTCTGTGTTGTGCCATTTGATATTGTTCACCGCATGGATTGTGCTGTCTGAGTACTTCGGATACTGGTGTTTGTGCCGTGGTTGATGGGCATGTGGGGGGTGTTGGAAGAAAGACACCGTGCATCATTGTGTTTGTCTTTCAGAAGCCCATAAGAAGAGGAGGCTGCCGTTTGAAAAAAGTTTGGAGGGTGTGGCGCCGGAGATTGCGGCGCAGTGGCATCCCACTCGAAACGGGACCATCACTCCGAGGGACGTGTACTCACGGAGCCATCAAAAGGTTTGGTGGAAGTGTCCGGAGGGCCCTGATCATGAGTGGGAAGCTACGCCCCACAACAGATTGAGAGGAGGCAAGGGATGTCCGTGCTGTTGTGGGCGGCAAGTATCGGTGACGAATAGCTTGGCCACTGTAGCACCAGAGATTGCAGCGCAGTGGCATCCCACTCTGAATGGGACCGCCACACCGAATGACGTGGTATCACAAAGCCATCAAAAGATTTGGTGGAAGTGTCCGGAGGGCCCTGATCATGAGTGGGAAGCTACACCTGCCAGTAGAGTGGGAGGAGGCAATGGATGTCCGTGCTGTTGTGGGCATCAAGTATCGGTGACGAATAGCTTGGCCACAGTAGCACCAGAGATTGCAGCGCAGTGGCATCCCACTCTGAATGGGACCACCACACCGAATGACGTGGTATCACAGAGTGGCCAAAAGGTTTGGTGGAAGTGTCCGGAGGGCCCTGATCATGAGTGGGAAGCTAGACCCGCCGATAGAGTGGGAGGAGGCAAGGGATGTCCGTGCTGTTGTGGGCGGCAAGTATCGGTGACCAATAGCTTGGCCACTGTAGCACCGGAGGTTGCAGCGCAGTGGCATCCCACTCTGAATGGGACCACCACAGCAAATGACGTGGTATCACAGAGCAATCAAAAGGTTTGGTGGAAGTGTCCGGAGGGCCCTGATCATGAGTGGGAAGCTAGACCCGCCGATAGAGTGGGAGGAGGCAGTGGATGTCCGTGCTGTTGTGGGCGGCAAGTATCGGTGACGAATAGCCTGGCCACTGTAGCACCAGAGATTGCAGCGCAGTGGCATCCCACTCTGAATGGGACCACCACACCAAACGACGTGGTATCACAGAGCAATCAAAAGGTTTGGTGGAAGTGTCCGGAGGGCCCTGATCATGAGTGGGAAGCTAGACCCGCCGATAGAGTGGGAGGAGGCAATGGATGTCCGTGCTGCAGTGGGCATCAAGTATCGGTGACGAATAGCTTGGCCACTGTAGCACCAGACATTGCAGCGCAGTGGCATCCCACTCTGAATGGGACCACCACACCAAATGACGTGGTATCGCAGAGTGGCCAAAAGGTTTGGTGGCAGTGTCCCCACGGTCATGAGTGGGAAGCTTCTCTTGACAACAGAGTCGGTAAACTCACGGGGTGTCCGTATTGCCAGAATTCTACGGAGGATCTGGTGCGTCAGGTGCTGGAAAACCTTGTAGGCTTTCCCCTGCCCAAACGTTGTCCCCGATGGCTAGTCAATCCCCGCACAAAGCGTCGCCTTGAATTGGATATGTATTCGGAGGTGCATCGTCTTGCGTTCGAGTACGACGGAGAGCAGCATCATCAGTATATACCGCACTTCCATCGCACCATGGATGATTTCGTTTACCGTTGCCAACTGGATCGATTGAAGGATGAGGCATGCCATCGGCATGGGGTTCGTCTCATTCGCATACCGTCGCACCGCCTGCAGGGCAACACAAAGGACGCAGATGCTGTGCGGGACGTACTTCAACGGATCCTTTGTGAGCATGACCTGTGTACTTTGTGGAAGGGCACGGGGTTGTCTTAGGCGCCCTAGTATTTGCAGTCGATGATTGCCAGAGTCTCATTGTCTCTCTGGTCCTTAGTGCACTTTCCACCCCCTGACCCTGCGGCTTTTTATGGAGCTCCACTTTTCGTGTGGCGGTCAGAGTAGTGGGTGGTCGTGGATTATTGTATTGATTTCTTTGTCTGCGAAACGTGTTACATGTTGGTCTGGAGGTAAAGACCAGCTTCACTATCTGTCTTGATGTCTAGCTCCCCGTGCTATGACATGACACTTTGGGACCCCTCACATTCCGGCCATGCAGGCCACCAGGTGTGCGCGGAATGTGTTGCCGTGGGGTAATGATTTTGTACACATGCGCATGGCACATGATGGCACGGCACATGATGGAGGTGATGTGATGCTGAATGACCTTTGGAAGGAGATCCTTCATGTAGACAAAGGCAATGCACTCATACTTGTGTCCCTTTGTAGAGTGTCGAGACATGTAGTGGACCACAGCCCAGCATAAGACCGTGCACTATTTTTTGTACAGCCCACATTATGTTGCATTGGTGTGTGTACCATGCAACCAACGCCATCAATGTAGAGACGGATGTGTTTCACACATGTGCCATTGCAAGTCCCCCGTACACTAGCCGTTGTAGACGAAGGTTCTTTGGCTTCTACTTTCGCCGAGAACGTGATGACACGCCTGCGCTAAATCAGAAGGCAGCCGCTGCACGTGGGACGACAGGGTTACGCATTTTTTGTCATGTTGGTGGCAGTTATCGAGGATGGGGTCATGATCCCGGAACAAGTCATTGTGGTCTTTTCGACAAGGCCGGTGTTCTCGGTCACTCCGTGCGTTGTCGCCGTGGTCAGCAAGTACGCACCCTCATCCGGGCTGTGGTCTTTGGTTGACCCACGAAATTACCCGCATTTCATTTCTTTGGTGTACGACGATCTCCCGTCCCACTTACGTGAACGCCTGCCTGCCACCCGCGCCTCCATCCCTTGGCTTCCGCCTCCCCTACCCCACGAGCCACACACTCATATGCAATGCGTTTGTCACAAGTACGTGGCAAGGGCTGTGTTAGACACCACTTGCCTCCTGCGGGTGTGCAGACGAGCACTGGGACATGCAATCACAAATGCACACGTACAAGAACACACGCATTTTGGCATTTGGCATTTGGCACACTCGGCACAGACCTGCATTACGAAAAACACGCAGCATGCCCCAAGGGAGAGAATTTCTTGCTGTGACCACACAATTGTAGAAAGCGATGTCAAACGTCTCTGCCGAACGCCATGCCGAAGCTGATGTCAATAGTTTGTGCTGTAGCCATCCCCCCCCCCCCCCTCTGCCATGCAGATAGCCATCTTAATGGCTTTGAGGAATGCTGTGCCTGCGTTGGACACACGTTGCAAAGATGTGTAGATCAGCAACTACCTGAACCCAAGTTGTGGGCGTTTTGCACAAGGTACCAAGTTTCTGGGCTGGAAAACGACTTGAACTGTGTTGATGCCATCCATTTGTGTGTGCTTGGGGTCATGGAAGGGGTGTTTCGATGCTTTTTGAGGGGGAGCGGTGTACGCACTCTGCACACAAGAGATGCAAGTGGAGGAATTGCATGACATATCTCTTGGTGTTGCTATAGTACACAACATGCATGAGCGGAACCCCAACACTCTCCAAATGGCAGCCAGTTGAGCAGTGCCCCATGCGCCTCATGACTTTTCTCGATTCTGAGGATGCATTCTCAATGAATCCAGAAATGAGTTTACACATCAAGACCGAAAGAGGGAAGTAGGTGCACAAGTTGGCTACAACCCATGCCACCAAAACCATACATGCCCCAAGGGTGTGCACCCACGTGCGCATGCACAATGTATCCACGTGGCTGTCTGGCCAGAATGAAGACTTGCAGTCTGTGATCGCAGGGCAGGCAGATTGCTTCCCTGTCCTGGGGACCTACCAGGGATGGGTTACGGCGGTACAGCCCCCGTTAGTCCTGGGGGCCTTGATGGCTCGCTACCGGACTGGCCTCTCCCATCGGATGAGCGAGGGGTGGGGGGTCACTGTTTGGGGCTCTGCCCAGCCCCCTCACCCAACGAAATCTTTCCTTAGCGGAAAAACAAATTTTACTCAAGAGGCCGGCAATTGGAGGCCGATTTTAGGTATTTCTTTTTTGGCCTCTCAACCCCCCCCCCCCCCCCCGCAGGTGTCCGCCAGTCTGAGCAATAGCCGAATCCTGACGGAACTGGCAGCACTTTACATTTGGTCATTCCCAGATCGTGAGGGCACAGAGCCAGAGGATTGCGCATCACCAAGTGTTACACATCAGTCGTGCACTGCACTCCCAGTGATGCTCGTGGAGGGTGCCTGGGCGTGGACAAGCCCCGCGTAGGAAATCATTAATTAGTACCGTCCTTTACCCTGCTCAGGAGATTCACTCGGGACCTTTGGCCCTGGCACAACCTGGGACTTGAGCTCGGAAGTCCAGGACATGCAGCCAGTTTAGTGACCACTTACCATCGGCCACATCGTTGGTGACACATCCGTGATGCACTGCACTTCCAGACCTTCTGCCCTCAATGATGCTGATGGAGGATGCCGTGTGACCGAAACTCGCTTCTACGTGCATGTTTCGCAGGGGGGCTTGCCATGAAGGCTGAGTACGTGTGCCGGTTGGTATTTCCGGGTGTACGCAGCGGTTTGAGTTTCCCAGGCAAATGAAGCACTGGATAGTGAGCTGCCGGATGCCCCCCTGACACAAGCATTCGGGGCGCCCTTAGCGCAGTGCACGCGCAGTGCAGGCGCAGTGCAACTATTTGGGCGTCTAGCCGTACTGGAGACCCATACTTTGTGATACTAGGGGCATCATTGTTGCCCCTAGCATAGGTTTTGATGCTTCTTCCACATGGGGGATATGGCATTTTTGGATTTTCACCCACTTTCACCCATTTCCAACACTTTTCACATTTTTTTTTTGCTCATCTTCACCATGGACTCCCACACTTTGGTGTAGGCCCTTGAGTTGGGGTGATGGACTCCCATGCTTTGGCGTGGCCCGTTGAGTTGATGTGACGGACTGCCCGGTTTTTGCTTGACCACAGTTGAATGCCCTATGCGAGGCCGCATCCCTGCTGATGAGTAAGCGTGGTTGTACCACAAGTTGAAAACAGAGGTTGATCATGGATTCATGGTAGGGAATCCCTAGATTTCCCATGCATGTCCATATCTGATTTCAGAATATTTTTACATTTGGGTGGTCACTGCCCGCCCGCCTGCCCTATATGACAAGTTGTTTCCATACACTCACGGACACTCACACAATACTGAACCCACAGCCCACCAGTGGCTAGTGATTGAGCACGTGCCTGAGTTTGTGTTGTGCTTGTGAGACACAAGAATCGGGAAGGTCCCCCTCAAGGCCCCCTCCAGTCCAGTTTGGGTGGCCTAATTCTAAGGGGGGGCCTTAAGCGCAGTGCGCGCGCAGTGCAACTATTTGGGCGTCTGGCCGTACTAGAGACCCATACTTTGAGATACTAGGGGCACCGAGGGGTATCATGGTGACCCCTAGCGGAGGTTTTGACTTCTGATTTTTCCACAACATGCTTGCGTGGAGGTTTGCTCTTTTATGTCCAGATTTATAATGCGTGCTGGATGTATTTTGGATATCACCGAGGTTATGTCGCTAGTTTTGGACTACTGGATTGGTGAGTTTGGGTCACCTAATTCTAAGGGCGTTTCCAAGGGGTGTGCCTGGGGGCTCTTCGGGGGGAACATAGTGTAAAAGTAGCGCGCTGTGCACGCGCAGTGCAAGGATTCCCCCATAGTCCGAGTGTTGCCTTAAGTTCGTTGAGGCCAGGCTGAAAGGTACGGGCAGTGAGTCGAACCAGTGGGCGTGATACTCACCTACGATACAGCCACGCCAAGAAATATGAACGCCCCACAGGCTGCGCCCCCCCCATCCTGGCAGTGCCCATCACAGAAGCCGGGCCAAACCATCTGCCTCCTCCTCTTCCGTCCTGCCCAGCACGTGATGGGTCGTGGCATCAAGGGAGAATGGGCTGCCCCTTGCTGGTCACCGTGGCCCAGTTCCCCAATCAACGCGGCGTTTTGGCTGAATGCTTTGCACTGACCCTCCCTCACATGGTACCCCTCATCCCTACCTCCCCCCCCCCCCTTCCCCTCGCATTGGGGGTTTCCTGCGCTGAAGCCCCTATTGTACATTGAGGCACAAATGGAGGTAGCGTTCTTGTGCCTCAGCCCTTTCGTTGCCCCTGCCCCTGTACCCCTCTTTCCAGACCTTTGCATGTGTAATGCAGTCCAGTGCCACCGTAGCCATGGTTTGCCTTCTGCTGGCGGTAGTTGGGGCACTGTGCAGCATTGCCCGGTCCACAGGGGCCTCGCACACTGTGGGCCATCGGGTGCTGCATTCCGCCCCCAATACTGTGCGGGAGGCTTGGTCCGTGTCCATGACGCCGCTGAGGCTGCCGGTGCTGTGTAGTGTATCCCGCAGCCCCCGGACTGGGGTCCGCAGGGCATTTGGATCTCACGATCGTCCGGAAACATGGCCAAGCGTTGAGGCGACGCAGACAGAACAAGAAGGACTGAGCAAGACCGCACGTGTGATGCTCCCGAAGGCACAAGGTACGTGTGCTCTGATGTGAGGTGTTAAGCCGTGTGCCTGGGTTTGATGTGTGTTGTTGTGGGTGCGGTTCTGCATGCCACCCTCCCCAAGGCCAAACACCTGTGTGCCCAACGACGAGGACGTGTGGGATCGCATATAGTTTTGTGCTCCGTCATTTTCATTGTCAACGCAGATGTTCAGGCAATTGGCTGAATTTTGTTTGTGGCACCTTCGCAACGTCAAATCATCACCGTCCTGCAGAAGGAGCTGCCGTCTGGAGGGACGCCCCAATGTGACGTGTAGACGCGAATTTTTGTACGATTCGGACGGAGCCAAGCCACGAGTAGCACAGACTCGCGCTCATGACGGGCATGGCTGTGTCGTGCTGCAGGTCTGTCCAGAGACGGGCAAGGCGCTACGCCAAATCCCAAAGGCGCAGGCAAATGGGGTCTTCATTTATGACGGTCGCCCGTCGCGACACCCCCCTCGGCTCTGTGGCGTCGGACGAGTGGTGCTGCTGTGGGCATTGACGGGCCTGTTCGACAATGAAGACGCCGTTTAATTGCGCTTTTGTGTTTTGGTGAAGGGCTTTGCCTGTGTATTGTGAAGCAATTGGGATGAGTCTGTCATGAGCCAGCGGAGGGGGGGGGGGTTGTCTGCAGGCCGCAGTAGAAGGGCAGTGTGTGTGTGTGTGTGTGTGTGTCACACCCCCAGTCCTCACACGGAGTAGGCCCAAGGCAGTGGGACGGAGGGACGGAGGGACGGGGGGACGGAGGGACGGGGGATCAGAGCACTGGAGACAGCGCCGTATCACTGAGGGTGTGTGTTCTGGGGTGTCTGCCGGACTTGGGGCGCCCTGAATCAAAAGAGCCGGGGATTGGGAAATGGCCCCCCCTCACGCCCCCGTGTCGATGTGTTGTATCACGACTGCCCCGATGGACATGGGTTTTGTGGCGGGGCTCAGGTCAGGTCTGGCCGCCGTCCTCAACTCTTGTGATTTGTGTTGTGTCGCAGGAGTCTCAAGGGCCGTGTGGGGGATTGTGGCCGTGGCGGCGGGCGCAGCGTTGTGTGCGGGGCTGTTCGGAAGAAGGCGGTGGTGCCCCTCCCACACCGGCGCTGGCGTTGTGTTGTTTGAGACGGAGTCGTGGGGGATGAGTGCAACCGCGGAGTCGGAGACGGCGGACGTTTGCAGGAAAGCCCCCGGGAGAGTGCGACGGGCATGTGTGTGTGTGTGGATGGCATTGGCTTCTTTGGAGATCATATTTTATTGTTCTCATTGGACGCCTTCTGCAAGGGCCATGGCCTACATGGGGAGGCCACCGAAAAGCCCGACTTGCACATCACAGGCCTCGTGGAATGACTGACGCCTGGCTGGTGGTGGACGGCTGTTTGCTTTAGCGAGCCACCTTCGTGGCCACATGAACGGGCCCGTGTTGTGCCACATCTTCCCCATGCTACGCCACATGCGACACAGGCCACACAGCGCCGACGCGGCACCACATCCGCATTCAATTCCCACTGCACGCCACACAGCACATACAAGTCCCCATGCTGCACTGCATGCCACATAACAGCGCCCACGCTGCACCTACCGCTTTGTGTTGCCCCCCCTTTCCCCCCTGTCCGCCCCAAACAGACGACGCATGTCAGGGCCGGTGGAACATTGGCTTGTGTGCATGGCGTGGGTGGGTTTGTTTGAGCTCCTTGAAGGAAGAGTGGGTGGGGCTCTGGAAAAGCGGCTCTCATGACAGGTCAGAGTGTTGAGGACCCTTGAGAAGGCAGAGGTGATGTAGCCATTGCCCACATTTGGGCCCCCGACACGGCACGGGCGAGGTAGCCACTTCTGATTTTCATCCGCCCTACTGAGCATTGGAGACCCCCAAGAAGGCAAGGGTTATGTAGCCATGGCCCATTTATGCCCCCCCCCGACGATAGGGGTGAGGTAGCCACTTCTGATTCTTACCCCACGCGGAGCATTAGGGAGCCTTGGGGTTATGTAGCCATTGCCCAATTTCGTGCCCTTGAGATGGTAGGGATGGGGTAGTCCTTTCTGATTGTGATCCCTGTGGTGACAGTTGGGGACCCCCGAGAAGGGAGGGGCTATGTAGTCATTGCCCACATTGGGGCCTCTGAGACGCCGGGGGTGGGGTAGCCACTTTCCATTTGATCCCAACGTTGAATGTTGGGGACCACCCAAAAGGCACGGGTTATGTAGCCATTATGTGGAAGCCATTGGGTGGGACGTCTTTGATCTAACCAATGTGAATGCAGTTGAGGGCAAGACAAGTCACTGTCCATGTTCAAGCTTTGGGGTTTCAAAAAGATGGTTGGACATGTGGTTACCAATCCTTGCACCTGTTTGAGCAGGTGGTTGCCCATAAAGAAGGCTCTGAGAACCTTGTTTCTTACACCTTTGCCGGAAGGTTTTATGAAACAAGCCATGGGCATCATCAATGCGGATCGTTCCGTGTGACTCCATTGTGCGATCTTGCAAGATGAATGGAGTGAGGAGGTCTCTTATTAGACACCCGGAGAACATCCTTGTGCCATTGGTGCCACCTCCTAAGAACCCCCTCTACATTAGCTTCACAAGTGGTGGATACCATTGTCGAGCTTGGAGACACTCTTGGGGTCACCCCCTCTATGCTCGAGGGCCCTGCTCTACTTCACTTGCACAAGTGAAGGATACCGTTGTCGAGCCATTTGATGGTGTTCAAGCCTCCGAGCCCCAGGATCAAACCCCCTCCTCCTCAGGCAGATCCGATGCTACCAATGGCGAAGATAAACCCTCTTATAGATAAGTTCAGACTTGGTGTCGCCCAACTTGGGCTTGGCACCAGGACTCGCGTTCCATGCACAAGCATCATAAAATTCTTTTTGGAGCTGCAGGGTCAACTCCTCGATGAAAAGGTGGTCACACTGCCCGGGTGCCTCCTTAGGATAGGCCAAAGGGACCGTGAACCACTCTCCACAAATCTGTACCCGTTGAGGGTTTTCAATTAAGCAGCCATGCTGCCCACTTGTGGGCCTAAGGACAGTGGACAGCAGGGGTTATGTGGCCAATTGTGATTTCCTTCCCGCTGTGGGGACCCCCAAGAGGGCAGGGGTTATGTAGGCATGTTCAAAAACACCATGAACCGCTTGCTAAGGTGCAATGTCCACTTTTGGGGGGTCTATGAGGTTCCGTTGCTCCTCCCCTCTTTCCCTCATACTACAGCAACGAATCTGTGTACACTGCATTTTTAGTTGCAGTGTATCCAATATTCATTGGTTCCCCCTCAATGCCCTTCCTCTTGTTGCTCCCACACTCTGTTTGCCCCTTATACGAATGTACTCTTTTACACGGCTCCATTGCCTTGCCCATGCGTGGGGCACCCAAATGTACGCGGAGTTAGTCCACCTCTCCAAGTAGCAATGGCGGTCAGATTGGAATTTGTCCCTTAGTACTTGTGCTGACACTCAACAAACAAACCCACTAGGGTACACTTGCACTAACACTCGACAAAAAAAACAACACTATATATTTAATTTTTTTTTTCGAGTGTAATGCAACTACTCGTGTGACAGTTTCGAACACTCTGAGGCATTTCTCCTGCACACCATCAGCTACAATGCGTTCAACAAATGTGTTGTGGATGTGTCCTCTGTATTGTGCGATTTGATGTCTGAGTACTTCGGATACTGGTGTTTGTGCTGTGGTGGATGGGCATGTGGGGTGTGTGGGAAGGAACACACCGTGCATCATGTTTGTCTTTCAGGAGCGCATCAGAAGAGGAGGCCGCCGTTTTAAAAAAGTTTGGAGGATGGCCCTGGAGATTGCGGCGCAGTGGCATCCCACTCGAAACGGGACCATCACTCCGAGGGACGTGTACTCACAGAGCGGTCAAAAGGTTTGGTGGAAGTGTCCGGAGGGCCCTGATCATGAGTGGGAAGCTACACCCGACAGTAGAGTGGGAGGAGGCAGTGGATGTCCATTTTGTAGTGGGCGGCAAGTATCGGTGACGAATAGCCTAGCCACAGTAGCACCAGAGATTGTAGCGCAGTGGCATCCCACTCTGAATGGGACCACCACAGCAAATGGCGTGGTATCACAGAGCAATCAAAAGGTTTGGTGGAAGTGTCCGGAGGGCCCTGATCATGAGTGGGAAGCTAGACCCGCCAATAGAGTGGGAGGAGGCAGTGGATGTCCGTGCTGTTGTGGACGGCAAGTATCGGTGACGAATAGCCTAGCCACTGTAGCACCAGAGATTGCAGCGCAGTGGCATCCCACTCTGAATGGGACCACCACAGCAAATGACGTGGTATCACAGAGCCATCGAAAGGTTTGGTGGAAGTGTCCGGAGGGCCCTGATCATGAGTGGGAAGCTACACCTGCCAGTAGAGTGGGAGGAGGCAATGGATGTCCGTGCTGTTGTGGGCGGCAAGTATCGGTGACGAATAGCTTGGCCACTGTAGCACCAGAGATTGCAGCGCAGTGGCATCCCACTCTGAATGGGACCACCACACCAAATGACGTGGTATCACAGAGTGGTCAAAAGGTTTGGTGGAAGTGTCCGGAGGGCCCTGATCATGAGTGGGAAGCTACACCCGCCGATAGAGTGGGAGGAGGCAGTGGATGTCCATGCTGTAGTGGGCGGCAAGTATCGGTGACGAATAGCTTGGCCACTGTAGCACCAGAGATTGCAGCGCAGTGGCATCCCACTCTGAATGGGACCACCACACCGAATGACGTGGTATCACAGAGCAATCAAAAGGTTTGGTGGAAGTGTCCGGAGGGCCCTGATCATGAGTGGGAAGCTAGACCCGCCGATAGAGTGGGAGGAGGCAGTGGATGTCCGTGCTGTTGTGGGCATCAAGTATCGGTGACGAATAGCTTGGCCACTGTAGCACCAGAGATTGCAGTGCAGTGGCATCCCACTCTGAATGGGACCACCACACCGAATGACGTGGTATCACAGAGCGGTCAAAAAGTTTGGTGGAAGTGTCCGGAGGGCCCTGATCATGAATGGGAAGCTACACCCGACAGTAGAGTGGGAGGAGGCAGTGGATGTCCATGCTGTAGTGGGCGGCAAGTATCGGTGACGAATAGCTTAGCCACAGTAGCACCAGAGATTGCAGCGCAGTGGCATCCCACTCTGAATGGGACCGCCACACCGAATGACGTGGTATCACAAAGCCATCAAAAGATTTGGTGGAAGTGTCCGGAGGGCCCTGATCATGAATGGGAAGCTACACCCGACAGTAGAGTGGGAGGAGGCAGTGGATGTCCGTGCTGTTGTGGGCGGCAAGTATCGGTGACGAATAGCTTGGCCACTGTAGCACCAGAGATTGCAGCGCAGTGGCATCCCACTCTGAATGGGACCACCACACCGAATGACGTGGTGTCACAGAGCCGTCACAAGGTTTGGTGGCAGTGTCCCCACGGTCATGAGTGGGAAGCTTCTCTTGACCACAGAGTCGGTAAACTCTGAGGTTGTCCGTATTGCCAGAATTCTACGGAGGATCTGGTGCGTCAGGTGCTGGAAAACCTCGTAGGCTTTCCCCTTCCCATATGTTGTCCCCGATGGTTAGTCAATCCCCGCACAAAGCGTCGCCTTGAATTGGATATGTATTCGGAGGTGCATCGTCTTGCGTTCGAGTACGACGGAGAGCAGCATCATCAGTATATACCGCACTTCCATCGCACCATGGATGATTTCGTTTACCGTTGCCAACTGGATCGATTGAAGGATGAGGCATGCCATCGGCATGGGGTTCGTCTCATTCGCATACCGTCGCACCGCCTGCAGGGCAACACAAAGGACGCAGATGCTGTGCGGGACGTGCTTCGACGGATCTTTTGTGAGCATGGGCTGTGTACTTTTTGGAAGGGCACGGGGTTGCCTTAGGCGCCTCAGTATTTGCAGTCGATGATTGCCAGAGTCTCATTGTCTCTCTGGTTCTTAGTGCAAGTTCCACCCCCTGACCCTACGGCTTTTTATGGAGCTCCATTTTTCGTGTGGCGGTCAGAGTAGTGGGTGGTCGTGGATTATTGTATTGATTTCTTTGTCTGCGAAACGTGTTACATGTTGGTCTGGAGGTATAGACCAGCTTCACTATCTGTCTTGATGTCTAGCTCCCCGTGCTATGACATGACGCTTTGGGACCCCTCACATTCCGGCCATGCAGGCCACCAGGTGTGCGCGGAATGTGTTGCCGTGGGGTAATGATTTTGTACACATGCGCATGGCACATGATGGCACGGCACATGATGGAGGTGATGTGCTGATGAATGACCTTTGGAAGGAGATCCTTCATGTAGACAAAGGCAATGCACTCATACTTGTGTCCCTTTGTAGAGTGTCGAGACATGTAGTGGACCACAGCCCAGCATAAGACCGTGCACTATTTTTTGTGCAGCCCACATTATGTTGCATTGGTGTGTGTACCATGCAACCAACGCCATCAATGTAGAGACGGATGTGTTTCACACATGTGCCATTGCAAGTCCCCCGTACACTAGCCGTTGTAGACGAAGGTTCTTTGGCTTCTTCTTTCGCCGAGAACGTGATGACACGCTTGCGCTAAATCAGAAGGCAGCCGCTGCACGTGGGACGACAGGGTTACGCATTTTTTGTCATGTTGGTGGCAGTTATCGAGGATGGGGTCATGATCCCGGAACAAGTCATTGTGGTCTTTTCGACAAGGCCGGTGTTCTCGGTCACTCCGTGCGTTGTCGCCGTGGTCAGCAAGTACGCACCCTCATCCGGGCTGTGGTCTTTGGTTGACCCACGAAATTACCCGCATTTCATTTCTTTGGTGTACGACGATCTCCCGTCCCACTTACGTGAACGCCCGCCTGCCACCCCCGCCTCCATCCCTTGGCTTCCGCCTCCCCTACCCCACGAGCCACACACTCATATGCAATGCGTTTGTCACAAGTACGTGGCAAGGGCTGTGTTAGACACCACTTGCCTCCTGCGGGTGTGCAGACGAGCACTGGGACATGCAATCACAAATGCACACTCACACAAGAACACACGCATTTTGGCATTTGGCATTTGGCACACTCGGCACAGACCTGCATTACGAAAAACACGCAGCATGCCCCAAGGGAGAGAATTTCTTGCTGTGACCACACAATTGTAGAAAGCGATGTCAAACGTCTCTGCCGAACGCCATGCCGAAGCTGATGTCAATAGTTTGTGCTGTAGCCATCCCCCCCCCCCCCTCTGCCATGCAGATAGCCATCTTAATGGCTTTGAGGAATGCTGTGCCTGCGTTGGACACACGTTGCAAAGATGTGTAGATCAGCAACTACCTGAACCCAAGTTGTGGGCGTTTTGCACAAGGTACCAAGTTTCTGGGCTGGAAAACGACTTGAACTGTGTTGATGCCATCCATTTGTGTGTGCTTGGGGTCATGGAAGGGGTGTTTCGATGCTTTTTGAGGGGGAGCGGTGTACGCACTCTGCACACAAGAGATGCAAGTGGAGGAATTGCATGACATATCTCTTGGTGTTGCTATAGTACACAACATGCATGAGCGGAACCCCAACACTCTCCAAATGGCAGCCAGTTGAGCAGTGGCCCATGCGCCTCATGACTTTTTTCGATTCTGAGGATGCATTCTCAATGAATCCAGAAATGAGTTTACACATCAAGACCGAAAGAGGGAAGTAGGTGCACAAGTTGGCTACAACCCATGCCACCAAAACCATACATGCCCCAAGGGTGTGCACCCATGTGCGCGTGCACAATGTATCCACATGGCTGTCTGGCCAGAATGAAGATTTGCAGTCTGTGATCGCAGGGCAGGCAGATTGCTTCCCTGTCCTGGGGACCTACCAGGGATGGGTTACGGCGGTACAGCCCCCGTTAGTCCTGGGGGCCTTGATGGCTCGCTACCGGACTGGCCTCTCCCATCGGATGAGCGAGGGGCCGGGGAGTCACTGTTTGGGGCTCTGGCCGGCCCATCCACCTAGCCATAGCAAACAAAACTTTCCTCAGCAGGCCGATTTTAGGTATTTCTTTTTTGGCCTCTAACCCCCCCCCCCCCCCGCAGGTGTCCGCCAGTCTAAGCAATAGCCAAATCCTGACAGAACTGGCATCACTTTGCATTTGGTCATTCCCCGATCGTGAGGGCACAGAGCCAGAGGGTTGCGCATCACCAAGTGTTACACACTCAGTGGCGCACTGCACTTCCAGCCCTGTTGCCCTCAGTGATGCTTTTGGAGTGTGCCTGAGCATGGACAAGCCCCGCATAGCAAATCGTTGATTAGTACTGCCCTTTACCCTGCTCAGGAGATTCACTCGGGACCTTTCGCCCTGGTGCTCCATCCCTGGGAATCGAACTCGGAAGACCAGGACGTGTAGCAACTGCAGTGACCACTTACCATCGGCCACATCGTTTGGTACACATCGGTGGTGCACTGCACTTCCAGACGTTCTGCCCTCAGTGATGCTGATGGAGGGTGCCGTGTGACAGGTACGGGCAGTGAGTCGAGCCAGTGGGCGTGATACTCTCCTACGATACAGCCACGCCAAGAAATATGAACGCCCCACAGGCTGCGCCCCCCCCCAGTCCTGGCAGTGCCCATCACAGAAGCCGGACCAAACCGGCTGCCTCCTCCTCTTCCGTCGTGCCCAGCCCGTGATGGGCCGTGGCATCGAGGGAGAATGGGCTGCCCCTCGCTGGTCATCGTTTCACAGTTCCCCAATCAACGCGGCGTTTTGGCTGAGCGCCTCGCACTGACCCTCCCTCATATCGTACCCGTCATCCCTTCCCACCCCTTCCCCTCATTGGGGGTTTCCTGCGCTGCAGCCCCTATGGTACATTGAGGCCAAGATGGAGGTAGCGTTCTTGTGCCTCAGCCCTTTCGTTGCCCCTGCCCCTGTCCCCCTCTTTCCAGACCTTTGCATGTGTAATGCAGTCCAGTGCCACCGTAGCCATGGTCTGCCTTTTGCTGGCGGTAGTTGGGGCACTATGCAGCATTGCCCGGTCCACAGGGGCCTCGCACACTGTGGGCCATCGGGTGCTGCATTCCGCCCCCAATACTGTGCGGGAGGCTTGGTCCGTGTCCATGACGCCGCTGAGGCTGCCGGTGCTGCGTAGTGTATCCCGCAGCCCCCGGACTGGGGTCCGCAGGGCATTTGGATCTCACGATCGTCCGGAAACATGGCCAACCAATGAGGCGACACAGACAGAACAAGGAGGACTGAGCAAGACCGCACGTGCGATTCTCCCGAAGGCACAAGGTACGTGTGCTCTGATATGACGTGTCAAGCCGTGTGCCTGGGTTTGATGTGTGTTGTTGTGCGTGCGGTTCTGCATGCCACCCTCCCCAAGGCCAAACACCTGTGTGCCCAACGACGAGGACGTGTGGGATCGCATATAGTTTTGTGCACCGTCATTTTCATTGTCAACGCAGATGTTCAGGCAATTGGCTGAATTTTGTTTGTGGCACCTTCGCAATGTCCAATCTGCGTGCGGAGTAGCAATCCGGCAGTAGTCCCACAAAAGCCCTCCCTCAAGGCCCTCACATCCAAGGGCCAATGACGTATTTCACATCAGCACATCGGCGGAGCAAACAAGCAATGAACAAGGCCTCACCAAAGAATCATCATCGTCCTGCAGAAGGAGCTGCCGTCTGGAGGGACGCCCCAATGTGACGTGTAGACGCGAATTTTTGTACGATTCGGACGGAGCCAAGCCACGAGTAGCACAGACTCGCGCTCATGACGGGCATGGCTGTGTTGTGCTGCAGGTCTGTCGAGAGACGGGCAATGCGCTACGCCAAGGCCCAAAAGTGCAGGCAAATGGGGTCCTCATTATTGACTGTCGCCCGTCGCAACACACCCTCTTTACTGCTGGGCTCTGTGGCGTGGGACGATTGGTGGTGCTTCTGTGGGCAGTGACGGGCCCATTCGACAACGAAGACGCCGTTTAATTGCGCTTTGCCTGTGTATTGTGAAGCCATTGGGATGCCCCCCTCCCCCCGCCGCATGAGAGTCAGCGTCTGTCATGGGCCAGTTGTGGGGTGGGGGGTTGTCTGCGACGGGGGCAGGGGGTCGTCTGCAGGCCGCAGTAGAAGGGGAGTGTGTGTGCGTGTGTGTGTGTGTGTGTGTGTGTGTGTGTGTGTGTTTCACACCCCCAGGCCTCGTACGGAGTAGGCCCAAGGCAGTGCGACGGAGGGACGAGGGATCAGAGCACTGGTGACAACGCCGCGTGACTGAGGGTATGTGTTCTGGGGTGTCTGCCGGACTTGGGGCGCGCTGAATCAAAAGAGCCGGGGATTGGGAAATGGCCCCCCCTCAGGCCCCCGTGTCTATGTGTTGTATCACGACTGCTCCGATGGACATGGGTTTTGTGGTGAGGCTCAGGTCAGGTCTGGCCGCCGTCCTCAACTCTTGTGATTTGTGTTGCGTCGCAGGAGTCTCAAGGGCCGTGTGGGGGATTGTGGCCGTGGCGGCGGGCGCAGCGTTGTGTGCGGGGCTGTTCGGAAGAAGGCGGTGCTGCCCCTCCCACACCGGCGCTGGCGTTGTGTTGTTTGAGACGGAGTCGTGGGGGATGAGTGCGACCGCGGAGTCGGAGCCGGCGGACGTTTGCGGGAAAGCCCCTGTGAGAGTGCGACGGGCAGTTGTGTGTCTGGACGGCATTGGCTTCTTTGGAGATCATATTTCATTGTTCTCATTGGACCCCTTCTGCAAGGGCCATGGCCTACACGGGGGAGACCACTGAAAAGCCCGACTTACACATCACATGCCTCATGGAATGACTGATGCCTGGCCCTTGTGTAAGTGTACTGCATCTTGCAGCCGTGCAGGGCGCTGGGACAGGCTCTCCCCTCCTGTGCACACCTGCACAGGGTGTAGGGACTGGGTCCCCTCCCCTGTGCACAGCAGCTCAGGGTGGTCACGGACTGCTTTGCAGTCCTCATTGGATGGCGCAGACCGAGGTTTGCGTCCCCCCAGCCACACTGGGGAGGGGGCCACCCCTTCATTCACCGGCATGGGGGAGCAGTGGCCGGCCACTCGTTCGTGGACCGCTCCCCTGTCACAGCGCTGGTCAGCGGTCCGCGGGGGGTCGGTGCCCCCCCCCCCCCCCTCCCACTCCGGCTGTCGCTGCAGCCCGCAACCCTGGGTGCCCACCACAGGCCCCCTATGGCGGCTGCAGGTCGAGTCGCTGCGGTGCCGACTCCTCCCCCTGTCTTGTGGGGTTGGATGTCCCTTCGCTCGGTACTTACAGGTGAGGTGGTGGTGGGGAGCAAAAGGAGCAGGGCAGGCAGGGGAGGGGGCAGGCGGGTGGGTGGGTAGTGGGGGGGAGGGCGTGGCGCGGTTGGGGCGCGCTGGCCTCTCGTCGGCCGTGCCTGTGCCCCGGGTGAGGTGCACCCACGAGGATCCAGTGGGGGCGTCGGCGCCTGAAGGAGGGGCACTGCCCCCGTGCCACCGGCAGCCTGCGGCCGCCTGTTAAACCTGGTCGTGTCGTCCGCCCGTTGGGTCGGTCGATGACCGGCGCTCGGGTGAGGGGGAGGTTTGTCCTGGTGGCCGAAGCACAGGACCGCTGGCACTTTCCCCACCCTCGCCTACACCGCGGCGGTCAGTTACCTCCCTGCCGCCCGACCGCCCCGCGCAGCTCCCGCTCTGCCACCCTCCACTGCCTCCTTGTGCTGGCGCCCGCGCACTCCTCTGGTGGGGAGGCATGCCTCCCACTGTTGGCCCCTCCTGGGGGTGTTTTCGCAATGGGGGAGGGGGGCAGCAAAAGCCGTCCCCGTGTTTTTCTGGTACCCAACTGGGGGCCAGCCCACGGCCAACACTCTCGCTTTGTGGTGGCTTAACTTTGGGCCGACTGGGTGGTTTCTGGGTGTCATGTGTGGGGCGTTTGCCTTGAAAATGGGGGGCCGTTGGGGGCAGGGGCAGGGAATGCGGGTGGAGGGTGTGCTCTCAAGGTTGTGTGTAGGGGAGGTGGGCTAGGCATGACTGGGTCCATGGCTGAGCCGCGCCTTGCCTGAACATCCCTCCCAGGTGGTCATTCCTATGGAGCCACTGTTGGGCGGCCCGGGGCCAGGCCTAGTTACCCTGGTTTCACAGAGGCATGGGTCCAACAAGTAGGGGGGGGGGGCGTGGGAACACACACTGGTCAACAAATGAGGGTTCGTCTCACAAGGTTTTGTGTTCAGTGAGGGCATATTGTGCATAAGTAGATTTGGACTTATGGCGACCTACTAAGCCTGGGGTAGGCTAGGAGTGCCAGGGAGGCGCACACAGAGGTTGCCAAATTGACAACAAAACGGTAGGGGTTATGCAGCCATTTCGTTCACATATTGGCCTATGAGATGGCGGGGGCTAGGTAGCCACTTTTGATTCCCTCCCCACTTCAGGGACCCTCGAGACGGTAGGGGTTATTTAGCCACGGTGCCCACCTATGGCCCCCCAAGACGGCAAGGGTTTTGAGGCCATTTCTGATTTCCTTCCCGCTTTGGGGACGCCCGCGAAGGCAGGGTTAGGGAGGCTCCTTATAGACCTATGGGCCCTAAACGGCAGATGTTCTGAAGCCACGTCTGATTTCCTCCCTGCTTTGGGGACCCCCGAGACGGGGGGCGTTATGCAGCCACATTGCCCATTTGTGGGCCCCCAAGACAGCAGGGGTTATGTGGCGAATTGTGATTTCCTTATCGCTTTGGGGTCATGTAGGCATGTGCAAGACATGGTGAACGCCGCCCACTAAGGTGCAATGTCCACTTTTGAGGGGTCTATGAGGTTCTGTTGCTCCTCCCCTCTCTCCCTGATACTATAGCAACTAATCTGTGTACACTGCGTTTTTAGTTGCGGTGCATCCAATATTCATTTTTTCCCCCTCCCGTACTCTCTTTGCCCTTTGTAAGAAAGAAATTTTGTACACGGTGGTTTGCCCTTGACACCCCTTCCTTCTTCATTGATTCACTTTTGCTCCCATTCTCCGCCTTGCTCTCTGTGCTTCGTAGACCCACCACCTAATGTTTGTACACTATGATGGTACTTGCGGTGTTTACAGTGCCCACCCATTGGTTCCTCCTCTCATCCATTTGTGCCACGGCTCCATTGTCTTGCCCATGGGTGGGGCACCCAAAATGTGCGTGGGAGTTGGTTTACCTCACTTCACCTCTCCAAGTAGCAATGGCGATCAGATTGGAGTTTTTACTTTAGTACTTGCGCCAACACTCAGAAAACAAACCCACTAGGGTACACTTGCACTAACACTCGACACAGAATGCAACAACACTATATATTTATAATTTTTTGAGTGTCACGCAACCACTCGCGTGACACTTTTCAACACTCTGAGGCATTTCTCCTGCACACCATCAGCTACAATGCGTTGTGCTGTGGATGTGTCCTCTGTGTTGTGCCATTTGATATTGTTCACCGCATGGATTGTGCTGTCTGAGTACTTCGGATACTGGTGTTTGTGCCGTGGTTGATGGGCATGTGGGGGGTGTTGGAAGAAAGACACCGTGCATCATTGTGTTTGTCTTTCAGAAGCCCATAAGAAGAGGAGGCTGCCGTTTGAAAAAAGTTTGGAGGGTGTGGCGCCGGAGATTGCCTCGCAGTGGCATCCCACTCGAAACGGGACCATCACTCCGAGGGACGTGTACTCACGGAGCCATCAAAAGGTCTGGTGGAAGTGTCCGGAGGGCCCTGATCATGAGTGGGAAGCTACGCCCCACAACAGATTGAGAGGAGGCAAGGGATGTCCGTGCTGTTGTGGGCGGCAAGTATCGGTGACGAATAGCTTGGCCACTGTAGCACCAGAGATTGCAGCGCAGTGGCATCCCACTCTGAATGGGACCACCACAGCAAATGGCGTGGTATCACAGAGCAATCAAAAGGTTTGGTGGAAGTGTCCGGAGGGCCCTGATCATAAGTGGGAAGCTACACCTGCCAGCAGAGTGGGAGGAGGCAATGGATGTCCGTGCTGTTGTGGGCGGCAAGTATCGGTGACGAATAGCTTGGCCACTGTAGCACCAGAGATTGCAGCGCAGTGGCATCCCACTCTGAATGGGACCGCCACACCGAATGACGTGGTATCACAAAGCCATCAAAAGATTTGGTGGAAGTGTCCGGAGGGCCCTGATCATGAGTGGGAAGCTACACCTGCCAGTAGAGTGGGAGGAGGCAATGGATGTCCGTGCTGTTGTGGGCATCAAGTATCGGTGACGAATAGCTTGGCCACAGTAGCACCAGAGATTGCAGCGCAGTGGCATCCCACTCTGAATGGGACCACCACACCGAATGACGTGGTATCACAGAGTGGCCAAAAGGTTTGGTGGAAGTGTCCGGAGGGCCCTGATCATGAGTGGGAAGCTAGACCCGCCGATAGAGTGGGAGGAGGCAAGGGATGTCCGTGCTGTTGTGGGCGGCAAGTATCGGTGACCAATAGCTTGGCCACTGTAGCACCAGAGATTGCAGCGCAGTGGCATCCCACTCTGAATGGGACCACCACAGCAAATGACGTGGTATCACAGAGCAATCAAAAGGTTTGGTGGAAGTGTCCGGAGGGCCCTGATCATGAGTGGGAAGCTAGACCCGCCGATAGAGTGGGAGGAGGCAGTGGATGTCCGTGCTGTTGTGGGCGGCAAGTATCGGTGACGAATAGCTTGGCCACTGTAGCACCAGAGATTGCAGCGCAGTGGCATCCGACTCTGAATGGGACCACCACACCAAACGACGTGGTATCACAGAGCAATCAAAAGGTTTGGTGGAAGTGTCCGGAGGGCCCTGATCATGAGTGGGAAGCTAGACCCGCCGATAGAGTGGGAGGAGGCAATGGATGTCCGTGCTGCAGTGGGCATCAAGTATCGGTGACGAATAGCTTGGCCACTGTAGCACCAGAGATTGCAGCGCAGTGGCATCCCACTCTGAATGGGACCACCACACCAAATGACGTGGTATCGCAGAGTGGCCAAAAGGTTTGGTGGCAGTGTCCCCACGGTCATGAGTGGGAAGCTTCTCTTGACAACAGAGTCGGTAAACTCACGGGGTGTCCGTATTGCCAGAATTCTACGGAGGATCTGGTGCGTCAGGTGCTGGAAAACCTCGTAGGCTTTCCCCTTCCCATATGTTGTCCCGGATGGTTAGTCAATCCCCGCACAAAGCGTCGCCTTGAATTGGATATGTATTCGGAGGTGCATCGTCTTGCGTTCGAGTACGACGGAGAGCAGCATCATCAGTATATACCGCACTTCCATCGCACCAGGGATCATTTCGTTTACCGTTGCCAACTGGATCGATTGAAGGATGAGGCATGCCATCGGCATGGGGTTCGTCTCATTCGCATACCGTCGCACCGCCTGCAGGGCAACACAAAGGACGCAGATGCTGTGCGGGACGTACTTCAACGGATCCTTTGTGAGCATGACCTGTGTACTTTGTGGAAGGGCACGGGGTTGTCTTAGGCGCCCTAGTATTTGCAGTCGATGATTGCCAGAGTCTGATTGTCTCTCTGGTCCTTAGTGCACCTTCCACCCCCTGACCCTGCGGCTTTTTATGGAGCTCCACTTTTCGTGTGGCGGTCAGAGTAGTGGGTGGTAGTGGATTATTGTATTGATTTCTTTGTCTGCGAAACGTGTTACATGTTGGTCTGGAGGTAAAGACCAGCTTCACTATCTGTCTTGATGTCTAGCTCCCCGTGCTATGACATGACGCTTTGGGACCCCTCACATTCCGGCCATGCAGGCCACCAGGTGTGCGCGGAATGTGTTGCCGTGGGGTAATGATTTTGTACACATGCGCATGGCACATGATGGCACGGCACATGATGGAGGTGATGTGATGCTGAATGACCTTTGGAAGGAGATCCTTCATGTAGACAAAGGCAATGCACTGATACTTGCGTCCCTTTGTAGAGTGTCGAGACATGTAGTGGACCACAGCCCAGCATAAGACCGTGCACTATTTTTTGTACAGCCCACATTATGTTGCATTGGTGTGTGTACCATGCAACCAACGCCATCAATGTAGAGACGGATGTGTTTCACACATGTGCCATTGCAAGTCCCCCGTACACTAGCCGTTGTAGACGAAGGTTCTTTGGCTTCTACTTTCGCCGAGAACGTGATGACACGCCTGCGCTAAATCAGAAGGCAGCCGCTGCACGTGGGACGACAGGGTTACGCATTTTTTGTCATGTTGGTGGCAGTTATCGAGGATGGGGTCATGATCCCGGAACAAGTCATTGTGGTCTTTTCGACAAGGCCGGTGTTCTCGGTCACTCCGTGCGTTGTCGCCGTGGTCAGCAAGTACGCACCCTCATCCGGGCTGTGGTCTTTGGTTGACCCACGAAATTACCCGCATTTCATTTCTTTGGTGTACGACGATCTCCCGTCCCACTTACGTGAACGCCTGCCTGCCACCCGCGCCTCCATCCCTTGGCTTCCGCCTCCCCTACCCCACGAGCCACACACTCATATGCAATGCGTTTGTCACAAGTACGTGGCAAGGGCTGTGTTAGACACCACTTGCCTCCTGCGGGTGTGCAGACGAGCACTGGGACATGCAATCACAAATGCACACGTACAAGAACACACGCATTTTGGCATTTGGCATTTGGCACACTCGGCACAGACCTGCATTACGAAAAACACGCAGCATGCCCCAAGGGAGAGAATTTCTTGCTGTGACCACACAATTGTAGAAAGCGATGTCAAACGTCTCTGCCGAACGCCATGCCGAAGCTGATGTCAATAGTTTGTGCTGTAGCCATCCCCCCCCCCCCCTCTGCCATGCAGATAGCCATCTTAATGGCTTTGAGGAATGCTGTGCCTGCGTTGGACACACGTTGCAAAGATGTGTAGATCAGCAACTACCTGAACCCAAGTTGTGGGCGTTTTGCACAAGGTACCGAGTTTCTGGGCTGGAAAACGACTTGAACTGTGTTGATGCCATCCATTTGTGTGTGCTTGGGGTCATGGAAGGGGTGTTTCGATGCTTTTTGAGGGGGAGCGGTGTACGCACTCTGCACACAAGAGATGCAAGTGGAGGCATTGCATGACATATCTCTTAGTGTTGCTATAGTACACAACATGCATGAGCGGAACCCCAACACTCTCCAAATGGCAGCCAGTTGAGCAGTGCCCCATGCGCCTCATGACTTTTCTCGATTCTGAGGATGCATTCTCAATGAATCCAGAAATGAGTTTACACATCAAGACCGAAAGAGGGAAGTAGGTGCACAAGTTGGCTACAACCCATGCCACCAAAACCATACATGCCCCAAGGGTGTGCACCCACGTGCGCATGCACAATGTATCCACGTGGCTGTCTGGCCAGAATGAAGATTTGCAGTCTGTGATCGCAGGGCAGGCAGATTGCTTCCCTGTCCTGGGGACCTACCAGGGATGGGTTACGGCGGTACAGCCCCCGTTAGTCCTGGGGGCCTTGATGGCTCGCTACCGGACTGGCCTCTCCCATCGGATGAGCGAGGGGCTGGGGGTCACTGTTTGGGGCTCTGCCCAGCTGCCTCACCCAACGAAATCTTTCCTTAGCGGAAAAACAAATTTTACTCAAGAGGCCGGCAATTGGAGGCCGATTTTAGGTATTTCTTTTTTGGCCTCTCAACCCCCCCCCCCCTCCGCAGGTGTCCGCCAGTCTGAGCAATAGCCGAATCCTGACGGATCTGGCAGCACTTTACATTTGGTCATTCCCAGATCGTGAGGGCACAGAGCCAGAGGATTGCGCATCACCAAGTGTTACACATCAGTCGTGCACTGCACTCCCAGTGATGCTCGTGGAGGGTGCCTGGGCGTGGACAAGCCCCGCGTAGGAAATCATTAATTAGTACCGTCCTTTACCCTGCTCAGGAGATTCACTCGGGACCTTTAGGTTTAGTGACCACTTACCATCGGCCACATCGTTGGTGACACATCCGTGATGCACTGCACTTCCAGACCTTCTGCCCTCAATGATGCTGATGGAGGATGCCGTGTGACCGAAACTCGCTTCTACGTGCATGTTTCGCAGGGGGGCTTGCCATGAAGGCTGAGTACGTGTGCCGGTTGGTACTTCCGGGTGTACGCAGCGGTTTGAGTTTCCCAGGCAAATGAAGCACTGGATATTGAGCTCCCGGATGCCCCCCTGACACAAGCATTCGGGGCGCCCTTAGCGCAGTGCACGCGCAGTGCAGGCGCAGTGCAACTATTTGGGCGTCTAGCCGTACTGGAGACCCATACTTTGTGATACTAGGGGCATCATTGTTGCCCCTAGCATAGGTTTTGATGCTTCTTCCACATGGGGGATATGGCATTTTTGGATTTTCACCCACTTTCACCCATTTCCAACACTTTTCACATTTTTTTTTTGCTCATCTTCACCATGGACTCCCACACTTTGGTGTAGGCCCTTGAGTTGGGGTGATGGACTCCCATGCTTTGGCGTGGCCCGTTGAGTTGATGTGACGGACTGCCCGGTTTTTGCTTGACCACAGTTGAATGCCCTATGCGAGGCCGCATCCCTGCTGATGAGTAAGCGTGGTTGTACCACAAGTTGAAAACAGAGGTTGATCATGGATTCATGGTAGGGAATCCCTAGATTTCCCATGCATGTCCATATCTGATTTCAGAATATTTTTACATTTGGGTGGTCACTGCCTGCCCGCCTGCCCTATATGACAAGTCGTTTCCATACACTCACGGACACTCACACAATACTGAACCCACAGCCCACCAGTGGCTAGTGATTGAGCACGTGCCTGAGTTTGTGTTGTGCTTGTGAGACACAAGAACCGGGAAGGTCCCCCTCAAGGCCCCCTCCAGTCCAGTTTGGGTGGCCTAATTCTAAGGGGGAGCCTTAAGCGCAGTGCGCGCGCAGTGCAACTATTTGGGCGTCTGGCCGTACTAGAGACCCATACTTTGAGATACTAGGGGCACCGAGGGGTATCATGGTGACCCCTAGCGGAGGTTTTGACTTCTGATTTTTCCACAACATGCTTGCGTGGAGGTTTGCTCTTTTATGTCCAGATTTATAATGCGTGCTGGATGTATTTTGGATATCACCGAGGTTATGTCGCTAGTTTTGGACTACTGGATTGGTGAGTTTGGGTCACCTAATTCTAAGGGCGTTTCCAAGGGGTGTGCCTGGGGGCTCTTCGGGGGGAACATAGTGTAAAAGTAGCGCGCTGTGCACGCGCAGTGCAAGGATTCCCCCATAGTCCGAGTGTTGCCTTAAGTTCGTCGAGGCCAGGCTGAAAGGTACGGGCAGTGAGTCGAACCAGTGGGCGTGATACTCACCTACGATACAGCCACGCCAAGAAATATGAACGCCCCACAGGCTGCGCCCCCCCCATCCTGGCAGTGCCCATCACAGAAGCCGGGCCAAACCGGCTGCCTCCTCCTCTTCCGTCCTGCCCAGCACGTGATGGGTCGTGGCATCAAGGGAGAATGGGCTGCCCCTTGCTGGTCACCGTGGCCCAGTTCCCCAATCAACGCGGCGTTTTGGCTGAATGCTTTGCACTGACCCTCCCTCACATGGTACCCCTCATCCCTACCTCCCCCCCCCCCTTCCCCTCGCATTGGGGGTTTCCTGCGCTGAAGCCCCTATTGTACATTGAGGCACAAATGGAGGTAGCGTTCTTGTGCCTCAGCCCTTTCGTTGCCCCTGCCCCTGTACCCCTCTTTCCAGACCTTTGCATGTGTAATGCAGTCCAGTGCCACCGTAGCCATGGTTTGCCTTCTGCTGGCGGTAGTTGGGGCACTGTGCAGCATTGCCCGGTCCACAGGGGCCTCGCACACTGTGGGCCATCGGGTGCTGCATTCCGCCCCCAATACTGTGCGGGAGGCTCAGTCCGTGTCCATGACGCCGCTGAGGCTGCCGGTGCTGTGTAGTGTATCCCGCAGCCCCCGGACTGGGGTCCGCAGGGCATTTGGATCTCACGATCGTCCGGAAACATGGCCAAGCGTTGAGGCGACGCAGACAGAACAACGAGGACTGAGCAAGACGGCACGTGTGATGCTCCCGAAGGCACAAGGTACGTGTGCTCTGATGTGAGGTGTTAAGCCGTGTGCCTGGGTTTGATGTGTGTTGTTGTGGGTGCGGTTCTGCATGCCACCCTCCCCAAGGCCAAACACCTGTGTGCCCAACGACGAGGACGTGTGGGATCGCATATAGTTTTGTGCTCCGTCATTTTCATTGTCAACGCAGATGTTCAGGCAATTGGCTGAATTTTGTTTGTGGCACCTTCGCAACGTCAAATCATCACCGTCCTGCAGAAGGAGCTGCCGTCTGGAGGGACGCCCCAATCTGACGTGTAGACGCCAATTTTTGTACGATTTGGCCGGCGTTAAGCCACGAGTAGCACAGACTCGCGCTCATGACGGGCATGGCTGTGTCGTGCTGCAGGTCTGTCCAGAGACGGGCAAGGCGCTACGCCAAATCCCAAAGGCGCAGGCAAATGGGGTCTTCATTTATGACGGTCGCCCGTCGCGACACCCCCCTCGGCTCTGTGGCGTCGGACGAGTGGTGCTGCTGTGGGCATTGACGGGCCTGTTCGACAATGAAGACGCCGTTTAATTGCGCTTTTGTGTTTTGGTGAAGGGCTTTGCCTGTGTATTGTGAAGCAATTGGGATGAGTCTGTCATGAGCCAGCCGAGGGGGGGGGGTTGTCTGCAGGCCGCAGTAGAAGGGCAGTGTGTGTGTGTGTGTGTGTGTGTCACACCCCCAGTCCTCACACGGAGTAGGCCCAAGGCAGTGGGACGGAGGGACGGAGGGACGGGGGGACGGAGGGACGGGGGATCAGAGCACTGGAGACAGCGCCGTATCACTGAGGGTGTGTGTTCTGGGGTGTCTGCCGGACTTGGGGCGCCCTGAATCAAAAGAGCCGGGGATTGGGAAATGGCCCCCCCTCACGCCCCCGTGTCGATGTGTTGTATCACGACTGCTCCGATGGACATGGGTTTTGTGGCGGGGCTCAGGTCAGGTCTGGCCGCCGTCCTCAACTCTTGTGATTTGTGTTGTGTCGCAGGAGTCTCAAGGGCCGTGTGGGGGATTGTGGCCGTGGCGGCGGGCGCAGCGTTGTGTGCGGGGCTGTTCGGAAGAAGGCGGTGGTGCCCCTCCCACACCGGCGCTGGCGTTGTGTTGTTTGAGACGGAGTTGTGGGGGATGAGTGCGACCGCGGAGTCGGAGACGGCGGACGTTTGCAGGAAAGCCCCCGGGAGAGTGCGACGGGCATGTGTGTGTGTGTGGATGGCATTGGCTTCTTTGGAGATCATATTTTATTGTTCTCATTGGACGCCTTCTGCAAGGCCCGACTTGCACATCACAGGCCTCGTGGAATGACTGACGCCTGGCTGGTGGTGGACGGCTGTTTGCTTTAGCGAGCCACCTTCGTGGCCACATGAACGGGCCCGTGTTGTGCCACATCTTCCCCATGCTACGCCACATGCGACACAGGCCACACAGCGCCGACGCGGCACCACATCCGCATTCAATTCCCACTGCACGCCACACAGCACATACAAGTCCCCATGCTGCACTGCATGCCACATAACAGCGCCCACGCTGCACCTACCGCTTTGTGTTGCCCCCCCTTTCCCCCCTGTCCGCCCCAAACAGACGACGCATGTCAGGGCCGGTGGAACATTGGCTTGTGTGCATGGCGTGGGTGGGTTTGTTTGAGCTCCTTGAAGGAAGAGTGGGTGGGGCTCTGGAAAAGCGGCTCTCATGACAGGTCAGAGTGTTGAGGACCCCTGAGAAGGCAGAGGTGATGTAGCCATTGCCCACATTTGGGCCCCCGACACGGCACGGGCGAGGTAGCCACTTCTGATTTTCATCCGCCCTACTGAGCATTGGAGACCCCCAAGAAGGCAAGGGTTATGTAGCCATGGCCCATTTATGCCCCCCCCCGACGATAGGGGTGAGGTAGCCACTTCTGATTCTTACCCCACGCGGAGCATTAGGGAGCCTTGGGGTTATGTAGCCATTGCCCAATTTCGTGCCCTTGAGATGGTAGGGATGGGGTAGTCCTTTCTGATTGTGATCCCTGTGGTGACAGTTGGGGACCCCCGAGAAGGGAGGGGCTATGTAGTCATTGCCCACATTGGGGCCTCTGAGACGCCGGGGGTGGGGTAGCCACTTTCCATTTGATCCCAACGTTGAATGTTGGGGACCACCCAAAAGGCACGGGTTATGTAGCCATTATGTGGAAGCCATTGGGTGGGACGTCTTTGATCTAACCAATGTGAATGCAGTTGAGGGCAAGACAAGTCACTGTCCATGTTCAAGCTTTGGGGTTTCAAAAAGATGGTTGGACATGTGGTTACCAATCCTTGCACCTGTTTGAGCAGGTGGTTGCCCATAAAGAAGGCTCTGAGAACCTTGTTTCTTACACCTTTGCCGGAAGGTTTTATGAAACAAGCCATGGGCATCATCAATGCGGATCGTTCCGTGTGACTCCATTGTGCGATCTTGCAAGATGAATGGAGTGAGGAGGTCTCTTATTAGACACCCGGAGAACATCCTTGTGCCATTGGTGCCACCTCCTAAGAACCCCCTCTACATTAGCTTCACAAGTGGTGGATACCATTGTCGAGCTTGGAGACACTCTTGGGGTCACCCCCTCTATGCTCGAGGGCCCTGCTCTACTTCACTTGCACAAGTGAAGGATACCGTTGTCGAGCCATTTGATGGTGTTCAAGCCTCCGAGCCCCAGGATCAAACCCCCTCCTCCTCAGGCAGATCCGATGCTACCAATGGCGAAGATAAACCCTCTTATAGATAAGTTCAGACTTGGTGTCGCCCAACTTGGGCTTGGCACCAGGACTCGCGTTCCATGCACAAGCATCATAAAATTCTTTTTGGAGCTGCAGGGTCAACTCCTCGATGAAAAGGTGGTCACACTGCCCGGGTGCCTCCTTAGGATAGGCCAAAGGGACCGTGAACCACTCTCCACAAATCTGTACCCGTTGAGGGTTTTCAATTAAGCAGCCATGCTGCCCACTTGTGGGCCTAAGGACAGTGGACAGCAGGGCTTATGTGGCCAATTGTGATTTCCTTCCCGCTGTGGGGACCCCCAAGAGGGCAGGGGTTATGTAGGCATGTTCAAAAACACCATGAACCGCTTGCTAAGGTGCAATGTCCACTTTTGGGGGGTCTATGAGGTTCCGTTGCTCCTCCCCTCTTTCCCTCATACTACAGCAACGAATCTGTGTACACTGCATTTTTAGTTGCAGTGTATCCAATATTCATTGGTTCCCCCTCAATGCCCTTCCTCTTGTTGCTCCCACACTCTGTTTGCCCCTTATACGAATGTACTCTTTTACACGGCTCCATTGCCTTGCCCATGCGTGGGGCACCCAAATGTACGCGGAGTTAGTCCACCTCTCCAAGTAGCAATGGCGGTCAGATTGGAATTTGTCCCTTAGTACTTGTGCTGACACTCAACAAACAAACCCACTAGGGTACACTTGCACTAACACTCGACAAAAAAAACAACACTATATATTTAATTTTTTTTTTCGAGTGTAATGCAATTACTCGTGTGACAGTTTCGAACACTCTGAGGCATTTCTCCTGCACACCATCAGCTACAATGCGTTCAACAAATGTGTTGTGGATGTGTCCTCTGTATTGTGCGATTTGATGTCTGAGTACTTCGGATACTGGTGTTTGTGCTGTGGTGGATGGGCATGTGGGGTGTGTGGGAAGGAACACACCGTGCATCATGTTTGTCTTTCAGGAGCGCATCAGAAGAGGAGGCCGCCGTTTTAAAAAAGTTTGGAGGATGGCCCTGGAGATTGCGGCGCAGTGGCATCCCACTCGAAACGGGACCATCACTCCGAGGGACGTGTACTCACAGAGCGGTCAAAAGGTTTGGTGGAAGTGTCCGGAGGGCCCTGATCATGAGTGGGAAGCTACACCCGACAGTAGAGTGGGAGGAGGCAGTGGATGTCCATTTTGTAGTGGGCGGCAAGTATCGGTGACGAATAGCCTAGCCACAGTAGCACCAGAGATTGTAGCGCAGTGGCATCCCACTCTGAATGGGACCACCACAGCAAATGGCGTGGTATCACAGAGCAATCAAAAGGTTTGGTGGAAGTGTCCGGAGGGCCCTGATCATGAGTGGGAAGCTAGACCCGCCAATAGAGTGGGAGGAGGCAGTGGATGTCCGTGCTGTTGTGGGCGGCAAGTATCGGTGACGAATAGCCTAGCCACTGTAGCACCAGAGATTGCAGCGCAGTGGCATCCCACTCTGAATGGGACCACCACACCGAATGACGTGGTATCACAGAGCCATCGAAAGGTTTGGTGGAAGTGTCCGGAGGGCCCTGATCATGAGTGGGAAGCTACACCTGCCAGTAGAGTGGGAGGAGGCAATGGATGTCCGTGCTGTTGTGGGCGGCAAGTATCGGTGACGAATAGCTTGGCCACTGTAGCACCAGAGATTGCAGCGCAGTGGCATCCCACTCTGAATGGGACCACCACACCAAATGACGTGGTATCACAGAGTGGTCAAAAGGTTTGGTGGAAGTGTCCGGAGGGCCCTGATCATGAGTGGGAAGCTACACCCGCCGATAGAGTGGGAGGAGGCAGTGGATGTCCATGCTGTAGTGGGCGGCAAGTATCGGTGACGAATAGCTTAGCCACAGTAGCACCAGAGATTGCAGCGCAGTGGCATCCCACTCTGAATGGGACCACCACACCGAATGACGTGGTATCACAGAGCAATCAAAAGGTTTGGTGGAAGTGTCCGGAGGGCCCTGATCATGAGTGGGAAGCTAGACCTGCCAGTAGAGTGGGAGGAGGCAGTGGATGTCCGTGCTGCAGTGGGCATCAAGTATCGGTGACGAATAGCTTGGCCACTGTAGCACCAGAGATTGCAGCGCAGTGGCATCCCACTCTGAATGGGACCACCACAGCGAATGACGTGGTATCACAGAGCGGTCAAAAAGTTTGGTGGAAGTGTCCGGAGGGCCCTGATCATGAGTGGGAAGCTACACCCGACAGTAGAGTGGGAGGAGGCAGTGGATGTCCATGCTGTAGTGGGCGGCAAGTATCGGTGACGAATAGCTTAGCCACAGTAGCACCAGAGATTGCAGCGCAGTGGCATCCCACTCTGAATGGGACCGCCACACCGAATGACGTGGTATCACAAAGCAATCAAAAGATTTGGTGGAAGTGTCCGGAGGGCCCTGATCATGAATGGGAAGCTACACCCGACAGTAGAGTGGGAGGAGGCAGTGGATGTCCGTGCTGTTGTGGGCGGCAAGTATCGGTGACGAATAGCTTGGCCACTGTAGCACCAGAGATTGCAGCGCAGTGGCATCCCACTCTGAATGGGACCACCACACCAAATGACGTGGTGTCACAGAGCCGTCACAAGGTTTGGTGGCAGTGTCCCCACGGTCATGAGTGGGAAGCTTCTCTTGACCACAGAGTCGGTAAACTCTCAGGTTGTCCGTATTGCCAGAATTCTACGGAGGATCTGGTGCGTCAGGTGCTGGAAAACCTCGTAGGCTTTCCCCTTCCCATATGTTGTCCCCGATGGTTAGTCAATCCCCGCACAAAGCGTCGCCTTGAATTGGATATGTATTCGGAGGTGCATCGTCTTGCGTTCGAGTACGACGGAGAGCAGCATCATCAGTATATACCGCACTTCCATCGCACCATGGATGATTTCGTTTACCGTTGCCAACTGGATCGATTGAAGGATGAGGCGTGCCATCGGCATGGGGTTCGTCTCATTCGCATACCGTCGCACCGCCTGCAGGGCAACACAAAGGACGCAGATGCTGTGCGGGACGTGCTTCGACGTATCTTTTGTGAGCATGGGCTGTGTACTTTTTGGAAGGGCACGGGGTTGCCTTAGGCGCCCTAGTATTTGCAGTTGATGATTGCCAGAGTCTCATTGTCTCTCTGGTCCTTAGTGCAACTTCCACCCCCTGTCCCTGCGGCTTTTCATGGAGCTCCACTTTTCGTGTGGCGGTCAGAGTAGTGGGTGGTCGTGGATTATTGTATTGATTTCTTTGTCTGCGAAACGTGTTACATGTTGGTCTGGAGGTATAGACCAGCTTCACTATCTGTCTTGATGTCTAGCTCCCCGTGCTATGACATGACGCTTTGGGACCCCTCACATTCCGGCCATGCAGGCCACCAGGTGTGCGCGGAATGTGTTGCCGTGGGGTAATGATTTTGTACACATGCGCATGGCACATGATGGCACGGCACATGATGGAGGTGATGTGCTGATGAATGACCTTTGGAAGGAGATCCTTCATGTAGACAAAGGCAATGCACTCATACTTGTGTCCCTTTGTAGAGTGTCGAGACATGTAGTGGACCACAGCCCAGCATAAGACCGTGCACTATTTTTTGTGCAGCCCACATTATGTTGCATTGGTGTGTGTACCATGCAACCAACGCCATCAATGTAGAGACGGATGTGTTTCACACATGTGCCATTGCAAGTCCCCCGTACACTAGCCGTTGTAGACGAAAGTTCTTTGGCTTCTTCTTTCGCCGAGAACGTGATGACACGCTTGCCCTAAATCAGAAGGCAGCCGCTGCACGTGGGATGACAGGGTTACGCATTTTTTGTCATGTTGGTGGCAGTTATCGAGGATGGGGTCATGATCCCGGAACAAGTCATTCATTGTGGTCTTTTCGACAAGGCCGGTGTTCTCGGTCACTCCGTGCGTTGTCGCCGTGGTCAGCAAGTACGCACCCTCATCCGGGCTGTGGTCTTTGGTTGACCCACGAAATTACCCGCATTTCATTTCTTTGGTGTACGACGATCTCCCGTCCCACTTACGTGAACGCCTGCCTGCCACCCGCGCCTCCATCCCTTGGCTTCCGCCTCCCCTACCCCACGAGCCACACACTCATATGCAATGCGTTTGTCACAAGTACGTGGCAAGGGCTGTGTTAGACACCACTTGCCTCCTGCGGGTGTGCAGACGAGCACTGGGACATGCAATCACAAATGCACACTCACACAAGAACACACGCATTTTGGCATTTGGCATTTGGCACACTCGGCACAGACCTGCTCTACGAAAAACACGCAGCATGCCCCAAGGGAGAGAATTTCTTGCTGTGACCACACAATTGTAGAAAGCGATGTCAAACGTCTCTGCCGAACGCCATGCCGAAGCTGATGTCAATAGTTTGTGCTGTAGCCATCCCCCCCCCCCCCCCTCTGCCATGCAGATAGCCATCTTAATGGCTTTGAGGAATGCTGTGCCTGCGTTGGACACACGTTGCAAAGATGTGTAGATCAGCAACTACCTGAACCCAAGTTGTGGGCGTTTTGCACAAGGTACCGAGTTTCTGGGCTGGAAAACGACTTGAACTGTGTTGATGCCATCCATTTGTGTGTGCTTGGGGTCATGGAACGGGTGTTTCGATGCTTTTTGAGGGGGAGCGGTGTACGCACTCTGCACACAAGAGATGCAAGTGGAGGCATTGCATGACATATCTCTTAGTGTTGCTATAGTACACAACATGCATGAGCGGAACCCCAACACTCTCCAAATGGCAGCCAGTTGAGCAGTGCCCCATGCGCCTCATGACTTTTCTCGATTCTGAGGATGCATTCTCAATGAATCCAGAAATGAGTTTACACATCAAGACCGAAAGAGGGAAGTAGGTGCACAAGTTGGCTACAACCCATGCCACCAAAACCATACATGCCCCAAGGGTGTGCACCCATGTGCGCGTGCACAATGTATCCACATGGCTGTCTGGCCAGAATGAAGATTTGCAGTCTGTGATCGCAGGGCAGGCAGATTGCTTCCCTGTCCTGGGGACCTACCAGGGATGGGTTACGGCGGTACAGCCCCCGTTAGTCCTGGGGGCCTTGATGGCTCGCTACCGGACTGGCCTCTCCCATCGGATGAGCGAGGGGCTGGGGAGTCACTGTTTGGGGCTCTGGCCGGCCCATCCACCTAGCCATAGCAAACAAAACTTTCCTCAGCAGGCCGATTTTAGGTATTTCTTTTTTGGCCTCTAACCCCCCCCCCCCCCCCGCAGGTGTCCGCCACTCTAAGCAATAGCCAAATCCTGACAGAACTGGCATCACTTTGCATTCGGTCATTCCCCGATCGTGAGGGCACAGAGCCAGAGGGTTGCGCATCACCAAGTGTTACACACTCAGTGGCGCACTGCACTTCCAGCCCTGTTGCCCTCAGTGATGCTTTTGGAGTGTGCCTGAGCATGGACAAGCCCCGCATAGCAAATCGTTGATTAGTACTGCCCTTTACCCTGCTCAGGAGATTCACTCGGGACCTTTCGCCCTGGTGCTCCATCCCTGGGAATCGAACTCGGAAGACCAGGACGTGTAGCAACTGCAGTGACCACTTACCATCGGCCACATCGTTTGGTACACATCGGTGGTGCACTGCACTTCCAGACGTTCTGCCCTCAGTGATGCTGATGGAGGGTGCCGTGTGACAGGTACGGGCAGTGAGTCGAGCCAGTGGGCGTGATACTCTCCTACGATACAGCCACGCCAAGAAATATGAACGCCCCACAGGCTGCGCCCCCCCCCAGTCCTGGCAGTGCCCATCACAGAAGCCGGACCAAACCGGCTGCCTCCTCCTCTTCCGTCGTGCCCAGCCCGTGATGGGCCGTGGCATCGAGGGAGAATGGGCTGCCCCTCGCTGGTCATCGTTTCACAGTTCCCCAATCAACGCGGCGTTTTGGCTGAGCGCCTCGCACTGACCCTCCCTCATATCGTACCCGTCATCCCTTCCCACCCCTTCCCCTCATTGGGGGTTTCCTGCGCTGCAGCCCCTATGGTACATTGAGGCCAAGATGGAGGTAGCGTTCTTGTGCCTCAGCCCTTTCGTTGCCCCTGCCCCTGTCCCCCTCTTTCCAGACCTTTGCATGTGTAATGCAGTCCAGTGCCACCGTAGCCATGGTCTGCCTTTTGCTGGCGGTAGTTGGGGCACTATGCAGCATTGCCCGGTCCACAGGGGCCTCGCACACTGTGGGCCATCGGGTGCTGCATTCCGCCCCCAATACTGTGCGGGAGGCTTGGTCCGTGTCCATGACGCCGCTGAGGCTGCCGGTGCTGCGTAGTGTATCCCGCAGCCCCCGGATTGGGGTCCGCAGGGCATTTGGATCTCACGATCGTCCGGAAACATGGCCAACCAATGAGGCGACACAGACAGAACAAGGAGGACTGAGCAAGACCGCACGTGCGATTCTCCCGAAGGCACAAGGTACGTGTGCTCTGATATGACGTGTCAAGCCGTGTGCCTGGGTTTGATGTGTGTTGTTGTGCGTGCGGTTCTGCATGCCACCCTCCCCAAGGCCAAACACCTGTGTGCCCAACGACGAGGACGTGTGGGACCGCGTATATTTTTTTGTGCACCGTCATTTTCATTGTCAACGCAGATGTTCAGGCAATTGGCTGAATTTTGTTTGTGGCACCTTCGCAATGTCCAATCTGCGTGCGGAGTAGCAATCCGGCAGTAGTCCCACAAAAGCCCTCCCTCAAGGCCCTCACATCCAAGGGCCAATGACGTATTTCACATCAGCACATCGGCGGAGCAAACAAGCAATGAACAAGGCCTCACCAAAGAATCATCATCGTCCTGCAGAAGGAGCTGCCGTCTGGAGGGACGCCCCAATGTGACGTGTAGACGCGAATTTTTGTACGATTTGGACGGAGCCAAGCCACGAGTAGCACAGACTCGCGCTCATGACGGGCATGGCTGTGTTGTGCTGCAGGTCTGTCGAGAGACGGGCAATGCGCTACGCCAAGGCCCAAAAGTGCAGGCAAATGGGGTCCTCATTATTGACTGTCGCCCGTCGCAACACACCCTCTTTACTGCTGGGCTCTGTGGCGTGGGACGATTGGTGGTGCTTCTGTGGGCAGTGACGGGCCCATTCGACAACGAAGACGCCGTTTAATTGCGCTTTGCCTGTGTATTGTGAAGCCATTGGGATGCCCCCCTCCCCCCGCCGCATGAGAGTCAGCGTCTGTCATGGGCCAGTTGTGGGGTGGGGGGTTGTCTGCGACGGGGGCAGGGGGTCGTCTGCAGGCCGCAGTAGAAGGGGAGTGTGTGTGCGTGTGTGTGTGTGTGTGTGTGTGTGTGTGTGTGTGTGTTTCACACCCCCAGGCCTCGTACGGAGTAGGCCCAAGGCAGTGCGACGGAGGGACGAGGGATCAGAGCACTGGTGACAACGCCGCGTGACTGAGGGTATGTGTTCTGGGGTGTCTGCCGGACTTGGGGCGCGCTGAATCAAAAGAGCCGGGGATTGGGAAATGGCCCCCCCTCAGGCCCCCGTGTCTATGTGTTGTATCACGACTGCTCCGATGGACATGGGTTTTGTGGTGAGGCTCAGGTCAGGTCTGGCCCCCGTCCTCAACTCTTGTGATTTGTGTTGCGTCGCAGGAGTCTCAAGGGCCGTGTGGGGGATTGTGGCCGTGGCGGCGGGCGCAGCGTTGTGTGCGGGGCTGTTCGGAAGAAGGCGGTGGTGCCCCTCCCACACCGGCGCTGGCGTTGTGTTGTTTGAGACGGAGTCGTGGGGGATGAGTGCGACCGCGGAGTCGGAGCCGGCGGACGTTTGCGGGAAAGCCCCTGTGAGAGTGCGACGGGCAGGTGTGTGTTTGGACGGCATTGGCTTCTTTGGAGATCGTTTTTTATTGTTCTCATTGGACCCCTTCTGCAAGGGCCATGGCCTACACGGGGGAGACCACTGAAAAGCCCGACTTACACATCACATGCCTCATGGAATGACTGATGCCTGGCCCTTGTGTAAGTGTACTGCATCTTGCAGCCGTGCAGGGCGCTGGGACAGGCTCTCCCCTCCTGTGCACACCTGCACAGGGTGTAGGGACTGGGTCCCCTCCCCTGTGCACAGCAGCTCAGGGTGGTCACGGACTGCTTTGCAGTCCTCATTGGATGGCGCAGACCGAGGTTTGCGTCACCCCAGCCACACTGGGGAGGGGGCCACCCCTTCATTCACCGGCATGGGGGAGCAGTGGCCGGCCACTCGTTCGTGGACCGCTCCCCCATCACAGCGCTGGTCAGCGGTCCGCGGGGGGTCGGTGCCCCCCCCCCCCCCCACTCCGGCTGTCGCTGCAGCCCGCAACCCTGGGTGCCCACCACAGGCCCCCTATGGCGGCTACACATCGAGTCGCTGCGGTGCCGACTCCTCCCCCTGTCTTGTGGGGTTGGATGTCCCTTCGCTCGGTACCTACAGGTGAGGCGGCGAAGGGGAGCAAAAGGAGCAGGGCAGGCAGGGGAGGGGGCAGGTGGGTGGGTGGGTGGGGGGGGGAGGGCGTGGTGCGGTTGGGGCGCGCTGGCCTCTCGTCGGCCGTGCCTGTGCCCCGGGTGAGGTGCACCCACGAGGAGCCGGTGGGGGCGTCGGCGCCCGAAGGAGGGGCACTGCCCCCGCGCCACCGGCAGCCTGCGGCCGCCTGTTAACCTGGTCGTGTCGTCCGCCCGTTGGGTCGGTCGATGACTGGCGCTCGGGTGAGGGGGGGGTTTGTCCTGGCGGCCGAAGCACAGGACCGCTGGCACTTGCCCCACCCTCGCCTACACCGCGGCGGTCAGTTACCTCCCTGCCGCCCGACCGCCCCGCGCAGCTACCATTCTGCCACCCTCCCCTGCCTCCTTGTGCTGGCGCCCGTGCACTCCTCTGGTGGGGAGGCATGCCTCCCACTGTTGGCCCCTCCTGGGGGTGTTTTCGCAATGGGGGAGGGGGGCAGCAAAAGCCGTCCCCCGTGTTTTTCTGGTACCCAACTGGGGGCCAGCCCACGGCCAACACTCTCGCTTTGTGGTGGCTTAAATTTGGGCCGACTGGGTGGTTTCTGGGTGTCATGTATGGGGCGTTTGCCTTGAAAATGGGGGGCCGGGGGCAGGGGCAGGGAATGCGGGTGGAGGGTGTGCTCTCAAGGTTGTGTGTAGGGGAGGTGGGCTAGGCATGACTGGGTCCATGGCTGAGCCGCACCTTGCCTGAACATCCCTCCCAGGTGGCCATTCCTATGGAGCCGCTGTTGGGCGGCCCGGGGCCAGGCCTAGTTACCCTGGTTTCACAGAGGCATGGGTCCAACAAGTAGGGGGGGGGGGGCGTGGGAACACGCAATGGTCAACAAATGAGGGTTCGTCTCACAAGGTTTTGTGTTCAGTGAGGGCATATTGTGCATAAGTAGATTTGGACTTATGGCGACCTACTAAGCCTGGGGTAGGCTAGGAGTGCCAGGGAGGCGCACACAGAGGTTGCCAAATTGACAACAAAACGGTAGGGGTTATGCAGCCATTTCGTTCACATATTGGCCTATGAGATGGCGGGGGCTAGGTAGCCACTTTTGATTCCCTCCCCACTTCAGGGACCCTCGAGATAGTAGGGGTTATGTAGCCCCTTTTGATTCCCTCCCCACTTAGGGGACCCATGAGACAGCAAGGGTTATTTAGCCACGGTGCCCACCTATGGCCCCCCAAGACGGCAAGGGTTTTGAGGCCATTTCTGATTTCCTTCCCGCTTTGGGAACGCCCGCGATGGCAGGGTTAGGGAGGCTCCATATAGACCTATGGGCCCTAAAACGGCAGATGTTCTGAAGCCACGTCTGATTTCCTCGCCGCTTTGGGGGCCCCCGAGACGGGGGGCGTTATGCAGCCACATTGCCCATTTGTGGGCCCCCAAGATGGCGAATTGTGACTTCCTTTTCGTCTTGGGGACCCCCAAGAGGGCAGGGGTCATGTAGGCATGTGCAAGACATGGTGAACGCCACCCACTAAGGTGCAATGTCCACTTTTGAGGAGTCTATGAGGTTCTGTTGCTCCTCCCCTCGTTCCCTGATACTATGGCAACTAATCTGTGTACACTGCGTTTTTAGTTGCGGTGCATCCGATATTCATTGTTTCCCCCTCAATGCCCTTCGTCCTGTTCCTCCCGTACTCTCTTTGCCCCTTGTACGAAGGAAATTTTGTACACGGTGGTGTGCCCTTGACACCCCTTCCTTCTTCATTGATTCACTTTTGCTCCCCTTCCCCGCCTTGCTCTCTGTGCTTCGTAGACCCACCACCTAATGTTTGTACTCTATGATGGTACTTGCAGTGTTTACAGTGCCCACCCATTGGTTCCTCCTCTCATCCATTTGTGCCACGGCTCCATTGTCTTGCCCATGGGTGGGGCACCCAAAATGTGCGTGGGAGTTGGTTTACCTCACTTCACCTCTGCAAGTAGCAATGGCGGTCAGATTGGAGTTTTTACTTTAGTACTTGCGCTGACACTCAAAAAACAAACCCACTAGGCCACTCGCACTAACACGTGACACAGAATGCAACAACACTATATATTTATAATTTTTCGAGTGTCACGCAACCACTCGCGTGACACTTTTCAACACTCTGAGGCATTTCTCCTGCACACCATCAGCTACAATGCGTTGTGCTGTGGATGTGTCCTCTGCATTGTGCTATTTGATGTTGTTCACCGCATGTGCTGTCTGAGTACTCTGGATACTGGTGTTTGTGCCGTGGTTGATGGGCATGTGGGGGGTGTTGGAAGGAACACACCGTGCATCATTGTGTTTGTCTTTCAGGAGCCCATGAGAAGAGGAGGCCGCCGTTTGAAAAAAGTTTGGAGGGTGTGGCCCTGGAGATTGCGGCGCAGTGGCATCCCACTCGAAACGGGACCATCACTCCGAGGGACGTGTACTCACGGAGCCATCAAAAGGTTTGGTGGAAGTGTCCGGAGGGCCCTGATCATGAGTGGGAAGCTACACCCGCCAACAGATTGAGAGGAGGCAAGGGATGTCCGTGCTGTTGTGGGCGGCAAGTATCGGTGACGAATAGCTTGGCCACTGTAGCACCAGAGATTGCAGCGCAGTGGCATCCCACTCTGAATGGGACCACCACACCGAATGACGTGGTATCACAGAGCAATCAAAAGGTTTGGTGGAAGTGTCCGGAGGGCCCTGATCATGAGTGGAAAGCTACACCCGCCAGCAGAGTGGGAGGAGGCAGTGGATGTCCGTGCTGTTGTGGGCGGCAAGTATCGGTGACGAATAGCTTAGCCACTGTAGCACCAGAGATTGCAGCGCAGTGGCATCCCACTCTGAATGGGACCACCACACCGAATGACGTGGTATCACAAAGCAATCAAAAGGTTTGGTGGAAGTGTCCGGAGGGCCCTGATCATGAGTGGGAAGCTAGACCCGCCAATAGAGTGGGAGGAGGCAATGGATGTCCGTGCTGTTGTGGGCGGCAAGTATCGGTGACGAATAGCTTGGCCACTGTAGCACCAGAGATTGCAGCGCAGTGGCATCCCACTCTGAATGGGACCACCACACCGAATGACGTGGTATCACAGAGTGGTCAAAAGGTTTGGTGGAAGTGTCCGGAGGGCCCTGATCATGAGTGGGAAGCTAGACCTGCCAGTAGAGTGGGAGGAGGCAATGGATGTCCGTGCTGTAGTGGGCGGCAAGTATCGGTGACGAATAGCTTGGCCACTGTAGCACCAGAGATTGCAGCGCAGTGGCATCCGACTCTGAATGGGACCACCACACCGAATGACGTGGTATCACAGAGCAGTCAAAAGGTTTGGTGGAAGTGTCCGGAGGGCCCTGATCATGAGTGGGAAGCTAGACCGGCCGATAGAGTGGGAGGAGGCAATGGATGTCCGTGCTGTTGTGGGCATCAAGTATCGCTGACGAATAGCTTGGCCACAGTAGCACCAGAGATTGCAGCGCAGTGGCATCCCACTCTGAATGGGACCACCACACCGAAGGACGTGGTATCACAGAGTGGTCAAAAGGTTTGGTGGAAGTGTCCGGAGGGCCCTGATCATGAGTGGGAAGCTAGACCCGCCGATAGAGTGGGAGGAGGCAAGGGATGTCCGTGCTGTAGTGGGCATCAAGTATCGCTGACGAATAGCTTGGCCACTGTAGCACCAGAGATTGCAGCGCAGTGGCATCCGGCTCTGAATGGGACCACCACACCGAATGATGTGGTATCACAGAGCAATCAAAAGGTTTGGTGGAAGTGTCCGGAGGGCCCTGATCATGAGTGGGAAGCTACTCCAAACAAAAGAGTGGGAGGAGGCAATGGATGTCCGCGCTGTAGTGGGCGGCAAGTATCGGTGACGAATAGCTTGGCCACTGTAGCACCAGAGATTGCAGTGCAGTGGCATCCCACTCTGAATGGGACCGCCACACCGAATGACGTGGTATCACAGAGCAATCAAAAGGTTTGGTGGAAGTGTCCGGAGGGCCCTGATCATGAGTGGGAAGCTAGACCGGCCGATAGAGTGGGAGGAGGCAATGGATGTCCGTGCTGTTGTGGGCGGCAAGTATCGGTGACGAATAGCTTGGCCACTGTAGCACCAGAGATTGCAGCGCAGTGGCATCCGACTCTGAATGGGACCACCACACCGAATGACGTGGTATCACAAAGCAATCAAAAGGTTTGGTGGAAGTGTCCGGAGGGCCCTGATCATGAGTGGGAAGCTGCTCCCAACAATAGAGTGGGAGGAGGCAATGGATGTCCGTGCTGTAGTGGGCGGCAAGTATCGGTGACGAATAGCTTGGCCACTGTAGCACCAGAGATTGCAGCGCAGTGGCATCCCACTCTGAATGGGACCACCACAGCGAATGACGTGGTATCACAGAGCAATCAAAAGGTTTGGTGGAAGTGTCCGGAGGGCCCTGATCATGAATGGGAAGCTAGACCCGCCAGCAGAGTGGGAGGAGGCAGTGGATGTCCGTGCTGTTGTGGGCATCAAGTATCGGTGACGAATAGCTTGGCCACTGTAGCACCAGAGATTGCAGCGCAGTGGCATCCCACTCTGAATGGGACCACCACACCAAATGACGTGGTATCACAGAGTGGCCAAAAGGTTTGGTGGCAGTGTCCCCACGGTCATGAGTGGGAAGCTTCTCTTGACAACAGAGTCGGTAAACTCTCGGGTTGTCCCTACTGCCAGAATTCTACGGAGGATCTGGTGCGTCAGGTGCTGGAAAACCTCGTAGGCTTTCCCCTGCCCAAATGTTGTCCCCGATGGCTAGTCAATCCCCGCACAAAGCGTCGCCTTGAATTGGATATGTATTCGGAGGTGCATCGTCTTGCGTTCGAGTACGACGGAGAGCAGCATCATCAGTATACACCGCACTTCCATCGCACCAAGGATCATTTCGTGTACCGCTGCGATCTGGATCGATTGAAGGATGAGGCGTGCCATCGGCATGGGGTTCGTCTCATTCGCATACCGTCGCACCGCCTGCAGGGCAACACCAAGGACGCAGATGCTGTGCGGGACGTACTTCAACGGATCCTTTGTGAGCATGACCTGTGTACTTTGTGGAAGGGCACGGGGTTGTCTTAGGCGCCTCAGTACTTGCAGTCGATGGTTGCCTGTGTCTCATTGTCTCTCTGGTCCTTAGTGCAACTTCCACCCCCTGACCCTGCGGCTTTTTATGGCGCTCCACTTTTCGTGTGGCGGTCAGAGTAGTGGGTGGTCGTGGATTATTGTATTGATTTCTTTGTCTGCGAAACGTGTTACATGTTGGTCTGGAGGTAAAGACCAGCTTCACTATCTGTCTTGATGTCTAGCTCCCCGTGCTATGACATGACGCTTTGGGACCCCTCACATTCCGGCCATGCAGGCCACCAGGTGTGCGCGGAATGTGTTGCCGTGTGTTAATGATTTTGTACACATGCACATGGCAGATGATGGCACGGCACATGATGGAGGTGATGCGATACTGAATGACCTTTGGAAGGAGATTACTTATGTAGACAAAGGCAATGCACTCATACTTGTGCGTGGGTCAACCAAAGACCACAGCCCGGATGAGGGTGCGTACTTGCTGACCACGGCGACAGCGCACGGAGTGACCGAGAACACCGGTCTTGTCGGAAAGACCACAATGAATGACTTGTTCCGGATCATAACTGCATCCTCGATAACTGCCACCAACACGACAAAAAAATGTGTGACCCTGTCGTTCCACGTGCAGCGGCTGCCTTCTGATTTAGCGCAGGCGTGTCATCACGTTCTCGGCGAAAGAAGAAGCCAAAGAACCTTCGTCTACAACGGCTAGTGTACGGGGGACTTGCAATGGCACATGTGTGAGACACATCCGTCTCTGCATTGATGGCGTTGGTTGCATGGTACACACACCAATGCAACATAATGTGGGCTGCACAAAATATAGTGCACGGTCTTGTGGGGGCTGCGGTCCACTACATATCTCGACACTCTACAAAAAGGGAAAATCACCCGCATTTCAATTCTCTGGTGTACAACGATCTCCCGTCCCACTTACGTGAACGCCCACCTGCCACCCTCGCCTCCATCCCTTGGCTTCAGCCTCCCCTACCACATGAGCCACACACTCATATGCCATGCCACAAGTACGTGGCAAGGGCTGTGCTAGACACCACTTGCCTCCTACGGGTGTGCAGACGAGCACTGGGACATGCAATCACAAATGCACGTACACAAGAACACACGCATTTTGGCATTTGGCATTTGGCACACTCGGCACAGACCTGCTCTACGAAAAACACGCAGCATGCCCCAAGGGAGGGTGACCAAACAATTGTAGAAAGCAATGCCAAACGTCTCTGCCGAACGCCACGCCGAAGCCGATATCAATAGTTTCTGCTGTAGCCACCCCCCCCCCCCCCCCCTCTGCCATGCAGATAGCCATCTTAATGGCTTTGAGGAATGCTGTGCCTACGTTGGACACACGTTGCAAAGATGTGTACATCGGCAACTACCTGAACCCAAGTTGTGGGCGTCTTGCACAAGGTACCGAGTTTCTGGGCTGGAAAATGAGTTGAACTGTGTTGATGCCATCCATTTGTGTGTGCTTGGGGTCATGGACCGGGTGTTTCGATGCTTTTTGAGGGGGGAGCGGTGTACGCACTCTGCACACAAGAGATGCAAGTGGAGGAATTGCATGACATATCTCTTGGTGTTGCTATAGTACACAAAATGCATGAGCGGAACCCCAACACCCTCCAAATGGCAGCCAGTTGAGCAGTGCCCCATGTGCCTCATGACTTTTCTCGATTCTGAGGATGCATTCTCAATGAATCCAGAAATGAGTTTACACATCAAGACCAAAAGAGGGAAGTAGGTGCACAAGTGGGTTACAACCTACGCCACCAAAACCATACATGCCCCAAGGGTGTGCACCCATGTGCGCATGCACAATGTATGCAAGTATGTATGCAAGCATGTATGCAAGCACAATGCATGCACAACCACATGGCTGTCTGGCCAGAATGAAGACTTGCAGTCTTTGATCCCAGGGCAGGCAGATTGCTTCCCTGTCCTGGGGACCTACCAGGGATGGGTTACGGCGGTACAGCCCCGTTAGTCCTGGGGGCCATGATGGCTCGCTACCGGACTGGCCTCTGGTATCAGATGGCCGGGGGGTGGGGGGTCATTGTTTGGGGCTCTGGCCCCACCCAACAAAATCTTTCCTCAGCGGAAAAACGAATTTCACTCAAGAGGCCGGAAATTTGAGGCGGATTTTTAGGTATTTCTTTATTGGCCTCTGAATCCCCCCCCCCCCCCCCTGCAGGTGTCCGCCACTCTAAGCAATAGCCAACTCCTGACAGAACTGGCAGCACTTTGCATTTGGTCATTCCCAGATCGTGAGGGCACAGAGCCAGAGGGTTGCGCATCACCAAGTGTTACACATCAGTCGTGCACTGCACTCCCAGTGATGCTCGTGGAGGGCTCCTGGGCGTGGACAAGCCCTGCGTAGCAATTTGTTGATTGGCACCGCCCTTTACCCTGCTCAGGAGATACACCCGGGACCTTTGGCCCTGGCACAACCTGGGACTTGAGCTCGGAAGTCCAGGACATGCAGCAACTGTAGTGACCACTTACCATCGGCCACATCGTTTGGTACACATTGGTGGTGCACTGCACTTCTAGACCTTCTGCCCTCAGTGATGCTGATGGAGGGTGCCGTGTGACCAAAACTCGCTTCTACGTGCATGTTTCGCAGGGGGGCTTGCCATGAAGGCTGAGTACGTGTGCCGGTTGGTACTTCCGGGTGTACGCAGCGGTTTGAGTTTCCCAGGCAAATGAAGCACTGGATAGTGAGCTGCCGGATGCCCCCCTGACACAAGCATACGGTCATAGGGGGCGCCCTTAGCGCAGTGCGCGCGCATTGCAGGCGCAGTGCAACTATTTGGGCGTCTAGCCTTACTGGAGACCCATACTTTGTGATACTAGGGGCATCATTGTTGCCCCTAGCATAGGTTTTGATGCTTCTTCCACATGGGGGATTTGGCATTTTTTGGATTTTCACCCACTTTCACCCATTTCCAACACTTTTCACATTTTTTTGCTCATCTTCACCATGGACTCCCACACTTTGGTGTGGGCCCTTGAGTTGGGTGATGGACTCCCATGCTTTGGCGTGGCCCGTCGAGTTGACGTGACGGACTGCCCGGTTTTTGCTTGACCACAGTTGAATGCCCTGTGCGAGGCCGCATCCCTGCTGATGAGTAAGCGTGGTTGTACCACAAGTTGAAAACAGAGGTTGATCAGGGATTCATGGTAGGGAATCGCTAGATTTCCCATGCATGTCCATATCTGATTTCAGAATATTTTTATATTTGGGTGGTCACTGCCCGCCCGCCTGCCCTATATGACGAGTTGTTTCCATACACTCACGGACACTCACACAATACTGAACCCATAGCCCACCAGTGGCCAGTGATTGAGCACGTGCCTGAGTTTGTGTTGTGCTTGTGAGACACAAGAACCAGGAAGGTCCCCCTCAAGGCCCCCTCCAGTCCAGTTTGGGTGGCCTAATTCTAAGGGTGTTTCCAAGGGCGTGCTTGTGGGCTCTTCAGGGGGAACTTGGTCTAAAAGTAGCCCGCAGTGTGCGCGCAGTGCAAGGATTCCCCCATAGTCCGAGTGTTGCCTTAAGTTCGTCCAGGCTAGGCTGAAAGGTACGGGCAGTGAGTCGAACCAGTGGGCGTGATACTCCGGTATGATACAGCGGCAACAAGAAATATGAACGCCCCACAGGTTGCGCCCCCCGTCCTGGCACTGCCCCTCACAGAAGCCGGGCCAAACCATCTGCCTCCTCCTCTTCCGTCGTGCCCAGCACGTGATGGGTCGTGGCATTGAGGGAGAATGGGCTGCCCCTCGCTGGTCATCGTTGCCCAGTTCCGCAATCAACCCGGCGTTTTGGCTGAGCGCCTCGCACTGGCCCTCCCTCATATTGTACCCCTCATCCCTACCTCCCCCCCTTTCCCGCGCTGAAGCCCCTATTGTACATTGAGGCAAAAACGGAGGTAGCGTTCTTGTGCCTCAGCCCTTTTGTTGCCCCTGCCCCTGTCCCCCTCTTTCCAGACCTTTGCATGTGTAATGCAGTCCAGTGCCACCGTAGCCATGGTGGTAGTTGGGGCACTATGCAGCATTGCCCGGTCCACAGGGGCCTCGCACACTGTGGGCCATCGGGTGCTGCATTCCGCCCCCAATACTGTGCGGGAGGCTTGGTCCGTGTCCATGACGCCGGTACCAACATTTGGCCAGACAGTTTCAAATTTCCACCTGCCCTCATGGACTCAACAAGCTTGGTTGAGTCGGAGAATATCCTACTGCACCAAAGCCTTCACACTCTTTTTTACCTCTCTGGCAAAGCGTTTGACAAGGCAGACTGCAGGGCTTTAGCTGATCAGATGATCGAGCACCAGCAACCGCCCCGGGGTCGTGACTATAGTTCCTTTTTTGATGACTATGCAGGAACAGCTGCACACCTACGTGGAATGTTACCACATGGTGCTATGGCGTTGGGACTGCCCATTTGGGAAAAGGTACCCAGAAAACGCAAAAGAGCAGATGATGTTGGTGACCAAAACGGGTCTCAGGTAGACTCCGATGATGATGCGGACCTTGATGCCGTGGCATTGGGTGACAATGAGTTGTGCTATGTTGATTCTGAAAGCGATGACGACGACTGTATCTTAGTTGGGTAGGGCTGGCAATGCTCCAGAACACGGATGTATATTGTGGCTAATGGACCTGTCATACTGCCAATGGTTGCGGTTCTACACTGTGTCCACATACCCCGCGTTTGTTGATGCCTGTGTGTCCAGTGCAGTGTCCAGTGCAATTGCCATCAGGTTGGGGGACAGTGACTGACTTTCACTGTCAACTGTGAAACACCAGGTGAAGGAGGTTAGAATGTATCACACGACAATTATGCGATGGTGAGTTCATAATGACACAAATGGCATACAATCACAGATCACTTTCACTGTTGACAGTGAAACCCTTGGGAAAAGGATCCAAAATGGGGGACGGTTCAGACGCTGTGCGGCATCCATTGCAACGTTCTGCGCGCGTGACAGATGATGCCTGTGGTTTCCCTCCTCCCTGCCTGTTGTGGGTCTGTGGCCAGCACGATATCACTCATGGTAATTAATTTGCGCCGTCATTGGTAAGAATTTGGAGTGCACTTGGAAAAAAGCGGTTACTGCTTGTGTGGTTTTGAGACTTTGAAAGGGCTTTGATCACGTTCCCAATCATTGGTGAAACAAACAACCAAGCAAGGGCGAGACAATCAAATATTCGGTCTTCACACAGAACAAGGTGAACCGAGTATCTGGCATGATAGTGACAAACGAAAACTAGTGCCCTATTGATAAGTAAAGACACATACTACTTTGAACCAAATGGCCTACAACACACTTTCACTGTTGACAGTGAAACACCGTTCCAAAAGGTGCCTAGGACAGGCAATTTCATGGTGTTTTGGGCTGTTTTTCTGCTACTTGTGGCTCCTCCTTGTTCTCTGCAGGATCCAGTAAAATGGAGGACCCCTCTGTGGAGCCTGAGCAAAGACCAGGCGGAATCTGGTGAAGTGCCTACAGATGCGAAACAAGAAGACGTCAAATCGGAGCGCAGCTCTGGTGGTGAAGCAGATGATGACGGTGAGGAAAGTGGTTTGGGTGAGGAGGAGGAGGAGAGTTCTGAGTCTGAAGAGGAGGAAGAGGAGGAAGTTGAGCCGGAGCAGGATGACAAGACCAAAATACAATCGCGACCGTGCATCCTGGAGGGTGGAGGCGCACAGGCTCAGCAGGTCAAAAAATACATCATCGCAAGGAAGTACGTTCATGTCAGCAAGTTGATCTGGGATGACGAGCCGAAGTACGGTCAGTCACGACGTGTACAGCGCCCCCGCCTCGCAAGACTCCGTCGCAGTGTCGCCCACCAAGGGCTGATCGAGGAGGTCCGCGGTTATCTACTGGACAGAGGAGGTATATCCCCCTACCAGTGCAGGCATTTGTATCAACCGTTTCACTGTTGATAGTGAAAGTCTCCTATCCTGTACCGATCGTTTCACTGTTGACAGTGAAAGTCTCCTGTCCTGTGGCCCTTGTCTGCCTGCAGGAGACATCCAGCTGGTGCTCGGCGGACAACACATGTGCGCCATTGTCAAAGAACTGTGGCTCGCACTGACATCACCGATTGAGGAGGGGGGTCAAGCTGTAGCTGAAAGTGATGTACCCCGAGAAATGCGATTCATCTATGGCGTTATACTTCGTGAAGACACACCACTGGAGATCTGCCGCCTTGCCGCAGGCCTGCACCAAAGGGCCCAAAGGGAATTCTGTGAGACTACTTTCTCTGAGGTGGTTGCTGCATTTCTGCAACGCTGTGCTGAAATCGTGAAGAGGACCGGCCAGAAGTACGCAACGCCCGATGCTGGTGAGATTTGGGAAGTGGTCAGAGACGTTGGGGTGCCATACAAGGAGTATATGGACATTGACACAACGGTATGTGACAAGCGAATTTGCACTTAGAGGCCCGTGTTTCCACTGAGTTTCACTGTCAACAGTGAAACTATCTCTGTCTTACTCCTCAGCGTACCAAGGCTGTCAATGAGTGGAGGGGTCTGGCACAGTTCTGTGGGATGATAGTGGATGTTGGCGACAAGTTCACCCAGGCTGTTGCGGCGTTTGACGAGAAGAAGTGTTTCAGTCATACTGCCTTCAAGGAAAGTGTTGGGCTACCGCGGGCATACTGTTTGGAGTTTGTCAATCGGGTGGCGAGTCCAGGGTCCACAATCAACACCAATACAGTCTCCCAGAAGCTCAGAAACCTGAAGTGCCTCTATCACGTTCGGAGTCATGTGTTCTGCCAAGGCAACCCAGAGATCCACGAAAGCCAATGTATGCCTGTTGCCATCTACTCACATTCGTTGTTTCCTGATTCTACTGCCTGACGTCGCACTGTTTCACTGTCAACAGTGAAACATTTCGTGTCTCCTTGCAATGCAGGAACTGAGGCCACCGTGCAGATGCTCTGTAACGCAGTCAAGTGGGATGAGAAGTATTGGGCATTGGGTGCAACAGGCCGCGAGGCAGCGAGGTACCGGCTGGGAACTGGTCAACTGACATGGCAAAATTTGCGGAAGGCCAAATTCTGGCAGGACCCTTTGCGCACTGACACACGCAAGTCACTGCGGGAAGCACTGTGTGCTGAGGAGACTGAAGCTGGTAGTGGGGGAGCTGCATCTGAGCTGGACGGAGTGTGCACTGCTGCCTTTGCTAGAACCCAGAGGGCGATCCACTTCACTGGAGACGTGGGCAAGCATCTGTCTGCCAAGGCCCACCTCCTGTATATTGAAGTCCCAGAAGGAAATGAGACATCACTTGTGCCGCCAGGATTCGGAAAGAAGCTTGCTGCCAAAGGGGTCCCAGCAATCCTGTACGGTCCAAATGTGAAGTACACCCTGGCACGTCTGTTCGAAGAAGCTGCACCACTGCGGGAATGGCGGTACACCTGCATCCGGCTGTACACCCCCCGGGAAGACCTGCTGTTCGCAAGCAAAAAGCCTGAACAGTTGACGACACGAACCCTGTGCGCTATCCTGGTGACGCCCGGAAGTATTGCACAGCACCCGCCATACACTGCTACGAATTGGGAGTGGAGGTCATCGTGGTTCCGCTGGCTCCTTGGATTGTTGGCTGGAGGACTTGTGGTACCAAGTGCACCAGAGCTGCCGGCAATTGTGGTGATGTTCAGCGCCCTCCGCAAACCGACACAAGTGTATGGGATGACAGCAGCACTGATTGCCTGCTTGCCTGGCTGGTTGTTGCGGCTCTGGGTACCGGATGCCTGGGGAGTGGGGACCGACTCAGTCAAGCAAAACCTGGTGCGGGCTGTACAGCAATGTGCACGGGAACCAGCAGCAGACTTGCAAGCCGAAGGAGACCTGTGGCAGGGCAGAACGCCCGTGAATGCGCAGCAACTGCGCCTGCTTGATAAGAACCTCCGACATGAAGTCAAAGCGGTAGAGAAACTGGATCACAAGAGGCGGAAGTTGGTTCTGAAGCAACGGGAAAAGGATGAACTGGCGGCGGCGAAAAAGTCACTCAAGCAGAATGGTGCAAAGGTTGTTGACCACAGACAAGGAAGCCAGCATCACAGGCTCCTCGACAGCCCATTTGGTGCCCCCACCACTCCAGACCACCGGACTGTCCGAGGAGGTTTCACTTTGTTGACAGTGAAAGTGTCGGTCCTGAAGCTGCCTCATCCAGTGCTGTCGATCTTGGGGTTCATGTGCCCCCAACTGACCTGGAGCCTGCTTTCCATGCTGTCAGTGCTGATGCAAAGCCAGCTCCAAAGCCAGCTCCTGTGAACAAGAAGGCGAAGTCCAAGAACACTGCCAAGACATGTGCAAAGGGGCAGACTGAGCAGACCACCCTCACTCAGATGGACTTGGAGGCTAGGGTGGATGTACAGAGTATTTACAAGGCCTAGCAGCAGGCAATTGCAGCGCAGATCGAGGCTGCTAACAATGCGGGATCTGGCGGACGAGGAGCTCCAGGGCTGAAACGCAAACCCAAAGCACAGGCCGTGACCATCCCCACTGTGGCTCAGCTTGAGCAGGCTTTGCGGAGGACCCGCAGTGCAAAGCAGTAGGCTGAATAAGAGGGCCTATCAGTTGTGCTTTTTTGAGAACTGCTTCTATTTGTACCGTTGTTGTCCTGTAAACACTTGCTGGTGTGCTGGGTCATCACATTGTACTGTTCATTGCTGCACTAAGTTTCACTGTCAACAGTGAAACACACTGCCACCATGGCCTCTGTGGCCGAAATGCCTGAAGCCATCATTCGTTTTTCTGCTCTGTGATAATATACTGTTTCATTGGGCAGTGCACTGCCCTCATTTCAGCTTTTGTTTTCCAGCAGACACCAACACTCGGTTATAAGCCCTAAATTTTGCCCTCCAGCTGCTGTCTTGGGCTGTTGTTGCATCACCCGCACTGTGTATCTGCTGACTGCTTGCAGTCCGAAGCAGGCACAAAGTTATTATTTTCTACCTGATATTTTTTTTATTAATTTTCTATCTGCTTTTTCCAGGTTGCACCTCTAAGTGCATTATAAAGATGTGTTTCACTGTTAACAGTGAAAGTGTCTCCCATGCTGGTGTGATTTGCTAGTGCCAGAGTGTGGCATCAGAAATACAGTCTTACAACACATGCAGCGACGCCGTGTGTACACGTACCGTGCCTGTGTTTTGTGTTGCATATTTACATACATGTCTTTGTCACAGGGGGAAGTTGTTCGTGTATGACTGCAGTCCACCGCCGTAGACTGCATGGAAGGGGGGGGGGTCTGGGGATACGGTCTGCCACACCTCAATGCTTCCACATCAGTAGGAGTTTCACTGTTGACAGTGAAACGATATGAAATATGAGCCCCACACAGGGGTTTTGGGAAATTGAATTTTTCTGTGAGTTTCCCTGTTGGCCACGGAGGCCAACAGTGAAACTTTTTGCCCGTTTTTGGGGTTCCCGACGACCCGGTATGTCAGGTTTGTACCCCCAAGAAACAATTGTAGAAAGTGATGTCAAACGTCTCTGCCGAAAGCCATGCCGAAGCCGATGTCAATAGTTTCCGCTGTAGCCACGCCCCCCCCCCCCCCTCTGCCATGCAGATAACCACCTTAATTGCTCTGAGGAATGCTGTGCCTGCGTTGGACACACATTGCAAAGATGTGTATATCAGCAACCACCTGAACCCAAGTTGTGGGCGTTTTGCACAAGTACCGAGTTTCTGGGCTGGAAAATGAGTTGAATTGTGGCGATGCCATCCGCCATCCGTTTGTGTGAGCTTGGGGTCATGGACCGGGTGTTTTGTTGCTTGTTGAGGGGGGAGCGGTGTACACACTCTGCACACAAGAGATGCAAGTGGAGGAATTGCATGACATATCTCTTGGTGTTGCTATAGCACACAACATGCATGAGCGGAACCCTAACACTCTCTAAGTTGTAGCTAGTTGAGCGGTGCACCATGTGCCTCATGACTTGCTCATTCCTGAGCATGCATTCTCAATGAATCCAGAACTGCCCACCCACAAGTGAGTTTGCACATCAAGACCGAAAGAGGGAAGTAGGTGCACAAGTTGGCTAGAGTTAAGACCTTGACGTAATGTCGTCGGTTTCTAACTATTGAGTCCCCCCACTCTAATCAATCAATGGAGTATGCGATGGAGATGTCCTCGGGCGATCAAGGGTTTAGCGCTGATGTGAGTTCCACGTGGAAATGGCGGATCGGAGCACGGCGTTAGAATGAGAGAATGAGTCGGTTGACTAAAGTCGAGGGATGAAGCGACAGATTGCTGTAGTCAGGGAGTCTACTAGCCCCCCATCCCACTTTCACACCTTCCCCACCACTTGACCGTAACCGGAACGGCCTATCCACCAGAGTGCCAGCCCTTGAGCAAGGGCCAGAGGGCTATGCAAGGGTGTCCATTGTAGTGGAATGCTGGCTAGTGGTTGTGGCTGACAAAACACGGCCAAACGACGAACCATTGAGCCCGAAAAGAGAGTTGTATGATAGATTCAGCTGTGTGGAACTGCCGAACATTGTTGCATAAGCATACCAGGATGTGCATGTGTGGAGTGCTCTTTGACCTGCGTGTGGCCTCCCAGACGTTGGCGCAGTGCAAAGGGTATATGGCCAAGTGGGGCCGGCGCAAGCAGGTGCAAGACATACACAAGGCAAGGTATGTACGCCACGGCCCAAAAAATCAGCTCGAATGTGACTTCAGGAAACAGGGACAAGAAGGTGCCCCAAGGTCCGAACACCCAACCCCAGGCACAGGACCACCGAGTCAAGTCCCACACCAATGCCCTTAGCTTGAACCCATCTGCAGTGAAGGGTACGTTGGGTGTAAGGACCGAGGCAAGGCCCTTACCCCAGCCAGGGAGGGCAGGGACCAGAACTGCAAGGAACTCTGTGGAACAAAGCCACAGATCGGACACACAACGAACCGAATTGACGATGAAGGTCATGTGAAGGCAGGCGCGGCTGATTTAAATTTTTGAGCCCCCCCCCCCCCACCCACACACAGTGAACATTACACTGCCAAGCATCTGTCTACGGCCGGAGGCACGCCTCCACAAAACACCAATGTGCCAACCGGCAAACTTCCCTGACTTTTCTGCCCAGAGACAGCAAGCAAGCGAGTGAGGGAGAGAGAGGGCGGTATAGACAAGGTGGTGTGTGTGTGTGTGTGTGTCGCCATGTGTGTGTGTTTCTGTGTGCCATGCATGATGTATCATGGGGTCTGCTCTGCTGTCAGATCCCTGCACAGTTTCGCTGTATACAGGTCTGCACATGACTGTTAGTTCTCTCGTTCTAACTGTGTGTGTAAATGCTATTGGCACTGGATGTGACCGTTTAGCAGTACCTTGTTTTTTTGCCTCCCTTGCCCCCCCCTGCCCCGCCCTCCCCCTATTACTTCTCTAGGTGCTGAGTTGCCATTTCCGTGGAGCCCATGGCAGGCAGCATACTGTGACGTGCTCACGGTGTTAGTTGCATGGCACCAAAAAAACGTGTGACATTTTGATACTTTTGTACGACGTGGTACACAAAACCAGTGTATGTGTGTGCGTGTCCCTGCCGTGCTGGGTCCGCACCAATGACTGCTAACGGAGGTGCATGGTGGTCCAACCCGTCTGTCCACGGTATGCGAAGGACTGGACCCATACACGAGCAGCGAGACAGGGTGTGTGTGTGCGTGGCTGAAGTACTTCCACACCGACCGGTAACTGAGTCGCCATTTCCGTGAAGTCCATGGCGGGCAGTACCGACTGACTGACTATCTGTGCGGTATACACTATTTACGGCTTGGAAACCTATTAGGCGAAAATACGGATTGCTGGCACCAACTGCTACCTGCCGCTGCAGCCGACACTGGCAGTAGGTAAGCCCCAACCGACATCCGAGCCTCAGCGCGACATGAGCCAGCTCCACACGGGGTAGAGCTGCGGAGCCGCCGGTCGGAACACCTGCAGAGTGCCTTCTAGGGGAAAATAAGGATTGCTGGTACCAACTGCCATCTACCGCCAAGTGACGTGACGGTGCGGTCCGCGCATACTGGCGTGCAATTAGGTACATAGTTAGGGCAGGAGCGCAAGGGAGAAGCCCCTAAGGCCCTCTGTGTGGGTCTGTGTGTGTGTGTGTGTGTACGCGCGATTGGATGGTTGCATCCAATACAGACGGCCCCCTTTTTGCCTGGCATTGTGTTGATGGTGGTGCCTGCGATCACCAGCGTTACTGCTGCAGTTGGACGGCTCGTGCTGTTTACGGCGTTCGTGGTGTGTGACTGGACCCTTGGTGCAGCAACCGGCCTCTCGTAGAAATCAGCGATGTCAGTGAGACGTCACACCAAGGTGCTCGCTGATGGAGAGAGATAACCTGGTGAACCCAGGTTGCAGCTGGTTCTGAGCACCAGTCACTGTTTGTTTGTTTCTGTGTGCCATGCATGATGTATCATGGGGTCTGCTCTGCTGTCAGATCCCTGCACAGTTTCGCTGTATACAGGTCTGCACATGACTGTTAGTTCTCTCGTTCTAACTGTGTGTGTGTCGCTGTTCTTTTCGACACTGCACCTGACGAGATCTAGTAACCCCCCCCCCCCCTCTTGTATAAGCTACGCCCTTGTCCAAGCTACAGTAGGCGTAGGGACCGTATTAATTTGGGACCTAATTTCAATTCGGTACCAAACGTAGTGCAGCCACATAAGACATGGGTTTGATGACGGATTTGCGAGTTGCATAGAGTCATGGACAGATTTGTTGTGAGTGTTTGCCCACTTGAACCCACATAGCTCTGATTTGGGGGATGTTTGTGCATTATATGCCCCTTTCTTGCACCAGCTCACCATGCAATCTTCTGTTTTTGAACCTGGGCGCCCGGTGTTGGTTGTTGTATGTGTTGCGCGCAAGCTACGCCCGTGTCCAAGCTACAGTAGGCGTAGGGACCGTACCCCCCCCCCCCTTGTAATAGCTACGCCCTTGTAATAGCTACAGTAGGCGTAGGGACCGTATTAATTTGGTACCTAATTTTAATTCGGTACAAATGTAGTGCAGCCGCATAACACATGGGTTTGGTGACAAATTTGCCAGCTACATAGGGTCATGGACACATTTGTTGTGAGTGTTTGCCCACTTCAACCCACATAGCTCTGATTTGGGGGATATTTGTGTACTATATCCCCCTTTCTTGCACCAGCTCACCATGCAATCTTCTGTTTTTCAACCTGGGCGTCCAGTGATTTTCACACGTTCCACCGGTGAGCATGTGGATGCCACAATGAAGGGGCCATCAGAGAAGGGGGACCTGTTTGCGGTGTTGGAGTACATGAAGGGTGGGCAGGTGGTCACACACCCCTGTGCCCCCCTTTCAAAAATCGAGTTCTTCATCCGATCACCGTCCCCATCCTCGGAGCCGGAGGTGCAGTCATACCATGCATTCTCTCACGTGTATGTCGGTAGTTGTATGTGTCGTGCGCAAGCCACGCCCTTGTAATAGCTACAGTAGGCGTAGGGACCGTATTAATTCCGTACTTTGGCGTAGCTATTACAAAGGGGGGGGAGTATTAATTTGGCACATTGGCGTAGCCTATACAAGGGGGGGGGGTGCATTCAGGCCGCCTTGACCAGTGCCCTGCTTGTCTGCCTGCTTTCCTCTTCCCTCTGCACTGCAAAAAGGTGCCACGTCATCTTATGGTCACGTGTTTCTGCCCGTTTGACGATCTGACGAGGTTTGGTACACTCGGACTGTGCCTGTTTGTCACGTATATTGTGTGTGTGCGCCCTATGTGCGCGGGAGGAGGGGGCGGGGGCGCAGTGTTGCTCAGTGCAGTGGGTGCCTGTCTGCAGGACCGTGCAGGACCGCAGTTACAATGGTCATTGCGTTCGTCACCCGTTGCTCCACAGCCCCTGTCTTCCGAGCAGAGCATGTTATAGCTCCACGTTCTGACGGCCGATCGCCCACGGTCAATGTCCAGTGCGCCGCCGCATCCCTTCGTGGACCCTTGGCTGCCCGGCCCCGGGGCTGGAGCTGAGGCGCCCGCAGCGCAATGGGGACCACAACCCCAGCCCTGGCCTTATGGCCCTGCGGCCGAGGCTGCAGGCGTGTCGTGGCAGCCCTACGCCGACCCCTGGGGGCCAGCAGGGCCGCAGCCGTACCCGTATGCGCCCCAGGAGATGGCGCGGAGTTACGAGGCCGTGCACGCGCAACGGAACGCGTACGCCCGTTATCCATCGAGGCTGTCGCGGGATGAGGCAGCGGTCCGCATCCAGTCCTGCGTTCGGCAGTGGCTGGCGCGCGCGACGGTGCGGCGGCTCCGGGGGTTGCGGCATGCGCACATCCGACAGCAGACGGCCAAGGGGGAGCTCGTCAAACCGCGTGTTGGGGACCCCCTGAAGCTAATTGAGAAGAACAAGCGGGAGTGGGAAGACCTTCAAGCGGACGTCCACGAGTTCCAGGTACGGCCCTTGCACTGCGGCCGGCCCTTCAAGTCCCCTGAACCCCCTTCTCCCGCCCTCCGGGGGGGCAGTTCACGCTTCGCGGCGCGTACCCCAACCCGAGGCGCTGTGTAGTGAGGCCCTTGCCACTCAGTTGCGCTTCTTTTGCGATCGCGATGGCGATGATGAGAGCACACGTTGTGGACACAGTGCACGCGTCCCCGACACTGTCCACATGGTGCGCCTGTTGTTGGGTGCGGCCTGACGCGGGAAGCGCCCTCGGATCAGCGCTGTGCTCGTCGTCGCCTTGTGCGCGGTGGTGTGGGGCGTGGGCGTACTGCGACGTGGTCCGATGGCCTTGCGAGTCGTGGGCGTTGCTGGCGGGTTTGGACGCATCGAGTGCCGCCCACGAGGGGGCAGTGCCCCCGCCCCCTCCACCCGAGGCCCGCATCTCAGTTCAGTTCAGCCGGCCCAGTTCCGCAATTGCCCCCCGTTTCCCGTGTTTTCCTGCGGTGACCCCCCCCCCCCGTTTTCACACCACCCCCCCCCCGTCCCTTCACTCCAGCCCCGCCCCCCTCTCCCTCTATCGTGCCCCCCGATGTGCCCCAGTTCTTCGGGAATGCGTCCATCGAGCCCAAGGCCCCAACGCTCTGCCTCGTGCGCTGTGCAGGAGGCGGAGTACGCCAGCACCCAAATCCAGAAGTGCTGGCGGGGCTACGCCGCCCGGCAGAAGTACGTGCGGCAGTTGGGCCCCCCGAGCCTGGACCAGCGGAGGGCCCACTGGCGTGCGCAGCGCCAAGAGCGGGATCGCTTCGCAGGGACGGAGTGGGAGACCCGCGAGCGCAGAGACCTGGACGAGGCCACGGCGCGGCTGCGGCTGTATGACATGCACCGGCTGCAGCAGGAGGTGTGCGGGGGACCCGGAGCGGCGGGTGGGGGTTGTGGGGGGGGGGGGGGGGGAGCGTGTGAGTGGATCCCAGGACCAGGGGCGAGGCCGTGGCTTGGCGGTAAAGATTGTGTTTTGGGGCTGTTTCGGGCGAAATCTGGGCGTGTATCGGCCCAAAATTGCGCAGGTTCGGGAGGGCGCCTCCCGTCTTGGCGCCCAGGCCCCGGGCCGCCGCCGGTGAGTCAATGCAAAAGATGGTCAGGGTAGAGTAGAGCCCGAACCGTTGGGACAGAGGAATGGCCAGAACGGAAAGGAGGCGCCCTTGTTGTTGCTGGCATGTCGTTTTTGCTGGCTGGGGATAAGGGGAGAGGGGGGTTGTCATGTATCCTCTAATCCACACCCCCTCTGTTCAACTCTACGTGCTTCACCAGATGGCTTGAGAAGGCAGGCTATAAGAGACCCATTGCCAACTCTTTGTGGCACTTGCGCCCCCCCCCCCCCCCCCAAACACCTGATAATGGGCTCAAATTGCCTGAAAAGCGCTTGCTGCATCGTGCAAAGTGGTTTGGGACGTTTTTTTTTGGAACGAACGCGTGTTTCATCCATCCCGGTCCTAAAATGGCCCATTTGCAAGGCGTTTTGGGAGTGTCGAGGGGCCAAAACGAGTCACCCCAGGCATCGAGCAGCCAAATGTGGCGGATGGTGAATGGTAAATTGCCCCCCCCCCCCAGTCGTGTGTATTCAAACGCCCCCCAAAATGAAACGGGGGATTGAAAAACGTCCCCTGCAACCCGGTTTTTTTGGGACCCTCTACCCCCCCATGCGGACCCCCTGCTCACACCGCAGGCCCTCAGTATAGTTCGTTTTTGGAAAGGGCTCAGATTCAGCATCTCCGACCGTAGGATCATCCATCGTCACCACCGATTGCCCACCACAACGCAAAACGGCCCGAAAAGGGCCAACAAGAACCAATACACGGGCACTCACGTCCCCCGGTACCTGCACGTGTGCGTCATCGCTTCTAGGGCGATTGGGCCAGGAAGCTTGACGTCCTGAATGGGGGTCTTGGGCACTGGGGCTGCGCTGTGCTTTGCAGGAGTTCTCGGCCCGGGACGCAGTGGCACGGATGTTCAGCAAAGGCCTGACCACACTCGGCCTCCAGATGGCCGCGCAACAGCGAGTGATCCGGTGGGATCAGGAGGTGCAGGACCTCCTCCACGACGAACGGGAGGAGCGGCACTGGGTCCCGCTCCACGAGGCCCAAGTCCGCCAGGAGATCATGGACGCCTACATCCTGGAGACCCAGTGGGCGCGGGAGCAGACGCGCGCCGCTTTAGGTGCCCGCCCATCCCTCTGCTGGGCCGGGGCACGAGGGGTGGGCGGAAGGCGCCGAGAGACCGAGGGAGCGGTCTGGGGGGGATGTGCTACCACATCCTCTGATCCTGCAGCGACCCTCAGCGCGTGTTCTCGACCCGATCCGGGTCAGAGAGCGTACACCAGATCCCCCCTCCCTGCGGCCCCAGCCATTTCCGAATGTTTCCGAACACAACAAAACAATTGCAATTCGGAATGTTGCCCCGAGTGCAGAGACCCAGGCCTCACTGTCTTGTGCCTTTTTTTTGAAAGGCGAAAACAAATTATTTTGCTCCGAGTGCACCAGCGGTCTTCTTTGACGCATCGTGGTTCGGCGCCGTGGTGGTTCCTGGAATGATCTGCATGATTTTAGCAGCGAGCGCCGCGTTCGTCACTCTTTTCATCTCCGAATGAGTCTTGTGTGCACTTCGGCGACAGCCGCTCGGCATAAGACAGCAGCTGGTGGCACTTTAGACATCATTGTGCCCCCATCTGTCCTTTGCAGAGGGGCAGGACGAGAAGACCATCGTGGCAGAGAAGGCTGGCCGTCGCGATCTGAAGGCCGAGCAGCAGCAGCAGTGGGCCGTCCTCATGCGGCAGCACGTCCTGGCGTCCAGCCAGGCCTATCTGGCACAAGAGGAGGCAGACCGGGACCGCATCGAGAATGAATGGGCGCAGGAGACCGCCACTTTGCAGGTGCGGCTCTGGGGCTGCGCTGTGCCCAGTGGCTTGGGGCTGACGAGATACGGCGCCACGAGTGCCGAATGCCCCGTTTCCGCAGAGTGCTGCTGTGCTCTCCGAGTTGCGGGTGTTTGCTGGCAGACCCCCCCCCCATTTTTAAAGGATTGGGGCAAATTTTCTTCCGGGCCTACGGCCCATCAACAAATTTCTCTGGCGAATGGCGCCAATTGGTTTGGACCAAAAATTTTCTTTGGCTTCGGCGCCTCTAAACACTCAGCACCACCGGAGCCCTGGGGCAGAGGCACAGGTGCGGGGACAGGCAGGGCAGTCCTCCCCTGCAGCTGCCCTGTCCCGCCTTCACCCGCTCCCCCGCGGGGCTTCCCTGCCCTGCCTCACCCCAACGCCGAGGGGCAGGACCAGGCGTAGTGGCGAGGGGCGCGGGCACAGATCGGCGCACATTGCCGGCGATGCCGCTCGCGTGTTCGACCCCTGGGGGGGATGGGGGGGGGGGATGGGGGTGGGGGTGGATGGGGGGGGGATGGGGGGGGGGATGGGGGTGGGGGTGGATGGGGGGGGGGGGGGGATGGGGGTGGGGGGGATGGGGGTGGGGGTGGGGTCCCCCCCCCCCAAAAGTGATGGGGCCATTTCTCTCTCCGGACATTCGGCCAATCATCAAATTTCTCTGGCGCCTTCGGCGCGTCTAACAACTCAGCACCACCACTTGGGGGAGGCAGGGCCCCGTAAAGACACAGCAACCCGACGGAATGTCACACAGGGGGGCCTCACCCGCCCCTACAACCCCGTTAAAAGGAGCCGTGCCCCGCCCCCATGCCCCAGTACCCGTATCCCCATCCGGGCCCCTCCCCCTGCCGCTCCCCCCATCCACATCCGTATCCTGCCCCATGCCCTTTCTCCGCTGCTGCCGCGCCCGACAACCGTGAGCCACGCCGCGTTTCTCAGGCGGTGAGACGCCATCAGCGGGGCCTTGCGCTGGATGCCGCGTGGCAAGACCGACGGTATTGGGAGCGGCTTGAGCAGCTGTTTGTGCAGGAGAGCCGCGGGCGTGAGAGGGTGCTGAGCTCGGAGAGCATCTTCCGGATCGCCCTTGCGGAGGAGTTCGAGAAGGCGAGGCAGCAGGTGCGGGACGTGGGAGTCTCAGGGGGGGAGCGTGGCGGTGATGGGGGTCAGCCCCTCACGCACGTACCTGTGCATCCCACCCACGCGCCATGCCCTCGTCCCCCCCCCCCCCCCTTAGTGAACGCATGCCTCGCGCCTGCCACCGTCATGTGCCATGAGGGCCGGCTTGTTTGAGAACGTGAAAAAGGAAGGAGGACCCCCCCCCCCCCATCCACTTCCGCTGCCCCCCCCCCCCCCCCACCCCCTCCGCGGGTCTGACGAACGATGCTCCTGAGGGGAAAATCAAAGTTTGTAAAAGGACGGCAATTTTGGGTTTTTGGTACAGCCAGTGCCACCCGCACCGCACGGCCCTGCCTTCTGCCAAGACGGCCACACGGCCCAGCCCGGCGGCGGGGGCGACATGAAAGGCAGGGGAGGCACACGAGACATGACCGCAGAGCGTGCGGCGGAGGAGGGGACACGCCCCTTTTCATCGCCTCAATGCCCTGTTCGCTGACCAAAGGAAGGGCAGCGGATCGTTGCCGAGGGACGACGGCTGCAGAGCTGCGCGTGCGTCTTCTTGGGGCAACGCATGTTCTTGGGCTGAGAAGCGGGGGACAATGGGGGGGGGGTCTTGCTGAGGCTTGTTTTGGAAGAGGGGGGGTGGGGTCTGAGATCCAAAAGGTTGTGGAAGTAGGGCTGTCATTGGCAGCGCCTTCACACACCTCCGCCCGGCCATTCGCTGGTACGCCTCCGCAGTGCACGACGAAGGTCCTCAGGCCTCTTCCCCCTGACGCCCTGCTCATCCCCCCCCCCCCCCCACCCCCTGAGGCACGGCACACGGAGACCCCCTCCTGCAACCCACACAGACAGGGCGCGGCCCAGCAACCCTTGCACGGATGTCCCTGTGCAGTGCCTTGATGTAACGTGCCGTGGGTGGCGGTGTGCGCTTGTCATTGAAAGTCACGTCCGGGATTGCCTTGGCAGAACAAGTCCCAAGGCAATGCAACTCAGGCCCCATGGGCAGCGTGGGCAGCTCCACACGCTGTAGTGCTGCGGCATCGACCGACGGAGGATTCCCTGTGGAACTTGAACCGCGTGTACCTTCGGAAGCATCGACCGATCTATGCATCGTGAGCCTCATGCCCCCCCCTCACCCCCTCAGGGATGCATTGGAAGGGGGGGCGGTCCCCCCCCCCCCTCCAGGCCGCCCAGCCTATGTCCAGCCACTGTCTCCCTGACGCCAAGTGCCAGCCTCAACGGCATTTGTAACCGACAGTAACCGCCCGCCAACCGCTTTGGCACCCTCCTCAACCGCCTGTCCAACCGCTTCTGGGGCGGCCTTTGAGGTCCCTTCCCTTCTAATGCAACCATCCCCCCCCCCCCCCCGCCCCCACCATGTGCTCAACTCACCACTTTCCCAGGCTCTTCTGACGACCGCCGTCCGGCTGTTGTCCAACGACGAATTCGAGGCCCGGCAGGACATTGACGCCGAGGAGTACCGTGATCGGCTTGGGATTGCCACCGCCGTCTACACCTCCGTGCAGGAGATGCAGCACCAGGCATTCGTGAAGCAGGTGCCTGCAGAGAGATAATCCCCCCTTGTCCAGGACCTGCCCTTGTCCAGGGCACTGTAGGTGTCAGGACCGTGTGAATTTGGGACCTAATTTCAAACGATGCCGAATTAAATCAGGAATTTCAATTGACGCGGTACGGAATGTACTGCTGCACTGAAAAGCCAAGGGTTTGGGTTTGGACTGCACGATTTACAGGCAGAGTGCAGATTGCCAATTGCCGTATGTGGAGCATCGTTTGTGAGAGGAATCATGCCGTTCAGCAGAACAGGCGTGCTCTACGGTGGAATTCTTCACCCCCTCCTTTTGCAAGATTCTGGGTCCATTTCGGGATCCGAACCGCCTGGGGGACGTCCCAGGACAGTGCAACGCCCACCCACCCATTTCAATATCAACCCAAACATTTGTACGCTCCCGCACCACGCGCTTTGGGGGATGTTTGGTGTGTCAATGGGGCCGCCCGCAACCGCGCCCTATCCAACACCTGTGCCACCGTTGAGGCATGCCAGCCGCTGTGCATGCCAAGGCCAACAGAACACGACTTACCAAACAATGGGAACACCGAACAGACCGTGTGGGGAACCCCGGAAAATGGAACCAGAGCAGGCCTGTGCTTAATTTTTTCCCCCCCGCAAGGAGGAGCCCCCCCCCCCCCCCCAGACCAAAGTGACCATCGTGGAGAAAAACCAAAATTACAAAAGGGAAAATCTTGTCGGGCCAGTTTTGGTACACAAATTCTTGGGTCCCAGGACCCCCCCTGCCCCCCCTCCCCCCATCCTCCCAGTAGACTGACGGGCCTGAGAGCAATGGCATTCATCATCGAGGCTCGAGGGTTCCGATGGGGCACTGTCCGGGATACCGTACGGCATGTGTCAGTGGAGCAAAGCATTTGCAATTTGCTCGGGGTTGTGGGCTCTGTTCCGTCCCATTCCGCGCGCGCTTGCTGCTGCGACCGCCGCGCGCTCCCCGCACTCCGCTGAGAAGGGTAACAAATCCTGAGCGCGAACACAACCGGAATTCCGTTCATCTTAAATGAGTGGCAACCGCAGTTTGTTTTGGTTTGCCATGGACACTCCGCGAATGTGTTGTCCTCGTGCGCACAAGTGTCAGCCGACTCAAAGGCCGCACAGAAGCGAGCAAGAGAGAGCCACATTGTATGGCATAGGCCGCAAAAATGAGGATCGCCTTCTCAACAGCCACGGCCAAAACGGCTGGAATCGCGCCCCCAGATTCCGCATGACTGCCCATCCGTGTCCTCAAAGACCGCTCTGTTAGACACGATCTGGACGCCAGCCGTGCTCTGGAGGTCTCGTTATGCGTATGTGACGGGGATGCCAAGCCATTGATCGTCGCTGTTCTCCAGGTCCATGGGCTCGTATATCGAGAGGAGAACTTCCGGATGGTCGTGGCCAACAACGAGCATTTCGCGCGGTTGGACATGCTGGCGGTCGTGTGGGGGGCACGGGAGGAGAACGAGCGGGAGCTGCTGCTGTACTATGAGACGCAGCAGCGCTGGGAGGTGTGCCTCCCCGGGCGGTGGCTTGGTGGTCACCCCAACCTCCTCGGTCACTGGGCTGTGAAGCCCCCACGCGGCTGCGCTTTTCATTATTTTTGGCGGCTGCAATTTTGTTATTTTCGGCCGTTTTGGCGATTTTCGGGCGGTTGCAATTTTGTTATTTTCGACCCAACAGTTGGCAATGTAAGTGTAAGTACATTGTGTTGGGTCGGCAGTCGCACGCTGTGCCATTTGATATATTCCATGGCATGCCACCGTATTTCCGCGGTATGCCACCCAAATTCCGTGGCGTGCCACCCGACATTGAGGAACCCTGAATGTGTTGGCTGCTACCAAAACCCGGTCGCAGGGTTTGTGCTGGTGCTTCGTCACACATGTAGTGCGCGGATTGAGGGCACCTTCTTATCGCGGATGCTGCGGACACCCCGACCCCCAAATTCCCGGTGTTTGACCCCGGCGACCGTTACCGTCTGTGGCGGCCGGACACGTGGCTGGCAGCGTGCGCCCGCCCGGCCCGCCACCCAATTGTCCCCGCAGTCGCGGGTGGACGGCCCGGCCCCCAGATTCGTGCCCGGCCTCGTTGTTCGGCCCCGTCGCACGTTCAGCACTTGTAATGGCACGTCGTCGTCGTCGCGTGGGTTGCCTGGGCCTCATTGGGGTCTGGTATCAGCCTCTTACGGATGGAGCCGATGCCGCAGGTCGTGACGCTGTCAGTGACGCGTGTCGTCCAGTCGACCGTAGGCCCGAAATCTTCGCTGTCGTATACCGCACGGCACAATCAAACGAAAGGCTTTGCCAAATGAAATGCAAGCCCGAGGACAAGTGGGTGCGCTGTCAGTGGGTGTGTGCCCGGGACCCCCCCCCCCCATCCCCGCAGCCCCGCAGCCCTCCTTCCAGGGCTCTTTTAGGGGGGGGGGTCCAGCCCCCCCCCCCCCCCGCGCCCCGCGCGGTGGTGCTGAGGTTGTAGAGGCACCGAAGAAAATTTTTGGTCTAAAAATTGGCGCCGAAGGCGCCAGAGACAATTTTTGGTCGGCCAAAGGTCCGGAAGAAAATTTGGCCCAATCTTTTACGGGGCGGGGGGGGGGGGTGGTGGTGTGGGAGCCCCCCCCCCCCCCAAAGTGGTGCCGAGTCGTTACAAGGGGCCCTGCCCCCTTCTACCGCCCTCCCTCTGTGTGTGCCCCCCCCCCCCCGCCCCCCATCGGTCCCCATTCCCACGTGCGCGGCTCACGGCAGGTGGCACATTCGGAGGCGGAGACGTGGCGCCAGGCGACCGCCGAGTTCCAGGAGCAGATTGCCGAGCCCATGCGGCGGAGTTTGCAGTACTTTGAGGCCCGCTCCCGCCTCGTCCTCGAGGACTCGGAGGTGTACATGTGGAACCTGCTGCTCAGCTCCGAGCGGCAGCGGCTGCAGCAGACGATCGAGGCGGCGGAGACGCGCAGACTGATCTACGCCGCGCGCCTCATGGGCCCGTTGACGCGCTGGGCGACCCGGGCCAAGATCACGGCCTCCGTGCGGTTTGGGACGGTGTGTGGCTTGTGCCGGGACGTGGGTGTGCGCGTGCGACGTGCGCGTGTGTGCCTGCCTGCGTGTGGGGCGTGTGTTTGTAGGTGGTGACTAGCGAGTTGGGGCTGGGGAGGGCAGGAGGGAGTGGCAGTGATGTATTAGCACGGCCGTACACCGTCGGAGGAGGGGGGCTACCCCCCCCCCCCCCCCTGGACTCCCCCCCCCCCACAGAGGGTCAGAATGAGCAGTGGCGAGAGGCCAATAGGCGCCGCCAAAGGCAAACAACCGAATACCGAGGCCTTGTGCCAACCCCCCCCCCCCCCCCTCCCTTGTCCCCTTCCAATGTTTGAGGCTGACAGCCAAAATTTAAATTTTGCTTTGGCGCCTTCGGTGCCAAGAGGATTTAAGCGCAGAAAATTTTGGCCGGCCTTCGGCGGGGACCGTAGGGGGACCCTGGGAGGAGGGGGTCCCAGCCAAACGCCCCCTACCCCCCCCCCCCCCCCTTTAGACCCCCCCTACGCCCCTTCTAATACATCCCCCAAGGAGAACCCCCCCCCCCCCTCGGGGGGGGTGTGGGATAAATTTCATGTTTTTTCGGAGGAAAATTTTTCTCATGTTGGGGGGGGGGTCGGCCGGGGCTGGCCAGCCCCCCCCCCCCCCCGGGGGTCACTAAGCAATGGCCTGAAGGGGGCAGGCCGCACCGAAGGACAGCCGCCCACACACCCCCTTGACCTGGAGGGCGCAGGTTCCACTGGCACAGGCCCACTGCAGCCCATGCGTTCTGCAGCGCAGGTCCCACGGCAGGTGTTGCGGGTTTTGGTTTTCGGTCCCCCCGCCTGCCTTCGCCTCTTCGAGCAGCCCCCTCTATCACGTCTGCCTGCGGTGGTGCTTGTGCCGTCGAGATGCTGAGGGAGGGACATCGAGGGGCAGAGAAGCACCAACCCGCAGTGCCATGGCCCTGCGGTGCTGCGGGGGCAGGGAGGTACTGGAATTGCTGTACACCGGAGGAGGAGGGGGGGGTACCCCCCCCCCCGGAGAGCAGTAGTACGGATGCCTGCTTGTCATAGCAGAAGGTTCAAAGGCGAGAGGCCAACAGGCGCCGCCACAGGCTAACAGAGCCAACCACCAAGGCCTTGTGCCAACCCCCCCCCCCTGGAACCCCCCCCCCTTCAGACCAAAGGGACCATCGTGGGAAACTACGAAATTTGCAATTGGGAAAATCTTGTCAAGCCATTTTTCTACACAAACTTTTGGGTCCCAGACCCCCCCCCCCTTAGCCCCCCCCTCCTTTTACTGCTGCCAGGTTCGAAAGAAACGTCAGCCTCCGAACCGTATTGCCAACCCCCTCCAACCGCCTGCCCAACCGCTCCCGGCACCCGTGCTCCCGGCCCCCACCCCCTCCAACGCAGCCCTGCCCTCCCCCGCTGCCCCTTTGTGTCAGGCCGCAATGCGCGCCTGTGCGATGGACGAGGGGACCGGCCGCGGCCATTTGTTGTACGAAGAGGCCCAAAAGTGTGCGGCTCTGGGCCTGTCGATGCTGCCGATGGAGGAGCTCCTGCACCGCGAGGCCCTAGAGGACGCCGAGCAGGCGGCGTGGCTGCGCATCTGCCACTTGGACTCGTTGGATCTGCTGAGCATCTTCGAGAACGCGGACCTGCGTGCGGAGCTGCGGCAGTTCACGACCGCCGCCCTGCGCGAGCACCAGCGCCTGGCGACGCAGCTGCAGCGGGAGTGGCGTCGCCTGAAGCGCGAGAAGTTCTGGCCGACGGTGTGTGAGACGGGGCACGGGCTGCGGGGGATCACGGCGCAGGGGAGGGGCAGAGCTCTGTGCTGTGGTCGTGGCGCTTGCCTTTGGGGCCCGAAGGGGGCGGACGGATCAGCCGTCAACCGCCAGTGAGCGCCGGGGTTCTCAATAAGAATCGCGCCATTTTGGGGGGTGGGGGTGGGGGGGTGAGGGGGGGCTGGTGACCCGTGCCAATGTCACGGATACGATGTCAGACCGGTGGCCGTTGTGAGGCTGACAGTGACGGTTACAGTGACAGTGACAGTGACAGTGACAGTCACTGTGACTGTGACAGGGCAGTGACTGTGACTGTGACTGTCACAGTGACAGTACAGTCACTGTCACAGCATGGACCAGTGGACGCGCGGACCCGTCTCGCGGGACGCTTGACAAGGGGGTGGGGTGGGGGGACAGGGGGACCAGCCTCCCATAATGCTCGACAACGACGGCCAGCAACCGCTGGAAAGCCGTCAACCGCCGATAACCGCTGCCATCTAACGCGAATAGGGGCAATTCCCGGTTGCGGGCGGGTGGTTCATGGCACGTGCTGTTGGCATTTAGTGACCGGTTTTCGCCGGTCGTTGTTTGCCACCTCTACACACCTGATGGGGCCCACCACTGGAGGGCCCATCGGAGTCGGAGGTCCAGCAAAAGTGCGGCGCACGGCTCTGCTTATTAATCAAGTCGCAAACCTGCACCGGCGGTGGTATGGGGTGTTGCGAGTCCGCAGATTTATGCCACGGTGCAGCCCCAAGAACCTTCACGATCGGCTGGCACTTACTCTGCCGCAGCACTCAAGCCACTGTACTGCTGCCAGACTGCACTGCAGGGCTGCAGTGCTGGGCTGCATTGATCCGGTGCACGGCTGTACTGATGTGCCAAGAAGCTCAAAATGGTCGGTTCAACGACTCATAGTAAAGCAGGACCGGCATTGGCCCACACGATCGACCACCAACGAGGGCCAACAACCCACAACGACCGCAGTACGGCCAGTCAGTGGACCACTTTGGCCGCAGGTGTGGGTCTCCAGAGGGCCCCAGAGTTTTGCTTAACAACTCAGCATCTCCGAGGGGGGAGGACCAGACGGAATGTCACACAGAATTATTGGGCGCCGCTGACGCGCAAACGGCACATCCAGCACAGCCCCGGCACACCAACCACTGGGCTCCGCGAACGCAGAAACAACACCAGCAGGAGCACCGGCCGCAGCGGCCGACAGAAAGCAGCGACCCGACGCAACATGCGAAGGGGAGAACGGGTGACTGTCCAGGGCCCCGTAAAGGAGCAACAACCTGACGGAATGTCACACAGCGGGTGGGGGGTCTCAAACCCCTTCCCCCCCCCCCCGGACCCGGATTTCATAGCGAGAAAAATGAAATTTTACAATTTTACAAAAAGAAATATTGATTTGGCTGTTTTTGATTCACAAAGTTTTGGACTTTTGGGTTCCAGGACCCCCCCTTCCTCCCGCCCTTGAGGGGAACTCGAGGGCCCCCCGCACCGCCTCGTGCCACTTGCGGCTGCCGGACTTGCGTTTGCCGCGGCTCAGGTCTGGCAGCCCTTTGAGGAGGCCGAAGAGTGCGCCATGTGTCTACAAGAGAACCCCCGAGAGGCCGCGGTGCTGCTTTTCCTCAAGAAGGAGCGGGACACCCGAGCGAAGATGCGGATGCAGGACATGATCCTCAGGTCTTTGGCGTTGTGGTGGTGCTGAGGCGGCGGTGCACCCGGAGGAAGCGTACCCAAGAGCCGGGGCGCACACCCCCTTCCCCCCCCCCCCTCCCCTCAGCCGGCGGGCTCTGCACCGCCCACGGGGCGACCGCAATGGGAGCGTGCCCCCCCCCGCCCCCCCCCCCCCCGCGCCCAGGACAACCCGACCACTCAGCCCAAACCCGAGCTCCCCCCAGCCCCCCGCCTCCCCAAGCACACGCGACCGTCCTACTGGCCAAACCAGGCCCTCTTGCGGCCCCCCCTGCCCTCCAGGCGCTCCACCGCGATGATCCCCGCGCCGGCGTCGGGCTGCAGGGGAAAACCCTCGGCCATATGACTGGACCGCAACACCCCCGGACACCGACGGATGGCCTACGCCCTCCCACATCATATCGCCATCAAATCGGCCTGCGACCCGCAGAGCGTTGGCTGATGCGGACGGCCTTACGCCGCTGCATCCCTGCGACTGGGAATGTGTCATGGCATTGCATCCGACGGAGGATGACGACTCCCCGTGTGGCAGGACACCCCATTGGCATCGGTGCGGGTTTTGGGACCCGCCCCCGTGCCTCCCCCTGTCAAAATCTTGCTGCAGAATACCCCGTGCAGTGTGCGGTGTGTCCCGCAGTGCAGCGCCCTGCGGTCATCCCTTCTGCGCGCCCGCGCGAGCGACCGTATGCCACAGGATGACCTTGTAGACGCCGCGCGCGCAGTGCCCGGGGATGGTGACCACGAAGCGGGTGCCGCCCAAAATCACATGATCGCCGATGATCTGACCGTTGTCGACGTTGTTGACGGGGAAGACTCCGACGCCGTTGGTGTTGCAGACGTACAGGGGCACCGCCTGAGGGGCAGAGCCATAGCTGCATCCGCAGGGCCAGAGCCACACGGAGGACTCCAGCCGCGAGAGACAACGGCACCCATCGGCACGTGTGCCCGAAATCCGTGGGCATTGATTCGGATGAGGCACGTGGCGCGGCGCGGGTCCCGCCAGCGCCGCTCCTTGTCCCATTTCTTGCGGCTTCACGTCCCGTGTGATGCCGGGCATTGAACACAGTTGCATTCATCCGCGATGCCCCCCCCCCCCCTCCCTCGGGAGGAGTGCCATGGCGGCGAGGAACGTTGAACCATTGGGCCCTCCCCGTGTGCCGTATGTCCTGTGGCCCCCCGGATGCATCAAAGGGGACGTCGGGTTTTCGCTTGCGGGGGAGGGGGGGGGGGGTCTCGATAGGGCCCCTCAAAAGCGGGGGGTTCAGGAAACGGGCTCAACTGACAGGACCAGTACTCAGTTATTATGAACTCTGGCGCCAAGGGCGCCGAACTTTTTTTGAGGACATTGAAAATGGTCATATTATTTTCCCCCACCAAATACGTGGCAAATGATGACTTTTCTGAACCCCCTCGACGCGCTGATTCCAGAAATTACATTTTCATTTTTTTTTTGCCGATTTTTTTCTTCTGGTCCGGGTCACCTCCGGGGCCGGGGGTCAGTCTCGGGAGGATTTCGCAGGGGGGCCGTCAATTGAGCTTTTTTTTGGGGGCAGGGGGGGTCTAGCCAGAGGGCTCTATCGACCCCTTCACCCCCGTGCAAACGAAAGCCCGCACACCCATTTGGGCGGGGGGGGGGGGGCTTGAGGGGAGTGTCTAGACGGGCGCCGCCTTGAACGAGGCCGGTACCGCCCGGCCCGTGCCCTCTCTGCCCCGGTGTTCACCGCAGGAAGCGTATGAAGGGGGACGACATTCGGGAGCGCGTCGAAATCCACTCGCGGGGCCTGGCGCGCCGGTACAGCACCGGCAGTCCGCCGTTTGACGCGACGAAGGAGGTGTGCGGGTTGCGCATGGGCAGAGTCATGTGTAGAGTCATGTGTGGAGTCATGAGTTGCCATCGGTAGTGTTGGGGCACTCTGCAACATCGCTGGACCATTCACATGGCGGTAGAAGGCCGGTGCACCCAAAGTGCGGGGAAAAGTTTTTGGGCCAGTTATCAGTCTATTGACTCGAATCACAGGGACATGCACGTGCGGGTCGTGTCGTGCCATGCCGCCAGGCACGAGCCCGGTCTGTGGGGCATCAGGGGGCTTTTTAGGGGACAAGTTTTTTTTTAAGTTAAAAAACCTGGTCTTGGCCTAGTAGCACTTTGTCTCCAACCGCCGTCGGTTACTCTCCAACCGCCGTCGGTTACTCTCCATCCGCCGTCAGTTGCCCTCCATCCGCCGTCGGTTGCACTCCAACCGCCGTCGGTTGCCCTCCATCCGCCGTCGGTTGCACTCCAACCGCCGTCGGTTACCCCTTAAGTGCCATCGGTTGGAGCTGTGCAGATTTTGCTGACCACCAGACACACCAGCTTTTTTTTCATTATTACAAAACCCCCTGTTCAGCATCGGGGGATTGGTGTGCCTGCGCTTCAGGTGTTCCGCGAGAAGCAGAAGCGATCCGCCTCCCAGTATGACATTTCGGGGGTGCAGCGGAAGGAGGAGCTGGTGGACGAGTCGGAGGCGGAGAGGCTGCAGAAGCTGGTCCGGGAATCCCTGTTTCTCATGGAGACGACGGTGCAGCACCAGAACCGGTTCATTGATCTCTCAAAGACGTTGGAGGTGGTGTGCACGTTCCTGGGCCCAGGGGGGGTGCTGATCCTGCGGCGCGCACTTTGGGTCATTGTCGTGGAACAAGGGAAGTTGTACCCTTTTGTACCTGCGGTTTCTTCACGGCTGAGTGGACGTACACATTTGGGGCTCATTGGGGGCTCAGTCATGCATTGTGCTGTCTTCCTTCCGACTTCCTTCGCCGAGAACCCAAAGCTAATTACCCTTTCCCCGCGGCGCCTGCGGTGCGCCTGCGGCGGGCAGTAAGCGCTCCCGGGGCCTTCCTGAAGGGACGGGGTTCGCTTTTTCTTTTTTTGCGATGGAAAGTCTGGGACCGCCGGCGGCGGTGAACCACCAGCCGTCCCCCCAACCGTCGACGGGCAGTCGCCCGATGCGGATGGTCAACTGATGACCAGTGGACGGTTATTGGCAGTTGTCTCGGGGCATTCTCTGCGGAAATGGCAGGTTTTGGTACGCCCGCTGCGTTGTGCTGTGCTTTGTCCTTCGAGCTACTTAGCCTGACCCTGCGGTGCCTCAGTGCCCCATCCCAGTGCCCCATCCCAGTGCCCGTGCCTGTGCCCCCTCCTCCCCCCCGTACCCCTCACTCCCGCAGGCTCAGTACCACAAGGCCCTGGAGGAGCCCAGCCCCATCAAACGGACGGCCGTCAACGCGGAGCCCTGGCCCCCCCGGGACCCGGACCCACTGCGCGAGGCCGAGGCCACGGGCCTCCCTGAGCCCACCGGCCCCCACGCCCTCGAGCCCTTCAGTCCGCACACGATCTATGCCCCGCTCAAGAGGGCCCGAATGGAGGAGTCGATGACGGTGGACATGTCTCAAAGTGTGCGTTGCCCTGTGGTCCTTGTCCATGCCGTGCCGCAGCCCCAGGGCCGCCGTCTTCCTGTCGTCGGGGCCTTGTCTGCCGGGGGTTGTGCCTGCGGCTCGCGACCGTGGGGCACGCCTCGTGCGCGCCGCAGGGGGAAGGGGAAGTAGCTGTGGGCTAACTAGCGCCGCATTTTCTCAATTTTGGGTGAAGGAAGTGGGTCAAACGGGCACAATGGCGAGACACGATACTCAAAACGGACAAAAGCGTTGCGATAACCGCTCCCCATTCAAAAGTACGGGTCACAGGGGGCACAATGTCCCGTGTTCCATGATAACTACCCAAATTGCGCGCCGCAGGCACCGCAGGATTAGCGTCCCCACGCGCCGCCCCAAGAGGTGCCCCATGTGCTTTTCGGGACCGTCGGGGCAATCGGTTGTACGTGGGGCATTTGGAGGACAGGGGCCGTGACGAGGGAGAGGACCGTATGGCGGATGGTGATGATCGGGTGAGCGTTCTACGGCGTCGCGCTCATCTCTCCGCATGTCCCCCCCATATTGCCCCCCCCCAACAGCAGTGCACCATCGCGCTTTGTTGCGGATGCGTCTCGGCACTGGCCATCCATGGCACGCGCCGGTGGTCTGTCTGCCGCAACGCGACATCCGGCGCACCGCAGTGCACCGCGCGACGCAGGACACACCACCGCCCCCCCACAACGCCCCATCCCTTCCAAAACCCCCTAATCCTCCACAGCCCTCCACACCCCTCCACCGATACCATTAGAGTAATGACTGCCGCTGACGTACTACTGCCCAAGGACCATGCACAGACCGAGGGATGAAAATTTTTTTTCAAAAAATGGGAAATATTTGCGTTTCCACACGACTCCAACTGCACCGCAACCAAAAGGAGGGTGTGTTTGGGGCCTGGGGCCGAGATCCCGGTCTCTGGGAAGCGGTTTTGCGAAAAACCGGTCCGCCGATTTGTTGGGATTTCATCGCCGATTCGGGGGGCTTGGCCTTGGGTCAGAGGGAGCAATGCTCTGCGCATTCTCAGGGCCGGCACCTGTGCGCCAAAACCCGTGGTACACCACCACCCCATCGTACGCCGTGACCGGGGCCTCCGGGCTGCTCATCCACAAGCGCCTGCCAGATCCGCTGAAGACCCCGTCCACCGCCGGGCAGTACTGCGCCCGGGGCCATGGGCTGAGCCCCTTGCCCCAGAATGCCCAGTCCCTGACCGAAGGGAGGCTGAACAGCCCGTCGCTGTTCCCCTACACCAACACCCCCCGCGCCACCCGCAACGTCAGCCAGCCCCATCGCTTGGCTGCGGATCCGGGTGTGTCCGCCCTCCCTCTGTGTCCGCGCAGTGGAGCCCTTCCGTGGTCGCAGTGGTACGGGGATTCCTGCACCGCCACAGTGCCCTCAGTGTGTGCAATGCCCCCCCCCCCCCCCCCCGACACACACATGCACAAGTCAGTGCTGGAGTCGGCAAACCCCCGCATGGACTCGGAGTGTGCATCTGGATGCACCTGGTCAACGGCACGGGCAACAGCCCCGTCTCCGGGACGGCCGACCCCCGGAGTAGTCAAACAGCACAAGTCATCCGGGGGCTCCGTTGACACAACCAAAACACGTTCAGGCCCACAGAGGGTCAGAATGAGCAGTGGCGAGAGGCCAATAGGCGCCGCCAAAGGCGAACAACCGATTACTGAGGCCTTGTGCCAACCCCCCCCCCCCCAGTGCGTGCTGTCCAGCATCAGCCTCACAGTCAGGGCACAGGTCCAACCACCTGGTGTGTCATGCGGTCAAGCCCAACTGCTGCCACAACGTATGCCCCTGGCGGTGTCCCAGCATATGGTGCCGCTACCGGCATGACTGGCATGTGGAGGGTGCAGCACTGGCCGCTGTCCCCACAGAGGCTGCTGCCGTCCCGGCCGCAGCTGCCGTCCCAGAGAGTGCAACGACGGCTCCTGCCGTGTGCACGGTGGGAGGGACCTAACAGGGCAAGGGCATGGTGGCAGGGTGCGTGGTGGGAGATGAAGTGAAATTCACAGGCCAGGCACGTTGCCGGCACCCTGTCCCCCCGGCCGTCGCAAGCCATGAAGCGAACCCCAAATGTGAAGGTGCAAGTTGTTCCATTTTTCTGGTGTGCTGTTGGGATCCATCGCACTGTTCTGCTGGCGCGTCTTGGGCCGTGGCCCTGTGGTGCCTTGGTACAATGCAGCTTCGCATTTCGGGCCAACGGTCTACACTCATGCGCCATCGTCAGTTTTGCCAATTGATGTGCTGACCGCTCGCTGGCTTGTGTCGCCGAAGCGCCAACGCGTCCAACATTTTGGTAATATTCATGTGCACCTCACTTGCCTGTCTCCATTTGCCAGCATTGAATTTCACTGGCATCTGGGGGCGTTTCTGCACAGCCCGCGCAGCGTATGCGTATTATTGCGGCTGCGTGTTGATTTGGACCCGGGTCCTAAATCCTTTTTATCTTGTGCATGGACCCCCTACCCAATGGCGGGGGTCTCAGGTCCGAACTCTTTACGGCAAAGTGACCGTTTTTTTTTTGGCCTTTTTTTGGATCAAAAGGTGTCATCGCACAGACCCCAGTTGTGCATTCCCAAAGTGTCTTCCGCAACTCTGGGCTAAAGACACGTTTGCATCGTGTCATTTTACATTTGCGATTTCCAACTTTGTTGTGTGGAAGGTACGCGACCATCCCCACCCCCTCACCCCCCACCCCCCACCCCCCACCCCCCACCCCCCAAGGGCCTTCGGCGCACTTTTACAGGCGGTGGGGGGGGGGAAGGTTTCGCGTCCGAGGGGTTTGTCCTCCCCGTGACACACCCGTTCACTCAGCACCCCTCCACCTACTGTGCCCCCTGCGCATTTGGTGGTCTGGTTGTTGTACCCGCCCCTTGCGAGAGCAACGCCTTTGTCAGAGCAACAGTTGGTGCTGTTTCCGCATATAAGAGGCCCCACCGGTGCGGACTTGGATACACCCGATGAACGTCACAAACGGGCGCTAACCGAGGCTCAGGCTCTGTACAAAATCTCAACAAGGCCTACTCCAACCGAATTCACGAGGCAGACCGGCAGCAAAACGGTCCAGATACATTGGGTTCGAAGGTGGCGGGAGGGAAGGGGGGGGGGCAGACCTAATAAAGAGATTGAGATGAATTGGTAGAAACAAAGACAGACGGTGCTGCAACACAAAAAAAGCAAACCAGAGGTACTGCACTCCGCGGTATGGCACACCTGCATCTCTATTCTCTATGCCAAACCCGGTCAAACCTCAGGTACACACTGAATCTGCAGACGTAAGCAGCAGACAGAAAATCAGTACAAACGGGCCATCTTCAGGACCGCATGGGCTGAAATATATCTTGGTTTTGGGCGATCTCCAAATCCCCCCGTGGGCGGCCTTGGGCCAGGCCTGGGGCATCATTCAGTGGCATTACGACTACATACAAACCCACGGCGAGCCATCGATCGCCCCCACCCCCCCACGCCTGGGCCAAGGCCACCACCTTTTGGAACCGTGTCCCACTTTGCCCTTTTACAAATACGCCCCCGTGTCAGAGCAACGGCAGGTGTGGTTTCCGTCAAATTTCGGGACTTCGGTGTTGCTCTCGCAAAGGGGGGGGGGGTGGGGTTGTACTTTGCTGGTTTTTTTTTTCGCACTGCCGCGGCGGCTGTACCTTTGCGATGCCGGTGCCTCGATCGCCGTCGGTCCATCCGGTCGTCGGCTGACCCACATCGCCGAGCCCTCCCTCCCGACGCCACCGGCCCCTCCCCCTCGCTCACAGACCTCTCTGCCACCGGGTCACCCCTGGCCCCCCAAGTGCGCACCTCCGCGACCCCTACGCCAAGCGCCGCCGCCCGCGTCTCATCGCCCGCCGCGCTCCACAACGCGCCGGGGCCGCTGGCGCCGGTCCAGGCCGCCACGGGGCCGGGGCCGCGCGCACGCGGCCGCAAGAGCGGCTCCCCCCCGACCATCCGTCAGCTGCAGGCGGACGAGCAACAGGCGGCGAGTAACGCGCTGTGGGCGAAGGTGGACAAGCGGGCGCCCCTCAAGCGGACCGCCTTCAAGCCCCTGGGCCCAGGTACGCAGGGGCGGTCTGCACCCGGGGGCCGTGGGGAGGGCGGCCCGTGAAATGGGGGGGGGAGGGGTCTTTCTGAGCCCCTGAGAGTGAGGGGGGCGGTCGGGGAAAGAGATCGAAGGGCCGAGGCTTTGGTTTGGGGTCCCGATTTTGCACTCGCAGGGCCAGAGCGGCGGTTTGGCGGCCTCCAATTCGCGAGTCGCCAGGCACTCAAAAGGGATTGTCTGGCACTACGTAGACACACTTGGGGCAGCCCCAGCGGTTGGGCAGTGCGACGCGGCGGCAGGCCCGGACCCTCAGTCCAAACCCAACAATCGGCGAGGGGTAGCGGAAAGCGCCATTCTGTTCCCCCCGATCTCCAGGCTCCCCCTCGGTGCTCCCGGATGTGCCATGCCCCGCGCGGCGAGAGGGGGCGCGAGGCTCTGCAACATGTACCAGGGTACTGTAGGGGTGTAGTATGTGGAGCGATGCGGTGCACGCGACATTCACCCCGAGCTCCCAAGTGCACGGTACCCGGTAGAGTGCTGTGCCATATCCTACAGCCCAGCCCGCCCCTTTCATTGGCCCCCCTTGGGCGGGCGGGTGACAAGCCGCTGAGAATGGCTGGCTCGGGGGGCTCGGGCGGGGGGGGGGTTGGAGTACATTGTGCCTCGGCCCCCACATTGTGCCGCGTGCCCTCATCTTCTGGGCCCTGCACTCAGCGATCGTAGATGCACGCTTCTCTCGCAACAGGTGTGGGCTGTGTTGCATTTTGCCGCCCGGCGATCTGGGTAAGGCATGTTCGTGGGTCAAGACGAGGGTGTGGCGGCTGGGCCCTGTCCGTGGAGGCAAGCCCAGTGTCCTTTTGGCAGGACGTTCCTTAACAGACAAAACAAAAAACTGTGGGCGTCCGAATCTCTAGTGCCTCAAACGAGCCGGAACAAGTGACAAAATTGGGCCGGTAACCGCCAGCGGGTGGCCTCTCGCCGGCAGCGCGGGGCTTGTGCAGTCCTTCACAAAAAGAAAAAAGAAACGGTGGGTGTCCTTGAGGGACGTCCTGCCTTTTGGACAGGGAGTTGTCCAGTGGCGAGTTGGGTGTGTTGTGGTAGGGTCGACCCCGACCCCAAACCGAAATCGGGAGAGACCCAAAATGGCTACCAGAGGGTCGTTGCCGTGCCCGCACTCAGTTTTGTTGACGCAAATCAGCCCCCCTCCCCCCGGGTGTGTGTGGAGGGGGAGGGGCAGTGATGTATTTGAACGGCCGTACACCGGAGGACGAGGGGGTACCTCCCCCCTGGACCCCCCCCCCCCGCCCCTCCTCCCCTTCCAATGTTTGAGGTTGACAACCAAAATTTTGCTTCGGCACCTTCGGTGCCAAGAGGATTTAAGCGTAGAAAATTTTGACCGGCCTTCGGCGGGGACCATAGGGGGACCCTGAGAAGAGGGGGGTCCCAGCCAAACCCCCCTCCCCCCCCCTCCCCCTTCTAATACATCCCTGGGGCGGGGCAACCACCACAGCAACCAGCACAGCCCCGGCACACCAACTACTGGGCTCCGCGAACGCGGAAACGACACCAGCAGGAGCACCGGCCGCAGCGGCCGACAGAAAGTAGCGACCCGACGCAACATGCGAAGGGAAGAGCGGGTGACTGTCCAGGGCCCCGTAAAGGAACAACAACCCGACGGAATGTCACACAGGGGGTGTGGAGGGGGAGGGCGTAGGGAACAGACCGGCGGTCTAAACTACCTCCCTCCCGTGGGTGGGGGTTTGAGTGAGGGTCCGGGCCCACCGTGGCCTGTGTGGGCGGGTCCGTTTGGGTGTTGGTTACGGCGTGGTCGGTCGCATTTGCCGCACCGCATGTGCAGCCGGCGCGACAGTGTTCTCGGCACCGGGGGTACGGCCCCTACCCCAGAGATGCGCTTGAGGGGCAGGGGGTGTCGGGTGGGCTTGGAAAGCGGTTACGGGCGGTTGCAAGAGCGGCTGGCAGGCGATTTCTGGTGCGTCCACACCAGAAATGCCACTAACGCCCGGCAGGGAAACTGGTTGTCAGTCGCAATCGGCCCCGTACCAAAGGCCACTCAGTAATACCCGCCCCCTGCACCACCAGAACTCAGTAGGAACGTGCTGTGTCCAGCGTGGCTCAGTAGGACTCTGCTCTGTGGAATCACGTCTGAGCCGGCAGACGCTGTGGCAAGTCTGGTCCACAGCGGTTGAGGGCCGTTGGGGGCGGACAGAAGCGGTTGGCGGGGCTGATGTTCATCTCAAAGAGCCCCCCCCCCGTCCACTCAATGCGTTTGCGGAGGTCTGTGGCTGTGCATCTGCCGATTGTCCTGCTGCCCCAGGCCCACGCGGCGGCCCGAAGATGGCCACGGCCGTCAACAACACCATCGCCCAGTGCGACCTCTGCATGTCCGAGCGGTCCGGCATGAAGGTCTGCTGCATGACCTGCCTCATGGCCTCGTACACCCACCGGCGGCTGCAGGTGGACAGTGCGTGAGGCCCCGCCGCAGCGCCGCGGCACGCCCCAGCGCCAGGGGATCTGCAGGAGGACCGACCTCCAACGGACCCCCCACCCCCTCGACCACCGCGTCCCGAGGCCTACCCCCCCCCCCCCAAGCCCCCGTGTATTTGTTGTTTGGATGTCTCGATAAAATGTGTGCGGTCTGCACTTGTGATCACGCGTCTCTTGTCCCGGTCTCGAGTTTTGTTCGGGGGTGCGGCGCGTGCGATCCCCCGAGCGCCGCGCTGCACCGCACCGCTCGGCGCGCAACGCCGTGGCATTCACGCGAGGCGTTGCCCGCACAGGGGGCGGAGGTGTGCGTCAGGGATGTGCTGAGAGCCCGGCCGCGTGCTTGGCCCTTGGGGCGGAGGGGCGGGGGAATGGGATGGAGCCGACCAGACAAAGGGTTGTACCATGGATATCATGGGAGCGTGGCGTTCAAAGGGATGGACGGGTACCAGGCACCCGCTGTCGGCTCAACGGCCAATCAACAGCGGTGGGCCGGGGGCGGTTGGTGGATGGCCGGCCGGCACTGTATTCCCGTTGACGAAGGGGTTGTTGTCCCGCCGTTGATGGTCGGGTCCGGACGGAATCGGGCACTTTTTGGTGCTTGCTGGGCCATTGGTGACCCACAAACGCGGTCACGGAGGATGCTATGCAGCCAAACCGGTGCCCAATGGGTGGGGGATGTGTTGTTTCTTCGTTTGAGTCTGTTTGGATGCGTGTGGCATTCGTCGCCGGTTCTGCTGCATATCTACAATGGCCTCCTATGGCAATGGTCATGTTTCTACGGAGCGTGTGCGTTGTAGTGATTTGCCAACTTCATTGTTTTGTTTGCTTTGTATTATTGTGCGTAAAGAACTTCATTACACATCAAGAAATCTGTTGCGAGTCAAGCGCTTTGTTGTGCATCCACCCCCCATTGTGCCGAACAAGTTTTTGTGTTGCGCGCAGCACTTGCTTCATTAGTGTTGTACGCATCAAGACTTTTGTCCGGTTCTGTTTGGGTCGGTGATTTGGCCGCTGGGTCCTGCCAATCAACACCCACCCCCCTGCCTCGCCCCCTCCTCCCGTGGCTGAGTACACCCCTTGGCCGGCGACATCGAAGAGCACTGGAACACGGCCTCCGGGTTGGCCAGGACAGGGTCTCGGGTTTGTAGCGGAGGTGGTTTTTGGGGTGGCCCGTCGCCAGTGCCACGCATCGTCCACCCAAACTTGGGAGAGGCCCAAACTTTGTTTTGCAAGGCAATCGATGCCGTGCCCGAGCTCGGCGGTGATGCCGATCAGGTCGGGGCCTTTTGGGGTGGGGGGGGCGGAGGGGGGGCGGAGGGGGGCCCGTGGGGAGCAGTCTGGGGGTCTGTACCGCCCCCTCGCCCTCAGTCCGAGGCAGCGGGGCTGCGTGACACCGGGACACCGATCGCGCGCCGAAAGAAGGTCGGGGCCGTGTTCCGACGCGTTCGGTGCCCATAAGCAACGGATTCGCTGCTGCGGCTGTGACCAGGGCGGCTGTGGACTGAGAGAATTTTGAAGACGGAAAGTCCTGAGGGAAAGTCAAATTTGATGCTGAGCCTTTTGGAGCCTTTTTTGGGACACAAGCCCTTGGGCCTCAGAAACAACTCCCGCACCTCCCCTCCATCGGCCCCGCTCCCCCCGCTCCCCCCGCTCCAGAGGGTCCAGCCGTGCCCCACCTGACCAAAACGTGAAGGGGCCGTAGCGTTGGTGATCGATGGATTCGTGCGTCCCCCCGTCCGCTCTCTGCGCAGTGCAGTGGGCCCAGGGCAGGGGCAGGCGCCAGGGCAGGGGCAGGGGAGGAGGGGGTCGGAGGGGCAGTGGCGGGAGGCCCAACGGGGGCACAGTCGGTGGGGCCGTGACCGTGGAGTTCTGCGAGGGGGCGGACGGGGGGCGGTGCCGAGGCAGGGGACGTCCTGCGCTGTGGGACGCAGGGACGTTGGGGGGGGGAGGGGCGAGGCAGCGGCTGACGACGGAGGTCCGTCCGGAGCCCCCGAACAATTTGCAGTTCACTCAGGGGGCCAGGCACGCGTGAGGGCCGTGCGGGTGGGGGGGGGCAGCGGGACGTGGGGATGGGGGACTGCCACGGCTTTGCTGAGGAGTGACGATCTCCCGGAAAGTGAGGAAGGTCACGTGCTGCCAGCCCCCCCCCCCCCCCTCTTCCGAGCCCCCCTTCGACTGACCGCTCTCGGGGGAACCCCCCCGCCCCCCGGCGGTTGATACACCCTCCCCTCCACCCCCACCCCCAAACTGCCCCTGCCTGCGCCCTGCCCCTTTCGGAGGGTCACGTCTTTCTCCCGTGCTCCCCCACTTTGTTCTGTGATCTGATGTTCGCCGGTTCCCCTTCATAAAAGCCTCTGTTTCTTTTGCCACAAAGCACATGAAGCCTGACCAGCCCCTCCTGCCCCCGTCCGCTTACCACCCCCTCCCCTGCCCCTCCCTTCCCTCAACTCTGGCAGTGCCTCTCCGCTGCAGTTTTTAACTCATTTTGGGCCTCTCCATATGACCGTGCCTGAGACGAATTCATGTCTCCATTGTCAAATACTACACCGAAACTTGTTGCTTGACACTCCGTTGTGCATACGTTTCGGCCGTGCCTCTGCGTATCACGCCAACGGGGCACGGCCTCCGCAGTGCGCGCAGTGCCAACAGGCGGGGCAGCGGACCGCAAAAGCCGTGGGTATTCAGGAATATTACAAGGAATGCTCTTCGTTTAGGGGTCTGAGCTGTTTCGGCTGTGGCAAAGGAAGTGTGGAAGAGGTGCTATCGCCCGATTTGGCCACTCGTCCTTTTTGAAAAGCTTATCCCTCTTTTCTTGTGGTAGGGGGACTGGCTTGCCCATTCCTGGCCCACCAAGCCATGTTGGTTGACTTGCCGTGGCGTCATTCTAAACCTCAATTTGCTGTGACGTTCGCTACTTTGGGACATCAGATCTTCGGTTCACCGGAATGGGTATTGGTGTGTAGAATGGGCAGTTTTTTTGGGGGGGGGGGGGGGCAATGGCCTTTTTAGCGACAAGTAGGCACGATGGGCGCGCAGTGCAAATTCCTACAATGTCGAGAAAAGTAGTCTTGGTGTTCATGTTCATTGCTTCTCCCTGGTCTCCGTTACACCCGCACATTTTTATGTGCTGTCCATCTCATGCACCATCCCATCATTCTAAGTCTGACACAGGAGCTCCTGCATCTGCTCTGTTCATAACCCCCTCAGTCCAAACCTTCTTAGATCCAACGATGACCAGCCTTTTGATTTGTACAGTGGGTTCCGCGTGTGTGTGTCGGTTGTACATTCACGAGGCAGCGGGGGAAGCTGCTGTTGTATGTTTCTTTCCCCTCCAAGTCTACTCCACAGGACGCCAGAGTTGAGTACAGAGTGACACTCATGTTACACGCGCGCAAGTGCAACACGGTGTTGATTGTTGTAGACTGAAGTTATTTGTTGTCGCTCTTTTGTGCTTGGCAATGCAGGGCTGGTCAAGGAAAGTATCGTATCAGTCGCATCCAAGGCACTTGGAAGATGGAGGGTGCGGTGTGAGTGCTATCGGCTCCGTTTGCACAACCAAAACACGTTCCGACCCACAGAGGGTCGGGATGTGCAGTGGCGAGATGCCAATAGGCACCGCCAAAGACAAACGACTTAATACCGAGGCCTTGTGCCAAACCTCCCCTCTAATTAGGCTCCAAGGGCCGGGCCCACCACAACACCGCAAGACATCCGAAATTGCTGAAACACGCGATTTTGCCAGGGTGGTCCTTAAGGGACCAGATTTTTTTTTTTGTTTAAGGACCGCCCTTAAGGACCGCCCTTAAGGACCGCCCCAAGCGACCACCAACCGCTAACCGCCAACTGCCACCAACCGCTAACCGCCACCAACCGCCAACCGCAGCCAACCGCCAACCGCGACAAACCGCCAACCGTCAACCGCTGTCAATCGCCACCAACCACCCATCACCACCTGCCAACCGCCGCCAACCGCCGCCAACCGCCGCCAACCGCCGCCAACCACCAACCGCCAACCGCCAACCGGCAATCTCCACCAGCCGCCAACCACCAATTGCCACCAACCATGGTTAAACATATGAGCTACACACGGTCGTTTTTGAAAAAACCATGTTCCGGAACAGTTTTTTTTTTCCCGTTAAGGACCGCCCTGCATTTTACACATAAATTTGGCAAATCCGGTTCACCACCCATTTTTTTGGCAATGGGGAAAAACAAGGTCCGGCCCTTCGAGCCTGTTTTCCAGACCCCCCCTCCCCTAATTCACACTGGCTCGAAGGGCCCCCCTTCCCCCGGAGTTGCAATGGACCGTGGGCCTGAAGAATAAACCGCCAGAATTAAGAACAAGTACAACAGGTTTTGCCAGGGCACAGACACACAGCGGCCGTGAAAAATTCCTCGAGTTTCGCCGGAAGTGCAATCCCAAATTGGATGAAGAAGGTGTGCATTGGATTTAGAGGATGGGGTCACCAGAAGTGCATTTGGACCCTAAGCCCAGAGACCTCACGGTCTTTGTGACCCTACGACTGTGAGGGGCTTACAAATGACGGCCCATTGCAAGGGCTCCTTTTGGGGGCATTTTTTTTGGGGGGGGGGGGGAGGGCTGGACGGTAGAGTGGAGCCTGTTCCGACATTGCCCTCCGATGTCAAACTTGGTGCCGTCCGCCCCCCGAAACAAACGAGAGCAGATCGTTTCCCAGCAGCGCCACTACTCAGGGGCTGCACCAGGTCCGTCGAAGAGATTCAAACAGAAGGCCTCCAACAACAGCACAGAAGTAGCAGATGCGTGCGGTGCGCGATCTCCCGCAGACACAGTGCCGCTTGACACCACCTCGTATCCCCAGATCGTTGGAGAGTGGACGCAAGATCTGTTGGTGTCTTCTTAGGGCCTGGTAGTGGGTGTGATTCCCGCCTCTGATTTGACCCTCGCTTCCTTTCTTTGGTGTCGAAGACTGGGGATGCCGCTCCCGGACCCACTTCCGTTGCTCGGATGCGTGCAGAACCGGGCCCCTCCTGTCTGTATGCAACACCACCACCACCACCACCACCACCACCACCACCACCACCACCACCACCACCACCACCACCACCGACACCGACACAACACTAACACCAACACCGATACAACACCAACAACACCAACAACACCACCACCACCACCACCACCACCAACACCACCACCACCACCAACACCAACAACACCAACACCAACACGACACCAACAACATCAACACCACCACCACCACCACCACCACCACCACCACCACCAACAACAACACTAGCACCAACACCAACACCAACACCAACACCAACACCAACACCAACACCAACACCAACACCAACACCAACACCAACACCAACACCAACACCAACACCAACACAACCACCACCACCAACAAAAACATTAAAACCGTGAACTGGTTCCGGGTGTTCTTGCCGTTGCCGTTGTTGCTGTTGTATACAAACAGGAGGGGTCCGGTTCTGACTTTTCTGACCTGTTTGTATGCTGCATCGGCATGCACGTTAGAGGCACTGGTACCAGCGGCTCTGGGCATAAGTGGCTTAGTTACATTTTCGTGGAGGGCCAAGTCGCAGCCTAATGGGCCGCGATGGCCCCAGGGGAAGGGGAGGGAAGAGGCTCTGACAACGTTCCAAGCCAGAGGAATCCAGTGTAGAACTGTTGGAGGCTAGAAATCTGTGAGCCCCCCAGCCAAACAGCGTTGCAGTGCGAACAGATATGACGCCTGCCGGTGGTTGCACGGAATAGCGGTGTGCTCAAGCGATGCGTTCGGTCTTTGCTCTGCTTGACTGGCATTGCACTGCGTACCACCACCGGCCCCGGCACAGGCACGGGCCGCGTCAGCAAAACATCGGCCGGACGAGGCTGGCCCTTGGGAGTCTGCCACGTCAGCCCACTGAGCCGTGCATCGCGAGCAGCAGTGTCCTACCGAAGCGGGGGTTGTACCCCCGGCGGATGCAAGTGGCATGTCTGGGCCGCCCCGTGCAGTGGGGGTGCGCGCGCGCTCAATCCCTCGACCGTCCGTTTCAGGGCACCGGAATTTGTGGGATTCCCCCGCCGCAAAGCAGGGGCTTTCGTGCTGCCACATGCGGATGCCTCGCTGGCCTGGCCTGGCCATCGCCTTGTGCCTCGTTGGACTCGTCGTTGGCAAGTCCTCCGTCGTCACGGACATCGACTTTGACAACCACTACTCGTTTTGGAAGAAGAACGATGTGACGGTGGTGATGTTCTTCGACCCCAAGAGTGCCAAGGGCAAAGAGGTGGCCCCGATCTGGGACGAGCTCGCGGCCGCTGTCCAGGGCAAAGCGGTGGTGGCGAAGGTCGATGGGACGGACGACCTGGAGTTTGCCAGTGAATACGGGGCCAGACGGTTCCCTGCGGTGAAGCTGTTCAAGAAGGGGCTGAAGGAGGTCCAGACGTTCGGCTTCCAGCGGGAGTTTGTGCTGCCCAACCTGCAGCACTTTGTGGAGCAGTGGCTGGGGCCATCCCCTTTGCCCCTGACCTCAGCCCAGGCAGTGGATGACCATATGGCCAAGCAAGGCGCCGTGGTGGGGCTATTTGAGGTAGCCCCCCCCCCCTGCACCCTCTGATATGCCTGGAAAGAGGGGGACCCTGGTGGCAACGGGGGCTCCGGGAAAATGGGGGGCTTTTGGACATTGGGGCTCAATGGGGGCACTGTCAGCGGAGCAGGGCTGTCCGTAAGAACCCAGTTTTTTTTGTCTTTTTTTTCGTTGAGGACAGCCCCCGGGGACTACCAACCGCCAACCGCTGCCAACCGCCACCACCCGCCAGCCGCCAACCGCCAACCTTCGAAGTAGTAAAGATCCCATGACCATGAAGCAGAGAGCGTCCCCGTCATCGTTCGTTTCTGTTGGCGTTTCGACCCTTTTTCTTTTCTTTTGTTTTCTCTCCTTACGGACCGCCCTGCAGCGGAGTGGACACGCGGTGCGCCACAGTGCACGCACATGGCAGCTACTGGGCGCGGAGTGTGACGCCAGAGCCCGTAGTTGGAGGAGGTAGGGCTTAGAGGGAGCAGAGAACGTCCACTTTTGCCCATCCCAAATCTTGAGACGTAGTTTGGGCCTCGACCCTCTTCTTTATCCAACACCTTCTTCACTTGCCTCACAGATGGCAACACGATGATTTTCAACACCACAAGACGTGCAGACCACGCCGGTTGATGACCTATCCTCCACAAAAGTGCAACCAATACCTGAGGACGACGCTTCATGGCGGCAGTGGCGTTGGTGTTGAAGGGCACTCAGCCCCAGTCCTTTTCACCAGATTTGCGTGTGTTGGGGGGCACATGAAAATTTTTTTGCCCACACTTTGGCCATTTTGATACCCTGAAAAAGGTTTCGCGCATCGGCGTCGGATTTTTGGTGAGTGACCCACCGCGCCGGGCACCGGGAGCGCCGTTGCACGTCCTGGGCACTGCGCAGTGGCCGCTGCTGGTGGACCAGGCCTTCTGACACAAGCGTCAGACGTGTCAGCACGTAGGGGTACGCCGGGCTCCTGTTAACAACTCAGCACCACCGAAGGGGGGTGGGGGGTCACACCGCCCCCCCACCCCCCCCGGAACCCCCCCTCGGAGGGTGCATCTGGATGCCCCTGGTCAACGGCACGGGCAACAGCCCGTCTCCGGGACAGCCAACCCCCGGAGTAGTCAAACAGGACAAGTCATCCGGGGGCTCCGTTGACACAACCAAAACACGTTCGGGCCCACGGAGGGTCAGAATGAGCAGTGGCGATAGGCCCATAGGCGCCGCCAAAGGCAAACAACCGATTACTGAGGCCTTGTGCCAACCCCCCCCCCCCCCCCTTAAAAGATTAGGCCAAATTTTGTTCTCGGCCATCGGCCGGTCAAAATTTTTCTCTGGCGCTTTCGGCGCCAAATAGTTTAGACCAAAAATTTTCTCCGGCGCCTTCGGTGCCTCTAAAACACTCAGCACCCCCCGGGGGGGCGCGGGCTGGTGGAGCCCTGGTGGTACGTGCTACGGTGTGTGGGCGCAGCGTGGGGCCGGGGGGTCGTCCTGCATTGATGGGGCTCTTGCAGGGCCAAGCTGCCGCAAAGGCGCTGAAGGAGTACAACAAAGAGGCCAGTGTCCAGAGGACTCACTTCCAGTTTGGCATCGTCGACGTCTCCGCCGTGGAGCTGCCGCCCGAGTATTTGTCGGGCGGCGTCCCGTCCGTCCGGGTGGCGCACAGCCCCGGGGTGCCCTTCACGGACTTGCCCGTCTACACCCCCAAAGCCGGTCCGCTGGAGCCGTGGCTGGTGACGCACTGCTACCCGCCGGTGGTCGTGTCGTGGGAGCCCACGCGGTGCCCCCCGCCCCCGCAGAAGGACATCCAGGTCGCCGTCATGTACGCGTTCGTGGCGCGGAACGAGGCGGCGCAGGTCCAGCGGGTGACGGCCGCCCTGCAGCCGGTCGCCGCGCAGTACCGGGAGCAGCTGGCGGTCATTGTGCAGGACAGCGAGGCCGACCAGTTCGGCGAAGTGCCGTTCGCCGACCCCGAGGCCCTGCCCAAAGTGGCCATTCTGAGCACAAAGGCATGCGCCGCGTGCCCATGCGCGTGCCCAACCAGCACCAGCAGCAGCAGCAACAGGCACTACGCCAAGAGGTTGGGTGGTATTCGGTGCGAGGGGGGCGGCCTGTTCGAATCCAGACAGCCCCCCCCCCCCCCCTCCAGACCCCCCAAAGTTCTCGAACCCGGCTTTCAGCAATTTGAGATTTTGGGGAAAACTGTTGGCACCGGAAATTTTTTTTTGGCCTCCCGAGGGCAAATCACCTCGATTTGTTTTTTTCCCGATGTTTCTATCCTCAAACTACTCAGAATTTTGTGGAGAATTACCCCCAAAAGTTCTCGGACACGGTCGGGTGTCAATATTCGAACAAGCCGCTCCCCTCGATTCGGGTGGGGACCAGTGCAGCCTGGCCAAAGCGTTTTGCACGAAACGAAACGAAACGAAGCCAGCACATCCCCCTGCCCCTGCCCCTGCCCCTGCCCGTGCAACGTATCATTACCCATGCCTCTGCCCCTGCCCATGCCATGCCCCTGCCCATGCACCTTCCCGTGCACCCACGCCTACGCCCGTACCTACCCGCGCAGGAGAAGTGGTATGCTCTCGAGGAGCGCGCGGCAGACGCCGCGGGGGTGGCCGCGCTCGCGGAAGACTTCTTCGCGAACAAACTCGCGCCCCTAATCAAGTCGCAGCCGCTCACGGAGGCGGGCACGGCCGACGGGTTGACGGTAGTCGTGGGCAAGACCTTCGACGAGGCCGTCGTCCGAAACTGGCAGAAGGACATCCTCCTGGAGTTCTATGCCCCGGCGTGCGGACAGTGCCTCAAGTTCGCGCCCATTTATGAGCAGGTGCTTGCCCCCACAACACCTCCGTTTGCCGCTGTGTTGGATCCGTTCGTGTCAAAGCCGAAGGTCGGAGGGTGTGGCAGTAGGCGCTAGACACCCGAGGGCCTGGGGCAAAAAGGAAGTCTTTTAATGGCCACGGACGCCGAGCGTTATCGGTGTCAAGTGCGCCAGAGCCTCAGCGGAGGCGACGACGGGCGGGATCTCGCGGGCAGTCTGGGCGCGGGGACGCATGCGGCGGTGCGCAATCCGCAGGCAGTGACCGGCATGGGTCTCGGCACACTGAGTGCAGTGCATCGCAGCGGGTCGTGCATCGGCGACGAAACTCTGTAGCGAACGTCTGCGTTCGTGCATTTTCTGAAGTCCAGCCTGTTTCTGGCGATGGTGGCACGCAGCATATCTTGTGTTTTGGTTGATGCGGACGCGCGCGCACTCACTGCGTCACCACAGCATTCCGTTCCGGGCGGGGGTGAGGGGGCCAATAGAGCTGAGGTTGGGGTGCGTCCGGACGGAGGGATCGACTGACTGCGCCCCCAAGAGAAGGGCACCGAAGGTGCCGGACCATCGTTTTGAGGGGAAGGGGCTACGACGACGCCCACCCCCCCCATCAGAGCGATCGCGATGCATTTTGTTGAGGAGCAGGCGGGCGTCCTCCACACACCACGGCACCACCAAACCAACCCGCATGTCTTTGCCTGTCAGTTAGTTCCTTCCACCCCCCCCCCCCCCCATCCGGGACGGCCGACCCCCGGAGTAGTCAAACAGCAGTCAAACAGCACAAGTCATCCGGGGGCCCCGTTGACACAACCAAAACACGTTCGGGCCCACAGAGGGTCAGAATGAGCAGTGGTGAGAGGCCAATAGGCGCCGCCAAAGGCAAACAATCAGATACCGAGGGGGGGGGGGGGGGGGGGGGGCAAGAGAAGAAGGTAGCAAAACGAGGAAAGAAGGGGGGGAACCGGGGGAAACGGCGGGGGGGGGGCAGCCCACAGTTTGTGGGGCAATGCCCCAAGAGGATGTGCAGAAGGCCCGTGTAGACACCAGAAGCATGCGGCTGATGTGCTCAATTCCGCAGAACAGAACTGGGCTGTCAATTATCTTGAGGGTCCTCAGCATTCCATTTGCATCACGGCCTCATCCGCAGCCCCGCCTGCAGTGCTTCCCGAACACCCCCCCCCCCCCCCTGGTCAATGGCACGGGCAACAGCCCCGTCTCCGGGACAGCCGACCCCCGGAGTAGTCAAACAGCACAAGTCATCCGGGGGCTCCGTTGACACAACCAAAACACGTTCGGGCCCAGAGAGGGTCAGAATGAGCAGTGGCGAGAGGCCAATAGGCACCGCCAAAGGCAAACAACCGAATACCGAGGCCTTGTGCCAACCCCCCCCCCCCCCCAGACGAGCGATGCCATGAAAGCCTGCCACACGACCACGGCGCCCACCCGGACGATGGTGGGTGCATCAGCGGCGTGGGCACCGGGGGGAACATCGGGTGAGGCTGGGGGTGCAGCCGGGGGGACGAGCGTTGGTACCAGAGCCTCGTCGCTGTGTCTAACGACAGGGACTTGCCTGTGGGAGTGCTGGGGGCCTCTGGGGGAGACCGCAGGGCGGGGGCGGGGGTTCCTGTTGTGAAGTCACTCACAAAAGCTTTGGGGGGGGGGGGGGGGGGGGGCACGGGGGGTGTTTGGTGGCTGGCTCAGGGGAACTGGGGGGGGGGGGGGGCACTGGCCCATTGCTTGTCCCGGGCCACGGGGCAGCAGTGTTTTCAATAGGTGGGAGTGCGCCCACTGTCCCTCTGCTCACAACCGCTGCGTCGGCCCATATTTCACATTCAGTTCGTCCCATAACCGCGAGGTATGGAGGGCACTCACCACCACTGATACGGGGGAATGCAGGGATGCATTAGAAGGGGAGGGGCCTCAGAGGCGGCCCCAGAAGCGGTCAGGCAGGCGGTTGGAGGCGGTTGTCAAAGCGGTTGGGGGCGGTTACTGTCGGTTATAAATGCCATTGAAGCCGGCACTTGGCGTCAGGGGGACAGTGGCTGGGCATAGGCTGGGCGCCCTGGGGGGGGGGGAGGGGGGCTCCCTCCCTTCCAATGCATTCCTGGGGAGATGTAACACAGGGCCAGGGGGTTCCGGATCACCAGGCGTTACCCACCGCTGTGCAGTTGGCGGAGGAGCTGCAGTCCGTAGACACGGTGGTCGTGGCCAAGATCGATGGGACCGCCAACGACTGGCCCCACAAGCTCTTCCCGGCCCCCAGTTACCCCACGCTGTACCTGGTCCCGGCGCGGGCGTCCGCCAAGAAACGGCCGAAGCCCCTGAAGTACTCGGGGGAACGCACGTACGACGCCCTCCGGGCGTGGCTGCAGGACACCGCCACGCACCCACTTCCGGAGTTTGTGAGGAAGGAGGAGGAGCCCGAGGACTCCGGCGTTGATGATGAGCTTGACGAGCTCTGACGCCCCCCCCTCTGTGCCCCGGCCCAAGGGCTGCGCTTAACGAACCAGCCCTGAAACAAGCAAAACAGGCACTACACGCGGACTTCTCCGTAGGCCCTGACCTTAATGGCAGCGTTGGGCCCTGCGGCGAAGTGCGAGGGGGCGCTCCACAACGGCACTAGGCCCTCAGTGTTTGGCCTTCAGCCAAGTGCCAACGGATGCCGTTGTTAGTCAACCGCCGCCAACCGCTAGCGGTTATCGGCCAAATTGGTTTCGGTTAACACCACCGGCCGGGTAACTCTCGTAGCTCAGTGGTTAGAGGCCTAAAATCGTAGGCGTCTCGCCACGGGTTCGATTCCCGGCCTCCCCCCACTGAATGACAGGCAGGGGAGGTCCCGAGAAGGGTCGTGTTCGGACCCGGACGGGGCGCCCAGCCCCAGTGTCTGAGCAGGCGGCTCAGCGGTCAGCCACCTCGAATCCCGGAATGTCCGAATCCGGCGACCTCCCGATTACCCTCCGCTACGGGAGTGCGTACGTCTATCCCGGGCTGAGCGTGCGACAGGGGACGGCAGGCACAGGGATTCCTTCCACATCGGCATCCGTTGCCCCGCTCACAGCCGACTGGCGGCCGGTGGGCAGTAAGTCGGCAGTGGTGGGCCGGACCTTGAAAGCGGGTGGCGGTTACCCGGTTGGTTGCCCGCCGGCCGGTGCAACAGCGCCGTTGCGGAAGAGTTCGTTCTTCTGCCGTCGGGGACGTTGGCTTGTTCGGGGGGGGGAGGGGGTCCGGCGTAGTGTAGTCCGGCAGTCCTGAGCGCTGGTGGCTTCGCACTACTGCCGCTGCTGGAGAGCCTGCGGAGCGGGGGAGCCGCCGTGGGAGCTGCACCTCCACTGAAGTTATGGCCCAGAGCCCAGGGGCTGCGGGGGGTTTCGGGCGACTGATGATGGGGGCTCCGGATCCTCATCCGAAGGCGGGACTTTTGGAGAGTGAACACCCCCCACCCCCCACCCCTTGTTCCCCCCCCCCCCCCGGGGGGGGGGACCGTCACTTGGCCCATGAACACTAAGAAATGAATAGGAAATCACAGGCGCCAAAGGCGCCGAAGAAAAAGGCCAGTGGGGCACACTAGAATTCAGGTGACGTTGTGTGGTGTGCGTTCCCCCCCCCCCGGAGGTAGGGGGAACCGTCGTCCCTGGGGGAGGGGGGGGCGGGGGGTGGACATGGGGGGGGGGCTATGGGGGTATGGGGGACATATTGACACGTCGCAGTGAACGTGGACCGGGCAGACCCCTCCACCCACACCGTCTCCCGTCGGCCCTGTGCCACGGCTCCTCAGCGCTGAATGACAGGCACATCCACTACGCATAGCCCCCCCCCCCCCCAGCCGCACCCTCGTGCGCCCCCCCGCCTCCCCCCCGCCCCCCCCCCCCCGCAAGGCACTCCGCAGGCTACACCCCCCCCGCCCCCTTCAGCCCCTTCCAGATTCACGGTTTCGGATCGGATTGTCCCCAGGGGCTCTGTTATATATCAGCCGTGCGTCGATGGCGCCTCATATCTACCGCCACCCGTGGGCCTGCCCCACGGGAGCGCCGGTGCAGGAGGACAGACTCCCGAGAGGACGCTGCACGACATCTCCTGCCCAATGCCCTGGGGGTCTGGCGCGGAGGCGCCGAGATGCCTGCGTGTCCCCACGTGCAGTGCCCCTGAGAGGCACATGCCCTTCAATGCACCGCCAATGCCGCAGGAATGGCACAGGGAAGTGCTGGGGGACTGGACGATGCCGCGTGCCATCACCCCACCGCACCCCCAATGACAAGGCTCTCCGTTGAACCACAAAACGCCGGAGGCGCACGGCGCCGTGACGGGCGGCAGATGGAGACGACAGGAAAGACGGTGGCGAGGGACGAGGGGGGCGGAGGGTGAGAACGGGGGGGGGGGGGGGGGGGGCTCAGAGATGAGGAGAGGATGGTCAACTGCTGGGGGCACTTGGGATGGGTCCCGGGAGGGATTCATGAGAACGGCTAAAATCCGTTGGAGGGGCCCCCTTGTGGCCACAGTTTTCATCGTATAATAAAATGAAATTCACCAAAGGCAATTTTTTGGCAATCTTGGGGACTCAATTATGTGGGCAGCAGACCCCCCCCCCCCCAGGGATGCATTAGAAGGGGAGGGACCTCAGAGGCGGTCCCAGAAGCAGTTGGACACGCGGTTGGAGGAGGTTGCCAAAGCGGTTGGGGGCGGTTACTGTCGGTTACAAATGCCAATGAAGCACGCACCGTCCGGGGACAGTCGCAGGGCATAGGCTGCATCCCTGCCCCCGCCCCCCCCCGCCCGAGAGGTGGAGTATGCGGGAGACGGACTTGGGACCTGCAGACAGCGCAGCTCCCCTGGCCCAGTGACCGAGAGTCACTCCTCCTCCTCCTCCTCCTCCTCCTTCCCTGCCCCCCACCGTCCTTTCCTCTGTGCTAATAGTCTTTTGGTCCCGGAATGGAAGGCCTGTACATGGGCACCGTATGGAATGCCCGGGGCAGACCTTTGGGCACTGACCAATGGGACCACCGCCAGTGTGCCCGTGCGGCGGATTTCATTCGTGCGCCCCCACGTCCTCAGAGACATGGTGAAGCAAAGGCGTCCCTTCATGACCCGAGCCGCCGTCCGACCACGTGGCGCTTCTGCTGTGGCTCAGGGAAGCAGAGGAACAAGCGCCACGGGGCAAGTGCACCACATCCCCGAAATCCGACAAAGTGCCGGGACAAACAGTTGTGCGACAAATGCAATGTGGACGGATTCTTTGCCCTCGGTTTCGTGTCGGTTTGCGTGAGTCCCGCTCCTGCGAGAAGAACAAATTGGCAATCCAGCTCGAAGAGCAATACCCGAAAGAAGATACCAAAAGAACCAGTACCACCGACACCACAAGCAAAACAATCCCCTGATTGTGGGAACAATTTTGACAGAAGGTAACTGTTACCATTACAGGGGGGGGCGGGTTCGCCAGGGGAGAATTCCACCTTTAAGAAAGGTGGCGAAATTTTCTCCCGGCGAAATTTTGGTGCAACAGCTCCATCCTCATGACAGCCGCAGGCATTGTGTTTCCCGAGGAGGGCCAGGCACGATTACAAACGCACCTGAGCCAACCGAGATGCATGAATCTGACGATCCGGTAACTGGAGCTGGAGTTGCTGGCTTCTTTTTCAAGGCGTCGATCGCCGGCCAGGGGTTGTGTAGCCACCCGGCCCAATTGTGGGCCACTTCTGATTTTCTTACCCACTCTGAAGCGTTTGGGACCCCCAAGGCAGCAGGGGTGATGTAGCCACCTGGTCCAATTGTGTGCCACTTTTTGTTTTGTCCCCCACTCTGAAGCGTTGGGGACCCCCCAAGCGGGAGGGGTTATGTAGCCGCCCGACCCTCTTTTGCGCCACTTCTGATTTTGTCCCCCCGCCAAGAAGCGTTGTAGACCCCCAAGAGGGCGAGAGTTATGTAGCCACCCTTGGCCATTGGCCCGGGGCACACCTCTCCCTGCACTGCTTACATGCACTGTTCAATTGGCAACAAGAACGCCTCTTCCGCCCTTTTTGTGTGTGCCGGAACAATGTGCTTGTGTTTCACTCCTGAATATCCATACACAGCCCTGGTGTATCGTGACCTATACTCAGTGTCTTTGTGCATACGTCAACGTATTGTTACTGCAGGCAATGTGTTGGGGTGCATGGCCCACGTGGCGCTCTCAGCATCTTGCCACACAAAGGACCGCACGAATGCTGCAAGGCCACAGGAAGTGTATGACGTGCTCTGCCATCTTGGCTTCGAGGGGGGAAGGGGTGGCTGTTGGTGGTCCGGGAGCAAGAGACATGACGCTGCTTTTTCCCTTTGGAGCGAAATGTGGTGGTCTCAGGCCATGCCATGCCGCAACGCCCCATGTAGGCAGAGGGAGTGGGGGTCATGTTGAGAAGATGTTGCTGTTGGTTTTGAGTGGCGGGTGTGCATTTTTCCCGAAAGGTGACTCCATTATACCTTAATCACCCTGCGGCCAGCCATGGCACCCCAAGCATGGTACCCCAATTGTATGCACGGTTATGGCCAATACATTGCCATACGAGACCTAGCCTAGCCATACGTAGCCATACAAAAGCAATGCACAGCTGTGCACAGCTGTATTCAAAGGAAAGACCACGGTATGCAGTTTTTCACATTTGGCTATGACCTTGGGCCTAGGCCTATTTTGTTCACAGTCTTCTGTCATGTGCTCATTCAAATTTGCTATGCGAAGTGTTGTTGCCCCTGATGCACCACAAACACCTCTGATTCAGACAAACTCATATTTTGACAATGTAGAATGGGTTAGAGCTACTTGGAGGAGGCATAATTGGACACAGAAAAGCTACCAAACAACCACCCAAAGTATTAGATCCCGTCACAGAGTTATTAGTTTTCATGCCACTTAACACTCACTTGGACTAGATTACACACCAATGGTGATTCATGATCATAAAATCAAGTGGCTGGGTTTTGTAGGGGTGTTCCACCCACCATGCGGTTTCCCACCATAGACCTGTTGTTGGGATGAAATCATGCTACACTGAGTCATCTCAAGGCAACATGTGCACGCACTCACCATGGATCACTCTGACCGAATACCGGATCACGCTGTTATTCTCATCCTGTACTTCAACAGTAACTCTAGCCAATTCAAAGCTTAGGAGAAGCTTAAGTAGTGAGCTTCCACAAATGAGCACATTGTGTGGTTGACAACAAATGTAGTACCTCAAAGGGACGTAGTAGCACTGAAAGTCTACACAAATCATGCATGGTCTTCCTTATCCAAAAGCCACCAAAGGATTGTACAAAATAGCATTGATGCAATGTTGCACAATTACAGCCATTTCGGCATTTACAGTCAGCACACTTGTGCCTATTGTGGTTCATTTGGAATAGTTGCCCATGGCCATTGCCAGCCTTGGGCTTGAGGGCTTTGGCGGTGCATTGGCTTTGACTTGGGTACGATGGAGGAGATCATGGCTATGGAGATGGGCTGCACATGGCAAAGATGTGCAAGTGTGCTCCACCAGCTTTGCTAAGCATCCGGGGGGGGGGTCCCTTCATTTACTCAATGACCGCAAAAATGATCTCCGCGCTTTGAAGGGCCCTTCATGGCATTGCGTACACAAAGCCCGCTTGCTTCACTCCTCGTGATTTTGCCTAGCCTTTTTAGCCCCCTTTTGACGAAGTGGAAGGCAGCCCACCCTCCACAGCAGTTTTCTTGCCAGCTTTGTGCAGCCAGCCTCAACGCACCAGGCACAACTGCGAATATCCAATCGACGCCCTCACCAAGTAGCATTTGGTGTAGCCAACTAAACGAACCACTACACTTGCCGAAACTTAGATAGCATGGTAATGGTGATTTATGCAATCAGCCAATTCCAGTGTGGTTTCTCCTTATGGAAGATGTATGATTGCACACTACTGCCCTTCGCACCAATTGCGTTTTTCTGCATGTTTGTCAATGCTGCCCTTAGTGATTACTGCAGGTGAGAATCGAAGTCAGATGGCACAGTCTATGTTTTTGTGTTTGTTATGTGTCATAGATGCCCCCTCCTTATCATCTCTGTCTTGCTGAAAAGGAATTACCCGTAGCATCCAACCTATGATGAATATCTAGCAGCATCAAGCGACGGGGCCAAAATCGGGAGCATGTGAATTTTGGGAAAGGCCTAGTACGGTTCTCACATGATGAGCAAAGCCTGGGCAGACAGGGATTATTGCCCACCCACAGGTAAACTGCGCAAATATGTGATACAAAGAAATGCATTCTTTTAGTCAGCATTGTGGGTGAGTGGTTGGATGCTGGGATTGCGCATGGAAGACACGTGCAGTACAACAAGTCACACTAGCAGGACAAGGAAACGCAGGTGAATCAGGAGGTGAAGTCAGCAATCTTCTTGCATGTCATGTGGCACCAAAGTTGGAATGCGATGTGGCATTGAAACAAGCGCTGTTGGAGCATGTTGTGCTTGCTTCAGCAGCTAGAGAGAATAATGCTGAGAGACATTCCAGGTACAACGGATGAGTGGGCACAATGGCGAGCATTTGGATGAAGCTCCCCTTGCCTTGCCACACACATGCTCTATTGCCATGACCCATTAGCACCAGGGAGACTAATAGTGGGAAAGGAAACTCTGGTGTGGAAACCAGTGTCTCATGGGGCAACCAGTTCTGTGACACATCATGTTGACAGTACACACCATGCTGGGCCTGCATTGGTTTTAAGGGCAAGTTTGCTTAGTGCGACCATTTGCCTGCTTCTCGTACCCTCCGCTTTCAGTCTCAACATGTTGTCTTGCCCTGGACGCGTATGTGGGTCACGCATGACCCCAGAGGAGAAGCGGATGGCGGCCATCGAGAAATCCCTGAACAAGGTCGGGGGTGTTGATGCTGCCCTTGAGCTGTTGGTTGAGTACCACAGCTTGGAGGGCACGGATGCAGCCCTGGCACAAGCCTTTGAGGCCCTGGGAGGTATTGCCCGTGACATGCTATTGCGCAGTGTAGGGGCACCAAAACTCCGTAAGATGTGCATGTGGGCGAAGAAGCCTTTGAGGGCCACAGTGCAGCGCTTGGGCAATCACTCATGACAATCCTGGCGCTGGATTACACGGCCCGCCTACTGCCTGTGATGAGTTGTCCTGTGGTGTGATGCGTTTTGCGGTGGTGTACTGTCGTGTGCTGCCGGGTGCTGTGGTGTACTAAAGTGCCCCGTGCGATGTTGCAGTGTTCCTTGGTGTGTTGTCGTGTGCCTTTGTCGATTGGCGGTTGTATATATTGGTCAGTCTTGTCCCGTGTGTACATGTGCAAAGGCAAACACATGTCTATGTTGGGCCGTGCTTGTGCAATGGTGGTCCAATGTCTATGTCCCGGAGACGCTATGAACTCAGACACGCATTTGCACCCAAACATTACCTGTGTATGTGGGACGTTGATTTGTTTGTATCTCAGTCGACAGCGATTTGCACAAAGACTCCGAAGACGACAGCAGCGATAGCGAAAAGGATAGCGACACAGAGGACAACAAGGATGATCTTAACGGGACAGATACCAGGGGCTGGGGCTCGAGCAGCGGCAGGGGCTCGAGCAGGGGCAAACAGAAGAACAAGGGTCGGTCAAGTTGGGAGGCTTTTCAAGAAGCAAGAGCAGCACTCAGGAAGCAGAGATCCAAATCCCGATCCCGATCCCGATCCCGATCCCGGTCCCGATCCCGCGGCTCCCGTTCTAAGTCGTGGCAAAAGGAACTGAAAAAGCTGTCCAACAAGCAGAAGCATTCCGCGAGGCGTGGGAGGAGTGGGAGGCATGGCCGCAGGTCCAGGAACAAGCCATCCATGGAGCCATCAGTCCCTCCTCAGGACACTACACCAATGACCATGCCCATGACCCCGGGTTCCACCGGTGCTCCATTGGGCGACATGTCAGGCACGCCCACCGGGGCACCATTCGGCGACATGCTCAACGCATACGCCAACGGGGCACCATCGGGTGACATGTTGGGCATGCTCAACTCATATGCCAATGCCACCGGGGCACCATCGGGTGACATGTTGGGCATGCTCAACTCATATGCCAATGCCACCGGGGCACCATCATGGGCCAGCATTATCGGCATGCCCAACCCATACGAGACCAGTGCACCAATGGCCACTACCAGTGCCCCGTAGGGCTACAGATGCTCACAGATGCCCAAGGTGTGTTGCGCCGCACAGTGGGACGCATGATGCTCTGATTTGGGCCAGAACCTCCAATCCCAGCACTGGGGCTGGTAGGCTGTGGTTCTGACCATGTTTGTGTATTGTTCTGGCTCTTGGGTTGGGGAATGGGTCATAAATTACAGGTGGAGTGTCATTTCCGAATGCAATTCCGTAATGCTATGCCAGTGGGTTCTGTCCTTTGTCCCTTCTAGATGCCGTGATGTCTCCCGTCGAGTTTATGCCTCCACATGGCATTGTTTGCCCTGCCCCCTGCCCGCCGTTTGAGAAACGCAAGGAGAATGCAACACCCCACCACTGAGCCCTAGCAATGGCCTGGATCAACAAGCAGGTCACACGGAAGACATAGCAATGGACGTCAACCCTCGTGCACCCCCGCCCCCAGCCCTTTGGGGGACTTTGCTGAGCAGGGGACACGTAGCGGACTGAGGTGGCGATGAAGGCCGTGTGAGGGAACAAAGTGGGGGGGTCCACAACCGACCCTTTGAGGCCCTCTAGGGGGCTATCCCTGAAAAGTCAAACCAGTGCGTACATCGGAAGTACAGCGGCCACACTTACTCAGCTTTCCGGCAACCCCCCAACCCACCCCCCTGGGCAGGTTTCCAAACATGCATTGTGAACGGGTTGCTTTGCAGGATGACCTGGTGTCCACTGTGTTGGTTTGCTGGATCCATGTTGAAACATTTGATCATGACAGTCTCATGGTATTCCCATTGATCGCCACGCCTGTCAACGCTCTCATGCAATGGACGCCCGTTGGGGCCCGAATCTGCAATTGTGAGTGGTGGGATAGACATTACACCCTCACTCACAACACCAACCCCACCCCCCCTTTCCCACACACTCTCAGCTCCCCTCATACACATGTCCCCAGAACCACACACAGGCTGGGCGCTCGCCTGCACAAAACACAACCAAGTGCGGTAAAGCGGAAGTGTCAAATGGCAAACATATTCCACATTTGTGCTTTAACCCCACCCACCCCCTTCGTGCCAGGGGGCTACCAATCAGGAGTGCACGCTTAGGGACCAACGGAGAAGGCCTAGGCGATGCCCGGCAGAAGATATGGCGACGGGCAGAGGTAGAGGAGGTTCGTCGCACCTGCCACAACCGGCGGCTGACACCAACGACCCCCAACCTCTTTTGCGCTTTTTGGTGTGTTTGATGAATCAAAATCAAACTCTCCCGGTCCACCAATACGCGCACTGCATGGCCTGACCTTTGTTATCGCCACAAATCGTACCGAAAATTGTGTGCGCTTTTGCAGGATGCAGTCAGGGGATGCCTACGGCTCGCACGCAAGCAGACGTCATCATAGACATGGGCCAAGTTGAAGGCCAACCGTGGGTTCGGTAGGATTGCCTTTTCCTCAGAGCTCCTCCTTCCTTCTCTGTTGACCCTCCTAACCCCATGTTGTGCTGCAGCAGGCTCTCAACCCCCCCTGATTGCTTGCCCTTGCTGCATCAGACCCCTATATGGTAAGGACGTATAGATGCACCTTTGTGGATTTGCGTTGGTGCAATCTAAGTCACAACAGCCTGTCAAAGGACCTGCTTTGGGGCTGCCACCAGCACAGAGGCATGCTGGCTGGTGGGCACACCGGCTTCCACTAGTTGGAACGGGTCTTTAGGCCCATCTTGCTAGAGCACAAGGGTCCTGTATTGACATGAGCTTATAAAACCCATTTATATCAGACATGCCATCATTGCCTACCCTCTGCACTATGGTGGTGACGACCTGTGTGATAAGTGAGGCATGTGCTGGACGCAGCTGGTACTTGTTGTACTTACTGAGGAGGGGTGGGTGGAAGGCAAAGGGCCCTGCACTTTCGCTCTGGGACCATTGCCTGCCCCAAGACATGTTAATTCTTCATTGCTGCGCAAATTATTTCCTGCGGATGTGCAGAAATAGTGAATGCTGATCTGCACACAAGAAACCATGGCTCTTGTGCGGTGAATACCGGCATCCCCTGCTTGGAAATTGCCATTGCTTTTTTTGTCTTTGTAAAGTAGCGGCACGTCTGATTCGTATACTTGCTGCAGCACCAGTGGCAGGACTCATTGTCATCATTCCTGTTGGTGCTGTAGATCGACGACGTGTGCCCTTGGCCATTGGCCCGGGGCACACGCCTCCCTGCACTGCTTACATGCACTGTTCAATGAACAACAAGAACGCCTCTTCCGCCTTTTTGTGTGCGCTGGAACAATGTGCTTGTGTTTCACTCCTGAATATCCATTCACAGCCCTGGTGTATCGTTACAGATACGCAGTGTCTTTGTGGATACGTCAACGTATTGTTACTGCAGCCAATATGTTGGGGTGCATGGCCCACGTGGCGCTCTCAGCATCTGGCCACACAAAGGACCGCACGAATGCTGCAAGGCCACAGGAAGTGTATGACGTGCTCTGCCATCTAGGCTTCAAGGGGGGAAGGGGGGGGCTGTTGGTGGTTCAGGAGCAAGAGGCACGACCCTGCTTTTTCCCTTTGGAGCGAAATGTGGTGGTCTCAGGCCGTGCCATGCTGCAACGTCCCATGCAGAGGGAGTGGGGGTCATGTTGAGAAGATGTTGCTGTTGTTTTTGAGTGGCAGGTGTGCATTTTTCCCGAAACGTGATTCGATTGAACCTTAATCACCCTGCGGGCATTCTAATGCCCCCCCCCCCTCCATTTTCAGAAGGAAGAAACATGCCCACCACCACCAATGGAAGCGGGGAGGTATGGTGCATGGCACCCCAAGTATGGTACCCCAAGTATTTGCAAGGTTATGGCCACTACATTGCTATAGCAAGCCTAGGCTAGCCATACACAGCAATAGATAAGCATCGAGCCTCGCGGTATTCAGCTGTATGCAAAGAAGAGATGGTTGTACGGAGTTGTTCACATTTGGCTATGACCATGGGCCCAAGCCTGTTTTGTGCACAGTCATCTGCCATGTGCTCATTCAAATTTGCTATGCGAAGTGTTTCTGCCCCCGCATTTCTGAGGTTTCAGATCTTGCATATCCCTCAGTATGGCAACAGCTTTATGGAGAACACCATGCACCTAATGCTCAAAGCTGTGGGGTCAATGTGAAACAGCTCACCTGTAAGGCTGCGCACACCTTTTTTGACTTCAAGTGAAATCTTTGGATCGGAATATACGCCCCATCAGACAGATTCGCAGGGTGCAATGGCCTAGCCAGCATTTGACGCTCTTGTTGGCGGCGGTGGTGCACCATCTGGGGTGCAATGAGGTAAGGTGAAGAGAGTGTCCACACTAGCCCCCCCCCCCTATCCAAGCTATAGCCAGATACCAAAAAAAACACGGTCCTGACAGGCGGGGCAGACTGTAGTTTGCATGCAGCCCATAACATGGTGAGCCATGTCATCGGGGGAACATCAGCAGCAGAACCAGCTTAGTGTATGGAAATGGTGCAACCGACCACTCATTTGCCTTGGGTGCAAATTTTCAAAATTGCACCAAATGCAAGAAAAGACTGCTTCTGAGGGTGTGTTTTAATGTTGACTTGCTTTGGGGGGAGCATTAGTGCGCCGGGCGCGCACCGGGGCATCTTTTTCTGACCATTCCTCACTTGTGCCTGTTGTTGCCCCCCCGCACCAAACAATCTGGAGAACCTCCTCGCCGTGCCTAAGAATCTGGCCCATCCTTTGCACCCAGTTTATGACAATGGCAAGGGTGGTGGTTGGAAGTGGTGGAGTGACATTTTGTATTGTTGAATTCTCATATTTTGGCTTATGCAAGGTGCCCTGCAGGGAAGGTTTGCAGTCTAGTGCGCTACTTGGGGGACTTCCCCAGGTGAGGGTAAATTTGGGGCTAGAGATAAGATACTTAATACAAAGGCAGTGCGCCGGGCAAACATTCCCCCTTGGGTACCAACAAACTACAATCCCTGCAGGCAGCGTGACTCAAACAACGCGTAGTTTGACCATAAGAAGGATAGTGGTCATTTCCAGGCATCTCTGCCCCAAAATAGAGTGAAACAGTAGCACAAGGGCTGCAACTGGGTCGATGGACACTTAGGAAGACCGCAATATGACGCCAACGCCAGAAGATCCCATCACCCCTCGCTTCGTCAGACTGAGTCCACTTCCTGGGTCTAGAAGATATTGAAGCAGAGGGTAGAGAGACCGATGTTGTTGGCTTGTTGGGGTCAGCATGTTCTCTTCTCAAAAGCAAATAGCTGACCCTGGTGCTCCCTGGCAGACTCGCAGGGCTATAACCTGCAGACCACAGTACACACCACACCACACCACATCACACCACACCACACCACACCACACCACACCACACCACACCACACCACACCACACCACACCACACCACACCACATCACACCACACCACACCACACCACACCACACCACACCACACCACACCACACCACACCACACCACACCACACCACATCACACCACACCACACCACACCCCACCTGCAGGGAATGGTAGTTCCCATCGGCCCGGGCCTTCCAGCTTGGGGGACAGAGGGTCCTGCCTAGGCGGCGGCCGGTTCCTAGGGGGTGCCTGCAGGGGGCGGTAGTCTGCAGCGGCGCGTGCCCGCCGGCGGGGGGGGGGGGGGCAGAGGCCCCGCCCGGCCGCTAAGTCCACTTTTTCTTCAGACCGACCCATGCCTTGGGGATCGCCCCTGACCAAGCCCTTTTCATGTTCTGGATATATGCACTAGGCATTCTTTTGGTGTTGCTGGTCGTCTACTCACTGCTACTGATTGCAAACGGCCATGAAACTCAGGGGGCATCTTTGAAGTTGACGTTTTCGCCTCTACTGAGCCTTGTGTTGTCATGCTACATAACACTGGTTGCTGGGCTGCTAGCGCTGGTGAACAATGGACCCTCCGAAACACGGTGCTAGACACCACATGCCTCCTCTGTGGGGCACAGCCAGAAACGGCACCCAACCTTTGGGCCTGCTCGGCCCAGTCCAACGAGTGGGGACCGGCTCGCCGGCGACTCGCGGAGTGGGTAGACTAGAAGGTGGGGAGTCGGGCCGTGTCGGTCCGCAACCAACTGTGGGAGCCGGTTGTTGTGGAACAGTGGGCGGTAGCAATGCGCACCCCCTCCATGCAGCAGGCCTACATGGAGTGCTTTGGGCCCCATACACTGGGGATTGAGTTCATACGCCACGTCAACGAGGATTCCATCAGAGTCTGGTACGTCCACGCCAAGGCGCGTGCCAAGTTGCTGAAGGCCCGCCATCATTCACGCCATCACGTACGCCATCATACACGCCATCAAGTCCACCATCGCGCACGCCATCAAGTACACCATCAAGCGCACCATCAAGGACGCCATCATGTACGCCCTCGAGCACACCATCAAGCACACCATCAAGCACACCATCGACCACGCCAAAGGGCACACTAACAAGCACGCCATCAAGTACACCATCGAGCACGCCATCAAGCACGTCATCAAGCACGCTATCAAGCACGCCACCACGTACACCGTCAAGCACGCCATCGAGCACGCCATCGACCACGCCATCACGTACACCATCAAACACGCCATCAAGTTCACCATCACGCACGCCATCAAGTACACCATCAAGCACACCATAGAGAATGCCATCATGCATGCCCTCGAGCACACCATCAAGCACACCAGCAAGCACACCATCGACCATTCCATGGGGCACGCTACCAAGCACGCCATCAAGTACACCATCGAACACGCCAGCGAGCGCGTCATCGAGCACGCTATCACGCACGCCATCAAGTACGCCATCGAACACGCCATCGAGCGCGTCATCGAGCACACTACCAAGCACGCCATCAAGTACACCATCGAGCACGCCATCGAGCACGCCATCAATCGCGCCATCACGTACACCGTCAAGCACGCCATCAAGTACACCATCGCGCACTCCATCAAGTACACCATCAAGCACACCATCAAGGACGCCATCATGCACGCCCTCGAGCACACCATCAAGCAAACCATCAAGCGCACCGTCGACCCTGCCATGTGAGGGATGCCCTGCCTTGGTGCAGGATGCCCTGCCACGTGCGGGATGCCCTGCCTGGTGTGGGATGCCTTGCCTAGTGCAGGATGCCCACCCTTCCTCCCTCCGCCCATCCAGCCCTACAACAGGCCCATAACCCTATCCAGCCCCCCCTCCCTCCGCCCATCCGGCCTGGAAACCAGCCCGCAACCCTAACTAGCCCTCTCTCCCTCCCCCTATCCTGCCCTCAAACCGGCACACAGCGCAAACCAGCGCTCCCCCCCCCCTCAGCCCTTCCAGCCCAAAAACAAGCCCATAACCCAACCTGAGCTCTCTCAGCACTAGCACAGCACAACACACAGCACATCGCAGCACACACCACAACACAGCAAAGCACAACACAGCACAGCACAACACAGCGCGGCGCAGGATGCCCACCCTCCCACCCTCTCCCCCTCCAGCCCTGAACGCAGGAGCCCGGGCGCGAAACCGAGGAGACTCCAGTGCGGGGTCTTCGTGGCAGGCGTCCAGGTGTGTGGGTAAAGAGGGCCCCGGAGGGAAGACATGACGGATGTGAGGGGCCCCCGCCCTAGCAGAGATGGCCCCCCATTGGCCTTACAGGAGACTCCGAACACCCCCTGGGCTGGGCTCCCCGTCCCCCCCAGGCCGGTGCGCCCGGTTCTCTAAAGCAGATGGCCCCCCATTGGCCTTACAGGAGACTCCGAACACCCCCTGGGCTGGGCTCCCCGTCCCCCCCAGGCAGGTGCGCCCGGTTCTCTAAAGAAGATGGCCCCCCGTTGGCCTGGCAGGAGACTCCGAACACCCCCTGGGCTGGGCTCCCCGTCCCCCCCAGGCCGGTGCGCCCGGTTCTCTGAAGCAGATGGCCCCCCATTGGCCTTACAGGAGACTCCGACCACCCCCTGGGCTGGGCTCCCTGTCCCCCCCAGGCCGGTGCGCCCGGTTCTCTGAAGCAGATGGCCCCCCATTGGCCTTACAGGAGACTCCGAACACCCCCTGGGCTGGGCTCCCCGTCCCCCCCAGGCCGGACGCCATCATGCACGCCCTCGAGCACACCATCAAGCGAACCATCAAGCACACCGTCAACCCTGCCATGTGCGGGATGCCCTGCCTGGTGCGGGATGCCCTGCCACGTGCGGGATGCCCTACCTGGTGTGGGATGCCTTGCCTAGTGCAGGATGCCCACCTTTCCTCCCTCCGCCCATCCAGCCCTACAACACGCCCATAACCCTATCCAGCCCCCCCTCCCTCCGCCCATCCGGCCTAGAAACCAGCCCGCAACCCTGACTTGCCCTCTCTCCCTCCCCCTATCCTGCCCTCAAACCGGCACACAGCGCAAACCAGCGCCCCCCCCCCCTCAGCCCTTCCAGCCCAAAAACAAGCCCATAACCCAACCTGAGCTCTCTCGGCACTAGCACAGCACAACACACAACACATCGCAGCACACCCCACAACACAGCGAAGCACGACACAGCACAGCACAGCACAGCACGGCGCAGGATGCCCACCCTCCCACCCTCTCCCCCTCCAGCCCTGAAACAAGCCCGTGACCCTATCCAACCTTCCCTCCCTCCGGCCCTCTGATAGTCCGACCACCCCCTGGGCAGGACTCCCTGTACCCCCCGGGCCGGTGTGCCCGGCTCTACGACGATGCCGCCTCCCCATGGGCCCTGAAGAATACTCCGACCACCCCCTGGGCTGGACTCCCCGTCCCCCCAGGCTGGTGTGCAAAGCATTGCAGGAGGTCCACTGCCCACTGCCCCCAGGGCAGTGAGGCAGTGCATTGCAGGGGTTCGACTACCCACTGCCCCCAGGCAGTGCGGCACTGTATTGCAGGAGTTGCACTGCCCACTGCCCCCAGGGCAGTGCGGCAGTGTATGGCAGGAGTTCCACTGCCCACTGCCCCAGGGCAGTGAGGCAGTGCGTTGCAGGAGTTCCACTGCCCACTGCCCCCAGGCAGTGAGGCAGTGTATAGCAGGAGTTCCACTGCCCACTGCCCCCAGGGCAGAGGGGCAGTGCATTGCAGGAGTTCCACTGCCCACTGCCCCCAGGCAGTGGGGCAGTGCATTGAAGGAGGTCCACTGCCCACTGCCCCCCGGCAGTGAGGCAGTGTGTTGCAGGAGGTCCACTGCCCACTGCGCCCAGGCAGTGGTGCAGTGCATTGAAGGAGGTCCACTGCCCACTGCGCCCAGGCAGAGAGCAACAGTGCAGCAGGGCACACACAGTGCAGTGTGGTGCAGAGCACCAAGCAGTGCGGCACCACACAGAAGGCACTGGTGGTGCAGCGCGGCACGCAGGGTGCAGTGGGCAAATGAGACCCTGTGTGACAGCGCGCAGGCGTCGGCAAGGCAGTGTCGGCCAAGTGCGAGAGTGCACTGGTCCGGCTATGCCACAACACACTTGCACACAGCGCGCACACAACACACACAGCCCAGCCCGTTTACCTGTACCCGTGGGTAGACATCCCGGCCTTTGCCCTTTGGTAACAGCGCCTTCGGCACACCACACCACACCACACCACACCACACCACATCACACCACACCACACCACACCCCACCTGCAGGGAATGGTAGTTCCCATCGGCCCGGGCCTTCCAGCTTGGGGGACAGAGGGTCCTGCCTAGGCGGCGGCCGGTTCCTAGGGGGTGCCTGCAGGGGGCGGTAGTCTGCAGCGGCGCGTGCCCGCCGGCGGGGGGGGGGGGGGCAGAGGCCCCGCCCGGCCGCTAAGTCCACTTTTTCTTCAGACCGACCCATGCCTTGGGGATCGCCCCTGACCAAGCCCTTTTCATGTTCTGGATATATGCACTAGGCATTCTTTTGGTGTTGCTGGTCGTCTACTCACTGCTACTGATTGCAAACGGCCATGAAACTCAGGGGGCATCTTTGAAGTTGACGTTTTCGCCTCTACTGAGCCTTGTGTTGTCATGCTACATAACACTGGTTGCTGGGCTGCTAGCGCTGGTGAACAATGGACCCTCCGAAACACGGTGCTAGACACCACATGCCTCCTCTGTGGGGCACAGCCAGAAACGGCACCCAACCTTTGGGCCTGCTCGGCCCAGTCCAACGAGTGGGGACCGGCTCGCCGGCGACTCGCGGAGTGGGTAGACTAGAAGGTGGGGAGTCGGGCCGTGTCGGTCCGCAACCAACTGTGGGAGCCGGTTGTTGTGGAACAGTGGGCGGTAGCAATGCGCACCCCCTCCATGCAGCAGGCCTACATGGAGTGCTTTGGGCCCCATACACTGGGGATTGAGTTCATACGCCACGTCAACGAGGATTCCATCAGAGTCTGGTACGTCCACGCCAAGGCGCGTGCCAAGTTGCTGAAGGCCCGCCTGGGCCCGAAGAGCACGATGGCGTGGGTGTTGCAGGACCTACGCCTCCACCAGCAGGCGGAGAGAGAGGGAGTGCGGCGGGAGCTTCTGGGCTGATGGCAGTCGCCTGGTGGGTGACCCCCAGGTTTCCCCTACTTCCCTCTTTCCGCCGAAATACACACACCCACACACAGCGCGCGCACTATACACACAGCCCTCCCGATTACCTGTACCTGTGGGTAGACATCCCGGCCATTGCCTTCTGCTAACAGCGCCTTCGGCACACCACACCACACCCCACCACACCGCACTGCACCGCACCACACCACACCATGCCATGCCATGCCACCCCATACCACTTTCTGAGTGTCCACTTTTTGTTCAGACCGACCCATGCCTTGGGGATAGCCCCTGACCAAGCCCTTTTCATGTTCTGGATATATGCACTGGGCATTCTTTTGGTGCTGCTGGTCGTCTACTCACTGCTACTGATTGCAATCGGCCATGAAACTGAGGGGGCATCTGTGAAGTTGACGTTTTCGCCTCTACTGAGCCTTGTGTTGTCATGCTACATAACACTGGTCGCTGGGCTGCTGGCGCTGGTGAACAATGGCACGGACAGAGCCCCTGACCTTCACACCAACAAGCCTCATGTGTTGTATGTTGTGGTGGAGGCAAGCAGCTGGATCACACTCCTGGCCGGGTTCATCATCGACAGGTTGGGCACGCACGTATGTGCGGCTTTGGCTGCTTTGATCATAGCCGTGGGCGTCTTCCTCCTCCATCTTTCAGAGGAAGGGCTCGTGGAAGCCGATGCCGTGTTGATCCCGATCGCTGCGTGTCTGGGTCAGGGGCTGCGGATCTGCCTTTTGCTGGCTCTGAGCGTGTCGCTGTACAACTTCCCAGACCATCCGGGACGTGTAATGAGCCTTTACGGAGGAATGCTGGGCTTGGGCACTCTGGCGCACGGCAGGGTCTTGAAGGAGGCCTTTGACGATGATCTGGCGCTATATTGTACTTATTTGGGCGCCTTGAACGCGTTTCTGTGCCTCGTGATGGGGTATTTCAGCCAACGAATAGACGAGCTGCACTGGCGGTGGTTACTTTCGGTTGGGTCCTTCGCCGACCGCTGTGGCCGGAGTATGCGATGGATCTTTTGGGGGGTCTTCTGCGGCGTCGCGTGGCTGGTCGCCGCCGACGGCTTTGAGCTTTTCACCGGCGCACGGCTGCGAGGGCATACGGTTTTGTGGGCGATTGCGGGCGTTGTTGCGTCGCTCATGGCGGCGCCATTGTACGCGGGGAACGTCTGGCGGCGCGGCAAAGCGGACGCCCGGATGGCGGAGAACTCCAGTCTGGTGGTCGCCCGCGGCGAGCGGGTGCGGCCCCGGGCGCCCCGCGCAAAGGCCGATGTCAAACGGGGGGGACTGCGGCTGTCGCAGGCGCTCTGCACCGCCGCGTTTTGGCTGCTGCTGGGCGCCCATTTCTGCGGCATCGCCGGGCCGACGGTGTACCTCGCCAACCTCCGGCCCCTGACCGTGGCCCTTGCGGACCTGCAGCCGATGAGTGAACTGGCCGACGACTGGGGCCTTGAGTTCAGTCGCCTGCTGTTCCTGTTCTACGCCGCCAACGCGGCCCTGCGGGTCACCGCCGGGGCCCTCCTGGACGCCCGCCCTCGCCTCGCGTGCCGCGCGCTCTGCGCCTGCGCCCTCCTCGGCGCGCTGCTGCTGGTGCGGCTCGGCTCGGGCCTCCCGAGCCCCCCGAGGGTTCGGTGGGCGATGGCCGCGCTCTTCGGGGCGTGCTACGGCCTGCAGGGCACGGTCGTGCCGGTGATGTGCGCGGAGCTCTACGGGCTGGCCCACTGGGCCGCGGTGTACGGGGCGCTGAACACGGGCGCCGCGCTGTCCGCCGTGGGCCTCGCGGTGATCGGGGGCGAGTGCGCGGGCGACTTTCTCGAGCACCACGGCGCGTCGGAGTGGGTGATCGACCCGCGCAGCGGGCACAGGTACTGCGTCGGGTGGTCGTGCTACGGCCCCCTGCTGATGGCCCTCGCCGTGCTGTCAGGCTTCGGCTGCCTCCTCGCGTTCGCCCTGCTCAACACGTACACGCCGTACCGCCGGACCCTGTCCTTTGAGGAGCGTGTGCAGGGCATCATGGAGGGCGATGAGTATGAGAGGCACATGCCGACGCCGGCCTCCATGGAGGCCTACAGCCTCGTGCCGTGCAACCCGCCCGCAGCCTCCGCCCAGGCGGCGCCCTCGGACTCGTCCGAGGACGAGTGGGATCGGCACGTGACGTAGCGTCCGGGTGTTGGGGAGGGGGCGGTACGGGACCTGCATCGGCGAAATGAGGCCCCCCGTCCCGGCCTTACCGACGCCTGGATGGGCCGTTTCGGGTGGTTGCCAAAGGAAGCCAAACAATCAGGAACGGCACGTGTGGAGGCTGGCACACCGGGCCCAGTTTTTTTGGTGCACTTTTGCCCCCGTGTGGAACGTGATGGCAGCGCGTCCTGCCTGCACGACATCCGACTTCGATGCTTTTCCTGCTGATTGAGGGCAGGGGGGCGCGGGGCGATCTAGTGCGGGACAAATCCTGTCAGGACACATTGGGTACGGGGATTCGTGGCACAAGCTGCCCCGTAAGTTCAAAGGGTCCGCGCCAGTGGTGTGGTACCGCAAAGGCAGGAGCGACATCTCGAGGGAAATGTCCAACTCCGCTCAGCAGAACGCTGGGCACAGTCAGTAATTCGGACCTCAGCATACTGCCCACATCACATCATTTCCCTGCGTCATGCCCCCCTTCAAGAGTGAGAGCGCACCTTTGATCAGTGTCTCCGGTGCAGATTTTGTCCCGTGCTATGACCCCCCTCCGCACTTCACCCCTCCCCTGTAGGCGGTGCCGCGGTTGAATATTTCTCATCTCAAGTATGCCGTAGTGCAAATAGCGCTGGACAATCCCTGTGAGGCATCTGCCACATTCTGCAGGACAGTGCGTTGGTACACGACAAACAGAATGGGACACGAGTGAGAGTGAGCGTGGGATAGAGAGGGGGGGCGGGGGGCTGAAGCAGGGGGGAAAATGGCCAGTTACCACACTGCCCACTTGCTCGTAGGCCCACGATGCCCTTTCGCTGGTGACTGGCCGATGCCCCATCCACCCACCCTCCGGAATCACTCCCCTGCGCTTGCCTCGTGCAAGACGTAGCTGGCAGAGAGGAGTTGAGGGGGGGGCACCACAGAGACGCAGGGGTTTCCGAAGGGACGCCCCAAAGGCATGACGTCGTTGTGTCTTCCCAGGCGACAGAGTTTTACATCCAGGCAACTGTAGCCATGGCCTGTGCGGAGCGCCTGTCCTCGTTTGACAGTATTGAGAGCGAAGAGGCCGGTGCGATGTACCAGGCCCCACCCGATGACTGGCCTTCGGCGGGTGCAATCCAGTTGAGCGATTTGAAAGCAAGATACCGCACCAACACACCGCTGGTGCTGCAGGGCATCAACATCGAAATCAAGCCTGGAGAGAAGATTGGCTTTGTTGGTCGGACTGGTAGCGGCAAGTCTTCAATGCTGTTAGCATTGTACCGCATGCTACTGTGAGTGGAGTTCGGAGACTGGGGCTAGACTGAGCCCTGTGACGCCTAAGATCGTTTCTTGTGGCCAAGCCCCGCCTCCTCGTCCAAGCCACACAACCTGTCAGGATTCTACGTTTCTGCTTCCCCAATCCGTTCATTCTGTAGCCACCGTAGTTTGGTGGTGCCCGGCCGTAGCTTGGACACTGGCTCATACAGTGGACAGTAGGCGGTGAAGGCCGTGGGGAGCAGGCGCGGCTGGAGCCTAATGCGGACATTGCAACCGGACCCATTGCAGCCGTAGCTTGGACAACGGAGGGGGTCCTGATGCCGGGCGCATCTTGACGTTGGGCAGCACATGGTCACATATGGGCCTCTGGCCGGGTGATTCCTGTACGGCCGCCCGATCTGCTCTGCCAGACCTCAGGCGATGTCCCGCATGTCTGGATCAGAGTGGATGTCTTCCGGCGTCTGGTACCCCCCCCTCGCAACGACCCCCCGCTGGTCAACCGGCGAAGCACTGCTGGCCGTTGGGCAAGGGAATGGGTGGGCACCCGGTTTTTGGTGATGGAGGCGGACTCCTTCCTTTCTCGGTTTGACCGGATCCTCGTGAGCCCTCTTCACAAGCCTTGTGGCCTGCAGTACCACTCATTTGGACTTGTGCCAGTCGTTTTTGGAGGTGTCATTCTTGCGATGCGATGCCAACATGCCACATGCGCTCCCATTGTGAGGCGCCTCCAAGGCCAAGTACGCCCCAGGCAGACAGCCGGGAGGAGGGGCCAAGCAGCAGCAGGATGTTGTGCAGGCCTGGGGTATGCGGGGTCCAGGAACAGGGGAATATCGCACAGACTACTGCTTTGAAGGAAGGAGACGGACCACAGCAACTCAATCCCCCTTTGCGGAAACAAACTCTGCCACTGGTAAGGCGGGTTGTCACCAAAGCTGAAACACCCGCCGCAGTAGCAACAGGTTTGGGAACGGTGTGCGAGTGGAAAAAGACACTGTTTTCCCACAAGAACAATATGCCAAGGTCTAAGGACTCCAGATCGGGCTGCAGCGAGTGTGGCGCTAGTAATAGCACTTTCCAACACACAAAACACTGTGTTGGGCGCCCCCTATGATGATAGGCGATCCCTGACAGTGCCCCTCCCCTCTGTAATCAAAGCTATGATCCCGCCCCGTCAGCAAATGGAAGCTGGCCTCGCCTTGCGATCAGCAACAGCATGATTACAACCACCACCAAAGCTAATGCATGCACTAGTACACATACTGCCGTTGCTACTCCTGTCAACGCTATACCTCAGTAGTCTGTTGCCTGCTATAACACATTTGATACCCATGGCTGTCCCCTTCAACAGTGGAATGGATTCCCCAGCTCTTGCCCCTCTACAATCTCTGTCTCGTGTGTAGGCACATATGCTGTGCACAGTGCACTGAACATTGAAGGCCGTGACCCGATAAAATGGGTGCCGGAAAACTCGGAAAAATGTACCGGCTGGGAATCAATGATTCCGAGTCGGATCGTTTTTTCAAGTTCTCTGCCCTGCCAATAATGCGGGTTGCCTTGCCCCCCGGGCAATGGCACTTCACAATTTCTCCATTTCTTCCAGTCCCATTTTTCACATTTTTCAACAGCGCCGCCACCTTCCCCTCACGTTCCTTTGATGAATTTGCTAGCCGAACTAGCTGAGTGGAAAAATAGGAAACTTTTACCGAGCCGACACTCGCGGGAGCTTGGCGGTGGACTAAGGTACGGTCGGTGTGCAGACCATATTGATTTGGGGCATTGCCGTCTCCTGCACAAGGGAGGTGGAGTCCAATAAACTAAATTGTATGGCATTGGGTAACATCCCCGTCCCTCCCCTGGCGCATGATGAGCGTCGTTGGACAATGTTCGGGGACCAAAAGGCGCCGTCGGACTCGGGCAACGGTTGGAGAAGGGCGGCTCTTACAAGTGATTTTTTCGGGTCGATGAAACATGGAACTTTAGCTACTGAATGCCCCCACGTCACCAGCAATTTCCTCACACAGATTGCCATATTCCTGTGGGGGCCTGGACACTGAAGGCATTTTGTGTTCCGGTCTGCAGGACCCAGGGGACAGAGGAGGGCATGGGAAACCCCTCAAAACCCCACCCTCCCCCGACCCTTTCCATAACTGCCTTTGCTGAACCGTGCTGTTGCGCTTCATGGCCAACTCACCCACAGATCTGCGGATTGCTTCCACATTCTGCTCCTGTAACACGGCTTCCCCCAGTCTCCGCTTCTGCTTCACCCAACATCAGATGTTGACCCACGGTGGCCCCACGGTAACACTGAGAGACACACTGAGATGTGACGGAAAAACTGCGGGTCAGTGGACGCATTGTCCCATTTCCTCCGATTTTCCTCCCAATTTCACACTTTTTTTTATACATCCCCCAAAATGTATTTTTCGCACCTTTTCACAATTCCGCATCCATTTCCCGCCATTTCCCCGCATTACCCCCCATTTCCCCCCATTTCCCCCCATTTTCCCATTTTTCCAAGCCCCTGCTGCTGGGCGGCTAATTCAGCTGTGGCCAACGCGGAAGCCTGCACCGCCACCCACCGGTTTCCTGGAGTTACCTTTGACACTGCATGTCCACACCGGCTTGAGCATTGACCATCTGAACGTCATGATTGATGTTTGGAGGGCCTGGGACTGGAACGGGAGACACATGCACAACGGCAACGGACCCACAGGGAGAGTCTTGAAGCCATGCGGACGTCTTGTGCTGACCGGCCTCGAGGAGGAGGTGCTAGCAACACTTGACCAACATAATAAAGAATAAGGCATTCGGATCAGGCTATTGCTTAAGGACCCTCCCCCCCCTCCCAGCCTGGGGTCTTCGTGATGACCACATACCGGGCACTGATCAGGCCGTCAGGGGAGGACGCCATGGGCAGAAGTTGCATTCTGGATTCCCACCCAGGAAGGTGGATGCCCGCGGCAGTGCGGATGCCCGCAGTGGTACGGATGCCTGCTTGTCATAGCAGAAGGTTCAAAGGCGAGAGGCCAATAGGCGCTGCCACAGGCTAACAGAGCCAACCACCAAGGCCTTGTGCCAAACGGCCCCCCCACCCCCCCGGGTGGGTCAGAGGCCAAAAAAATTTTGTGTATCTGAAATCGGCCTCAAATTTCCGGCCCCTTTGATAGATTTCATTTTTGCCTGGAAAAACTTTCTGTTGTGGGAGGGGGCGTGGGTCGCCCAGGGCTGGGCAGGACCCCAACCCCCCCACCCCCGGGGTCCTTAAGCAATCGCCTGATCCCGGATTGTGGGGGTGCATTCCCTCGACGCCCCTGTGACTTCACAGAGGTGATGCTTTTGTGACCCTCACCGTCATCATCGCTTGTGGCGGCGCACATGTGACGGCTACTGGGCCCCGACCTGCGGATGCTTGTGTTCCCAAGTGTTTTGGCGCACGCGTGCCCCACTTGCGGACCCGAGCTCCCCTTCCAGGACCGCCGGGTCATCACGCATGACGGCTCCGTGACCTTCGATGGCGTCTGCTGCAACGCCCAGAGCGCGGCGCAGCAGCTGCTGGCGGATGTGCCGCAGCACCTCGCGTGCGGCGAGAGCTACGCTGCCTTCGCCATCCGGCACCCGTGCCACGACTGCGGCGATGTCGGGCTCTCGTTGCTTCCCGCGCTGGTCCCGCAGATTCTGTCGTTGGCACACTTGGCCTCAGGTGGTGGAGCGGATGAGTGGGTGTGGGTGGGGGCGGTGTGCGGGGGATGAAGATGTGCGTGTGGGTGCGGATGATGGGGTGTCGGATGGTGCGTGTTTATGTGCGGGAGCCAGGGCGTGTGCGTTGAGGTGACAGCATGTCAGTCACATACTGCCTGTTCCTGCGTGGGGTCGTGCCTGGACCCCTGTTGCAGCGACTGACCGTTTGTGGAAGTCCACGATGACCCTGAGACGGAGGGTGCATGCCGACGGAGAGATATGATTCGGTGGACCGCAGTGCACGCCGCCCCGAGATGAATGAGTGGGCGTGCGCACGCGCACGCGCACGTGTGGTCGCGTGCGCGCATGCGTCGGAGTATGGGCGTATTTGAGTCGGGAGAGAGCGTGTGTGTGTACGTTCGTGCGTGGCAAGCTGAGATTTGTGTGTGTGTGTGTGTGTGTGTGTGTGTGTGTGTGCGTGCGTGCTTGCGTGCTTTCTTGTGTCGTGTCGGGTTTTGGGCTCCTTGCAGTCGTGCGTGGACGTGTGGGTGGATGGGTGTCTGGAGGGGGGAAGGTGATACCTGCGGGACTGAACTCATGCCTAAGCGCGCTGGACTTCGATCGCGGGGGTTATCCTGGCCGGACCCCCCCCCCCCTCCTCCGAAATGAACTGGTCTCCATTGACGAACCTCCCTGAAAGCCCCGTGCGGGATGGGCCGGAGGATCGCCCGCACCCCCGTCGACCCGCCTGGGACCGCCCCCCCTTCGCACGTGCCAGTCCGATTTCCCTTTCGCGAGTCAGTGGCCCTTTCTGACACTTTCTGGGTGTCTGTTTTTTTTCGATGTCTTTTCATGAACTGCCTACCGGGGATCATGCCCCTAGGCACAACTAAAGCATCGGCCACAACGAGGAGTACTACGGAGACGATCTCTCAGCCGTTCCAAATGCTTTTCAAGCCGCGACGGACGCACCACCGCTCCACAAGTACGCAACAGTGGACGAACGACCTGCTGTACTCAGCGCTTTTGAAGGTCTGCCGAACACCGGACGCCTCTCCGAACAACTCCTGGCTGCACTTGATGAGAATCCACGCACTGTTCATTGGGTCAAAGTACCTTCACACGTAACCATCGAAGGTAACAATGAGGCGGACCGCCTGGCTGACCAGGGCAGGCAACTGCACCCGCGGTTCCCTCACCCACGCACCCCATCCCTGCTGCTCTCTGTGGCTAGCACACCGCGTGCCCCAAAAAGGCCTAAGCTACTTACACTAGACAACTCTCCAATTCCGGTGAAACGTCTTGATTTTGGCGCACAGGCATCACCCCCGCTTATTCACTCCATTGAAGGACAGGCGGTCCTCACTTCACTCAACCTTACACTCATGGCTGACGCTCTCTCGACAACATCTGACATCAGTCACTGTGACACTGATTCATGGAGTGCAGAAAGCACTGACAGTGCAAGCCAGCTCAGCTCTCGCACGTGCTCCACAGAAGGCAGTCGTGACTAACTGCTTTGTGTCCACTGGCACTGTGGTTTCCACGCCAGTTTAGCCGCTAAGCCCGACAGGTTCCACCAGGTGCCCTGCCCTCAATACACATTTCACTCAGGCGCCAACCCCTGCAGTTGCCGTTGACCTATGGATTTTGAGCTGCCATTTCTCTTGGCACATAGCCCATCCAGGCTACTTGGGGCAATAGGGGTGTGGCGTCACGCAAACCCTGGGCGCCGAGAGACCACCACAGCGGCCGCAAGGGCTACGCGTGGTCGTCTCCCGGTCTTTGTGGTGTGCCTGCGCTCCCCTGCCTTTTCTTCTCTTTTCTTTTTCCTTTTTCTTCTGATTAGCCTTTTCCATTGCATTGCTGCGGCGCCCAATGGAACCCGGCGATTCCACCCGCAAGAGGAGGCGAGGAAGCAGGTCGTCTGATCCTGGACGGACAGAGAAAAAACGAAGAAGGCAGGACCGCAATCTGATTGACAATGTGACCGTCACTGAGCATCTGGCAATAGTGTCCAGCAGCTACAGAACATGGACGCTTGTCCCACCCATACCGGAACAAAAGCAATACAGTCTCCTTGTCGCACTGGCTCACAGGCTCGAACGGCGCGTCCCGCACCCTGTGAGGCGCCAGTCTGAGTCGAAAACACACGGCGGAGTCCACTCCATGGACCATTGGGTTGTCATCATGGAGATCGACACTGACAGGTCGCTGAAAACTGGCATCACAACACAACGCATTGCTGGAGTTCCCAAGGATACAATGCGGCTGTGGTGCATGGGGCTGCCCCGTTTGGTCCTAGCCTACCAGCAGGTAGTGCAGGCCTTTGTTGACGCGGACCCTGACCAGGACGACTGAGACACAGCCGACCGGGCCACGGGTCGCCCTGCTGCTACCACTGTCTGACGCTTGGTTTGTCTTCTAATCACTCTGATGAAGAACTGTTTTTCTGCGCACTAAGCAACGTTTTGCACTCCCTGAAAATGAACTTGATGCTAACGACTCAGGAGCCCCCTCCCCGCTGCCAGGAAGCTCCCAGGGCAGCAGGGGTATAGACTCCGGCAGTGGCACAGCTACATGGGATTACTCACAATTATCAAGCTGCAGTACGGATGGTGGGCGATCCTACTCGACTGATGGCAGTCGCAACTGGCCGATCGCCACGAGCATGCCTCTTCTCCTTCCCGTCTTTCTCCCCCCCTAGGCCAGCAGCGCTTTTTTGGCTCTGGCCCCCCCCTGTTTACTGAATGCCTCTCTCTCTCAACCCCACCACCAGTGTTTACCCTGTGAAACCATAATCTTCCATGGACCAAGGGTAAGGCCGAGTGAGTGCCATGCATCAGCAGCCTGAGGGGCATGGGTAGTGGTAGAATGCAGTCGATCCTTGATTGACGCTTTATTCTCTTGGCGGGCTGAGTTTTGGGTTTGAATGCAGCAACTAACCTGCCCTGGGCGGCGCCCACTGAACGGTCGTCAACGCAAGCTGACCTCGGCTATGTACATAGATAGTGGAGCACCCCAACCAAGAAGGGGACACTTTGCATTTGCAATTGCCCGGAACACATGAACATTCGAACTAACGGCTGAAAGTGTCTATGGCGGGGACATTCAGTCAATCAGTACCGACCATTGAGCCCCCTCAGTGGCCCTCTCTGCTCCCCCTGTTCCTTCATTTTGCGCCACTCCCTTTGCCGCTCTGTCCATACTGCTGCCCTCTGCCTGCCCGTACGTCCACCCCCCCCCCCCCGCCCCAGGGCATCTTTAGAATAAAAACCAGAAAGGGGGGAGGACCCCCTTTGGTTTGGGGAACAACCAACACATCCTCAACGCCAATTATTGGGCGTCGCTGACGCGCAAACGGCACATCCCGCCACATTCAGCACCGCCCCAACACACCAACTACTGGGCTCCGCGAACGCGGACACAACACCAGCAGGAGCACCGGCCGCAGCGGCCGACAGAACGTAGCGACCCGACGCAACATGCGAAGGGAAGAACGGGTGACTGTCCAGGGCCCCGTAAAGGAACAACAACGCGACGGAATGTCACACAGGGGGGACCCCCTCCCCCCCCCCCTCCCCCCCCCCTCCAGACCAAAGTGACCATCGTGGGAAAAACCGAATTTGCAATTGGGAAAATCTGATCGGGCCATTTTTGGTACACGAACTTTTTGGTCCCAGACCCCCTCCCCCCCCCCCCGCCACTCAAAAGATGCCCTGCCCCCCCCCCCCCCCCCTCTCCTGGCTCCCGCCGCCCGACCTCAACACCCAGTCGCCCCGCCCCCCCCCCCCATTTCTTCGCGTGGCTGCAGATGCCTCCCCCGAAGTGGCGTTCCTGGACTTCCGGGGGCCCGAGGTGGTGGATCACATCGGCGGCGGGACACACGCCCCGGGCAAGGCCCTGCCCGCGGCGCCCCACTGGCACGTGATGCCGTGGCAGAGCATCGAGGACCTCCTCAACCGCCCAACCGCCGAGGGCAGCCACCACCGGTTGCTGGCGGTCCGGCTTCCCAAGGGCCCCGGGGGCGACACCGAGCCCCCCCCGCCGACCTTCACTGTCCTGGAGCTCGCCGCGGAGTGCACGGGCGACCTCAAAGGCCAAGAGGAGGCGCTCGTCAACGCGTTCGCGCGCGACAGCCCGAGCACCCGCGACTGCGAAGCGGACATTGAAATCCGCGACCTGCCCGGCACCTGCCCGTCCACCGGCCGCAGCCTCGACGTGGCGCTGCGGTCCCTCACCCAGACCCTCTCCCCCCGCGTCGCCACCTGCGTCCTGCCGCTGTGCCGCAAGTCGCTGCCGCACACCCTCGCGGCCGCGCGGCGCCTGCAGCAGTCGTACCACGTCCAGAAAGCCTTGGCTTCGGCCCCGCCCGCGGCCGCGGCCGCGAGCCCGCGCCGGGGGCGCATGCAGCGGGCGGTGGCGGCCCCGCTCCCGCGGCCCAGCCCCCCGGTCGACGTCAAGCTTGCGGCATTCGAGCTGCCGCGCGGCGCCATCCAGGCGCTGTCCGAGGGCGGGGCGGAGCTGCTGAAGGTGGATTGCGACGATCTGGTCTCCGAGCTCGTGGTGACGCGTGCGCACAAGGCGTGTCCTCCCCCCCCCCCCCCCCGCTCCGTGTCCTGCCCGCTCCCCTCGAAGCGGGCGTGGCACGGGGCGCTCAATGCAACTCGGGATGACACCCACTTCTGGGCTCCTCGGCTGCATTGAAGCGTCCAAAGGCCATAGCCCCTGCATGGCATCACGCACTCCCTCCCACGCCCCCACCTGCCCTACGTCCGCCTCTGGATTCGCTTGCTGACTGGATGACCCGGTCTCTGACCTACCTCGTCCGCCGGCCGAGACGCGGGCCGATACCGGCGGAGGGTTTTGCCACGTGAGAGCCTCACGTGCGCCCGGAGGGAGTGGGTTTCGGGGGTTCCTCGTTGAGGGATACCCCCCCCCCCCCTCGCTCCGCCCCAAACATTGCGCTTCCCCTGAGCACGCCAATCCATTTCTGGACCGCCATTTTTGTGGCGCAGAACGCGAAGTCACGAGGATGACAGCCCATTGTGTGTGGGGGGGGGAGACAAGGAAAGAGGGGCTGGAGCGTGCGTCTGAGGCTTGCTGCCGCCTGCCACAGCGTTGTGCCCCCCCCCCCCCCCCGCGCCCAAAGTCAATGAAGTCTAGACCCCAGACCCGGAGTCGGCGGTTGGTGGGGAATTGCGGACCGTTGGTGGTGACTCACTGGAGGTTCGCGGTCAACCGACATTAATGTTAACCGCCAGCAGCCTTTTGTGTTGTTTGTGTGGGAATCTGCGGATGGGACTGCCTCGAGGGACCGCTTGAGGGCCAATGGACTACGCCAATCCGTCCGTCATCACAACCGCAACCACTCCACAATTTCCACGAGAGGAAAAAGCATTCGTCGGTCATTCCCCTGAAATATTCGCTCAGTGTTAGTTTCGGTGCCCTTTCTCTTCTTTTTCTTTGGATTTCATGGCAGTATTGTTCTACACCGACAGAGAGTCAGTTTGTCATCCTGCGCCCCCCAGACCGTCGTGCGTCGTATCAGGAAAATGGACGCGTGAAGCAGGAGACAGAGACGCTGCCGGTATCGGAGGCCCACGCGACTGAACTGGAGACCCTGCTCCAGAGCACGCGCGACCTGGTGTCCGACCTGGAGGACCAGATCCACCTCTGCCTCCCGACGCAGTCCCCGGCCGTGATCCTGTCGCTGGTGGCCACGCACCACGAGGCCGTCCACAAGTTCGTGCAGCGTGCGGAGTCCACGGCCATCCTGCGGATGATGTGCGCCCTCAAGGAGCGCGGGATCCTCATTCCTGACAGCCCCGATGTGGTAGCCCCCACGCCCACCGCGCGGTGCCCTTCCAGACAATCCCACCCCCCGACGCACTCACGGTCACCACTTCACGACAGTACCATCAAATAGCCACAGACGTCTTAGCCGTTCTTTGGTTTGGTCAAGACTCATCTCCGTGAAGAAGGGCGTGGGCCACCGGAGCGTTGACTCCCTCGTTGCCCGCTCGACGACCCCCCCCCAAAGTGCAGTTGCGTGTTCTGTGCGCATGCGTTTTTTTTTCGGTTGGCGCTTGTGGCAGTGCATTGCACTTGTTTGCAATGTTAATGACCATCCGATTCCCGAACACAGTCCCAACGTCGATGCGTGCAACAAGTGTATTTGGGTCACACTCGGGGGGGGGGGGGGGGTCTGCTTAACGTGTGCTTGAGATCGTCCAGCGCAGCGCAGGTAACATTTTGTTTGTCGTGAGAGGCTTCCTGTGGTCCCTGTCGTTGACCTTTTGGCATTATTTGAGAATGGGAGACTGAGGGTCGGGGGTTGGGGGGAAGAGGGGGCGGTACTGGAACACGGGGCGGCTGGTGTCGAAACGATTTCCGAATTGATGAGGGTGCGCTCCCGTGCGCATGGCCATGCCCGGACTGAAGGTGGAGATGCTGCAGGTACCGCCCCTGGGGGCTCAGAGCCAAGGGTGGGGAGCTGCGGGAGGCAAAGGAGGGAAGCGCGAGGGGCAAAGGAGGCAGTTGTAAGAGGCAGATGAGGGAAGGGGACATCTGCCTGGAGTCCGGGCGGGTGGAGGTTAATCGTAGTTGATCACGGGTCCCGGATTTTCCTGAATCAAAGAGGGGGAAAGCAAAGTGGAGAAAATGTCGTGTGACTGACCCGCTGTGCGCGACATGGACCTGCCCTCCGCTGCTTGGTGTCACGGATGGTTGCCCTCCACTTGTACCGTGCTGCAGGGGAGGTAAGCACAAGGACTAGCACCCTGGCGTCCGTTGCTCCGAAGCCCCCACCGCCGGCGCTTAAGCGCCGCCCTCCGACACTTGGGGGACGGATGGCCACCCGGCGGTAGTCGGCAGTTGTCTCAGGGTGTTCGATGCGAAAATTGCGGTTTTTTGTTCCGCCCGCTGCTTTGTACTGCACTTTTTCTTTCAATTCCTTCGGACCCACTTGAAGTGGGTGGTACCGACTTGTGGACTGCAAAGTAATGGGACACGATCTGGTTCGAGTGGAAGTGCGGCAAGTTGTCTCCCGCTCTCGTATTGGGGCCGCAATATCTGCTCCTGGTCCCAAACGGTGGCTTAGCACTGGACAGACGATCTTTTAAGAGTCCGCTGTGACAGTCCCCTTTGCTCCACGCAGTTCGATGAGGCACTGTACTCAACGTACCATCTGGTCTCCTTCTGTGCCGCGCGCGCGCGCTCACGTGGGCGTGTCTACGCGTCGGCCCCCAGAACAGGCACGCGAAGTCCCGACCGCAGCACAGCCTTGCCCGTTTGCCTCTGCCCTGCAGGTTGAGAAAGTCGTGGCCGAGGGCCCGGTCGCGGTGGACCCGCCGGCTGCAGAGCCCGCGGCCAAGGGGCGGCACCACGACCTGCTCGTGGCCGAGGCCATGCGCACGCGCGACTCCGAGATCAAGAAGCTGAAGCGCACGGTGCTGCAGCTGTACGACACCAACGAGCGGATCAAAGGCGACCTCGCGGCCATTTTGTACGGCAAATACGGGGACCGATCCGTGGTCGTGCAGCAGCACGGCCAACGCCGAGCATGGAGCTCCCAGATCTGTTCCATTGAGTTCAATGAGGCGAATCTGGACCGCATTTCCGAGGTCCAGATGCCCTGCCGTGCTGTGCTCTGCCCTGCGCCGCAGGCGTGTGGTGAGGGATAGGGCGTGTGGGCGTGTGTTCATGTTCTGGTGGGGGTGGAGTTTGATGCCCAAAATCCAAGCTTCCTTTCCTTTTGAAACTGAATCGCAGTCCGCATGATTTTGGCTGCTCACCACTGCCACTATGCAGTTCACTTCGGCCTGCAGTGCATCGCAGTGCAGCAGAAGCAGTTGCTTAATCAAAAGTGTCTTTGACACGTTCCCTGACGTTTTGTGAGTTTACGGCAGCACTCGCACAGCTAATCTTTAAACTTTCCGGCTGCCGTCCCTGAACATGCACAATACATCTGTCAGATCCAATGAAGGATGTACATGCGTATGCGAAGCCGTAACGTTATCTTCAGCAAACAACAAGCGCATTCATCGCAACAGTGCAGCTATCTGATACTCACCCGGAACCTTTGCGTAAGCACACACAAGCCGGTCACTGTGTGGTGCGCGCGACGTGCGCTACCAGGCAGCTGCTCCGAGAATCTGTCTGCACCCACGCGGCCAAATCACTACAGGAGGTTAAGTAGGGGTCAGACCGCCAGCAGCCGCAAAGGGGCTTCAGCCCATGGCCGCGCACCCAAACACACTCGTGCCCACAGCGTGACTTGAACACAGTTAATGGCTAACACTTTGCGCTGATCCCGTATCCGGTGCGCGCGACCTTTTTGTTCTCGGCAGATGTCAGTGCCATTCCCGCGCAGCCATGGCACAGGGTCCCACGTGCATGTTTGTTGTTTTCCAATCAAAAATTTTTGATTGGAAAAAAAAATTTTGATTGGAAAAAAATTTTTGATTGGAAAAGACCATCGCCCCGGAACGTTCTGTTTGGCCCGGACTTGCTCAATGCAAATGCAGCCGCTTGGATCACTGCAGCACCGACGACCCCCCCCCCCCCGTCCCCGGGGCACCATGAACTCCGGTCGTTGGATGCACGGCAAGTTTGCCCGCATGTTGTTCAGGCTGGTGATCTCTGTGTCGGTGCCGACAATATCGCGGGCCTTCCGATTCCCCCGATTCCTCTTTTTCCACATTTCTCGTGAAGAGTTGTCTGAGTGTCTGCGGAGGCTCTCTGTGCTGGGCCTTGCTCTGCGTGGGCGCCGGTACCTGCGTTCGCACGACACACCGCCCGCTCGACCTGCATCGCATGCCCCTGCCCATGTCCAGGCCATCAACAAGCCCCGCAAGAAGGAGCTGGGGCTGCTGCGGTGCGACACCGCCACGCAGACCACGGCGCCGTTCGTGCGCCACGCCTCCTCGCCGCCATCGGCCTCGCCGCCATCGGCCTCGCCGCGGCGCCCCCCGCCACGCACCACCAGCAGCCACACCCAAACGCCCCCCACGCCCTGTCAGAGCGCGGAGGTGCAGACCGAGGCCGCGCCCGGCAGCCCCAGGCCCGCCGTCCGCCGCGCCCGGCCCATGTCCGCGAAGGAGATCATGTTCCCCACGTCGGACATCGGGATCCAGTCGGCGCCGGAGATCGCGGACTGCGCGGTGCAGCACGAGCTCTACATCGCGATCAAGGCGGTGCAGACCGACGGCGGCCCCGGCGCCGGGGCGCACGCGGCCCGCGGCGGCGGGGCGTCCGGGGCCGGGACGCGGGACCAGCCGGACCCGGAGTCGACCCGCATTGTGTCGATCCTCGTCAACACCAACGCGCGGAATCAGGAGATGCTGACCGTGTGGCGGGAGCGGGTGGGGGGCGCGCAGGAGGATTCTCAAGTCTTGCTGTCGACGCAGGTATCTGCCCGGGCTCCGCTGCGGGATGCCCTTGGGGCACAGGAGATGGGCAGGGGGTCCCGCCGTCGGGGCCTGCGTCACAAGACATTGCGGCCCGCAATACACCCGCCCACGGAGCACTGATACGCATCACACCTGCACAAACGGTAATGCGCCGCACGTGCCCACGATCGATACTGAGCAACACACACCTGTAGTACAGTACAGCCCCCACGCAGTACAGTCTTGCACAACACCCACGCAAAATGATGCACCACACCACACATTGACACCATCAAAATCCAACGCCCACCCGCACAACACAACATTACACAACACACACACGCGGGCGCGCGCGTGCGTACACTGCACCCGCGTCGCGCCTGTCCACTGATTCAGGGGCTCGACGTCCTGCGCGGCTCCATCGAGAAGCTCGAAAAGAAGCTGCAGAAGCTGCAGGGGCTGGCGCGGCAGCACGACGAGGAGTGGTCCCACGAGGCCGTCGCGTTGTGGCGCCGCACGCAGAAGGCGCGCGAGGACGCCGCCATCCTGCAGTACGCGCTGGGCGCGCGCGACGTCGGGATCCGCGACCTCAGCGCCCCCGTCCTCGAGAAGAAGACCGCGTCGTGCCCGAAGCTGTCGGCGGAGCGCGTGACGCGGCTGCCCATGGACCGGCGGCGGCGCACCAACCCCGTCAGCCTGCACGCCCTGTACCACCAGGGCACCGACGCCCCCGGCACCGGCAAGCTCCCCGTGTCGGCGCTCGTGCAGAGCCTCAACACCGTCCAGAAGAAGCACCCGCCGCACGGGCACGGGTGGGACTCGTTCCTCAACACGTAGTCCGCCGTGTCCGGGGCCAGCGGCACGCCTTTTGGTGTCGGCGGTGGTGTTGAGGCCTGAGCCTCGCGTGTACCGCCGTTGTCTGAGTGCCACCGCGAAGTGGGGGTTGGGGTGCAGGGGCCCCTGTCGTGGGGGGCGGAGGGGGCGCATTTACGAGGGAGGCCGCTGGAGGCCAATGCGTCGCGATTTCCCGGGGCTTTCCCGGGGCTACGGGCAAATTTTTGGCAGATTTTTCCGCGGGACAAAGTCGTGGAGCTCGTAAGCGCGCATCCGATGGTGCACGTCTCGGCCAAGTTCGACGCGCCTGGACCGATTTATGGCCATTTTGGGACCCCTGCCGGCCACGGCCGGGCCAGAAATTTCGGAATCGAGAACGACTTTTTCTGATCGAAACCGAAAAATTCCAAAAGTTTCACGCTTTTGAGAAAAAGTGAACAGGACAAACTTTGTTTCGGACGCGCGCCTTTTTCAACTTTTTTGTTTTCCACCGCAGCCCGGCTGGGCGCGTGCACCGTGCGACGAGGCTGCACATACCCGCAGGGGTGGCGCCGTGCAGGACGTGCGGTGATCTCAGACTGCCCCACTGATACGACTTCGTACGCTGAGCCCTCGAACAGGGGCTCCCGTTGTGACTTACGGTCATTAGCGGACCTCATGGCACGGGGATTGCCGTGCAATGCCCAGCGCGGCCCCCATCCACTGCTCTCCCATCGTCGGCAAGCGATGGTTTCAGTGGCCACACGTCTGCGGTCCTCCGCCGCCGCGAATCGCGAGGGCAGCCCCCGCCGCGATCGCCCCTTCGTCGCCCCCCCCCCCTCCGGAGCGCGCCACAACGCGCCCGAGGCCTTTGCGGTGCGCTCGCATTCCGGAGGGGCGCTCAATCCCCCTCCGCCGCCCGAGCGCGCGTGCCGCGTCCCGATGTGCGTTGTTTGACCCACAGGCCCCGCGAGGCCGCCGCGCTTGTGTGCGGCTCCGCGATGCCCCAGTCTTCCTCGAACTGACCATGGCCTCCCCGCGGCAGCGACGCTTCAAGAACGCCTCCCCTTCCCCCCTCCCCCCTTCTCCCCCTGTCCAAACCCCCCCCTTCCCCTTTCCCCCCTCCCAAGGGGCTGAAGAGAAGGTTCCGGCGCCCTGGGCGCGAATGTGTGGACCCGTGTTGCATTGCCGTGTGGTCGCTGAGATGGCGACGGTGTTGCAGATGCATCCTCAAACCTCAACAGGGTCATCCTTATCCGCATCATTGTCGTCGTCGCCATCGTCGTCGTCGTCGTCGTCGTCGTCGCCATCGTCGTCGCCATCGTCGTCGTCGTCGTCGTCGTCGCCGTCGTCGTCGTCGTCGTCGTCGTCGTCGTCGTCGTCGTCGTCGTCGTCGTCGTCGTCGTCGTCGTCGTCGTCGTCGTCGTCGTCGTCGTCGTCGTCGCCATCGTCGTCGTCGTCGTCGTCGTCGTCGTCATTGTCGCATTCCTCGAAAGCATGTGATCGACAAGGAGGACATTTCGTCAGAACAGGCTGCCCTTTACCCACCTCATCAGACCTTTCTTCTGTTCCCCTTACGTCATTCATCGTGGCGAATATCTTGTAGTCCACTGCCCTCGCTCCATCACAAGTACACAGCACAACACAGCCCGTGCCCGAGTGCTTGCGGTCGTGCACTTGATGCACGAGCCCCCCCCCCCCTCCCCTCCAGACCGCCTTCTCCGACGGCATTCTAAAGCGTCATTGCCGCGTGGTTTTCCCCGCCGGCCGTCCCACAAGCTGCGCCTGCACGTGACCTCTGTCCCATGGCCCTCTCACCCCCTGTCCGAACCCGTTTTCGCTGCACTGATGGTCGTGAGCGCCGGGAAGGGACGAGGGGCGTTGTTGTACAGCAGCCGCTGCGACCGCCCCTGTTCCGAATCGGGCCATTGCTTTGTGCTTCGACCCCCCGGGGGGTGGGGGGTGAGGGTCAGAGACCCCAAAAAAGTTTGTGTACCTAAAATCGGCCTCAAATTGTGCCTCAGGAAAAGTTATCTAATGTGGGAGGCCGGGGCCGGCCAGGGCCCCAAACAAGAGGGTCAAAAAACACAAAAGGGTCACGAAGCAATGCCCTGAATCCGAACGCCGTGATTCCTCTCCGATATACACGCTGCCCCTTCCCCCTCGACCCGATGGTTGGCCTTACTGAACCCCTCGGTCGGAGGCCCCCCACAACTTTGGCTGCAACTGATCTCGACAGTCCTCAACCAAATATCGGACTTTCCCCGCCAAAGCCCCATCTGAGTCAGGCAGTCGTCTACCGCTGGCTGGTGTTCCCTCTGGGCGCCTGAGATCCGTCACAACACCTCAATTTATTTCTGTGTTCTGTGGGTGTGTGGGTTTATGCCGGACGCCTTGCCGTCGGGCTGATGGACGGTGGTACCCCCCCTTGCAATCCCCCATTCCCCCAAAGGGCGGGGGGGGGGGCGTCATTTTGATGTGCTTTTGACACGGGGCTGTTGTGTTGTGTGTGCTGGTCCCCACGATCAGAGTTGACTCCTTTTCTCGTTCAGACACAAATGTATGCCACCGGCGATCATGTCTGGCACCGCTTTCATACGGATGAGGGGGGGGGGGGGGCTGGCAATACCTGACCTGACCTGACCTCCGTGGTCATCATTTGAGGCCTCGTCCTTTTGAAAGAGCCGCTCCCTCTCTGGCAGGAGCAGCGCCTTCGGAGTGCTCGCCTGACCATCCCAATCAATGGCCCATGTGTTCCGTGAATCTGTGACTCTACCCGTCGATCTGTGACCCAACGACCAGCCAATGCCTTCATTGCATCGGCTGTGAAAGGAACGCTGCGCCGTGCCGGGCAGTAGACCCGAGGAACAGGGCCACGCCTGCGGTCATGTGTCGTGGCAATCCTTCGCCAAGTAGCCCCGCAGACTTCTGCGGCCATTCTGAAGGATGGATGAAGGGGGTGAGGCGGGCGGGGAGGCTGGGGTCTGGTAGGGCAGCTGGCGCCGGTGGGCAGCGCTGGAAAAAGCACCGCCGGGAATGCGAAGTGGTGGGGAATAGGGCGGCAGGGACTCCGGCCGGGGATAATGCCCCGGAAGGTGTGCGCAGGGACTCTCAGCCGCAGCGGCATCGGATTCCGGGCTGGCTCGGAGATGACATCAGATGTCGTATATGATACTCATCTTCGAAAAATGTGTGTGGGAGGCCTTCATGGCGTGGCAGTCGCCTCCCACTGCATCCGCTGGTGACAGACTTCAAGGTTCACATACACATCCCACCGTCGCTGACGGCCTGTGGAGTCTCCACACGTGATAATACATGTTGTGCTTAATCTGCCGCACAGAACTGGTCCGTCTAGCCGAGCACTTACAAGGCACGCGTAAGCCAGAGCAAAAAAAAAACAGTTTTTGACACTCATCTTCGCAAACCCGAAGCACCAGATATTGATTTGCAGTGCTCATTGATTCTCTCGAGTGTCATCGCGCTCCTCCCGTGGCTGTGCATTCAACGTCCCATCGGGAGGGTGCCAGAACAACATTTCACCAGCTGTTGTTTACGCACAGATACACGTGTGCATGTGTGCATATGTGCAGGTAGGAGCAGCCTGACCTTCGTAGAAGCGACCATTGAGAGGGAGTACGATGCGCTGTGTGCGCGCGGTGCGTGTCTTGGGGTGATTTCGTAGACCTACCCACCCATTCGACTGTGAAGTGCATGTAGTTCCGAGCTGCAAAAGGCAATACCACTGCACATCCTGCACTGGGTCCCCGTACAGGTTTCACCCAAGTCTCTTTCATGGCTTCCTGCGGGCATCACTGTCACCCACATCCGATCAAATGGTGGTCTGCCCCCGTCATCTCCGCCTCCGAGTGTGGGCAGTACGTGAGCATCAAGGAACCAAGGAACCGAGGAATGCCCTTTTCCCCACAGTGTGTTCCAACATGTGATGCGGTGTGCGCGCGGTGCAGGTAATACCCCCTGAAGGTCCCACGGGCGCCGCACATCCTAAAGACCCCCGGTGCCGGCCGGGCACTTGCCATCCCCCACAACCGTCTGTTGTGTGCTAACCTTCATGGCGTGCCGTCCTGTGCTACTGGGCATCCGAATTGCAGTACCACCCTCTGAAGTGAGGATGGGAACACCTGCACAGTAGGCCCTGGATGATGGTGTACATACCTTTGGAATGGCACGACAGGGGTACTGCTGCAGTGCCCCCCCCCCCCCCCTCCTCTTGCCCTTGAGTAGCCCCCCCCCCGCCCCGTTGACCTCTGACTACACCTCGTACCCTCCGTGACCCAGTGAAAGCTCAGTGAATGGTGTGCGGCCGACCGGGGCCAGCAACAGCAAGCGCACCAAACATAAGGCAGAAACCAACATGGAACACCATCAGAAAACCACGACCCCATCGCAGTCCAAAATGGGTGGCAGGCGCTAAAGCCCAGAACCCGAAGCCGGCCAACAACCTCCAGCCCCATTCAAGGAGGTGTGGGAGCAGCACATTGGCTCGAACTTGGCGCAAGCCCGGAGCCTCAAAATGGAGCTGGAGAGGCGATGAAGGCCGTGTGAAGGCAGGCGCGGCTGGAGCTAAGTGGCGGGTCCACGCCTGACCTTTTGATGGCCCCTCGTGCCCAAGAACCGCAAGACTGCAAGTGTGCAAGAACGAGCAGCTGGTTCCACGGCACTCTTCCTGACACGAATTTGTTTTCACACATTTCGAATTGGGGTTTCATGGCCGTGGTGGATGCAGGGCAACAATTCAGGCACGCAGGACCACCTTTGATTTGCGTTACATGACAACACATGTCTGTCCTTTGGTGTGCATTTGTCCACTGTAGCAAACAAAAGGGCATACATCCCCCGGCGCAATGCCGGAATGTTTTTTTCCCGCGGTACGGGGCTGCTCATGGCCGTGCGCAAGAGCCAGCCCCTGGGTCCACGGCTTTTTTGGCTTGAAAACACCGCCCAAGAACCACACACACTGGCCACACAGCAAAACAGTGCTGGTTCCTGGGCACGGGGGGGGGGGGGGCAATGCTGATACCATGTGACGTTGCACTATGTCGACCAGATGATAGCTCATAGGACTGTAGGTGTAGTGGACAGACAACGATTCCATGCTGTCTTGTTCGCTACAGCGAAAGGCGCCTATGACATGTCACTGAAGATCTCTTCTTCCTTTGCATTTGTCATATGACCGCTCTCTTTGCCTACCGCTGCAGAGTCGTGCTCACGCATCTGTTTCCCATAGCGGGGGGGGTAACCCCGGCTTCTTGGGCGGGGCGTCACTCAATTTGTGGTGGAATACGCCGGGAGATGCTGAGTTGTGTGCTTTGCAATGTGGTGTGTATCGTTTTCCAGTGCTGCCGCGTCTGAGCGGCCCTCACGGAACATTGTGCTCCGACCCGCCCCGGCTTCGTGGTGGGAAAACCTGGAGCCTCCCTGAGTTTCCCGCGTTTGGTCACCGAGGGTACATACGGTTTCGTAGGCATTTGGTCGATCCCACGCCCTTGCCTTGCGCACGTGTTTCTGTGTGCCGCACGTGCCCTGGTCATCCGAAGGGGGCTGGCCATGTCCCCCAGCACGTGCGTCCACTACCTGCCCCCAGCAGATAGAGGCATGCCCCCCCCCCAACAGAGGCACTGGCTTGGCTGCGTTCTGGGATCATCCTCCACTGATCAAGTCAGGCGTGCAGCACAAAGTTTGAGGCATGTGGCATGGAAATCGAGGGATGCAAGACGAAAGGTGAGGCAGGCACACGCGGTCTTCCCTCGTGGCTTGAAGCTCTCTCAGTTGGAAGGTGCGCACCGATTTCGCATCCCACGAAGCCTGCCCTCGGGATGAATGGGCCAGTGGTCAAACAGTGAAGCACTGCTGGCCGTTTTGCAAAGGGGGGGGGGGGCGTGGAAGCAACACCAGCAAGAGCACCGGCCGCAGCGGCCGACAGAACGCAGCGACCCGACGCAACATGCGAAGGGGAGAACGGGCGACCGTCCAGGGCCGCGTAAAGGAACAACAACCAGACGGAATGTCACACAGGGGGGCAGAAGGTCACCAGCGCGGAGGCGGTGGGCCGCCGATGAATGCAAGGCTTGCTCGCTGTGTCCACCCAAAGAGCTTCACCACAATGAATGCGGGGACTGGATGGCACAAGCGAGGCTTCGCTCCTTGACCATTTGTATCACAGGGGCTACAGCGACTGTACCCACCACCTGAGTACAGCAGGACATTGCAGCAACAGAACGCCAGTGTAATGCTTTGTTGTCTCCGGCATTGTAACCCCCCCCCCCCCTTGTCCTGGCCCACCCCTTGTCCTTCCCCAAGGGGGGTGGGGGGGGGGGCGTCACTTGGCAACCGTCCCCCAGGGGGTGGCAGGGGACCATCTTCCCTGGGGTGGGGCAGGACAAGGGGGGGGACCTGAATGTACCAAATAAAACAACATTGCACGTTACCAATTCTTGGTGGTCTTTGGGCTGGACAGAGTTCTTGAGGACCCTGGTGCTTGCTATCGTCTGCGCCCTGTGGCATCCAAGGATTTCCTGTGCAACAAAAAGTTTCAGGCAGATCCCCCTAGGGAACCCTGAAGCGGAGAGTAGTGAGTGTACTAGTCATCGACTGTTCCCCCATCATATAATCCAGTACCCATGTACCCAGGACAAGAAGTGATGAGAAGCGGAGAAGAGTAATGGGGCTGCAAAATGCCCATGTGTACACTACGCCAACCAAACCCCTCAACCATGTTCATACACCCTTCTCTTGGCAACTGCCTTCCACACAAGTTCTTGGGACATGGATGCCATTAATCGAATGAAACTAATTTTCCACCCCAAAAAAAACTTGGCAACTTGTAGAAAACACCCATAAAGAGGGTTTGGGTTATCAGTGACGTACAAAAATGACATTCCATTTAGATTTTCAAAACCAAAAAGACATGACATTCATGGGGTGGTCGACTCGGCAGGCAACAAGTCCCTTGTGTAGGTGGACAGGGAGAGCACATAGCCTACGGCATGGGAGGATGCTCACAACTGCAGCTTGCCGCCATTGTGGCGTCTGGTTTCTGGTAGCGCCCTTCCCCAAGTCACAGCACGCACCATGATCATACTTCCGGGAGGGTCCAGTGGGGGTGGGGTGGGGATCCCGTGACGTGTGGGGGGGGGGGGGGCACTGGCTCCAAATACCATCCAATCTATGTATGGAGAACATTTTGTGTAGGCATTTTGTGGCCTGTGCATCGGCTTCAATCATCCATTGGAGGTAGGCTTTGTGTCCCGTACCATTTTTTGTCATGGTTTTAGAGCTCACCTCGGAAAAGTTTTCTGCAGTCTGCTGAAGCATCGTGAATGACCATTAGCGTCTCTGAATCACTTTGATTCACTCATATGAGCACCATGTAACCTTGAAATACTTGAAATACATCAAATACCACCCAAATGAGCAAAATCATCTTGCCAGCCCATCTATCAGCACCCTAGCGCCGACAATGAAGGTGAAGGGAACACAACATTGGGGGAGCATTAGCGCGCCGGGCACGCGCCGGGCGCGCGCCGGGCATCTTTTTTTGACCATTCCCCACTTGGGCCTGTTTTTAGCCCCATCTCACCAAACAATTTGGAGTACCTTCTTGCCATGTCTAAGAATTTGGCCCATCCTTTGCACCCAGTTTCAGATGATGGCAAGGGTGGTGGTTGGAAGTGGTGGGTGTGACATTTTGTGTTGTTGAATTCTCATATTTCGGCTTATACAAGGCGCCTTGCAGAGAAGGTTTGTGGTCTAGTGCGGTCTACTTGGGGGACTTCCCCAGATGGGGATAAACTTGAGGTTAGAGGTAAGATACTTATTACAAAGGTAGCGCGCCGGGCATGCGCGAAACGCCCATGAGTTGAGATGAAATGCCCATGAAATGATACGAACCAACCACGAAACGCTATTCAACACCTGCGCTACCGACCGGTGCGCTGTTTGATGCTCACCCTTACCCACCCGATCAATGGAAGCATCACGCAACCAATGCAAATGAACTTTTGGACCAGCGGCCCAAAGTGTCTGGGGCAGGGACCTTCAGTGAATCAGTACCGACTATTGAGCCCCCTGTACTACACGGTAGCCAATTTGCATCCCTAACTGAATGTTGGTGCCGCTTTTTGATGGCGACATGGGACAGCATGTGTCCTTTTGGAAAGGTCCTGCTGTGGAGTCCTTGTCCCCAACTTTGGATGGCCTCCACCTCTCTGCCCTGCATATCCGTCTCTCTCCCTCCCTCTCTCCCTCTCTCTCCCTCCCTCTCTCTCTCTCTCTCTCTCTCTCTCTCTCTCTCTCTCTCTCTCTCTCTCTCTCTCTCTCCCGCCCCCCCTCTCTCAGCGTGGAGTCTGTCCAATGCATGGCTGCAGTAGCTGACTGCACCCTGCAGGCGCAGTGGCGGCATGTTCCCCACACAGGCGCTGTTCGGCCTGGTGATCGCCATCGCGATCGTGTTCCTGGCCGTCCACTTCTTCACGGTCCCCCCCGTCGCCATCGTGCCCCAATCCTCCTTCCTGACTGACGTCGCGACCGGGCGCCGGGCCCACGACCCGGAGGGCGCGCGCGCGCCGGACGCGGCCCCGGCGCCCCCCAACGCCACCGCCGCCGCGCACGAGCCCGAGGAGCCCCCCGCCCCCGACGCGAAGGAGGAGGACGGCGCCCTGCAGAACGCGGACGACTCGGTGATCGCCCAGAACATCGACACGAACGACTTCCACGAGACCACGGCCCCGCCCACGGCCTCGGGCTCCGTGCCGCTGCTGCCGTCCGTGGGCAACCGCCCCTACGCCGGGTCGTTCGTGGACTGGCTGTCGGGGCCGGACCTCCTCCCGGGCACCGTCGAGGCGCAGGAGCTGATCGCCCAAATGCAGAACCCCGTGAACTGCAGCGACCGCCGCTTCTTCGTCGTCAGCCTCCGGGACTGCGGGTTCGGCGGCGTCGTGCACGGGCTGTCCTTCGCGCTGGCCCGGGCGATGCACAAGAACCGGACGCTGCTGGTGCGCCCGCCGACGAAGTGGCACTTCGCGCCGAAGGACCGGACGCACGTCGGGCTGGACTACTACTTCGAGCCGCTGTCGAACTGCAGCCTCCCCCGGCCCGGCGACCCGGTGCAGCCGGGGCAGTACCAGGGCATCCGCATCTCCGAGGGCTCCTCCAAGTACGGCCTCATCCCGCACCAGTTCCGGGGCCGGCCGCTCGCGTTCTGGCGCGCGCAGAGCTCGCGGTACATCCTGCGCCGCCCGCGCGCGTGGTACGCGCAGCACCTGGCCGCGCTCATGCGGGAGCTGCTGCCGGACGGGGTCCCGCGGCCCTCCATCTGCATGCACGTCCGGCGCAGCGACAAGAAGAGCGAGGCCAAGGACACCCCCTTCGCGAAGTACATGAAGGTCGCGGACGAGTTCCGGCAGAAGGACCCGGCGCTGCAGCACATCTTCCTGTCGACGGAGGACCACTCGGTGGTCAACGACACGCAGCAGTACCCGCACTGGCGGTTCCACATCTGCAAGGAGGACCGCCACAACTGGAGCCACGACCAGGTGGCGGCGATCAAGGGCGGGGGCTACCTGGCGGACATCAGCTTCGCCAACATGTACTACCACATGGAGTGCGACGTGCTGATCATCACCCGCAAGTCGAACTGGTGCCGGCTGCTGGAGGAGATGCGGCTCACGGGCAACCGCAGCGCGTCCCCCACGTACAACCTCAGCCCCGTGTACGCCAAGACTTGGTACTGAGATGGGGGCAGAACGTGCGCAGGGGCCGGGGGGAGGGGGCACGCACACGGAAGCACGGCGAGGCCGGTTATGGACGGCCTGTGGACAGCAAAAACAGTCAAACGACGCTGGCAACAACCAGCGCAACCCCCAAGACGCCAACTACTGGGCGCCGCTGACGCGCAAACGGCACACCACGCCACATTCAGCACAGCCCAAGCACATCAACGACTGGACTCCGCAAACGCGGACACGACACCAGCAGCCCCAACACACCAACTACTGGGCTCCGCGAACGCGGAAACGGCACCAGCAGGAGCATCGGCCGCAGCGGCCGTCAGAATGCAGCGCCCCGACGCAACATGCGAAGGGACGAACGGGTGACTGTCCAGGGCCCCGTAAAGAAGCAACAACCCGACGGAACGTCACACGGGGGGCTCCGCGCGCGCTCTGGGACGTGCCGCTGCATCACCACCGCGTTTTGCCAGCTCAAGTGAACTGCCTACGGGCTTCTTCGTGTCTCGTCCTTGTGACAGGACGGCACCTCTCGTCTTGCAGGCCACTGACGGGCCACGTTTCTTTCTGCGCGTTTGTGCTGACGGCCTCTTGTGCACACGTGCAATAGTCCAGAGGCTCTTCGGGGGGGCTCCAGCTTTTTTCGACGGTCCTCAATGCAACATAATGTAGGCGCTGTGCGGTTCAGCACGGCGCCGGCCGCTGTGCGTACCACCGCCGAGTGATGCGTACTCATCGGTGACGTGATGCCGGGCCCCGTCCGCCGCTATCTTGTTCACATAAAGGGACTCATGGTCTTGCGTTGGCAACTGACGAGCATCTGTTTTACGTGCTGCTGTCAAGGCACCGCGGTAGCCGAACAAGCGGCTCGTGTCGGCTGGTCAAAAATTTGCCATTCTTCCGGTCGGCGAGCCCGGCCAGCAACATCCATCAAAGGAACGTGAGGGAAAGGTGGCGAGGCTGTGGAAAAATGAGAAGAATGGGATTGGGAAAGATGGGGAATTTTGTCCCAAATTGTCCCATTTTTCTGCTATTTTTCTCCCATTTCCAACCAATTTCGCACATTTTTTCTACATTTCCAAGAAATTTCCAAGAATTTTTTTTTTGGCAATTTCACACAATCCCCATTTTCGCCAATTTCCCCCCATTTCCCCTCATTTTGCCCCATTCCCTCCATTCCCCCCAATTTTCCCCCATTTTGCCCCCAGTTTCCCCCATTTACCCCCATTCCCCCCCCGTTTTCCCCCATTTTGGCACCATGTTCCCCATTTTCCCGAGCCCCTGCGGTCAGTCGGCTAATGCGGCTGCGACTGGCGCGGGGGCGTGTGCTGTGCGCGTGCCCTCGCACTGCCATACCACGGGGGGATGGGGTTTCAGCAATAGCACAGCATTCCTTCGGGGGCGGGGGGTCTAGCGAGGCTCGGTGGGCGTGTGCCGTGGCATGTCTTTGGTGTGACCTGTTTTTGTTGATCGACCTCAGGAGTGGTGGGGGATGGGGAAGGAATGCCTGTGCCAGCTCCTCGTGGCAGTGTCAGCGCTCCTGTCTACCGCCACGTCTACCGCCACGTCTACCCACGTCTACCCCCACGTCTATCCCCACGTCTACCCCCACTTCTACCCCCACTTCTACCCCCACTTCTACCCCCACGTCTATCCCCACTTCTACCCCCACTTCTACCCCCACTTCTACCCCCACGTCTATCCCCACGTCTACCCACACTTCTACCCCCACGTCTACCCACGTCTACCCCCATGTCTATCCCCACTTCTACCCCCACATCTATCCCCACGTCTATCCCCACGTCTACCCACGTCTACCCACGTCTACCCACGTCTATCCCCACGTCTACCCCCTCTTCTACCCCCACTTCTACCCCCACTTCTACCCCCACTTCTACCCCCACTTCTACCCCCACGTCTACCCACGTCTACCCCCATGTCTATCCCCACTTCTACCCCCTCTTCTACCCCCACTTCTACCCCCACTTCTACCCCCACGTCTAGCCCCACTTCTACCCCCACATCTACCCACGTCTATCCCCACGTCTACCCCCACTTCTACCCCCACTTCTACCCCCACGTCTACCCACATCTATCCCCACGTCTACCCCCATGTCTATCCTCCCCGTGGCGTCGACCGCCCTGCCGTCGCTGGCACAGGCTCTCCACTACTGACGTGGGGACTGTACCGCAGGCCCTGGGGGGTCACCCAGTTTCGCATCGATGGTGCGCTGCTGTTCCAGGCGCATCGCGTTGCGGGAATTGGGGCAGGGGAGGGCGGCCGGAGCGGAACTGAGCAGGCGCATTGGGAGGGGGTGGGCGATGCCGCAGGGACTAGGCCAAGGGCATGGTCCGTACAATGGGCCGGTGCACGGGGCTGTGCTGGGGCTGGGGCATGCCTTGCCCCCAGTGTTCCTGGGGTCTGGGCGATGGGACGGTCTCTGCGGGGAGTCTCTGCCAGGCGTCGCAGGCCTCAGGGGCAGTGGCGAGAACCGAGGCGACCGTGCGCACTGTTGCCAGGCTGACTCCCCCCTCCCCCCTCAGCCCCCCATATGCCTGAGACCCCCCGATGCAGGGCATGTCGGGTTTTCACTTCCGGGCGGGGGGGGGGGGGGCAAAACTGGGGAGGGGGGTTCGGGAAAAGGGCTCAATTGACAGGCACCATTAATCAGTCATTATGAAGTCTAGCGGCAAAGGCGCCAAAACTTTTTTCCAGCACTAAAATTGGTCGATTTTTTTTCACCAAATACATGGCAAATGATGACTTTTCTGAACCCCCTCGACGCGCTGATTCCAAAAATCCCATTTTCTTCCCAGGCCTCCCCAGTCATCAGAGCCGGTGCTAGTGCGACTCCTTTTGTCTGGGGCGGCAGGGCGGAGGACGTCAGAAGTGGGTGGCCGTCTGCCTGCTCAACGTCAACTCTGTGAACAGGGCACGACGCTTGGCGGTGCCTTCTCATGGTGTTCAGGCCGACCCTCGAACTACATGGCCCTTGGGAAGGTTTGGTGGTACGCACGACCGGTGGCTTCCATGTGATTCGCGGCCCCCAAAGCGTGACTGGTCAGTGGGACAGTCTGTAACAGTGGTGCGTGGGTCCATTGCAAGAAGATGCAGGTGTCCTACGCGTTGTGAGTGGGGGGGGGGGGGGTTGGCACAAGGCCTCGGTATCTGATTGTTTGCCTTTGGCGGCGCCTATTGGCCTCTCGCCACTGCTCATTCTGACCCTCTGTGGGTCCGAACGTGTTTTGGTTGTGTCAACAGAGCCCCCGGATGACTTGTCCTGTTTGACTACTCCGGGGGGGTGGGGGGGTGGGGGAGGGCGGGGGGGGGGGGGTATCGGAACGCCCAAGATCGCCTCTTCGCTGTGCCCAAGATGACTGTGCCAAGGGCGCGCTACAACGGTTGACCACCATACAAAACCCTCGGACCCTCTCCATCTTCACGGCACAGTCCAGTGCCACGGGCATCACTCCCTCTGACCTGGTCCTTCTGTACGCATGTGGGCGTGCATGTGGGTTTGTGTGTGGGTGTGGGCTGACCCCTTCGCTTTCCGCTTTCTTTTGACCTTTGTTTGTGGCGTTTATTGGTGTCGGTTCGCGCGTGTGTTCGTGCTTCTTTCTGTCTGTCACGTACATCGTGTGTTTCTGTGTGTGTGTGCGCGCGTGTGTGTGTTCTGCTGTTCTCCCCTCCTCTGTTTGTTAGTTAATCCAAAGGTCAATTATCAGTGTAGCCACACTCCTCGGGGGGCAAGGAACGTAGTGCAGGGGGACTGAGGTGAGGGCTCTGAAACATTACCGTAACCCAGTACTGAACTAACGTGCCATCTGTGTCTGTCCTTTACAGGCCCTTGGCTTAGCGCTCTGCGCGGCTGTCGAGGGCTGGAGACGGTCGTGAACGGGTGCAGGATGTGCCTCCTCCTCTCGCCCTGTACTGCAGAAAGGCGCCTATTGGCGTCGGACATGCTCTGTTTGTCTTGTCTGATGACCAACTGACGAGGATTTTCACTCAGCCAAAAACGCTTTGTGCTGTGCTTTCGCAAATTGTGTGTGTGCGACGCGCACTCTGTCAAAGGTGACAAGCGAATGGCGATAACCGACAGTGCTGGGTGTGTGGGTGGTCCCCACATCCCGGGTTCCGTTGGGCGCCGCCGGGGCACCATTCAGTGACAACATGATGGTCGGAACCAGGGTTTTGCTTAGTGTGCATCCTACCCAACGGTCTGCATTGGAGCTGTTCGCAAAGCACGAGTCTTATTTTACCGTTGCTGCTGTGGCACGCGTTGCGCGCTTGCGTGTATCTACGCAGCGGTGTGCATGTCAAGGGCTACAGGGGCGGGGGGCGATAGTTATTCTTGCCTTAGGTGATATTAAGGGTGTGCATTGTTTGGATGAGTCCCCACCGCATACATATTTTGATGGAATCCGAGTGAAGTGCAGTTACACAACAGCGGGACGGTATCACAACCCTTTGTTTTGTTTTGGTAATACATGTCCATAGTCCAACGAGCACTGTCCGCGGTCAGGAAGGGCCAGCCCATCATACAACATAACCCCATCCCAGGTCAGGGTCAGCTAGAAGGGCCGCGGTCAGGCAATCGGGCGGAGGAACAATGCAATGTTTTGAAAAAAAAATACAGAGGTGGCAACATGCAAGCAACCGCCCCAACTCAGGGCCCTGGGGGACCGAGAAGCATGCGGGGGTGCCAAGCACGCGGGCGGGAGCCAGGAGCGAGCCCAGGGGTACAGGAACAGGGAGGGAGTGATGTGGGCACCGAGCCCAGGCAAGGCGGGCTTTTCCTTGAAAAAATAGCAAAACGAGTGGGACAGGGGAAGGAAAATTCCTGAATACCTCCTGGCAAACGGCCTTCCAGTACCTAATTCTTTTTTCGCATCTGCTGACGTCCGGTCGTCAGTGAGCTCAAACGAGGTTGATCTCTAAGGCTACTGGCTATGGCTTCTCAGTGCCAGGGTCCCGTGGCACTGTGTCGAACATACTGCAGTTGGTTGACGTGCATACGGGGGGCGGGGTTTCGGAGTCCCCGGATCAAGAGGAGGGGGGGGATGCAAAGGGAAGGCAGGTTGGGAAACAGAACAATGACAGACAAGACCTTTAGGCGTTACGGCAGGCCTGAGGTATGTACAGGGCCCTGATGGCGACGTACTGTTAGCTCGAGGCCGCGATGGGGTGTGCTCATCAGTCGCCAATCACATGGCCCTGAAGGATGAGGCGGTGAAGGGTACGGTGAAGGGTACGGAGCTGACAGTGAAGTAGGGGACGACACTGCGGATCATAGGCACAAACGTGCACGTATCATTATTCGGGCCGTATAACGCCGCGGGCAAATGCATTTAACAAAGGCATAGAGGGGAGGGACAGTGACTGTCTTGAACAAGGCGGCAAACGGCTCGGAGTACCGAAGGAAGCACGGGCCTGCAAAGCGATGCGAGGTAGGGCAAGGCGGGGGGCGGGGTGGGGGGGGCAGGGTGAGAAGGGGTACACGCCAGTCAGCAATGTTAAAGGGGCATTGACGACGAGGGGGGGGGGGGGCGTCAGTGGCAAGCGCCAGGTTCACAGTGTCAATGACTTGTTGTAGGAATGACTCCACAGCCTGCCATGCCGGTCTGAGATCCCCAGGTGGCACACAGGAAGCGGTACAGGGATCGAGGAACCGTCAGGTGTACGATGATGCGCAGATCCCTGCGGTTGGCCGTGTCACGCCGGGTCTGTAGGAGGGGCGGGCGTTGCCAGGTGCTCAACCATGCCTGAACGAGTGGGTGTGAAGGTGTACAATGTGCGAGGGTGCCGTGTAGGCTGAGGTTGTGGCGGGTGTGGCAGTGTGGGCAGGGGTTCCCTGGGGACTTTATCCCTCCAGAAGGTGGCGTAGTGGCGGTAACTGGGCCTGGACTGAGTGCCAAATAGCCACTTGTGCCAAGCCAGCCTCTTGTGGTGGAGGGGACGCCAGGACAAGGGGTGGAAGTGATCATGGGTGTGGGAGGGGATCAGGTCAGGGGTCCAAACCTTGTGGGGGGGCAGGACTCTCTCTGCGCAACGGACGATATCCCAGGGTGTGTGCTTCTGGTTATGGGGGGGGGGGGGCAGGACGGTGCCTACTTTGGCATAGGTGTCTCACACCTCGTTGAATTCATGCCCTACCCCCCCCCCCCCTTGCGCATGCACGGCCTTGTCTAAGCACGGGGTGGGCGTTGAACCGCCGTTTTGAGGAAATTTTGGGACTGCTGTTTTTGTGGTCCAGAATGGAGGATTGGGTGTCTGTAGAGCGTTTGTACAGGGAGAGAGGGGCTCATTCATGTCTGTGATGGTGCATTCTGTTCATAACAACATTGTACTACACATTGGAACCCCATGCTGCTTGTTCTGATGTGATTTTCAGCCACGGCTAACAATGTTATTCCTGGTCTGGCTGTCACATGTGTCACGCGCATGCACGGCCTTGTCTAAGCACGGGGTGGGCGTTGAACCGCCGTTTTGGCCGGACTTCTGGAACCATGGCCATGCTTGCGCCCTTGTCCAAGCTACAGCGGGTGTAGGGACCGTATTAATTTGGTACCTAATTTGATTCGGTGCAAATGCAGTGCGGCCGCATAAGACATGGGTTTGGTGACAAATTTGCCAGTCACATAGAGTCATGGACACATCTGTTGTGAGTGTTTGCCCACTTGAACCCACATAGCCCTGATTTTGGGGATATTTGTGCACCATATCCCCCTTTCTTGCACCAGCTCACCGTGCAATCTTCTCTTTTTGAACCCGGGCGTCTACAGCCTTGTCCAAGCTACAGTAGGCGTAGGGACCGTATTAATTTGGGACTTTTGCGTAGCTTATACAAGGGGGGGGGGGGTACATGTCCCCCCACCCACTCAAGGGATTGGCCACGGCTGAGCACTGAAGATCTGACCTGTTGGGCCCAGAAGGCCTGCCGAATGGGGCGTTTGCGACTGGCCACCGAGGCTATGGCGCCCTGACAATCCAGCCGGATGCGTTGACCATCAGGGGAAAGGGAGGAGCCAAGGAGGATCCCTACCAATTCGGCTTTATAGGAGTTAGGGATTTCTGGGACGCGACAAACAGCAATGGCGCCACCAGGAAGCACTGCCAAGGCTCTAGAGGCCGGGGTGTCGCCCAGTTTGCTACCGTCCGTGTATGTGGCATCGGGGGACGAGGTGAGGGAGGAGGTATACTGTCGAGCCGGAAATAGACAGAACTGCTATGGCATCACGTATAGTGGACCGTGCCTTCCATAGAATTGGCAGGGGGAGGGTCGTTGGGGGTTCCCAGCCGACTAATTGCAGGCTGGAATAGATTAAAGGGCGACACGGGCAGGAGGAGGGGAGGGTGGCAAATTCCGGGAGCCCAGAATTACGATGGAGGGCGTTGAGGACGCGTGTGGGGTGTAGAACGGGAAAGTAAGAAAGGCCGAGGCCGTGGCGACGGTGGGTGTGGAGGGTTTTCTTGGTGACCAACGGGGGAAGACTAGTGACGCCAAGGACAAACCTCTCGACAACAGATGAGAGGTCTATTAACTGGTCGGTGGATAGGGGCAAACATTTTGTTCTGTATGAGAGCTTGGGAAGGATCATCGTGTTCGCCAAAAGGATCCTATCCGAGAGTTGTATGAGCTGCGCATGTAATTCTGCTATTTGCGTGCTGAGCTCTGCTTGAACTAGCTCGAATGCGGACGGGAGATCAAAGCATGCAGGGAGGGGATGGCCTAGATGCAGCAGATGCTTGACCCGTGGGAACCCATCGCTTGGCCATAGGTACCTATCGTTTGGCCATTGGTACGTATTGTTTGGCCATAGGCTATTGTTTGGCCATAGGTAACTATCGGGCCATAGGTACCTATTGTTTGGCCATCGGTATGTACCGTTAGGCCATAGGTACCTATTGTTTGGCCATAGGTACCTATCGTTTGGCCATAGGTACCTATTGTTTGGCCATCGGTATGTACCGTTAGGCCATAGGTACCTATTGTTTGGCCATAGGTACCTATCGTTTGGCCATAGGTACCTGTCGTTTGGCCATAGGTAGCAATTTTTTGGCCAATTTGATCGCAAAAACAAACATTGAGACCACTGCAGCCTGTGCACACAGTTGATACCAAGTGGCACAACGTATCAATTGATTGGGTCTGAGGACTACCGCCTACGACCAGAGGACATGACACCATCACAGATTCTTACGGTAGAAGTGTCCCAAATGGGAAGAAAGAGCGTAACATGGATTTATTACACACCGAAAAGTTTGACGATGGGGGCGCACCACGCGCAGTGCGGGCGCTCTGCAAAATACAGGCTATTTCGGGTGAGTTGTCCCATGATATTGCTGCGGTTCCTCAAGCATTGTGGTTGTTTGGTCAAAAGTGGTGGTGGTGGTGGGGGGTAGTGTATTGTGCATCATTGCAGCATCATTTGCTCCCCTTTGCTTGCCCATACTTTAAGTGAAACCGGCACCCTGAGCTCAGAAGATGTTGATACATGTTCAAGGGGCTTGTTGTAGGGCATCATACTTTCCCCCTCATTTATCAGACCGACTTTCTCATTCTCCATGGACCTCGGTATTGGGGATAGGGTGTTCTGCACCCACTCCAACGGTGTGCGAGTGCCTGTCACGGTGGTCACAACTGCACAAGAAGGACTATTCCACTTGGAATATTACCAAGATGTGGTGACAAAATGCTCTACATGCAACCTTTCTTTGTGCGCAAATTGCTTGCACGAGTGTAGGTGTGATATTGTAATATTGAGGTCCCTAAGTAGCCCCTTATTCAATTCAATATGTCAACCTGCTGTCTCATGTGGCAATTATACAATGTTTTGTGACCAGAGGGGATATCCATTTGGGACCACAAACTCAATTTGGGGGTGTGCAATGAGGCTGTTTTTGCGATGTTCATGTGTGCTTCCCCAGGGGTGGGTGGATTGGTCACGGGAGAATTAGAATACCATTTGGTGTTGTGCATGCTGTGCGCGCGCTCTGCAGAAATGCCTCCATCCTGATTGACGAAACTGTGTCTCCTTTGTTTTTGAAGGACAAAGAAATCAACTATGCCCCGTTTCCCCTTGTTTTGCACCCCAGCTCCCACACGTTTGCCCCTTCGCCCCAGGCCCCACCTGCACAATTTTTTCACAGTTTTTTTGTTGGCCATTCCCCAGTGCAATGGGTGTTCAGTGCTGCCGTTCACTGTTCACCAAATCAAATGCTCGATGCGCCTTTGCAACAAATGCACCCCCATCAGGTCATATGTTGGCCATTTGTTGGTGCATTGTGGCCATCTCTGGGATGGCTTTTGACATCATTCTTCATCTCCACAGTGGCAGCAGCTTTGAAACCCATCCAGCCGTTGTATGGGTACCCCTTGGGCTTGCGCTCATTGCATTCACCATGCTGTGTATCTTGATTTTCGTCAAGCGTGCCAGGGCATACTCTGCGAGCATGCTCACATTTGGCACATGTCTAATGACGTGCTATCTTGCATACTTCATGGACAACATTATAACCATGACCACAACCTTCATGACCACGTCATGGCCAACAGATTTGCCGCCAATCACCTCTTTCACCCCGATTGATAATTTCGCCCAAACGCCGCAAGAACTCACAGGAGCATGGATGTTTGCTATCGGGCTACTTGTAAACACTCTTCAATGCTCTTTTGTGTGCCGCATGGGGTTGTTCCCGAGTACTGTATGTACCGTGGTTTATGTGCTGGTGTTCACCGTTGGCCCAGCCTTGTCGGCAAATACATATGGCTCGCCGTTCTATTGTGTGAGCCTCCTGGTTGCCACAGTTTTTATCACCGTCATGTTGACAGTGCAGTCTAGTAAAATCGAACACCAGCGGCAGGTCTTGCACGAAACTCAGCAGCGTGCATTAGCATATCAAAGGGCAGCGCAAAAAGCCGATGGAGTGCTCAATCACATTTTGAAGAACAACGTCGTCGACGCCCAAACGTGCATTGAGCTATTTATGGGCATTTATGGGCATTTGCAGCACGTCCTGCTGGAACAAGCTCGGGACCTCCTCTTCAGAAGTATGTGGTGGTGCAGGCTACGGGAGGCAGTGCTGCACATCGCCGAAGGAAGCTACAAGAAAGCCGTGCGCCAGGTGTCTTTGCGCCAGTTTTGCCATGATGTTTTGGTTGGACGCCCAGGCATCACCCTCGACTGCCCCTCCATGACCGCGCTGCTGGACCCCATCGCCTGTCATATTGTGCTGGACAACGCCATCACCAACGCCTTCAGGCATGGGTGCACCGAGAACCAAGAGCTCAGATTGAAGGTCCAGGTTTCAAACCATGATTCTCAAACCAGCACGGCACTCTCCTTTACACTGATCAACAGAGCCAAGGCCGGCAAGCCACCGCTCACTTCCTGGTCTGCTTCCGACACAGAAGCTGTGCATGCCTCTGCCAATGTAGACCACTATGAGTCCGTTTCCACTGGGCTTGGGTTGCAGCACATCGCCATGGCTGTAAGTGTGTGTGACATGTCAGCAGAGCTCTGGCAAGAGGATGCATATGTGCATTTCCGACTTCGCATGGATTCTGAGGTTTCACATTGCATTGACGTAGAGCATGATTCCACAGCCAGCACAGATGCAGCCCCCCGTTTCCCACCCAATGTCCATGTTTTGTGTATGGATGACAGTCCCATTGCCCGGAGAGCTTTTGAAAGTATCTTGCCCAAGAAAATCCCGGGTAGTGTGGTCCAAGTGTTTGGGAAAACGCTCGCCGATGTGGCGGAGTTCAAGCGGGCTGTCGCGGAGCAGTGCGACATCGCGATCGTCGACCAGAATTTGAGCTTCCCAGGGGCAGAGGTCAAGGGCACCGATTTAATTAAAGAAATTTTGGCAGCCGGATATGGAGGTCTGGCATGTGTACGTTCCGCGAACTGCACTGATGCCGACCAGAGGGAATACTTGGAGTCTGGTGCACATTGTGCTATTGACAAGGACATGCGGTGGCCGGAAATGGTCCAGCTGTTGGCAACAGCATATGCAAAGTGCATGCCTCGTGCAAGTGCAGGCTCAACGGTAGTGTCTGCGAGTCCTTCTGTGGAGTCTGGCATCTCGTACATCTCGTCTCTGATACATTTGCCGGGCTCGGTGAATGTGTAGTGGCATGCCTCCCTGGGTTCTGTGTTCAAAACCAAAATCTGAGAATTGTGCCAACATGGCACTCGGGCGCACTCCCTCCAGGCAACCCCCCCCCCCTTTCCCACCTCCACGGCGGTTCGGGGAAAGTTCACGACACAACTACACACCCTCTTTTTTTTTCACTCTGCCACCCTGCGGGAGATGTGGGCTACAGTACAGTCAGACCGAAGGAGTGCATCATGCTGTGCTACACCACACCTTTTCTCTCCCTTCGCTGCTACCGGGAGCTGGCTGCATGGCTGTTTCATGCTTATCAGTCCTGCACCTGTGGTCAGGTATAAACTCTATTGGTCACGATAGGTCTCGATTTCCCGATGGTGAAATACAGGCGGCCGGTACATTTGGTTGTACATTCGATAGTGGAGCACCCCAACCAAGAAGGGGACACATTTTTTGCTGTGCAAGAATCGCCGAACTAATGGCTGAAAGTGTCTATGGTGGGGACATTCAGTCGATCGTTACCGACCATTGATCCCCATCTCCACAGCGGTTCGGAGGAAGAGAAACGCCCCCCCCCCTCCCCCCTTCCCCCCGGGCAGGCAGCTTCGCCACCGCCTTGGACAACACACTGCGGCGCCTGCTGCAGTTCGGTGGTTTCGGCCTCTGTGCTGGGGTCTTAGCGTCCCGCAGACAAGCAGCCCTGGACGTCCGCTCAGTCTCAGAGCATCCAGTACAGTGCGGGATCTACAAAGGCAGACGCCCCAACGACCCCAAGAAGCCCCCCAATGTGATGACGCCCCAGCGAAGGTCAAGCACGACCTCACCCTGGAGGCCTCAGCCCTGTACCCGCCCGAGTACTATGCGTACCGCAGTAAACTCCAAGCCGCAGAGCTGGCCCTAGCCTGCCGCGCCACCTGCACATCGTCTCTGGAGTCCTGCCTGTCCGTGGCAGGCCGTGGCTGGGACGCGTCTGATTGTTTTCTGCAACGCCAACGCGACCTCACCTCCCGCATGCACTTGCGCCTCCAGCCCATGTGGGATTTCGGCCCATGGGCCCAGTGCTGTTGTGGTTGCTTATGCATACGGAACGAAGGACGGACTCTCCGACGGCTTCACCCCCCCTAGGGATACCCCTAGGGCAACCCGTTTTCCGCGAATGGCAGCCAGGCCACATCGGTCCTGACTGCGTCTGCCCTACCCTTTCCCAGGCGCATTACCCTGCCACCCTGGCCCTCCCCCTCCGCTTTCCCAGTGAACGGTGTTTGCTACAGCGACTACAGGGCATTTTTCAAACCCTTCCTGCCTGAGGTTGCGTCGCTTGCGAGCGAATGCGTCTATGCCACGCAGCAGTTGGGAGGTGTCCTGAATATGGACAAGCTCGAATTCATGCTCGTGCAGTTGGACGACCTTTCCTAGTCATTGAATATGTTCCCCACTTCAAAACCAACACCCACCAGACCCCTCCTGATATAACCCCCCCCCCCCCCCACTTATAACCCCCCCCCAACTTATAAACCCCCCCCAACTTATAACCCATCCCCCAGGAGATCCGTCCCACCCAGGGACTTATAAACCCCCCTTTTCAGCACACAAGCATAGAACAAGAAATGCAAGCGGTGTCAAGCAATGACAATCGGTTCCTCGTCATCATCCCCCTCAAGCAAGTCAAAGAGCTCCTCATCTGAAAATTCCCCCACCTCATCATCATCAGGAGCTGCAGCACCACCAGGGTTTCCCACAGATAGGCCCAAATCAATTTCCATTACAACAAGATGAATGACGTCTGAAGGTGCAAAGGTGTCTGGATCCATGCCACCAAGGGACTTACAAACCCCCCCCCCCCCTTATAACCCAGCCCCCCCGCACCCTCAACCAATCCGCAATGCTACTACCATCGGGGGGGGTTATAAGTGGGGGGTGGGGGTTTAGTAGGAATCCCGATTCTGCACAGCATCCAGCCGGATTCCAAGCTGCAAGACATCACAGCCACTTTCTGGTCTCTGTACCACTCACTGCAGGGCAAAGACGTGGTACGCCTGCTGGCAATACAATCCTTCTGCGCCTTTGCACTTCGAAATGGGATTTCGTTTTCTTGGGGGTGCTGGTGGCTCCTGAGTGGGTCCGGCCCCAGCAAGTCTGCGTGCATAAAGCATACCGCGCTGCATACACCCTACCCCCCTGGATGTGCCTCACATTTGTCTACCTCCCGCTCCAGTTAGGCGGAGTAGGCTGCCCCAACCTCCTCCTTCGCAACTGCAGCCTGCTCTTGCTGACGTACATCCACGCGTCCCTGAGCCACAGCCGCCTTTCCCACGCTGCAGCTCTCTACTTGCTGACCACCACGGCTCCCTTCTCTGAGGGCCTGGCCCTGCGCGGCGCCGCGGCAGAGCTGCAAGTGCGCGTACACACCCATCCTTTCCCTTCCCTCCACAAAGCAGTCATTCACACAGCCCACGCCAGCGACTAGGAGCTGCCCAATGTTCTGTGGATAGTCACAGATGGGGCCATGACGGTCAAAGCCATGGGAGGGGGGGTAGTCCTTTACCACCCCAGCCTCAACATCCTACAACATTTTTTCTTCAGATTCCAGGTGACGGCGGCCACCTCTGCGGATGCCGAGTGGCTCCCCAGACTGGTCACCAGGTACATGCTCCGCAACTGGTTGGGCCATGCCCATTTCATCGCGGACGCCACAGCAGCACTGCACAGCACTCACACCAACTTCCCGCCCACCAACCACATTTGCCGGCGCGTCGTCGCGGCCACCACCAGCTTTGAGGAATTCTGGCTGCAAACTCAGCACAACACAGGTCACGCGCACACCGTCGCCAGTCTGCAGGGCCTCGCACACCAGCTGGCGTCGCGCGGGGCGTCTCAGGCGCAACCTCTCACAGTGCCCCTCCTCCACCTCCTCTCGTGGGCGGCAGTTGCCGCGAGCTCAGGCCGGGTGCTGTTCAACACATGCATGGGCGTAGAGCAGCAGCATGCCCATGCCCTCGTTCAGGCCTCGCATCGGGACATAGCCTGGAGCTCCACGAGTTGGTCTGCAACCTCTTTCACCCACCTCTACCTAGAGTCCCGATTAACTCGCCGTGAACTCACCACGGCTCTGCGCCTCTGAGCCCTCCTGTACCACCACCCCCCTCGCACAGTGCAGTACTACTCCTGTGATTTCTGCGCGGCTCAGGTCGACCAGCCGTGGAGACACATGATGCACTCCTGCCCCGTCTTTTTGATGCGGTGTATGTGGGCGCTTGTTCATCTCCTTACCCTCTTCCCCAAACCACCAGGAGCTCACATTCTGGATCGCAGAGCACTTGTCCTCCCTAAACACCGTCAAGCAGTGGCGTTCGCCTTAGAGTCAGATCCACACGCCCTTCCCCCATTGACCCCGTACAGTTCCACATTGTTTTCCCCCTCGGGTTTGGAGATGCACACAGGCCAAGAGGGGCATTTCTCTGGTCGAGTATGCCACAATGCTGTGTGCCTGGTTCTTCAAACCATGGCAGACAACACCCGGAGACTTACCGACCTCCTCATGGTCCTCGACACGTTGAAGTTCCCTCTTCGGGTCTCGCCTTCCTTGAACACTCACCTGTTCTAACATGCACCTCTGAACTTCTGTTGATAGCTTTCATGAACAGAAACTTCAACGGAGTTCATTGAATAATTGTGACCGTGAGTGGCATGTGGCACCTTAGCCACCATATTTCATAAAACATGCAACTTATCTTTCCATTTCTGATTGTCTTTGAATTTCCGCACCAAATTCCAACCTTAAGGGGCAATCTCCACATCCGCAGCTCGCTCAAGACCATATTTCTGAACACGCATGTCGTTGCTTTCCCAGAAGACATTTCAAAGGATGACAGTGCTTGCAAAGCCCATCAAGCTTCCATACGACTGCGATTTTGGATGTTCTTCTGAGTTTGCCTGCGGCGCCTCTGAAATCTTACACCTGTGTCCGCCTTTACGCTACAGAGACCCCCTTTCTGGGCAACAGGCAGAAGTTGCCCGGGCAACAGCTGCCGCCAAGTCTTCATGACATTCAACAGTATTTCAGCCATCAGCCACAGGTGAAATGTACCATAACAACACCTATCCAATGTACATACCTGAATCACACCAATACTGTTGCAGTGGAAATGATGATTGTGTCCAATTGCCAACCACCTACCGGCACCAACCCCAACCAACCACCAACTGCCCATCCACCAACGGCCACCAACGGCCAACCACAAACCGCCAATTGCCCGTCATGGGATCCCACGACAGCCTCAAAACTTTTGCACCAGGCTCTGTCTACGCAGACAGGATTCAAACCTGAGGTCCCAACATGGGATGAATTCAGAGCAGTATTGCGCCAGCCAACAAGCAAGGCGCCGGCCCCAGACAAGTTTGGGCCCCACTTGCTGAACTGGTTACCTGAGGATCTGCAGTGGGACCTGTATTTGGCCATATGCGCTGTCTGGGAGTCACAAAAGGTGCCTGAGGAATGGCTGCTCTCCCGCGTCACACTGATTTATAAAAAATGCTCCACGCAATTAGCCCTGAATTACCGTCCCATTAGTGTATCCTGCTGCATGTATCTCCTGATCTCCAGGCTGCTGTTGCACGCCCTCAAAGAGCCGCTAGAAAAATCCCTCTCCTACACAAGCTGGTAGCCGAAAGGGCTGCACCAAATCCTCACACGCACAGAACCTCTGGTCTGATTTGCTGCAGTGGGAAAAGTCCTATGTATGCCTTTTGGACATCGCAAAGGCATTCCCTAGTACCCCCCACCCAAGTATCCTGGAGGCTCTTCGCATCATTGGTACCCCCCCCAACTTACTCAACATGATCTCTTCCATCTACCACTCTTCCAGTAATCAGTATCATGATTTTCAGTACCCGCTACGGCAGGGAATCAAGGAGGGCTGCCCCCTCTCCCCCTCCCTGTTCATCCTGGTTTATGAGGCATTCCATGCCACCCTGACCAGGGAGTTCCCCACTGCCCGCTTCTTTGTGTATGTTGATGACAGTGCTTGCAAAGCCCATCAAGCTTCCTGCGATTTTGGATGTTCTTCTGAATGTGCCGGCGGCTCCTCTGAAATCTTACACCTCTGTCCGCCTTTACGCTACAGAGACCCCCTTTCTGGGCAACAGGCAGAAGTTGCCCGGGCAACAGCTGCCGCCAAGTCTTCATGACATTCAACAGTATTTCAGCCATCAGCCACAGGTGAAATGTACCATAACAACACCTATCCAATGTACATACCTGAATCACACCAATACTGTTGCAGTGGAAATGATGATTGTGTCCAATTGCCAACCACCTGCCGGCACCAACCCCAACCAACCACCAACTGCCCATCCACCAACGGCCACCAACCGCCAACCACAAACCGCCAATTGCCCTCAACTGCCAACTGCCAACCGCCAACCGCCAACCGACAACGCCGGAACATTAGCGCGCCGGGCACGCGCCGGGCATCTTTTGTGACCCGTGCCCTATCGGTGGACTGTTGCCGTTGATATGTTGGGATACATTATATGTATTTGCCCCTTGGCCCCCGGGACATCAGCAGATGTTTTGATTTGGGATGGGTATGGACCTTCTCGTACCCGAGGTGATTTCTTTGATTTTGAAGTTGGGGGCCATGATGGTGCTTATAAAGGCCGGATTTATGTCATTGTGCCTCTCATTGGAAGAAAGAATGGCACTTTGATAGCCCACCAACAATGTTACAATGAGGTGCACGGGTGGTATAGGGCACGCATTGAGCGTCTGTTTGCTCGGTTGTGGCACGCAAGATGAGGCAGAGGATGAGGCAGAAGTGTGTGTGTTGTGTTGCCAAGAGCGCTCCACCGTCGTAGTTTGTGATGAGTGTGAGGAGCACTATTGTACTGAATGTATTGACACCCACACTTGTGGGACCAATGTTGTGGGTTAAGTACAATCAATACAGATGACAGTTGGAGTTGCTGAATTCACAGATATTGCTTTATTATGCAACGTGCTTTGTAGGGAAGGTGTGCAATGCAACGTGGTCTACTTGGGGGGCTTCTCCATGAGAAGGTAAATCTAGGCTGAAGTCGGGATAGTTAATAGAAAAGTAGTGCGCCGGGCAAACATTCCCCCAACCACCAACCGCCAAACACCCAAAGCCGCAGCCAAAGTAGTATCGTCCCCGTGACCGTTTGTTCGGCCCCTCAGAAGGCAGGGGTGAGGTAGCCATTTGTGTGTGTGTGTGTGTGTGTGTGTGTGTGTGCGTGCGTGCGTGCGTGCGTGCGTGCGTGCGTGCGTGCGTGCGTGCGTGCGTGCGTGCGTGCGTGCGTGCGTGCGTGCGTGCGTGCGTGCGTGCGTGCGTGTGTGTGTGTGTGTGTGTGTGTGTGTGTGTGTGTGTGTGTATGCTTCATCACGCCCGTTCGTCTGCGTTCATCGTGTGTGCACTGCTGTTGAGAAGCCGCTTCATCGTTCAGCGGTTGTTGTTGGATCCTGGTGTTTACTTCCGATTACATTAACATTACATTTACCGATTTTCCAATGTCTTCTGATTCACCTGACGGACGAAAATTTCGAGATGACATTTGTATGAGGTGCCATCGTTCTGGCCACAAGACCGCCGACTGTCTAGATAAGCCCAGAGGTCGTTCTGGGAATAATCCCCCTCCAGATCCGTGTTGGTCCTGTGGCGAGCTTCATTGGGCCCATGAGTGCGAAATACAGAAGCAGCGCTCCGCCGATGGTGTATGTATCCTATGTGGGGACGGCAATCACTGGCTCCGTGCTTGTTCTCTCTATGACCCAGCTGTTCATGTACGAAAAAACACGAGGCCGGGGGAGAAAAGCCGAGGCTCCCCAAAGGTTTCGTATGTGGTTCCCCGGCGCTCAAAAATCGTCGCAGCTCTGCAGAAACACTTGAAACAGTTTGCACACTGGGAAGGGGAAAGATACACATCATGGGCACCCAGGGGGTGCCCAGGGCTGCATGCATATGAGGTAATCTGGAATTATGACTGGCGGGCTTTGGAGCGTGTACGGGAACAGTGCTGCCCCGGGGCAGGCTGTGTGTGTGTGTCTCCCCGGTAACGGGGGGTACGTCCAGGAGACAACATCCGAATCGTCCTGGTGCAGGGTACTGAGGTGAGGGCTCCAAAACAGTCCCATACCCGGGCATGGTGCATGAGTGACCCCTGCTTTTGCCCTTTGCAGGCCCTTGGCTTAGCGCTCTGCGCGGCTGCCGAGGGCTGGAGACGGTCATGATCCGGGGACAGGATGTGCCACGTCCCTCTACCCTGTACTGCAGAAAGGCGCCTAGCCGACATGCTCTTTCATTCCCTCTTCTACTGTTTTTCGGCCTGACGAGATTCGTTAACGTCCAGTGCTGTGCTCCGCTTGATCACGCCTGTTCGTCTGCGTTCATCGTGTGTGTGTGTGTGTGTGTGTGTGTGTGTGTGTGTGTGTGTGTGTGTGTGTGTGTGTGTGTGTGTGTGTGTGTGTGTGTGTGTGTGTGTGTGTGTGTGTGTGTGTGTGTGATACACCACCTCTCTACAGTTGTAGTCGCACTGCAGCAATGTTTGGTATCTCTGCCTGATGCGGCCCTTCCTCCCTCTCGGCACGACATCAAGCCTATGTAGAGGGGATGCACCCCTACTGCGTCCTTCCGCCCACATATGCATGCCCCATACCCTGGACAAGGGCCCCCACAGGCAAGCTTGCTTTTGCGCGCGGCAATAGAGTTACCGATGTGATGCTGAAGCTAGAGTCAGGGTCCGTTCAAGTATACATTCACACGCTGTGCACAGGGGACACACGACATCCCCCCATACAACCCCGGGGCCTAGCACACGTGCGAGCGGCTGGTGCCTGGGTTCTGGAGAACAAGAACTATGGCCGCCGTCACTCGGATAGCGAAGCCCGCGGCTGCAACTACTGCCGCCGCTGTGGGTGACCCTGTGGAGGGCCCTACCGCGGCTTCCAATTCCGCTTGGCCATGGGGGTGCTACACGCCTCGGGCTGTCGACTTGTTGTTTGGCCATAGGTTCCTATCCTTGGGCCATAGGTAGCTATCGTTTGGGCATAGGTACCTATCGTTTGGCCATAGGTACCTATAGTTTGCCCATAGGTACCTATCTTTTGGCCCTAGGCACCTATCGTCCAGCCATAGGCACCTATCGTTTGGCCATAGGTACCCATCATTTGGCCATAGGTACCTATTGTTTGGCCATAGGTACCGAAAGTCTGGCCATAGGTACCTATCATTTGGCCATAGGTACCTCTCGTTTGGCCAAAGGTCTCCACAAAAGGAGAGGGACAAATCATAAATTCAGTCGATGCTTCAAGCAGGTGCAAAGGGCAGAAAATGCATACACGAAAGTAAAATTGTAAAAATATAAAGTGTAAAATGTTGATGATATTTCGAGTTGTTGCCCACCGCTCGCATGTCAATGGACCCTCTGCTCGGAAGTAATCATGGCCCGGGCCATTGGGGAGGTGGCTGGTAACCCTTAAGCTCGAATTGTGAGTGATCTGCATCGTGGAATCAGGTGCACACTGGGAACACTTTCAGGCCACTTGCTTTCCACTTGGGAACTGGGGAGCCGTCATAGGAGAAGGAAGAAGCCCTTGAAGTCCAAAGGCATAGAAAAAGAGGCGAATACATTTTGCCCGATACGGACCCAAAGGAGCCAGTGCCACTTCGCTGAGGGTTTCTAGCTTGCCAGGATAACCCCGATCGGGCCGCATTGTGCTCTGCACGCTGTGGCAGTGTTGTGGGGTGTCTGGCCTGTGTAAATCTGGGGTTGCCACAGGGGATGCCCCTCCCCCCATCTATTTTGCAGGTAAGGAAAGACCATAGACGCGGTTCGGTGGTTGGTGGTCAACTGATGCTTGTTTGTGGCCCCAGATGTCATTGGTCAACCCTTTTGCAACCATGCAACCATTTGGGGTCCCTTAGGACACTCCAATATCACCTGGGACGAGTGTACCATATTTTGAAGACCTCAAAGGGACACTATTTTGAGGGCTTCTGATGGGTGACCATTTGCGGTAGTTTTAATCCACTGGCGGGCAGGGTGCGGGCACGGTGTACGCATAGTGCGCAGCCAACCCCTTACTCCATATAGTTAACCTGTGGTATTGAGGCCACAGATTCACCAGTAGGTCGTTAATGTCCACACCTGCCCCTGCAAACACAGAATCGTGGCCCACCGGGGCGGCCCAGCTCATTATACCCTGCCGTGGTAAGGGAAGGCACATAAGAACGCTGTTGTGATTGGAATATGGGTTGCGGCCCTCTTGCACGACGACCGCCTCGTGCAAATGACCATGCCCTGGTCCAAAGGCGCTTTTCTGAAGCCACTTGTCAAACCATGGTCTTGTCCAGCGACCAGCCCCTGGTCAAACAGTGCTCGCCCTTAACACTATCTAACGACCACCTTGTTGTCTCGTCAAACGGCGAAACAGTACTGGTCGTTGCACAAGGGGGGGTAACATGCCCAGACAGGCAGGCATTGGTTTGAAATCCCATAGGACACGTTCTCAGAAGCACTTCTCAACCACAAGCTCATGTTTCAACACTGGCTTCAGAAAAACCGGGCGCAGGTTGGGGGGCGACAGGGCAAGGCCAACATGGGGTTTAATCACCGTCACACCTTGACAGTCACAAGACACACAGTGCAGGTCCCATGCGGAGAGTTTCAGAGCGTCACCAGTGCAACCCACACCACCATTTCAGCTGCATACAGTCGTCAACAGTCGACAGCGTCCTTTGTATCACGCTCAGTGCTTCATGTCCATTGCAGGTCTGGCATGTGTTTTGTGGGAGTTGTCTAGTCCCTGGGCAGGCGCTTTGGGGCAGTGGCCTGTTGATCCTTGCCCTGGAGCCGACTGGCAACATGCGGAACAAGGAAAGCCCTGGGCACGTTTACAGGCGCAAAGTAGAAGAGGTGCAGGTGTGCCTCAGCCATAGCCTTTGCGGGAATGGTCGGGAAGCCTTACTTGACAGGCCTTGGCAGCTGACCACCTACCCTTCGTATCACAGCCAAATGTATTCAGCCCCCACCCATTCATGCATTCATGGAGCTACATCTGTCGCATGGGTGGATGGGTGGGTGGGTGTGACACCAGCAATGCATGGCGGGATGTACAGTGGGATGCTGGAGGGCTGATTTGGTGGCACTGCGCCAGCGGGTTGGGCACTGAACAAGGCCTCATCTCGGGAGGTTTTGGTAGCGGGGTGGTCCAGCAGTGAAGGATGGGCATGGGAAATTAGTATGGGGACATTGCATGTGCTGTGCACAAGGTTCATCCGTTTCGGACCCCCCCGCCCCCTGCGGTATGCGGCGCGCTTCAAGGAGGACCATCACCTCTGCCATAAGCTTGCGTACTCCTGCGCCCAACTTCGTATTCTTTGTTGGCAGATTTTGCCCTGGGTTTTGGGTGGTTGATGTTTTACCCAATAACCCAATAACGGGCGCTGGGCCCTCTTTTCTTTTTATTGTCGGTTCCAGTGTTTCTGTGTTGTAAGAGAAGAATTCCTGGCCCTGTGGCACCCATGGCGCACCCTGCAGCCCCCATTGATGTGAAACAAGATGAGTTAATGATGGGTGGTGTAGTACTGTGGCATTACTTTGTGCGACGTATGCCCATTGATGGATAGCTAGCGGATGACAACAAGGATTCCTAACCTGAAGCCCCACTTGAACATCATTTTTGAGAGTATCTGAATAATTTCTGGAATTTCTGACAAACAACCATACCCCCCATCCATGTATCCATCTTTCCTTGCTTCCTTCCATTCGGTCTGTCCATCCATCCATCTACCCTACCATGCATTCATGCATCCATGCATCCATCCATGCATGATCTTTACCGCAGCACACATCACGTATAGTGCATCCGAGCACCATCTCCGAGGATTCGAAGTTGTCTCCTCATGTTGTCCATAGGCTACCATCCGCGATGCCATTGACACAAGGCTGCAGACGGTGGATACCATCCCCATCCCCTACTTTGGAATGCAAAATGAAGGTCCTGTGTGCTGGCTGGCTGAGGGTCACTTGATCCTCTCATCCTTGCAACTCATTTACTAAGGTTGTGGTGGTCCAAGCTTTGGCGGCACACAGTTAGACCTGTGATGAGTGTTTTGGGGGCGTTATTTGCATCAGGCAACCCATCTGCTGCAGATTCATCATCAAGCTCCTCTGATGGCTCATCATCTTGTGGTGATACATGCGGCAGCTCGAGTACCAGATGTGACAGTGATGAGGCTGAAATGCTTCAAATTTTGGCCAAAGGCGTCATCAAACTCCAGTGGAAATTTACTTTGCGTCACTATCGGCTCTATACTCAACCCCTGTGCAGTGCTTTGTCCTGTGCTGTGTGTTGTGTGTCAGAGGGGATGCTGCTGATGCTATCATGGGCTGTATCACACTGAATTTCGCAATCGCCATTACGTCATCAGGGCAGGGAGGTCGGCGGGGCCTTGGAGGGGCCTCCGTATATTCTACCCTGGGGTCTACAGCAGTTGGGGTGCACCTTGAGACCCACTCACAGTGTTAGCTCCTCCAGAACAAAGGGCATGAGCTGCGTGCTCGCAGTCATGTTGTTGCCTGTGTTAATCGCTGGTTGCGGGTAAGTCTGAGTTTACCTCTGTAAAAGTCAATGGCCTTGGTTTAGTTGTCTGCAGTTTGGGCTCGGGAGCGGCCGGCTGGAAGGCAGGGAATGATGTTAAAAAGAGCAAGGCAAGGGTACACATGATGTGGTTGTGCACATGCAGCCGGTCATTTTACCATCTGTCACCTGTTATGTGTGTGAAATTATGTGTGCATATTTGACTTGCCATGGTTGTGTTTATTCCCTCTTTGCAGCCGTGATATGTTCTTTGTCCATTTCTGTGTTCAGTGAGTCACTGTAGTGGAGCAGATGCGCCCCTTACTCTTGAAGATTTGGATGTTGTTGCAACACCGCAACGACGGCAAAAAGGTGCAACCAGCCACCTGCAGTTCCAGATTCCACTGCGCCCGTTTGGCAGCATCATGGGGCTGCGACCGCAGCCATTGATGTGAAAACGAAACCTGAAAGCTCTCCCGGTGGCTTTTGACCGTGAAGTGTGGCATTGAGTCCCAGGAACTAAATCCCCCCCCCCAACGGACCAATGGACAATTCGAACCCAGGGAGGTAAACTGGGAAACGGGAGAGGCGGTTGGGTAAACGGTTATATTGGTGACGGCCAAGTAGCAAACCGGAAATGCACTGCACACACACGCCACAGAACACGGGTTTGATCCCAGGTCCCGGTTGGCCTGCCATGGAGCTGTTGCTTTTGTTATTCTGGGATGCAAGTCTAACCGGCCCAATGGGGGGAGTAGGCTCGTAGGCCTATCCAAACGGGCCCAGAAACATTCGATAGCCGCAGACTGCGGTGAGCTCAAGGCAACATTCGGCCCTCGTTTGAGGTGTGCTGCAGAGCAGCAGGTCAAACAATGAACTGAAGTTTGTGGCGATGACCATATGCCTGTGACACGGGGGCATGTGTGAGCTCTGTATCCGTTGCTTTATGGCCCCCCTTGTATAAGCCACGCCCTTGTCCAAGCTACAGTAGGCGTAGGGACCGTATTAAGTTGGGGCCTAATTTTAATTCGGTACCAAACGTAGTGCAGCCACATAAGACATGGGTTTCGTGACGAATTTGCGAGTCACATAGTGTCATGAACACATTTGTTGTGAGTGTTTGCCCACTTGAACCCACATAGCTCTGATTTTTGGTATCCTTGTGCATTATATCCCCCTTGCTTGCACCAGCTCACCAGGCAATCCTCTCTTTTTGAACCTGGGCGCCCGGTGTTGGTAGTTGTATGTGTTGCGCGCAAGCTACGCCCGTGCCCAAGCTGCAGTAGGCGTAGGGACCGTATTAATTTGGGACTTTGGCGTAGCTTATACGGGGGGGGGGGGGGTACGATGGGACCAGGTCCGCGGCGCGAAACAACCTGCCATACAGTGGAGGCATGTCACGCATGCATAGCCTGGGATAGCTTCCTGCAGAAATGTAACTCAGCTGCTGCTGACCTTTCCTGCATAGCAAAGGGGTGTGTCATGGATGCAACATCTTCAAGAGACGTTGGATTTGTAAGGCCGCGGCACTCATGATGCGCTTCTGTTTGCAGAACACGCAGTCGTCCCTCAGCAGTACCCCGGCCCCAGCGAAAGGCTCGCATTAATCCTCAAGAGGCTGCAGGCTGCCGATGGGCATCATGGGCCCTCCTCGTCTGGGGTGCGTCTCCCCTCTCCGAGTCTGCTGCGTTGCATCGGAACCCCTGAACACAGCCCTGTGCACCCCGGTGCCCTGCAGTACGATCCCTGGGATCCACGTGGCTGAGAGAGAGGGGGCAGGTGCCCGCGGGGCGCCGGGAGACACCGAGCCTCCCCAATTGGTCCGCAAACTTTTGACTGCTTTTGCTTTTGCCGACGGGCTGAGGGAGAGAGAGGGCCCAAAGCAAGAGGGAACTCAGGGCCCACCAGCTAAACACCCCTCCAGACCGTTTCTTTGCGATGCATCTGTGGTGGTGCTATGTGCTGTTCTTTTCGCGGAGTTCGAACCTCCGGGTACACCGATGTGCAACAGCTGAAGTTTGAGGGGGGGGCTTCATGGCTGCTCACATGTGTGCATGTTTACGTCATGTGCACAACGCTCATCCGGAAACTGCAGCGCGGTGAAGCTTAACGCTGATGGCTCCTCATCGGCAGGCACCCCCAACCAACACCCTATCCATAGCAACAGACGTGCGAGACGAACCGTGTCCTGAAACATCCACTACACCCCCCCCACACCCCGCTCCTTTCGCGCCTCGCAGGCCTCTCGCGTCTGTTGCGGCATACGGTATTGGGCAGTAGAGAACGGTGGTACCGTGTGCCGTGGCACCGCCGGGGCATTGGGTCCCTCCGTTGCACCCCCAATGGGAGGGGGGGCTCGAACGGACCCCACCACCCAATCCGCCATATCACCCGCCACGGACCCCCACCTGCCACATCCTGATTGCCTGCAGTGGACGGCTGTGCGGCAGCCCTGCCGCGCCGGTCCCGCGACGTGCGCCGCAGCATCGGCTGTTGTCCCCAAAGTAATCGCTGCCTCCGGGCGATGTGGGGAGGTGCAAGCCTCCCTCATGTGACAGAGCCGACGTAGAAGGGGAGTCCTGAGGCGTTGCGGTGGGTTCAAAACTTGCTGCATAGCCCCCAGGAGGCGATTTTGCTGGGGAAGAAGTTTGTCCTCCATGATACACGCCTCGCAATGATCAGCGTGTTATGGGCAGACATGCCACTAGCATCTGGTAGGGTAACTGGTTCTTAGTAGGAATTGGCCCCGTGTCAAAGGCCACTCAGTAATACCCGCCCCCCGCGCCACCAGAACTCAGTAGGAACGTGCCGCGTCCGGCGTGTGGCTCAGTAGGACCCTGCTCCATCGGATCATGTCGGAGCCGGCAGACGCTGGTGGCAAGTCTGGTTATGGGGGGTCAGTTGGAGCCACATATGCCGGGGTGCCCTGCCTGACCCTCCCAGGCCCTTCCAGGCGAATTTAGGCGCGCTTTGGCACGAGAGCGCCGTTTGAAGGACCCGGGGGGGAGGTCCCAAAAGGGCCATTTTCATGTGCTTTTTGCAGCCTTTGCCCAAACAAGGGGCTCGAAACGGGCCAAAAGCACGTCTCTGGGCATCCCAAGTGGTCCGGGGGCAGGTTTGACAACAAATCATTCTTGATTCACGTCCCACCCTGTTGGACCCTGTTCGGCCTGGACCGACTGCGCCCGAAGCACTAACTCAGCGGGGCAGAACGGGCACCGGTAGAGCGGTGTAGGCGTGCAGGGGGCCTAGTCCAGAAACACTGCTCAAACGACCCCCTCTGGTTTGCGTTTGTCTATTTTTTGATTAGGTCTCGCCCCCCAGGAGTCTTTTCCAGCCGGCAAGCGGCGGGAAGCTCTTTTCGGCCATGCCAGAAATGCATGGTTTCTTTATCCGACACTGATTGCGGATGTCTGACTGACAGCTACTGATTGTGATTGTCTGACTAACTGTTGTCAGACATGATGTTCTGTTTTCTGTTTCAGACACATTGTGTGTCTTGAGGGGCAAACAGGTTTGGCATAGAGAATAAAAATGCATTTATGCCTTACTGTGGAGTGCACTACCTCTGGTTTGCATTTGTCTGTTTTTTTATGAGGTCTCGCCCCCACCCACCCACCCCCGCGCGCAAAATAAATTCTCTCCCTGCCCTGCACAAGTGTGCGGTTCGCAGTCCCTGTGCGTCTGGCATTGGCCCTTCGTCACTCCGCATGGGTGCAGTGGCTGCACCTCTGTTGGTACGCCCCAATGGGGGTTTGATGGCACGGGGTTCAGCCCAGGCTATTGCTTCAGGAGAGCCCCCGTCCCCTCCGCCGTGGCGGGCGGGTGGGTCAGAGGCCAAAACAAGGTCTGTGTACCTAAAATCGGCCTCAAATTTCCGGCCCTTTAATAAATTTCACTTTTCGCCGGAGGAAAATGTTTCTGATGTGGGAGGGGGGGTGTGTCGGCCGGGGCTGGCCAGGGCCCCGAACAACCCCCCCCCCCCCCCCACCAAGGCCTTGTGCCAACCCCCCCCCCCGGGGTCCTTAAGCAATAGGCTGGTTCAGTCCCCCCTCGGTCCTGTGCTTGACGCATCATATCAGCGCCGGTCCTCTGCTCCGCAGGCGTCTGACGAATCGCACTCCAATTCCCAAGTGCAGTTGGTCGGCGACGCCGTTCCGCCGCGAGCGCTGGCCGGGGGCACCGTGTCCAGCTCTTCCAGGTCCGTTTGGGTGGGACGGCGGTAGGCGGGGCCGAGGCCGTGCGGTGGGCGTCTCTGTGTGCCCGCGGCTGCGGTCGTGCCTCTTTGCGTGGGGCTGGGGCCACCGTTCGGCCGTCGGTTCTCCATTGGGAAGTTTTCGCGGACGTTTGTCGCAAAAGATTCGCGACGTCACCAACGCATGGGATAGCCACGGTCTGCCACAGAGGAAAGCCTTCCCCCTCTCTCAACCCGCTGTCCACGGCCGGCCGGCCAGGGGAGTCGTATCAGCGGTGGCTGCGCGCTCAGAAGGACCTGTGTCCCAAGCAACCTCTGCACGTGAAATGGCACGCCATCTTGGGGGCTGGTCCAGGGGACAATCATAAGGGCGCTCGGCGATTCGCCAAGACACTCAACTGCCCTCTCTCTCCACCTTTTCTCAATGCTCTCCCAATCCTCTTCCAACCCTCTCTCGGCGGTTGCCGTCCAAGTGCCGGTGGCCGGGGGGCAGCCGGCAGCCGGCAGTGGTTCGTCATTCAAACACCAACCACCACCGAAGCGGAGATGTAAGTTTCGCAGAATGGCCGTCATGAGGTGTAGCAGCCTCATGGGCCGCCAACCGTCTGACTCAGGCAGCACCAGTGGAGTTTGTCCACTAGTTGAATTGTACAAAGCTTCCACCAACAGCTGTTCTCTGACTGTCATCGAGCGCCACATTTCTGCTGTGGTGGGACCCATCCACAAGGCACAACAAGGAGCGGGAAAGCCCTCCGCATCCGGGCACGTCGAGATGATTTACGGGGCGGAGGGTTCAAGCTGCTGTGCGAATAGACTCATATCAAAATTTAGCAACATTGCTTGTTGTTCAGTTGTCTCTGACAAGCATCGCTCAGGATTTGTAGATTGCATAGGGTCGAATTCTGTGGGCACGAAGCCTGTCGCCGTTGATCATCCCCTTGTTGCACAGCCGTCCACTTTTCTGCATACACTGTGCAGTTTCTACCCGCCAGGCTTTCTTTTTTGTTATCCAAGCCCAAAAGTGATCACCGCTGGAAGGTTTCTGCAATGGTTCAGCACCTCAAAGCGACTGCTGGAGTGTGGGGTGAACATGTGCAGCGAGCTTCATGTACAAAACTAGCATGGGCTGGTTGGGAGGATGATCAACGGCGAGAGGCTGGAAAGGCTCAGTGCAATCCTGGAAGCTTATGGAAACTGGCAGCACAATCCTGGAACCTCCAGGAAAGTCCACTGGATTTGAATAGTGCAAGTCTACCCTCGCCAAAGGGCAGGGGAGGCAAACTTCAGCGTGATTGGATTTGGCAATCCCAAACTTGCCGTGGGAAATGTGGCACCCACATGCTCTGACAAAGAACACCAGCACAATGCAGTGCAATACCCCCCCCCCCGGCCCCCGCCTTTGTAACTGAGAGCCATTGTCCTAACCCGACCGCTGCGGTCGCTTGCTGCGGTCTTATGTTTGTCATCATCCCCATGTCCTCCCGCTACAGTTCGCAGGCAGGGGCACTCCAATCAGCTCCAGTACAACCCCCACAGCAGGTGGAGGGTGGCGAAAGAGCTCGAAGTCCAGGTTTGCCGGTTTGCTGCGGAGTGGCAGGCCTGGGAGGGCCCGTTGAGATGTCGAAGGAGCAATAGCCTCCTGCTCGTCTGTGCTCTCCCGTGCCAGTGCCTCCTCACGCTTTGATGCACAAGTGCCCGAAACCTCGGTATATCCTCCCACCCTGGCCCATCACTGGACAGGAACCCCCGGAGATTCTCAATTTTTGGCCAAACACGGGATTTTTTGGGGGGAAGAGGGGGGGTGAGGCATCTTTTTGACGGAAAACATTCTCGCAGTGCCACCCAATGTGGGAGCCCGCAGGAAGTGAGATTGACGCTATACACACAAACAATGCGCCCATTGCGGATACCCTGTGGGAGAGTGCGTTTTTTGAGGGGGTGGGTGGGTCCTTGAGAACTGACCCTTCTTGGCCCTGGACGCCCGTTGTACGACTCCGACCCCCCCTCCCCCCTCTAAGGCCGACAGTGCCACTGTTACCAGCCCATGATGCTCCTTCTTCAGACCTGCCCTTGATGGTGTGCTGTGGGCGCGTCAGTGAGGTCACGCGTGATCAGTTGTGTTGGTGGAAGTGTGTGCCACATCCGTGGGTCGCAGTGTCACGGAGCCTCATTCCGTTGAGGTCACCCCACGGGTGTGCTCTTGGATCTGTGTGCTCCCGTGGCCCATGGCGATGGCATCCCTTTCCCGTTTTGCGCCGCCTCGCATTCCATCGAACGAAGGATCAATGGTTTGCGTCGACACCTGCAGTCCACATCAACCGGTTGTCATGCAGTAAACTGCCCCCGCCGTTCCTTTGTTGTTGGTTTTCGGTGTTGCCAGGCGCCGAGGACGTGAACCAGACCATCGGCGAATGCGTGCGCAGGGCCCGAGTCGCGCAGCAGCAGTGGGTTGATGTCCAGGTTTGTTCCGCATCGTTGCGCCATGGGGGAGGGCCGTCGTGCCTCGTAGCAGCGGTGGCAGTCTCATTGGTCGTGCAGTGCCTCTACTCCGGACCTTCCTGTTCGGGACGCGGCGCATGCCCTCAGCCCCTCTGTCCCCGACCGAAAGACATGGACGTGGGCACATAAACTGATACACGCATCCTCACACAGAGACCACACACGAACGCCCACACGCACGCACACACACACACGCGCGCGCGCGCACCCATGCACCCACACACACGCGCGCGCGCGCACGCGCGCACCCACCCACCCACCCACACACACACACACACACACACACACACAAACACAGGGGCTTCTGCAGGGCCCCCCAGAACACTGAACTGATGGTTCTGCAGCAAAGTAGGATGTAGGATGTTGAACCTCGCAGTATGAGGACGATTTGAAATACTTGAGCGTCACACACACACACACACACACACACACACACACACACAAACACAAACACACACACGCGCGCGCGCGCCTGAGCTGCGCCGTGGCGGGGTATTCAGGGCAGGAGCCGTGGTGCGTTGGCGGAAGACTGTCCATATGGAGTAGCCTACAGCCCCATGGGCCCCCCCTGCAGGGCTGACGAACATTGAACTCATGGTTTGCAGTGGATGCAGGAGCTGTAGGAATGTTGGACCTCGCAGTTGGAGCAAGATCCGGACTTGAAGCCTTGGCACACACACCTGAGCTGCACTCCTGTCGGACCGACAGTTGCACCTGCACGGGCCTCCTGCAGAGGAGAGGGGGGAGGGGAGGTTACCTAGCAGCACAAGGAGGATGTGACCATGTGCCTGGCGGACCTGCCGGGCGCAGGCCAAGACATTTTTTCCTGAAGAAAAAATTTTCTGATGTGAATGGGTGGGGAAGGTGGTCAGCCACAATCGCCCGGGGGGGGGGGGGGGGAATTTACCCCCACCCCACCCCACATCACGAAGCAAAGGTCTGCTCACAATTCCGCACGGGGGAAATGCCACACCGGCATTTTGAAGAAACGTGGGGACAATTCTGCACCGAGGATTGCCCCCCCCCCCTCCCCCCCCCCGGTCTGCGGTGGCCCCGGTGCTGCTACCCGCAGGCCTTGCGTGCACCCGCGCCGCCGCCCCCTCACCACGCATCTGTTCATTTGGTGCTGTTGTCGCAGAAGTTGCAGCATCAGCCCCACGCTGCCGAATCGCCTGCGGTGCTGCAACACGCCTGGACTGTGGGGGGCCGTGCCCAGCCTGGGTATGCCCATTGCCAACACTGTCCCTCGCCCGTGGCCCCCTCCCAGGCCCAACGGTGCGTGTGTGCCCGCGGAAGAGCGAGGCGCCGGTGGTGGTGTCACGCAGGGCTCCGCTTTCATGTTCGACCAGCCGCCATGCCCCGGATTCTAGCCCCTCGCTCTGTTCCCTGAGTATTGCCTTTTTTATCCGCAGTCTACCTCAGACTCGTCAAGAGGATACTGCAATTGCCAACGTCCACCAGCCAGAGACGGAAATGCAACCAACACTAAGCGGTATGTTTCGCCGGAAAGTGCAGCCAGATCTCGCAGTCTCGTGGTCTAATTTGAATACCCTTCCAGCTGCTGCACGCCACCACCCTGCGGCACACCAAGGAAACCAACAACCCAGCACCACAAGCACTCCAAACAAGGGTGCAGCAAGTGGCAACAGCAGCAGCCGCTGCAGCGTAGAAATATCTCTCCAACAATGCCAAATTCTTCAGGAGTCAGAAACTGTGCAATCCAACACACACCCAAAGAGAGACTCTGAGTGGCGGCTTTTTCGGATTCCGCAACGACCATCAACGTCAGAGGAGCCTGGCGCAACTTTCTTACGGCGGCGGCGGTGGTTGTTGTTGGGGTCGTCGTGGTGGCGACCTGCTGCTGATGAGCTGGTTTCATGGCGCTGATCGCTCCTTGCTGCCGTTTTTTTGATGTTGCAATTCGCTAATGTCGGTGATGGTCGTGGTGGTGGCGGCGGCGATGGTGGTCTTTGCGCACGTTGCTGGTCGTTGGTGGAGCTGCACCCTCATGCTGTAGCCGTAGCTGTGTTTGCTGTTGTCTTGCTGCCGCCTCGTGGTGCTTTCGCTGCTGCAACTTTGCATGTGCGCGGCATACCGGTCTCCAGTATGGGCAATGACGTGCAGGCCGTCCGTTGGGGGGTTGCGTTGTGTCCGGACTCTTGTTGCTTCATTAGGGCATGCCAACCCCCCCAGTCCGGAGGTCATCAGGCTGCACTGGGGAAGACAGACCGACCCTGCCCCAAAGCCTCATCCGCAAAGCCCTCCAGTCGACGGCACCGGGCGCGTGGGATCTCCGACTGGTCAGCCTCACAAGCTTCTCAACTCCTCGCAATGCAGGCCGCCCCAGAGGTAGACACCTCCCCTGTGGATGCTAATCTGCTGTGCAGATCGGAAGCATGAGTGTTGAAGCAGAATATAATTGGGGGCATCGTCGCTTCTGTAGAATGCTACCAATGTCGAGAGCTTGTATTGCGTTTCTCTACCGCTGTCGCCACTTTACCGCTGTGGCACAACGCGTCGCTCGTTCATCATTGTTCGTTCAAAAGCTGCAACAAACATTGTCACATGAAAGCGAAGGCATCGTTGCACGCTCTGGCTTAGTGGGCCGATGCGTGCGCGTTTCTGGCGCCACCAGTCTTCGTCGGTCCATCTACACTGTGCGCGCCGCGTGCGTGTGTGGCCGTGGGGATGTGCTCATCATTCTTTGCACCAATGATCATGCATTTTGTGGTTCAGAAGAACATGCTTCCATGCTCCTTCAAGGGCGCTGATATCGCGACTCCCCTGCGAGCTTTTCGTGCACCGCCTGCAGCCCGCAGTCTGGGGAGTTATTCCACAACACCGTGTGTTGCAGTTGTGCTCCGGTTTATGGGGTTTTTTGTCATTGTTTGTTTGCTATAGATTGCAGCACCCCCTCCGTATTGCATATTTCTGGCCATACCATACCATACCATACCATACCATACCATACCATACCATACCATACCATACCATACCATACCATACCATACCATATAGCGGAGTCCCCCCCGGCGAATCCGAGGTTCTTCCTCGAAGGGGCCCACGGGCCCAGGGGACGCCACCGGGTATTTTCGGCCAAGCCGGACGGAGCTCCCACCGGCGACCCCCCCCCCGCATGGGAGGGTGCACACAACAACCGCCAGCCCCCCCCCCCCCCCCCCCCCTCAGCCCCCCCAAAAAAGGGACTCCGGCGCGGAGGGTTGGGGATATAGTCCCATGCCGCGCGGCCATGAATCGACATGGCCCTACACCGGGCGATACACGCCCTCCCCCCCCCCTCGCTCAAGAGGGGCCCCCGTCGTCCCCCGGGCAGGGAGCAACCCCCCCCCCCCCCCCCCCCCTCAAGGAGCGGCCGCCCTCGGGGGCCCTCGCCCAGCCCCCGGGGGCCTCTCGGGATTCGGCCCCGAGCCAGCACAGCCCTCCAGCCCCTCCCCCCCCCGGCCGCAGCCCTAGGGCCCGCCCGGTCTCCCACGCGCCGGCCCACGCACTACCGGGACCCGGGCCTCGGAGCCCCGGTGCCCAGCCCAGCCCGCCCCCCCGCACGCCAGGGCCGCACCAGCAGTGCTGTGCAGGCCCCACAGCAACCCCCGCACGCCAGGGCCGCACCAGCTGTGCTGTGCAGGCCCCACAGAAACCCCCGCACGCCAGGGCCGCACCAGCTGTGCTGTGCGGGCCCCACAGCAACCCCCGCACGCCAGGGCCGCACCAGCAGTGCTGTGCAGCCCCCACAGGAACCCCCGCACGCCAGGGCCGCACCAGCTGTGCTGTGCAGCCCCCACAGGAACCCCCGCACGCCAGGGCCGCACCAGCTGTGCTGTGCAGGCCCCACGGGAAACGGGCAACGCCCCCCCACGCCCGCGCTCGTGCAGTTCAGGGGCACGCAGGCAGATTGCCCCCGTCCCTCCGGCGGGGCCCGTCCCGGTCCGGTTCGGCCGCGAGGGGACGGTGTGGCACTCCCCCCGCCTCCACCAGGATTCGCCCCCGTGGATGGTGCTCGGCGGGATTCGTCCCCGCCGAGCGGGGTGCGGGCCCCATCGCCGTCCGCAGCCCCCCCGTCACCAGCAGCGCCCCGGGCTCCCCGGCCGACTTTGGCCAGCCCCGGCCGCGCACCCGCTACGGACGGCCACACGGTGACGCTTGGCGGCCGAGCGCACCGACCCCCTTCCCCCCGAGCACGCGCGCACACGCCCCTCCCACGCCCCCCCCCCCCCCTCTCCCCGCACACGCCGCCCCTCCCTCCCGGACCCCTCCCTTCCTTTTCGCCTCACAGGTGCAGCGAGAGAACCAACCTCGCGCCGTGACGTCAAGACAACTACGGGCCCCCCACCGCCGGCGGGGGTCCCAGGCCTACTCCCTCACTCCTGCGCCCCCCCCCCCCCCCTCGCCCCCAGCACGCCAGGGCCGCACCAGCAGTGCTGTGCAGGCCCCACAGGCACCCCCGCACGCCAGGGCCGCACCAGCAGTGCTGTGCAGGCCCCACAGGCACCCCCGCACGCCAGGGCCGCACCAGCAGTGCTGTGCAGGCCCCACAGGCACCCCCGCACGCCAGGGCCGCACCAGCAGTGCTGTGCAGGCCCCACAGGCACCCCCGCACGCCAGGGCCGCACCAGCAGTGCTGTGCAGGCCCCACAGGCACCCCCGCACGCCAGGGCCGCACCAGCAGTGCTGTGCAGGCCCCACAGGACTCCCCTGTCGTGGGGGAGCGGCGGCCGGAAGCAAGGGGAATCGGGGCCCCGCAGGTCCCCGAACAGGTGGTCCCTCCATCCAGCCCCCCCACCCCGCCTCCGTCACGCACAGGTCGGGTCACCCTCCCCCCCGCAGCGGGGGAGGGCTCCAGGGTAACACACACAGGTGGCTCCTCCCTCCTCCGTGCGCGCGCAACCCCCCCCCCCCCCCCTCCACACCACGGCGGCCCCCACCCCCCCCCTCCTCGGTCGTTGTCGGCACACGCCCGGCCAGCGTGACGCCGGCCGACTGCTCCCTTGCGCCCTGCCCAGGGAGAGCGTGTCTGGCAATTTCTCCCGCCGGCACGTGCTGGGTGCCTTCACAACAACAACAACAACATACCATACCATACCATACCATACCATACCATACCATACCATACCATACCATACCATACCATACCATACCATACCATACCATACCATACCATACCATACCATACCATACCATACCATACCATACCATACCATACCATACCATACCATACCATACCAGAACATACCATACCAGAACATACCATACCATACCATACCAGAACATACCATACCAAGACCACAGCATACCATGCCATACCATTTGTTTGTCGTGTGTTCTGTTTGGAACTGTAGGCGAACGTTTCATCCGCTTAAGCAGTGCACTGCTCCTCAGGGCCCGGTCTCGCACTCCACGTTCGCAACCGGATGCCTCCCCTCCGACCTCGGCCCCACGCCCCAGCAATGTTTTGGCGCCTGAAGAGCTCCGGAGCATGATCCACAAAGTGCATTCGCGTAAGGTACGCGCTCACCAGACGAGCGATGCCATGAAAGCCTGCCACACGATCACGGCGCCCACCCGGACGATGGTGTGTGCATCAGCGGCGTGGGTACCGGGGGGAACATTGGGTGAGGTTGGAGGTGCAGCTGGGGGACGAGCGTTGGTACCAGAGCCTCGTTGCTGGCAGGGGCACTGGCATTGGTGAGGGTATTGCAGTGTCAGGGACAGGGGAGCATTTGAAGGGTTTGAGGGTTGTGGTGGCGAGACCAGTGTCGGGGCCCGGGGGGTTGGCGGGATCATTGCTGACGTTCGATGGGTTAGGGACGGGGAAGAGAGCGCATGTTGTGTGCAGTGGATGATAGACGTGGAGGAGAATTGCGTGCGATGAAGATAACAACGACAGCGCGCAGGGCCCTGTTTTTGTTGGGGATGATACTTTCGCCGAACGTGCTCTGCACCCTCTTCCGTTCTGCGTCCCCCGTGCTCTCTCTCTCCCTCCCTCGCCCACCATCGCTTCCCTTGTCTCGACCCCCTGCCTCAATCTCTCGTAGACCAGCAGTAATGCCCAAAGCTGCTGCTCAAGCGTATCCACAGCATCAGCTGCTGCCTCCTCTGATTGTACGAGGTATGGCTGTGCGAGATCAAGCGAGGGACTTGGCGGGTGACACTATTTTCGGTCTGAGTGCTGGTCATGACAGCGTTCGGCACATGTCTGTCAGGGATATTGTGCACACGGTGCTCCAACAGGGATTCACCCTTTGGGGATTCGGTGGATTTTGTGGATTCTCCGACGTGTGACGAGCCACTTGTTCACCGTGCGGTCTCCGCTAGAGGGTATTGGGTTTGTGAGGTTACCCCTTCAACACCTGCCGTGAAGTAGGGGACTTTCGAGCCGCCCGCCTCAGCCGCAGTGCAGGGAGGGAGGCGGGAGAGGAAGCGATGACGTGGCGGATATTTGGTGCGCACTGTGCAATACGGTGCATCGTGTGCGATGACGTGCCACACGCTATTTTGTGTGTGCCGACATGTGGTTCAGGCTGCAGGGTGTTGGGACACACAACACAGTCGGTAGAGTGGTGCAACATGCAGTATTGGACAGCAGTGAAAGCGCCGTACAATCGTTCGTGTGTAGTGTCACAATGCGCGGCCGAGTAAAAATGCACGAAAACCCGCAAAAAAAGACAAGCTGGCAAACAGGCAGACAACGTCAGAGAAGGGACCGAAAGCAAAAGGCAAAGCGGCCGGTGTGGCGTTCGTAAATTATGTATTTGAATCAAAATGCACTAAGGCGTCCCGAAGACGAAGTGACTAGGCTCCAAGGCACTGGGGAACACTGCGTTGAGCTGGTGTCTCTTCGTCACATGATGGCTATACAGGACGGGAACAAGGACAGGGTGTGTGTTTGTGTGTGCCAGAAAGGCTGCAAGAGTGTGCTGGTTGGGTTCCGGGTGTATGCATATGCCCGCGTTTTGAGGGGGGAGTCCTCCACGGGCGTGGAGAGGTGGGCGGGGTGCCCATGTTGGGAGTGGAGGGCGTAGGTCCAAAACGCCCCCTCGGCTCACCCCTAAAGGCTGGGGAAGATTCCTTTTTCGAAATGACAGTGGGACACTTGTCCGGCTGCTCACGAGTGCTGCTCCTGCCCTTTAGCGTCCCTCGCATGACGACGCCGGCACGCTCCACACGAAGTCTCTCCCAAGACAGCGGAGTTTGGAGGGTGCTCACCACCGCCGATGCGGGAAACAACACAGGGCCAGGGCGTTCCGGGTCGCCAAGCGGGGGAGGGTGGTCCCGTTTTCCATCGTTTGAGTTCCCCCCAATACCCAATGGTGGTGTGGTGTGCTTGGAAATCGTGGCACAGCTGTGCACCCTCTGCCTCACGTTCCGATGCTGCAGTGGTTCATGCTCCGTGAGACGCTCACAGACTGGCACGACTACGCCAAAGCAGAGTCATTTGAAGGTACATGCGGCGTCGTCCTCAGGCGCTTTGCCAGGGTTTGCTGTGCCACCGCAACACGATTTTGCTTCGCTTGTTGGTGAAACGTTTGTGTCAAGTCGTTGTGTGGGAGCGTAGATGCACTGGGCGTGCGGCGCAACACGGACGGTTTGTGTTGACCAACCACCCGGCAGACCTGCCGCGCCTTCATCTCCGGCCAGACTCAGCAAGCGGGAATATGACGGGCACCGCGGCCCAACAGGTCCCCTCCGCTAAGTCCAGGAGGCTCGGCGCACAGTGGCAGTGGCCGCATGCCTTCACCTGAACACACCCTCGCACAATTTCGGTCTTCTCGGCGGCCCCAAATTGGCGAGAATCGGCCCTCTCGGCACACATGCCGCACTGTCCCCTACAGTCAGGGATGCATTACAAGGGAAGGGGCCCCATAGGCAACCCCAGAAGCGGTTAGGCAGGCGGTTGGAGGAGGTTGCCAAAGCGGTTGGGGGCGGTTACTGTCGGACACAAATGCCATCGAAGCTGGCACTTACCTTTTGGGAGGCCCCCCCCCCCCCCCGCCTCTTCCAATGCATCCCTGCCTACAGTGCGCCTGTTGTTTCCAGTGACTCTACCTGCATTGAATGGGCCCGTCGCTGTGTGTGTCTGCATGTGAAGCGGTGCGCACACCGCCTGCGTGTGTACATGGGCCGTCTCTCAGGCACGCCGCTTCAGCAGCCCGCTGCATCCCAAGCCTTGGGGCGCCAGGACGCCACCCTCCGGGCCCAAAGGGGCGGCGGGGAAGGGCGTGCGCCGGGGTCCGCTCCGGGACGCCACCAACACCCGTACTCCGAGCTCCAGGTCTGGCCCGACGCCCGTGTCGTTCGTGTGGTCGGCTCTGACGTAGCCATTGCTGCCGCAGGCGCGTTGCTGAACCGGTTTCGGACCCGAAGTCGCACAGTTTCCAGTGCACGCGAGCTTTGCTCACGGCTCTCCAAGACATCCATAGGAAATGCGTTCCATGGAAAGGGGGGGGAAGGGGGCGTTGATTTACAGCATTTGACTGATGGTGGACATGGGGGGGGAGGGTCCCCCAGCGTTTCCATTGTGGCAATCGTGACCTCAGATGAGGTCCATCAACGAGTCCAGCGCATACTGCCCGGCGGGGGGTCATTGACGTGCCGCTGCATATCCGCTGTCTTGCAGCTGTTGCTGGCCGGTCCACTGGCATCCTCGTGTCTCATCTCTTGCAACCCCCGGGGGAGGGGGGGGGGGGGGGCGACTCCGCGGGGCCTAGGACGCCAAAGGGGCCTCCGGCCAACAGTCAGTTGGGGGGGGGGGGGTAGTTGGCGTCCAGAACCGAGGGGTCGCCCCCCCCCCCCCCCCGGTGCTTGCGACAGAACGGTCCCTCTGGTCTTATACGCCACTGACGAGCCCATTTTCTTTCTGCGCTTTGTACTGCCTGCCGCTTGTGCACGCGTGCGATTGCCCAGAATTCCTTCGGAGGTTGGCATGACGCCTGGATGGACTGCTGTCTGAAGCCGGCGGCGCCTATTGGCCTCTCGCCACTGACCCTTGTCCTTTCCTGGAACACTTTCCCACCGTCGGTGGCGGTGCCCATCAGCCGCTCACCACCGTGTGCCCTCCCTCTCCCCTGCCCGGCCTATCCTTACCCCCCCCCCCCTAACACCCCTCCTTTTTCCCTTCGGAGGTTGTGCCCAACGGAGCCCCCGGAGGGCCAAGGTGGTCCGCATGGGGTACGCGGACATCACTGCCTTGCTGGCACTCATGCACTCGAGGCGTAGACCCCCCCCCCTTCGTGTTCTTGCACCCCAGATGGGCGTGGTCCGCCCCCAACGGCCGAACAACCGTTTGGTAACCGCCAGACCTTGAGCTCCAGCCGCTGTTTCAGGCACCAGTGACCGCTGTCACAACCACCGTTGAGACTCCGCTCCAGCCTCCTGCGTGCCCATGCGCATCCTCACCTGCCGGCTCTTGGGCATTCTCTTCTGCGGGGGGGGTCTTCGAGTCAGGACAGCCGTGGCCGCAGCCCCTGCCCTCGCCTTGGCTCCATCCCTCAGTTGGTGGGAGGCGTTCATGAAAGTCCCCAATCCCACGATCTCTGGTGTAGCCAGGGCACACCGACCAGCGGGGCCAATTAAATTGAATTAAAAATAATTTCAGGAACTCAAGCGGCAGTTCCCATTCATCGCATGCGCCTTCGGTGCCCAGACTCCCTCCGAGTGCAGTGTGCACTTGCTTGTCGTTGTGTTTGCTGTTTGCTTTCATGCGGTGAACTCCTGCGGAGGAGGGGGTTTGGTGATGTATGAAGAGACCCCCACCCCCCCTCTTCGCATGCCCCGGACCACGGGGCAAATCGTTCACTCACGTCCCTCGAAGGGAGGCTCTGGCGGCGTCAAGCCACACCTCCCTCCCACGCCCATGACCCCCTTCACACCCTCGGCCTTCCTCTGTTCTCAAGGTGCACAACGCCCGTCCGCCGCCGTGGGGCCTCGCCGTCTTGTGGCACCTCCGGTCGCTGCACGTCCTCTACCCCTCAGCCTCCCTCTGCGGCGACGGCCCCCAAGGCCCCTAAAGTCCCGCCTCCCACCAACGCCGCGCCCCCATCGTGCACTCCACCCGAAGGTCTGCCCAGGCTTTGTGCCCCGGCCCTAGTCTGACTGGGATGGATTTGGTGAGGGGCTGCGGTGCACCGACAGCACTTGACAGTCCGTGGGCCGTGCCTGAGCACCGCAACGGAGAGCAGGGCAGACAGTAGCGCAGGTGTTGGGGCGCCCAGGGCAGCTCCCCTGCGCCCCCGACACAACACAGAGCAGTGCAGCAGGGACAGTCCGAGGGCTCCGGTTGGCGAAACCCCCCGAGGGAAAGGAAGGGTGAGTAGGGAAGTAAGGATAGGCCAGGCAGGGAGACCAAGGGCTCAAGGAAAGGGCAAAGGGTCAGTGGCGAGAGGCCAATAGGCGCCGCCAGCTGCAGACAGCAATACAACCGGGCGGCATGCCAAACCCCCTGACATGGACGCACGCACGCATGCACAGGACACACGCGACAAACACGCACGTTGAGAACCGCAAGACAAGAGCAGGGCAAAGAAAAACACGCACGTACGTACACGCGCGCGCGCACGCAGGATGCGCACGCGCCAACACTCAACGAACGCCCAGCGACTTGCTGTTACGAACTGGTGTCGCGCTCTGTGCTTAGTCCAGTGCATCGCAGCCGTGCCCCTTCCCGCCCTTGGGGCCGGACTGTCTTGTACCACCCCACAGATGCCGGCAGTGGAGCCGCTGGGTCGCAGCGGAGGAGTACCCAGCCGACGAGCAGTCTGCCTGGCTCTGCGACTGCAGGCCCATCCAGCCCAAAGTATGCATCTCTGCCAGCGCCTGGTGCCGCAGCAGCACCAAAGCCGTTGTGGTGAGTGGTTGCAGGGGATCGAGCCCTTCAGGGTTAGGGCTGCAGATTCGCCCCGAATTCAGTTCGAATTCGAGCGAATTCGATTTCAATAGAGTCACAATGAGAGTTTGTGAATGACATTTCCGAATTCGAGCGAATGCGTACCGAATTCGAATTCGTGCGAATTTGAGCCCGCAACCCGATTGAGGGTGCTCGATGGGGACGGCCATGGGACTACGGGGGTCGCAGAGGGGGATGTTTGGGAGGTGCTGGGGGACGGAGGTTGGAACAAGCGGAAAGGGCAGTCTTTGGGCTGAAGCTCTGGGAGCATGGGCCCGCTCCGCATGACAACCCGCTGCAGCCACGGGGTGGGGGCTGGGCGGTGGCCTCTGCGCTGTGCTGTCACGCCGCGGACCCTCGTCGTTTGCAGAGAACGGCATCCCAGTGGAAGTGTGGAAGGCGCAAAGGTGTGCATTGGTCTGTGACACACAGCGCGCGCGCCCGGCGGCACCACGACGTGAAGTGCCGTGCACCCTGAGGCAGCAGGCGACTACGCTGTGACCCCCTCCGGTTTGCGTTTGGGCCCCGCCTCCAAAAAAGGGAGTGTGAGCGGGGCCCAGGACGGGACGGTTCCATAGAATTTAGAGGTACGGCACGAAACGATGCGACGCAACAGACGGCACTGCGGGAGTCGGCAACGCCCGCGTCCCACGCGCACTGTCATCTTGACAACAGCTGCGAAAAGACAGTCTGACTGCCGCAAGGGAAGCCGGAGTTTCACTGTTTTGTTGGGGCGTGGGGGGGTGGGGGGCTTTAGAATAATTGAAAACCGAAGGTGGGGAGGACCCCCTCATCCCACCCCCCCCCGACCAAAGGGACCATCGTGGGAAAAAATGAAATTTACAATTGGGAAAATCTGATCGGGCCATTTTTGGTACACAAACTTTTGGGTGCCAAAACCCCCTCCCCCGCCCCCCCCCCCCACGCTCAAAAGACGCCCTTGTGGGGGAGCTCCAATAGAGCCACCAAAACCGGGGTGGGAGGTGGGGGTTGGGGAAAGGGGCTCCACTGACAGGGAACAATATTTCGTCCTGGCGGACACTTTGTCAACGGTGGCCTGCCACCAAAAAGTCCATGATGCATGCACGATGGACCCCCCCCCCTGGCCCCTGGGACACCCCCCCCCCTCCGCCCTCCGGGATGTTCCTGGGTCGGTCTTGGGTGGTCCTGTCAATTCAGCCTTCCTATTGTCCAGACAACCCCCCCCCCCAAGCTGCGGGTGAAAGCCCGCCCACCCACGTGCCGTCGCCGCTACTGCCAGCCCTCCCGGCCTCTGCACTGACGCTGTCATCAGAAGTCCGAACTTTCGATGGCAATGGACGACGAAGAGCAGTGGACGTTGGCCTTGATCCGGAGGTCTGTGTTCTCTCCGCCCCACCCCCTGCCACACGGCATTCGGGGGCTCAGGAGTAACCCGTGCACCAGTCGCCCGGCCCCTCTCCAAAATGTGTGTGCCCCCCCCCCCCCCCCGCCCCGCGCGCTTCGCGTTTCTGCGTCAAACGTTTCATTGCCCATGGGGTCCCAGTCGCTCCCCCCCCCCCTGCGGGACAGCCGACCCCCCGGAGTAGTCAAACAGGACAAGTCATCCGGGGGCTCCGTTGACACAACCAAAACACGTTCGGGCCCACAGAGGGTCAGAATGAGCAGTGGCGAGAGGCCAATAGGCGCCGCCAAAGGCAAACAACCGAATACCGAGGCCTTGTGCCACCCCCCCCCCCTCCGGGCGTCCTCATGGGAGCGTGTGTCCGCGTCAACAAAAAAAACCAACCCCCAATCTCCAGGAACCCGCCATAATCTTCAACGACCTGCAACAACCACCAGTTCAACAACCTCCAGGAAGCAGAAAGGGAAGCGGATGGGGACGTGGACACACCCACGGACCGCTTTGTTGCACTTTTGGCGCTAGCTCCATCCGAGACAGATCCACCCCCTCATCCGGGACACGTGATCGGCACTTGTCGATGGCGTCCCCCTTGTCGCCCTTCTGGATTTCATAGACCCATTCCCCATTTCCGCTTACAGCTGGAGCATGGTCGTGCTCCCACGGCCTTTGTGCCATCACCTCTGAAGACACAGCATGGACGGACAGGCAGGGCGGGTATGTCCAGCCCCCCCCCCCCCATCTAACAGGACAACAGGACATGGCAGGCCGCGCTCGACGAAAACGGTGCAGAGCGCAGAAGGAGAAGAAGAAGGAAAGGACAAGAGGGAAAGAGTCATTGTGGTTGTTAGAAGCCCCTGTCAGGAACATTATCCTGCAGATGCACACCCCAGCGCGCACAAGTCAGTGCTGGAGTCGGCAAACCCCCGCATGGATTGGGAGTGTGCATCTGGATGCACCTGGTCAACGGCACGGGCAACAGCCCGTCTCCGGGACCGCCGACCCCCCGGAGTAGTCAAACAGGACAAGTCATCCGGGGGCTTCGTTGACACAACCAAAACATATTCGGGCCCACAGAGGGTCAGAATGAGCAGTGGCGAGAGGCCAATAGGCGCCGCCAAAGGCAAACAACCGAATATCGAGGCCTTGTGCCAAAACCCCCCCTCCATCCCGACCCACCCCCACGATTTGTGTGCACATCCATGTCTCGTCGTGCTCATCAGGATTCAGGCCCTCAAGGCATTGCATTTTGGTCATGCGGACGCCCAGCAATGACCTTCGACGTCGATTTGGCGACGGTCTGTCGTCCGGTATCGAGTGTGCGGCCGGCGGCTCTGGCATGTCTGAGTGCGATGCGCTCCGCCACCGACCCCCCAAATCCGCGGCGACACCGCCGCACGACGGTGCGCGCGCGGCTGCGTGGACATGCACAAGAGAGTCCAACGCTTGTAAAACGCGTGTGCGTGATCTCTGCCTGCGCTTGTCCCAGTGCTGCTGCCTCAGGGCAGGCGGCCACACGGCACAGATTTCCAAATGGGGGTGCTGTGCTCTACTTCTTCGCGTTGCGATCGGTGTTCCACCGACAGCAGCTGCACGATCAAGAGCAGACGGGGGCGTACCCGGAGGTTCCCTGGGGCATTCCGAGGAGGACAGGGCGGTCTTTAAGAACTCTCCCTCTTTTTTCCTTAATTTTATTAAGGACCGCCCTCGAGGGCATTTTTCCACAGGCTTGGGCGGCCGTCGGTTACCCAACCGCCGTCGGCTACCGTCCAACCGCCGCCGGTTGCCCTCCAAATGCCGTCGGTTACCCTCCAACCGCCGTCAGTATCCGCAGCTTTTTCACAGCATCGGCGTAACGGAACAGTTTTCTTTTTTCTTTTTTTGCTGTTAAGGACCGCCCTGGAGGAGGAACACTTGCTGCGTGGGGGGCCAAGAGGTGCTGTGGCACCGTGGCCACAGGAAGCCAGAGGGCGCCCGTTCTGATGCCACCGGGTCACAGAACGGGGGCCGGGGGGGGGGGGGGCAGGTGTCAAAGGGAGTGGCTGGGGGCAGACTCCCACTGCGACGCTCTGTGCCCTGGAGTTATGTTGTTCGGGCAGTGGCGACGATGGTCCTCTTTCATTCCCTTGTTCCCCCTTCCCGAAGCCGATGTGCGTCGGACATCAAACGTGGTACGTCACCACGGCGCATCGGCTGACCCCACGATTGTACATAGACCAACAGACTTTTAGATGAACAGGACCCCTCGGTCGCCCTAGCCTGGTCCTGCGCTGCAGCGGCATCAAAGCGACAGCCCGCCCCCCCCCCCCCCAATGCAGGAGCCGGCGCAGAGGTTTTGGGGCTGCCGATGTTGACCGGTTTCTCTGCCGTGCACCCTCTCCAGAGGGCTTTCCGATGCCATTCTCGTTGCTGTACCGCCGCGACCCCGTGGGGGTTGGTGAGTGGGGGCGACCGGACATCGCAACAGAGCTAACGGTCTGGCTGGACGCACGCTTGGTGGCCGACCAGTGCACGCACAGCACCAGGGCAAACAGGCCAGTCCACGGTCCTCGTCGCAATGGACAAGCACCAAACCCACCCTCCCACCACCCAAAACGTGTGGGGCAGGGATGGGCCCCCGTGTCGCTGTGCCCTCCTCGGAGCCCCTGATCCCCCAATGACGCACGCCATCATCCGCCTCCAGCAGTTCGCCAACAGGCGATGCAGTCACCCCCCGTGCCCTGTGGCCACCCTCCGTCCGGTCCATGTGCCGTGCACCATCCCCCCCGGGCATCACGCTATCCGCATGGACAGACTGTTGGTGCACTGGGGGGGGGGGGCGTCAGGATGGCGCAGTCGGTGCAGGATGGGGGATGCAGGGCTGCGCCGCGGCGGGGCCAATGGGCTGTATGTGGTCGCGGTTTCTTAGACAGATCTATCCCGGGCTGGGCCTTCGGCCTCAGCATCAGGATTCACATCCTCAGCCCCAAGCGGTAACCCCTCCGCCCCCGTGCTGCGCCATGGAGTTGTTCCGCATTGCTACATTGCCCCCAGACGCTCATGTGGAGCATCGATGTGACTGAACAGGTCCGCTAAATGCTTTTCTCCGACGAATAAGTGGGCTCGCGGTGCTTGAGCCCTTGGGATGTTTGCGCACGGGGGTATTTCGACCGGGGCGGCGGCCGGGGGGCGGCGGCACATCGGTGGCAGTGGAACAGAGCGTTCTAGAATCCTTGCCACTCTGCAAACAAAGAACGAAAGTATGTACAACAACAACAACATATGTACACACTGACAGGAGGGTTAGGCAACTGACTGGGATGGGGGCGCCTTGTGGCAATAGACACTCAGTACCTGCCCACAGCCCAACCTCAGGTCCCACCTCCCTGTAGATTACTAGCCCTGGAGGTGTGTAGTGGTGGTAGTAGTGCGTGGGCGTAGGTTCGGGGGTTTTGGGGGGGCACTGGGGGCGTTCGTGGTTTAACGCATGGAGCCGCTGTAGCGGGGCCTGCTCCAAGGGACCCTGTTTCAGGGGAAACAGAAGCAGTACTCGGCAGACGTTGGGACCGTTCGCTGCCTGTGCTCCCGCCCATCAAATGCGATGGAGCCCTCGTTCTAACCGGCGCGGCTATGGACCCGCCCATCTCAACCCGTTCTGGTGACCCCCCTCCTTTGGCAGGGGCCCAGACCCCTTTTGATCCCCCGGCCGGACACATGCACCCGCGCAGGCCAAGATGGACGGGCCGTGTTGTTGTTGCCCGTTGTCAGACGGTCCCATGGCGGCTTTTGGTGAACGGGTTTCTTTTTGTGAAGTACACCATTGCACCCGCCGTCGGTTGGCCCCACACGGCCGTTCTTAGCCTGCGATTATGCCACGTGAAGAGACCATTGTGTTCCAGCCCCAAGCCCGAACACGGGGCTGATCACCAGATGGCCCCATCAAAGAACGGTTCAAGCGTCCGCTTTTGCGTGGGCACATCGAGCGAGTGTCGTGACGGGGAAATATGGAACCGTCACAGAGAATTGCCCTCAACAGGAATTGAACGCAGCTCTCTGTTTGGGTGCGCTTGTATCTCTCCCCAACATCAGACGTCAACATTCCTGCGCCACTTTCAGCTCACCCGGACTGACCTGCCCCGTGCACCATCGTCGGATTCTGACCGATACCTTGCACCATGCCATTTTTTTACCCGACGTTCAGCGTGGAGATTGATTCATCTGGCTAGTGCTCTGGTCACGAGTTGTGTAGTGTGTACCGTGCCTCTGTGCCATTGCATCATGGGTTGCTGGTTTGGGTTTTTGTCATTTTCGGCCGTTTTTTGGCCATTTTCGGGCGGCTGTATTTTTATTATTTTCGGCTGTTTTGGCCATTTTCGGGCGGCTACATTTTTATTGTCTTCGGCCGTTTTGACCATTCTCGGGCGGCTACATTTTTATTGTTTTCGGCCGTTTGGCCATCTCCGGGCGGTTGCATTTTTATAAAAGTATAATTTTCGGCCGTTTTGGCCATTTTCGGGCGGCTGCATTCATATTATTTTCGGCTGGTTGGCCATCTTCGCGCGGCTGCATGTTTATAATTTTCGGCAGTTTTGGCCATTTGAGGCGGCTGCATTTTTATTATTTTCGGCTGTTGTGGCCATTTTCACGCGGCTGCATTTTTATTGTTTTCGGCCGTTTTGGCCATTTTCACGCGGCTGCATTTTTATTGTTTTCGGCCGTTTTGGCCATTTTCGGGCGGCTACACTTTTATTATTTTCGGCCGTTTTGGCCATTTTTGGGCGGCTGTTGTTCTATATCATAAGCGTGTCCTCAAGGCCCTTGATGGCTGACTTATATCATGTGCGTGTCCCCAAGGCCCTTGATGGAAGTAGCGCGTCGGGCAAACATTCCCCCATAAGCGTCAAGTGTGGGGACATGCTCCCCATGCGAGACAGGTAATACAAAGAGAAGTTGATGCCCATTGGGATGTGGTTTTTACTGATGGATCAAAGATGGACACAGCAGGGTTGGCGCATGCAGCATTTGGGACGCGGTTTGGAGATGGGGACCCGAGGAATGAACGTTTGCCAGTCCTGGCAGCTGAGCGCCAGACAACTGGCAGGGCAGAATTGAGGGGGATCCTCCTGGCAGTTTCAAAAAAGGTGCCATGAGTCAGGTTGCATGTGGTCACTGATTCTGATGGTTTTTGCGGGGTTGTCGAGTAACAGTATGTGTATCGACACGGGTTGTGAGGTCCTGTGCGATTTGGCTGTCGATCTTGTTCAGTGCGCTCACATTCTTTTCAACTGCTGCACGGATTTCATATGTCATGGGAACACCACCCACACATCACAGTTTGGCACCCTTGTCGAGTGTCACATTCAGATTTTGCACGATTTTGGTTGTCAGTACCGATGACGCATTCTTTGTTCTTTGGGTTTCATCAACAACGGTTGAGACAATCGATGCAACACTCCGTTGTACTTGTTTCTGTTTGGTTTCTGTTCCACCGCTTCCACCCATGAGTTTGATCCCGGGCCTGGGCACTCGCAGTGCCCAACACTCCTGAGTTGGCCGAGGGAATGGGCATTCGGGGCAGATTGCCCAGCACATGCGCCGGTAGATTGGGAATCACAGGGCCTCCGGACGGCAAGATGGCAGGGCCTCCAAGTGGCAAGACGGGACGGCCTGTGTTATGGCAAATGAAGAAGTGCAGGGGCTGCAGCTGCCCAGCGGTGCGCACAGCCGTGCGAAGGAGGGTCCTACCCCCGCCCCCTCTCCCCTTCTGAATTTGAATCCTGGCAGCCTCTCAGGACTGAGCGCCGTCTGACGTCGTATTTCCGCTGCCTTAGTCCCGCTGTTTATGCCCTGAAGTCCCCTTGGCCCGGTCGTGCCAGCGCACCTCTTGTCTGGACGCGCGCGCGCTGACCCGGCCACCGGCACGTCGCGGCCTCCTTTCACTCGCCACATGCCCCTTCGATGCGCCCCCTTGCGATGAGTCGGCACCGTGACCGCCCGGGCGCCCGCAGCCCCGACCCCGTCCCCATCATCGCCCCCCGCGCCGCGCGCGCGCTCCCCCGCCCCACCCTCCCGAGCCCCCAGTCCGCCCCCTCGATACACGCGATGAAGCAGTGGACCAAACGGCTCAGCCGCACCCCCCCCCTGACCTACGCCGCGCCCCCCCCCCCCCTCCTCCTCCTCCTCCCGCGCGCAGGCGGGGCACGCAGCGCGAGCGGAGTCCCCAAGGGTGCGTCTCAGTTCTCCGCGGGGGCCCCCGGCCGCACCGAGCGACGCGGGTCCCCCCGCGCCCGCGGCGGTCGCATCGGTTGCCTGCGCCAGCGCAGGGGGACCAGGTCCTTTGCCCACCCCTTCGCCCTCCCTTCGCCCTCCGCATGTGCCGTGCGCTTGCGCCCCCGAAAGTGCCTGTCGATGCAGATTCAGGCCATGATACCGCGAGGAAATGAGTCCCGCGCCGTCACTCCTCGCAGCCCTTTCGGGGGCATGGCTCCTGCGATGGCAGTCTGTTGAAGGGTGACGACGGCTGTCGATCTGTGTCTTGGAGGTGGTGGGGCGGGTGCCAAGGCCGGACGCACCCTCCGACCGCGCGCGCGACTCGGCGTGTTTCCGACCGTCCCTCCGGTGCGAACTCTTGACGATGGGCTCTGTAGGGCCTGCAACGAGACGGGACAGGCTTTGATCGAGAAAATCGGGCACTCCAGTGCACCAATCATTGCGGTCCCACGCGGCAGATGATGTCACAATGCGTAGCAAACACTTAATATTCCGGGGCTCATGGGAGCGACTGCATGCGAAGCCTCCGCCGCAGACGCCCATCCTGCGTACCCCTACCGCCGCCCCTGTGCGCCCATCGTACCGCCTTGTGCCCTGCTCGCGTGGGCACATCCTTTGTACACCCACCCACCCACACCCACACCCACACCCAACCCCACGCCCACACCCATCCCCACACCCGATAAGCGCATCGTTGGGCGTACTGCACTGCCGATGGCCCCCTCAACGGCCCTCGCGCACTGCGATACGCCCATCGTGCGCGCTTCTCCCTCGTGTAGCCCACAGAGTCCACAACTCAGCATCTCCCTGTGGGGGGCTGAAGGGGAGTCTGACACCTCCCCCCCTCGGACCCCCCCTCTTAATTGGGCCAAATTTTTCTCCGGCCCTTTGGCCAATCAAAAATTTTCGCTGCGCCTTCGGCGCAAGTCAGTTTAGGCCAAAAAATTTCTCCGGCGCCTTCGGCGTCTCTAACAACTCAGGGTCTCCTGAAAGGGGGCCCCTACAGCCACCCCCCCCCCCCTTTAAGCAAAACTCTGGTAGCCCATCATACGCCCTGTTGCCGTAGTCCCTGCTGTGCTCATGCACGCCACTCGATCCTCCTTGCATGCCCCATTGTCCGCCATGGAGCAGGAGGGCGAAGGGGAATGTGGCCTGGAAATGCCAACTGCCCCCCCATTCCCCCCTGTGCCCCCCTAAAAGCAAGCGTGCCTGGCACGTTTTGGGGGGGGGGTCTGCGCGCCAGGGGACTGCTCCTGGAGAAGGTACGTGGCGACATACGATTGGGACCAGACACGCCACTAGTGTCCGGCAGGGGTACTGAGTTTCGTTAGGAATCAGCCCCGTACCATGTGCCACTCGGTAATATCTGCTCCCGTTGCAAGCGGAGCTCAGTAGGAACCAGCTGCGTCCCGTGTCTGACCGAGTAGGACTCAGCTCCATCTGATCACGTGTGACCTGGCGGACGTTAGGGGCAAGTCTGGTCGGGACCGCACGATGTCTCAGGCCGGGCAACCCCCAAGTGAAGTGGCGACCGTTGGCCTCGGCTGCCCCCCCCCCTCCCTTGCGCTGCCACACTCTTCACTCTCATGCCCCCCCCCCCTGCATCTCCCCGTGTGTCTAGGGGGCCTGGGGAAACGAGGCCACCTTCCGCCAAGGGCCAAGACCGGTCTGTCGCCCGCAGAGGGGCCCACGCAGGGGACGGAGACGGTGGGGACTGCCCCTGAGGAGGGTCGGGGCGAGGCCGCCGGGCGGGTCTGCCGGGCGGAGGCGAAGGAGCATGGGAGCGCACCCCCCGGAGACGTGACAGGGGGGCGAGGGCCCGCGGAGCATGGCACGGGGCCGCGCGTGCTCTGGAAGGCGGAGGGAGGGGGGGGAGCGCCGCAGGAGAGAGGCCGCATCAGCGCCATCCCGGAGACGGAAGAAGGGACGACGCCATCGCCGGAAACGGCCACGCAAAGGGCGTCGAAAGCGACGGAGAGAGCGGCAGGGGCGTCCGACGGAGGGGCAAGGGCTCCCTCCCTCGGGGCAGGAGCATGCGAAGGAGGGGCGGCGCGCGAGGGCGGCGCGGAGGGAGGTCTGGATGCGGAGGTTGAAGTATTGTCCGCGGGCTCCGTGCTGTCGGTCGGATTGGACGAGCCGGAGGTGTGCGGCTCCGTCCCGATGCATAGCACCCTCCTGCCTGGGGCCCCTTTTAACAGCTCGGCACCACTTGGGGGGGGGGGGGGCTGAGGGGGGGCTCACACCCCCCCCAACCCCCCTGCCCCCCCCCCTTTTGGCCATGGGACCTTCCTGCACCTCCGGCTCCGACTGTGACTCTGAGAGTACGTTAGCGCGCCGGGCAAACTTTTCCCCTACTTCCCCCCGGGTGTCCCCCTTGTTTCCCATTTTTTGTCCCCTTGTGGGGGACCCCCGAGAAGGCAGGGGGGGATGCAGCCATTCCGCCCACACGTGGGCCCCCGAGACGGCAGGGGTGAGGTAGCCTGGGCTAGAGGAGGGAGGGATGTCCGGGGGTAGAGCATTGGGATGGATGGCCGGGGCATTGATGTGGATGCCGGGCGCGCGCCGGGCACACGTACCCTCTCTGACCCTGACCTCTGCTCACCGCGCGTCAACACGGATGCCTCCGAGCGTGTGCAGTCCCGGGCTGCAGCCGCTGCTCGCTTGTCAAAGACCAGGCCCCCGTGGGCGCCAACGCCAGAGCAACGTCGCTCGTTGTCCGTTTGGCCCTGTAAGTCCCCTCGGGCTCTTGCTCTGTCTCTCTCCCCGTCCCTCTGAATCCCCCTCCCCGTCGCAGGCCGGTGCCTGGGCCATAGGCAGCACAGCAAAAGCCGGTGTGCGCAGGAGTGGTCGCCTCGCGGAGCCCTTTCCCGCTTCCCCTCCCGCAACGCCCGAAATACTCCGCCCCTTTCCCACGTGACGTGCAACAGTATGCCGTCCGGTGTTCTACCCCCCCCGATCTGCCCCCCACCCTGCTGGCGCCACTTTTTGAGAGCGTGATGTCTGCCTCGCGAGCGGGCAGCACTCATCGTGAGTGCGATGAGGACATGGGTCAGTATGAGGTCCAGTACTCTACCCCACCCTCCGTGGGGGAGTGGCCCCCTAACCCCTTTACCTTTCCCTCTCTTCGCGGAGCACAGCGTCTCTGCACGGAATTGCCTGGCATGGCCCGACAGGGCTAGGGATGGGTCCGTGACCCCCATGCACGACACTCCACCATGCTGTACAGCATGCAGGAAGGTGCTCTGTCTTCCAACAGCGCGGAGGGGCTCATGAAGCATGGACGGGCCTCACGTGAGGCAACCTAAAGGACGGAGGGGGGAGCCTCTTGTCATACAGGGCGGCAGCTCTCCAGAAACCCGCGCGACTTGCCCCTTGGGTGAGTCTGGGGGCTGGAATGGGTAGAAGCCCCATGGACTATTGCTCCTTAATATGATTTCCTTCCTTCCTCCGCCCCTTTCCCAAGTGCCACCCGCGGCCACCAGCCGAGACGTGAACAGAAAGGGCTGGGCCCTACTGAGTTGGACACGGGACTCTGCCGATTCCCACTGAGTTCCGGGTGCGACAGGAGCAGATATTACTGTATGGTACGTGATACGGGGCTGACTCTTAACGAAACTCAGTTCCCCTGCCGGACACTAGGGGCACGCCCTCGCACGACTATTCCCGGATTCGTCCACCTCGCGCTTTGGTGTGCCGGCAGAGTGTGGACGAGACCTCATGGGGGCGGGAGAGACGGTGCATGAACCAGACATGGGGTGTTGGCCCACGGGACTTGAGCCCTCGGGCACCCGGTCTGTCATCGTCACGGGGGGTGGGCGGGGGCTTCGGGACCCTTTTCCGCATCGCCGTGCGTGGGGGCAGGGTCCCGCCTGTAGACCGCCTCTCGTGGGATTCAGAGACCTCTTCGAGGCGTCGGAACCCCCCAAGACTCGCCTTTTTCTCCGGACAACGCTGTAGCCCGGATTGGCGCGCCCCCACATCGCCCTCCGGGGGGGGGGGGGGGATTGCGTGGGGGATGTGGTGGGGTGGGGGGCGTTCGAGCCTCCAGACGCCGTGGGGGGTGGGGGGACAGGGCGGCGCTTGGGGGGGGAGGGGGGCGGCAGGGAAGGTTCAAGAGCGGGTGCACCAGCGGTTGGTGGCGGCTGGAAAGTGCAAAACGGTTGGAGGGCGATGGGGGGCTGGATCCCCCTGGGGGATTAAGTGGGGAGGGGGGGTACAACACCCCATTCACGTCCGGTGACAGAACAGGGGGCTCCGTGACAGAGCCCTTACAAAAGGGCAGTCTGCGGACACCTCCAGAACTGCCCCCCCCCCCCCCCAGTCCAGACCTTGTTCCAGGGCATTGCTTAGTGGCCAGTCGATGCCCTACCGCGGGGGGGGAGGGGGGTGTTTGCGCAACGAAAGCGGGAGCCCATCAGGGGCAGACCAGCCGTGAGGGGGAAAAGGACATATGGTGGACGGCCCGGACAGCGCGTGGAGGAACAGGGCACCTGGGCCTCACGCACACAGAAACACAGCGAAGCGGGCTATGGACGGCCTGTGGACAGAGGCGCATGGACAGCAAACACAGTCAAACGACCCCGGCAACAACCAGCACATCCTCAATACGCCAATTATTGGGCGCCGCTGATGCGCAAACGGCACACCATGCCACATCCAGCACAGCCCCGGCACGCCAACCACTGGGTTCCGCGAACGCGGAAACGACACCAGCAAGAGCACCGGCCGCAGTGGCCGACAGAACGCAGCGACCCGACGCAACATGCGAGGGGAAGAACGGGTGACTGTCCAGGGCCCCGTAAAGGAGCAACAACCAGACGGAATGTCACACAGGAGGTCTGAGGCCACAGAAAAGTACCTGAACTCGCCCTTCGTCCTCAGGCCCCTTCAATAAATTTCAATTTTCACCGGAGGAAGAATTTTCTGATCAGGTGGGCCAAACCCACGAAGGCCAGAATCGCCCCCCCCCCCCCCCCGAATCACTGAGCGATCCCCTGCATTGTTCCCACTGCCCCAGTCCCCCAGGGCCCTTTATCTGGACGCCCCCCCCCCCCCACACACCCTCAACCCCCACAACACCCCCTTTCCTGGCGTCCCGCAGGAAGCGTTCTTCCAGCACCTGGAAGACCTCGACGAGGAGCAGGCCCTCGCAGCGCTGGCCCGCGGCCTGTGCCCCGACGTCCGCGACGAACTGGGGGTCCCGGCCCTCGTCCTGGCCTGCAAACTGGGGCTGCCACGGGTGGTGCGGCGGCTGCTGGTCATGGGCGCGGATGTGACGGCCCGGGACTCCCACCACCACACGGCCTGGTACGCCCCCTGAATCGCTGTGGCGGAGGGTGGGCCGGGGTTAGGGGGCGTGCGGGGTCGGGCAGGGCTGTGCACCTGCAAAGAATGTGGGCGTTGCCAAGTGCAGCGGCGAGCTCCGACGCGCCACTAGCGTCCGGCAAGGCACGCGGGTTTCGTCGGACAACAGCCCTGTGCTGTGTGCCATCGGGTGATACAGGCCCCACTCACATCCAGCGCTCGGTCGGGCGGTCGGAAATTTGCTCTGCCCCGGGGGGGGGGGGGGGGCCTCCTGGGCCGCACAGAAACACAGCGAGGCAGGCTATGGACGGCCTGTGGACAGAGGTGTGTGGACAGAAAAACCAGTCAAAACGACCCCGGCAACAACCAGCACATCCTCAATACGCCAACTATTGGGCGCCGCTGACGCGCACACGGCACACGATGCCACATTCAGCACAGCCCCGGCACACCAACAACTGGGCTCCGCGAACGCGGACACGACACCAGCAAGAGCACCGGCCGCAGCGGCCGACAGAAAGCAGCGACCCGACGCAACATGCGAAGGAGGGCCCTGTAAAGAAACAACAACCCGACGGAATGTCACACGGGGGGCTTTTCGGACCCCAAGACGGTGGAGGGGGGGGCGGGGGTTCAGAAAATGGGCTCCCAGGTCCAAGAGCGAAGTTTGTCTGCTTTTACCCTCTGCCGAGGGATGGAAGGAAAAAATGTTTTTGAAAAAAATTTCCCCCACTTGTGTATGTTCAAAATTATCAGCGCGTCATGAGGATTTCGAGGTGTGTATATGTTGGGGTACCCACCAACCCCCCCACGCCCCCCCCCCGGCGCCCGGCGCCCTCGCCCCCCCCCCCCCCCCCCCCCCTCCAAAGCACAGTAAGGGGGCGGACTTGGGAGCTCATGCTGGTGGGGGGTGGGGGTCATGGGCTCGAAAGCCCCCTCCCCCGCCCCCAACCCAATCTAGCTCAGCAACACACAGGTATTGATCTATAGTGGTTCGCCGTCCACAGATTATATAACAAATGCAGCTGCCACTGGCACCGCTGATTGAAACCTTGTACCTACTTGTTGTACATTGAATAGTGGAGCACCCCAACCAAGAAGGGGACACATGCATCTGTGAGAGAACCTCTGGACTAATGGCTGAAAGTGTCTATGGCGGGGACATTCAGTCGATCAGCACCGACCATTGATCCCCCAACCCAATGTCCTCCCCGCCTACGAAGCTGCTGCATCCAGGGCATGGCTCAATAGGGACCAGTCTTGGCTTGGCGGACCCTCGTGGCAAGTCTGATCGAGCTTCTTGGCCGAGCTTAAGGATCGCGGACCAACCCCAGCCCATCGCTTATCGATGGCCATCAGACCTTCAAAAACGTGGGACCGTTCAAACGCCCCCTCAGTCCTGCGTTGTAGCCCATTGCCCACGTCCTCTTCCGGGAACCGCCGCGGTTACCAAAGCACAGCCGGTGGAAAGGCAACACGGCGTTCTTGAACCGCCACCGCTACTCCCACATTCACGCCAGCCACGCAGTGCCTGAAGTGCTGGTGTTTGTAGTGGCAAGAGCCGGAAGGCTGCGGTGGTTGGGTGTTGACTTCAGCCACAGCGCCAAAGCCTGCCGTCAAGCCAATGGTACCCCAATAGCCACAGGGAAGGTCGTGGGGCTCTCGAACTGGCAGTGCCATTTTTATAAAAAAAAAAAAGCGAGACAGAGAGAGAGAGAGAGAGAGAGAGAGAGAGAGAGAGAGAGAGAGATGTTGTCTCTGTCTCTTTCGTTGCTTCTCTGCTGCCGTTCTTGCTGTCGCTGTGCAGTACACCCGCGCAAACGACACACCACGCCACATTCAGCACAGCCCCAACACACCAACTACTGGGCTCCGTGAACGCGGAAACGACACCAGCAAGAGCACCGGCCGCAGCGGCCGACAGAACGCAGCGACCCGACGCAACATGCGAAGGGACGAACGAAAATTTTTTGGAAATTTTTTTGGAATTTTTTTTTGGAATCCCCCCCCCCCCGTAGTGGTGTTGTTTGTAGCATCAGTTTTATTGTCGCATGCACTCGCTGGAGTAGAGCAGCCGGCGTCCGCCGTTCAATTTGGATTCCGATGGGTGTTGCCCTCTGCGTCTGTTTGCGTGCCCCGTTCGAGTTTCGCTGCCGCGGCCGTCCAAGCGGCTGCTCTTGGTCCTGCGACCCATCCCGCCGCACGCGCGCTGCCAGCCCCGCTGTTGCCGCCGCAGGTACTACTGCTGCTTCTCCAAGGACCTGGGCCGGGCGACGGCCTGCGAGCTGGGGCTGCTGCTGCTGCACCACGCGCCGGCCGCGCTGTGCACCCCCGAGGCCCTCCTCATGGTCGCGCACACGGACCGGCACGAGATCGCCGTGCCGCTGCTGGACACGCTCCGATACGAAGTCCTGAGCCGGAGCCAGACCGTCACAAAGGCATGTCCCAGGGATCGACATGACAGGGGCTTGGGGGGGATGGGGGGGGGGGGCTCTGAGGGGCCGGAGATGACGAGATCCCAACCACGAACCTCCGTCGTCCCTCTTCTGGTCGAGGGTGATTTTTGCCCCCGAGGCCGGAGAATTTTTTTTTCTGAGGGGCCAAAAGTGGTCCAAAACCTCGAAAAAGATTTTCTTTCAAAAAATGGCATGAGGCCACTCAAATTCATCAGCGGAATCTGCTGAACGCGAAGATCCATGTCTTGGGGGGGGGGGGGGGGCGCTGACGCGCAAACGGCACACCAATGCCACATTCAGCACAGCCCCGGCACACCAACTACTGGGCTCCGCGAATGCGGAAACGACACCAGCAGGAGCACCGGCCGCAGCGGCCGACAGAACGCAGCGACCCGACGCAACATGCGAAGGGAAGAACGGGTGACTGTCCAGGGCCCCGTAAAGGAACAACAACGCAACGGCATTTCACACAGGGGGCGGGGGGGGGGTCCAGGAGGGGCGATTTGGGGGGGGGGGCTGCGTCCCAGGACCCGCGGGATCCCCCCCCCCAACGGGGGCTGCCCTGCATCGCCAGCATTGGGCCCCCCGGCCCCCAGGCGGCGCTGTGACAGACCCCCGTCCCCTCGTGACCGCCCCGTCCCCGGCCCAGTCTCGCGCGCTTTCCCCGTGGCACACGCGCCGCCGCGTCTCAGGTCGAGTTCTTCGGCCTCGACAAACTGGAGCAGCCCACGACCATCACATGGCCCGACCTCACCCGGACCACCGCCGCGCCCATCGACGTGCTCGTGGGCCCCACCCGCCCCGCGGCGTACCTCATGCACCCGGCCACAAGGGCCCTGCTGATGTTCAAGTGGCGGAGCTTCGGCGCGGCCGTGTACCGGCGGGAGATGCTGCGGTACTTGCGGTTGGTGGTCAGCGCCACGGCCCTCGCACTTCTGCTGGCGTTCTACCCTCAGCGCCCGCTGGCGTCGTACCGGTGGGGGCTGGTGGATGCCCTGCGGCTCTGCCTGGAGGGGTTCGTGGTGTGGGGCGCGCACCGGGAGTGCTGGGCGCTGGTGCGCGATGAGGGGGGGTGCGGCTCCCTGGCGCGCTGCGCGCGCGGCACCCCCGGCCCCTTCGTGACGCTGCTGTCCGTGGATCTGGTGGTGATGGCCCGGGTGCTGGGGCTCGGCTGCCTGGCGCAGGTCCGGCTCCTGAGCGTGTGCGTCCTGGGGCTGTGGCTGCGGATGCTGGACGTCGCCAAGCTGTCCCATCGCTCTGTTGGCCCCTTCTTCATCATGGTGCTGGACATGGCGTGGCAGGTGCACCCCCTTGTCCGCGGTCGCGAATGTTTGTTTGCGGTCTAATGCTGCCGGTACCCGGCCCCTTAGTGTGCTTCACGGGCGTGTGTTTTGGGGGGTGTGGGTGTGGCTGTGGCTGAGGGTGTGGGTGTGGGTGTGGGTGAGGCTGTGGCTGTGGCTGTGGCTTTGGGTGAGGGTGTGGGTGTGGGTGTGGCTGTGGCTGTGGCTGTGGGTGAGGGTGTGGCTGTGGGTGTGGCTGTGGCTGTGGCTGTGGCTGTGGCTTTGGGTGAGGGTGTGGGTGTGGATGCGGGTGAGGGTGAGGGTGTGGGTGGGCGTGGCCAAGACGCACGTGTACACCAAATTGGGGACATCGGTTTGATTCAAATCTTGGAGTAAATGGCCCCCAAAACGACGTCACGATGATAAAACGCAGGCACACCACACCACACCACACCACACCAAACCATGCCATGTCAGCCTTGCCTTGCCTTGCCTTGCCTCGGCGAGGCAAGGCGAGCGAGCGGGCGCGTGTGGGTGAGGGTGTTGGGAGGGGGTTCGACGCCCAGTCCCAGCTTACGCTGTGGTTGGTGCGGCTCGGGTCGTTCTCGCCGCGTGTGCGGTGTGCGTGTTATGGACCGAGACTAAGACCCGGGGTTATTCTTGTTGGTGGACAATTGGGGTGTGCCCAAACGACCTCAGCCTGCCTCTATTGGTGCCGTCAACGGGTGTTTACCTCTCGGTCTCTCTCGGAAAGGGTGTGTGTGTGTGTTTGTGTGCGTGCGTGTGTTTCTGAGTGTCTGTTTTCTTTCGACCGAAAGACGTCCAGGACAGCGCTGCTGTTCCTGAGGAGTTTTCTTTCAACCGCTTTTCTTGCCTTGTTCTTGTTTTCGTGGTTTTCATTGTGTGTGTGTGCGCGTGCGTGCGTCCCATCGCTCTGTCCTCCGGAAAGGCGCCAAGCCTCGATGAAGTCGCAATCGACTGCGGGCCAGACCTCCCCGGTGCAGTAAGTCACAGGAGGGTGGCTGTGGCGGGTGCTAATGTCGGGGGGGGGGGGCGTGCAGAGAGACCAGTGTTTTGTGCTTCGAACGCCCCCACACATTGGGCCACACCAGCAGTTGTCTTGAAGCCAGTCTCTGTGCTCACAAACTCTTGACCGCCCGCCGGCGGGCCCCATAGATCGCTGTCCGCAAACCGCGACCGCATGGACCATCCCCCCGCCCCCGCCACTGCCTGTCCGCATCCCCCACCCCCCCCGCCCTCGGGCCAGCACCCCGTCGCTCTTCGGGCGCGCCCTGCGCGCGGCGGTCGCAGGTGCAGACCTTCTTCCTGATCCTCGCGGTGCTGCTCCCGGGGTTCTCCCTCGCGCTCCTGCTGCTCGGCGTGTACCACAACCCCCCGCCGCCCGCGCCCCCCGCGCCCCGCCCGCCGGCATGCCCCTCGCGGCCTTCGCCCCCCTCAACCTGCTGATGCTGATGATGGGCACGGGGGAGTGGGACCCGCGCGCCGCGGACCCGTTCGCCAACCTGGTCTTCGTGCTGTTCCTGTTCATGCTCCCGGTGCTGGCCCTGAACCTGCTCATCGCGATGATGGCGGCCACGTACGAGCGCGTCAGCAAAAAGGCCCACATCGAATGGGTCCGCCACTGGGCCTCGTTCCTCTGCGCCCGCCAGCGCGCCGTCCCGGGGCGTGTGGCGCGCTTCTCCCTCGCGCGCGCGCGGGAGCTGATGACGGACGAGGAGCACGCGGACCGCCTGGCGCTGTCCTCGAACCCGCTGCAGTCCCGCCGCTCCAGCCGCTCGCTGGGGCCGCTGCCGGAGGGGTACTACGTCCACTGCCGGCCCTCGGAGCTGTTCGAGGATCAGGTCCCGCCCCCTCCGGCCCCGGGGCGGCCGTGCGTGTCGGCGTCGGGGAGGTCAGGGTCGACCGCAGTCGGAGGGCGGTCGATGCCTCACGGGTCGTCGGGGGCGCTGCTTGATGACCCCTTCCGCCGTTGGTTTGTCCGCGCGGAGGAGCGCCCGAAACAGCCGCGCGACCGCCGTCGGTTACCGTCCAGCCACCGTCAGCCACCGCCCAACCGCCGTCGGTTCGCGCCCGCGTGTGACTGAGCGTACGGGCACCCACCCTCCCTCCCCGTGTTTTTAAGAATAAGGGAACGCCGCGCTGATGTGCATCTCCGGTGTTTCCCGTCACACACGCTGTTGATGTGGAGTGGGAGGCAGGGCCACACGCTGTCTGCACAAGAACACACCATTGCTCGATCCAAGAGCAACCTCCCGGGAGGCATTAGGAGGGGAAGGACCTCAGAGGCGGCCCCAGAAGCGGTTGGACAGCCGGTTGGACGGAGGTTACCAAAGCGGTTACTGTCGGTTACAAATGCCGTTGAAGCCGGCACTTGGCGGCAGGGAGACAGTGGCTGGGCATAGGCTGGGCGCCCTGGAGGGGAGCAAAAACAGTCAAACGACCCCGGCAACAACCAGCACATCCTCAATAAGCCAATTATTGGGCGCCGCTGACGCACAAACGGCACACCATGTCACATTCAGCACAGCCCCAACACGTGGTCGATCGCCTCAATGACCGGCCACTGGCCATGAGGGAGGCGTACCTGGCCCAGCCGTACAGCGTCAGGGGACGGTCTGTGCCGGTTCCCGATCGGATTTGGAGCTAGAACTTGCCCCAGAACACAACAACAGCCGTCCCCGCCTGTTCCCGCAAATCAGTCACGCTTATCCCCACTTGCCCCCGCACAACAGTGACGTGTGTGTGTGCGTGCGTGCGTGCGCGCGCGCGTGTGTGGGCGTGGGTTCTGCGTTTTGGGTGTTGTTGCGACTGCGTGTACGCTTGTGCTGCGTGCCGCTCGTGCCGCTTGTCCTGAAAAATGGTGACGCGTGTTTCCACTTGTCCGGCCGAGCGTGAGCTCTAACTCTGTCCCTGATTACCCCGTCCTGCAACTCAAAGGTTGAGTGCTCCGAGGACCGACGAACGCTGGACGACCTGGTGCGGGCCGTCAAGGACCTCCGCGCGGCGCACGCGACGGACACCGCCGCCGCCGCGGACCAGCTGGAGACGATTGCCGCGGCCCTGCGGGACCTCCGCGCTGACCTCCGCTCACTGCAGGACCACGTGCGGCAAGGCAGCGAGCAGGGCCCGGCAGACAGAGAGAGGGAGAGGGGGTCACGCCGCGGGTCACGGGTCGCTATTTGTGCCCCGGGGGAGTGATGGGCGATGGGTAGGGCCATCCGTAACGATCCGGATTGTTTTTCGTCTCGGGGACCGGCATACGGACGGCGCCCTTGGGGTAACCGACGGCGGCGGTTGGGGGTACGCCATGGCGCCTGGTGGTAACCGACGGCGGTTGGCGGGTAACCACCGGTGGTTGGTGGGCAGCCACGAGCGTTCTTATTTTGTCAGTGTGAAGGAGGGGTTTTTCTCTTTTTTTTTCTCCACAGACGGCTCTGACGACGGCGCCGATGGTGTTCCCGTCCTCCTCGTGTTCAAGCGCATGCGCCCTTTGCAATCTGTTGCAGTGCATGTGCAGAGGCACGCGTCACCCCCAATCACAACCCATTTTTTGTCATGCGCCGTTGAGCTCCCTCGCCGAGTGCTTGGCCCAACCGACCTTTTGCACGGCCCAACGCACAATTGCCCGGCCACCCGCCCTTCAGCACACGCCCTTCAGCACACGCCCTTCAGCACACGCCCTTCAGCACACGCCCTTCAGCACACGCCCTTCAGCACACGCCCTTCAGCACACGCCCTTCAGCACACGCCCTTCAGCACACGCCCTTCAGCACACGCCCTTCAGCACACGCCCTTCAGCACACGCCCTTCAGCACACGCCCTTCAGCAATGTCTGCGGCCCGTGTGGGTGCGCACATGTGTATGGCCAAACGCATGGGAGTAGCGGTGCACGTACAGAGCAGAGGTCACGGATATGCATTCGTCGCCCGTTTGTCAGGGCTCCTTTTAACAACTCGGCACCGCTTGGGGGGTGGGGGGGGGTGGCTGGGACCACCCCACCCACGCCCCCGCTCGAACCCCCCCTTCAACACAGCCCTGTGCCGTTTGTGTCGGATGAATGCATAACGATGACCACCTCCTTCCGGTGTGGCACACCTCCGAGGGCCTACCACCGGCACTGCACGGCGCATGGCATGGCATGCCCGGGGGTCTGGTTTCACACTTTGTACCGCATCGTTGTGGTGGCGCTGAGGCAGACGGTGGTGCTGCATCGGTGACCCTCATGAATGCTGCATTGCAATACTGTCCCCTTGCCCGGGGGCCTTGGGGGTTCTGGTTCTGGTTCTGGTTCACCAGGGCCGTCTCCCGGTAAGGCAGTATCGGGCTCGGCGGCCCTATGCATGTCCCGGACACCCAAACCGCTCCTCCACCTGCGCACGGGGGCCTTGGGGGGGGGGGGGGGCTGTCAAAGCCCCTGATCCAAAACTGTCTCTTGTGCGAGAGGCTGGCCAGTGGTCCGGTAGCTTTGGCTCATTGCAGGAGCCGCTGCAGGTGTCGCACAGGGTCATAGTGGGCACACCGGCGAAGGGGGCAAAGGAATGCGCGGGGGTGTTGCCGGTGCGCGCCAGTCGAGTGCACTGCGCATGTACGCGGATTACGTAGGGGGGGGGCACCCCAGGCAGCGGTGCCTACGGCAGCGTTCGCCGCAGGAGTTGATGGTAGTGCTACGTCCCCTCCCAATCATGTGCGCAGTGCTGTCGTGGGAGGCCGCGTAGGATCACAAAGGCAAAGCCCCCAGGGCCAGTGATGGCGGTGGGGGGCATGTGGATCAGAACGGGAAGTGGAGGGCTGGCGGGACTCCCTTGTGCCCGCAGCGTTCGACAGCCCCGGGGGGGGTCAGTCAAAGGCCTGATGGGCCAGGGTGACAATTGTCCACAACACGGCCTCCGTTTGGGAGGGTACGGCCCCTGCCCCGTTTTTTGGCCGGGGAAGGGGCTTCCAGAAGTACGCCGCCCAAAGTCACTGCGTCGTAGACCTTGGAATGGGACCAGACTGACGAGTGGGGGCCACCGCCGATGTTTGAACTGGAATATCTTCAGGGAAATCCCTTGCCTGCAGTAATGTTGCACCGCTCCTCGCCCCCCCCGGGGGGAGGGGACACTGGCCATTGTTTGATTGCGAACACCCCCGCAGATTCTGGACCCCACGGGCGCATGTTTCTGGCATTGCCTCTGACTTTCCTTCAAAGATCTGGTCCCAATTCCGTATCTCCCGCATCAATAAAGTGTTACACTTTGAAATGAATGGCCAATGTCTCATAACTGCATTGGGTTGTGTTCTTTTCCGCTATGGAGCACACCGCCTTCGACGACCAGCAGCAGCCTGAATGTTATGTAGTCCCCTAAGTTCCGCCTCTGCCTTCTGGAAGATGCATCGACTGAATGTTGTGCCCATATCTTTCTGCACGACAGCGGTCTGCTCCTCCCGAACGGAGACGCTAATCCCTCCATTCGTCCTGAGTAATAGGACCTGTTGGACTCTGACGCAGCTGCGGAATGCATTCCTGCTTCGTCTGTATATCGCACAAAAGAACTTTATGAAACAGGGTTCCTGCAGGGCGGATAAATTGTTGAGGTATCAGGCCGGCAAGGGTTTGGACAGCTGCCTGGAATATGTGGTGCTTGCAGCCTGCGGCCTTGAGTACAAATCTGGAACTCTAGGACTGCACGACAAATGTGACAGGCTTGTCCTCGAGTGTAAGCCTGCACGATGTGTACACTACATGCGCTGTATGATGCGTACGACGGTGGGGGCACCCCAGTCTGAGATGTTGGCACGTTTCGGTCACTTTGTGGACAAACCGTGCTCTCACCTGCAGTCAATGCTGTGATCTTTCAATGCAGCGAGTGCATGCCATGTCCCGTGAACAGCTACGTTTCATGCTAGCTCAGGGCAGAGTCACACAGGGCAATCCACGGGCCAATTTGAACCGCAACACCCTAGCCAGTGCAGGCCACAAGAAATCAGACGTTGGGCACCAGGCCGTTGCGGAGCCCTCCACAAGGGTACATAGGATGAATGGTGTTCCCTTGCTCACAATTGGTGGCTGTGTGTGGCATAGGGGGTGACTTTGCACACAGTGCGCACCGCAGTGCAAAGTTTTTGTGCCGACGGACACACAAGCTGCTGGGGTTGTGTGGAAACTAAGTTTAATTATATGGATGGCATCCGTGTGACAAGAATTTATGTGGAAGGGGTTTATAGACAGGGTGTTTGGTGGTTGTTGGGGTGTTTGGCACATGGTAGTTCTGCAGCCATGTTGGGGGGCGCACTGTACTGTGCACACTTTTCATTTCGTATCACACCCTTTCACCCCATTTACACCTGTTTTCAGCCCTTCTTGCCTTTTCAAGGCGGAGATTAGATTATGATGATGGGGGGTCACCTAACGAATAATGCATCCGCAATGCACCGTCCAGGCATGATAACAGCCTCAAGGATGTATAACCAGATATCTATCAAGAGATGATGCAAGGGAGGACAACGTCTTTGCACATTTGGGGACGGTGGGATTTTAGACCTGTTTCTGTTGCTGCATTGCCCTGGTTTTTTTTTTGTGCGAGTCGGGGGTGGGTTTAGAGGGTTTCTTGCTTGGTGGGTTTTACTAAATACGCATGCAGTAGGCACGCAGAGTAAAGTCATCCCTATGAAGAACAATGGCTCACTAACCCAGCATGCCAACGGATGCATACTTGGCAGCTATAGAGAGGATTTTAAAACATTACACGGCTTTTTTTCTGCGCAGGTTATGGAGGTTGCTGGAGGTTGCACTGGAGGCGGGGGGGGGGGGGGGCTACTTGGAAGCAACCTGATCGTGTTGCACTTTTGTGCCTGGAGATGGAAGAAATGGTCAAAGTGGTACCACTGTAGATAGCTCTCTTTGTGTGGGTTTTTGCAGCAGAATGGGACACCTTCTATTTACCTCTTCTGTGCTTTAGGGCTGGGAGGACGGGAATCAATTTGGAATGTTGAGTCCCAGATGTTTTGTGATGTAAGATAGCCTCCAATTCATCCCCTATCGGCTGGACCATGCGTGACTTCATACACTGCGTACAGTTGCACACTTGCTCCTGGGCAAGGGTAAGTCATTACTTTGGGGGCACACTTCCCACAAAATTAAGATGCACCTTCACATTGTAGTGTGAATCGTTCACAAGTCAACCACCACCACATGCATTGCCCCCATGTGCCATATTCCATTTTTTTTTGGGGGGGGGGTGAGTGAAGCAATGTGCTCCCCTAGTACGCTCCAAAATAAGCATTCTCATGGGGCTGCTTGAGCACTGGGGTTGCTTACGCACGGGTGTGCGGGGGGCACTTCTGAAACCGAAAATGCGGGGTGGTTTTTTGAACTTAAAAACCCCAAAAATAGCGACATTGGGTGGTTGTGTGGTTTTCTTTTGCATCTCCACGTTTTTGGATACAGGGGGGGGTGATTTCGTGCCAAGCCAAATTGGCAGTAATAAATTTCGCTGTGGTAAATTTCGCAGACACTCCCAGAAGTGTTGTGCTGTGTGGGGCTTAGTAAGCTCGGTGGAGCTTACAGATGCCCACACTTTCAAGCGCACTTTTTCCTCCATTTTTAATCAAGCTGAAACCACCCAAGTTTGTTCACGGCAGAAACATTTTTGTATGCCGCGCTGCGCGTGCGTGTGAAAAAATCAGTTCCGGCCAGTTGGCCTGCGAAGTGCCATTTTGGCACCAATTGGGTCTATCAAGGGGAACACCCCAGCTTGGGGTGATGGGCAGGTTGGCTGGCTTAGGATGTGGGCCATTGATGCGCCCACCGACGGGCATTTCAGGCAAGGTCCCAGAGACAGTGCACTGCCGCATGGGCCCAGGGACAAGGCGCCCACACCACAAGCAGCGTAGACACACCCCCAAGGGGGGCGGCGTGTTCGAATCTGCACCCCAACACCCCCCTCCTGCCCCCCCCCCCCCCAAACACCACCAGACCTCCTAAAGTTTTTGAACCCGTCCTTTTACATTTTGGGGGAAAGGGCTGGCGCACAAAAAAAAATTGGCCTCCTGAGGGGGATTTTTCTTTTTGCCTTTGTGTCTATCCTCAAAATACTTATTTTGTGGAGAATTCAAAAATGGATGAAGATCACAAAAAAAAGCATTTTGACCCCCGACCCGACCTCCGGATCGCAGCTTGGCTGATGGGGGCCTGGGCTGATGGGCTAATTTTCCTGGAAAAAGTTCTACCCCCCCCGCATATGTTCAAGATCAGAAGCGCGTCATGGGGATCGTTGTGAGGGACGCATGTTGGGGTACCCACCGACCCCCCAGAGGGACCCCGGCGGACCCACCCATCCCCCCCCCCTCCCCCTCCAGACCCCCGGACGGTTTGGCACACGGTCGGGGGTCAATATCCGAACAGGCTGCCCCCTCTGAGCACGTCTTGTCATGCGCGTCCTGCCGTTTTGTTTTGCAGAAGACAGGGACGCCTCAGGGCCGACAGGTCTGTTTCTGTGTCCACTACATCAGCCCCCCCGTTGTGTTGGCCATGCCCCTGTTCCGCTGGTGCACGGCCGTGGCGCTGCTTTCCCAGTGTCTACTGCTCCTCTCGAACCGCGTCTCCCATTCGTGGGTTGCGGTCGTGTACCTTATGACGCTCCTGGCAAAGGGCTGCGCCTCCCGCACACGACTCCTCGCGACGATGGCGGTGCTTCTCGTGGGCAGCGCCCCGCCCTCGGCGGTGGCCCAGGGCATTGGTGTCATGCAGGTCATCAATGGTCAAGTGCAGTACACGTCCCGGCTCCCGGTGCCGGGCTGCGACCAGGACGCGCGTGCGGCATCTGTCGCCATCTCGTCGGCGAGCACCGCTGCCGACTTCGAGGCCCCTGAGAATCAGACGGTGCGGCTCGTCTCCGTCGACGCGCCGCTTGTCCTGGGCCCCGGGCCCCTGCCCGCCACCCACACGCTGCATCTCGCGTTCCGCGGGATGCGCTTTGCATCGCAACCGCTGCCGCTTCGCGAGGGGGCGCCCGCGTGCCAGAGGCACTCCTTCACCTTCAGCGACCCGGCCATCACTCTCCACGCGCGCGGTACGCGCGCGCGCACGCAGTACTCGTGGTGGATCAGCGCGGCCCCTGCGGACCGGTCCGCGCCCCCCGGGTCAACCCACGCCAACACGGGCCGCATCTGCTGCGGCCCTCCCACGCGGCTCACGTACACCGCGCACGACGTCTCGATCCCCCGCGACCGCGTCCCGGGCGCGTGCACCCGCCTGAGGCACGAGGCGACCCAGGGCCAGTCCTTCGTCAGCCCCGCCACGGGGACGGTCCACGCGGCGCTCATCACCGTCTGGACAGCGCCGGGCTTCAAGTGGGACGCCCTCTGGAGGCTCAATGTACTGCACGTCCGCGACGAAGACCAGCCGTCCCTCGGCGCCGCCGCGGCCCCTCGGTCGCTGGGCTACGGGACCCTCGACATGCGACGGCTGCCGGTCGCCACGTCCGAGGGGACCGTCCGGTTTACTTTTGGTGGTCTGGGGGAGGGCGCGGCGGAGAGCACCGCGAGGGAAAACGTGCTGATGCTGGAGAACAGCACGCGGCAGCGCCCCGGCCTTCGGGCGGGGGGGACGTACCTGTGGCGGCTGGAGCGCGTCGCCGGTGCCGGCCCCTCCGCCCCTCAGACGGTGCCCCTGTACGTCTGCAACGCCAACTGCGTCGGAGTCTTCCCCGTCGACGACGTCGACCACGGCCGGATCGCCGGCGATCATGTGGTCTTGGGCGGCGCCCCCTTCGTCTTCACCATCCCCGGGCGCTGCGCGCGCGGCGTCTACATGGTCATCCTGTGGTATACGGTCGCTCGCGCGGGCTCCGCTTGCGTCGACGTCACGTTGCGCTACAAAGCCACCGGCACGTCGCGTCTCCGCGGCGCCGCCACAACGCGGTGCCTGCCCAGCGGCCCCGCCGGCGTCTACTTCCTCTCGCCCCCGTTCCCCGTCTCCTTCGACCCCCCCGGCCACTACGACATCGAAGTGCACAGCTCCGCGTCGGGGCCCCATGGGCCAACGCTCAGGCTCGGCGCCGTGGAGGTGGCCGCGGCCCTCCCGGACACATGCGACTTCTCAACCGCCCAGACCCAACCCCACGCGACCGCGACGGTCTTTTGCGACGGGGTGGCGCGGACCGCGGGCGGCGATTCGCCGTGGCAGACGTCCCGCGAAGCGGCGCCGGGCCCGGTCCCTCCGCCCCTCGGGTCGCGTGCCTACGCTTTCGTTAAGACGCGGGGCCCGCCCCCCTGGCGCGCGTTCCTCGCGTTGGGCGACCGCAGCCGAGAGTACTACGGGGTGCGCTTCCAGTACTTCATGTCCGCGGCGGACGCGGGGTGGCTGGCCGTGGAGGTCTGCGACGGGCCCGGCTGCGCGGCGGACGCGGCGCCCGCCCTGTGGCGCACGGCGTGGCGCGCGGACTCCGCCCATCCCCGAACCGCGCGCGCGACGTGGCGGCCGGCCCACGTGTTCTGGGAGGAGCCGGTCCGGTGGGTGCGGCTGTGCGCCGGGACCGGAGCCGTCGCCGGGCGGGTCATCGCCGTGTCCGCCGCAGAAGTGCACGCGGCCCCAGACCCTTACCCCTTCGGGCAGGCGCAGGCGCACCCCGCCGCGAGCTGGGGGCCGCTGCCGGCGTTCGCGGACCTGGCGTCCCGCATCGGCGTCGAGCCGTGCCCGACGGTGCACGACCTGCGGGGTCAGCCGCGCCCGTACACCTTCGACACGTGCGCGCAGGACGCCCTCCCCGCGCTCACGTGCGGCAGCGACGGGCCGGAGGCGGTGCTGCGCGTCACGCTGCGCGCCGCCGAGACGCTGGTCGTGTGGCTGGACGCGGCCGGGCTGGACCTGCAGTACGAGCTGCGGCACGGCGACGTGTGCCCCGGGCAGAGCCTCGTGCTCTGCCAGGACGAGCCGGACGGCGCCCGCAGCAGCATCATGAACCCGCACCGGCACCCCATCAGTGTCTACGTGGTGGTCAGCGCGTGGCACGAGTGCGGGCCGGTGACCGCCCACTGGGAGCTTCGGGCGGTGGATTCCTTCGTGGCGGTCGCGCCGGGGGACTCCCGGGTCTACATCGACAGCGCGGCGTCGCTGGAGCCAGTCCAGACGACCCTCAGCGCCCAGCGGCGGTCCGTCACGACGTTCCCGGACCTGCGGCTGCCGCAGGGCACGACCGTCAGCGTCCGCGCCGCGTGCGCGGGCCCGGCGCCGTGCGGGGTCGCCCTGCAGCTCAACGCCTCCGCCTGCGGGCCCTGCCCCTTCGAGCAGCTGACGCCCCGCCAGCCGTGGGTCTGGGCCCCGCTGCACGGGCCCAGCCTCGCGGCCGTGACGGCGTCGCTGCTCCGGCCGCGCAGCGTCCGGGTCTTCACGGCGCGGAACGGCCTCGGGGACGTCATGTGGGCGGACGACCCGGCGTTCGAGCGATCCGGCGACCTGCTGTTCTGGTACGCCCTCCCCTCGGACCCCTGCCACGTCGGGCCGCGGCCGGTCGCGTGCCCCGCCCGGCCCTGCCAGTCCGGCGGCGCCTGCTCCGCCGCCTCCGGCGAGTGCGAGTACCAGCCCGCGCCGGACGGCGCGTCGTGCAACAACCCGACGTACTTCGACTACGACCCCCTGTACAACGCCGTGGAGTACCTGGACACGTGCCGGGGCGGCGTGTGCATGCCGGGCCCGCACGAGCACGTGTGGCGCGGCTTCGCGGGATCGTGCGTGGACCAGCACGGCGGCACGCTCCCGAGCTACTCCAAGGACGGCGTGACGGCGGCCCACTGCCGCGACCTGTGCGCGCGCGCCCCCTTCTGCCTGGCGTACCGCGTCGACGCGGCGCCGGGGCGCGGAGGCCTGCACCACTGCGCCCTCTACATGTCGTACATCCAGACGAGGGACAGCGAGGAGGACCTGGCCGCCGCGACCCGCACGTTCACCACGTGGGACTCGGACGGCGTGGCCGACGGCGTCGTGGTGGGGGCGCTGCCGGGCCCCGACCCGGGCGCCGTCTGCGCGACGCTGACCCGCTTCACGCCGCTGGTGAGCGACCGGTTCTCGGGGCTGGTCCGCGGCGCCGCGTGGGCACCGGACGCCGCCAGCATTGTCGTCCGCCTGTCGCACGGCGGCAACGCGGGGGTCGAGGTCTACACGGGCCCGCCGCTGCTGCAGAAGCGGCCGCTGTACTCGGAGCGGTACCGCGAGCTGGCGTTCAGCCCCAATGGCCTCATGGCCTTCGCGCTCAAGCAGGCGCCCGACATCGTCCTCCGCGTGGAGAACCCCGCGACCGGCTTCTACGAGTTTGCCGGCCGCGGCCCCTGCCTCGGCACCGAGATTGCCCCCGCGTCGATGCAGCACTCGCTTGCCGCGTGTCGCATGGCCTGCGCCCAAGCACGCGCGCATTGTCGCGCGCTCACCTGGCGGCCGCTGGAGTGCGCGCGCGCCGACACGGCCGAGGCGCCGGGGCTCTGCACACTGCACAGCGAACGTGCCGTGGAGACCCAGGACAGCAGCGGCTGCGAGGTCTGCGAGGGCCGCATTGAGGCCGAGGACGGATTCCAGCTCCTGGGCCCTGGGGTATGCCAGGGCCCCGCTCCGTCCGGCGACCCGCGGCCCCGGGACACGAACGGCCTCCTGGCGCTGAACCGGTCGTGGGCGCAGTGCCGGGACGAGTGCGCCGGGCTCCCCGACTGCCTCGGGTTTTCGCACTACAATTGCTCCGGCGCCACGGCGTGCGTGGTGCACGCCTTCACCCTGGACCCCGACTCCGCGCGCGATGGCTGGCACCGCTGGCCCCATGGATCGCTGGAGGTGCGTCTCGCGTCCGGCGACCCCTGCTTCTCGTGCTACGCGGCCCTGTCTGACTTCCCGGTTCTCGAATCGGACACCCGACCCGCCGCGTGCGCGCCGCACGCGGCCTCGGTTCGCAGTTTCGCGGCCGGGGCACTGGCGGCGCACCAGTGCCGTGCGGTCTGCAGCACAGCAGCCGCATGTGGCGGCTGGCGCTTCCACTCAGACAGCGCGACGTGCCCGGTCCTGAGCGCGTCGACGGACCGCGTGTGCGTCGTCTGGACGCGGGACGAGGGCTGGGCCGAGGGGTGGAGTCCTGGTTTCGGCTTCCAGGCACTGGGCAGCGGTCGCGCGTTCCCAGACTCATGCTGCGGAGCGCAGGGGCAGCGCTGGAGTCGCGTCACCCGGTTCTCACTGCCCAATGTCTGCGCGGAGGAGAAAACGCGCTGGCCGCAGATGGCGACGTATCGGTGCCGCTTCGGCACCCACGGCGCCTCCGCCGCCATGGACTATATGGCCGTGGGCGACCACACGCACCTGCAGTACCGACTGGATGGCCTGCGCGTCTCCATCTCCGGCAAAGTGGAGGTGGTCAAGGGCTCCCTCGATGAGGGGACACCCCCCGAGACCTGCGTCACCAGCAAAGGCTGGCTTGTCTTCGCGACCATCCCCGCGGAGTTTGCCCCACTGGAGGCGGAGCCCCTGTCCCTCGAGCGCCCCGACGGGGTCCGCTACGAGGCCCAGATCGACGCCGACGGGCAGCTGTCGGTGCGCCCCCCGCCGGACCCCCATTGGTGGCCCCCAGCGCTGCACCTCGGGACGCACTGGTACGTCCCCCGGGCCTGCTACCAGCGGGTCTCGGGGAAGGTGTTCGCCATGAAGTTCAGCGCTGACGGGCAGTACCTGTGCGCCGTCACGGCGATGACCGGGATCCGCCTGCACCGCGCCTTCCTCTTCGACGTCGCGGCCCAGCGGCCCGTGGGCAACTGGACCACCGCGCCCTGGACCACCAACGTGTTCCGCAGCAGCGACGTGCACACGCTCGTCAGCAACGACGCGGACTTCTCGCAGGTCGTCGCCCAGTTCTCCCCCGACGCGCGCGCCCTGTTCCTCCACACCGACGACCAGACCTGGCGGCAGTACGCGACCGCGACCGGGGCCCCGGTCGAGACGTTCGAGTGCGGCGACCGCTTCCGCGTGTTCGACGGGTTCGTGGTCTGCGTGTGGGGCCTGGGGTCCTTCATCCACGACTACCGCGCGGCGCGCGCCCGTGGCCGGGCCCAGCAGGGCGGCCCCACGGTCCTGCACGTGCCGGGCACGATGCTGGTCGCGGCCGCGCCGGGCTGCCCGTGGGCCATTGTCTGGGAGGACGCGAGCGAACCGCTGCGGCTCTACGACACGCGGGACTGGCGGTCCGAGGACATCCTCGGCCTCGACTGGCACGTCAAGGCCCTCGGGGTGGCCCCCGACTGCAGTTGGGTCTGCGCCACGCTCGTCAGCCGGCGGCCGGACGCCGCCGGCGAGGCCGTCCAGGCGCTGGGCATGTACAACTTGTCCTGGGCCGGCTCCGGCGCCCAGATGCGGACCGGCGGGTACAGCCGCGGCGTCGACATCCAGAGCGGCGTCCAGGAGGCGCTGCGGACGGCCGACGCCCACCTGTTCTTCTTCCCGTCGGCGCCCGGCCCCGAGGTCCTGCTGCGCGGCGCGCGCGCGGCCTTCGTCTTCGACGGGCGCCGCGTCGTCCAGCACGACCGGCTCCTCGGCACCGCCTTCGCGTTCGGGCCCGGCGGGTACGTCGCGGAGACGTTCCCCGGGGGCGTCACGCTGATGGACACGCGCCGGACCCGCCGGATGCCGGGGTACTGCACCGCCCGGTCCGGCTTCGCGGCCGCGGTCGTCGAGACGCCCCACTACTACTTGTCGCACCGCGACCACCGGTCCTGCTTCGAGAACTGCAGCTTCTTCGACCGGTGCGTCGCGTACGAATACCTTCCGAAGAACGCCGAGTGCCGCTGGTTCGGGCTGCTGCCGGACATGCCGGGGCTTTCGAAGGTGGCGTACCCCTCCTTCTGGCCGCCACAGCACGGCGACCAGGACCCCCGGTACCACTGCAGCATCAAGGGCACCTCGACGCCCAGCATGACCCCGTCCGCGACGCAGGCCCCGACGCAGACCGCCACCGCCTCGTCCACGCCCTCGCGCACGCGCACCGCCACCGGGACCCGCACGGCCACGCTGTCCGCCTCCCAGTCCGCAACGCCGATGCCGACCACCACGCCCTCCGCCACGCCGACCGTGGGGATGCCGTGGTGCGGGCCGGCCCAGGCCGGCAGCACCGTGCACATCTCTGCCACCGCGGCCGGCACGTGCGTGCAGGAGGTGGCGCTCGCCGGGCCCGGCGCGTCGTTCCTGCAGAGCGTCCGGGTGCGGCTCCGGCTGCTCGCGCTCTCCGCGGGCGTGCTCGTGCTGGTGCTGGGCCCTGCCTGCACGCGCTCCGGCCCCGGCTGCCCGGACTGCGCGCAGTGCACCCGCACGTACGCGCCCGGCGACGTGGGCGCGACCGACGCCGTGGACGTCGCGCGCCTCCGCATCGCGCTGCAGTACCGGGCCGACGGCGCCGCGGCCGCGGCCCACCACCGCCGCCTCGCGGCGCGCGCCTTTGAGGTCACGCTCGAGGTGGTGCGCGGCCCATCGTGGCAGATGTGCCTCCTGGTCGCAGCCGCCAGCCTTGTGGGGGTGCTGCTGCTGCTGGGGGCCTGGCGCTGGGCGGGCATGCCCTGGCCCCCGGCGCCGTCGTCCACCCGCCACAAAGCGGCCCGCGTCCGCGTCCACGCCGTCTTCTGCAGCTCCGCCGCGGCGGTGCTGCTCGGCCTCTCGTGGGCCGTCGCGGCGTACCTCCTCTGGAACGGCGTCGGGGCCATGCCGCCGCTCCTGATCTGCGGTCTGGCCCTGGGCTTCCTCGGGCTCGTGGGGCTGCTGACCGGCGTCGTCCTGCAGCTGCGGGACCCCGTCGCCTACGCGTGCCCGGCGTGCGCGCGGCCCGTCTCCCGCTGGCGCTTCGTCGGCGTCTACGCCCGCTGCAGGCCCGAGGCCGACTCCGAGGCCGACCCGCGCCGCTGGGCCGCGGCGGCGCGGGTGGTCCGGCGCAAGAGCGTGGGCCCCGAGGAGGCGGACTCCGAGGCCCCCGAGGCCGCCGAGGCGGGGCCGGGGCAGAGGGTGAAGTACCACACGCCCCACGCGCTGTGCGTGGACTGCGGGAAGAAGGTCGTGGAGGACCGCTGGGCCCCGTGCACGGAGCAGCGCCTGTACCACGGCGCGTGCTGGCGGCGGCAGTGCGACCGGCTGCTCGCCTCCGACGCCGCCATCGCGGGCTGGTGGGCCCGGCACGCGGAGGCGGCGTCGGACGTCGAGCTCGCCGAGCTGCTGGCGCAGGCCGTGGAGCGCGCGGCGAACCACGTCGTGGAGTACCTCCTGGCGGCCCGCCCGCAGTGCCACGCCCTGCCGCCCCGGGGCCGCGACCACCGGTCGCTGGTCTGCGTCGCCGCCGCCGCCGGCAACCTCCGGGCGGTGGAGCTGCTGCTGGCGCGCTGCGCGGAGCCGGAGCGGCCCAGCCGCGCCGACCGCGCGCACTGCAGCCTGGCCGTCGCGGGGCTGGGCCCGGAGCTCGACGACGTGTACGTCCACGAGCCGGTCCTGTCCTACAACCGCTTCGCGGTGTTCATCGGGCTGGAGCGGGGGCTGTACCTGTACTACTACACGCGCACCGAGGGGGCGCCGGCGCCCTCGGGCTGGTGCATCTCGTCGTACCTGGGGGACGGGCGGCCGGCCTTCCGACTGGAGCTCGAGGGCCCCCCCGCCGACCGCCCCCTGCCCCCCGACCCCCCGCGCCCGCGCCGCAGTAGCGCAGTCCCAGGGCTCAACCACCTGCGCCCCGCGGGCTTTGGGCAAGGGCTGGTGCCCAAGTGGCTGAAGGGCTTTCACCTGCGGAAGAACTTCGCCGCGTCCGGGGGCAGCGACAGCGACCTTGCGGAATGCTCCGTCTCGCTGTGCCGGCCCCCGGGCGATCCGCGCGCGCCCCCGCAGCACAACGTCAGCCTGGCCGGGCCGGCGGAGCCCGGCGGCGACGCGCCGTCGTCCCCCGAGGCCCCCGTCCCGCCGGCCCCGCCACCGACGGCCGGGGACTCGTTCGCCGCGGCGGACCCCGGGGGCAGCACCCGGCAGACGGCGGAGGTCCGGCGGCTCACGGCCCCGGGGGACTTCACCCTGCGCCCCATCCCCCACGCCCGGGGCCTTGTGGAGGTCGCGGCGGCCGCAGGAGACCCCGCCGTCCTCGACCACGTCCTCGGGCAGTACCGGGCCCGGTACCCGCACTGCTTCCGGTGGCAGTGCCACGAGGGGCACGGGCTGTGGCGCGACTACGCCCCGGCGGCGCAGGGGCAGATCCAGGGCGCAGTCCGGCGCGGCAGCGACCGCTGCGAGATCGCGGGCACCGGCGGCTGCCTGGACCTGCGCGCCATGACGCACGCCACGCGCTCCGGCCTCAAGGCCGTGCGCTGCTGCCTCCGGCCCATGTTCCGGTACCGCACCGAGTCCGGGCAGTGGGACCTGGCGGCCACCCCGCCGCCGGGGCCGGGGCTCCCGACCGCTGTCATTGTGGCGTCCCCGGGGCACATGGCGGGCGACGCGCGCGCGGCCGACGACCTGCAGCGGCTGATCGACGCGGGGCTCGTGGACCCCTCCCGCTGGGCCCCCCCGTGCGCGGAGCCGCAGCGCCAGCACTTCCCTCGGCCCTACCACGAGCGGGGGGAGCTGCTCACGCAGTGCCTGCACTACGTCTGCCTGGGCCCGGGCGCGGAGGGCGTGCCCGGCGGCCCCTCCGGCGGCCCCCGCCGGGACTACCGCGGGGGGGCGGCGAGCCGGGCCGGGGGGCGGGCGCCGGGCGGCACGGGCCTGGGCAGCCGCATGGTCGACGGCCTCGAGGCGCCCACGGACACCCTCACGGTCCAGTTCTACGACGCGCAGTACGTGCCCCGGCAGAGCGCGATGGAGTTCGTGCGGGCGCTGCCGGAGAACGAGGCGGGCTACCGCTTCCTGCGCGACCCCATCGCGGACCTGGCGGTGGACACCGTCCTCAAGTGGGAGGAGCTGCAGCGGCAGGGGGCGGGCCTGCACCCGCTGCACGTCGCCGCGCTGTACGTGTACACCTACGAGCTCCCCCCGGAGGACGGCGGGGACCAGATCTACGGGGCGATGAACGCGGCCATGCGCACCGCCGACGCCCCCGGCATCGCCTTCTGGCGGCCGCTGATCTGGCACATCGACGTGGCGCTGCTGGCGCTGCCGCCGCTGAAGGGGCGGCTGTACCGCGGCATCAACTGCCGGTTCGACGAGAGCAGCTACAAAGCGGGCGAGACCGTCTGCTGGCCCGCCTTCTCCAGCGCCTCCACCAACCGCCACGTCGCGGAGGAGTTCACCCGCGGGGGCCAGGGCACGCTCTTCTTCCTGCAGAGCCGGGCCGCCCGATCCATCAGCGCGTGCTCGCGGTTCCCGGAGGAGGGGGAGGTGCTGTTCCGGCCGAGCACCCTCTTCAAGATCACGTCCACGCTCTACGGCCACACGGACATCGGGCGGTTCTACTCCAACGAGCACATCGACAACGTGGCCATGGAGGAGAGCGCGCCGGTGGCCGTGCGGGTGCCCAACGCCGCGGCGGCGGCGCCCCTGCTGCCCGCGCCCGCGCGGCACCCCGAGTCCTCCAACATCCTCCTGCAAGTCCCCCACGCCCTCGCCTACGCGGCCGTGTGCCATCTCTCGCACCTGCCGAACACGGACGTGGAGTGCATTGAGCTGGTGGACATGCAGGACAGCGCGATCTCGGGCCGCGTGGTCCTGACCGCCAGCAATGGGGACCCAGCTACAGGCGCCTGTCCCGAGATACCCGACCCCATCCCGGCTCCGGAAAACCCGTGGCAGCTGTGACGCTGCCGCACCACGGGTGACGTAAAGCGAAATAGGGTACGGATGCGAGACAGTACCCACTATGACTCTGGGCGTTTTTCTGGATCCTGATCTCCATCTGCACTCCTCGGTACATTTCGCACTGCTTGTCCGATGTGACGATTTCTTGTGCTGCTATTGTCGACGCTGCTTGCGGTGACTCAACAGTACGCTACGTTGCAACCTTTTGACGAATTGTCCAATGTTTGGGCGTGTGTATGCCTCATGTCTTTTGGACCATGGACGAGATGCCCCTCCCCGCTTTTGAGTACTGCCGGTACTACTGCATTGGGTACCGCAGGGGTACCGCAATTTGGTGACTTGCTCAGGCTTTGACCAGTGCAGAGCGAGACAAGTACCGGGGATTCGAAAAGGAGGCATGTCTGCGAGAAGTAAGAAGGCAAAGGAATTGTGCCCAGAGCACACACGATGTGGCAGCGAAACATTGTTTGCCGGCCACCAAATGCACGCTTGTGTGGGGACCAAGGTTTTGGGGACCGCCAAGGGTCCCCCTAAGGTTTGCCCAAAGTTCCCGCATAAGAGTTTTGTGTCACTCAAAACCCCCCAAGTGGAGGGGTAGTGCCAGAGGCGACCGTGCAAGCCCCGAGGGGCCTGGCCGACTTATTCACGACGGAGATGGGCCGAGCCATCATTCAGTGCAGGGGAGGCACAACGCTGGCGCAGGGGGAAGGGGCTGGTGCCGGGAGGGGGGGGCGGGAGGGACGGTGTGGGTGCGGGGGGGGTGGGGGGCGCAGCACAGGCCGCCGGTGTTGGAGAGCGTTGGGTGGTGAGCTCCGAGGGGACCGGCTGATTGGCTCCGCTGCTCACTTCCCGTGACCTTTTATCAGGGCCGACTTTGTCGGTTTTCCTGAAGCGGTTGCCCGAAACCCTTTCGTGGTCCGGGAAGATGCCCCCTATCGACCCCAACACCGGCCCCTGCCCCTGCGGCCCCTCCCCGCGCCGGTCGGCTACGGGGGGCCATTTCCCACCGATGACATCCGTCAACAGAGGTGTGTCACAAGAACTCACGGGCGCAGGCTGAACTGCACACTACCCAACCCGCCTCCGTGGCATGGCTCTGTCAATTGTGTAATATGGGGGGCGCACCGTGCGGTGTGCGCGCGCTGTGCGAAAAGTCGGCTGTTTCCCACCACCGGTCGCCACGGGTCCCAGGGTCCTGAATGCTGCACCCCCGATGCGGTTTTGCATGGATCATGGACGCTCCCCATCAGCGACACGGGGCTGTATCCCAAGGGCAGGGGTGTCCTTTCTGCCCCAACGTCCCTCTCCACTGCTTCACCGCATGCAGAGTCGGGGTACGTCATGTTATATATCATGGGGGCGTTTGGGCACAGCGCGGGCACAGTACCAATTATTACGTTGTTCATCCCGGGAACACCCCTGAAAACCACCCGGCAAACGGCATCGTCTGGGGATTACTGCAGGTGAAGCTCTGGCAAGGGAGTGGACGCCACAGGGGCAGTACGCTGCAGGCGGGACCAGTTGGACTGGCATTCCACGAAATTGCAGCCCCTGCTGCCCCCCCCCCAGAACTGACCTGCCCCCCCGCCCCCACACACGCACTGAGGACAAACAAAACCCATCGGGGGGGGGGGGACCAGACCCGTAGCACAAAAACCCCCAAAACCGTAGGCCCACGTAGAGTACAAAAAGCCCCCCCCTGTGGTCCCAGGCATAAAACCACCCCCAAATGGGGGATAAAACCACCCTTAAAACCACCCCGGGTGGTTTTATGCCCACTTTTTAGGGGAATAAAACCACCCCTTTGGTGGGATACAACCACCCCTTTTGGGGAATAAAACCACCCCCCTTGTTAAAACCACCCCGGGGTGGTTCTATGTCACCAAAGCAATAAATGACACAACACAGCAAACAAAAGCAGTCTGAGCAATGCTGCCACAAAAGCTATGCAATGCTGCCACAAAAGCAATGCATGTCGAACTGGATGAATAGCAAATCCAAACCATGTCTGAAATCTGATCTCAGACCCCATTTGTAAAATTGTCCCCAGCCAGGTCAGACATCCTATAACACATATACAAAGAGCATGTGAAATAAAACACTGAGTGTAAAACCATATGTCGTTCCCTCACCCTCCATCACCTCTCCTACCTCCATACCCAAACTTGCTTCCGGTACTGTGGTTCTAGGTTAACGTAGAGAGGCGCCATAGCCCTCCACCCCTAAAACGGTGACAACCTCCCCCCCCCCCCCCCCCCCCCGCCCAATGGGGGGATAAAATCACCGAAAAGCGGGGACAAGACCACGCCAAAGGGGCAATAACCTCCCCCCAAATGACCTAATGGGGGGATAAAACCACCCCCTTGGGGGGATAGAACCACCCCTTTGCGGGGATAAAACCACCCCTATGAGGGGATAAACCCACACCCCCATAAGGGGGGATAAAACCACCCCAGGGGTCAAAAATGGCCAAAACGGGGGTTGGGGGTGGTTTTATCCCCCATTTGGGGGTGATTTTATACCCACGACCACCCCCCCCCCCCTGTGGGGTGCATCCCCCCCATCCCACCCACACACACACACACTTCTGCAATCCTCCCATTGTGGACCAACGACCCCCCCCCCACCCTCTCACCCAAAGCACTGCAAAGCAACAAAGCCGCATTGCTCCAATCACTTTGGACTGCGCTGTGAAACCCAATGCCCTTGCTTTCTCAGACCCAAAGCCCTGTTTTCTCAATCCCAGAATCCTGCGTTCTCAACCCCAAAACCCTACCTTCTGGGTGCTCTTCATGCCCCGGTGCCCCAACAGTTGCGCTTGGGGCGCCCTCTCAGTACTCGACGTCTGATCTCCGTTCCGCAGATGCACATTCTGCATGCCTGATGTATCCTAATCCCATTACAGTCCTTGCGCAGGCCGTTGCTCCTGTGACAGTGCGCAGGCATGGGCCTCCGCCCCCTCGGAAGGGCTACCACAAAGCGAATATAGGATTATGCGTGCCCACTATAACCCCTTGGAACCATGGAGTACTTCGAAAAGGGGGACAAACCCCCCTGCCAGTACACACACTGGCCCAGGCGAGGCCCCCAGAAGCGACTCCGGCGGGCGCCAGACAGGACGGCGCACGGTCACTCGCTGTACGCTGAACTGATTTTGGTGGCGCCTCGGGCGACCACGGGGGCCCTGGACCCATGCGGATCTCCCTCTTTAATATTATTCTACCCCCTGCCAGTACACACACACACACACACCCTGTTTCAAACAAAAAAACCCAATTACCTGGTCACAGAATAAACGCCCCTCTGTGGACAACCCCCAAAACCGAGATATGGACGAAAAACCCCGACACATGATGAGAAAGAGGGCTAGGGGGGGGGGGGGTGTTGTACCCCACCAAACTGACCTTGACCAACCCGCAGCTGACACAAAAGGCATGGCGCTGGACACTGGTTGTCTTCACGGTAAACAGCCAGCCTTTATTGGATGCACCCGTATCCCCACCCCTTCCCAATTAGCCCCCACGAATGACCTACATCAACAAAAGTGTGTCGCAAGGAATCAGGCATGCAGGTTGTACTGCATGGTACCCAACCTGCCTTCAGGGAATGCTCTTTTGATTGTGTAAAATCATATTTAAGATGACACGCCCCAACTCTGCAATCGGTGAAGAGGGGGATTGGGATAGAATGTAATGAGGGAGAGCATTTTAGGAATGTTTTAAAGAAAAGGTCCTGATTTGTCATGCTTTTCCAAGATTTTCTTGTGTGGTTATCATTTGTTCAGTTATTCTACATTCTGGCTGCTGGTGTGCTGCTGCACCCCTGCACCCCTGCACCCCTGCTGCAGCAGCACACATGCGCGTGTTATTGATCTCAGAATGTGAAATCTAGATGAATTAGTTTTGGTATGCAATGCTTTGTTTTTATTGCTATTTGTTGATTTGCAGAACAAATAGCTTAAAAGCTAAAATGTTGTTGCATTTCTGGTGATTTGCTTGCCTTTGCTTCGTTCTTGTCCATTTTGATTCGATTGGAGAAGTTGATCGGGATCCAGTGAATTTGCGGGGGAAATAGATTCTCAAAACCAAATTTTGCGATGGTGTATTACACAAAAAGGACAATAACATCACGGGGATTGCAGGTGTGGCAGGAGGTATGGCCGCCAACAGTAGGTAGAACCCTTGAAAAAACAGAAGACTTGGCCTCCCTCAGTCTGTTGAGTAGTGGAAATGCCAGACATCCGCAATTGGTCTGTGGCCGCTATCCCCGGTCCCCCATTCTTGCAATGTGTAGGGACACTATTACATCAAATGTAGGAGAGGCACATGTAAATAAACATATGCCGGTGCACTGGAATGCCATGTCATATTCTGTCACGCCCTGGGTTTTTCCAATGAATTCTGCTTGCAATGCAATCAACCATCAATCATAGCATTTTGCGGTGTGATTCAAAGTTTTGACCCGGATATGCACTCAAAAATTGCCTCATTGCAGCGTGGTGGTTGAGTTGTGGTGCATTGATAGATGTGTTTGATAATCAGAGTAGTACCAGCCATTTTTCAGAGTTCAAACTGATACTAATGCCACGATGGTGGTGAGCAGTGCCGTCGGCGTGAGACGTGTCCGTGCAAGAGGACCTGTGGATATGATAATGTGAGGCTGTGGCTGTGGAGGAGGATGTGTGGATTGTGCAAAACCACATTGATGTTTCTGTAAAGGCAGGAATCCATGTGTATATCTATCAAAACATCAAAATGTTGCATCCACAAAGCAATGCATTCATAAAAATGACAGCAACCTACAACCGGACCACATGAAGCAAAGCTATTGATGCTTCTCCCAAAATAGGACTTTGGTGCAACAATTGCGTGGCTGAGGTAGTTTTGCAATTGGTGCCAAAAAGTGAGTGCACGGGAATGAATGGGTGTCCCAGGGCACATCGGGACAACCTGTGCCAGTTGTGGACAAGTGCAATGCCTCTTCGATCAAATCCATGGCTAGAAGGGTGCTTCTGAAAACCTTATTCCTGCTTTTCTGCTGTGCATGGCAGGTTCCCTCGAATGACCAGGTCAACTACTCAGTAGCCCAAAGACACAGGCTAGCCCACAACACATCTCGGTTGGGCTTCACTCTGGCGCAACCAAAAATGCCAATCAGTACAGCCAGGGGTCTAGTAATGAGAAGCCAATCTCATGGCCGAAATCTAAATGAGATGTCGCTTTCAATGTAGAAATGTAGGAATCGGTGTATGAGAAGGGGCTGGGGGGCAACATGAGTTGCAGTTGGCCAAGATGTGCATACATTGGAAGATTGATTGCCGTCAAAAACAAAGCTGGTAAGGATAGTGGTTTGAACACACGAAACGCGAAAGAGACCAGACTCCCATGGGTCAAAAGGATGGTGGTGACACGGGCACCACCAACTACAAGACAGCACACAAGCCTAAAGGGGTCATGGGCTCATGGTCACCGTTGGGAAAAAGGAAAGCGATGCATGCAGCCAGGAAGTTTGGTCCAAAACCCAGACAGCACAGCGAGAGGCAATATACCCTGGATGCAGAGACGACACCGTCAATGGTAAACACATTTGAATTTTTGTGCTTGCCGCTGCCATTGATGGCCTCTTTTGTAACAGGCAGGCCAAGTCGTACTTACTTCACAGCAACCTCGATGCCAATTTGCACAATGATGAGAATCTGATCGACCTGCAGATGAAAAAAAATGTTCTGCGGGGCTTGCAAAACTCAAAGGGGCTCATGTTTGACAGCAGAAAAAATTCGGGGGCTGGTCAATTGGGAAGGGAGAATCTGCACGGTCATGAATCCAAAACATAGTCGGAACTAGTACTGATTTGGTGCCACTTCATGATGACGTGTCTTGAGAAGGTGACTCCAGTTGTAGTGTTTGTGCCCCAGGCGGCCAAGATCAGCGAGTGGGGTGGTACCCAAGCCCTGTGCATAGCACGCACTAGTTACGGATGTTGTTGTTGTTGTTGTTGTTGTCGTTGTTGTCGTTGTTGTTGTTGTTGTTGTTGTTGTTGTTGGTGTTGTTGTTGTTGTTGTTGTTGTTGTTGTTGTTGTTGTTGTTGTTGTTGTTGTTGTTGTTGTTGTTGTTGTTGTTGTTGTTGTTGTTGTTGTTGTTGTTGTTGTTGTTGTTGTTGTTGTTTTTGTTGTTGATCAGCAAGTGGTCGTGCGCCGTTCGCGCTCTGCATGTAGCACCTCCTCTTTCAGCGCCACCGGCTATTTATGAAGGGCGACACATCCTACGGCTTTGCAAGTGCGCAGACCTTTGGGTCTTGCACCTCTTGTCGGAGGTCAAACAGCGGACTTGTGAGTATGTGCGTGTCTGAGCTTGCAAAATGCTTGCTGGGCGCATCTTTATAAGATCATATTGAAGCTCACATCTTTACGGAAATGTGCGCTGAGCTAGAAGAATCTGCCAAGAGCTAGGTAAGCGTGTTGCGTGCAAAAGGCATGCCGTGCTCGTCTTCAGGTCTAGAAAGGAGACCGGCTCTCACCGTCTTTACCAGAGGCTCTACGCCGTCGGGCAGAGAAGAAAGTAGTTTGGTATTTCTCTGCGGTTCATGTCCATTTTCGCAAAAAAAATTTAGAGGGTCAACCGCCACTACAAATACAAAAAACATGAGAAACAAAAGCAACGACGGCGAGTTCATCGAGTTTTTTTGTCGGCGCAAAAGAGTCAACATACAAGGCAGAAGGCGGAAGTTGGAACATTCTGTCATGATTTGCCGAACCACAAAAGCAAAATCCAAGCAACAAACCTCGAGCACCGCAAGTTGGTTTTTCAACTGCCGAAGCAAACGGAAACCAAAACGAGTCAACTTGCTACCAAGGCACGATCTGAAGGTGCTAGAGGTCAACTCTAGGGTCGTTTTGAAAAGTGTAGACCGGTTTAGGAGAGGTGCGGGTCACTTTGGTGAAGGTGCGCAATATTTTGAAAGGTGAAGCCCATTGTGCGAGGAGTGTTGGTCATTGCACAGAATATACGGTCAGTTTGGAGGAGATGTAGGTCACTTTGGAGAAGTCACGCGCTATTTTGCAGGTGGTGCAGGTTATTTTGGAGATAGGTTCGGGTGGAATAGGAGAAAATGCGGCTCAAGTTGAACGGTGCCGTCTGATTTGCCAAGAGGGTCAAAAAAGCTCCAAGTGACATCCTAACTCTAGCATTAACCTCACCCTAACCTACACACGCAGAGCATAGGGGTAACCATACGGACACAGTTGCCAGGGAGTGGCTGTTACGAACACGCCCGCCCTTTCCAGTGCCTCTACATCAAAATAAAAAACTTCATTCATGGATTCATCCACCCTTACCCAAGTCCTCTTGAAGGAAGGGGAGTGGGGTTTGTAGGGGAGAGCAACCAGCTGGGGACGGGGACTGTAATTGTCTACAGGGGCTGTTCAGTCTACGGGGGTGGGAGCAGTGCAGGGAAAGGGGGAATCAAATGGGTACCGATAGGGATATGTTTTGCTGAGGTACTGCCGGCGTTCCTAGTAGTCCATGTTCAAAGACATTAATGAATTTAATATTTGATCTTCGATTTTCAATATTCAACAAGTTCAAGTTCAAGTTTCTGAACTTCGCGGTGATCGCGCGCACGCCAACGCCCATGGAAATCGCAAAACATCCGGAAATGTCAAGTTGACTTGGCGCGTCTGGCATTGAGCAAAAGTTTTACCATTAGAAAAGTTTATAGTGTTTTCAGCACTGTGTTTTTGCTTCTCCTGCTGCTTGTTGTTGCTGTAGGGTGTCCTGCTGCTTGTTTTGGATGATGAAAAGCTTTTGTTTGTTGAAATACAGTAAAGCCAAGTCAATCCAGGATAGCCCAAGCCAATAGTATGCAAGGAGAAGGTAATTCAGGATCAAAGCATGAAGGGCTGCAGTGTAAACAGTGAAAGATGATTGGATATTCACAGAAACTGCAACTCAGGTCACATATGAATGCATATTCACAAAGATAGCTGAAATGTTTTTGGAAAAGAGTTAGAAAACTGCCTCAGGATCACTCTCTCTCCATAGTGCCATCTTAGGAGATGTGCACTCTTTGTTTTGGGTCCCATATGTGCTGAGGTGGCATGGTATGTGGCGATGAGGTCACTGCCATGTCACATGGGATCTTCCTACTTAGCTAGGCTGACCAGGAATTGAACCCAGGACCCCTCAAAAAGAGGTGCCCAGCCCCCTAGGGTGCATACCACTAGGATAGCTAAGAATTCATGGAAAAACATAGATAAATTCATAGGCTCTACCTTAGGTATGTCAGTGCTCAGTCAACTCAGGAAAAGATGAATAGCTTCACATTGAAAGGGGATTAAGGGGTCCACTCCATATCCTGATTGGGTGTTTGGTTCCATAGGTCAAAATGTGTTATCACCAGTTTTGGTTGGACCAATACTAAGATTAAAATGCATGGATGCTCAGTGCATCTCTAATACAACTAGAGTATGCCTCAAAGCAATGGAAAAGCACTTTTTGTTACTCCCCCCTTGTGCTGTGGTGGCCACCACTGTCGCATTTTAGGAAAAAGGGAATTTTTCTTGGCCTTTCCTTGGTTTCCACATCTACTTTAAAATACCTACAGTCTCCCTCACACTGAAAAATGGGCGCTCACCATGGCTGGCGTCCTTTTGCTGCTCTGATTGTATCATCCCTCCAGAAGACTCAGCGCTCATGGCGCTGCCGGGGCTCCTGTGGCTTGGTTGGGTTAGATTGGGAGCATGCCAAACATGTGCATATGTATCCCTCCCTCCAAGACGCAGCGTCGACACAACCCAAACGCAAGACACATTATACACACTCGCATGGGTTCTCGTAAACCTGCTGGCGACCTGTGACCTGTCTTAGGGCGAAGGGAGTCGAAAAAGAAATTAATTTGCCCCTTGGTGGGGTCTTGGTTCTGCTCAGTCTCTCCAGGCACCTGCGTTTCGGCCCGAACACGGCCTACTCAGCGAGGTTGCGCGTGGGTATCTGCAGAGGCAGGAATGGGAGATTTATGGACGAATCCACGCAAAAACGAAGCGACGACACCAAAATCCGTCAAATGACGGCGTGGAATTTTTCTGAAACGACACACCTGAGCAAAATCCAATTGTGCATCAGAAGCTCATTTTTATAGAAATTATAGTCATCTCTGGATTTTTTAAATCCAGAAATTCATACGCATAAAATGGCGGCGCGCAGGAGCGGCTCCTAGCGAAGCGCCGGAAAATGGAGAAATAATGGAATTATAAATGTATGTCTCACGTAGTCTTGAAAATGACGAGACACACATTAATAAATAAACATACAGATTCCACCCACACTAATAGAAGCTTCAAAAATTCAAGAATTCGAAAATCAATCGAAAAGACTTCAATGAATCAGGTATAAACTACAGGTATGTTCGTCTCGCATGCCGCATACACATTGCTCGTCTCGTGTCTCCGTGAACGAGCCTTGTAGCAGCGCTAACAAAGATAGAACGCGATAGAGGGATTGATTAGTAAGATTGCAGATGATTAGCGGTCAGATCAGGGTGATTAGACATACACACAAGTGCATAGCAACGTTCTTCGCGTGCGCCCCTTTTGTCCTCTCACCTTGCTTCACTTCCCAGCGGTAGGTAAGGTAGGTACGCCCAGGCGGGGCCACCCCCTGGTGGAGTCAAGATTGACGCGTAGATGGGCAGGTTTGCCCACGATCTTGTCGCATACTCGTGCATGCACACACGCATTAAAGGGTAGGCCACGCGAAGTGCGCACGGTAAACCTTGTTTAGGCTACCCGGGGGCTCCTCGGTACCTTCTTTAAGAGAACCTGAGGAGTCCCTTAAAGCTTGCTTGCTTGACAAGGGTAGCTGCTCCATGCAGCGTGTTTGCGGACAGCGTATTATAGGGTACACTGAGAAGGGTATAATACCTGGAGTGTGGCTTGGTTCCTCCGCCGCAAACGCCCTTTCATTTGCCTTTGTTTTACAGGTGGGCAGGTAGGGTGAGTGGTGCAGCAGCATTTTTTTTATATTTTTTTTTATGCCCTGCTAAACAAGGGCGCAGATCACACAAACAAGTAACTCCGCACCGCCTGTGGCAGAGCAGGGAGTCCGACTTCATCGACATCTGCGCCTTGCACGCGAGAGCACTCCTTCCCTCCAAGCCCTAACAGGGGAAACGCGTTGTGGCGTCCCCTGTCAGGCCACAGTTGCTTAGTAGCGCTGTGTTCTCTTGCCATTTCACAGGAGGGTCGCTAGGACCCAAGAGACCTTCACCTTCGCAACGCCCAGTAGAGTGTGCCTGTAGGAGTGGTAGTCCTGAGTGGGGGCTAGAGCCCGTTGCCCAGTGCTCGCCCACCAGGATGGTGCCACTGTAGGGTGTGTAGGACCTGTAGGGGGTGTGTCACTGTCCCACCCTTTTCCTGCAATTTTAGCGGGGTTGGTGGGCTGTGGCAGTGGTTAGGTCAGTGTTTTGGCCACATAGCAAACGGCGTTTTCAAGCCTTCATAGCTTTTGGCCACCCCTCCCTGTAGTAGACAGATAGGTAGGGAAAACAATACCTGGATTAGCACGCTGGGTATTCCCCCAAGGTTTTGCGCCAGCACAGAAATTGGGCGCATAGGGGAGGGGAGACCCGGGGCGTACCCCTTGGCATCAATAAGCCAACCCTCCAGGTTTAGCAAGGGCGCAGACTTGGGTATAATTAGGACACCACTTCTGCGGCTTGCTCTCAGGACCTTAGGACTAGCACACTCACACATACGCTTTGGCAGGTAAGGGTAAGGTTCAGTCCCTCGCTTTAGTCTTGGAGGCAAGCGTCTCAGCGAGCCTCAGCAACTCACCAAGGTTGTTCTGGGACAAGTAGTCAACCAGAACTGAGTTTAGGCGTCCCTCAGGTAGAACAAATGCAGAGAAGGGCTCCCAGGTGGCCTCTTCGACTCCAAACCCTTCCCAGAGGGTGAGGAAGCGCCAACCCTGGCGATAGCGGTGGCGTAGGACAGACTTCACCAGGTAGAAGCCCTCCTTAGCCATCTCCTCGGCGTTCATGTCGGGGAGTTCACCTTCAACTTCCATAGGGCTGGCAGCCCCTTGTAGGTCCAGCGCGGCGATTTCCTCGTCGTTCAGCTCCCACTCCTCCCCACAGAGGTCTTCAGGATCATGGTAGCGCTTCAGGTGTTGAGCAGCGCACACCAGGGTCCCCCCTAGTCGGGGAGAACACCGCACAGTGATACGGTGACCGTCCACAGATAGAATCTTGTACGGACCGAAGTATGGGTCATCGCTGGTAGAGCGTGGCCAGGCGGGTAGTCGACTGTGGTGCACCAGCACCCAGTCCCCCTCTTGGTAGGTGGCTGGTACTCGGTGCTTGTTCTTCTTGTTCCACTGACGCTCCCTCACCCTCTGGAGCATAGCCTTGGCCTTGTCCACCTTCGCTTGTTGCTCTTGGACCCATTCACCCACAGAAGAATGGGTGTCCTCTGGATAGGGGGCATGTAGGAACCACGCCGGGCGCCCCATGAATAGCTCATGTGGCGAGTAGCCAGTAGCTGAACTCTCTTGGGAGTTCATCATCAAGGATATGACGGGGAGTAGTCTCACCCAGTCTCTGGTGCGTTCAGTTTTGCACCATATCCTGACGTTCTCCTTCAGGACACGAATCTGTCGCTCACATAGGGGGTTGCTCGTGTGAGAGTAGGGAATCCCCGTAGACACCTGGACATTGAGGGATCTCAGGACCCTCTTGTACCAGCCAGTATCTGAGCGTACTCGTACGTCCTCATCGGAGTTGATCTCCTTGGGCGCCCCATAGACACAAAACCACTCCTCCAGGAGTATCTTGATAGTCTCCTTTCCGGTAATGTGCTTGGTACATGGGAACACCCTGGTAAACCTGGTCAACCCACAGGTTACCACGAGGGCGAAGTCATAGCCCCCGAACTTCGGCATCTCCGTGTAGTCCACGTATAGAACACTGTTGGCACAGTGTGGGATGGGCAGGGTCGAGTAGAGACCTCTGTCCCTGATATCCCCTGGTTTACAGGACCTGCACGGGCACTTGTCCACGATAGGCTGGAGCGTCTTCCGCAGTTGGTCGTCAGTCCACGTAGTGTGGAACCACTGCTTGAACAGCCTCAGGGTACGGTCTGCACCCACATGACCACTGGACTCATGGGTCCACTTCAGCAGCGCTGGGACTCGGTCACTAGGCACCACGATGCGGTCCTCGTGCCAGAGGTAGCTCTTGTCCCGCTTCCACTGGTCTTGGTTGACCAGGAGGGGTTCAAGGCGTTTCTCCAGGCGCCGGTAGATATCCCCAAACTCCTGTAGGTACTCCAATTGTTGGAGTCCATCCAGGGGACGTATCATGGTCATGTTCAGGTCCAGGTGTACGTCCATACGGCTGAACGCCTCCTTAGCCAGCGCTTCAGACCGGGCACCAATCAGGGCGTCGAAGTTGTTGCGGCTGATATAGTCGGCACACTCGTTCTTCACTCCCTGGATATGGTGTACCGTCAGCCGTAGTTGACTGAGGTAGGTCCACCAGCGACGTAGCTTGGCCTTCTCAGGTGGGGGACCCTTCTGGAAACTGCGGACCGGTTCTTGGTCGCATAGCCAGACCACAGGGTTACTCCCCAACAGTCGTGCTTGAGAGGATAGCACCAGCATATCCGCGAGCAATTCCTGCTCATAGGTGGAGTAGTTCCCCCTGGCCTGGTTCCACTTCCAGTTCCAGTGGCCCAGAGGTACTAGGACCCACTTGTCGTCAGGGTAGCTGTGCTTGAGGGTTCCATCTCGGTTGAGACCTTCCGTCCCCCATTGGGAAATGGCCGAGTCGAACTCCTCCTTCTCTAGTGCTTGCCATTGGAACAACGTTCCACCACCGCCCACATTGCTGGCGTCGGTCACCAGGATAATCTCCCCTTGTGCTCTAGGCACGCCCAAGCACTTAGCGTTGGCTACCTTGTCTTTGAGCTCGTCAAACGCTTGTTGCTCTTGTGGGCCCCAGCGCCAAGTAGTACTCTTCTTGATCAAGTCCGTCAGAACGGCGCTGGTATAGGTGAAGTTCTTGATGTGGCGGCGATAGAAGTTGCACGCCCCAATGAAACTGCGTACATCATGAAGTCCTTTCTTGGGGTCTTCGTGTCGTACCTTGGCATCCATCAGGGGTTTGGCCTTAGAGGCCGCTGGGGTCCACCACCCATAGCCAACGTCAAACCCCAAGTACTGCATGGTCTCCTGCATGAACTCACACTTCTCCAGCTTGAGTCGAGTGTGGTTCTCCTGGCAGACCGCAAAGAACTCACCCAAGAGGATTAGGTGATCCTCCTGGGTATTGGTACCGAGGCATACATCGTCGATATGAGCCTCCATCTGGGCACCACGGGATATGAGCTCCTGCACCTTAGGTCTCCTTCGTAGGATGGACAAGATCTTGTTCATCAGCTCTTGGAACAGAGCGGGTGCGTTAGCCACGCCGAATGGCATGACCTTCCACTTGAATACCCTCCCCTGAGGGGTGATGAAGGCCAGTAGTTCCTGCGCGTTGGGCGTCAGGTCCACTTGCCAGAATCCACTTCGCTTGTCCATCTTGGTCTTGTAGCGACAGGAGGCTATCTTCTCCAGGGTAGACTCCATATTGGGAATGGACCCTGAGTGGTTCAGCGTCTTCTTGTTCAGCTCTCCATAGTCCACTACCAGCCGTTTGGCTGTAGACCCAGGTTTAGCCACCAGGAAACAGGGGCTGCAGTGTAGGGGGTAGTCCCCGTCCTTGTACTCCAGGACTAGGCCAGCGTCGATACACTCCTGTATCTGTCGCTCAATCTCGTCGGCCTGCTCTTTAGGAGCTGGATAGGGTCTCCTCCGTATCTTGTGACCCACGAACTCGGGTTTCAGCTTGAGGTCCATCTGTACCAGCTTGTCACATGACGCTGGAGGGGGTAGTTCTCCGAACACCTCCAGATAGGTCCTTATCAGCTTCTGTACCCGCGGGTCCAATATCTTGATCTTGTCCTCCAAGTCCTCGTCGGAGTGTAAGTTGCTTGCCCCCTGAATAGACGTCGGGAGGTGGTCCTCCACCGACTCTTCGCCCGTGGTAGTGTCCTTCAGCCCTTGGTAGGCATACAGAAGGTCTTGCTCAACCATCTCCGATGGACGATGGCAACATAGGCACGCTCGAGGGGGTTCACATACTCATTCCTCCGAGAGGTCGTCCTCCTCTGGGGTCCTCACATGGGCACCCCATACGCTCTTCATGAGCTTGAGATCTACCTCTCTTTGCCAGGTGGTGATCTTCTGTTCGAGGTCCTCCTTCAGTTGGGATAGGTCTCCCATACGTCCTTGCTTCAGTGGCCATGAGCTGCGGGTAGGCTTCGCGTAGCATAGCTTTTTCGCCACCAACTTCCTCTTGGAATCCACATACTCCCTGAGCCTGGATCGAGGGTCCAGCTCTTCATCCACGGGGTCTTCCACCCTCATGGAGAGTAGGGGTTTTAGTGGGGCGACGTACTCGGCGTTCTCCACTTCCTCCACCGCGGTCTGCACGAAGAAGGCGTCGTGCTCAGTTTCGTCGTCTGAGTGGATAGAGCTAGGTAGCTCAGATAGTCCACACTCAGAGACTCCATCAGGAACAGGTACATGACAGGGAGAGTTGGGGGCGTGGGTGTCAGTCACGACGTACTCATCTCCTCCGGGTGTAGTTTCAACAGCATCTTGAGGTCGTAGGCGATCCTTCAAGTCACCCAAGGCGAGTCCATTGCTTTCTCGTTGTATAGCCTGGACCAGAGTAGGGTCCAGGTCTTCCCAGGGGATGGTGGTAAGACTTCCGTGTACCACGCTGAGCATACTCCCCCATCCGGGCTTCCCAATGGGCGTCTTGCGTCCCAGAGGCACGTAGATGGCCTCATCAGGTAATCGCACCGAGCTGATAGTCAGCTTGTCAAGGAGGGTTCGCCAGTACTCGTTGCCCCCATGGGCTCCCCAATCGGGGGAACACAGGACCATACGGGAACGTTCCAAGGCCACCTTGGTCAGCACCTTCCCCAGTTCACTGAATCTGGGGTTCCCGTAGGCCATCCCGAAAGAGGGCCAGTAAAATTTGTAGCTGCAGTTCTTCCCCTTGCTGCAGTATAGGTCCAGTACATGCTGCTTGTCGCTGGCGAACAGCTCCACACTTAGGTCTTCTCGAGAGTAACCCAACTCCTTCAGACCTTGGTCTAGGACTTCCCCCAATAGTTGATAGTCCTCAGTTTTGGAGGCCGCCATCATGTTCGAGGGCTCCTCCTTCGATAGTCTCAGGTAACTCGAGGTATGTTCCGACTGCTCCAGTGGCACAGACTCTCTGCCACTGCCGTGGTCCACGTACAGGAGGTAGGGCGCTTGCAGCGTCAGGGATTGTATCTGGGAGTGCTGCACGAAGAAGTCAGTACCCAGTACAAAGTCGAAGGCCTCAGTGTCCATCACATAGAACCGATGGGCGATAGTTCGAGAGCCCATAGGTACCTCCACTTCACAGTCCCCGCAGCTGTGCACCACATGTCCATCCCCCATGCGTATAGCGGCGGTGGTCATGGTGTTCTTCAGGCTCCCACAAGGTAAAATTTTCTTGGCCACTATCGATATTGTGGCTCCAGTATCCAGTACCCCCAGGTATTCACGTCCCCCCAGTCGGATACGTACCCAAAACACCAGGTCTTGGGTGCCGACAGAGCGTCCCCGTCAGAATTCCGCGGGACAGGTCACCTCGAACCCCTTGTTCCGCAATTTGCGGGCCATCCTCATGAAACGGCTTCTCTTCTTGGCGTTGCCGTCTTCACCACCTTCATGCTCACGCTTGGCTCCTTGTTCTTGCTGGGCCTGCGTCTGTGAGCGTGTGGTAGGTCCAGACTGCCCTCCAGAGGGCTCGGAGTTCCCCCCTGGATTAGGGTTGGGGTTACCTCCGTTCTTGTCTTTGTTCTTGTTGTCGTTCGGGCGGTTAGCGCCTCCTCCTCGTCCACCTTGACCCTTGTCTTGACCACCTTGACCACGTCCTTTCGAGTTGCCCTTGCCGGAGTCGTTGCCTTTGGCCTTGCCTCCACCTTTGCCTGAGCCTTTGCCAGGATCTTCCCCCTTAAGCTTCGCCGATAGGCGTTGCTTATGGTAGCACTCATCCTCGTAGTGCTTCCGCTTACCGCAGAATGCACACGTGATGGTGCAGCGGTAATGATCCGGCAGCTTCACTTTGGCGCCGGTGATCTTCTCCTGCTGCTTCCCCTGGACGACGAAGCAGTCTCGCTGCTCGCAGTCAGAGGCGTGCTGCAGGTGGCCCTGCTCATCTCTGGCATCACACCAGAATAGCTCCTTCACGTTCTCCATTAGGCGGGCGTGGGCGTGTTTGGGGGTAGTCCCCTGCCCAGGTCGGGACCCTTGGTACCCTTTGCCTCCAGAACCTCCACCACCAGGACGGTAGTTGTTCAGGTGCTGGTCGCTCTCCTTCTCCAGCGCCATCTCCAGGAGCAGCACGCATAGATCCTCGTAGCGGAGGGATCTAGCCTTGCGCTCAGCGGTCAGACGGCACTCGTCCCATAGCTCTCGGGGGAGCTTGGCGCACAACCAGAACAGCAGGTCGTCGCTGCTGTAGGAACCGGGCGTCAGTCGTCCAGCCCAGTGATCCAGGTCCGCCAACAGCTCGGAGACCCTGCCAGGTTTGGGGTTGTTGGGCAGCACGGGCAGGTTCTGGATCTCGGCCCTGATGGAGAGGTCGGTCTCGTAGTGACGCGTTCCCGTGGGGGGCCGGCCACGGGACGCTGCGGTGGACACACGCAAGTGAGCAGGCAGGCAAAGCACTACGCTCACAAGGGCATCAATGCGTTGTCATGTGACAAAGCGTTTCAGAATCCTTGCCACTCTGCAATGAGGGAACGAAAGTATGTACAGCAACACATCAGGATATGTACACATGGGGTTAAGACTGGACTGGGGTAAGGGCATCACAGGACCATAGACACTCAGTCCCAACTCATATCCCAATCCCAGGTCCGACCCTCTCAGTGGCTGATGGGGGCGGGGGCTCAAACACAACCCATGCCCTGCTCAGTCCGGACCCTGAAACCCTGCCAATAGGGGAGGTGTCCCGCCCAGCCACAGGCGAGTTCCTGGGAACCAAGGGGCTCCAAGGTCAACCGACAGTGGCTCCCTATGCTCCCTTAACGGCAGGTCCCAACTCCACTCTGAGCCAGAGATATCCCTCAGGAGTTGGTAGCTGAAAATGGGCTGTTTCAGCCCAAACTGAAATTAGCTTAAAAAACTCCAAAATTGACCCCTCGTCCGGACCCGCCAGAGTTAGGGACGAGGCAACTGACCCCATGCCCTCCGAGTACGAACTCCCTGGAGCCCTCACCCAACCTGGTTCCCTCTGAGGTCCCGGCATCAGGGCAACACGGATGAGTCAACTGGGGTCATGATGCCAGAATCACCAAAATTGGCGTCATTCCCACGCGTGGCTCGCCCGGCCAAGGTAAGGCCAATGGCTCACAGGGTAGGAGGCAGGACCTAGGACTTATATCTGAGTGTACAACTTGAATTTAGGTCCGGGCTCCCTATGGGCTTAGAGAAATGGGGCCGCCAATTGACCACACGGAAGGGGGAAATTGGGGTCCCAAAATTGGGTCATTTTGGCTGCTTGAAATGAGCCAAAATTCGGTGTGCTCCCAATAGTATATCTCCACGCCGGCTTGGAGATCGGATCCGCCATTCCATACGCGATCCACCGGGAGTCCAACGGAGACTCCCATGCCTTTGGCTCTCATAGATCTCCATGCTGCTTGGCGTGGTGACGATCCCAATTGGGTCCACAAATGCCAAAATGGCAAAATTGCCCATACTCAATTTGGCCTAGCGCCTTAACGAAGGCGGCTCCGCTTCGCCCACGTGGTGTGTGGACCATGGGGACCATTACCCATAACACCCATGTCATATATGGTCCATTGGTCCATGCGTCCGGCGTGCACGAGGGTTAGAACATAGTGCACGGCGGGCAGCAAAAGTGGAAGATTGCTCAAAATGGCCAAAAATGCGCACACTCATGGTTGGGGCAAATGAGGCACATGCCCGACTCGGACCGGAGTGTGCCATAGGATTGGTATCAAGTCATATTGGTCCAACATATCTTTTGGGCGTCGCCCAACTCCTCCGATATTGGGAATGGCAGGGTCGCCAAGTGAGCCCATGATTTGGGATAGTCCCAAATCGCCAACATGGCGGCCACGGTATGCCAAGCCTAAGAGGAGTTATTCGCCGGGTCCAAGATATGTTGGGCACCGAAGTATGTACCCTCATATCATACTTGGGTCATGATGTCAATTGAGCGCAACGTTGAAATACACGGTCGCCACTTGACATCATGACGGGCCAAAAATGGCAAAATTGGCACAAGCACACACAAAAGTGCCTTGAAAGGTGCATAATTATATTATAATATCTTCGGCTTGGTTCGTGCAATCACTTAATCCTTCTACACACAATGACTTGACACCAATGACCTTCGATCCCACATATGTGCTCCACTTGGGGCGCCTTGAAAGGTTACGAGCGCTACTTCCCAAGTGGGCACATGAAAATATGGAAAATTGTAAAGCACACACCTTGCTCCCAACGCATCGCTTCGGGATCACCACACAAGGTTCCCTTCACGGAGGTTAGGCATGCAATTGACCGTAGGGAGTATGGAGAAGGGGCTTGCCCAATATGAGGTCCATTGGCGGGTTCGACTTGGAGCAATGGACCCGCCAAATGGGCACGCAACACAACACATGGCACATACCACATATTGCCCAAAAAGGTAGCTCCCACCACGATATGTCATGCCCCTCCAAGGGCATAACTTTGTGTCAATCGCTCATAGGAACTCAAGGAGAGTTCCTATGCCACACCAACACTTGCGCGCTACACTCGAAAGTTATCTTAACGCACGCAATATCATGGCCAAAGAGTTATAACGCAAACTCTACCCAATTGACCATGATCCATTACACTAGCGCGCACGTGTGGAAACGCAAGGCATATAATGCTTCCTAAATTACGTCGGGAGTATTGTGAATACATCCCACGTTTCCTTATCGTAATTCCTCGCAAGCAACACGAGATATGACCTTCACAAGTGGCCTCACGAGTCAACTTTGTTTTGCCCATATCTTTAAGACAAATGGAGGGCAGGATAAAAGGGAAGTTGATTCGTGCATACGGAAGCACGTAGGTCCACTCGAAAGAGGTCAAATCAAGTGCGGGGATGTCGAAGTCGAAAATCCGATTTCGACATCCTGAAAAATTCGGATTAAGGTTGCGAGTATTAATTATGAAAATTGCGGAAGCATCCATGCAGTTCCTGGCGACTTTGGAGCCTTCGTGACGGATAGCGTTAAAATTTCCATTATAAACAGTTAAACTGGCGGTTACGGTAAAGTCGCGAACCAACCGCCAGCAGTCAAAACAGTGAGTATCGGAACGGAAGCGTAAAAATTGACGGAAACAATATGAAAATAAAACCCTGTTGATTCCTGATATTCTGATACACAAATCTCCGCTGGCGGTGCATCGGATGCCGATGCGGGGCTTCACGGCACGGAACACGCCGTGCATGGGGTTAGTGGACCGGAGACCGGTTGTATGCCGTAACCTGGCCATGGGGTTCTGGGTACCGCTTCACCCCCCTCCTTAGAGCAAACCCTGGGGGGGCTCGATAACACCCACGCATGGCAGCGGGTACCCAGGACCACTCCCTGAAAGGGGGGGGGGGTGTCACATCCTCACTTCAGTAAGTCACAGTAAGATAGGTATCCCACAGTGGGATAGGTATGCTGCTGTAACAGCTCGTGGCACATGTATAGTATCAAGTATCAAGTCCCGGGTCCTGGCGGCGATTGTTCGGCATCCAAGGGACCCGTTAACCCATACCAGGCGCACCGGGTGCCGGCTGCTACGGTCACCACCACAGTGGCAGTGGCATACACGGCCAACATAGGCGACACACGACGACCGAGGTGGTCCCACAAGTCGAGAGCGACCACAAAGATCCATCAGGCTACCCCAAGCTTCCCAAGGCCCGGCGACTGGGGAGAGTCCCCACGGGTCCTTCCTCGGGCGCACCATGTCCATATCCATACGACGCGAGTCCAGAGTGCCATAGTCGAACTCCTTACGAACCCCAAATCGTAAGGGAACTCCTCCTGAAGGGATCGGGCATCAAGGCCGTCTTTTCCCTCGCCCTACTGCCACGAAGGCCATACATGAGGGAGTCCTCATGCAGTGTGGGCGGAGGCGTCGACTCCTCAAAGCACCAGTTTCCCAGGCAGACTGACCGAGGTCAGGAGCACCGGAGGCCGCCATCCGAATGCAAGTGCGTCTGCAAATCGGTAGGCTCACACTGGGACTGACAGTGGCGGACCGCTGGGAGTGTAGTCAGGCAACTGGGCTTCCCGCCTGGCGCCATCAGGATCTCCACACATCACAGCGAATAGGGCAACACGGTATCACGGGCACTCAAACAGTAGAATCTGTAATCAAGTACTGGTCCAGGCTGGACCAGGCTGTAAGGATATGTACACGGCGACTCAAGGCGCCTCTGTATCCCGATTCGTGGTGAAAAACAGTCCATCCCTCAGCGATGGGCTGATGACACTTAACATACAGATGCACATATCCTGGAGGGCAGAAAAACAAGCAACAATCTGGGTAAATAGGCGTGTAAACACACTCAGAACAGAGTGCCAAACCACGCCACGGTCAGGATAAGGCAAATGCAGGAGGATGGACAGGACAACGCCTGAGTTCAGGCATATATAGTCTCGAGACACACGTCGACTGGTCTGGATTCCGCAAATGCCATGGAACCAGACCACACACCAAAAAAATCGCATTGCCGATGACAGCGGCATCCGTTGCGCAACGTCGTATGGGCTTCAAGGCCCCAAGAGCTCAGAATTATGAAGGTCAGTCGCCCTACCTGGTTTCCCAAGGATTCAGCAGGGGGGGGAGTGACGAGTAGAAGGAGAGAGGGGCCATTCTCCTCTGGATTCAGCAGGGGGGGGTATATGGCCACTCTGTCACCGAAAGATGGAAGAGAGCAAGCAAGTAAGGGACGATTCGTCGGCCTCACAAGCGCTCACAACACATCAGGGGAGAGCCCAGGGCGCTGATCAGGCACCCCTGGCTGCAATCGCCCGGGTGAGTGCTGCCAAGTCCGAAACGTGGATCTTGGTCTTGTGTTTGCGGATGTACTCCATGAAGGGAGTATTGACCCGCGGCACGAATGAGGAGACGGGTTCCCAGGTGTCGTGGGACGGCCCATAGCCTCGCCAACGAACCTTGAACTCCAGACCTCCGGGTGCCGAGGCCTTCGGACGCTGAGCCAGGATCTTCTCGACAGTATAGTCGTCCTGCTCAGCATAGTCGTCGTCCGAATCGGCCTCATGTTTGGCGTAGTCCAGGGACACATGTCGGCCACGGAGGTCGGGTTCCCGCACACGGAGTTGACTCTCGTGGCGCTCCCGGAACTGTCCGTGACCCACCTTGATGCGGTAGGTGTCCTCACCAATCCTGCGGACCACCTCGCCGGGTGTGAACCAGGTTTTGGTGCGCTGGGTGCCCATGGGGCGGGGTCTGATCACCCACACCGGGTCTCCCACCCTGAACTTCTGCGCTGTCGAGCTCGGGGCGGACTTCTGACGCTCAGCATGCTCCTTCTCAAGCTGCTGGCGGATGTCCCGCGCCGTTTGCTCTTGCCGCGCGAAGAACTCCTTGGCATCCATAGCCATGCCATCACCAGACAAGGGAAGTCCCCTACCCAGGGGGTCCCTGCCGAAGACAATCTGGTGAGGGGACAAACCGCCCGGAGTGGGGGTGTCATGATGGGCCTTCAGAGCAGGCCACATCTCCTCGAACCAGTTCTGACGTGGATTGGTGATGTGGATCTTGCGCAGCTTCTCGAACAGCTGCCGTCCAGCCACCTCAGCACGGCCGTTAGACCGGCTGAGATAGGCCACGCTCTTGGCATGACGTATCCCCATGAGGGAACACATAGCCTTGAACCAGCCACCAGTAAACTGGGGCCCTCGGTCACTGCAAATGGTGCGGGGGATGTCAAAGACGGTCAGCCAATGACGAATCATCATGACTGCCACCTCCTTGGCAAGCAACCCCTTTTTGCGTGCCGGAACGGCTACAACGTAGCCGCTGTGGCGGTCCACACAGAGAACCACACAGTCAAAGGTCTCCTTGCCAATGTGTACTGCGGGCATGGAGAAGACGTCCATGGCCACGCTCTCCATGGGCTGGTCAGGAACCGGGGTCCATTGGGGTTCCCCCTTGACGTTCCGGTTATCGGGATTGCAGGCCTGACAGACCGAACAACCCTTCCTGACCTTCTTGATGGCGGTGTAGAGAACGATATGGTCGATCTCGAACCGACGCTGCATGTCAAGAGCTTGCTTCTTGACCCCTGGGTGCAGCATGTGGTGGTGCCAAGCTTCACACAGCTCGAGCACCCGGGACTCCGGGACTAGCAGCTTACCATTCCGGTAGAGCTTGCCATCTTCCTCGGTCAGCCCCTTTGGCCACTTCTGCCCGTCGTCAGGGTCGGTCACAGCACTATCCTCGGCCGCAAAGGCCTCAGACTTGGCGTAATCGTCGGTCCAGTCGTCCTGGAGGCAAGACTCTGGGAAGAGGTGCTTGTCGGACTCCACTCCCACAGGGGGTGCCGGACCGGGCCTTCCGCCCGCGGCACCCACAGGGGCGAGTACACTGACCGCTCTGCTCACCCTCGATGCGAGGGGGGCATCCGCAGCCATGACGACGAAGCATTTGGCACCCTCCTCCTCCATCAGGCGCTCCATCTCAATGATCCTCTTGGCTTCAGCGGTCTCAGCCTCATCGCCATGGGCAGAGATATCCTGCATGCCCTTGCTGGCGGGATAGGCCCACCTACTGAGACAGTCCGCCACGGTGTTATCCTTTCCAGGAATATATACAACCGTGAGGTCGAACTTGGCCAAGGTCTCATGCCATCTTGCCCGTCGGGAGGCGGGACCTGAGGGGGTGTCCACGTGCTCCTTGTGCCACGACTGCAGACTCTGATGGTCGGTGCAGACGGTGACGGGATGGAGGGCTATGTACCCAGCCCATTTCCTGAGAGCCATGACGATGGCATACGCCTCCTTTTCACGGGGCGTCCACGTCCGTCTCTGGCCTTCCGCCAGGACTCGGCTCCAGAAGGCCACGGGCACGTGCCTCCCGTCGTCAAGCCCTTGCTCCAACACAGCGCCAATGGCGTAGTCGGAAGCGTCGGTGCGCAGGACGAACCCTCGGTCGGGATCCACGAGGTGCAGACCCACTGCGGATAGCAGGGCCTGCTTCATCCCCTCAAAGGCACGCTCGGACTCTTCAGTCCAGACCAGAGCCTTCTTGGACCCCTTCTTGGTCTCCTCTCGGTTGCCCTTGAGCATGGTCGTCATGGGGGCTGCATACTCGGCATACATCTTGATATACCCCGAGTAGTAGTTGCAGAACCCCAGATACGCCCGTAGCTCAGAGACCGTCTTGGGCTTTTCCCAGTGCTCAATCGCAGCCACCTTGCCAGGTATGGGCTTTCGCTGCCCGTTCCCGACTACGTGGCCAGCGAAGACCACCTCGCTTACCGCAATGGTGGCCTTGTCACTGCTGCCCGTGAGCTTGTGCCGAACCAGAAGGTCCAGCACTCGAGTGACGTCCCTCTCGTGTGCCTCCAGGAGCTCCTCGTAGCTCATGCTGGGGTCCCCGGACGCGATGATCACGTCGTCCACGAAGGGGTCCGCACAGTCGCGCACCGGCTCAAGCAGGTTCTCCAGCATCCGCTGAAAAGCCGCATTGCCGTTGGTAACGCCCATAGGCATCACCTTCCACTGGAGAGGTCCAAGTGGAGTAAGAAAAAGTGCTTTTCCATTGCTTTGGGACATACTCTAGTTGTATTAGAGATGCACTGAGCATCCATGCATTTTTATCTTAGTATTGGTCCAGCCAAAAGTGGTGAGAACACATTTTGACCTATGGAACCAAACACCCAATCAGGATATGGAGTGGACCCCTTAATCCCCTTTCAATCAGAAGTAAAACATCTTTTCCTGAGTTGACTGAGCACTGACATACCTAAGGTAGAGCCTATGAATTTATCTATGTTTTTCCATGAATACTTATCTGCCCTAGTGGTATGCACCATAGGGGGTTAGGCACCTCTTTTTGAGAGGTCCTGGGTTCAATTCCTGGTCAGCCTAACTAAGTAGGAAGATCCCAACTAAGTAGGAAGATCCCATGTGACATGGCAGTGACCTCATCGCCACATACCATGCCACCTCAGCACATATGGGACCCAAAACAAAGAGTGCACATCTCCTAAGATGGCACTATGGAGAGAGAGTGATCCTGAGGCAGTTTTCTGACTCTTTTCCCAAAACATTTCAGCTATCTCTGTGAATATGCATTCATTTGTATCCTGAGTTGCAGTTTCTGTGAATATCTAATCATCTTTCACTGTTTACACTGCAGCCCTTCATGCTTTGATCCTGAATTTCCTTCTCCTTGCATACTATTGGCTTGGGCTATCCTGGATTGAGTTGGCTTTACTGTATTTCAACAAACAAAAGCTTTTCATCATCCAAAACCAGCAGCAGGACACCCTACAGCAACAACAAGCAGCAGGAGAAGCAAAAACACAGTGCTGAAAACACTATAAACTTTTCTGGTAGCAAGAGGCTGCCTGTCTCTGTGCACCGGCAGCGACCCCGCGCCGTACAACCAGTGCTCCGAGCAGGCAAACATAAGCAGAAGGGTGGATTAAGATGGATCCAGGAAGGGTGGACGCCGAGGTGAACACAGCGCCAGCGCCAGAGACACCGGCAAGGCCGGCGCCTGACGCTGTACCTTCGGTGGAGCCCTTACATGGGCCAATGGATACGGCGGAGGACTCCTTGGATGGCCTCCAGACGGCCTTTGGGGCCCTGTCGGTGAAGGAAATGGTCTCTCAGCCTCAGCCTGTGAAGAGGAAGAGAGGAAACGAGAGCGAGAAGGATGCTGGAGAAGGAACAGACGAAGGAGAGGAGCAAGGGCAAGACCCGACGGATATCCCTACCTTCGAAGGCGCACCAAGCGCTTCTGGCCTCCAAGCATCACCCTCTCCCATAACCACCACACACCCAGCCGCCGCTACATCCACTTCCACAACCAACCAGCCTATGGCAGAGGGCACAGGCTTTACTGGCATGCCTCACTACCCCGCCTATGGCATGGGCCCACCTACCACTGCGCTCCTTGAGGCAACTACTGCCAGTGAGCCGGTGGCTTCCAGCTCTGCGCCGCGTTGGTATGCGGCTGACCATCCCCATCCACTCCACTCCACTGGAACCTACATGGAAGTTCCTGGGTATGCTCCTGGGTGTGCACCTGGGTATGCACCCCTGAGTGGGTTGAGGAGAGGACCAGAGTCTCTGGGAGGCAGGAGTAGAGGGTCGGGAAGATCCTCCAACAGGTCCCTGACGCGGTCGGAGATCAACGAGGTGCTCCAAGGAGCCACTTCGAAAATCGTGAGCGACCTCACGCAAGAGATCAGGGAGAAACTGCAGCCCCTGATGATCCCTTCCCATGCGTCACCTACGACAGTGGGGATGTCACCCCACCGAGTACAGGCTAACCACCTGGCGGCAGGGTTGACGAATACCCTGGGGAGCCTGAGGAGCCGACCGATGCCGACTCCTGCAGCAGTACCAAGAAGCCCATTCGTCCCGAGGACAGCCCAGCCGCCCTACAGTCACGTGACGAACTCGACGAGGGCCGAGCTGGACCAGCTGGGGCTGACAGCCCTAAGGGCTATGGTGGACGTGGAGCCTTATGGCTCCAGTGATCTAGGCGGAGACCCCTCCGATGATGGGCCGCCTTCGATGACTTCTTCTTCGCCATCGGATGACGAAGACCCTGAGGACCCCGAGGACTCCAAGGGTAAGAAGAAGAAGAAGAAGAAGAAGAAGACCCGACGCCCTGAAGGACGCCGAGCTCAGGAGGCGAAGGCTATTGCCACCTCCAAGATAGTGGTGAACCTGCCTGAATTCACAGGCAAGGACCTCAGCGAGTTCGCTGAGAACTTTGGCCGGTTCCTACGACTGACCGGCCAAACCCACGCGAGTGGGCGAGTGAAGTGCGACCTGCTCCTGCAGTGCTGCAAGACGAAGTACCTGGAGAAGCAGGTCAGGCAGATCGTCACCAACTCCGCCACCTTTGCCGACGTGTTGGTTGCCCTGGAGAGGCAGTACCCAACCTACGAGACCGACCTCTCCATCAGGGCCGAGATCCAGAACCTGCCCGTCCTGCCCAACAACCCCAAACCTGGCAGGGTCTCCGAGCTGTTGGCGGACCTGGACCACTGGGCTGGACGACTGACGCCCGGTTCCTACAGCAGCGACGACCTGCTGTTTTGGTTGTGCTCCAAGCTCCCCCGTGAGCTATGGGACGAGTGCCGTCTGACGGCTGAGCGCAAGGCTAGATCCCTCCGCTACGAGGATCTATGCGTGCTGCTCCTGGAGATGGCGCTGGAGAAGGAGAGCGACCAACACCTGAACCACTACCGTCCTGGTGGTGGAGGTTCTGGAGGCAAAGGGTACCAAGGGTCCCGACCTGGGCAGGGGACTACCCCCAAACACGCCCACGCCCGCCTAATGGAGAACGTGAAGGAGCTATTCTGGTGTGATGCCAAAGATGAACAGGGCCACCTGCAGCATGCCTCCGACTGCGAGCAGCGAGACTGCTTTGTTGTCCAGGGGAAGCAGCAGGAAAAGATCACCGGCGCCAAGGTGAAGATGCCGGATCATTACCGCTGCACCATCACGTGTGCATTCTGCGGTAAGCGGAAGCACTATGAGGACGAGTGCTACCATAAGCAACGCCTATCGGCGAAGCTTAAGGGGCAAGATCCTGGCAAAAGCTCAGGCAAAGGTGGAGGCAAGGCCAAAGGCAACGACTCCGGCAAGGGCAAGTCGAAAGGACGTGGTCAAGGTGGTCAAGACAAGGGTCAAGGCGGACGAGGAGGAGGCGCTAATCGCCAGAACGACAACAAGAACAAGGACAAGAACGGAGGTAACCCCAACCCTAATCCAGGGGGGAACTCCGAGCCCTCTGGAGGGCAGTCTGGACCTACCACACGCTCACAGACGCAGGCCCAGCAAGAACAAGGAGCCAAGCGTGAGCATGAAGGTGGTGACGACGGCAACGCCAAGAAGAGAAGCCGTTTCATGAGGATGGCCCGCAAATTGCGGAACAAGGGGTTCGAGGTGACCTGTCCCGCGGAGTTCTGACGGGGACGCTCTGGTGGCACCCAAGACCTGGTGTTTTGGGTACGTATCCGACTAGGGGGACGTGAATACCTGGGGGTACTGGATACTGGAGCCACAATATCGATAGTGGCCAAGAAAATTTTACCTTGTGGGAGCCTGAAGAACACCATGACCACCGCCGCTATACGGATGGGGGATGGACATGTGGTGCACAGCTGCGGGGACTGCGAAGTGGAGGTACCTATGGGCTCCAAGACTATCGCCCATCGGTTCTATGTGATGGACACTGATGCCTTCGACTTTGTACTGGGTACTGACTTCTTCGTGCAGCACTCCCAGATACAATCCCTGACGCTGCAAGCGCCCTACCTCCTGTACGTGGACCACGGCAGTGGCAGAGAGTCTGTGCCACTGGAGCAGTCGGAACATACCTCGAGTTACCTGAGACTATCGAAGGAGGAGCCCTCGAACATGATGGCGGCCTCCAAAACTGAGGACTATCAACTATTGGGGGAAGTCCTAGACCAAGGTCTGAGGGAGTTGGGTTACTCTCGAGAAGACCTAAGTGTGGAACTGTTCGCCAGCGACAAGCAGCATGTACTGGACCTATACTGTAGCAAGGGGAAGAACTGCAGCTACAAATTTTACTGGCCCTCTTTCGGGATGGCCTACGGGAACCCCAGATTCAGTGAACTGGGGAAGGTGCTGACCAAGGTGGCCTTGGAACGTTCCCGTATGGTCCTGTGTTCCCCCGATTGGGGAGCCCATGGGGGCAACGAGTACTGGCGAACCCTCCTTGACAAGCTGACTATCAGCTCTGTGCGGTTACCTGATGAGGCCATCTACGTGCCTCTGGGACGCAAGACGCCCATTGGGAAGCCCGGATGGGGGAGTATGCTCAGCGTGGTGGACGGAAGTCTTACCACCATCCCCTGGGAAGACCTGGACCCTACTCTGGTCCAGGCTATACAACGAGAAAGCGATGGACTCGCCTTGGGTGACTTGAAGGATCGTCTACGACCTCAAGATGCTGTTGAAACTACACCCGGAGGAGATGAGTACGTCGTGACTGACACCAACGCCCCCAACTCTCCCTGTCATGTACCTGTTCCTGATGGAGTCTCTGAGTGTGGACTATCTGAGCTACCTAGCTCTATCCACTCAGACGACGAAACTGAGCACGACGCCTTCTTCGTGCAGACTGCGGTGGAAGAAGTGGAGAACGCCGAGTACGTCGCCCCACTAAAACCCTTACTCTCCATGAGGGTGGAAGACCCCGTGGATGAAGAGCTGGACCCTCGATCCAGGCTCAGGGAGTATGTGGATTCCAAGAGGAAGTTGGTGGCGAAAAAGCTATGCTACGCGAAGCCTACCCGCAGCTCGTGGCCACTGAAGCAAGGACGTATGGGAGACCTATCCCAACTGAAGGAGGACCTCGAACAGAAGATCACCACCTGGCAAAGGGAGGTAGATCTCAAGCTCATGAAGAGCGTATGGGGTGCCCATGTGAGGACCCCAGATGAGGACGACCTCTCGGAGGAATGTGTATGTGAACCCCCTAAAGCGTGCCTATGTTGCCATCGTCCACCGGAGATGGTTGAGCAAGACCTTCTGTATGCCTACCAAGGGCTGAAGGATGCTACCGCGGGCGAAGAGTCGGTGGAGGACCACCTCCCGACTTCTATTCAAGGGGCAAGCAACTTACACTCCGACGAGGATATGGAGGACAAGATCAAGGTACTGGACCCGCGGGTACAAAAGCTGATAAGGACCTATCTGGAGGTGTTCGGAGAACTACCCCCTCCAGCCTCATGCGACAAGCTGGTACAGATGGACCTCAAGCTGAAACCCGAGTTCGTGGGTCACAAGATCCGGAGGAGACCCTATCCAGCTCCTAAAGAGCAGGCCGACGAGATTGAGCGACAGATACAAGAATGTATCGACGCTGGCCTAGTCCGGGAGTACAAGGACGGGGACTACCCCCTACACTGCAGCCCCTGTTTCCTGGTGGCTAAACCTGGGTCTACAGCCAAACGGCTGGTAGTGGACTATGGAGAGCTGAACAAGAAGACGCTGAACCACTCAGGGTCCATTCCCAATATGGAGTCTACCCTGGAGAAGACAGCCTCCTGTCGCTACAAGACCAAGATGGACAAGCGAAGTGGATTCTGGCAAGTGGACCTGACGCCCAACGCGCAGGAACTACTGGCCTTCATCACCCCTCAGGGGAGGGTATTCAAGTGGAAGGTCATGCCATTCGGCGTGGCTAACGCCCCCGCTCTGTTCCAAGAGCTGATGAACAAGATCTTGTCCATCCTACGAAGGAGACCTAAGGTGCAGGAGCTCATATCCCGTGGGGCCCAGATGGAGGCTCACATCGACGATGTATGCCTCGGGACCAATACCCAGGAGGATCACCTAATTCTCTTGGGTGAGTTCTTTGCGGTCTGCCAGGAGAACCACACACGACTCAAGCTGGAGAAGTGTGAGTTCATGCAGGAGACCATGCAGTACCTGGGGTTTGACGTTGGCTATGGGTGGTGGACCCCAGCGGCCTCTAAGGCCAAACCCCTGATGGATGCCAAGGTACGACACGAAGACCCCAAGAAAGGACTTCATGATGTACGCAGTTTCATTGGGGCGTGCAACTTCTATCGCCGCCACATCAAAAACTTCACCTACACCAGCGCGGTACTGACTGACTTGATCAAGAAGAGTACTACTTGGCGCTGGGGCCCACAAGAGCAACAAGCGTTTGACGAGCTCAAAGACAAGGTAGCCAACGCTAAGTGCTTGGGCGTGCCTAGGGCACAAGGGCAGATTATCCTGGTGACCGACGCCAGCAATGTGGGCGGTGGTGGAACGTTGTTCCAGTGGCAAGCACTAGAGAAGGAGGAGTTCGACTCGGCCATTTCCCAATGGGGGACGGAAGGTCTCAACCGAGATGGAACCCTCAAGCACAGCTACCCTGACGACAAGTGGGTCCTAGTACCTCTGGGCCACTGGAACTGGAAGTGGAACCAGGCCAGGGGGAACTACTCCACCTATGAGCAGGAACTGCTCGCGGGTATGCTGGTGCTATCCTCACAAGCACGACTGTTGGGGAGTAACCCTGTGGTCTGGCTATGCGACCAAGAACCGGTCCGCAGTTTCCAGAAGGGCCCCCCACCTGAGAAGGCCAAGCTACGTCGCTGGTGGACCTACCTCAGTCAACTACGGCTGACGGTACACCATATCCAGGGAGTGAAGAACGAGTGTGCCGACTACATCAGCCGCAACAACTTCGACGCCCTGATTGGTGCCCGGTCTGAAGCGCTGGCTAAGGAAGCGTTCAGCCGTATGGACGTACACCTGGACCTGAACATGACCATGATACGCCCCCTGGATGGACTCCAACAATCGGAGTACCTACAGGAGTTTGGGGATATCTACCGGCGCCTGGAGAAACGCCTTGAACCCCTCCTGGTCAACCAAGACCAGTGGAAGCGGGACAAGAGCTACCTCTGGCACGAGGACCGCATCGTGGTGCCTAGTGACCGAGTCCCAGCGCTGCTGAAGTGGACCCATGAGTCCAGTGGTCATGTGGGTGCTGACCGTACCCTGAGACTGTTCAAGCAGTGGTTCCACACTACGTGGACTGACGACCAGCTGCGGAAGACGCTCCTGCCTATCGTGGACAAGTGCCCGTGCAGGTCCTGTAAACCAGGGGATATCAGGGACAGAGGTCTCTACTCGACCCTGCCCATCCCTCACTGTGCTAACAGTGTTCTATACGTGGACTACACGGAGATGCCGAAGTTCGGGGGCTATGACTTCGCCCTCGTGGTAACCTGTGGGTTGACCAGGTTTACCAGGGTGTTCCCATGTACCAAGCACATTACCGGAGAGGAGACTATCAAGATACTCCTGGAGGAGTGGTTTTGTGTCTATGGGGCGCCCAAGGAGATCAACTCCGATGAGGACGTACGAGTACGCTCAGATACTGGCTGGTACAAGAGGGTCCTGAGGTCCCTCAATGTCCAGGTGTCTACGGGGATTCCCTACTCTCACACGAGCAACCCCCTATGTGAGCGACAGATTCGTGTCCTGAAGGAGAACGTCAGGATATGGTGCAAAACTGAACGCACCAGAGACTGGGTGAGACTACTCCCCGTCATATCCTTGATGATGAACTCCCAAGAGAGTTCAGCTACTGGCTACTCGCCACATGAGCTATTCATGGGGCGCCCGGCATGGTTCCTACATGCCCCCTATCCAGAGGACACCCATTCTTCTGTGGGTGAATGGGTCCAAGAGCAACAAGCGAAGGTGGACAAGGCCAAGGCTATGCTCCAGAGAGTGAGGGAGCGTCAGTGGAACAAGAAGAATAAGCATCGTGTACCGGCCACCTACCAAGAAGGGGACTGGGTGCTGGTGCACCACAGTCGACTACCCGCCTGGCCACGCTCTACCAGCGATGACCCATACTTCGGGCCGTACAAGATCCTATATGTGGATGGACACCGTATCACCGTGCGGTGTTCTCCCCGTCTAGGGGGGACCCTGGTGTGCGCCGCTCAACACCTGAAGCGCTACCATGATCCTGAAGACCTCTGTGGGGAGGAGTGGGAGCTGAACGACGAGGAAATCGCCGCTCTGGACCTACAAGGGGCTGCCAGCCCTATGGAAGTTGAAGGTGAACTCCCCGACATGAACGCCGAGGAGATGGCTAAGGAGGGCTTCTACTTGGTGAAGTCTGTCCTACGCCACCGCTATCGCCAGGGTTGGCGCTTCCTCACCCTCTGGGAAGGGTTTGGAGTCGAAGAGGCCACCTGGGAGCCCTTCTCTGCATTTGTTCTACCTGAGGGACGCCTAAACTCAGTTCTGGTTGACTACTTGTCCCAGAACAACCTTGGTGAGTTGTTGAGGCACGCTGAGATGCTTGCCTCCAAGAATAAAGCTAGGGACTGAACCTTACCCTTACCTGCCAAAGCGTATGTGTGAGTGTGCTAGTCCTAAGGTCCTGAGAGCAAGCCGCAGAAGTGGTGTCCTAATTATACCCAAGTCTGCGCCCTTGCTGAACCTGGAGGGTTGGCTTATTGATGCCACGGGGTACGCCCCGGGTCTCCCCTCCCCTATGCGCCCAATTTCTGTGCTGGCGCAAAACCTTGGGGGAATACCCAGAGTGTTAATCCAGGTATTGTTTTCCCTACCTACCTGTCTACTACAGGGAGGGGTGGCCAAAAGCTATGAAGGCATGCAAAACGCCTGTTTGCTGTGTGGCCAAAAACACTAACCTAACCCACTGTCACAGCCCACCAACCCAGCTAAAATTGCAGGAAAAGGGTGGGACAGTGACACACCCCCTACAGGTCCTACACACCCTACAGTGGCACCATCCTGGTGGGCGAGCGCTGGGCAACTGGCTCTAGCCCCCACGCAGGACTACCACTCCTACACGCACACTCTACTTGGCGTTGCGAAGAGGAAGTTCTCGAGGGTCCTAGCGACCCACCTGTGAAATGACAAGAGAACACAGCGCTGCTAAGCAACTGTGGCCTCACAGGGGACGCCACAACGCGTTTCCCCTGCAAGGGCTTGGAGGGAAGGAGTGCTCGCGTGTGCAAGGCGCAGATGTCGATGAAGTCGGACTCCCTGCTCTGCCACAGGCGGAGCGGAGTTACTTGTTTGTGTGATCTGCGCCCCTGTTTAGCAGGGCATAAAAAGGTGCTGCTGCACCACTCACCCTACCTGCCCACCTGTAAAACAAAGGCAAATGAAAGGGCGTTTGCGGCGGAGGAACCAAGGCACACTCCAGGTATTATACCCTTCTCAGTGTACCCTATAATACGCTGTCCGCAAACACGCTGCATGGAGCAGCTACCCTTATCAAGCAAGCAAGCGTTAAGGGACTCCTCAGGTTCTCTTAAAGAACGTACCGAGGAGCCCCTGGGTAGCCTAAACAAGGTTTACCGTGCGCACTTCGCGTGGCCTACCCTTTAATGCGTGTGTGCATGCACGACTATGCACAATCACGTGGGCAAACCTGCCCATCTCCACAACAATCTTGACTCCACCAGGGGGTGGCCCCGCCTGGGCGTACCTACCTTACCTACCGCTGGGAAGTGAAGCAAGGAGAGGAAACGAAAGGGGCGCACGCGAAGAACGTTGCTATGCACTTGTGTGTATGACTAATCACCCTGATCTGACCGCTAATCATCTGCAATCTTACTAATCAATCCCTCTACCGCGTCCTATCGTGGTTGTCGTTGTTAACGCTGCTACGCGACTCGTTCACGGAGACACGAGACGAGCAATGTGTATGCGGCATGCAAGACGAGCATACCTGTAGTTTATACCTGATTCATTGAAGTCTTTTCAATTGATTTTCGAATTCTTGAATTTTTGAAGCTTCTATTAGTGTGGGTGGAATCTGTATGTTTGTTTATTAATGTGTGTCTCGTCATTTTCAAGACTACGTGATACATACGTTTATAATTCCATTATTGTTCCATTTTCTGGCGCTTCGCTAGGAGCCGCTCCTGCGCGCCGCCATTTTGTACGTATGAATTTCTGGATTTAAAAAATCCAGAGATGACTATAATTTCTATAAAAATGTGCTGAAGATGCACAATTGGATTCTGCTCAGGTGTGTCGTTTCAGAAAAATTCTGCGCCGTCATTTGACGGATTTTGGTGTCGTCGCTTCGTTTTTGCGTGGATTCGTCCATAATTCTCCCATTCCTGCCTCTGCAGATACCCACGCGCAACCTCGCTGAGTAGGCCGTGTTCGGGCCGAAACGCAGGTGCCTGGAGAGACTGAGCAGAACCAAGACCCCACCAAGGGGCAAATTAATTTCTTTTCGACTCCCTACGCCCTAAGACAGGTCACAGGTCGCCAGCAGGTTTACGAGAACCCATGCGAGTGTGTATAATGTGTCTTGCGTTTGGGTTGTGTCGACGCTGCGTCTTGGAGGAAGGGATGCATATGCACATGTTTGGCATGCTCCCAATCTAACCCAACCAAGCCACAGGAGCCCCGGCAGCGCCAAGAGCGCTGAGTCTTCTGTAGGAAACTGTACAATCAGAGCAGCAAAAGGACGCCAGCCATGGTGAGCGCCCATTTTTCGGTGTGAGGGAAACTGTAGGTATTTTAAAGTAGATGTGGAAACCAAGGAAAGGCCAAGAAAAATTCCCTTTTTCCTAAAATGCGACAGTGGTGGCCACCACAGCACAAGGGGGGAGTAAGAAAAAGTGCTTTTCCATTGCTTTGGGACATACTCTAGTTGTATTGGAGATGCACTGAGCATCCATGCATTTTTATCTTAGTATTGGTCCAGCCAAAAGTGGTGAGAACACATTTTGACCTATGGAACCAAACACCCAATCAGGATATGGAGTGGACCCCTTAATCGCCTTTCAATCAGAAGTAAAACATCTTTTCCTGAGTTGACTGAGCACTGACATACCTAAGGTAGAGCCTATGAATTTATCTATGTTTTTCCATGAATACTTATCTGCCCTAGTGGTATGCACCATAGGGGGTTAGGCACCTCTTTTTGAGAGGTCCTGGGTTCAATTCCTGGTCAGCCTAACTAAGTAGGAAGATCCCAACTAAGTAGGAAGATCCCATGTGACATGGCAGTGACCTCATCGCCACATACCATGCCACCTCAGCACATATGGGACCCAAAACAAAGAGTGCACATCTCCTAAGATGGCACTATGGAGAGAGAGTGATCCTGAGGCAGTTTTCTAACTCTTTTCCCAAAACATTTCAGCTATCTCTGTGAATATGCATTCATTTGTATCCTGAGTTGCAGTTTCTGTGAATATCTAATCATCTTTCACTGTTTACACTGCAGCCCTTCATGCTTTGATCCTGAATTTCCTTCTCCTTGCATACTATTGGCTTGGGCTATCCTGGATTGAGTTGGCTTTACTGTATTTCAACAAACAAAAGCTTTTCATCATCCAAAACCAGCAGCAGGACACCCTACAGCAACAACAAGCAGCAGGAGAAGCAAAAACACAGTGCTGAAAACACTATAAACTTTTCTAGTGGGGTGCTCATGGCTGTGCAGGCACGGGACTCTTCGGCGAGAGGCATCTGATGATAACCATGTTTCAGGTCAATCACCGTGAAGATCCTCCGCCGGTGTTGTTTTTGCAGCATATCCTCAATGAGGGGCAGCGTATAGCTGTCGTGCTGCGTTTGGGCGTTCAGGCCGCGGTAGTCGACCACGAGCCGCCACTTACCGACAACCTTCTTGGGGACGACGAAGCAGGGAGAGGCCCACTCGGAGTGGCACGGCTCAAGCCAGCCTCTCTGGATGAAGTCACGGAGGATCTTCTCCATGGCCTCTTTCCTCTCGCCCCTCAGGGCAAACTCCCGGTGCCGATACACACGGGGGTCCTGCTTCAGTCGTATCTTGGCCTCGCCATACGGTCCACGTACCGGTGGAGGAAACACAGGCTTACCGCTGAAGAAGGTCTCGCCATACTTCTGCTTCAGCCTGGCCCTCAACGCCTGGATCTTGGGGCAGTCATCGGACTCCGCCTTGGCTTTTCCGGGCACTTGAACCACGGAGCTTACTTGAGGGGTAGCGACCCCGCTCGCTTTCGGCTCAGGTGGTCTTCCCAGGTGGCCCAAAGGGCCATCTCTGGTCTTGCCTCGGAACAGATCGCCGTAGGTGGGTGGGCTACCGCCAGGCGGCTCGTCTTGGCTGGACATGTGATCCAGCACCCTCTGCACGAAGGTATTCCCGTCATAGGAACCGGAGACGATTGAGTCCACTTCCCACCAGGCTTTGTCCTGGCCTTTGCCCTCACGCTGGTTTCCCCAGTCGTGAAAGGGCTGATCCATATACCCCTGAACCAGATGCCACTCCTCTTCAGTGAGGGGGTCTTCGGAGTCCGATTCTTCGATGTCAACAGGGGGAACCGCAAAGCATTGCCTCCAAGGTTCTGCTATGATACGGTTGACACACACGAAGTCCGTGGTGTCGGCCTGATCAAGGCCCCCATCCATATAGTGGATATCTGTTGGCCATCTCTGGGGTGGCATGGGCTGTCCCTTAGCGTCCTGATAGACACTCTCTCCAGCCGGTAGGACGACCTTGTTCAAGGTCATGTTGGTCAATGAGGCTACCCAATGTCGGGTACTTTCCTCCTCGGTGCTTCCCATAGGAACAACCAGCACTGCCTTGGAGCGGTCCTTGCGAATCTTCGCTATCGCTCTTGGAATGTCCCAACGGGGGCAATGGATCCACATCAATCCCTGATGCGGACCCCAGTGCTTCTTCCACGCGGAGTCCTGGGCGCTCCAGTACTTCTCACATACCCGCAGATGGGCGGAGGTTCCTGAAGAGAACGCATCCAGGGCCAGATCCGACGCTCCCAGGTCCGCGACCACTCGGTACGCCACTTCCGGCCTTACGCCGTACTCCTGGTTCGCTGGCCCAGTAGGCTCAGTGTCCAGCGCGGCCACTTCGAGCTGATTGCGTTCGGGGTGGATCCATTGGCATTCCACATGGTGCTCAGGTGACGAAAGCCACGAGAGCTGGTCGTCCTGGTACAGGGTCATGGAGGCCTGGGCCGGGAGGACGCCGGAGTCCGTCTCCATCATGAAGTCGTACCCGACGATCATGTCCCAGTCCATCTCGGCCTCGTAGAAGCTACCGTGCAGGAGGATTTCCTTGCCGAGGTCTGGGCGGCTCAGCTCACGATGGTTCACGAACTGCAGCCCAATGGCCGCTTCCTTCGTGCCTCCCACCATGTACTGGCCGTTCGCCACCTTCAGCCTGACAGGTTTCCGACTGTCGGTCAGACACTCTGGTGGAAGTAGGCCAGCCTTGACCAAGCTGACTTGAGCTCCCGTGTCGACCAACACGTCGAAAACCTTTTCCACTTCCCCGCATAGGGCACGGACCTTAAGATGCAACTGCCGCTCGCAACCGACACGGCGCACGGCGTGCAAACTCAGGATCTCCGGCCGTTCCAGAAGCTCAACAAGCGACTGGTGCAGGTCGTGGACAATGGGCTCAGGCTGCCCATCTGCAGCATCCAGCTGCGGTCCGGGTGATCCTCCGATGCTCTCGGATAGATCCTGTAGTACATCAAACACGTTCTTGGTCGCGAAGGACGGACGGGTGCAAGGGTTCGTGCCTTCACTTGCCCTCACCCCGCCTCCGCGACTGGGCGCCAGACCGGGCCTTCCGCCCGCGGCAGTCCCCTTGTGCTTATCAACTCCCGACTGGGATGGATCGGCGCTTCCCACGTCACCATCCTGCGACCGCCCTAGCTGGGGCCCTTGGCTGCAGGGGCTCCGCTAGGGGGCGTCGGTTGTGGAAGAGGGGGTGTTCTCCTCGGCCTCAACGTCGTTGATGCCCTTCTTTCTTCCCCCTTTACCTCCTCCTTTACCCTTCTTGTCCTTGTCCTTGTTCTGGTCATTCTGGTTGTTCTCCTTGGTTCTTGTTGTCCGACCTGGGGACCCAGTTCCGCTTGATCTCCTGGATCTCCTTGGCCAACTCGGTTCCCACCGACGACATCAGCTTGGCCAGCTCGTCCTTGTCCACCTCCATCTTGGCTTCCCGGATACCCGCGGGCGCACGCTTCTTCGACCCGTGCGCCTTCTTGTAAGCCTCCGTGTCGGCCTTGTGGACGGGGCATGTTCGGTGGTCATGGTTGAAGCCTTTCTTCCTCCCATAACACACGAAACAGCCCTGCGGGTGAGCTCGTATGAACTCCCCAAAGGACAGCGGAGGGTCGCCAATGCGGCGAGGGTCCCTCTTCTCCTGCTTCCTCCAACCCTGCTGCAGGGGCTTCCAGTTTCCCGGCTTGCTCCCCGCGCTCAGGTTCCTGGCCACGAAGGCACAGACGGCCACCTCGGCGGGCTCATCGTCGTCGTCATCGTCGACGAGAGTCTCATCGCCGCCGGCTCCCGCTGGGTCCATGGCGTCTTCCCCGCCAGGTCCCTCGCCAACGTAGTTGACGTCGCGGTCGCCGGGCCTCAACCCGCGGGTGTGGTGGAGGTTTCGGTACTCCTTGAGTACCTCCTCGCCAACCCACTCCAGGATCTCGTCGCAGCTCATCCGCGCCGGGATGGGCTGCAGACGGATGGTCTGGCCGCTCAACTCACAGTCGTCAAGGCGCCACATCGCGGTCTTCTCGCGATCGCCCGAGACGGTGATGAGAAGAGCGTTCCGCAGGGAGTGCCGTTTGACATCCCGGGCCACGTTCTTCTTCGCCCAAGACACCACGTTCGTATGATACTCCTTGGGGAGCATCATCTTGACCGTGTGGTTGGACTTGGCCCTCTTGGATTCCTCCTTGGTGACCCTCTTGATCCATGCTTCCGGCAGCATGGAGAGCAGGCGAGCCTGCTCGTCACCCTCGTTCCAATCCTCCACATTGCGGCGGAAGAGGGTGTATTTCCCTCGGAAGTCACGCCAGTCCCGTAGGCGGATCTCCCGTCCATCATGCTCAAGCTTGATGGACTTCCAGCGCTTGGCAGCCACCTGCGGAGCGTCCACCCGCTCCTGCTCGTTGAGCCACTTCTTGGCGTCCTTGAGGGTCTTGATTTTCCCCTCCTTGGTCGCCACGAAGTATAGCTCGCCGAGCACTTCCGGCAGGCGGTACCTGAACCGTTTGAAGACATATCTCTCCGCATCCGCGGGAGGTAGGTCCTCAGTGACGGTCAGCCCCCAATCGTCCAGCTTCTCCAAGAAGCGGTCGAGGTTGAGGGGGTTGCCATCGTACATGGGGGGCTTGATGTCCTTCAAGTCTTCCCACACGGCGGCGTCCGCGGCCTTAGAGACCATGAACGCCGGCCGCGAGGTCGACCGAGGTTCCCATCGGCCTCGCCCACGGACTCCCACGGCCGCCACGTCCATCTCCTCCATGGAGTCCCTGTGGCTACGCCGCGGTTCCTCCACGTACGCTGAACCAAAATGTTCACGCCGTACTGCATCCATGTACGCATCCTCATCACGGCGCCGGCGGCTGCGTTCAGCGGCCTCCCGTCGTACACCACGCGGCGGGCTGATGTCGAACTCCTCCAGGTCCAGGTCCAGGTCCAGGTCCTCACCTTCGCCGACATCCCACTCCACGTCTCCTCTGGGGACCTCATCCCTGAGTCCACCATAACGTCCTCCAGCCCTGGGGATCGGCGCCGGGGCTGGTGCCGGGCGTCGGGGGCGTACAGGCGTCCGCGGTGGGGCACGGCGGTTGTGGTAGTCCGCGCTGAGCCACTCATCGCGCCATTCCTCACTGCCACTGCCGGGCGGCACGCGCTCGTTGCGGCGGCTCGCGCTGTGGTGAGAGGGGGCGGTGAGAGAGGGGGCACTGGCGCTGGGGCGACTCCTGGGGGCTCCGCCGGGGGCATGGGGTCTGCCTGGACCTGGTCCGGGTCCCCAGCCGTCGTCCGACGAGCCAGACTCCAGGGGTGGGTGGTCGCTGCCGACCCTCCCACGGGCTTCCAGCGCATCCAGCCTCTCCTGCAGGCCGCTGACGACGTTGGTCAGCGACTTGGTCTCGGCCCTGGCGATGTCCAGGTCCTTCTGCGCGCGCGCGGCGACCCCGGAGATGCGAGCCATCTCGACCTTGCCCGTGTCTACCTCGCACTCGAGGGCAAAGACCCTCCTGCGGAGGTAGACAATCCACCGCCAGGTGGTGTCCGGGTCGCCGTTCCCTGGTGGGTCGTCGGGGTCCCCAGGGGGTCCTCCAGGAGGGCCTCCGCCGGGTCCGCCCGGTCCAGGGGGTCCTCCCCCGCCCGGTGGTCCGCCTCCAGGGGGTCCACTCGGTGGGCGTCCTCCAGGGGGTCCTGATGGTCCTCCGCCAGGGGGTCCCGGTGGGTCTCCGCCGGGTCGCCTCGGTGGGTCCGAGGATGGGCGCTTCCTCGTGATGCCGAACTCCATGTCGTCATCCTCGTCCATGTCGCCCCACCTGGGCGTCCCGGTCACGGAGGACTCCGAGCTCCGGTAGGGAGGAGGGGGATCCTCATCCTCACCTTCCGGTTCCATGGGGACGTCTCCGCCGCCTCCGCCCGTCCAAGCCACCACTTGGCGATGTCGACGGCCTCGTTCATCCCCGTCACTGGCGGTGAAGAAGGGGTCACTGTCGTGGGGGTGCCCACCCGCTGGCCTCCGCGGCCTCTCGGGGGTCTTCCCCTTGCCCTTCCTCCGTCGACGGGCGGTGGTGCCACCGCTCCCACTGCTGCCCGTGTCGGCCTCAACCAGCGCCATCCTGGAGGAGGCGTCCCCTTCGAAAAGCTTTCGATGGGTCTCCACTCGTGATGCTCCCGGGGGAGTCTCACGGCGGAGTTTGGCCTCTGCCTCCTCCATTGCGGCGGCGGTGGCTGCGGCAGCTCGCGCCTCGGCTTCCTCCCGAGCACGAGCCGCCTCGGCTTCCCGGGCCTGCAGCAGCCGCGCCTTCTGCGCTTCCAACGCTGCCAGCTCCGCCTCCGTCTTGGCCTTCTCCTCAGCGACCTTCCGTCGCGCGGCCTCGATGGCTTCCTTCTTGGCGGCGTCCTCCTGGGCCTTAGCCGTCGCTTCGGCGTGGGCCCTTTCCTCCGCCTCCTTCTTTGCCCTCTCTTGGGCAAGCGCCTCTTCCAGCGCCTTCACCTCGGCCTCCTTGCAGGCAATGGCCTCCTGCGTCAGGCGGGCTTCCTCGTCGGCTGCCGCCAACTCACCGTTGACCTGGGCAGTCGCTGCCCCATGGGCGGCTACGGCCGTGAGTCCGGCCGCAATGGCCGCCACGGTCTGGGTGTGGATGGCCATGCCATGCGCCCACTGCGCAGCCTCCTCCTGGGCGATGCCAGCGGCGCCCTCCACGGCAGCGCTGTACTGCTTGGCCCGTTGCCGGGCAACCCGACGGTTGCAGGGCACCCCACAGGCGCGCTCACAGGCGCGCGCCACGTCCCTTTCGGGAGCGACGCTGCTGCTGGAGCTGGCCTGGTCGGCCGGCATCCTCCCGCGGTGGGCCGACTCCACGTCGCTGCTGGGGCCTGCTGGGGCCTGCCGGGCCCTCAGGAGCAGCGGACGGGGCTTGCCCTGGGTCTGCTTGGCGACTTGGATGTAGTCGCCAAGGGTGGTGGAGCCGGGGTGGTGACCACCATTGGCCCGTTGGGGACTGGGGGCTGGGGTTCCGCCCTTGGCGCCTTGGGCGGCTTCGGCGGCCAGGGACTCCTGGTACTCCCGCCACTTCCGGTCCCTCTTCCTGTCCCCGGCGGACCGCTTCTCCGTCCCCGGAGACGCGCTGCTGCTGCCGTGCAGCCTGCGCTCGCTCCCCGGTTCCGGGAACTTCCTCTCGATCACGTCCCACAGGGAGACGTTGATCGAGGCGCCCGACGGGTACACGTTGGGCTCCTCGTCCTCCTCAATCCCGTCGGGACGCAGGCCTTCGCCGGGCCTGTCCGGCCGGGTCCACGTCCTCCAGCGCCTCTGCTGGTGGCGGTACTCGTACCCTTCCGCCCGCAGCCAGTCCTCCACGGCCTGCAGGCGGTCGGGGGCGATGTCCGTGCGGAGCTCGAAGCTCCTGGGCATGCCGCCTTCGCACTGGGGGTGGCTGTGGCGGTAGTGCTGGTCCCAAACCAACCCACGCAGCAGGCGTGCTGCATGGGGGTGGGGCCGCGGCCACGTCCTGCCCGCTTCCTGCCAATTCACCATGGCAGCGGGGGCGTAGTTGATCTTGAGGTCCTTGATGTGCACTCGTTCAACTCAACGAACTGGTTGTGGTTGTTGAGGAGGGTGCTGCAGCACTGGATTGGAAGTGCGGCTGGTGCTGGTCAGCCGGTGGTTGTGGAGGTGGTTGACGCGGCCTTGCTGGTCGGCCGATGGGACTCCGGGTCGGCCGATGGGGCTGATGCAGGGGTCCTGGTCTGTGCACCTCTTTCACGGTTGCTGCGCGGTCAGGGCGATGCACTGGACGGCGCTGCGGGCTCCGTGACGAACTCGGCGCTGTCGCTGAGTGGCGCTGCGAGCCGCTGCGCTGCGCTGCGAGACGCTGCGCTGCGCTGCGAGCTGCGAGCTGCGCCGCGCTGCTGCGACGCGCTGCTCGGGGTTGGTGGCCCCGAGTGGCACGCGAGGGTTGGGTAACCCCGCGGCGGTGAAACGCTTTTGACGCGTTCCCGTGGGGGGCCGGCCACGGGACGCTGCGGTGGACACACGCAAGTGAGCAGGCAGGCAAAGCACTACGCTCACAAGGGCATCAATGCGTTGTCATGTGACAAAGCGTTTCAGAATCCTTGCCACTCTGCAAAGAGGGAACGAAAGTATGTACAGCAACACATCAGGATATGTACACATGGGGTTAAGACTGGACTGGGGTAAGGGCATCACAGGACCATAGACACTCAGTCCCAACTCATATCCCAATCCCAGGTCCGACCCTCTCAGTGGCTGATGGGGGCGGGGGCTCAAACACAACCCATGCCCTGCTCAGTCAGGACCCTGAAACCCTGCCAATAGGGGAGGTGTCCCGCCCAGCCACAGGCGAGTTCCTGGGAACCAAGGGGCTCCAAGGTCAACCGACAGTGGCTCCCTATGCTCCCTTAACGGCAGGTCCCAACTCCACTCTGAGCCAGAGATATCCCTCAGGAGTTGGTAGCTGAAAATGGGCTGTTTCAGCCCAAACTGAAATTAGCTTAAAAAACTCCAAAATTGACCCCTCGTCCGGACCCGCCAGAGTTAGGGACGAGGCAACTGACCCTATGCCCTTCGAGTACGAACTCCCTGGAGCCCTCACCCAACCTGGTTCCCTCTGAGGTCACGGCATCAGGGCAACACGGATGAGTCAAGTGGGGTCATGATGCCAAAATCACCAAAATTGGCGTCATTCCCACGCGTGGCTCGCCCGGCCAAGGTAAGGCCAATGGCTCACAGGGTAGGAGGCAGGACCTAGGACTTATATCTGAGTGTACAACTTGGATTTAGGTCCGGGCTCCCTATGGGCTTAGAGAAATGGGGCCGCCAATTGACCACACGGAAGGGGGAAATTGGGGTCCCAAAATTGGGTCATTTTGGCTGCTTGAAATGAGCCAAAATTCGGTGTGCTCCCAATAGTATATCTCCACGCCGGCTTGGAGATCGGATCCGCCATTCCATACGCGATCCACCGGGAGTCCAACGAAGACTCCCATGCCTTTGGCTCTCATAGATCTCCATGCTGCTTGGCGTGGTGACGATCCCAATTGGGTCCACAAATGCCAAAATGGCAAAATTGCCCATACTCAATTTGGCCTAGCGCCTTAACGAAGGCGGCTCCGCTTCGCCCACGTGGTGTGTGGACCATGGGGACCATTACCCATAACACCCATGTCATATATGGTCCATTGGTCCATGCGTCCGGCGTGCACGAGGGTTAGAACATAGTGCACGGCGGGCAGCAAAAGTGGAAGATTGCTCAAAATGGCCAAAAATGCGCACACTCATGGTTGGGGCAAATGAGGCACATGCCCGACTCGGACCGGAGTGTGCCATAGGATTGGTATCAAGTCATATTGGTCCAACATATCTTTTGGGCGTCGCCCAACTCCTCCGATATTGGGAATGGCAGGGTCGCCAAGTGAGCCCATGATTTGGGATAGTCCCAAATCGCCAACATGGCGGCCACGGTATGCCAAGCCTAAGAGGAGTTATTCGCCGGGTCCAAGATATGTTGGGCACCGAAGTATGTACCCTCATATCATACTTGGGTCATGATGTCAATTGAGCGCAACGTTGAAATACACGGTCGCCACTTGACATCATGACGGGCCAAAAATGGCAAAATTGGCACAAGCACACACAAAAGTGCCTTGAAAGGTGCATAATTATATTATAATATCTTCGGCTTGGTTCGTGCAATCACTTAATCCTTCTACACACAATGACTTGACACCAATGACCTTCGATCCCACATATGTGCTCCACTTGGGGCGCCTTGAAAGGTTACGAGCGCTACTTCCCAAGTGGGCACATGAAAATATGGAAAATTGTAAAACACACACCTTGCTCCCAACGCATCGCTTCGGGATCACCACACAAGGTTCCCTTCACGAAGGTTAGGCATGCAATTGACCGTAGGGAGTATGGAGAAGGGGCTTGCCCAATATGAGGTCCATTGGCGGGTTCGACTTGGAGCAATGGACCCGCCAAATGGGCACGCAACACAACACATGGCACATACCACATATTGCCCAAAAAGGTAGCTCCCACCACGATATGTCATGCCCCTCCAAGGGCATAACTTTGTGTCAATCGCTCATAGGAACTCAAGGAGAGTTCCTATGCCACACCAACACTTGCGCGCTACACTCGAAAGTTATCTTAACGCACGCAATATCATGGCCAAAGAGTTATAACGCAAACTCTACCCAATTGACCATGATCCATTACACTAGCGCGCACGTGTGGAAACGCAAGGCATATAATGCTTCCTAAATTACGTCGGGAGTATTGTGAATACATCCCACGTTTCCTTATCGTAATTCCTCGCAAGCAACACGAGATATGACCTTCACAAGTGGCCTCACGAATCAACTTTGTTTTGCCCATATCTTTAAGACAAATGGAGGGCAGGATAAAAGGGAAGTTGATTCGTGCATACGGAAGCACGTAGGTCCACTCGAAAGAGGTCAAATCAAGTGCGGGGATGTCGAAGTCGAAAATCCGATTTCGACATCCTGAAAAATTCGGATTAAGGTTGCGAGTATTAATTATGAAAATTGCGGAAGCATCCATGCAGTTCCTGGCGACTTTGGAGCCTTCGTGACGGATAGCGTTAAAATTTCCATTATAAACAGTTAAACTGGCGGTTACGGTAAAGTCGCGAACCAACCGCCAGCAGTCAAAACAGTGAGTATCGGAACGGAAGCGTAAAAATTGACGGAAACAATATGAAAATAAAACCCTGTTGATTCCTGATATTCTGATACACAAATCTCCGCTGGCGGTGCATCGGATGCCGATGCGGGGCTTCACGGCACGGAACACGCCGTGCATGGGGTTAGTGGACCGGAGACCGGTTGTATGCCGTAACCTGGCCATGGGGTTCTGGGTACCGCTTCAGTAGGTTGGGTACTGCCTCTCCAGGGCAACCAACACATCGGCAAAGGTGGCGGAGTTAGTGACGATCTGCCTGACCTGCTTCTCCAGGTATTTGGTCTTGCAGCACTGCAGGAGCAGGTCGCACTTCACTCGCCCACTCGCGTGGGTTTGGCCGGTCAGTCGTAGGAACCGGCCAAAGTTCTCAGCGAACTCGCTGAGGTCCTTGCCTGTGAACTCAGGCAGGTTCACCACTATCTTGGAGGTGGCAATAGCCTTCGCCTCCTGAGCTCGGCGTCCTTCAGGGCGTCGGGTCTTCTTCTTCTTCTTCTTCTTCTTCTTACCCTTGGGGTCCTCGGGGTCCTCAGGGTCTTCGTCATCCGATGGCGAAGAAGAATCCATCGACGGCGGCTCGTCGTCGGAGGGGTCTCCGCCTAGATCACTGGAGCCATAAGGCTCCACGTCCACCATAGCCCTTAGGGCTGTCAGCCCCAGCTGGTCCAGCTCGGCCCTCGTCGAGTTCGTCACGTGGCTGTAGGGCGGCTGGGCCGTTCTCGGGACGAATGGACTTCTCGGTACTGCTGCAGGAGTCGGCATCGGTCGGCTCCTCAGGCTCCCCAGGGTATTTGTCAACCCTGCCGCCAGGTGGTTAGCCTGTACTCGGTGGGGTGACATTCCCACCGTCGTAGGTGACGCATGGGACGGGATCATCAGGGGCTCCAGTTTCTCCCTGATCTCTTGCGTGAGGTCGCTCACGATTTGCGAAGTGGCTCCTCGGAGCACCTCGTTGATCTCCGACCGCGTCAGGGACCTGTTGGAGGATCTTCCCGATCCTCTACTCCTGCCTCCCAGAGACTCTGGTCCTCTCCTCAACCCACTCAAGGGTGCATACCCAGGTGCATACCCAGGAGCATACCCAGGAACTTCCATGTAGGTTCCAGTGGCGTGGGGTGGATGGGGATGGTCAGCCGCATACCATCGCGGCGCAGAGCTGGAAGCCACCGGCTCACTGGCAGTAGTTGCCTCAAGGAGCGCAGTGGTTGGTGGGCCCATGCCATAGGCGGGGTAGTGAGGCATGCCAGTAAAGCCTGTGCCCTCTGCCATAGGCGGGTTGGTTGTGGAAGTGGATGTTGCGGCGGCTGGGAGTGTGGTGGTTATGGGAGAGGGTGATGCATGGAGGCCAGAAGCGCTTGGTGCGCCTTCGAAGGTAGGGACATCCGTCGGGTCTTGCCCTTGCTCCTCTCCTTCGTCTGCTCCGTCTCCAGCATCCTTCTCGCTCTCTCTCTTCCTTTTTGCAGGCTGCGCCACCACCTCCTCGACGGACAGGGCCCCGAAGGCCGTCTGGAGGCCATCCAGGGAGTCCTCAGCCGTATCCACTGGCCCATGTAAGGGCTCCGCTGAAGGTACAGCGCCAGGCGCCGGCCTTGCCGGTGCCTCAGGCGCTGGCGCTGTCTTCACGTCGGCGTCCACTCTTCCTGGATCCATCTTAATCCGCCCTTCTGCTTATATTTGCGTGCTCGGAGCACTGGTTGTACGGCGCGGGGTCGCTGCCGGTGCACAGAGACAGGCTGCCTCTTGCTACCAGAAAAGTTTATAGTGTTTTCGGCACTGTGTTTTTGCTTCTCCTGCTGCTTGTTGTTGCTGTAGGGTGTCCTGCTGCTTGTTTTGGATGATGAAAAGCTTTTGTTTGTTGAAATACAGAAAAGCCAGGTCAATCCAGGATAGCCCAAGCCAATAGTATGCAAGGAGAAGGTAATTCAGGATCAAAGCATGAAGGGCTGCAGTGTAAACAGTGAAAGATGATAGAAAACTCGCGCGCGCTTGCGCAATGAATCCAACAAAGAAGTCTTTTCAAAAAACCTTCAGATCGAAATGCTGGTGGGACCAAAGCTGAAGTATTGCAGATCGAAATGCCAGATTTGCGCAGCTGCATCTTGTGCGCTGACTTCTCCGAAGAAATACCGAACTACTTAACTCTGGTAAGTTTCTATATTTCGTTTCGCCGTAAAGCATCCTCAATTGAATGTCGCTTCCAAGAAAGCTGTAAATTCGGGCACAAATGCTGGTACAAGCATTCTTCTTCACGCTCCTCTAGGCATTCGCTTTCAACACGAAGCTCAGAAACAACAGAGCAACGTCCACAGACTTCCCACAGCCCATATTCTCTTTCTGTCGCAGAACCAGCACCGGAAAAACCACGTGCCTCGAACAACAAAAACTTTGACAATTTGATGCCTCCAACAGGTACAAGCTTCAAAGGGCAGGTAAGGGCAACAGCTTCTAATATATCTAAGTTTGCAAGTCAAAATCAATTTGATGCTTTGCAGACCCTTCGGGCCGGAGATATCGATGACGCTAATGAATCAGAATCACAATCTACTGATTATGATGAAGAAGAAGCCTGGCGAATGGTTCCGAAGCAACGCCGCCGAAAGTCACCGCATCCAAAGGAAGAAAGTTCGGCATCAGAGGAAAGCCAACCGATCAAGTGCAAGACATGCGGAGATATTTTCGTAACACCGCAAGACAGCGCCGAATGGTTTGAACGGAAAGGTTTGCACCAACCACTACGGTGTATGAACTGCCGGCAAAGGCGCAAACTAGAAGGTCCTCCCAAACCGTTGATTATTGAATACGAGAAATTCCGACGCATTGAGCCAAAAGACACTACCCAAACTGTCTCTCAGTCCCTTCACAAAAGCCACCAGAGATCACAAGCCAGAACACTCACAGAAGACGAGGAGGACGATGAACTCACCGAACCGCTTAATGTTTATGGAGGTCACGAAGAACGCTCGAGTGAAGGCTCACGAAGTGATGCTCAGGAGGGAAACGACTCGTGTTCCAGCTCGGAAGATGAGAGAAATGGCAAGGAAGATTCAAGGAACGATTCGGAAAATGCCTCATTGCCCAGTCTCCAAGACAGCTCAACAAGTACCAACTCGAGCACTCAATTTCCATCAAAAACTACGAACCACCCCAAAGCGTCCATCGATTCCACCAACCTCCCAGCACCTCATCAATTCGATATGAAAGATCCAAAAGTACTTCTACGCCTCAAGACACTGCTCAACGATCGTCCACGCTATCAACAGGCAATGGCGAAGGCATGGTCAAGAACAGCCTCTGACTTCAACATCAAGTCAACGACACAGCTCAATGCCCAAGCAGCCATAAAATGGATCAATGAATTTGAAAACATTCGCCGAAAAGAACCAGGTTTGATTAAATAATCACTCGCTGGAGCAAGTGGATCAACTAAGTGGGTTAACTAACTGGTTTGAGTTTATCTTCACGAAGCTGTTGCCCTTGCCTGTGTGCGCCCTTGTTGTTTTCATTCTGTTTTCTCATTTTAGTATTCCAAAACCACTGCACCAATACACCTATGCATAAAAGAATGGTGGCCCACATGGAGAACGCTGCACTGCAGCGCAGGACCAGTTTGACGTTCTGTTTCCCTTTTTTACATATGGGAAGTGCCATAATTGAGGTCGCCTAGCCATTGGTACCTTAAGGTAGTGGAAACACCTAGGCCCGATATATGAGCATGTAGATATGTCTAAGTAGGGCAGAACTTCGGACCGTTGGCCGCATTTGTGAATGTTTTTGGCCCTCGTGGCCATGTCTCAAAAAAAAACAGTGAAAGATGATTGGATATTAACAGAAACTGCAACTCAGGTCACATATGAATGCATATTCACAAAGATAGCTGAAATGTTTTTGGAAAAGAGTTAGAAAACTGCCTCAGGATCACTCTCTCTCCATAGTGCCATCTTAGGAGATGTGCACTCTTTGTTTTGGGTCCCATATGTGCTGAGGTGGCATGGTATGTGGCGATGAGGTCACTGCCATGTCACATGGGATCTTCCTACTTAGCTAGGCTGACCAGGAATTGAACCCAGGACCTCTCAAAAAGAGGTGCCCAGCCCCCTAGGGTGCATACCACTAGGATAGCTAAGAATTCATGGAAAAACATAGATAAATTCATAGGCTCTACCTTAGGTATGTCAGTGCTCAGTCAACTCAGAAAAAGATGAATAGCTTCACATTGAAAGGGGATTAAGGGGTCCACTCCATATCCTGATTGGGTGTTTGGTTCCATAGGTCAAAATGTGTTATCACCAGTTTTGGTTGGACCAATACTAAGATTAAAATGCATGGATGCTCAGTGCATCTCTAATACAACTAGAGTATGCCTCAAAGCAATGGAAAAGCACTTTTTCTTACTCCATTCACTGATATTTATAATTGCTCATTTTTGTGAATTTATTAGAATCAGGGCATTGAATCAAACTTACATGATACAATTTTACTGTGGATCTACAGTATTGACCCAAAATCAAGAGTTTTGCATCTTCGTTGTCTCAGAATGCCTTTTTAAGGGCAAGCGCTCGGAAAACAATTCTGTGACGAAGGGTGTGCACACAAGTTGTATGCATGTGTTCGATTACACATGTATCCGGTCTTTTATTTAGTCCTCAATGGCAAACATCCGTTCACGTGCACCAGTTTCCGGAAGCGCCTGAAAACACGACGGAGAATGGTAGTGGTACGTCATCCTAAGTCTCCATATCGACTCCGGGTTTTTAATATCCCGTGTTCTCAAAACGCCTCATGAGGAGCTAGTGACACCCCAAACTAAGTTTTTTAGTAGCCTCATGGTGCATCAATGTTAAGTGACACCCGAAACTCAGTTGTTCATATCCGAATGGTGCGACCAACGCGGTTGAAAAATGCGGTATTTACTTAGGCCCATGACATCGGTGTCTACAATGTACAAAGAACACGACGGAGAATGGTAGTGGTACGTCATCCTATTTCTCCATAATGACACATATCGACTCCCGTGTTTTGAAAACGCCAAATGAGGAGCTAGTGACACCCCAAACTAAGTTTTTCACTAGCCTCATGGTGCATCAATGTTAAGTGAAACTCATGGTCGAGCGAAACTAAGTTTTCTAATACCTGAATGGTGCGACCAACGCGGTTGAAAAATGCGGTGTTTACAACTTGGAAGAATGAATGTTCTGCTCTTGGTCATGCCTCCCGCCCATCCATAAGTCGTTGCGCTACGCAGTGAAACCGTGCCAAGCCGGCTACACACCGTACCTTCATGTCTTAGAGCAAGGGTCCATCCATGAAACGGATGGATCCACTAATACGATGGATCTTTTGCTTCTTGTTAATGAACCTATGGACAATTTCTCAAGCTGCACCATGTATGTTCATTTCTCCGTGCCTATTTTTTTTCGGTTATGGCCATTTGAGAACATTGCTCTCGTCTTGTGCGCTCGTTGGTCGTCTTTCACCGGTCTGCATGCGGCCTTGGGGGACAATGTTTTTGTCGTATGCGCCATGCGACATAGATTCGTCGTACGAAGAACAAAACGAATACCGGCATTCTTTGGTAGTTCGGAAAACCGGCCAGAATGCGCTCCGGATTAAAGAAGTCGAAGACCCACTTCACAAAGACCACTCGATAGGACCTAGGCGCCCGGGCTGAGGGGGGAAATATTACAAGACCCGGGTCTACAAGTCACGGGGAGGGGGTAAGATTTAGGAAGAATCAATGTTTCAAGTAATTTTTGAATATTGTGCTACTTCGCTTCTTGTGTGCGACGCGGCAAGGACAACAACACGCGTGCTACAAACGTTGTAGTTGCGCATTTCTAATATGCTACGCGGTGTAGGTGAGGAGCACAATGTAGTCATCGCTTGGAGTCATCGCTTGGAGCCGCGAAGTCACCGCGAGGCGTCCCACTCCCAACACACAAATATTGCTCAAGATTGGCTTTGGTAGTCGTCTAGCAAGGCGCTTGAGATATAGGTTTAGCGCGGCGACCTCACCGTGGGACGAAACCGGGCCAAGGTTGGCGAAAATCTGAAATGTTTTGACCTTGTGCAAGGGGTGATAGGCGAGATCTTGAACCTCCCCTCCTCTTGCTGCGACCTTACACGCATCAAACAAGACGCCTCTCGCTGGCGCTCCCTAGCTTGTGCATCCTGAACTCTCTTCCCTACCTAACCCAGGCATGCATATCACTGAGCTCCAACATTGTGGTTTCCACCAAGCAATGGGGCAACGGCGCATCATCGGGACCCAAAAGGGACGACAGCACTAGGGGACCATGCGTAACCGGGCTGCATACGCCAGTTCCACTACCGTAAGGATCGGAGAAAGGATGTTGGAAAAAACCAAATAGATATTGTCACGATACCGACTCATCGGTACAAAAGGTCGCGGAGCAAATCCAAACTTAGCTGCAAAACCATCGATGGATGTGCCCCTTTGCATCACCTCGGAGCACGCATGAGCTTCTAGAATTAGGGAGGGTCTCTCTTTTTGCATATTCTGTTGACTTGCCATTGTTTTGTTGCCTATTTTTTCGTGACCGGCTTTGCATGACACCATGTGTAGTGTGCGCCATGTGTGTGTGGCGTGGTGTGGGTTGTGTGCATTGGGTGGACACTTGCGGGGAACGAGTGGTTTCACGGAAAGAACTCAATGATATAAGATTGGTGTTCCATAGGACTCAGTTTCCGAAATGTTTGCATGTTTTTTTTTGATCGATCCGGTTGTCATTATTGTCACGCAAAATGCTGTTTCACCTGTCAAGCAACAGCAGCCGTGTCACTCTACAGTGTTGGCAATTAAAAGGGTGCTCCGTATTGTACCCTGCCCCCCCCTTGCAAACTCCCGGGTTAGCGCGCGACGGTCTCCCGGGTGGGGGGGGGAGATGGTCACCAAGTGACGGTCTCCCAGGGGGGGGGGGGGAGATTGCAACGGTATTTCAAGGCAAACTGTGGTACCCTCCACCAATGCAAGCACATGTGCACCAAGTGTGTGTGAGTGGTACCGTACATGGTCACCGGGAGAAAACATCTTGGGTCTGAAGTAGCAACACAACACACCCATACAACGCCTTTGGAGAGAGAATATCACAGAACACACACAGGTGCTTGATTTGTAGTAAGGGGAAAGCAACGCAAGGCCATGCGTAAAGCAGATGGGCAACACAAACCAGCACAATACATGTTAACTAGAAAAACATGGAAGTGACGGTCTCCGGGGTGGGGGGGGGAGATTGCAAGGGGGGGGGGTTTGCAAGGGGGGGGGGGGGGTACTTGCCCATGGTCAGTTTGTGGCGACTCTTTCCCCCAGTTGGGATTGCAAGTCCCTGACCAAAATCCTCAAGGTATGAAGTTTTACTTGGCAAAATACAGCCTCAAGCTTTCAGCAGCAGGATCGTGCTTCACCGAGGGCACGGTCAAACCGACGTTCAAGCAAATCAATCTTGGGGCTGTCAGGTACTCCCCTCGGGTCCCCGTCTGTGGGTGTCTGCGACAGCCATAGGGCACACATTTGCCAGATTTAGCATGCCCCAAAGAAGCCCCAAACCAGACTAGAAACTTGTCACCCGACCAGCGAAGTCAACCCCCCCCAAAAAAAAACCATCTCCCCAGAGCACACAACAAAACATCAAACCTGCCAATGAAAATCGCACCAAAAAATGTGATACTTAGTGTGCCTCATACACCGTCTTGTCCCCACAGGTGAGTGGGTCGATGCATTGAAAGGCGCATAACCATGCCAGATGCCCCTTACCAAGCCCCCAGACTGGGGTGCCCCAGAGTGCCCCCAGAGGAACAAGAAGACTGGATGTATGACCGCTGTCATAAGGGGTCCCCAACGCGGGGAAAACTTGGAGAGCACATGGGAATAGCGCTGGGCCGGGGCATTTAGGCGCGAAAGTTTGGCAGGCGCCCAGTGTACCCCCATAAAATATTTCGAGGATCCCACGGATTCTCGTCGTCCCCAGCCCCCCACTGTTGGGTGTTTCCGACAGCTTCCTTGGGAGAAGCAGAGACCAATGACATCGTCGAACGTGATGTGCAGGCACTGCATTCGAAAGGTATTCTGTCGGACAAATCCCAACAACAACTTCCAGAATACAGGAGGTGTTGAACACATAGGGAGCAGCTCCCAGACATCTGGCATGGACAACCGGATTACGAATGGCTCAAATTGTAGGGGCTGCACAACGGCCACAAGCGAACCCATTGTCAAGTGGCGATCACAGGACAGGATCTGGAAAGCAGAGCATGCCGACTGCCAAATCCTTCGGAAAGGGACCACATTGCCCCAATGATTTGAGCCTAAGAGCCACTGAAGCACAAACAGCAGGGTGGAGCTCAGATCGGCTGATCAGATTGAAAGCTGGTGCAAGAACATATGGTAGTTTAGGCTTCAGGGGGTCGCAGAAAGGGCCTGTGGGTGATGAAATCCTATGTCTTCGCAAGTAGGGCAAGGCACGTAGGTTGAGTGCAGCAGGTTGCACCAAACCTGCTTGCTGCACGTACCTGCACAGACTGCACAGACCTGCACAGCACTGGATTGCACACCAGATTGCTCGAAGTTGCCCCCAACCGCCCCAAGCTTGTTGGGGTCCGATTGCAAAACGTCAGAATAAAGGCGTCCACCATTTGCTGTCTATGACAAATGGTCGTTCTCTCATACGTCTCTTCAACGGCATGTACTGTGCACCTGTTGTCGGGCTTTGGGTTGTGGATTGAAGGTGGCTTCGGAGGTCAATTCATGACAAATTCGTGCAACTGCATGGGGATCATGGGCCTCATGCAGCGCCTGCTCTCTGCAGGTGCAAATGTGTAGTGTTGCATTGGTGGCAACAGCCACCAGGTACTTCAGTTGCCTCGCAAACTGAGTGGTGCTTGGGTCGAGGCTTAGGTCTTTGTACTCGCTTTTGCCGTTGTTGCATCATTCTTCCTCTTCGTCAGAAGCTGTTCTAACTTTGTGGCGGTGCGGACAAATCTTCAGTGCGGCGAGGATTTCGGAGCTACGGATGGTGTGCCGGGGGGTCATCCTCTGGTTAGCCACAGCAGGAACGTGAATGTGAAGGCTGTGGTAAGAGGAAGACGGGCGACCTTGGCAAGCCTTTTGCGGCCCAGGGACGCTTCCTGGGGCTGCACTGAAAGGGTGCGCGCAGACGCGAAGGGGGCGCTGGCGAGGCGAGAGTGTACACATCGGGGGAAAGGCCCTGAAGCGGCCCTAGGAGGTGCCACCTCCGGCCACACCAAGGCCAAGGACCGCCGACGGCCGGGCTCCACAACCCACAGCAGCCCCCACGCAAGCCCGGCAGCGCCAGCAGCGCAGGGGGGGGGGGCGATGCAATGGGTCGGGCGGGGGGATGCGGTCGCAGCGGGCGTAATCCTGCCGTTGCAGAAAGGGGAACGGCCACCATCCCGCCCTGTTTTAGTGTCGCCCCGCCCCCCTCCTTTGCACAAACGTGGCCTTTATGGAAAGCCCCCCCCTTCCCTTTGCACAACGGCCAGTGGTTTCTCACCAACTGACCACTTGATCGTGCCGTTTGACCGGGGGGTGGTCGTTGGACAAGACCGCGGTTTGACCAGTGGCGTCAGCAGAAGTGCCGTGCCGTCTGACCGGGGGTGCGCACGGTCGGTCGGGGGTCACGAGGGCCGCACACCCCAAACTCGCGCCTCCGATCTCCGACAGAAATCGCCACGATTGCAACTGTTGGGCCCATGCAGGCCCTTCTTGCAACTTTGGAGGCGATTTTCTGATTCTGCGCACATGCACAAACGAAGCCCGAGCCCTCGTTTCAGCATGCGTCAGTCCATTTACGCAGCGCACCTGGATTTCTGTACAAAAAAAAGGGGGCAAAACCGGGGCACAACAGCCCGCAGCGGCGCAATAATGTGATGCCTCTTAAAATCGTGTGTGTGTGTATGTGAGACGGTTGGAGGACGACCAGCAGCGTGAAGCAAGTTTGAGGGCCCAGTTGCCTGCGGTGGCCCTCAACAGAGAGACTGCTCAGCAAGTCCAGCAAGATATGACCCAGGCCAGACGACAGTGACCTGTCGATCTTGGGCTGGGCAACATTCCGAAGCCAGCCCCCCCTGTGTGACATTCCGTCGGGTTGTTGCTCCTTTACGGGGCCCTGGACAGTCACCCGCTCGTCCTTTCGCATGTTGCGTCGGGTCGCTGCGTTCTGTCAGCCGCTGCGGCCGGTGCTCTTGCTGGTGTCGTGTCCGCGTTCGCGGAGCCCAGTCGTTGGTGTGCCGGGGCGGTGCTGGATGTGGCATGCCCCGCTTGCAGCCTGTGGCAACCCGAAATTCGCCCATGACAAGCCAGGGGCTCCTTGAATGGTCACCCGGCAACAAATGTGGCCAAACAGTTGTGTGGGGGAGCCTTGTGACTGCATGTCCGTACATGCGTCAAAATACGTGTGTACTGCGGTTTGGCCTGTGGGGGTGTCTGGTGTTTTGGTGTGGCCCGAAAGAAGTCCACTGGCCTCTGGCCCCAGCCCAAGCCAAATCCGCCGGCTTCAGGTAATGAAGCCCTTTCACACGGGCCTGGGCGAAGCTTGCCCTCTAGCGCGACCGCCGTCCCCTCCACCGTCCCTTGGTCAAGTGGCTGTGCTTGGTTGTCCTGGTCTTGTATGCGCGCAACAAGCGGCCCTGCCCACCCTTGTGCAGCCCCACTTAACCCCCCCCCAACCCCGGAAAAAAAAAACGAACACCGGAGCCCTATCGACCCTCCCCCTCCCCCAGGCATTGGCCAGGCGTGTCCAACAGTAGACACGGTAAACAGTAGACAGGAGAAGTCTACAAAAGCTTCCACCTACACCTTCGCTTAGCTCACTTTACTTCGCCCCCCCCCCCCCCCCCCTCGCGCCCTTCGCAGAACACAATGGAAGACGAGCTTCCACTTCACTGTTATGGGCAAGAGAGGGCATAGCTGCTGAGTACCACCCCTTGCCTGCCACGGTGCACCACCCCGCACCACAGCCTTGTCTGACACCTCTTTGCACTGCAACACAGGCTCCGGCAACATCGCCAAGCGCAAGGACTGCATTTGCGCGCCTGGAAACCCTTGCTCTTGGAATCCGGTGCTTCCGGAATGTATTCCGGTGCTTCTGGAATATCTTCCGGATCCTGCGGAATATGTTCCACATCCTGCGGAATTTATTCCGGATCCTGCGGAATTTATTCTGCGGAATATATTCCTGATCCTGCGGAATATATTCCGGATCCTGCGGAACGGATCCTGCGGAATATATTCCGGATCCTGCGGAATTTATTCCGGTACTTCCGGCATGTATTCCGGTGCTTCCGGAATATATTCCGGATCCTGCGGAACATATTCCAGATCCTGCGGAATATATTCCGGATCCTGCGGAATATATTCCGGATCCTGCGGAATTTATTTCGCGGAATATATTCCGGATCCTGCGGAATTTATTCTGCGGAATATATTCCTGATCCTGCGGAATATATTCCGGATCCTGCGGAATATATTCCGGATCCTGCGGAGTTTATTCTGCGGAATATATTCCTGATCCTACGGAATATGTTCCGGATCCTGCGGAATTTATTCTGCGGAATATATTCCGGATCCTGCGGAATATATTCTGGATCCTGCGGAATATATTCCGGATCCTGCGGAATTTATTCTGCGGAATATATTCCGGATCCTGCGGAATGTATTCCGGTGCTTCCGGAATATCTTCCGGATCCTGCGGAATATATTCCGGTGCTTCCGGAATGTATTCCGGTGCTTCCGGAATGTATTCCAGTGCTTCTGGAATATCTTCCGGATCCTGCGGATTATAATCCGGATCCTGCGGAATTTATTCTGCGGAATATATTCCGGATCCTGCGGAATATATTCCGGATCCTGCGGAATATATTCCGGATCCTGCGGAATTTATTCTGCGGAATATATTCCGGATCCTGCGGAATTTATTCTGCGGAATATATTCCGGATCCTGCGGAATATATTCCGGATCCTGCCGAATATATTCCGGATCCTGCGGAATATATTCCGGATCTTCCGGAATATCTTCCGGATCCTGCGGAATATATTCCGGATCCTGCGGAATCTATTCCGGATCCTGCGGAATTTATTCCGGATCCTCCGGAATTCATTCTGCGGAATATATTCCGGATCCTGCGGAATTTATTCCGGATCCTGCGGAATATATTCCGGATCCTGCGGAATATATTCCACGGAATATATTCCGGATCCTGCGGAATTTATTCTGCGGAATGTATTCCTGATCCTGCGGAATATATTCCGCGGAATATATTCCTGATCCTGCGGAATTTATTCCGGATCCTGCGGAATATATTCCGGATCCTGCGGAATCTATTTCGCGGAATATATTCCGGATCCTGCGGAATTTATTCTGCGGAATATATTCCTGATCCTGCGGAATATATTCCGGATCCTGCGGAATTTATTCTGCGGAATATATTCCGGATCCTGCGGGATATTCCGGTACTTCCGGCATGTATTCCGGTGCTTCCGGAATATCTTCCGGATCCTGCGGAATATGTTCCGGATCCTGCGGAATATATTCCGGATCCTGCGGAATATATTCCGGATCCTGCGGAATTTATTCCGCGGAACATATTCCGGATCCTGCGGAATTTATTTCGCGGAATATATTCCGGATCCTGCGGAATTTATTCTGCGGAATATATTCCTGATCCTGCGGAATACATTCCGGATCCTGCGGAATATATTCCGGATCCTGCGGAATATATTCCGGATCCTGCGGAATTTATTCCGCGGAACATATTCCGGATCCTGCGGAATTTATTTCGCGGAATATATTCCGGATCCTGCGGAATTTATTCTGCGGAATATATTCCTGATCCTGCGGAATACATTCCGGATCCTGCGGAATATATTCCGGATCCTGCGGAGTTTATTCTGCGGAATATATTTCTGATCCTACGGAATATATTCCGGATCCTGCGGAATTTATTCTGCGGAATATATTCCGGATCCTGCGGAATATATTCCAGATCATGCGGAATATATTCCGGATCCTGCGGAATTTATTCTGCGGAATATATTCTGATGCTTCCGGAATGTATTCCGGTGCTTCCGGAATTTCTTCCGGATCGTGCGGAATATATTCCGGTGCTTCCGGAACGTATTTCGGTGCTTCCAGAATGTATTCCAGTGCTTCCGGAATATCTTCTGGATCCTGCGGAATATAATCCGGATCCTGCAGAATTTATTCTGCGGAATTTATTCCGGATCCTGCGGAATTTATTCCGGATCCTGCGGAATATATTCCGGATCCTGCGGAATTTATTCCGGATCCTGCGGAATTTATTCCGGATCCTGCGGAATTTATTCTGCGGAATATATTCCGGATCCTGCGTAATTTATTCCGGATCCTGCGGAATATATTCCGGATCCTGCGGAATTTATTCTGCGGAATATATTCCGGATCCTGCGGAATTTATTCTGCGGAATATATTCCGGATCCTGCGGAATATATTCCTGATCCTGTGGAATATATTCCGGATCCTGTGGAATATATTCCGGATCCTGCGGAATATATTCCGGATCCTGCGGAATTTATTCTGCGGAATATATTCCGGATCCTGTGGAAGATATTCCGGTGCTTCCAAGATATATTTCGGTGCTTCCGACATATATTCCGGTGCTCCCGGAATATATTCTGGATCCTGCGGAATATATTCCTGATCCTGCGGAATATATTCTGCGGAATATATTCCGGATCCTGCGGAATATATTCCGGATCCTGCGGAATATATTCCGGATCCTGCGGAATATATTCCGGATCCTGCGGAATTTATTCTGCGGAATATATTCCGGATCCTGCGGAATATATTCCGGATCTTCCGGAATATATTCCGGATCTTCCGGAATATCTTCTGGATCCTGCGGAATTTATTCCGGATCCTGCGGAATTTATTCCGGATCCTGCGGAATTTATTCTGCGGAATATATTCCGGATCCTGCGGAATATATTCCGGATCCTGCGGAATTTATTCCCGATCCTGCGGAATTTCTTCTGCGGAATATATTCCGGATCCTGCGGAATATATTCCGGATCCTGCGGAATTTATTCCGGATCCTGTGGAAGATATTCTGGTGCGTCCGCGGAATATATTCCGGTGCTTCCGAAATATATTCCGCTGCTTCCGACATATATTCCGGTGCTCCCGGAATATATTCTGGATCCTGCGGAATGTATTCCTGATCCTGCAGAATGTTTCCGGATCCTGCGGAACATGTTCCGGTGCTTCCGGAATATGTTCCGGTTCTTCCGAAATGTATTCCGGTGCTTTCGGAACATGTGCAGCTGCTTCCGGAATATTTTCTGCTCCTTCCGGGATATATTCTGGCTTCCACAATAAATTCCGGATCCTGTGGTAATAAATTCCGTTCCTTCCGGAATATATTCCGGTGCTTCCCGAATTCATTCTGGATCCTGCGGAATATATGGACAACATTTGTGCGGCAGGTGGCCCTCTTTTTGAGGATTTGCACGGTATGTTTGGACGTCAAAACGTTGGAGGGGCCAAACGTGGCTCCGCCCCAGTCCACAACGAGCGCCCACTCATCATGCCGGCGCTGCACAGGCCCTGCAGAAGCAGAAGATACCCAGTGTCAATGGGGCCTCAGTCATGAAATACGGGAGCACTGGAAGAGGCGGTCACGTGCACATGGGCGTGTGGGGGTCGGGGCCCAAAGACACGAGGGCACCCCAAAACACCGGGAAGGCATTGCTGATGAGGTCAATGAGATATGCGAGGCACAGGGCGGCTCGATGCATCGTCATCAACACCGCGAGGCCGGCGCCTGTCCGGAAATCCGGAGGGCAGAGGGAGACCCCTTCAGTTCCTTCCGTGAACGTCGAGGCCGATGTCTCCCATAAACCCGACGGTGGCGGCAGGACGGCCAGTGAAGGCGTCAGGCACTCAGTCATTCACTCACACAGTCAGTGGCAGCGGCTTTGGTAACCCGCCCCCCCCCCGCCCCCCGCCCTCTGCCGTTTTGTGACCGTTGATGACTTCTGTACAGGGGCGACGGCATGGGGCAATGACTGGCCCTCACGCGACGCGGAGGCGACGCACAAACGCACAATCCACAGCACAAGCCGTGGCCTCAAGTCACAGTCGCTGACAGGGGCCCGTTCAACGCGGAGGCGCAGGAACTCAAGAAACCCTTTGCAAGCGCAGCCCGAGGCGCCGGGGGACTACGCGATGTCGCCGCTCATCGCACGCGACCGAGCCGGCGCGCCGATGGTTCCCCAAGAGGGAGGGTCCGGGCGCAAACGGCTGCTGCGCCGCAAGACCGCCGTCTCCGCGCGGCACGCACCACCGCAAACGCTCATGACGACATCGCCAGCGCTCTCGATTCCGCGGCACACGCGCCCCATCATTTGCCTCCGTCCGCCTCATGCTGCATCACCGTCCGTGTAACGCCCCCGGCACGGGACGGTGGCGCGGACGGCCCCCCGCTAACGCGACCACAAGCCGCTCGTACTCGTCGATCCCATTGCTCGCGCATGACCGCAGGGTCATCGGGACTACATCACCCGCGGGCTCCGTCGTAAAGCCCGCCCGGGGACCGCCGCGCGGCACGGGCCGATCAAAGGACCGTGGCGGGTCTGGTCGGGGGGCTGTCATCCCCCCGCAAAACGCCCTGGGACTGCGGTGAGGACGCGGAGGAGTGGCCATCCGCGGGAGGCGGAGAGGCCGAGGAGCGGCCGCTCGGCGGAACGCCCTCCCCGCACTCCCCCAGGGCCCCGATCTGCCGTTTGTAGGACAGGCAGCCGGCCGCCGCCATGCGCTCGGCGAGGACCAGCAGCCGCCGCGCGCACGCGTCGGTGGGGTCGGCGGTGACGTGCAACTGCCACTGGTCGGCCGCCGTCTGGAACTGGCCATTCGCGAAGCTCCTCCAGGCCTTTTGATACAACGAGCTCTCGTCCAGGATCTGGTCCAGTGCATACATCCACTCCTCAGTGGACTCGTCGGGCTCCCTGATCAACTCGTACACCTGCATCACAGAGGTCGCGTTGTTCGGCGTCATGCATACAGGGTAACGTCACGCTGGCATCCGGAGATTGCCCCGGCAACCTCACCTCACCTCACCTCACCTCACCTCACCTCACCTCACTTTACCTCACCTCACCTCGCACACCTGCATTGCTGCGTCCTCGGTGTCCACAAACTCCACCAGGTCGACGCCGCGGCTGACGAACCACTGCTTGGTCAGGGCATGCGTCGGCTCCGACATCACGATCTGGGTGTCCAGCGTGCGGTTGAGCCGCGCAAGTAGAGACGTGATTGCGACCCCGGACCTGCACGTGGTCGGCCGGTTCGAGGGGAACACAGCCAGGCACGAACAGGGGTCTGACAGGATGCAGCCCAGAGAGGAGAGCCGCGCAAGGGACAGGCGCTGCACGAGGGACAAGCGCAGTGCAATGCATCAGGGGGGACCTGTATTGTCCGTGCATCGGCGGACGCTGTCAGTTCCCATCGACAAACTACTTACCCCCCCCCCCCCCCCTTGTATAAGCTACGCCAAAGTCCCAAATTAATACGGTCCCTACGCCTACTGTAGCTTGGACACGGGCGTAGCTTGCGCGCGACACATACAGCTACCAACACCGGGCACCCGGGTTCAAAAAGAGAGGATTGCATGGTGAGCTGGTGCAAGAAAGGGGCATGCAATGCACAAACATCCCCAAAATCAGAGCTATCTGGGTTCAAGTGGGCAAACACTCACAACAAATGTGTCCATGACTCTATGTGACTCGCAAATCCGTCACCAAACCCATGTCTTATGTGGCTGCACTATGTTTGGTACCCAATTAAAATTAGGTACCAAATTAATACGGTCCCTACGCCTACTGTAGCTTGGACAAGGGCGTAGCTTATACAAGGGGGGGGGGGGGTACGTGAGCCCACAGCCGACAACCGACAGCCGACCAAGCACAGGCTGTGGCCGAAGCCAAATGCTGTACTGCAGAAACGCAGAAATCTGCGCGTCAATTTCGGACATCGACAACGCAGAAATCTAACCGCATTCACCGCACCTCTGAGGACGACCCCTAAGCAACGGGGCTGCAAGAGCCCTCAAGGGGATTGCCCCAAAGGGTAGGGGCGGCTGCACGCTGGGGGTAAGGGAGGCACAGGGCAGAGGGCTGCACAGGGGGACACCCAAAGAGGTTAAAGGTCTTCATGGAAGCGGCTGCGATGTTGCCGCACAGCACAGAGCACGTGTGAAGGGCCATCTGCACTGCCATGGCCGGCTGCCCGGCCTTCATGCGGGACCGGATCGCCAGAGCGCACATGCAGGCGGTCTCGGCGTGGCGCCGGGTCGTGGTCACGGCGTTGAACGCCGCCAGCACAATGCCCCCGCTCCACTGCAGCACGTTCCCCTTGCTCTCCCTCACTGCTGTCAAGATGATGTCCAGGGCGGGCCCCAAGTGCACGTGCAGCTGATTCCCGTACCGCTCGGCCATGGCGTTGGTCCCCACCAGATTGGCCACCAGGATCGTGACCTCCCTGTGGACGTGCACCGCACATGCGCCCCCACATTTTGGGAAAACCCAGGGACCCAAAAATGTCCCAACCCCAATCAAGGTGAGCCAAGCGAAGGTGCAGGTAGATCCTCTGGTCGACCTTCCCTGTTTAACACAGACACCCACCATGAGGTACTGGATTGCAACCACTCAGAGGCCCATGACTTCGAAAAGGAGTGGAAGGGGGGGGCAACACAAGCTGTGTGTGTGTGTGTGTGTGTGTGTGTGTGTGTGTGTGTGTGTGTGTGTGTGTGTGTGTGTGTGTGTGTGTGTGTGTGTGTGTGTGTGTGTGTGTGTGTGTGTGTGTGTGTGTGTGTGTGTGTCTGTGTGTGTGTGTGTGTGTGGGTGTGTGGGTGTGTGTGTGTGTGTGTGTGTCTGTGTGTGTGTGTGTGTGTGTGTGTGTGTGTGTGTGTGTGTGTGTGTGTGTGTGTGGGTGGGTGTGTGTGTGTGTGTGTGTGTGTGTCTGTGCGTGTGTGTGTGTGTGTGTGTGTGTATGTGTGTGTGTGTGTGTGTGTGAAATGTGAACTGGTGTGTGAAAAACGCGCCGTCGAAAACGCAACGCCAGAATGAGAGCCTACTGCACACCCGCTTTTCGGCCTGCCGTCTGCATGCACACAGCACGGCATCAAGGAAGCGTTGCCAGTACCCAAGCTGCTCAACGTCCTCAATGAGATACCCTCAACGGGAGGGGGCTGTTGGGGAATCACCCACCCACTGCCCAACCTGACCCAAGGCAAAATATGGAAAATCAGTTCTGTGCCTTTGGTGCCGGTTCAAACTCTTCAAAATGGCCCACCTCCACGGGGGGTAATTCAGGTGAGCCAAGCGAAGGTGTACGTGTAATCTCTGGTTACCGAGCTGGGTCTTTCCCAGCGGAGGAGGGACAACCCTTTTTGGGGTCCAGGGTGAGCAATGTATTTTAGCAGCAAGCAGCAACAGACGGGGAAAAATTATGTGCGCGGACACTGTGGCTCAAAAAGGGCATCCAAGTAGCTTAAAGTGCCCGCACAGCAATTTTTGCACATCATCTAAAATAAATTGTGTGTGATTTTGAGCCGTCCATGGCCAATTTGGTGGACCAAAATGGCAATTTTCAGCCTGTTTTTTAGGACAATCAGCCTGAAAGGTCAGGATGACCGCCATTGTGTCAGGTAGGTGTCTCCAATGAGGGCCAATCTTCTTCCACAGCAATTGGAGTATCAAATGATTGCACATTGGTGTTCAATGAGGCGTCTCTCACGCCGTGGTGCCATGCAGTGGTCCATTTTGAGGTGAAAATGAGCCATTTTCCAACCAGGTTCAGGAGAACCTAAAAGACCCAGCTCGGTCCTATTGGCAAGTCTTCATAGACTCACCCTGTCTAACACAGGCACTTCCCAAGAGCTACTGGATTTCAACTGCTCAAAGGCACATATCTTCCAAAAAGGTGAGGGGCAAGGAAAGACAACGCAAATTGGTGTGTGAAATACGCACTGCAAAACCGCACTGTCAGAGCAAGACCCTACTGCATATCAGCTTTTTGGCCTGTTGCCCACTGGGGGAGGGGGGTCTTCCAATACCCACGCTCCCAGAATTTCTGAAATACCCCACCCCCCCACCACTGTAGGGCAGGTCAAGCACTGAGCGCATCCCTGGGACCACTCAGGCGTCCAGAAACGCAAAATTGGGTGCATGCGAGGGCCACGAGGGCGCAACATGGCCCTCGGATGGACAGCACCGGTCCTCGGGCACACACTGCGCCCGGATGATGCCGCTGTCACCCTCCCCCCCCCACCCCCCCCGCCGCCCTTTGTGCTGCGTGTGCCTGTCGGTTGCTGCGTGGGATCTCCGTCAGACACTCCGCTGCAAGTGCCAACACAAGCCCTAAGCCCCGTGCCGCTGAGGCACAAGAGAGCGCCAAGTAGACAGATCAACAGAGTGTGACCTTCCGCAGGGACGTTGCCATGGGCGCTCAAGTAGCAGCCAAATGCCGTGCCGCTGAGGCAAACGCGGGCGGATGACAATCGATCGCACCTCGCGAACGCGCGCGCAAACGCTGTGATGCGAAATGCGGGGCGCAGACACAGCGCCCCCCCCCCCCCGCACACACACGCCCCCCGGCGGTGAAGGTCCAACACCAACACAACACGAACGGCAGCAAATGCCCTGTGCACATCGCCCCGTGTGCCAGCAGAGCCCAGAGCCGCACGGACCTTCTGACCAGCCCTTCGTCCTTCTTGACGGAGGGAGACAACACCACTTCCGTGGGGAGGCGGTGCTGCCCCGAGGTGAGGGCGGGCAGGCACGCAGGCTGCACCGTGGGGCTGCCGCTGTCCGCGCAGAGGGGCAGGCCCCCGGGGTCCACTTCCCCCTCCAACCGCGTGAAGAATCGGTGTTTCCTGCTCGAGTACCGGACAGGCCCCAAAGGCGGCGAGGGGTCTGCCACAGGCCGGGCCCGCTCCGAAAGGTCCGGGATGGACTTGGGGCTGCCAGCGAGGGACGTCGTGTCGATGGTCCGGACATCGGCGGCGTATCTGGGGCGGAGGCCGGACGGGCTGCTGTGGATCTGTGAGAGGTCGGTCAGCACGCCGTCGTCCGGGTGCAGGGCCGGCGACGAGCCCTTGAAGTGGGGCGACGCCGACACGGAGGTCAGGGCGGTGGTGGTCCGGTCGGCGGCGGACAGGCCCGTCCTGTCCCCCGCCTCTGCCACGGAGGCGTCGAAGAGGGAGTCCGGGAGGTACGGGCGGAACTCGCGAAGCTTGTGCAGGATCTCCATCATTTTCAACTGCAGCGCAGAGCGGATGCGGGTCGTGAAAAGGGGTGTGCAGGGGTGTGGAACGAAGTCTTGGGAGGGAGAGTTTTGCTGAAAGGGGGGGAGGTGTGGGGGGTTTGGCACAAGGCCTCGGTATCAGATTGTTTGCTGCTGGCGGCGCCTATTGGCCTCTCGCCACTGCTCATTCTGACCCTCTGTGGGTCCGAACGGGAGGGGGGGGGAGGGGGGGCTGTGGGGGGGGTGCCCCCCCACAGGAGACCCTGAGTTGCTAGAGGCGCCGAAGAAAAATTTTGATTGGCCGAAGGCCCGGAGAAAATTTTGGCCCAATCACTTAGTGGGCGGGGGGCAGGAGGCGTTACCCCCCCCCCCCCCCCGTGTGGCATTCCGTCGGGTTGCTGTTTCTTTACGGGGCCCTGGACAGTCACCCGTTCTTCCCTTTGCATGTTGCGTCGGGTCGCTGTGTTGTGTCGGCCGCTGCGGCCGGTGCTCCTGCTGGTGTCGTTTCCGCGTTCACGGAGTCCAGTGGCTGGTGTGCCGGAGCTGCGCCGGTTGTGGCGGGTGCCGTTTGTGCGTTAGCGGTGCCCAATAGTTGGCGTACCGAGGTTGTGCTGGTTGTTGCGGGGTAACCCCGTAACTGTAACCCCCACCGTCCCAGGAGATGCTGAGTTGTTCAGCACAACTCCTGGGCCTCAAATGGTCAGGTTGCAGTGTCCGCATTTGGCTCTGGCTGCGCCTGCCCCACAGCTGTCATCGCCCACAGCTGCCCCACAACTCCTGGGGGGGGGGGGGGGGTGAGGATACGGTTCGTCTGCAGAGGGGCGTCCTGGCGCTCGTGCCGCTCTTGCCTCGTTGTTGAGTTGTGGTTAACAGCGCCCGGGAGCGCCCGTGCAGGGCTGTCTGCTGCTGTGGACAGTCGGTTGCCGTTTCGGATGGGGACTCGGGCATTCCTCGTCGGTGGCCTGCAAACGTCAATGCCACAGCCCAGAGCCGATGCTGCCTTGCCCCCCCCCCCCCCCCACGTTGTGGCATGCATTCCTTCTGTGGTTTCGTTACGGGGCCCTGGACAGTCACCCGTTGATTCTTCACCGCATGATGCAGTGTCGATCTTCTCCTGAAGGTCCGCCAAGCCGCTGTCTTGATCCCCCCATTTCTGTTTCTCCATCGGCGGCGGGTTGTGGGGGTCAAGACATTAAGGATCCATACGGCATTAACCTTCGCTCAGCCCCCTGACCGGTGGTGTGGCACCCGTGCTGCAGGTGCCCAGTGGCGGGCGCGCCAATCACACCCGCTGGTTCGCATGAGCAAAATCTGGCACTCACCACCAGGGTCTGCTCAGCCCTGTGAGGAGGACGCCGGGAGGTCGACTCAACTGATCACAGCGGTGCCCGGAACCATCCCCAACACCGCTGGGGGCTTTTGCGCAAGTGCCTGTGCTCGACCGGGCCTTGGATATGATCACGAAATTCGGCCGACCAAAAAGGGGCCCCCAAAGGGGGTTGGAGGATGGGGGGGGGGGGTCCTTGATCCCGGGACTCCTAATGATGCGTTGATCACTTTGAAGAATGCATCATGGGGGAAATTGTTTTCCCCTTTCGGAACGCCCTTGGGGCTGCTTGGTGGCCCACTTTATGAGCAATCACCAGCCCTCAGACTGCCCTTTGGAAACTTCATAATTTGTCATCATAGCCCCCAAGAGCCCCCCCACCCCACCAAACCAAACCAAAATAATTACGTCAATATTACATCCACCCCTGCCCCCCACTGCACGTGCGAGGGGGCCTCTGTGGGTTCTCCCCTGCTGGTCTGTCCAGCCCGTCTGCGGGAGCAGGGTCCTCATCACATGCGGCTGCCTCGCAAGCGTTGTCAACGGGCCTGAAATGGTTTTCATGAGCACTGGGGCTCATGAGAACAGTACAAGAATTGCGGGGCAGCCGCCATTCAAGATGACGACATGACACGGGAAACGAAAAGAGAGAGGGGCAACAGAAGTGGGGGCACTGACAGCCGCTCCTTGGGCGATTGTGCATATGACGGGTTTGGTGGAAGGGAGGGAGGACTTAAGTGCGGAGAGAGCCACTGTACATGTAGAGAGACTCACAGGGCGTATGCCCTGTGTGCTTGAAGCCTCTAAGTCTGACGCCAAAGGCAATGCACGAGACTTCCAGATGACGTAGACGGTGCTGACATGCCGGGCCAAGACAACAACGCTGTTTTGTTGTTGAACAGTGCACTTGTTCGCCGATGCTGAGGAAAGAGCTGTTGCAACCCACAACTTTGCCCAACCAAAAGGTCGTTTTGCGTTGATTTCTATGAAATCTTCTGCGCACCATTTGCTGGCCCCTTCCTGGTCCCATGTCCGCAGAGGGTCGGTCGGCTGTACCTGTGCCTCGGTTGCAGTTCTGGTGCCAATCTTCTTGTGCGCAAGGATCTGCATGGCCTCCATGTCCATGTTGGAGATGGCCTCCAACATTTCCTTTGCTAGTTCTGCGTCGTTCTCCAGTGCCTCCTCATTTCCCCGCAGACGGTCGTGCCATCTCTTCAGGGCCATCAAAGGAAACAGGTGGGCGGCCAGGTTGACAAGCATGGAAAAGACTCCCTCCTAGGACACACACCATAAACAAGGCACACATAGGGCACACGCAGGGCACACACAAGGCACGCACAGGGCATACCTGGGGCTTGTACAGGGCATACACAGGGCATACACAGGGCAGAAAAAGCGCAAAAACAGAGCATACCCAGGGCACACACTGGGTACAAACAAGGCGCGGCAGGAACACATGTGGCAGACACAAACAGGCTGCTCACAGGACGCATGCACGCCACTCATGGCGCACGAACAAGACACACATGCAGGATACGCACACATGGGCGCAGGGCATGCGAACACTACCCGTACACATGAGGCGTGCAGATGCACATGCGCATTGAAAGGTGCTCGTGGGGAAACACACACCTGGGGGTATACTGGAGGATCACATGGACACCACGGGGCCCTCGAAAAGGGGTGATCTGAATGGAAGTTTATCCAAAAACTTACGTACAACCCAAAAACAAGTGTGGCAGAAATGAGAGTGCAGGACAGAATGATGCGGAAACTGCCACCGACGCAAAAGAGAATTGGAATCATGCAGAAGGTGAAACAGAATGAATCTTTACTGAGGGAGATATTGCAGCCGTTGCTGACCCATATAGTCAAGATGATCCAAGGGAGAAGGAGCAGCATGATGTTCCGCATATGGGCGTGGGCCTTGCGCTTGAAGTACCATCCAATCTCCCACACACCTGTGAAACACAACATAAAGGGCAAGCGAAAAACAGCCACTTCAGCAGTCAAATGGGCACCAACTTCCCAGCCAAAATCAATTGAACATGGTAGGGTCTAAGCATAGTATGGATGGTGAACAAGTGCACCAGCCAACTGCCAACTGCGCATGTGTGACCTAAAACTTGGCACCCCCACACGATTATTTCGGTCCCCATCTCATGTTGTCAAAAAGCCGAGACAATCATTTTCAACATTTGTTTTAGGTTTGTTTGAGTAGTTTTTTGTCGACCAATGATTCGCATGTGATCGGAGTGTTTCATGGCTAAGTGGATGTGCTTGACCTTCAAGTTTGACGGCCATTCACTAACAAAAAAAGACTGAACCACGACATAACACGACACAACCCGACACAACACAACACACAACAATGCAAGCACACCGGTGGCGAAAAGCCCGAGGGCCACTGCCCATCACCTGGGAACCTATGAGCCAATGACACGACAAACACCCTCGTTGAGCCCCTTGTGGTCCACGAGATAGCTTGAGGGCAGGGGATTCCAGGAGCAGTTGGCCGTCTTTGCCCATCTCTTGGGGTAATACCAGAATAGCATGGTTCCCCCAATGCCCGGAGCAGGTTCCCCTATTCACCGGCTCGGCCTAAGAAAGCCCACGCGCTGCTAGTAGTAACAAACGTAGAAATTGCCGGGGTGAAAGAAGGCCCCGTGTTCCATCCTTGTAACAATGGCGCGAGGTGGGGGTTTCCCTCCCCCCCCCCTGACGAGCCTGCCACGAGCAAAATACCATGTTTTGCTTTATCATGCTGGGTTGGGTCGTGTTCTATCGCCAGGGTTGTGGATGTGTTGTGTAAGGTCGCATTACATTTCAGCATGCACATCAAGGGTTGTGCACCTCATCATGGTGAGGGGGGTGGAGTGGGGCTAGGGGGTGGTGCCCCCCATGATCCGGGCCCATTACAAATGAGGGAACCCCTCCGCTCGCGATGCACGCTCAATATGCCCAACGTCAACACCGCTTTGTTGTGAGTATAGCAGTAAGAAAAAAAGGGGGGGGCGAGCTCCACTACACTCACCCCCTCTATTATCGCACAACAACCATGCCCTTGGCAAACGTGTGGGCCATTAGGTACATGTGGTTGTAGTCCAAGGGAGTCTCATGCACGTTGCCATTCCGTGATAATGACAGTTGCCCGTGCTGACCTCATTGTTCAGACGCGGAACAACACAACACAACACAACACAACACAACACAAAAAAACACAACACACCACATGGCACAACAATGCAACAACGGACCACACCAATTGCACCCGATATTCTAACCAGGAATTCCCATTTGGGACTATGTTCCTTTAGACCGCACCGACCACCACACACATCACACCATTTGGCATCCATTCACAGAGACATGTACTGCATCCATCCGTGAGACTATGCCCATTGTGCCCCTTCGCCAAAGTGTTTCCTATCACATGTTGCACAAACAACCGTGACATATTAGCATTTGCGGGCGCCACCTATAGCACCACCTTGATCCGGGGGGTCTCGCCTTGTCCCACATAGATTTGTTGAGATACATAAACACCAACTTGCTGATTAAGGCTTCTTTTTGAATGACTATTTTTTTTCGGTCCTGGCCGTTTGAGAACGCTCATTGTTGCCTCGCTTTTTGTTGTTGTTGTTGTTGTTCTTTCTGAAACGGATTGGAAGCGGGAAAATTACATGACCTCCTCAAGGCACTCCTCAAGGGAATTCTTGTGCCACATCAGGGGTAGCCCACCTACTCATGCTTACTCCTGGCCTTAAATGTGTAGGCACCTTGCTCGTGTTGCAATAAAGTGCCGGGAAGCATGGGCGCCCGGAGTTATTCAAGGTTGGGAATGGTCAAGGGATGTCTAAGGACAACGAAAGACGAAAAGCAAAAAAGGGGACACCTCCGTGAACGAAAAAAATGGTGACCAACCGCACCCCGAATCAAAGTGATCCCAAGTGTTCTCCAAAATGTTCAAACTGAAAATTTTGAGAGAGTGGAGTTCCTTAGGCAAATACAAATACAAGTTCGTGGCACCCAACCACCATACCTATGACAATCCAAAGAACATAGTTGACCAGTGGGAAGTAGTAATCCCATGCATTGTTTTCAAGCTCCCTTGAGGCAACATGGGCCATCAATACTGCCAACGTTATAAGGAGGCCTGCAAAGCAAACCCAAAAAGCAGTTTGCTTTTCAACTCGAACATCGTCGTCGTCGTCGGGAGATATGCCCGTCATGCCCAAGGACCCGCAAGATGGTACGACCATGAAGATGAGTTGCCTGTGTGGCCGAGAAAGTGTCGGCGTGGTAGTGTCCTTCAAGGCAGGCCATAAACCATGCATTTATCACGAAGAAGATGGATTCTACTATCTTTTAGGTCGTTCCTCAGGGTTCCCGTCAACGGAGGCACACGATTGGAGCTTACCCATGTCACGGCACGTGCCGCGGCACACTTTCCGATGCCCCCCCCCCCCCCTCCCCCCTCCATGTCATGGTGGCACGGCCGGCACAGGTGACACAGGTGACACAAGTGCCACACACACAACACGACACAACACAGCGGCGGCCCCGTGTGACACGACACACCCTATGTGGCGGCACCGTGGCACAGCATGGCCCAAGCCCCCCCCCCCCCCCCCTCCGTGGCTGGGTAATCTCCATTGTAGGCGCAAAGCAAAAATTGAAGGCTTAATTCTTGGGTTTATGTCGCAAGAGTACGTGTGTATGCTGTCGTCAGCGTTCCCATATCCGGCACTCGAACAACATCGGAAAATACGGGCGCTGCAAACGAATTCCTAGTATTCAAATTTTGGTGGACGATTCGGAAGCATTGCCTTAAGCATAGCCGGAAGCTATCACGATGAAGAAGGACAATGGCACATTTTCTTCGTTTAGTGATCTCCTTGCCAGTGTAAATGGATGGGGTCCGGTGACCTACATCTTAGTACTTCTCCAAGTTGCAACCTTATCACAAGTCAAAGTCAAGCTTTCACGAACCTTTCCTCACCTCCATTGGATTGCGCTGTTCTACTCTTAAATGCAAGTTCTGCAGCACATCGAAACTGGAACCAAAAAAACAACCTGACTGTATTGCGATTCATCAAATAATCAATTTGTTAACAGCGGATGCGACAGATGCATTAGATTATTCAACAGAACATTTCGGATCGTCTTTTTTTCATCATTTTTTGTCCGTTAACGCAACCCTTATTGCGACCTTATTGCGATTTAGTTTATGGCACGATGTGCACTCTCACGACCTCTTCGTCACGACCCTATAGCGATCGCATTGGGTCGCAATAGGGTCGCAAAATCCCCATGCAGTGGCGTCAGTGCCCCGCACGAAGGCCTCGTGTCCTCGTGTTAGCACGACTCACTGTCCACCCGTGGCACTGCGGTCGCTAAATTCGATTCGGATGTTCTTAATATGGTCCGCAATTTCCCCAAAGTGGTCAGAAAAAAGCAACTTTAGAAATTTCCTGTCAGAATGAAGCGGAAACATTGGTATATTCTTGAAGAAAACATTGAAACCGTCTCGTACATATGGTCATCGGCGTGCAACAGGACCGTCGAATATTACACGAGGTCCAACGTGTGCCTATTGACCGTTTTACATCCTAGTATGCAAAAAAACAAGAGTTGTCCCCCAATGGTACCGTTACCGTTACGATTTTATCTGATTTTAGGCACGTCCCCATAGTCGAAATATGGTTTAGTGACCGTGGTGGGGACCAGCGCTTGCGCGGGGTGCGCGAAATAAGGTGGCCGTACTGACCAGTCGCTTGTTGGTGTCGCGTGCACTTTGTGCCTGTTGTACAACTTGTTCTTAGAAAAGGGCCGACAATACACTCTGAAGGATGCGGAATCAATGGTGAGGCTACGTATCTTTCACGGCCAAGCGTGAATCGGCCCGTGAGCGATCGTACGATGATATGAAAAAGAATGCGCGATGGCGTAAGCGCTCCCCACCTCTGCCCCAAAGGGAACGACGAGTTTTCATGGTGCTCTCGGGGTGTCGGGTCGAATTGAGTTTGCAAGTTGACGCTTTTCCAAAATTGGGACCTCATGTGGAACGACCAAGAGGCGGGGTAACACGAGACCAACTATGCGCACATGCATTTTGATGGCCTCTTTTCTTGTGCTCATGGCATGCGAACGCGAGGGGGGTCTGCACATCTTCGAGAAACCGACAAGTCGAGGATCCACAAAAAACGTTGGTGCAAAAAACCAAATGACGGACCGCGGTCGTGCGACAAGAAGGTGAATGTGAACCGGAAGATAAACTTGATTGACTCTTGAAACACCCCAATTCTCTTTCTTGTCGACGAGATTTACATCATTCTCACCCAAGAATTCACTCGAGTGGAGATGAAAATTTGCACTGGTAGCAAGAGCCAGTTTTCGTGGCCATCTCGGCGTCTATTCGTGGGCCATCCAAATTTGAGGCAACAAGAAAGCAATTTTGTGTACCTTGTCTTCACGTGGAGCAAGACGCGAGAGTTCGGTTCTAGATTGTTGCAATTCTCATTCAATTGCAATCGGAAACAATTGGCCACAATTTGCGGTCAAACGGGAACGAAGAACTCGTCCATGGCCCTCTACAAGCATGCGTGCACCTTTAACACCCACGTGACCAAGACGCACATTGTGGAGCTGTGCGGCCGCCAGGCCTTGGAATCGGAGTTGCGCCATCATGAGACACTCGCAATCAACGTATGGCGTGGCAAGAATATGTCTCACGACGTCAACGCTAGAAACACAATCTTGTAGATGCAATGTTGTGGATCTTATAGCTGTTCTTTGGCATTTCCGGTCCATGATTCCGTCCACTTCTAGGGGGAGGGGTAGTTTTCCCGTGCCCCACCCAGGTATACTTTAATTGTGCCAACTAGTGATTGACATGACGGACCAAACGCCAAAAAAGACCACATTGAGATTGCTTACGACAAGCAAAAAAATATGATTGAAGCAACGATGCGACAAAGTTCTCATCATGCCACAACCATGCATGCCATAGAGGACCACCGGCCCCCCCTTTGCCCCCGGGGATCGTAGGCTAAGCGCGATTGCCCCCCCCCCCCGGCATCCGAATTGAGCCGATCCGCGATCGGACATTTGATGAACGATCGGACCTTCCAACAACCCCTTAAAATGGCCAAAACCGAAAAGGACACGAAATTTCGCCTTTTGCGTGTATTAGGTTGGGAGGCATGGGTTCTTGGGATTGTGCCCCGAATAGGGCACGCGGAAAACACAAGAAAAAATAGCATAGACACATGGGCAAAAAGCCGACCACCGGCATGAGCAAGCACGGCGAGAGACGGTGCGAAAGAACAGTACAGCCTACAAGATCGTTTTCGAATTCGGTTTCGATAGTTGTGTCGTGCGAATCCGTTTATCGAAGTCGGGAGTAACGAAGAAGGACTCAAATAGCAACCGGTGACGTTGTGTTGCCTCGTGTGGTTAATTTGTGACACCTCAAAAGTCTTTACTCCAAGTGACGAACAAGTAATCGAGAATCCCAAAAAGGGCAAAACGAGACGCCAAGCAATGATCACGCTCGGAACTACGAAAGGCATTTTGAAGCAACATTTTCTTATTCGTTTTGTTTTCGTACATGGATTTTCCCCAACATGATGCCCATGTCTTTCCTCTCCTTGTGCTCGTGCAAATGGTCGAAGGATGCATTCATGTGTGATCGAACATTGATCTTCTTGTCGTAAAACAACAAAACTCATCAAACCTTGCAAAACCCACGGTTTATTTACAACGGCAAGTTTTTTGTGCCCATGCTGGCATGAGAAAAATTCACGCACGTGTTGTTTTTCACACAACGTTGGATGCGGGATGTGGGGAGCTAATGTCGTGTGCCCATGTGCCCACACGCATTTCCACCAATTTTTGAATTTTTCATGGCACGAGGGGTAGGCCCAAGAGCACACCTCCAGTAGCTCTTTTAGCATTTTGCATCTTTGCTTTCCAGCCATGTTCGGCGAGTTACTTACGGAACTCAATGCCAACAATCCTTTCGTTACCACGAAAGAGGACTTCGAAATTCGCCGGTTTAAGTTGTTGATCAACATGTTCCCTTGCGAAGGTATATTTGCAACACGATGCACCTCCCAACCAGAACAGCTAAATTTCAACCTGAGTGTGGACCCTCCCCCGCCTCCCATCAATTTAGCCCACCTCTCCCTTGCTTGCGTCAGCCCGTAGCGGTCCAAGGAGGGGGCGCTCACCACCACTTGAGGTACTTGGCGAAGGTGCAAGCTGTCCCGGGCAGAGCACCACACCTGAAGAAGTGCACCCCCCCCACCTTCGCAAACGTGGGAAATGGGCACAGGGACCGATGCGGGTGCGGTGAAGTGGAGAAGTGGAGGGTGTGCCTGCTCCGCTCTTGTGGGCAAGCAGCAAACGGCATGGTCAGTGGTCCTTTCTCTCCCAAACACAGCCAACTCCGCCGAGGGACGGGCACCGACTGACGGCGCGGCTTTAGCCGGAGGGCGTAGGGGGAGGCGTTGCCTTGCTTAGCCTCGCGAAGGGTCATTTGGCCCTCCTTACCTAAGGGACCCCATCTGCAGGACTCAGGTACCTGAGCCATTTCCACTTGCCTTTGGCCCCAGCCCAAGCCAAAGCGCATGGGGCGTTCCGGCGTCACGGGTGGTGGCACCGTATAACTTGGCGTGGCCGGTGTAGGCAACAATGGATGGGGCAAATATAACTGTGGAATAAAGCCGCCACCGCAAGGGTAGGTATGTTACTTTTGGTGGTTTGGGCGGGCAGAAGGGCGACCAGGGCACAGTGTGCTCGGCCAGGACAGTGCCTAAGGTCTTGTGTGCTTGGGCAAAGTGATGCCCAAGGCATAGTGTGCTCGGCCAGAGCACGGCAGAGTGCTGCTTCGGCACAGGCTGCTCGGGCAGAGCAGTGCATGAGGCACAGTGTACTGGTGCAGAGCATTGCCTGCGGCACAGTGTGTGGGGGCAGAGTGGTGCCCAGGGCACACAGCGCATGGGGATAGAGTGGGCAGAGCAGTGCCCGAGGCGCATCGTGCTTGGGCAGAGCGGCGGCAAAGGCACAGTGTGCTCGGCACCAGCGTTGTGGTCCAGCCCGCGCACACTGTGTCTCTGGCCCTGCTCCGAGCACGCTGCGCCTCAGGCAGCCCCCAGCACACGATGCCTCGGTCGCCGCTCTGCCCAAGCACACTCTGCCTCATGCTCTGCTCTGCCTGAGCACACTGCGCCTCGGCCGCCAATCTGCCCCTGCACACGGTGTCTCAGCTGCTGGGTGTGCCCCGGGCACCACTCTGCCCCATATATCTGCCTGAGGCACTGCTCTGCCCGAGCACACTGCGCCTCGGGGACTGCCCTGGCAGATCGTACTGTGCCTCGCACACCACTCTGTCCTCGCACAATGCGCCTCAGGCACTACTACGCCCGAGCACACTGTGCCTCAGGCACTGCCCTGCCTGAGCCCGAGCACACCCTGCACACTGCGGCGCACTCACTGCTTTGCTTGAGTACACTGTACCTCAGGCCCTGCTCTGCCCGAGCACAGTCTGCTTCAGTCCGCGCTTTGCCTTAGCACACTGTGCTTCTGCCACGGTCTGCCGGAGCACACTTTGCCTCAGGCACCGCTCTAACCCCCACACTGCGCGTCTAGCACTGCTCCGCCTGAGCACATTGTGCCTTGGGCATTGAGGCACCCTCGGATGGACCACAGCCGTGGTGACAGATTGGGCCAAAGAGTCAGTGCCAAGGGTGTTGCCATGGGCAGGGTGTTCTTCAGTGAATCGTACATAGGACGTGAATGATTATCCCATGCGGTGTACGAGCTGGACTTTCTCCCTGCTACTCATCCTGACCTTCATCCGCAGGGGATCCGAAGACGCTGGATTACTGGATTTGCGTGTATTTTCAGTACACCATCGTCCGCATTGCACTCCATGGCTTTGAAGAGCTGGGCCGTGGTGTGGTGTTCGTGGAGTCGCCCTCCGCTCGCGAGCTCGCAAGCCCCTACGTTGCTTTCCTTCCCCTGTCCGCCCTGCCGCCTTCGTACCCCCACTATGACGCTCTGGCCCACGCTGCAGCGTGGTACAACCCAGGGTATGCAGACGACTCTTGGGGAAGGGGGCGCACGCGATAGTCAGTATGCGCCGCCTCCCAAGCAAACGACCTTTCATGAAACGTGCATGCAGAAGTCCCACACACGAGGTTAGGTCGACGGCGCGAGTGTGGGGGCGCCTGCACGTGTGCATGTGCGTGTGCATGTGCGTACATGGAACCATTGTGGTTGCAGCGTGTTTCCCCTTTGAGGATGCTATCTTTGCGGTGCTGTGTTTGGGATGGCGCATGACCTTTGGGTAATCCTTCCTGCCGCATCCCTTTGGTCGTCTCCTGCGGATGCCGCGGAGCGATGCCATCGCTTGGCCCGGAAACACCGTGCCGCATTTCAGATGCAGGGCCACGGCGGACAGGTGGGCAGGATGGCAGGGGGTCAGATACGAGTACGCTCGGAGGGCGCTATCACATACACGCCGAACACTGCACCACCTGCCCAACTGTCTAACGCCCCCTGAAGTCCAAATGATGTGCTGAGGCGCATACTTTGATGCCATGAGTCCTGATGCACGTAGTGGAATCATACAAACCTGATCCGATCAGGCTTGCCCTGCCACAAGAGGCGGGCTCTGCCTGTGCTTGTGCCTCTGCTTCTGCAGGAACCAAATCGTTGTGCTGCTGTCGCTGAAAATCGACGACGGCCCGCCGCACACGAGGGCCACAATCTTCGGCACAAAGGGGTCTGCGTACCCCATTACCCCAGAGCTCCTGCATGCGATGCGTACGTGCCCTGAGCCCGACCCTCCCGAGGACCCGTCCGCGAAGTCATACTGGAAGCCTCGGATCCAGGACCCTCTGCTGGCCCACACCAATACCCCCAAGTTCAACGACATGGGCTTCCTCATGGAAATGGCAGATGGGACGTACGTATTACAGTATGTTGAAACCGGGAGTCAGGACAGGGTCACGGCAGGTGCACCCATTGAGGCCCGCCCTGAATCCAACTCGTCGTGCCCACATACCCATTTGCTGAGCGATAAGAGGCGATTGGCAGACAGGGTGTGTTTTTTCTGTTGGCGACCAGCAACAAGCCTTTTTTCAGTGGGTCGGATACCCTACCCGAGGGGTGCCATAATGGATACCCTACAGGGGAGGGGGGTGCGCTGCTTGCCTTTTGGGGAATTGTGGGCGCCCCTCCCAGACCCCCCCCTCCTCCAGGTGTAGGCTGACAGTGGGTCCTTTTTTACTACGGTTACTACGGTTTACTACGGTTTACTACGGTTTTACTACAAGTCCTTTTTTACTACGGTTACTACGGTTTACTACGGTTTACTACGGTTTTACTACAAGTCCTTTTTTACTACGGTTACTACGGTTTACTACGGTTTACTACGGTTTTACTACAAGTCCTTTTTTACTACGGTAGTGTTCAATACCAGGTGTAGACATATTTTGATATCGTCCGTGCCAGCCCAAGGCACCAAAGGAAGTGCTAGGGCACAAAAGAACGAGAGATGAGCCCAGCGTCCCATCCTGATTCTGGTAGTGGTTCATCATCATCATCAGAGTCTTGGGACTTGCCTTTACGGATGCACGTGTTCGTCCATCCTTTGACGCCCCGCCCGAACCTGCCCCACCTTTTTGGATTCGTCTTCACATTCAAACAAAATACGCACATCAACCCCAGGGATCCTGATTTAGCTATTTAACGGCCCTCTAAACCACCAGATGCTGTTCAAAAAGCACTTGGGGCAGCCCCGCGCCACCGTGGCAGCGATGTCGCGGTTTTCAGACAGGCAATTCAAGGCCGGTCCTGTGGGATATATTGCCAGTCAAGTCCTTTTTTTAGAGGCTGGGGGGCGGGGGGGCGGGGTGAATCCTGGAGGAGCCAGGCACTTTTGGAAGGCGGGCACTGCTTTTGTCCAGGCGGTGGGGGAGGGTCTAGCCCAGGAGGCAGGCGCCCACTCCATGGCACAAAGGATGCGAACACAGTGCCACAAATCCACAAAATGCGCCACAGACTGAGCAGCGAAAAGATGTCAGTCAGTTGCTCCAAAGGGCCAGACTCGTGACAGGCTGTCCATGGAACCAACGGTCCGATCGGCCCCCCGTGTGATGACACTTGGATTCAGCCCCCAGAGCCACTGCACCCCTCGGCTGCACCGCAGAGCGGGAGGGTTAGACCCCTCCCCAGTAGACTCCGCACGCCCGTCGGCCCAGCAGTATTCGGCAGGCGTCAGTGGCTGCCTCCTCCGCGCTCGGGGTGGTTTTTCCAGGAAGGCTGAAGCGCTGGTGGACACCGTCAACACGGCGCAGTCGAAGGAGGGCGCCATGAACAACTTCTACTTGCTGACAGACCATGTGATGACGTACTTGATGCATGATCGTCGGACTGAGGTATGTCTGGTGGGCAAGACCGGGACGGGGTCGGGGGAGGGGGTCCTTTGGATCATGTGCCCCTGATGTTCCACTGATGTCTGTCTAAGAGACGCCGAAGTTTGCAATGTTAGGTTCCGGGGCCTGGGACGAGTGTCAGTGTGTTTTTAGCTGGCCCTGTTTGAGGGACCACTGTGCGTAGATGCAGGTGCCAGGGGCCGACTCAGGCCTTTGCTTAGTGGCTGGTTGATACTATACCGGGGGAGGGGGTGGGTGGGTGGGTCAGAGGCCAAAAAAAAGTTTGTGTACCTAAAATCGACCTCCAAGTTCGGGCCCCTTTGATAAATTTCATTTTTTTCCTGAGGAAAAAGTTTCTGATGTGGGTGGGTGGGTGGGTGGGTCGGCCAAAATCCCGGGGGGCCAATTTGACCCCCCCCCCCCAGTATCACTAAGCAAAGGCCTGGGCCGACTGTTGTACTGTTCATGCAGACTTTGGCGAAAGGCGCCGAGGACCGGACTTTCCGGTTCGTGATCAGCCTTGGTCTCTTTTTGGCCGTGCATGCTGTTGCTTGCGCAATTCTCTTGATCGCAATCATCACTTGACACACCCACGTGTCACCGCACGGGGTCGGGTGCTGGCAGACAGTCCAAAGGACCCGAAGGACCGTTGCAACAAGCCAACAGCTGCGGCGGCGGCAGGGGCAACCACCACAGCACCTGCCGCCGATCGGGGACAATGTTCACCCGCATTTCTGCACATGACCCTGCCATCTCCTCCCCCAAGTTTCTGTGGAGAGACAGTGCGACCCCCTCTGTCGTTCCGGAGGGCGCCGTCGGAGCTGCAGCTGAGGGCGGCGGGAGCCCGACAGAGGCTCATTCCCTCCTTTGATCTTGATTTGTTGCAGGTGTTCAATGTGGCCACCAAAGCCTTGCAAGAGAAGGGCCGCAGCGCTGTGCTGGTGTCTCTGGATCCCAACTACGTCAGCACTTTATTTGTGTGCTGCGTCACGAAGCACGAGGAGCCTCTGTTGAACTGGCCGTTCGTGCACCGCTGGCTGGATGCTTATGATCCATCGTGTGCCGCCCACCCCCCACTCAGTGGCTTGACTGACCCCGAGGGCCCAGGGGCAAGAGGAGAGCGGTGGAAATCAGACCTCAGAGCACAAAGGCCCACAATCTGCGACCACTGTAGCCCTCTTCTATTTCGTGCTTCTCGATTCGGATTGTCCTGCAGCACCGCTGCGTCGTCAACAGTTTCCATAACCCAAAGAGCATTTCTTTACCATTTTTCAGATGTCCTGTTGCATGGATTTCATGGGTCAAACGCCAATCAAACGCCAATCCTGGGCCGGGCAGGCAAGCGCAACTGACACTGTGGACTTCTCGATTTCGTCCATTACAGCACGAGTCCAAAATCATTCATCCATCCACCATTCATCAGAAGTCATTAACCCCAAAATAGCCTGCGATAAGTTGGCACATCGAGGTATAGCAAACAAATCTTACAACGAACGATGGGAAGCAGTGAGACTTTGCAACAACAAATTTCTGTGCCCTATTCGCACGAGTATTTTGCCTGTGCACGGCCGCGTTTGCTTCTAGCACACGCGTGCTCCAGCAAATGCAGGGCCATTCCACGGGTGTTGCACTTCCCCCGCAAGCTCAGAGCAAAATATGGGAGGCCTCCATGGCCGAGAAGTGGCAGAAACTGTTGACAAACGAGGGTCTCTGAAGCTCTGATTGCAACTCACGTTTGCACATGCGAGACCCTCGGGCGCAGCCAATCACTGCTCGGGGGCATCACAGCCAATCAGAGGGCGTTTCTGCCCTGTGCACAGGCGACAGCAGTACCAATACTCCGTGTCAGAGTCAGGGGACTGGTTTGGCTTCGCGATTTGTATGCCTCAGTCCGGTACGACACGCGCTGTTTGGGGCCTGCTGGCCCTTTGCTTTGCACGTGTCATCATCATCCCTGTCGCCCGCGCACAGGGCACGCACAGGGGAGATACTCCCTCCTGTGCACTGCCTGGAGGGCACTCAGGGGGCGCCTCCCAGTGGCCAGGGGGCCTAGAGAGTGGCCAGAGCACAAGAACGCCGTGCCGAGGGTTCCGGCATTGGGCTGTGCCCCACAACACTGGAGCTGTCTGTCAGGAATTGTGCGAAGTAGACAGTCAGAAGCTGACGTGCTCCTCCTCCCCTGGCCCGGCTCTTTGCCCTCCTTAGTCCAGGGTTGACCCTGCGGATCGGAGGCCCACTGAGGCAGGATAACTGCTCTCAATGTTGTGGGCCATAGGCCTCAGGCAAGCCCTTGGTACTCAACCAAGGCCGCATCGGTATCCCCCTACCCCAGCATTGTCTTGCCTCGCAATGGGCTCCGATTTGGGCGCCTTTGGCCCCCCAACAGGGTCCATCCCTTCTGGGACACGGACCCACCAATGATGGAGCGGTGGTACCTTTCGCTGCCCTGTATTCAGCACCCTTCGGTCCTCTCACAGGATTGCCTTCTGCCTGATCGTGTACAGCGGGCCTCACTTCGCCAAAACAATAGGCAGTGCTCGGATGAAGATCTGCCTTGTCTCCAAGAAGAACGGTCGCTCGCTCGACATGTGTGGCAATCCGGAGTGCGGGGTACATGAGCACAACATGAATGAGTTCAGCCGCTGCGCCCGGTACCACATCTGTGTCCCTTGTTGCTGCACCCGTGTCCATCGCTGCGCCTTCGCACCCCTTGCCAACCCGGTCCCACTGTTAGGGTTGCATTCCTGAACCTACCGGTTGTGCCGGTGGAAACTGCAGTCGGCGGTGACACGGGGATTGCCGTGGCAGATGTTCTACACAGCCCCGCCGCAGGCGACCCGACTTACCCCGTTTTGCCAGGTTGCGTTGTTTCTGTTGCTATTCACAAAGGACCGGTTCTATTGCCATGGGCAGTGTGCATTGGATGTGTTTTGTTGCCCGCATGCCCCCCTGCCCCCAGCCCCACTCCCGCACAGGCACGGAGTTTAGTTGCCTGACCAGCTTGAGGCCCCAGTCCCACGCCGCATGCCCTGCCAGCACAGGTAATGCGCAGCGGTGCTGCTCAGCGTCGGATCTCAGGGGACCCCACCTTCACCGCATCGGTCCTTAGGTGCCGGAATCTCTCCTACTGCTCCAAGAGGTGCCAGAAGGCCCACTGGAAGGTGCACAAGAAGGAATGCGATTCCATGAAGGAAGACACCCCGGCCAGTCAACGCACAGCCTTGGGGCTCCTGACACTGCTGAAGGTTGCTGGCTTCCCGATGGAGGAGTGAGGCGCTTGTCCACCTGCTTCCGCATCAATCGCAGTCATGGTGGCGTTGAAAGCGGCCGTCCATATGTAAGATCGCGGGCATAGCTGTCCAAGAGTGCCAACGACCGATCCTTTTCCCACAACGCACGTCTTCAGGGACTGCAGTTCAGGCAGCTTGACACACAGAGGGGGTGCCACTGCGGGGCATGGGGGTGGTGCTACTGCAGCACGGCGCGGGAGGTGACTGCGGGCAAGCTGATCAATGCCTGTGTGAATATTGCACACGGTTTCTTGTTTTTCTACACCCGGTCCACCGACAGCGGTGTTGTGGTCAACGGCGGTCGATGGTCAACTGAGACGGGGCCATGTAATGTATTACAGCCGTTGTTTTTGTTTTGGCATTACTGCAGGCAGTGGTGCCCCAGCAGGGATGGGGTGTAAACCCTAACCCCCCCCCCTCTTCCGGGCGCGTGCAATCGCCGCAGGTATGAAAGACAGGTACTCACCAGAGGCTGGAGCAGGAGGGAGGCCACGATGCGGGTCGGCCACGTGCCCTCCGGCCCCTGGTACGAGCACAGGGTGCCGCGGCCTGCTGCCGTTGCCAGCTCTGGACCCGCATCAACGAGGACAACAATGGCCACCGGAGCGGGGCGGGGCGGGGCAGGGAGGTGTGGGGCAGCACGGCCGAGGCGGGGCGGGTGGTGTGGCGCGCCCCGCCCCGCCCAGGCCCGCCCCGGTGCTGCAGGGCCAGGCCAGGGGGTGATACTGCATTAGCGCACAGGATATTGGAAGTGGCGCTGGGCTCAGCAGCAAAGATCGGCAGCATGCTGCGGCACTTGAAAATGGGATCTGTTGGTGGGATTTTCGCAGCATTCTGCAGCCGCGGCGCCCAATTTTTGTGTTTGTGTGTGCCCAGAACTGATGCAACTCTTTCGGGTTGCTTTTTTCTGTTCACCGTTTTCTTCCACAGCTTCACGTTTTTCTCCTCGGTGCATTTGTTGCCATGTCAATTAATGAGGACCAATCTGAGAAGACAAACAAGGAAACTACTCAGACCGCGTCGGACTGCTTGCAATGGGCAATTTCTGAAGGCAGTGGCGAGCATTTGCACCTCGCTGATGCACAAAATCAGGAAAATGCTGGGAAATTGTATTGCATCCTGTGTGCCATTTGGTTGTCCTCAAAGGGTGCTATGTTGAAGGAGCATGTTATTGGGAAAAATGTGGTCCTTCCAGCCCCACACCCTGTGCCAACAACCACATCTGCCCGGGTCGCATGGTGGGAAGCAAAATCATCATGGCACAGAAAGAAAAATAATTGGAGTTGGCATCAGCACCCACAGGCACTATGGCACCCCCAAGCATGGTTTCAAGTGGCGTTCACCTCAAGTGCATCCTGAAGGCATCATGACCCCAAAAAAGCAATTGGAGGTGGCATCAGCACCTCACATGCAGTTTCAGGGTTTCATGGCACCCCAGACATGGTTCCCAGTGACATCAGCACCCCACAAATGATTTCCCCATTTTATCGTCTTTGGCTGTTTTTTCATCTGGCGTCCACGCTCTGCATGCCACGTGGAGAAGACTTTCAGTTTGTTGGTCAAATTGACTCAGGACTTGTCATGGGCAATGACTCATTGCGTGATATAGCCATTATGCATGTGAAGAAGAAAATGACTTGAAGGAGCATGAAGAGTAAGAACATGTCAATTGATGAAAGGGGTTTTTGGCAGTCCGGCCTTTGCATATTCTGCAGGAGGGATTTCTGTTGTGTGGCCTGGCTGCATGTGATAAGGCCACCCTCTCTAGACCACCGGTGCTGCAGAATGCCGCAGCATACCGCAGCATGCCACAGCATGCGGCAGCAGCCAATTTTCCCCTTCAGACCGTTGGTCCTTGCTCAGCAGCCCTAGCCCCGCTGCTTTAGCCAGGCGCCTGTGCCAGCCTCTCGAACTTCCATGTGTCATTCAAAGCCTCTCCCTTGAGCATTGTCACGACCCACTAGCGCCTGAGGTAGGTTGATTGCTTGCCTCATGGGTCCACGGTGGGGACCAAGTGCTGGAGCGAGGCGTGTGACTTGAGCTTAGATCAGGGGGAGGAGTCCGGGGCTCGCGTTTGGATGGGCACACATGGGCTACGACGGACGTTGTGTCCCGAACTGGTCCTGGTCATTTCATTTGGGCATTTCACTTCATGTCATTTGGGCATCGTATCGGGGCATTTGGGCGTTTTGAGGCCAAGCTGTTTTCAGGGGAAGGACAGGGGATGATGACAAAGTGTGTGCAGGTGGGGCCTGCTTAGGTTGTGGGCAGAAGAGGGGGCATTTGGAGTCTCTATTCCGGTCTGTGCCCTGGTCCGGGGGTGCATAAAGGCTAATCAGGGGGTGGTGGTGGGTCAAAGAGTCAGAAGGTGGAAGAGCCCCCCACAAGAGCGGACCAACGGGGGCAAAGGGAGGCAAACTGCCAATGCCTGGCTTTGCATGTGTGGTGCCAGGGGTTCTTTGTTCTTTGTACCTGCTACCACGTCTTTCATTTCACTTGTGTTTCACTTTTGGGGGGTTGGTGGGCAGGCCTGGGGCTCCTGGCACTCCGGCGTGCAGGGTGGCGCGGAGGTTGGTGATGAGGGCTGCTGAAAGGGCTGCCGTCCATGCGCCTGTTGTTTGCAACAAACCCACTACACCCCCTCGTGGCGCCGCGGCAGCTTGACTACTCTTGCCCGGTCGGCATTTGTTTGTGTTTGATTGTATTTTTTTGGTTCTTTTGCCTTGTGTTTTTGGATGCATTGCTCCCCCCTTCTTTGTGCACGAACGTGGGGGGTGCAGGGCTGTCATGTGGGGTGCAGGGGTCTGGGCCGTGACACATTGATTGCTTGCTGTGTGTTGCCTCTTGTCAACACAGATGTTCCTCAGTGGCCATGCTACGGGCGCTTTTCTGCAGTCACCAGGTAAAGCCGTGTGAGGTTTGCACTGGATGTGTGCCAACGCTGCAGTGCATCGGTGACATAACAACACTGGGATTACTTTTTGCATATATTGACCCAACATTGGGGCTCCGGCGAGGGCAGGGGCTGGTCCTCCGTGGATCCCGTGGAATCCTGTCACCACAGGGGCGCATGATAATTGTGTAGGGTGCATGATCTCCGATCCTGTGGCCACAGGGGTGCATAATAATTGTACGGGGTGCATGACGTCCGTGGAATCCTGCAGCATGCCCGACTGGTTGCCATTCCGTAGGACTTTCACAAGCCTCCGCGCCTGCCCTACTGCCCTCCCCACAGCCCTGGGGCTCCAAGGGGGACCGGCCGCACGTCTGGTGTGAGCGGGGCGGTGATTGGGGAGGCATCTTCTGTGCGTGGAGGGGCTGGGCAGGGCCTCGAATGGACCCTCCCAAGTGCGCTTAACCCCTGCTCAAAACCATCCAGTGTCAGTTACCCTCCAACCATATCCTTCCGACTGCCGCTGTAACGGTTTTGTAACCGCCGCTTCCTGTTCCCCATCCGCTTTGCCCATCATGGCCGACTGGTCGTATCAGCGTTTGCCGCACTACCCTGTGGCCGCCTTCTCCTTTCAGCTGGGGTTCGGCCTTTTTGGAGCCCATTTTGCGCTCAAGGCCCCTGCTGCATGTGCTCTGTCGAAGTGCATTTGAGCCAATCGGTTTTGGAAAGCGCCGCGAAAATGGCTCCGCTTCCGGGAGTCTTCAGGAGGATCCATCTGCCCAATTGTTGAACTGTTGGTGGCTGAGCCTTGCGGTGCACAGGGAGCATCGTGCGTGTGGCCCATGCCAACGCGCGGTTGGCCATTCGGTGGGCCTTACAAGGCCAAGCCCCCCCCCCCTCTCCCACAGCAGACCAGAGCTCGAAGGGGGACTGGCTGCACATATGCCTGTTGGAGAGAGGGGGCGGGGGGAGGGGGGCACCCCAAACCTCATGTTTGTGGAGGGGAGCTTGGGCTCTTGGCGTTGCACAGGGCCTTCTGTTCGGAGGCTGCTCTGTTGTTCCTTTGCTAAAGACCGCCCAGGAGACAAATGTCCAAACGCTGGTGGGTGTTCTCCTGGTGGCCACGGGGCATTCATTGATATGACAGTGGGGGCTGCACTGACGGCACAAGGGACCGAACCGTTTATTCCTCCGGAGCATCGTGCAGCAGAGCCCATTGTACCGTCTGCGCTGGTGTTGGATGGTGGTGCTGCACATCGAGGCCTGCAGAGTTCTTGTCACTCAAACACACCCAGGACACCCGAAACGATGTTGGCGCGATATGCATGGCACCCACAGTCGTGATGGCATTAAGCGGGTGGCAGCGGATGTTGGGTCTTGCCCTGTGGGTTGTGAGGGTGGAGGGTGACCGTCAGGTAGTTTGTTGTTGCCACCGATATTGCAGCACATGCCACATGGTGTCAACGTACACAGGTTGGGCGAGTGCTGCTGCTGTTTTGGGTCGGTGCTTGAGTTTGTTGCGAAAGGGACCCCGATGCACTCCAACACGCTTACCGGTGACACCGAATTCTGCAGGACAAAGTCTGTTCAAGAAATCCTGTGCGAAAGTTTTGGTGCATAGTTTGTCTTAGCTTTTTCAGGGATCTGTGCGGCGTATTTTTGCAAGTTTTTTCTGTGCATCTATGTTGGTTGATGGCCCTGAGCTCTATGTGCTGGGAATGCCTTAGGCTGGTGTTGAGCTGAAAATCACACACACACACACACACACACACACACACACGCCGCCACCACGGGCCAAGACGCAATGCAACGTGGTATTTGATATATGAACAATAATGTCAGTCACAAGGCCTCTCACAACCGTGTGGTAATAGCAGGGGCCTGGCAATCATTCCAGCACTCCTTTGAGCGTCACCCTTTGAGGCGGTTCCCAAACATGTTAAAAGTGTCCCCTAGGGAGGGCACCCCTTCCTGGTTCCTCAATTGGGGACTTCTGTCCTTTGGGACACATCCCCAGCTTGGGAACTGGAGAGGGGGGTTCTCCCGACGGGTGTTTTCAAAACCTGGGTTCGATTCCCGGTACGTCCAGGACAGAAGTCCTAAATTTGGGAACTGCACAAGGGGACCCGCTTGGTGGTCGGCCAATCTGGGAAATGACGGTCCGCTGTTTGGGAACTGGTACTGAATAGGGCCTGTTCCCAAATTGGGGATCTGTGTCCCTCAAGTTCCATTCCCCCCCAGTCAACCCCCCCTGCTCTTACCAATGTGCAAGGCAGTGTGTGGGGTCCCAAGCTTTGTGTATGTTGATACCTTTGTATGAACAGCCATGCATAGGCTCGGCTGCCCCTGAGAAACCCCCCCAGCCTCGCAGCTAAGCGCATAAGTGCAGTGAGGGGTGAACAGCGAAAAGCGGGGAATCGAACTCAGGTTTTGAAAAGGACCGCCGGGCGAACGGGATTCCGGATTTCTGTCCCCCTGTGCAAGCACCGCCTTCTTTGTTTGAAAACAGGAGATTCCTCTCCCCCAGGGAGAACCTCCCTCCCCAATCCCAGGCCATCACCCCTCGGAGTCTCTTCCACTCGCTCTAGACACGGAAAAGCCCTTGTAGCAGTTCTCTTTGAGACCACAGCGGGAAACAAAAGGTGCCACCCAAATGTCCCAAAACTGGTGGCATTTACAACATCTATGCGACATGCTCAATGCAACCGGACTGGGGGTTGGGGGGGGTTGGGCAAGTGGCAAAGCCCCGTCCCAATGGGTTCAGCTTTTTGCCGTTGCCCAGAGGGCGAGCCAACCCGCATATTGGGTGAGCTGGATAACTTTGAAAAATGTATGGGCCCAGGATTTTGGAGTTCTCAGCACGTATGTTTTTCCACGTTTTCCTGCTTGTGCATTAGCATTTGATTTGTCTTGGTAAAGGCTCCCTACCGCAAACCTTTTGCGCAAAACCCCGGCCAAATTATCCCCCAAGTGCATCTTGGTAACGGCAATGGAATTCAGTTGAAAAAACTACCCATTTCATGGTTCAGGTTTGAGAAAAAGAGGCCTGTAGTGATGGCATGGGGATCTGCCACCCATTTTGCGCCCTAAATATCTCAAAACTGGTAGTGTTTACGACATCTACGCAGCGAGCTCAAAACAGGTTTGCAATCCAAAACTTCAGGCACGTAACCCTTTTGCCCCCCCCCCCAAAAAAAACGCACCAAACTGCACATGTTCTTGCAATGCGGCTCTTGGAGACCCCCCCCACCATATCCTGGGGCGATGAAGGAGGACGTCAAGGCGGCGTACAAGAAGAGTGTCCACCCAGACAAAAACAAGAAGGACTAGGAGAAGGCAACAAGTCTCAAGCACCAGGGGGAGGCCTTGCCGGAGCCTAAGGCGGGGCTTGAACGTGGAGGCAAGCCCCCTGCTGTTGTCTCAATGGTGTTGATCCCGACCGGCCGTGATAACTGGAGGGTGGAGATGCAGGCCAATCTTTCCAGACCGTGAAATGGGCCGGCTGGCATGCTTGTCACCTCCAAATGGTGCCCATACTTTTAGCCTGTAAATTTAGCACCACATGAGGGACTGGACCTGTCAAACTGGGTGGCCTGGATGCTTGTTAACACGGTGGGGTGCTTGGTCGAAAAAATTGCCCAAAGGGTCACTCATGGTGGAGAAAATTTCTCGGCCATTTTGCGAGTTAGGGTGGTCCACTACCAAGGTGTCACTTTCACACCTAGTCAGCCGCCAACCAATGGCATTGTCTCAAGCATCACAGGGAGGCCTTGCCAAAGCCTAAGGGCTTGAGTGCGGAGGCAACCCCCCCCCCCCCCCCGGGTCTCCATGGTGTTGTTCCCGGCTGGCCGGTACAACTCAAGAGTTGGGATACAGGCCAATCTTTCCGGACCGTGAAATGGGCCAGTTGGCATTGTATGTCACGATCCCCGAATGGTGCCCCTCCTTTTTTATAACTCGAGAGTTACCACCACATGAGGGATTGGACCTGAGAAAGATTTCTGCCTTACACCCTAGCACAAAGCAAAAATTCAGGATCAAACTTGCTGATGAAAGTCCACCACTGATTGTAGGTCCATGGCATAAAAGGCTACACAAAGACCCAAAAATATGCACACGTCTTTAGAGCATAAAATACATGAAAAAGATATGTTTCTGTGGTTTCTGGGCCTTTTACTATCACCAAAGTTCAGTTCTGACCTTTATCTCTTGAACTTCCCACTCAGTAGGACTGGCCATCATGGAGCCATTCATGTGCCTCATCATGACCCATCATGTCATTTCTGCATCATGATCTGATTATGAACAATTAGACCTCTGAGAATCTGCTTGTCACCATCATCTTCAATCATTCTTCTAATTTACTGTTCATCTTCACTGTTCATGCAGGACAATCTTGGATTGGCAGCATCATGCTGTACATTCTGGGATCTGGATCTGGATCTGGTTTAAAGTAGGAAATTCACTACCAGAGTTCAGCTTAATAACTGAATGCTCATATAAATAGGCATGTTCTCAAAAAGAAACAGCCTCAGTGGGTCCATCTAACTCCCCCCCTGCAGCGCTGCAAGTCCTTTGCGTGCGTCGCAAAAAATATAACCCTTAGATGGGCTCACCACATGCATGCGCAATATTCTTACACCCATTTCTTGCTTGTGGTCAGACCTTAGGTGCTCTGGAATAGCGCATGTGAGTTGCGCGTGTGGTTTGGGGTCGTGCTCAGTCAAACTGCTTGCGCGCGCCGTCCTTCATCGCCACGATCTGTTCGTTGCGTAGGCGTGGAGGCGTCTGACACGTCCTTCAGCAGCTTTGCGTAGCGCGTACCTTGAATTCCACGCGTTGATCCCAATGTCCTTGTCGCTGTAGGCAGTCAGGTTGATCTTATTGTACTCAGTCTGCAGGTAGCTGTAGTAGAGGTACTTGGTACTCATCCGTCTCTCCCTCGTGCTCCGTCACTCTCGTAGTAAAGGTGCTGGTACGGGCAAGTTGCTGAGGTGGACCTTCGTTAGCATCGCACAGATCGCGTCGTGGTTTACGTGCTTGCTTAACAAAATCGCTGCCATCCTGCGAGCGTCCCTCGATCCACTTGGCAGGGTGTAGTCACCGCACTGCCGGGGTGGCCGTTGTACTGCTCAGGGAGGCCAGCGTGCGCGTGCTGATTCGCTCATTGGTGAGAAGGGAATGAAACAATTGATTCGCACAAGGTGAAAAAGATGTCACAAGGAGTAAAGGATGTCAGTGTATACCATTCCCACTCGGCGTTCACCGTTCGCTTAGTACCTGGGTGCGTAGGCGTCTACCCCTGGTTACAGTGACCTGGCGCCCTAGCTACCCAGAACCTCGCTGGCGGAGTTCGCTGTTTTCAGCGTGGGTTTCATAAAAAATTTTGTCGTATCCCCCCCCCCCCCCGGTCTCTCACACTCTTCTCTTCCCCTCTTCTCTGTCTTGCTCTCTCTCTTTCTTCTGGTCTTTCTGTTGGTTTGGGTTCTTGAGTTCGTGCGCGACAGTTGGTTGCGGAGTCGCCCCCCCCCCCCCCTGGGGGATAGAGCGACGCAAACTCCTGTTCTGGCACCTTAAACGATACCCTACTGCTGACAGTAGTGCCGTGACTTGTATGGTTTTACAGCTTATTTTACAAGGAAGTCATGGACCGTAGAAAGTCGACCGGTAAAGGCGTGCCCAAGCCCAAGCCCAAGCCCAAGCCCAAGCCCCTACCAAAACCAGCCAAACCCTACCCCATACTTCCCCCTGCACCCGTCGCCCCCAGTGGACAGTCTTTGTCCCAGCCCGTGCCCTTCTCGCACGTGATGCTGCCACTACCAGCACCGGCACCCCCGGCAGTACCATCGCCGCTTCAGTCGGCAGGCGTGCCGCTCCCCGCGGCTCTGGCGCCGCCACCGATGCCACCTCCTCCTTCTTCTTCTTCTTCTACTTCCGGTGCATCTCTCGCATCTCCATCTCCTGCATCTACTCTTGAGTCGATCTACAACTCTCCGCTCTCCCTCTCCGGCACTCCGCCTCCCTGCATCCCTCCTCCCCTCACCAACACCCGCATCCTCTTCCCCCGCTCCCACCTGCCCGTCCATGCCCTCTTCGGGCTTGGGCGCCAGCTGGAGTTGGCCGTTGGGCAGTCATGCCCAACTCTGATGGGCTTCGGCTGTACTGGGCAGACGCTCAGCTGGACAGCGCCCAGCTGAGTGAGCCTCGTTGGCTGCCGGGAGCGGTGGACCCAGGGCTGATGCCGGAGTCGGATGAGGAATGCTCCGAGACGGTGTCCGTGGACGTGCTCGTGGACGTGGACGTGGAGTCGGCTGACTTGGGAGGAGAGTCTTCAGGTTCTTACTTGTTGTGCTTTTCGTGCTCCTTCTTACTCTTGGTCTCCGCTAGTTTGAGCACTTTCTGCAATTCGTTGGCGTGGCAGTAGTCCCGAAATACCGAACTCACATTTCCTTGGTCCAAAATAAACGCCGTGTAGGGTTCCCACGTTGCCTCTGCCATAGAGTAACCCTCCCACTTGACCAAGAATCTCCAGCCATGCCTGTACTTCGAACGCAGAATAGCTTCCACCTTGTAAAAACCCTTTGCCTTCATCTCCTTCGCGTCCATATCCGGCAGCTGTCCTTCTCCTTCAGAGTCCTCCGCGCTGCCGAGCTCCGACGTCATGTCCTCATCCTGATCGTCGTTGAGCTCATCCTCCTCAGCCGCCATTTCGTCGTCGAAACCCTCCAAATCCAGGTCGTACTCGTCCATCAGGGTGTACCTCTTGAGGAAAGGGAAGCCGACTTCGATCTCTCCCCCAAACCTCGGGCTTGCACATACTTTAACCGAACTAGGACCCACATCCGTGACCATAAAAGGACCATAGTAGGGTAGGTCTAGATCGTTCTTTTTCCAGCGCGGTAACCTCCTGTGGTGTACGAGTACCATGTCTCCGATTTGGTATTCGACGGGTTTGCGCCCACGGTTGCTGCGTGTGTTCTCACGTTCTCTGATCCTCTGAAGCAGTTCTTTGGCCTTGCTTGCCAGCGTCGCTTGCTTCTCCATCCACTCTTTCACCTTAGGATTCGCGTCCTGCGGCGTCGGGAACTCCATGTGGAAACCAGGACGACCGAAGAAGAGCTCGTGCGGTGAGAAACCAGTACACGTGGACATCTGGTTGTTCATCAGGTATATTGCGTACGGTAGGACTCTCAACCAGTTCCTCCCCTTCTCCTGCGCCATGAGGATCCGCATCACTGTTTTGAAGGAGCGGATTTGCCTCTCGCAGAGTGCGTTCTTGGTGCGTAGATAGGGCGTACCGAATTGTATCTCGCAACCAAGAGTCTCCAGTACTCCCCTGTACCAGTTGCCTGCTGCTGTTAAGCGCACGTCCTGATCAGAGTGGATGACCTTCGGTAAACCATAGACTTGTATCCATTCTTCAAACAAAGTCTTCAGCACGGTTTCGCTATCCGCCTTCTTGTTCATAGGGAAGACCCTCGCGAATCTGGAGAGCCCGCACGTGACCATCAACGCAAAGTTGTGCCCGGCATAGTGGGGCAGGTGCATGAAGTCGAGGTACACGACAGAGTTCACCATATGAGGTATGGGCAGGTTTCCCATTTCTCCGCGATCGACTTGACTGTTGGGTTTCCCCAGGATGCAGTGGCAGTCTTTCGTCACTTCGGTCATAAGTCTCTTCTTCTCTGACTCATTCTTGTTGCAGTGAAAGTGGCGGTCGAAGAACCATAAGGACCTCTGCACTGCAGGATGACCGTTGACCGTGTGGCTCCATCGAAGTGTTTCCTCGAGATGGGATTCAGGTACACAGACTCGATCTTCCTTGTACAGCGCGTCTTTAGTCATTGCCCACTGTTCGCCGGCGATCAGCTTGACCTGCCCTGGTTGCAGATGCTTCATAACCGCAGCGTAATCCTTCAACAGTTCCTCCTTTCCCCACTTGTTCTGCGGTTGCGTGGTCTTCATGAACAGGTCGAGCTGCACATCCATCTTGGCGAACGCGTCCTTTGCCATTTCTTCGGAAGATTGTCCCAAGCGTTCGTCGAACGAGTTGCGGCTCAGGTAATCGCTTAGCTCGTTTTTGAGTCCTTGGATGTGGTGAACGGCTAGTCGTAGTTGGGATAGGAATACCCACCATCGCCGTAGTCTCTTTTGTTCGGGAGGCGGTGAGTCCATAAAGTACTTGACCGAATCCTGATCACAGAGCCAGGTGACTGGGTTGTTACCAATGATCCTCTGTTGACTGGCGAGGACCAGTACTCCTCCCAACAGTTCGTGCTCGTACGTGTGGTACTTGGAGCGCGCTGCATTCCACTTCCAATTCCAATGTCCAAGTGGAACAAGTCTCCATTCGTCTTCGTTGTACGAATGCTTCAGACTGCCGTCTCGGTTCACTCTTTGTGTTCTGAGCCTTTCATCGATTTCGTGACACTGTTCAGGTCGGAGCGCTTGCCATTGAAAGAGAGTACCGCCTCCGCCCACGTTCGAACCGTCCGAGACGAAGACAATCTCTCCTTTCGGTCGCGGCACTCCCAGAGGTATTGCTTTGCAGATTTTCTCCTTCAGTTCCTCCAACTTGTTTTTCTCCTCGTCTGTCCATTTCCATGGGGTGTTGTCTTTGATGAGGTCGGTCAGTATAGCCGAGGACTCAGTGAAATTCCTCACGTGGCGCCTGTAGAAGTTGCAACCTCCGATAAATTGCCTTATCTTCTTGACTCCTTCGGCTTTCCCCTTGACTCCATCGATCGTAAAATCCATCAGTGGCTTCAGTTTGTCCTCACACGGTCCCCAGTGACCGTCTCCCACTCGGAATCCAAGGTACTCCAGCTCAGTTTTGAGGAATTCGCATTTCTCCAGTTTGATACGGAGATTCTGCACCACACACACGTCGAAGAACTCCGACAGCAACAGCAGGTGGTCCTCGATCGAGTTCGTGCCTAGCAGCACGTCGTCGATGTGAGCTTCGGCAACCGCTCCTCGTTCGAGCAACGCCTGGACTGCGGGTCGCTGCTTGAGGATGGTGAGCACCTGGTTCATCAACTCCTGGAACAGCGCGGGGGCATTGGCGATACCAAAGGGCATGACCAGCCATCGGAACACCCTTCCGTTTGGTGTCCGAAACGCCATCAACTCCTTGGCACGCTCCGTCAAATCGACTTGCCAAAACCCTGATCTTTTGTCCATCTTGGACTTGAACTTGCACGACGCGGCATTTTCGATGGTGTTTTCCATCACAGGGAGACTGCCGGCGTGCAGTTTGATCATTTTGTTCAGCTTGCGATAGTCGACGACTAGCCTTTTCGCTGTCGATCCAGGTTTGGCCACCAAGAAACACGGCGAGCAGCGCTCAGGGATTTCCGTGTCCTTGTAGGCTTCGCACATCCCCGCTTCCACCAGCTCTAGGACTTGCCTCATGATCTCGTCCTGGTCCTCCTTAGAGCAGGGGTAACCTCTCGAAGTAATCCGCTGGTCCTGGTACTTGGGCTTCAACTCTAAGTCCATTCTGACCAGTTTCTTGCTTGAGCCGGGAGGTGGTAAAGGTCCGAAGGCTTCTTCGTACCTTGCGAGGATTTCAGCGACTCGGGGATCGTGTTCTTGGATCTTGTTCTTAAAATCCTCAGAAGCCGCCAGATTGCTTTGCCCAAACTCCTGCTTGAGTGTAAGTACTTCTTTGATCTCGTCAGGATCCACTTGGTGAAATTGACAGAGGTCGAGACTTCCGTGACACTCGTCGCAGCAGTGAGTATGTTCTTTCGCGCTCTGATCGCCGTATTCCTGCAGTAGTTCACGCACTTCTCGCAGAGTTAGAGTACTCGCTTGGTGGCAGTGACACACGTGGGACATCTCCCACGGTCCTTGATACTCGCAGGTGCAGGCTGACGGATCGTCGTCGTTTTCAGGGATATAGACACTCGTACCCCATTTTATCTTAAGCTTCAGTTGCTTTTCTCGCCATTGCTCTCTTTTCTGATTTTCTTGTAGGTGTTCTACGCGATGAAAGAGAAGTTGTTTGATATCCTCCTTCTCGTGCTCCCCGATGGGCCAACTGTCCTTGCTGGGCTTCGCCCACTGAGGATCCTTCTTCTCGGAGTGGGTCGTCTTGTCGGCTACCATGCACGCAAAGGCGAGTAAGCACTTGGCTTGGTCATCGAGTTGTCCTCGTTGCGGAGGTATGTCAGGTTCAATTTCGAGTAGTAGTGCGTCCACCAAATCGTCCCATTTCACTGATTCGTACCCTTCGGAGTTGTGAATCGGGGTCGTCGACACACTCGGATTCCTGGTGTTGTCTCCTGTGTTTGCTGCACAGGTCTCCTCTTCTCCTTCGCTATCAGTTTCCACGTCCAGCGTCGGAGCGTTGACGACAGGTTCTCGTTCCTCCCATTTGACCTCAGGGTGATTAGGGAATTTGGAGAGCATCTTTGTTTTCCCCCAACCCCGGTTCTGCCTTGTGACCCACTGTACCTCCTCCTGGTCGAGTTCTTCCATCGGTACGGGTTTGGTATCCCCTTCCAGTAGATAGAGACATGTTCGCCAGGAAGGCTTCGGTAAAATTTCTTCACTCCCATCTTGGCTGTACATCGGCAGGTCGGGTAGGATGATCTTCGAGATAGTCAGTCTTTCGAGGAGTTCTTTCCACTTCGCTCCTTTACTTTCCCATTTGTTCCCTTCTGGTACTACTAAAACTAAGCGCGCTCGGTCGATCGCCACCTTGACCAGAACTCTTAAGAGTTGGGAGAACCTTGGATTTGCGTACAACTGCTTCCACCTTTGTAACCACCCCCAATGGTACCAAAAGGCGGAGTTGTCCTTGCGGTTGCAGTAAAATTGTGAGTCCGCGTTCTGCTTCGAAGCGAACAGCTCAATGAAGTCTGAACCCGTCGGATCTCCTTCCAAAGATAAGTCCGCAAACCCTTGTCTCTTCATCTCCGTCGAAAGCTTGTAGTTCTCAGTACGAGCGAGCTGCGCGTGGAGGGCCACCATACCTTCCAGCTTCATATCCGCGCCTAAATTGAGCGACAGACCTTGGATGACCTGCACGGAGGGTTTTGGTGTGGTGTCCTCGTTCAGTGGGACTTCCACGAGTTGCCCATGTCTCTGAACCAGTAAATGGTGGGGCGCTTGCAGGGAGAGGTACTTGATGTGCGGGTTGGCTTCAAAGAAGTCGTTTCCCAGGATCACGTCAAACGCGTCGGTGTCGAAGGTGGCGAACGAGAAAGGGATGTCCTCTTCTCCCACGTGAACAACTCCTTCTGTCTCCCCACTTGTCAGCTGTACAGCTCCGTTGCCAACCTTGACTCCGAAAATTTCACCCATTTGCGTCTGGCCTTGCTCCACCAGTCTCTCCGCCACTAAGCTGTTACTGGCGCCCGTGTCGAGTAACCCATGATACTTTTGCTCCCCCATTGAGACCAGGCACGCGTAGAGCCTCTTTCCCGAGGTCCCACCCCTCTACTTCTGTGCGGCGTGAAGGGTCTTGAGTGGAATCCCGTGCTTCTCGCATTGCTTGAGAAGGTACTTCTCCATGGACAACAGCTTCCTCTTCTTTTTGTTGCTTCCTTCCTCTTCAGGTGCTGCCACAGGAGCGGGATTCGGTGCTGGCTTCGGTGAAGGTGCAGGCTTCGGCGCAGGCTTCGGAAATGGCTGCGCGGCCGGCTTGGGGTTAACAGGTTGACCTTGCTGTGGTGCTTGCTGTTGTGCATTCCAGTCTTCTTGTTGTTTCTTGTCATCCTTTTGCTTCTTCCAACAGTTCGACGCTGCGTGGTTCCTTTTTCCACAGTATTCGCAGTAGATGGTAACCTTGAAAGCAGGTGGAGGATGTTCTTGCGTCCATTGCCAGCCTCTTCCACCTTTGCCTTTGCCGCCGCCTCGCCCTCGACCTTTTCCTTTTCCTTTGCCACCGCCTTTGCCTTCTCCTTTGCCTTCGCCAGTAAACAGTTCGGCCTCAGCGTTGTACTGCGCGTAGTTGAGGTGCGCGTGGCGGTCGGCGGCTTGATCAGACTCTCGCTCCATAGACAGGGCTTTAAGCAGTCTTAGTAGATCGGAGTAGCTGTGGGTAAGGGCCTTGCGCGCTAGCGTGTCTTTGCACTCTGACCATGTCTTCGCTGGGATCTTGCTGCGCAACAGAATCAGTTTGTCGTACTCAGAGTAACCACAGGTAAGCCTTGCAACCAGCTTTCTGATTCTTGCCTCCATATGATTGATCTCGTCCAGCTTGGGGAACTCCTTAAACTTGGAGAGATCTAAGAGTTGTTGGCGAATGTGCATATCAGTCTCGAACACAGGGAAGGTCTCCTCAATCTTAGAAAGAAACTCCACGAAGGTGTTAGATTCGGACAACAGGTCTTCTAGGAGTTCGTGCAACCAGTCTGTTTTGCACCCAGTCACCACGAGGTCGGCTTTGATCATGTCTGACGCTTTGGTTTGACCTGTGAGTCTCAGAAAGCGCGCGAAGTCCTTTGCCCAGAAGACAATGTTCCTTCCAGTGAACACAGGCAGTGGTGTTTCGATCTTCGCTGTGGCGACACCCTTCCTTTCTCTCCTTCGCTCTGCTTCTTCTTCAGAGTCTTCAGTTTCGAGCTCCGTTGGCACCACCAAGCACGCAAGAATTCGAAGGCCATGTAGGTGTGCTTCGTGTAGCGTCTTGATTGGTACTGACTTCTTGAACAAGGGCGTCGACTTGCCATAGGTTTGTCGTGGAACAAAGGGCGAGCGCTTGTCACCTAGGTACGACAGGCCTGTGATGGTGGTGTCCAGGTCTGTCAACTTGCTGCCTTCCTTCATCTGATTCAGTTCCAGTGTCAGTGTTTCCATCTTGTGTAAGAGGTCGTGTAGCGTAGGGTCTTGCTCTTTCCCAGTAGCGCGAGGTGGTAGTTCGTACTCATGTAGATCGTGCAACTCGTCGCTCTGTTTCTTGTCGTCGCGTGCCAACAGGTCCCTCAACACCTTGTCTTTGCCCATTGTTTTCAGGTGTTCTGCAAGATCTTCTAACCATTCGAACTCCGCATCAACTTCACGTGTTTGTCCAGTTGCGCGCGAAGGACCAGCCTCGCATGTGCGTGTGGTCCACTCTTCGTTCGCATAACCAGTCTCTGGCACCTGCATTGCTTCACGCATGGGTCTTGCTTCGCGCGCAGGATCAGTCTCGAATAGTATCCTGGTTTCGCGCGCAGTCCTTGTCTCGCGCGCAGGACCTGCTTGGGGCGCGAGCCTTACCCTCTCTCCATGCGCGTGAGTGTCTTCGTGCGCGCACCCAAAAGATTGCGAGGGAGTTGGTACAGGCTTTGCTTCTGTTAGAGTGTTAGCGCCGTGCGATGTTGACCTCTCTGACTCTCTCAATCTTGACTTCTCTGACTCTCTTAACCTTGCATCCCTTGCCTTCAGTGCCCTGACTCTCTCTCGCTCGGCGCTCCCTTTTAACCTTATCCCTGAACGCACACGTACCCTTCTGAGTGTCTTATCTTCTCGCCTTTTTGCCTTTGAACTTTTGGGTGGGGCCATGTCAAACAGCTGGGTTGTAGAACTAGAGGGCTAGCCTGGGGTTGATGAAGTGTGATGATGATTGAGATGATGAAAATCTCAGATTTTTCAATTTTCAAAAATCCGCCAGGCAGGGTCTTGGAGTTGCTACAACTCCGGCCTCTGCTACCAGAAAGATTTCTGCCTTACACCCTAGCACAAAGCAAAAATTCAGGATCAAACTTGCTGATGAAAGTCCACCACTGATTGTAGGTCCATGGCATAAAAGGCTACACAAAGACCCAAAAATATGCACACGTCTTTAGAGCATAAAATACATGAAAAAGATATGTTTCTGTGGTTTCTGGGCCTTTTACTATCACCAAAGTTCAGTTCTGACCTTTATCTCTTGAACTGCCCACTCAGTAGGACTGGCCATCATGGAGCCATTCATGTGCCCCATCATGACCCATCATGTCATTTCTGCATCATGATCTGATTATGAACAATTAGACCTCTGAGAATCTGCCTGTCACCATCATCTTCAATCATTCTTCTAATTTACTGTTCATCTTCACTGTTCATGCAGGACAATCTTGGATTGGCAGCATCATGCTGTACATTCTGGGATCTGGATCTGGATCTGGTTTAAAGTAGGAAATTCACTACCAGAGTTCAGCTTAATAACTGAATGCTCATATAAATAGGCATGTTCTCAAAAAGAAACAGCCTCAGTGGGTCCATCTAACTACCTGTCACAATAGGTAGCCCGGATGCGTTTTAACGCAGTGGGGTGCTTTTTCTAAAAACCTTTCCCAAAGGGTCACTCATGGTGTTGAAAACTTCCCACCCATTTTGACAGTTAGGATGGTCCGCTACCTAGGTGTCATTTTTACACCTAGTCGGCTGCCAACCAATGGCACCTTCTAGCAAAAAGAGTAGCGAAAATGACCGCGAAACACCGATGAAGGTAATGAAGGTAATAACGTCAGCCATCAAACCACGTCGATGGCACACCATCCATGCAAGTCAAGCACTACCCACGTCGAGGCATACACATGACACCGACGCGCGACACACCCCTTTTACTGCTGGGCTCTGTGGTGTGGGACGAAAGGTGGTGCTTCTGTGGGCAGTGACGGGCCTGTTCGACAATGAAGACGCCGTTTAATTCCGTGAATTGGTGAAGGGCTTTGCCAGTGTATTGTGAGGCCGTTGGGATGCCCCCGGCCCCCGCCGCATGAGCAGCAGCGTCTGACATGAGCCAGTCCAGAGGGGGGGGGGGGGTTGTCTGCAGGCCGCAGTAGAAGGGGAGTGTGTGTGTGTGTGTGTGTGTGTGTGTCACACTCCCAGTCCTCGTACGGAGTAGGCCCAAGGCAGTCAGACGAAGGGACGAGGGATCAGAGCACTGGAGACAACGCCGCGTGACTGAGGGTATGTGTTCTGGGGTGTCTGCCGGACTTGGGGCGCCCTGAATCAAAAGAGCCGGGGATTGGGAAATGGCCCCCCCTCACGCCCCCGTGTCTATGTGTTGGATCACGACTGCCCCGATGGACATGGGTTTTGTGGCGGGGCTCAGGTCAGGTCTGGCCCCCATCCTCAACTCTTGTGATTTGTGTTGTGTCGCAGGAGTGTCAAGGGCCGTGTGGGGGATTGTGGCCGTGGCGGCGGGCGCAGCGTTGTGTGCGGGGCTGTTCGGACGAAGGCGGTGGTGCCCCTCCCACACCGACGCTGGCGTTGTGTTGTTTGAGACGGAGTCGTGGGGGATGAGTGCGACCGCGGAGTCGGAGCCGGCGGACGTTTGCGGGAAAGCCCGCGGGAGAGTGCGACGGGCAGGTGTGTGTCTGGACGGCATTGGCTTCTTTGGACATCATTTTTTATTGTTCCCATTGGACGCCTTCTGCAAGGGCCATGGCCTACGCGGGGGAGGCCACCAAAAAGCCCGACTTGCACATCACATGCCTCATGGAATGACTGACGCCTGGCCCTCGTTGAAGTGTACTGCATATTGCAGCTGTGCCGGGACAGGCTCTCCCCTCCTGCACACACCTGCACACGGAGGATCGACAGGGTCCTTTCCCCTGTGCACAGAGGCACAGGGCAGAGGGATAGGGGCCCCTCCCCTGTGCACACCGGCTCAGGGTGGTCACGGACTGCTTTGCAGTCCTCATTGGATGGCGCAGACCGAGGTTTGCGTCACCCCAGCCACACTGGGGAGGGGGCCACCCCTTCGTTCACGGGCATGGGGGAGCAGTGGCCGGCCACTCGTTCGTGGACCACTCCCCCGTCACAGCGCTGGTCCGCGGGGGGTCGGTGCCCCCCCCCCCCCCCCCACTCCGGCTGTCGCTACAGCCCGCAACCCTGGGTGCCCACCACAGGCCCCCTATGGCGGCTGCAGGTCGAGTCGCTGCGGTGCCGACTCCTCCCCCTGTCTTGTGGGGCTTGGATGTCCCTTCGCTCGGTACCTACAGGTGAGGCGGTGGTGGGGAGCAAAAGGAGCAGGGCGGGCAGGGGAGGGGGCAGGTGGGTGGGTGGGTGGGTGGTGGGGGGGAGGGCGTGGTGGGGGGGAGGGCGTGGCGCGGCTGGGGCGCGCTGGCCTCTCGTCGGCCGTGCCTGTGCCCCGGGTGAGGTGCACCCACGAGGAGCCGGTGGGGGCGTTGGCGCCCGAAGGAGGGGCACTGCCCCGCCGCCACCGGCAGCCTGCGGCCGCCTGTTAAACCTGGTCGTGTCGTCCGCCCGTCGGGTCGGTCGATGACCAGCGCTCGGGTGAGGGGGGGGGTTTGTCCTGGTTGCCGAAGCACAGGACCGGTGGCACTTGCCCCACCCTCGCCTACACCGCGGCGGTCAGTTGCCTCCCTGCCGCCTGACCGCCCCGCGCAGCTACCACTCTGCCACCCTCCCCTGCCTCCTTGTGCTGGCGCCCGTGCACTCCTCTGGTGGGGAGGCATGCCTCCCACTGTTGGCCCCTCCTGGGGGTGTTTTCGCAATGGGGGAGGGGGGCAGCAAAAGCCGTCCCCCGTGTTTTTCTGGTACCCAACTGGGGGCCAGCCCACGGCCAACACTCTCGCTTTGTGGTGGCTTAAATTTGGGCTGACTGGGTGGTTTCTGGGTGTCATGTATGGGGGCGTTTGCCTTGAAAATGGGGGGCCGTTGGGGGCAGGGGCAGGGACCGCGGGTGGAGGGTGTGCTCTCAAGGTTGTGTGTAGGGGAGGTGGGCTAGGCATGACTGGGTCCATGGCTGAGCCGCACCTTGCCTTAACATCCCTCCCAGGTGGCCATTCCTATGGAGCCACTGTTGGGCGGCCCGGGGCCAGGCCTAGTTACCCTGGTTTCACAGAGGCATGGGTCCAACAAGTAGGGGGGGGGGGGGCGTGGGAACACGCAATGGTCAACAAATGAGGGTTCGTCTCACAAGGTTTTGTGTTCAATGAGGGCATATTGTACATAAGTAGATTTGGACTTATGGGGACCTACAAAGCCTGGGGTAGGCTAGGAGTGCTAGGGAGGCGCACACAGAGGTTGCCAAACTGACAACAAAACGGTAGGGGTTATGCAGCCATTTCGTTCACATATTGGCCTATGAGATGGCGGGGGCTATGTAGCCACTTTTGATTCCCTCCCCACTTCAGGGACCCTCGAGATAGTAGGGGTTATGTAGCCACTTTTGATCCCCTACCCACTTAGGGGACACATGAGACAGCAAGGGTTATTTAGCCACGGTGCCCACCTATGGCCCCCCAAGACGGCAAGGGTTTTGAGGCCATTTCTGATTTCCTTCCCGCTTTGGGGAGGCCTGCGATGGCAGGGTTAGGGAGGCTCCTTATTGACCTATGGGCCCTAAACGGCAGATGTTCTGAAGCCACGTCTGATTTCCTCTCCGCTTTGGGGACCCCCGAGACGGGGGGCGTTATGCAGCCACATTGCCCATTTGTGGGCACCCAAGACAGCAGGGGTTATGTGGCGAATTGTGATTTCTTTTTCGCCCTGGGGACCCCCAAGAGGGCAGGGGTCATGTAGGCATGTTCAAGACATGGTGAACGCCGCCCACTAAGGTGCAATGTCCACTTTTGAGGGGTCTATGCGGTTCTGTTGCCCCTCCCCTCTCTCCCTGATACTATGGCAACTAATCTGTGTACACTGCGTTTTTAGTTGCGGTGCATCCAATATTCATTGTTTCCCCCTCAATGCCCTTCCTCCTGTTGCTCCCGTACTCTCTTTGCCCCTTATAGGAAGGAAATTTTGTACACGGTGGTTTGCCCTTGACACCCCTTCCTTCTTCATTGATTCACTTTTGCTCCCCTTCCCCTCCTTGCTCTCTGTGCTTCCTAGACTCACCACCTAATGTTTGTACTCTATGATGGTACTTGCGCTGTTTACAGTGCCCACCCATTGGTTTCTCCTCTCATCCATTTGCGCCACCGCTCCATTGCCTTGCCCATGGGTGGGGTACCCAAAATGTGCGTGGCAGTTGGTTTACCTCACTTCACCTCTCCAGGTAGCAATGGCGGTCAGATTGGAATTTTCCCTTATTACTTGCGCCGACACTCAAAAAACAAACCCACTAGGGTACACTTGCACTAACAAAAACACTAACAAAAAATACAACAACACTAAAAATTTATAATTTTTCGAGTGTCACGCAACCACTCGTGTGACACTTTTCAACACTCTGAGGCACTTCTCCTGCATACCATCAGCTACAATGCGTTGTGCTGTGGATGTGTCCTCTGCCTTGTGCCATTTGATGTTGTTCACTGCATGGATTGTGCTGTCTGAGTACTTCGGATACTGGTGTTTGTGCTGTGGTTGATGGGCATGTGGGGGGTGTTGTAAGGAACATACCGTGCACCATTGTGTTTGTCTTTCAGGAGTGCATGCGAAGAGGAGGCCGTCATTCGAAAAAAGTTTGGAGGGTGTGGCCTCGGAGATTGCAGCGCAGTGGCATCCCACTCGAAACGGGACCATCACTCCGAGGGATGTGTACTCACAGAGCGGTCAAAAGGTTTGGTGGAAGTGTCCGGAGGGCCCTGATCATGAGTGGGAAGCTACACCCGACAGCAGAGTGGGAAAAGGCAGTGGATGTCCGTGCTGTAGTGGGCGGCAAGTATCGGTGACGAATAGCCTAGCCACTGTAGCACCAGAGATTGCAGCGCAGTGGCATCCCACTCTGAATGGGACCACCACACCAAATGACGTGGTATCACAGAGCCATCAAAAGGTTTGGTGGAAGTGTCCGGAGGGCCCTGATCATGAGTGGGAAGCTAGACCGGCCGATAGAGTGGGAGGAGGCAGTGGATGTCCGTGCTGTTGTGGGCGGCAAGTATCGGTGACGAATAGCTTGGCCACTGTAGCACCAGAGATTGCAGCGCAGTGGCATCCCACTCTGAATGGGACCACCACAGCAAATGACGTGGTATCACAGAGCAATCAAAAGGTTTGGTGGAAGTGTCCGGCAGGCCCTGATCATGAGTGGGAAGCTACACCCGCCAGCAGAGTGGGAGGAGGCAATGGATGTCCGTGCTGTAGTGGGCGGCAAGTATCGGTGACGAATAGCTTAGCCACTGTAGCACCAGAGATTGCAGCGCAGTGGCATCCCACTCTGAATGGGACCACCACACCAAATGAAGTGGTATCACAAAGCCATCAAAAGGTTTGGTGGAAGTGTCCGGAGGGCCCTGATCATGAGTGGGAAGCTAGACCGGCCGATAGAGTGGGAGGAGGCAATGGATGTCCGTGCTGTAGTGGGCGGCAAGCATAGGTGACGAATAGCTTGGCCACTGTAGCACCAGAGATTGCAGCGCAATGGCATCCCACTCTGAATGGGACCACCACAGCAAATGACGTGGTATCACAGAGCAATCAAAAGATTTGGTGGAAGTGTCCGGAGGGCCCTGATCATGAGTGGGAAGCTACACCCGACAGCAGAGTGGGAGGAGGCAAGGGATGTCTGTGCTGTAGTGGGCGGCAAGTATCGGTGACGAATAGCCTAGCCACTGTAGCACCAGAGATTGCAGCGCAGTGGCATCCCACTCTGAATGGGACCACCACAGCAAATGACGTGGTATCACAGAGCCATCAAAAGGTTTGGTGGAAGTGTCCGGAGGGCCCTGATCATGAGTGGGAAGCTAGACCGGCCGATAGAGTGGGAGGAGGCAAGGGATGTCCGTGCTGTAGTGGGCGGCAAGCATCGGTGACGAATAGCTTGGCCACTGTAGCACCAGAGATTGCAGCGCAATGGCATCCCACTCTGAATGGGACCACCACACCGAATGATATGGTATCACAGAGCAATCAAAAGGTTTGGTGGAAGTGTCCGGAGGGCCCTGATCATGAGTGGGAAGCTACACCCAACAGCAGAGTGGGAGGAGGCAGTGGATGTCCGTGCTGTTGTGGGCGGCAAGTATCGGTGACGAATAGCTTGGCCACTGTAGCACCGGAGATTGCAGCGCAGTGGCATCCCACTCTGAATGGGACCACCACACCAAATGACGTGGTATCACAGAGCGGCCAAAAGGTTTGGTGGCAGTGTCCCCACGGTCATGAGTGGGAAGCTTCTCTTGGCAGCAGCGTCGGTTCACTCACGGGGTGTCCGTATTGCCAGAATTCTACGGAGGATCTTGTGCGTCAGGTGCTGGAAAACCTTGTTGGCTTTCCCCTTCCCAAATGTTGTCCTTGATGGCTAGTCAATCCCCGCACAAAGCGTCGCCTTGAATTGGATATGTATTCGGAGATGCATCGGATTGCGTTCGAGTACGACGGAGAGCAGCATCATCAGTATACACCGCACTTACATCGCACCAAGGATCATTTCGTGTACCGCTGCTCTCTGGATCGATTGAAGGATGAGGCGTGCCATTGGCATGGGGTTCGTCTCATTCGCATACCGTCGCACCGCCTGCAGGGCAACACAAAGGACGCAGATGCTGTGCGGGACGTACTTCAACGGATCCTTTGTGAGCATGGGCTGTGTACTTTGTGGAAGGGCACGGGGTTGTCTTAGGCGCCTCAGTACTTGCAGTCAATGATTGCCAGAGTCTCATTGTCCCTCTAGTTCTTAGTGCAACTTCCACCCCCTGACCCTACGGCTTTTCATGGAGCTCCACTTTTTGTGTGGCGGTCAGAGTAGTGGGTGGTAGTGGATGATTGTATTCATTTCTTTGTTTGCGAAACGTGTTACATGTTGGTCTGGAGGGAAAGACCAGCTTCACTATCTGTCTTGATGCCCAGCTCCCCGTGCTATGACATGACCCTCTGGGACCCCTCACATTCCAGCCATGCAGGCCACCAGGTGTGCGCGGAATGTGTTGCCGTGAGTGAATGATTTTTTACACATGCGCATGGCACATGATGACACGACACATGATGGAGGTGATGTGATACTGAATGACCTTCGGAAGGAGATCCTTCATGTAGACAACGGCAATGCACTCATACTTGTGTCCCTTTTGCAGAGTTTCGAGATATATAGTGGACCACAGCCCAGCATAAGACCGTGCACTACATTTTTGTACAGCCCACATTATGTTGCATTGGTGTGTGTACCATGCAACCAACCCCATCAATGCAGAGACTGATGTGTCTCACACATGTGCCATTGCAAGTCCCCCGTACACTAGCCGTTGTAGACGAAGGTTCTTTGGCTTCTTCTTTCGCCGAGAATGTGATGACATGCTTGTGCAGAATCAGAAGGCAGCCGCTGCACGTGGGACGACAGGGTCACCCATTTTTTGTCGTGTTGGTGGCAGTTATCGAGGATCAGGTCGTGATCCCGGAACAAGTCATTGTGGTCTTTCCGACAAGACCGGTGTTCTCGGTCACTCCGTGCGTTGTCGCCGTGGTCAGCAAGTACGCACCCTCATCCGGGCTGTGGTCTTTGGTTGACCCACGAAATCACCCGCATTTCATTTCTTTGGCACCCGACGATCTACACCCGCGCCTCCATCCCTTGGCTTCAGCCTCCCCTACCCCATGAGCCACACACTCATATCCAATGCGTGTGTCACAAGTACGTGGCAAGGGCTGTGTTAGACACTACTTGCCTCCTGCGGGTGTGCAGAAGAGCACGGGGACATGCAATCACAAATGCACACACACAAGAACACGGGCACTTTGGCATTTGGCATTTGGCATTTGGCACATTCGGCACAGACCTGCATTACAAAAAACACGCAGCATGCCCTAAGGGAGATTATTTCTTGCTGTGACCAAACAATTGTAGAAAGCGATGTCAAACGTCTCTGCTGAAAGCCATGCTGAAGCCGATGTCAATAGTTTCTGCTGCAGCCATCCCCCCCTCCCCCCTCTGCCATGCAGATAGCCATCTTAATTGCTCTGAGGAATGCTGTGCCTGCGTTGGACACCCGTTGCAAAGATGTGTACATCGGCAGCTACGTGAACCCAAGTTGTGGGCGTTTTGCACAAGGTACTGAGTGGGCTGGAACTGTGTTGATGCCATCCATTTGTGTGTGCTTGGGGTCATGGAAGAGATGTTTCGATGCTTGTTGAGGGGGGAGCAGTGTACGCACTCTGCACACAAGAGATGCAAGTGGAGGCATTGCATGACATATCTCTTAGTGTTGCTATAGTACACAACATGCATGAGCGGAACCCCAACACGCTCCAAATTGCAGCCAGTTGAGCAGTGCACCATGCGCCTCATGACTTTTCTCAGTTCGGAGCATGCGTTCTCAATGAATCCAGAAATGAGTTTACACATCAAGACCGAAAGAGGGAAGTAGGTGCACAAGTTGGCTACAACCCATGCCACCAAAACCATATATGCTCCAAGGGTCTGCGCCCACGTGCGCATGCACAATGTGACCACCTGGCTGTCTGGCCGAAACGAAGACTTGCAGTCTGTGATCTCAGGGCAGGCAGATTGATCTTCCCTGTCCTGGGGACCTACCAGGGATGGGTTATGGCGCTACAGCCCCGTAGTCCTGGGGGTCTTGGTGGCTCGCTACCGGACTGGCCTCTCCCATCGGATGGGGGGGGGTGTGGGGGGTCATTGTTTGGGGCTCCGGCCGGGCAAACAAGTCTTTCCTCAACGGATAAACAAAATGCACTCAAGAGGCCGGAAATTTGAGGCCAATTTTCGGTATTTCTTTTTTGGCCTCTGCACCCCCCCCCCCCCCGCAGGTTTCCGCCAGTCTAAGCAATAGCCAACTCCTGACAGAACTGGCAGCACTTTACATTTGGTCATTCCCAGATTGTGAGGGCCCAGAGCCAGAGGGTTGCGCATCACGGAGTGTTACACATCAGTCGTGCACTGCACTCCCAGTGATGCTTGTGGAGGGTGCCTGGGCGTGGACAAACCCCGTGTAGCAATTCGTTGATTGGTACCGCTCTTTACCCTGCTCAGCAGATACACCCAGGACCTTTGGCCCTGGCACAACCGGAGCTCCATCCCCGGGACTCGAGCTCGGAAGTCGAGGACAACTGTACTGACCACTTACCCCCCCACCCCCCCCTTGCGCAAGCACTGCCTTGTCTAAGCACATGAGCCCGTGTTACCGTTGTTTTGATGGAATTTTCTGACCACGTTTTTTATGGTCAGAAATGTAACATTATGCGATTGTGCTTCGCTTGTAGAGGGAAAGGGGGGCTTGATCATGCTTGTGGTAGTTCCTCCTGCTCATACCAACATTCTGCTTGCAATTGCAACCCAATGATGTCCCTGTTGATGTGATTTTCAGCCATGGCTCATGTTGCTACACCTGGCATGGCTGTTACGTACATCCGGTCCACCGTCATGTCCTTGCGACGGTGGCCAAAAAGGGGAAAACCAATGAAGAAGTGATGACTTTCATCATGGACAATACATACATCACTGAAATTTGCCTGCACATTGTGTTGTAGTGCCCTGTTGCGACAATTGTGCTTAGGGTGAGGTATGGGCAGGTTTCCGGTGACATACGTTCTTTTGGTACCGCGCTGTGCGCGCAAGCACGGGCTTGTCTAAGCACGGGAGCCCGTGTTACCGTCGTTTTGATGACTTTCAGGGTGCTTGCGCAAGGGGGGGAGGGGGTACCCTCGGCCACTTCGTTTGGTACACGCGGTGGTGCCCATCACCAAATGTTACACATCGGTGGTGCACTGCACTTCCAGACCTTCTGCCCTCAGTGATGCTGATGGAGGGTGCCGTGTGACCGAAAGTCGCTTCCACGTGCATGTTTCCCAGGGGGGCTTGCCATGAAGGCTGAGTACGTGTGCCGGTTGGTACTTCCGGGTGTACGCCCCGTTTTGAGTTTCCCAGGCAAATGAAGCACTGAATACTGAGCTGCCGGATGCCCCCCTGACACAAGCATACGGTCATAGTCCGAGTGTTGCCTTAAGTTGGTCCAGGCCAGGCTGAAAGGTACGGGCAGTGAGTCGAGCCAGTGGGCGTGATACTCCCCTACGATACAGCCACAACAAGAAATATGAACGCCCCACAGGCTGCGCCCCCCGTGCCGGCAGTGCCCCTCACAGAAGCCGGACCAAACCATCTGCCTCCTCCTCTTCCGTCGCGCCCAGCCCGTGATGGGTCGTGGCATCGAGGGAGAATGGGCTGCCCCTCGCTGGTCACCGTTGCCCAGTTCCCCAATCAACGCGGCGTTTTGGCTGAGCGCTTCGCACTGCCCCTCCCTCACATTGCACCCCTCATCCCTACCTCCCCCCTGCCCCTCGCATTGGGGGTTTCCCACGCTGCAGCCCCTATTGTACATTGAGGCAACAACGGAGGTAGCGTTCTTGTACCTCAGCCCTTTCCTTGCCCCTGCCCCTGTCCCCCTCTTTCCAGACCTTTGCATGTGTAATGCAGTCCAGTGCCACCGTAGCCATGATCTGCCTTTTGCTGGCGGTAGTTGGGGCACTGTGCAGCATTGCCCGGTCCACAGGGGCCTCGCACACTGTGGGCCATCGGGTGCTGCATTCCGCCCCCAATACTGTGCGGGAGGCTCGGTCCGTGTCCATGACGCCGCTGAGGCGGCCGGTGCTGCGTAGTGTATCCCGCAGCCCCCGGATTGGGGTCCGCAGGGCATTTGGATCTCAAGATCGTCCGGAAACATGGCCAAGCGTTGAGGCGACGCAGACAGAACAAGAAGGACTGAGCAAGACCGCACGTGCGATTCTCCCGAAGGCACAAGGTACGTGTGCTCTGATATGACATGTTAGGCCGTTTGCTTGGGTTTGATGTGTGTTGTTGTGTGTGCGATTCTGCATCCCACCCTCCCCAAGGCCAAACATCTGCACGCCCAACGACGAGGACGTGTTGGACGGCATCTTGTTTGGTGCACCGTCATTTTCATTGCCAACGCAGATGTTCAGGCAATTGGCTGGATTTTGTTTGTGGTGCCTTCGCAATGTCAAATCCGCGTGCGGAGTAGCAATCCGGCAATAGTCCGTGAAAACGCTCCCTCAACGCCCTCACACCCAAGGGCCAATGACGTATTTCACATCAGCACATCGGCGGAGCAAACAAGCAATGAACAAGGCGTCACCAAAGAATTATCATCGTCCTGCAGAAGGAGCTGCCGTCTGGAGGGACGCCCCCATGTGACGTGTAGCCGCAAATTTTGCACAATTTGGCCACGAGTGTCACAGACTCGCAATGGCTCATGCATTGGAACCTCCCCCTATTCGAAGGGGGGGGGGGTACTCTGCAGGCCACAGAGAGGCAGGTCGTGGACGGCCTGAGGACGGAGGTGTGTGGACAGCAAAAGCAGTCAAACCACCCCCACAACAACCAACACAACCTCAATATGCCAACTACTGGGCGCCGCTGACGCGCAAACGGCACATCCTGCCACATCCAGCACAGCCCCGGCACACCAACGACTGGGCTCCGTGAACGCGGAAACGACACCCGCAGGAGCACCGGCCGCAGCGGCTGACAGAACACAGCGACCCGACGCAATATGAGGAACCGGTGACTGTCCAAGGCCCCGTAGAGAAACAACGACCCAACGGAATGTCACATGGGGTACTCTGCGGGCCGCAGTAGAAAGGGTTTGTGTGTGTGTGTGTCACACTCCCAGTCCTCGTACGGAGTAGGCCCAAGGCAGTCAGATGAAGGGACGAGGGATCAGAGCACTGGAGACAACGCCGCGTGACTGAGGGTATGTGTTCTGGGGTGTCTGCCGGACTTGGGGCGCCCTGAATCAAAAGAGCCGGGGATTGGGAAATGGCCCCCCCTCACGCCCCCGTGTCTATGTGTTGGATCACGACTGCCCCGATGGACATGGGTTTTGTGGCGGGGCTCAGGTCAGGTCTGGCCCCCATCCTCAACTCTTGTGATTTGTGTTGTGTCGCAGGAGTGTCAAGGGCCGTGTGGGGGATTGTGGCCGTGGCGGCGGGCGCAGCGTTGTGTGCGGGGCTGTTCGGACGAAGGCGGTGGTGCCCCTCCCACACCGACGCTGGCGTTGTGTTGTTTGAGACGGAGTCGTGGGGGATGAGTGCGACCGCGGAGTCGGAGCCGGCGGACGTTTGCGGGAAAGCCCGCGGGAGAGTGCGACGGGCAGGTGTGTGTCTGGACGGCATTGGCTTCTTTGGACATCATTTTTTATTGTTCCCATTGGACGCCTTCTGCAAGGGCCATGGCCTACGCGGGGGAGGCCACCAAAAAGCCCGACTTGCACATCACATGCCTCATGGAATGACTGACGCCTGGCCCTCGTTGAAGTGTACTGCATATTGCAGCTGTGCCGGGACAGGCTCTCCCCTCCTGCACACACCTGCGCACGGAGGATCGACAGGGTCCTTTCCCCTGTGCACAGAGGCACAGGGCAGAGGGATAGGGGCCCCTCCCCTGTGCACACCGGCTCAGGGTGGTCACGGACTGCTTTGCAGTCCTCATTGGATGGCGCAGACCGAGGTTTGCGTCACCCCAGCCACACTGGGGAGGGGGCCACCCCTTCGTTCACGGGCATGGGGGAGCAGTGGCCGGCCACTCGTTCGTGGACCACTCCCCCGTCACAGCGCTGGTCCGCGGGGGGTCGGTGCCCCCCCCCCCGGAGGACCGGGGAGGATGCGGGGAGGGCCAGGGAGGATGCGGGTCGGGTCGGGGAGGATGCGGGTCGGGTCGGGGAGGATGCGGGGAGGACCGGGGAGGACCCGGGAGGATGCGGGGAGGACCGGGGAGGATGCGGGTCGGGTCGGGGAGGATGCGGGGAGGATGCGGGGAGGATGCGGGGAGGATCGGGGAGGATGCGGGGAGGGCCGGGGAGGATGCGCGGAGGACCGGGGAGGATGCGGGGAGGATCGGGGAGGATGCGGGGAGGACCGGGGAGGATGCGGGGAGGATCGGGGGGGATGCGGGGAGGATCGGGGAGGATGTGGGGAGGACCGGGGAGGATGCGGGGAGGATCGGGGAGGATGCGGGGAGGACCGGGGAGGATGCGGTGAGGATGCGGGGAGGACCGGGGAGGATGCGGGTCGGGTCGGGGAGGATGCGGGGAGGATGCGGGGAGGATCGGGGAGGATGCGGGGAGGATCGGGGAGGAAGCGGGGAGGATCGGGGAGGATGCGGGGAGGATCGGGGAGCATGCGGGGAGGACCGGGGAGGATGCGGGGAGGATCGGGGAGGATGCGGGGAGGACCGGGGAGGATGCGGGGAGGATCGGGGAGGATGTGGGGAGGACCGGGGAGGATGCGGGGAGGATGCGGGGAGGATGCGGGGAGGATGCGGGGAGGATGCGGGGAGGACCGGGGAGGATGCGGGGAGGATCGGGGGGGATGCGGGGAGGATCGGGGAGGATGTGGGGAGGACCGGGGAGGATGCGGGGAGGATCGGGGAGGATGCGGGGAGGACCGGGGAGGATGCGGTGAGGATCGGGGAGGATGCGGGGAGGACCGGGGAGGATGCGGGAGGGCCGGGGAGGATGTGGGGAGGACCGGGGAGGATGCGGGAGGGCCGGGGAGGAAGCGGGGAGGATCGGGGAGGATGCGGGGAGGATCGGGGAGCATGCGGGGAGGACCGGGGAGGATGCGGGGAGGATCGGGGAGGATGTGGGGAGGATCGGGGAGGATGCGGGGAGGACCGGGGAGGATGCGGGGAGGATCGGGGAGGATGCGGGGAGGACCGGGGAGGATGCGGGGAGGATCGGGGAGGATGCGGGGAGGACCGGGGAGGATGCGGGAGGACCGGGGAGGATGCGGGGAGGACCGGGGAGGATGCGGGGAGGATCGGGGAGGATGCGGGGAGGATCGGGGAGGATGCGGTGAGGGCCGGGGAGGATGCGCGGAGGACCGGGGAGGATGCGGGGAGGATCGGGGAGGATGCGGGGAGGACCGGGGAGGATACGGGGAGGATCGGGGGGGATGCGGGGAGGATCGGGGAGGATGTGGGGAGGACCGGGGAGGATGCGGGGAGGATCGGGGAGGATGCGGGGAGGACCGGGGAGGATGCGGTGAGGATCGGGGAGGATGCGGGGAGGACCGGGGAGGATGCGGGAGGGCCGGGGAGGATGCGGGGAGGATCGGGGAGGATGCGGGGAGGACCGGGGAGGATGCGGGGAGGACCGGGGAGGATGCGGGGAGGATCGGGGAGGATGCGGGGAGGATCGGGGAGGATGCGGGGAGGACCGGGGAGGATGCGGGGAGGATCGGGGAGGATGCGGGTCGGGTCGGGGAGGATGCGGGGAGGATCGGGGAGGATGCGGGTCGGGTCGGGGAGGATGCGGTGAGGGCCGGGGAGGATGCGGGGAGGACCGGGGAGGATGCGGGGAGGACCGGGGAGGATGTGGGGAGGATCGGGGGGGATGCGGGGAGGATCGGGGAGGATGTGGGGAGGACCGGGGAGGATGCGGGGAGGACCGGGGAGGATGCGGGGAGGACCGGGGAGGATGCGGTGAGGATCGGGGAGGATGCGGGGAGGACCGGGGAGGATGCGGGAGGGCCGGGGAGGATGCGGGGAGGATCGGGGAGGATGCGGGGAGGACCGGGGAGGATGCGGGGAGGACCGGGGAGGATGCGGGGAGGATCGGGGAGGATGCGGGGAGGATCGGGGAGGATGCGGGGAGGACCGGGGAGGATGCGGGTCGGGTCGGGGAGGATGCGGGGAGGATCGGGGAGGATGCGGGTCGGGTCGGGGAGGATGCGGGGAGGATCGGGGAGGATGCGGGGAGGACCGGGGAGGATGCGGGGAGGACCGGGGAGGATCGGGGAGGATGCGGGGAGGATGCGGGGAGGATGCGGGGAGGATGCGGGGAGGATCGGGGAGGATGCGGTGAGGGCCGGGGAGGATGCGGGGAGGATGCGGGGAGGATGCGGGGAGGATCGGGGAGGATGCGGGGAGGAGCAGTGGCCGGCCACTCGTTCGTGGACCACTCCCCCGTCACAGCGCTGGTCCGCGGGGGGTCGGTGCCCCCCCCCCCCCCCCACTCCGGCTGTCGCTACAGCCCGCAACCCTGGGTGCCCACCACAGGCCCCCTATGGCGGCTGCAGGTCGAGTCGCTGCGGTGCCGACTCCTCCCCCTTTTTTGTGGGGCTTGGATGTCCCTTCGCTCGGTACCTACAGGTGAGGCGGTGGTGGGGAGCAAAAGGAGCAGGGCGGGCAGGGGAGGGGGCAGGTGGGTGGGTGGGTGGGTGGTGGGGGGGAGGGCGTGGCGCGGCTGGGGCGCGCTGGCCTCTCGTCGGCCGTGCCTGTGCCCCGGGTGAGGTGCACCCACGAGGAGCCGGTGGGGGCGTTGGCGCCCGAAGGAGGGGCACTGCCCCGCCGCCACCGGCAGCCTGCGGCCGCCTGTTAAACCTGGTCGTGTCGTCCGCCCGTCGGGTCGGTCGATGACCAGCGCTCGGGTGAGGGGGGAGTTTGTCCTGGTTGCCGAAGCACAGGACCGGTGGCACTTGCCCCACCCTCGCCTACACCGCGGCGGTCAGTTGCCTCCCTGCCGCCTGACCGCCCCGCGCAGCTACCACTCTGCCACCCTCCCCTGCCTCCTTGTGCTGGCGCCCGTGCACTCCTCTGGTGGGGAGGCATGCCTCCCACTGTTGGCCCCTCCTGGGGGTGTTTTCGCAATGGGGGAGGGGGGCAGCAAAAGCCGTCCCCCGTGTTTTTCTGGTACCCAACTGGGGGCCAGCCCACGGCCAACACTCTCGCTTTGTGGTGGCCTAAATTTGGGCCGTGGTTTCTGGGTGTCATGTATGGGGGCGTTTGCCTTGAAAATGGGGGGCCGTTGGGGGCAGGAGCAGGGACCGCGGGTGGAGGGTGTGCTCTCAAGGTTGTGTGTAGGGGAGGTGGGCTAGGCATGACTGGGTCCATGGCTGAGCCGCGCCTCGCCTGAACATCCCTCCCAGGTGGCCATTCCTATGGAGCCACTGTTGGGCGGCCCGGGGCCAGGCCTAGTTACCCTGGTTTCACAGAGGCATGGGTCCAACAAGTAGGGGGGGGGGGGCGTGGGAACACGCAATGGTCAACAAATGAGGGTTCGTCTCACAAGGTTTTGTGTTCAATGAGGGCATATTGTACATAAGTAGATTTGGACTTATGGGGACCTACGAAGCCTGGGGTAGGCTAGGAGTGCCAGGGAAAAGTTGCCAAACTGACAACAAAACAGTAGGGGTTATGTAGCCATTTCGTTCACACATTGGCCTATGAGATGGCGGGGGCTATGTAGCCACTTTTGATTCCCTACCCACTTTGGGACACATGAGACAGCAGGGGTTATTCAGCCACGGTGCCCACCTATGGCCCCCCAAGACGGCAAGGGTTTTGAGGCCATTTCTGATTTCCTTTCCGCTTTGGGGACGCCCGCGATGGCAGGGTTAGGGAGGCTCCTTATTGACCAATGGGCCCTAAACGGCAGATGTTCTGAAGCCACGTCTGATTTCCTCTCCGCTTTGGGGACCCCCGAGACGGGGGGCATTATGCAGCCACATTGCCCATTTGTGGGCCCCCAAGACAGCAGGGGTTATGTGGCGAATTGTGATTTCTTTTTCGCCCTGGGGACCCCCAAGAGGGCAGGGTCATGTAGGCATGTTCAAGACACCGTGAACCACTTGCTAAGGTGCCATGTCCACTTTTGAGGGGTCTATGAGGTTCTGTTGCTCCTCCCCTCTCTCCCTGATACTATGGCAACTAATCTGTGTACACTGCGTTTTTAGTTGCGGTGCATCCAATATTCATTGTTTCCCCCTCAATGCCCTTCCTCCTGTTGCTCCCGTACTCTCTTTGCCCCTTATAGGAAGGAAATTTTGTACACAGTGATTTGCCCTTGACACCCCTTCCTTCTTCATTGATTCACTTTTGCTCCCCTTCCCCTCCTTGCTCTCTGTGCTTCGTAGACCAACCACCTAATGTTTGTACACTATGATGGTACTTGCGCTGTTTACAGTGCCCACCCATTGGTTCCTCCTCTCATCCATTTGCGCCACCGCTCCATTGTCTTGCCCATGGGTGGGGTACCCAAAATGTGCGTGGCAGTTGGTTTACCTCACTTCACCTCTCCAGGTAGCAATGGCAGTCAGATTGGAGTTTTTACTTTAGTACTTGCACCGACACTCAAAAAACAAACCCACTAGGCCACTCGCACTAACACTCGACACAGAATGCAACAACACTAAAAATTTATAATTTTTCGAGTGTCACGCAACTTCTGGCGTGACACTTTTCAACACTCTGAGGCATTTCTCCTGCACACCATCAGCTACAATTCGTTGTGCTGTGGATGTGTCCTCTGCATTGTGCCATTTGATGTTGTTCACTGCATGGATTGTGCTGTCTGAGTACTTTGTATACTGGTGTTTGTGCTGTGGTGGATGGGCATGTGGGGGGTGTTGGAAGCAAGACACCGTGCACCATTGTGTTTGTTCCTCAGGAGCGCATGAGAAGAGGAGGCCGCCGTTTGAAAAAAGTTTGGAGGGTGTGGCCTCGGAGATTGCAGCGCAGTGGCATCCCACTCGAAACGGGACCATCACTCCGAGGGACGTGTACTCACAGAGCCATCAAAAGGTTTGGTGGAAGTGTCCGGAGGGCCCTGACCATGAGTGGGAAGCTAGACCCAACGACAGAGTGGGAGGAGGCAGTGGATGTCCGTGCTGTAGTGGGCGGCAAGTATCGGTGACGAACAGCTTGGCCACTGTAGCACCGGAGATTGCAGCGCAGTGGCATCCCACTCTGAATGGGACCACCACAGCAAATGACGTGGTATCACAGAGCAATCAAAAGGTTTGGTGGAAGTGTCCGGCAGGCCCTGATCATGAGTGGGAAGCTACTCTCAACAGCAGAGTGAGAGGAGGCAATGGATGTCCGTGCTGTAGTGGGCGGCAAGTATCGGTGACGAATAGCTTAGCCACTGTAGCACCAGAGATTGCAGCGCAGTGGCATCCCACTCTGAATGGGACCACCACAGCAAATGACGTGGCATCACAGAGCAATCAAAAGGTTTGGTGGAAGTGTCCGGCAGGCCCTGATCATGAGTGGGAAGCTACACCCGCCAGCAGAGTGGGAGGAGGCAAGGGATGTCCGTGCTGTAGTGGGCGGCAAGTATCGGTGACGAATAGCTTGGCCACTGTAGCACCGGAGATTGCAGCGCAGTGGCATCCCACTCTGAATGGGACCACCACAGCAAATGACGTGGCATCACAGAGCAATCAAAAGGTTTGGTGGAAGTGTCCGGAGGGCCCTGATCATGAGTGGGAAACTACACCCAACAGCAGAGTGGGAGGAGGCAGTGGATGTCCGTGCTGTAGTGGGCGGCAAGTATCGGTGACGAATAGCTTGGCCACTGTAGCACCGGAGATTGCAGCGCAGTGGCATCCCACTCTGAATGGGACCACCACAGCAAATGACGTGGCATCACAGAGCAATCAAAAGGTTTGGTGGAAGTGTCCGGAGGGCCCTGATCATGAGTGGGAAGCTACACCCGCCAGCAGAGTGAGAGGAGGCAATGGATGTCCGTGCTGTAGTGGGCGGCAAGTATCGGTGACGAATAGCTTGGCCACTGTAGCACCGGAGATTGCAGCGCAGTGGCATCCCACTCTGAATGGGACCACCACACCAAACGACATGGTATCACAGAGCGGTCAAAAGGTTTGGTGGAAGTGTCCGGAGGGCCCTGATCATGAGTGGGAAGCTACACCCAACGACAGAGTGGGAGGAGGCAGTGGATGTCCATGCTGTAGTGGGCGGCAAGTATCGGTGACGAATAGCTTGGCCACTGTAGCACCAGAGATTGCAGCGCAGTGGCATCCCACTCTGAATGGGACCACCACACCAAACGACATGGTATCACAGAGCGGTCAAAAGGTTTGGTGGAAGTGTCCGGAGGGCCCTGATCATGAGTGGGAAGCTAGACCGGCCAGCAGAGTGGGAGGAGGCAGTGGATGTCCGTGCTGTAGTGGGCGGCAAGTATCGGTGACGAATAGCTTAGCCACTGTAGCACCAGAGATTGCAGCGCAGTGGCATCCCACTCTGAATGGGACCACCACACCGAATGATATGGTATCACAGAGCCATCAAAAGGTTTGGTGGAAGTGTCCGGCAGGCCCTGATCATGAGTGGGAAGCTACTCTCCACAGCAGAGTGGGAGGAGGCAATGGATGTCCGTGCTGTAGTGGGCGGCAAGTATCGGTGACGAATAGCTTGGCCACTGTAGCACCTGTTCAATCAGGCACAGGTCCCATGGCCCCGGGTCACGTACCCAGGTTTGGGTCCCATTCGCATGCATGCGCTTGAATTGCATGTGTTTCATGCTAGTCAGGGTGCGACAGTGTCCTTCTCCTTTCGTATGCATCAAGCCACACATTGGTTAGGCGACAGGAACGTCTATTGACCAGCACATATAGGCGCAAAGGATCATCCGTTGGTGGCAGGCGCATCTGTTTATCAAAAAAATCAAACCAGTGTGTCTGTTCCGTTGCAATAAGGCAGCCGGGTCTCAAGAGTATCGCAGATTGTGTGTGTTGTGTGCAGCGCAGCAGGTGCTCTGGCGTCCATTTGGATGCACCAAAGGCAGTGCATACTGGTGTCACCGGAAGGAAGGTGGCATGAGGTAGTGCAGCTATGATGGTACACGGTCTGCTGATTTGCGGGGTTTCTATGAATTCGCTGATTCGTTTTGCCGACACAGAGTCAGTGGAAGCCTGTGTGCATTCATCTTCTTCCGGCAAGCTTTGTTTGTGCAGTGAATCCATTTTTCTCCTCAGGACAAGTGACAAAAGTGCAAAAAACAATGGGTCCTGGCATTGAACCGATTTGTGGGGTTTCTGTGATTTGGCCGTTTCGTTCTGCCGACTTGTTGGGGCCTCTGGGATTCTAGGTCACCTGACTGGAGGGGTCACTCCAAGTACTTTGGGACACTGGATAATACCTTTTCTTTCTATATTGGTTGTTCAGATTGGCACCATGAAGTGTTTTTATTGCCCACAAAAAGACGCGTCTGTGGTCCTCTGGGATTCATTGTCCCACGATGATCAAATTTTTCTGCGGGACAAGTACCCTGATGCTGGTCAGGGGGCAGTTTGTGACGTGTGTGTTCGCTCTGCACGCCCCAGTGTGTTCTTCAGCCGCCATTTTTCCAGCACCTCATCGTCAGCCCCCCAATCAGTGGATTCTGGGCTGCAGGTGCCTTCACTATATATATCGACACTCTACAAAAGGGACGCAGGCATGAGTGCATTGCCTTTGTCTACATGAAGGATCTCTTTCCGAAGGTCATTCAGCATCACATCACCTCCATCATGTGTCGTGCCATCATGTGCCATGCGCATGTGTACAAAATCATTCACGGCAATACATCCGCGCAGACCTGGTGGCCTGTGAGGGGTCCCAAAGGGTCATGTCATAGCACGGGGAGCTGGGCATCAAGACAGATAGTGAAGCTGGTCTATACCTCCAGACCAACATGTAGCACGTTTCGCAAACAAAGAAATCAAGACAATAATCCACGACCACCCACTACTCTGACCGCCACACAAAAAGTGGAGCTCCATGAAAAGGCCCAGGGTCAGGGGGTAGAAGTTGCACTAAGAACTAGAGGGACAATGAGATCCTCTGGCAATCATTGACTGCAAATACTAAGGCGCCTAAGACAACCCCGTGCCCTTCCACAAAGTACACAGCCCATGCTCACAAAGGATCCGTTGAAGTACGTCCCGCACAGCATCTGCGTCCTTTGTGTTGCCCTGCAGGCGGTGCGACGGTATGCGAATGAGACGAACCCCATGCCGATGGCACGCCTCATCCTTCAATCGATCCAGAGAGCAGCGGTACACGAAATGATCCTTGGTGCGATGGAAGTGCGGTGTATACTGATGATGCTGCTCTCCGTCGTACTCGAACGCAATCCGATACACCTCCGAATACATATCCAATTCAAGGCGACGCTTTGTGCGGGGATTGACTAGCCATCAAGGACAACATTTGGGCAGGGGAAAGCCTAGAAGGTTTTCCAGCACCCGACGCACAAGATCCTCCGTAGAATTCTGGCAATACGGACACCCCGTGAGTGAACCGACTCTGCTGCAAAGAGAAGCTTCCCACTCATGACCGTGGGGACACTGCCACCAAACCTTTTGGCCGCTCTGTGATACCACGTCATTTGCTGTGGTGGTCCCATTCAGAGTGGGATGCCACTGCGCTGCAATCTCCGGTGCTACAGTGGCCAAGCTATTCGTCACCGATACTTGCCGCCCACAACAGCACGGACATCCACTGCCTCCTCCCACTCTGCTGGCGGGTGTAGCTTCCCACTCATGATCAGGGCCCTCCGGACACTTCCACCAAACCTTTTGAATGCTCTGTGATACCACATCATTCGGTGTGGTGGTCCCATTCAGAGTGGGATGCCACTGCGCTGCAATCTCTGGTGCTACAGTGGCCAAGCTATTCGTCACCGATACTTGCCGCCCACAACAGCATGGACATCCACTGCCTCCTCCCACTCTGTCGTTGGGTGTAGCTTCCCACTCATGATCAGGGCCCTCCGGACACTTCCACCAAATCTTTTGATTGCTCTGTGATGCCACATCATTTGGTGTGGTGGTCCCATTCAGAGTGGGATGCCACTGCACTGCAATCTCTGGTGCTACAGTGGCCAAGCTATTCGTCACCGATACTTGCCGCCCACTACAGCACGGACATCCACTGCCTCCTCCCACTCTGCTGGCGGGTGTAGCTTCCCACTCATGATCAGGGCCCTCCGGACACTTCCACCAAACCTTTTGACCACTCTGTGATGCCACGTCATTTGGTGTGGTGGTCCCATTCAGAGTGGGATGCCACTGCGCTGCAATCTCCGGTGCTACAGTGGCCAAGCTATTCGTCACCGATACTTGCCGCCCACTACAGCATGGACATCCACTGCCTCCTCCCACTCTGCTGGCCGGTCTAGCTTCCCACTCATGATCAGGGCCCTCCGGACACTTCCACCAAACCTTTTGATTGCTCTGTGATACCATGTCGTTTGGTGTGGTGGTCCCATTCAGAGTGGGATGCCACTGCGCTGCAATCTCCGGTGCTACAGTGGCCAAGCTATTCGTTACCGATACTTGCCGCCCACTACAACACGGACATCCACTGCCTCCTCCCACCCTGCTGGCGGGTGTAGCTTCCCACTCATGATCAGGGCCCTCCGGACACTTCCACCAAACCTTTTGATTGCTCTGTGATGCCACGTCATTTGGTGTGGTGGTCCCATTCAGAGTGGGATGCCACTGCGCTGCAACACTGCAACACACAGTGGAGCGGCTTGAACACACACGAAATTGCACGCATACTACGTCGACTAACACACAGGCCGCGCTATCCGTGTGCACGCCAACGCATACCTGATGCTTTTCAGTGCTATCCCTCTGCTCGCAAAAACAACCGATGCCTGGAGGATTTTTGGAAGGAATGGGATAGACTTGCTGATGCTCGCTATGTCCTCCTTAAAAAACGATGGGTTGACTGGCCCGCTGTGGACAGCAATCTCCAAGAGACGAATCGTTTACTGGTGAACTCCATGTGCCCTCGTTTGGCAAGGGTGGTCCGCTTGGCCCGCATACCCATAGGGGGGTCAATGCATAAAGCTGGCATTCTAATTTACGCTATCGTGGGACGCTTTGCCCCCTATGTAGGGCAACTGGGCGGCAAAACAAGGCGGCCCAGGACTCCGTTGTGGCGCCTCACTGAGCACGCGGCACAATCACACAACCTACATAGACATTTCACAGGCCAACGTCGGCCGAACCTCAGAACGATGGAACGCATCGGTGGAAGAGCCTCTCTCCCTCGTACTTTGGCGAGATTAGGATCCCACAAAGCATCCATCCTGCCACTGCAAGAAGCCACACGCCAGAACATCGACGCGCGTGAGCACCTAATTGAAAAAATACTGCACCCCATCCTGAACGGAGTCACTCCCTATTGTGGCTTCCGCCACATCGAGTGCCTATACGGTGATTTGATGATGCCCGAGCGTAGACCACTGCAACAGCTTGCGGCGGAATTCCTGACTCGGCACACCTGCACGTACACAACACCACAACTGCTGCACCTCCTAAACAAGTGCAAACCTATACTCAAAGCTAATGTCTTTGAGAAACTTTTTCACAGAGCCCAACACTGGTTGGGGACCAGGTGGGGAATCAGAATCCCCAGACGAATACCACTGCAAATACTTGGATATGACCCACGACTGCAACACATGGTGCGCACTGCATGCATCCGGACCAGAGGGTTTCTACTCAGTTGCAAAACTGAGTAGAAAAAAAAACTTTTTTTTTTACTCAGTAAAAAACTGAGTAGAAAAAAAAATTTTTTTTTTACTCAGTAAAAAACTGAGTAGAAAAAAAAATTTTTTTTTCTACTCAGTAAAAAAATTAGTAGAAAAAAGCCCTTTTTTCTGATTTTGCCCCCCGCTCTGAAGCGGTGGGGATCCCCGATGGTGGTTCCAAGTTGGCCCCCACACCCCGGACCCGGTCAATGCATTGGGAGGTGTCTCGGTTGTACCCCACGCCCAAATCTGCAGACCCCCCTGACACATGCTTTTTTTGCGATGGCACACCCGCCATAGCGTGTCAGGAATGTAAGGTTCTTCATTGTACCTTCCATACCACTGTCTTGTGTCAGTCCGAGATTTGTGTAGGATTGCGCCAATTCCGGGCGGCCCCCGTTGCTGCTGCTGCTGCTGCTGTTGTTGCTTTTGCTGCAATTACTGCTGCCAATGCCACGCATGCCACTCCTGGCAATGCCAATGCCACTGATGACACCCGTCCCGGTGTGTGGATCTGTCGGAAGTGGTATGCGTTGCCTCCTCAATACCCCCAAAATGCTGATGGTCAATTGGAAAATGACCAAGCATTTTGCAGACAGCTGCATCTGGAAAAGAAAGAAGATCTCTTTGAGAGATGCAAGCTGAATCCTACCCCGAGAGGCAAGCCTCACAAGAGAGATACTAAGGCCGACTTGATCTTCAAGCGTGTCTTTTGTAACTACTTGTAAGTAGTTGGCCCCACCCTCCCTCCCTCCTCTGTGCATGCATGCATACGATACTCAACCCTCTTTGGTGAAGTGGTTGTGTGATCCCTCCCTCCTCTGTGCATGCATGCAGACGGTACTCAACCCTCCTTGGTGAAGCGGTTGTGTGATATATATATATATATATATATGATGGTTTGGCCCGGGTGGGGCGCCACTAACACAAGTGGCCGGGAATCGACTCGGGGGCCTTGTGCCCTTAAACAAAAGTACCACCTACCATCAAAGTGTGCAGTTTTTTGTGCTTTTTTTTTCAAAAAAAAATTGTCTTTTTACTGAGTAAAAAAAAAAAATTTTTTTTAAAAAAATTTTTTAAAAATTTTTTTTTGCTCAGTTTTACCTCAAATCTACTCAGTTTTACCACATTTTACTCAGTTTTACCTCGTCTGGTACTCAGTTTTACCAAATACCCGAGGCAATACCCTGCGCTGCTGCCCATGGGGCAGGACCATGTGGTGTTGAGGGCACTAGAGCAATGGGGACAGGTCCTGACCCCCCTGCAACTGCAATGTGCCACCCAGAATGCGCGCAATGTAACATCGCCGTCGAAGCAGTTTGTGCAGGAAACCATACAGCGATTGTACACTGCATCTGCCTACCTCTCAAAGGACACACAGACTCCGATCATTGACGATGACACAATCACGCGTGCCATTGACACACACAACACACAATACACACGAAAATACCCTTGGATGTGCCCGGCGGTTTTTCAACAGGTGAATGCCAAGTTGCGCAAGATGGGTCTGCAAGGTGGTGTGTGGGACAAAGAACCATGTCGGGTGCACGCCACGTGCAGCGTACATATGCAACGACAGTTGGCAGAACTGACTGTGACAGATCCCAACTTCCAGATCATTGGGGTGCAACACTCACCCCAAGGTGCCAAGGCGTTTGTTATCAAAGAAACCCTGCAGTCTGCGGCCCGCAAGGGTGTATTAGCCATGGCACACAGCGTGGGCCTTTGGCCAAAATGCCTTCTGACGGAGACAGACATTGAATCAGGTTTACCTACACTGTCTTCGAAGTGCGCTGCACCATCAGCTTTCCATCTTTTAAAATGGAAGAAAGTAGAACATGTGCACGACTGGCACTTTCGCCTGGCGGTAACACACGCGGGCCACCCCTTGCATCGCATTTCTCGCCAAATAGGGCGCTGCCCGACTGTGCTTTTAAAAGAATCACACATCGCCAGCCCCTTCTGGGGTTGCCCGTCAATGATGGGAGTACGCGACATATGGACACACTTGCACACCAACCCCCCTCGTTTCTTGCATGCGTGGGAGCGTGACATCGATAATGCATATTGGAACCGGAATAAACGACAGGTGGCTGACGCAATGCGCAAAGCAGCAGACACAATCAAAAAGCATCGCCGCATGCATAATACATTCTGTTTTTCCATTGCCAAGGGTGGTATGCGCCCGTTGGACCGTGTTGGACACGCTGCCGATAGAAATTTCCGCGTGTACACGATACAAAATGTGCTAGACTTTGTGAACTGGGATTTAAATGACAACACTTTGTTTACACTGTGGGGGATTGTGATGCGACAGGCCAAGAAGGGAGTACCCATAGGAGGGTATTTGAGTGCTCATGTGTATTTGGGCACTTATTCAAGAGATGACCTTCCTGGAGAGCCCGAGTAAAGAGACGTTGATTAGGAATGTGATCAAACTGTGGCCCAAACACTTAACCCAGCCTGTCATCAAACCTTGTCCTGTACTGACCTTCCCCTACCCTGCGTACGTGCCACGTGACAAGCAGGTGCTATACCACTCAGGTATGAGAGGCTGGTTTCACCCGGAGAAACGACTGCTGTTCTAGGTAACATTTCAGGATGTCTGTGTGCAGTTTACTGCAATGGGCCTCTGGGATTCGCACCCAGAAGAACACGTGGGGCAGATCATCCAGCGAAGCCCCCGCGCACAACACGCATTTTTACGTAACTATTTCTTAAAGTTTGATATCACCAGGTGCCACCTTGCTGAGGTGTGGGTGCAGGGACAGCAGGATGACACCACTGAAGTCATGCACACCAGGTATATGGACAATGCGTATGTTACACTGGGGAACGTGCCCACTCACATACACAGACAAGTGGCGCTGTTTCCAGAAATCCTCCACCACACAATATATGGTATTAAGATGAAGTGGGAAACCACTGGAGTAGCTGCAGATTGGTGTGACTCACGCCTGCTTACGGCGCCCTCTCTCGACCTGTGTATCAAAGGGGTACCGATTTGTGCGGGGTCTGGGCCTGCAGTGAGCCTCTGGCGTCGCTGGCCTGATGCATGGTCCCCAAACTGCCGTTCTATGCTTAGGTCCATGATACCTGGGCTGGTGCATAAGACAATGCAGTTACATGGCTCGACGGGATCCCTGGAGGCAAATATGCAATGCATTGTGCAGGGATGTGGATACAAAAATTATAAATGGGCCTGGTGGTGGCTTCACATTAGAGTCCGTTTTGCGAACCTGAAGCTACTACATGTCATCCCTTTGCACAAGGTCTACACAAGGACGTGACTGGGCAGGGCAGGGTGGGGCACCATGAGCAGTGAAACTGAAAAGATGCATTTGCTTTGCTAAAAGTATAGGCGAAAACCATTTGTGTATGACCATTGGACTTTGGTAGCGGAATTCTGCCCGTGATACACCTTTGACTGTGGTTTACAGGTTATGTTCTTGTGACATCACTGTTGAGCCTCTTGCTCGTTTTGCTTGTGCATTGTGTACACACGGTCCGATCTATTACTACAGTCAAGGTATAGTGAGGAGACAGGTTGCCAATTGGACTGAACTTGCAACATAAATTGTTCATTGTACAGAAATTTGAAAAACAAATTTCAATCAAGAAGCATGTGTGGATGATTTTTTGCTTTGTGCTTGCATTCTCCACCATCATAGCAGATGCACTTTGAACAATTATTTAGAAGCATTTTGTGGATCGTTTTTGCCTTTGTGCTTGCATTCTCCACTTTGTACAATTTTTTAACAAGCGTTTCGTGGATCGATTTTTGCTTTGTTGTCACATGTTACCTCAAGAAGCATGTGTGGACCCATGTGTTTTGGCTGGTTTTGGTGGTTTTTGAATTTTTTGATCCGCACCCCTAGGCAACAGAGGGGCGGGTTTGCCGGACCTCTGATCCACGATCCGCACCGATCCTTGGGGGGGGTGAGGGGGGCAGAGGGGTTTCCCGGACCTCCGATGCGCCGCGGATCGGATTGCCCAGTCTCCATCACCACCACACAGTCCCCCCCCCCGCCACCCCTACAACTATGCACACAGCCGCCAAAATGCCCACAAAACAAACCTAGTCATGCATAAAATACAGGTATAATTTTGACCATCACTTCTGTGATGTGCTGCCCCCACCACGTGAGACGTAGAGCGAAGGAATACTGGATACACTTGATTTGTTTAGCTACTTGTGATCTTCGGTGCTGGTGCGCGCGGTTTCCACCCGTAGTGCATTTCTCTAGACTTTGTGTCAGGGTACGGGTCAGGGTTGGAAATTGGCTAGGTAGGCATCGTGCACTCTTCCTTTTTGTCTCGGTGTTCACAGACATGTGTTCTTTGCCTTGGGGCTTTATGCAACTTTATGTTCCGGATGCACCATCTGATGTGGCTTGAGGTGCTAGGCGTATTGTACATGTGCACTGGCTATTTTAGTGATTCGGCGTACGGCGCCTATGGGGACTGGGCACTGCCCGGACAAGTTGATGCCTTTGTGCCTACATGGCGACAGCTTGTGCTGCCTACGCCATTGGTGACTGATGCTTTGCATCAGCGCCGCAAAGTGATCCCGTCGGAGTACCCGGCAAGGTACGTGCTTTGCAGGGTAGGAGGATTGTGCTACAAGTGTCAGTTTCTATTTCCACATTGGAAGATTGGAAAGGGGGGCGAATTTGACCTTGGGACTGGCGTTCAAGGGAGGGGGTTGGATTTTCGAAACGGGCACTTTCAGTGCAAAGGATTGCTGGTTTGAAAAGCATGGTGGGTTTCCAGGGTTGCTTGCTGCAACATGCCAATTCCAATGTGTTTGATGTGTTTCAACGGTTTGGGAACATTTCGCAGCCCGTTATGCTGCACTGGTAAGATTGCAATCCCCCCCCCAATAGAACTACTTTTCCCTAGTGGGCTGGAACAAGCAATGTGAACAATATATTTCGAAAAAATCCAAACCATTGTGTACACCGGTAAGTACCAACCGGCACACTTACAAACCCCATACACAATGCGTGCTTCTGAAAAACCGGTGGCCGCCTAGCAAAGTATTAGGTACCAGGTAAAAAGTCATAACCCCCCAACCACAAAAAATGTATCCCCTAGGGTACGGATTTCGGCAGGGTGCTCAATAAGGCCAGGGGGGTATAAAATTTGGGGTTGCATAAGCTTAGGGTTGGGTGGTGCAGCATGTTGTTTGTCGCTTGTCATCCAGATTTGATCTATGTTGGCTGCATGGAACATTCGGATTCTGAATCTGATTTTGAACTGCACGCAGTAGACCCTGTACATGATGGCTTTTCTGATGCACCTTCTGACACATCTTCTGGGCTGGGGGTTGGCGGACAGAGTGGCAATAACACGGATGGTGAGGAGCCACAGCATGTGTGTGCCCGTGAACCATCGAACTTCACCTGAACTCTTGGCCCTTTTCTGTTCAGTCAACTGCAGTTCTGGACGTCCATCAGCGGCAGCTCATCGACGTGCACCAGTCTGGCTTTCAGGGGCTGGCATCTGCAGGCAGTGGCGTTGCTGCATTTGCCTGAGGGACCCCGCCCGAGCCGCGGCCTTCTGGTAAGGTATCGTCTGCATCCTGCGGCCCTTTTTGTGTGCCATTGTGAAGTGTCTGAGAGTGCTTGTCGTTGTGGCGCGGCACCCCTTGGCGCGCTTGCTCTGCAACAGAGCAGGGTGCGCCGAAACTGTACCAGACTGAGGGTGATTCAGCGCATCAAACGGGGTGTGTGTGGGGGGGTGGGGGGGCGGCGTCAAAACCACCAGGTCGTCTCCGTTGCCGATGTGCTAAGTGGTGCGGTGTGCGCGCATGGCATGCGATGTAGTCTTGCCTCCCCTCATAATTGGTTTACCAAACCCAACCCCTCCCTTTGGTCGTGTGACATATTCTGGTGTATGGCTGTGCTCCTGCGGACGTATGTTTCTTGTTCCATGCCTCTGCCAGCAACCACCGTTTTGTGCATTTGCACTCAACCAGGCCTTCCTTTGCCACAGCGTACATGGGAACCACACCTGCTCATGTGGCACAAACATCACCCAAGGGGATGGACAGACAGTACACACATCATGGTGGATGGGGCGAATGCAGGGCAGGGCGTGGTGCGCTCGCCATATGGAGGGTAGAGCAGGGGAAAAGGAAGGTCAACGGTTGTTATGTGCCTCCATCAGAGAAGTGACCCGCAGGTGGACATCCCAGGGTTCAAAAGCCGCCATTGAGCAGGGCCGATTCACAGCCAGCATGTGATGTCCACTTAGATACATCCAGCCAATCGCGAGGGCTGGCACCCTCCTCTGACACAGAGCCGTGAAACCGGGAAAGTCCACAGCCCAAAGGCTCAATTGGCACAAGCGGCCAAGGCAGGGCAGAAGTGCAGTAAGGGAAGGAGAGGGACTGCTAGCATAGCCAGGGTGGTGAGAAGTCAGTGGGTACCACAATTGCCCAAGGGAGAGGATTCATGGGAAGGACAAGGGTCAGTGGCGAGAGGCCAATGGGCACCACCAGCTCAGAAAGCAATCACTCAGGCGTAGTGGAGGGCAAGGGGAGGAGGGTGGAATATCGATCCCCCTGCTCACAATGGCAGTGATTTGTGATAGAAAAGGAATGGCCACCATCACTGCCATTACGTTTATCTGTTTATTTTGGATGGGTGCCTTTTGCAGTTTCGGAAGGAGTCACTGTCATACACCCTCCATCGAGATGCAAGTTTCTGCATTCTTCGTCCAATGGAAGTTCCAGTAAAAAGTTAAAAAAAACCCTTTCTGCAGCCTTTTTTCATACTGCCTGCGGCATCCACTCTTGTACTACTAGCGCTGACAGGCTTCCATTCAGTCATTCCCAGACAGTAAAGTTCGGGGGGTGCTCTCCACCGCAAGTGGGAAGTCGTAATTCAGGGCCATAGGGTTGCCGATCACCAAGTGTTACCCATCAGTCGTGCACTACAGTCCAGGCATTTTGCTAATGGCACTACGCAGTGCCTGTCCCACCCCCCCCCCCAGGCCCTGTGAGACCTGTCCCCGTGGCGCCCCTGCAGAAGCGCTTCCCTGAAGATGTCACTTGGGTGCGGGTGGGGGCTTTTTTGTGTTGGAACTGGTCGCTGTGTCGCTGTTGCTCCGTTATTGTACCGATGGTGTCCCTTCGCCCCGATGGATGGCTGAGTGCGGCCCGATCCCGAGAGGGTCCCTGCGGAAGGGATTTCCGATTACCGATTTCCTAAAAACGAGCAGGCCCCTCCCTCCCCTGCCCAACACACACAGTCTGGAAATGACTGAGAGAGAAGGCTGCCAGCGCCGGCAGTGGATTGGACGGAGAACCTGTGAGCAGAGGGACAATTTACGTTTCCCTACCATCTGTCCCTCTGTAGGGCAGGGATGCATTGGAAGGGGGGGGGGGGGCTCCAGGGCGCCCAGCCGATGCCCAGCCGCTGTCCCCCTGACGCCAAGTGCCAGGCTCAATGGCATTTGTAACCGACAGTAACTGCCCCCAACCGCTTTGGCAACCTCCTTCAACCGCCTGCCTAACCGCTGCTGGGGCCTCCTCTGAGGCCCCGTCCCTTCTAATGCACTCCTGCTGTGGAGAACAAATCAAAACGGATTCCCCTTGAAAAATTGAACAATTGCGCTCATCCAGAAGCACGAACCGGCATACGTGATTAGCCTCTGGGCGCACGCTACCCCGAGAAAGGGGCTGATGGAGCTCTCTCGTGCTACTTAAGAAGACACCGCCCTACAGTCATTGCGCAGTCTTCCACGGGAGACTGCTGCTGCTGCTGTGCGGTGGTAGGGGCGCAGTCGCGTATGCCCCCCCTCAGGCACAGTGCAGGGGGTCCGAGCTGACTACTCTCTCCTGCTGCACCAGGGCGGTCCTTAGTGGGAAACCAAACTGCCTCCAGTATTCACTGTCTTGTGGGCAGGGGGGGCGGGGGCGGGGGCGGCCGAGCACAGTCCTTGTCCGCGATCCCCACCCCAACCCCTTTGGTCGCAGCGGCACTGGATCCAGCCGCGCCATCGTGGTTGGTGCGGCGGAGTCCTCTGCGTCACCCAAAGCCGTCTCCTTTGGGACAGGCTCATGTTCCGCACGTGAGGGCCATCGCGCACGTTCTTTATGGCTCCCCGGCGAACTCGGGCAGAACTCGGGCAGACAATCGTGGTGCCCCGTCGTTTGGTAAGTGCTCACATGCCCCTTCTCATTTACCAGTGGCCACAGACGTTGTGTTGTGAGAGTTGTGACGCCCTCTCATGTCTCAGGACGCCCCCGTGCCTACGGGTCCCAGCCTCTGCCAACCGATTCGCCCGATGGAACGCGAGGACTGTGCGCAGTGCCCTGATGCCTCGTGATATTCCTTCAGGTCCAAGTGCACTCCGTCGTCGATGGTCTTGTGTTGTGTGGGTGTGGGTCGTTTCTGGATTTACGGAGTTATGGTGACCACCAAAGCCCACAACGCTGTTCAGCACAGGGCGCGCTGAACCGACGGCGGTTGGAGGGCATTCCGGGGCATGAGTCCTACTTTTGAGGACCAGTCGCCGACGCGCTGGCGCACGACTCGGCGTGTTTTCGACCAGCGATGTCAGATCCGAACCTGGAGCCATGGGGGCATTTGAGTCACTGCTTCTGCTTGCATAGTGCACCGGGCCGTCCCGACCGCTGTCAAGGCCCTCTGCGGCTTGGGGTCGGCGGCCGGAGGGGGAGTGCTGCGGCTTAACAAGCATCATTACCCCCACCCCCCTTGTCCAAGCACCGCCCTTGTCCAAGCACCACTACCGGTGAAACCGTCATTTTTTGCACCGTCAATTTTACGGTGCAAAATGGCTTTTAGTTTGTTTTGTGCAGTGTTGTGCCAGTTTGAGTGCCCAATTGTGTACCTTTTTTCTCCATAAAGATTCCAATTCCCTGTCCTGCAGTCCTGACGGTCTCTTCTTTCACTTTCCTAACCCTAACCTGGGTACCCCCTGAAGTACAGGCGGTCCACTGGGGACAGTGTTGTTGTTGGCCCCTCGCCCCTTGGCGACAGGTTCATCAGCATCAAATCTGAGCGTGGTGGTTCAGTGGTGCACCATGACTGTGCGCCGCTGGCCAACATAACATTCCCTATTGCTGTCCCTCCACCCTCGGACTCTCCAAGATCGCCAGCTGTGGAACAAGACCATACACAACACCAGCAGGAGACAGAACGTGAATCGCCAGCAGTAGTAGCGGGGCACTGGGTTCTATTCTGAGCCCATGTAATGCCCTCTCACTGAATCAGCCCATGTGAGAAACTGTGATGCAGATTGACAGAGCCCAGAGTCCTGCAGTGCAGTGCTGCTGAATGTGTCCTTGCTTGTGTGCCAGACACACCCTGGGGTCGAGGGGACACGTCACGAGTTGAGCCGCGCGCAGTCGCCGGCCTTGTCCAAGCATCACTACCCGGTGAAACCGTCGTTTTCTGTGCCTTTGGCGGTGCTTGGACAAGGGGGGGGGGTGCCCACTTTGAGACCCAGGGACACATGGTTTGGGTGCGCGTCTTTCAACGGCAAATACTCGTAAGTGTGTCTGTCAATGTGCTTTGGTGGTGCGATGCTGCAAGGACCACAAAGCGCCGTGCAGGCAACATGAACGCAAAGCTGGTGGCACCAAACTACAGCCTAAAATTGGGGACACCATTTGACACACCATGCCAACCTTGATGGCTCACCCCCCTCGGGATTGGGGTTGGGCCAAGAATGGGGCTGGTGTTCTGGAGGCAAGAGTCCACTGGGTCCCATGTTTTTGATGCCAGAAGCGCCGGAAGAAACGGGGTTTGCATTTTACGATCTGTGGGTGGATGCCTCTAGGCTGAGACCCCCACCCCAACCCTGTCACTTCCCCTGTGGGGGTAGGCCAGGGCTGTGCTTCAGGCCCAAAAGTGGGTGACCCCCCCCTCCCTCCCCCTCCTGCCTCCCTCCCCGCCCTGCCACCCCCTGGCGAACAAGAACTCATCATGATTCGGGTGCACACTGTGGTGTGGTTTGCAGGGGTGTGTGGGTATTTGGGCCGGTGCTGCACTGCACCTCGGGGTTTTGTTAGGTCTGATCCTCCCTGCTTTCTCGCTGATGAGCATTCGGGTTGGGTTTACGATGCGCTCGTTATGCACGTGCATCATTTAGAATACTTTTTGTGCATCTCATGCTTGCAGGCTCTATCAAGACCGGTGCGACAGCTCAGGCGGAGTTCACCAGTATTGGGAGACGTCTTCAAGCAGCAACACCAACTGCGACAATTTCACAGACGTCCACACCGACCTCCACATCCACGTCTTCATCAACATCTTCGCCCACTTTTTCACCCACTTTTTCACCCACTTCTTCGCCCTCATTTACCCATACAATCACACCAACATGCACATCAACGCCGATTTTCACCTTAACTTACACATCAACACCCACATCGACGTCAACGCCCTCGTCCACAGTTACATCAACAACTACACCGACGTTCACGCCCACGCTCACGCAAACAGCAACACCGACATTCACGGCGAGTTGCACAGCCACTGGCACAGCGACTTGTACGCCTACACATTCACCAACGTTCACACCCACGGTCACACCCACACTCAGTCACACTTTCAGACACACGCTCACACTGACTGCCACGTCCACATGCACACTGTCATCTACACCTTCGCCCACCGTTTCGTTGACACCCACATTCACTCCTACCTGCACGCCCACATTATCGGCAACATACACACTCACGTGCACGTCCACATTCTCCTCGACGTTGACGCCCACAGCAACGCCGAGTTGCACACCAACCTGCACGCCGACATTCACACCTACATTTACACTTACACACTCACCCACATTCACACCGACTTCCAGCCCGACGTTGACACCAACACTGACACCAACAATTACGCGCACAGCCACAAGTACTGCCACCTTCTCATCCTCTCCTTCGCCAACACCTTCATTTACACCGACATGCAAACCAACGTGCACACCAACGTGCGCATCCACCTGCACACTTACACGGACAAATACTCTCACGCCAGCAATCACGCTCTCCTGCACTCCTACATTCTCACCTACATTCACACCAACATCCACGCCCACCCAAACAGTGACATTCCCGCAAACGCTGACGTGCTCGCAAACACCCTCTCCCTCGCACACGCCCACGCCCACGCCCACGCGAAGTGCAACGTTTACAGCTACCACGAGCCCCACTTCTACACCTACAGTCACATGCAGTTCGACGCCTACAGTGACGCCCAGTTTCACACCTACGCCTTCGCATACATCTGCACCCACGCCCACACCAACAGCGACGCCTACGCCCACTGGGACATCTACATTGACACCGACACTCACACCTACATCCACACCTACATTCACCCCTACAGTGACGAGTACACCCACGTCCACCCCCAGCTGCACACCCACACCTACTTGGACGCCCACGTACACACCCACATGCACACCCACTTTCAGTTCAACGTCCACGCCAACACCCACAATGACATCCACAGCCACAGCCAGCCCCACCGTTTCGCCTACGTGCAGTCCATCATTCACGCCGACGATGACCCCCTCATTATCACCTACGTTGACCCTCACTTCTACACCTACAGTCACATGCAGTTCGACGCCTACAGTGACGCCCAGTTTCACACCTACGCCTTCACATACATCTACACCCACGCCCACACCAACAGCGACGCCTACGCCCACTGGGACATCTACATTCACACCTACACCTACACCTACATCCACACCTACATTCACCCCTACAGTGACGAGTACACCCACGTCCACCCCCAGCTGCACACCCACACCTACTTGGACGCCCACGTGCACACCCACATGCACACCCACTTTCAGTTCAACGTCCACGCCAACACCCACAATGACAGCCACCGCCACAGCCAGCCCCACCTTTTCGCCTACGTGCAGTCCATCATTCACGCCGACGACGACCCCTTCGTACTCGCCGACGTCGACTCCAACAGATACACCCACCTCAACACCTACGCTTACACCCACATACACACGCACCGCGACCCCGAGTCTTACACCAACTTGTACTCCCACTTGTACAGCCACAGGTACACCAACAGATTCACCCACATTCACACCGACACTCACACCCACGTCTACACCAACGTCCACAACCACATCCACACTCACACCGTCACCAACACCTTCACCGACACCTTCATCCACGCCCACATCCACACTGACACGTACACCCACAACATCGTCAACAGCGACGCCTACGCCAACTGCGACATCTACATTCACACCTACACTCACACCTACATCCACGCCTACATTCACCCCTACAGTGACAAGTACACCCACGTCCACCCCCAGCTGCACACCCACACCTACTTGGACGCCCACGTGCACACCCACATGCACACCTACTTTCAGTTCAACGTCCACGCCAACACCCACAATGACAGCCACCGCCACAGCCAGCCCCACCTTTTCGCCTACGTGCAGTCCATCATTCACGCCGACGACGACCCCCTCATTATCACCTACGTTGACCCCCACTTCTACACCTACAGTCACATGCAGTTCGACGCCTACAGTGACGCCCAGTTTCACACCTACGCCTTCGCATACATCTACACCCACGCCCACACCAACAGCGACGCCTACGCCCACTGGGACATCTACATTCACACCTACACTCACACCTACATCCACACCTACATTCACCCCTACAGTGACAAGTACACCCACGTCCACCCCCAGCTGCACACCCACACCTACTTGGACGCCCACGTGCACACCCACATGCACACCCACTTTCAGTTCAACGTCCACGCCAACACCCACAATGACAGCCACCGCCACAGCCAGCCCCACCTTTTCGCCTACGTGCAGTCCATCATTCACACCAACAACAACCCCTTCGTACTCGCCGACGTCGACTCCAACAGATACACCCACCTCAACACCTACGCTTACACCCACATACACACGCACCGCGACCCCGAGTCTTACACCAACTTGTACTCCCACTTGTACAGCCACAGGTACACCAACAGATTCACCCACATTCACACCGACACTCACACCCACGTCTACACCAACGTCCACAACCACATCCACACTCACACCGTCACCAACACCTTCACCGACACCTTCATCCACGCCCACATCCACACTGACACGTACACCCACAACATCGTCAACAGCGACGCCTACGCCAACTGCGACATCTACATTCACACCTACACTCACACCTACATCCACACCTACATTCACCCCTACAGTGACGAGTACACCCACGTCCACCCCCAGCTGCACACCCACACCTACTTGGACGCCCACGTACACACCCACATGCACACCCACTTTCAGTTCAACGTCCACGCCAACTCCTACATCGACATCCACAGCCACAGCCAGCCCCACCGTTTCGCCTACGTGCAGTCCATCATTCACGCCGACGATGACCCCCTCATTATCACCTACGTTGACCCCCACTTCTACACCTACAGTCACATGCAGTTCGACGCCTACAGTGACGCCCAGTTTCACACCTACGCCTTCACATACATCTACACCCACGCCCACACCAACAGCGACGCCTACGCCCACTGGGACATCTACATTCACACCTACACTCACACCTACATCCACACCTACATTCACCCCTACAGTGACGAGTACACCCACGTCCACCCCCAGCTGCACACCCACACCTACTTGGACGCCCACGTGCACACCCACATGCACACCCACTTTCAGTTCAACGTCCACGCCAACACCCACAATGACAGCCACCGCCACAGCCAGCCCCACCTTTTCGCCTACGTGCAGTCCATCATTCACACCAACAACAACCCCTTCATACTCGCCGACGTCGACTCCAACAGATACACCCACCTCAACACCTACGCTTACACCCACATACACACGCACCGCGACCCCGAGTCTTACACCAACTTGTACTCCCACTTGTACAGCCACAGGTACACCAACAGATTCACCCACATTCACACCGACACTCACACCCACGTCTACACCAACGTCCACAACCACATCCACACTCACACCGTCACCAACACCTTCACCGACACCTTCATCCACGCCCACATCCACACTGACACGTACACCCACAACATCGTCAACAGCGACGCCTACGCCAACTGCGACATCTACATTCACACCTACACTCACACCTACATCCACGCCTACATTCACCCCTACAGTGACAAGTACACCCACGTCCACCCCCAGCTGCACACCCACACCTACTTGGACGCCCACGTACACACCCACATGCACACCCACTTTCAGTTCAACGTCCACGCCAACACCCACAATGACAGCCACAGCCACAGCCAGCCCCACCTTTTCGCCTACGTGCAGTCCATCATTCACGCCGACGACGACCCCCTCATTATCACCTACGTTGACCCCCACTTCTACACCTACAGTCACATGCAGTTCGACGCCTACAGTGACGCCCAGTTTCACACCTACGCCTTCGCATACATCTGCACCCACGCCCACACCAACAGCGACGCCTACGCCCACTGGGACATCTACATTGACACCGACACTCACACCTACATCCACACCTACATTCACCCCTACAGTGACGAGTACACCCACGTCCACCCCCAGCTGCACACCCACACCTACTTGGACGCCCACGTACACACCCACATGCACACCCACTTTCAGTTCAACGTCCACGCCAACACCCACAATGACATCCACAGCCACAGCCAGCCCCACCGTTTCGCCTACGTGCAGTCCATCATTCACGCCGACGATGACCCCCTCATTATCACCTACGTTGACCCTCACTTCTACACCTACAGTCACATGCAGTTCGACGCCTACAGTGACGCCCAGTTTCACACCTACGCCTTCACATACATCTACACCCACGCCCACACCAACAGCGACGCCTACGCCCACTGGGACATCTACATTCACACCTACACTCACACCTACATCCACACCTACATTCACCCCTACAGTGACGAGTACACCCACGTCCACCCCCAGCTGCACACCCACACCTACTTGGACGCCCACGTACACACCCACATGCACACCCACTTTCAGTTCAACGTCCACGCCAACTCCTACATCGACGTCCACAGCCACAGCCAGCCCCACCTTTTCGCCTACGTGCAGTCCATCATTCACACCAACAACAACCCCTTCATACTCGCCGACGTCGACTCCAACAGATACACCCACCTCAACACCTACGCTTACACCCACATACACACGCACCGCGACCCCGAGTCTTACACCAACTTGTACTCCCACTTGTACAGCCACAGGTACACCAACAGATTCACCCACATTCACACCGACACTCACACCCACGTCTACACCAACGTCCACAACCACATCCACACTCACACCGTCACCAACACCTTCACCGACACCCTCACCCACCTCTACGCCCACAACCACACCAACAACCACACCCACAACAACACCTACGCTGACACCTACCATTACTTCTTCTTGCACAACCACGCTCACATCTACGCCCACACCCACGCCCACGCCGACAAACACACACACGTCAACGTTCACCCCCAGCCCCACCCCCTCGCCTACCCCGACCCTCACACCGACTTTCACGCGCACCTGCACATTCACGTGTACACCGTCATCTACAACCACGTCCACTCCCTCATCATCGCCATCGACAACGTCCTCCTGTACTACCACCCGGACACCGACACCCACACCCACCAGTTCCCCTACATTCACATGCACTTTCACACCTACACGCACGCCTACAGTCACCATCTCGTCCACATGCACATCCACGCCTACGTTCACACCTACATACACGTCCTCGCCTTCGCCGACACCATCACCCACATCAACACCAACATTCACGCCCACATTCACACCCACTACAACACCCACAATCACGTTGACAAGCACACCCACATTGACACCTACATTTACGCCTACACTGACACCCACATCCACACCCACATCCACCCGCACATCCACACCCACATTCACGCCTACATTCACACCCACACCCACGCCCACGCCCACACTTACACTTACACTTTCACCTTCGCCGACGCCAACACTAACATCCACACCCACAATGACGTCCACATCCACACCCACATCCACACCCACACTCTCACCCACAGTGACATCCACCTTGACACCAACAATCACACCAACGGGGACGCCAACGACAACACTCACATGCACACCCACACCAACGCCTACCACAACACCCACATTGACGCCCTCTCCTACATGCACACCAACACTCACACCAACATCGACGCCTACACACACGCCTTCATTCACAGCATCATGCACACCTACATCAACAACTACATCCACACCGACGTCGACGCCATCCTTCACACCGACAGCCACTCCCACCTTCACATCTACACCGACTCATACAGTCACGCAATCCTTGAGCCCCAGTCCAACAGTTTCGTCGACGTCTACCCCTAGTTCAACGCAAACCTGTACACCCACCTTGACAAGGACCCCCTCATTCACTTACACTTGCACGCCGACTCCCACTCCAACCCCAACCATGAGCGCAACTTCAACCCCGAGTCCCACGATCACCTGCACCGGAAGCCCCACCCCAAGCCCCACTCTTTCGCCCACTGCATCACCGACAAACACGCCCACGCCCACGCCCACGCCCACACCCACGCCTACACCCACACCCTCTCCTTCAGCCTCCGGCTCGTTCACAGCGTTGCGTTCATGTTCCGCGACCAGTAGTGGGACATCCTGCACCGGATCGTCCTCTTGCAGCAGGGCCATGTCCTGCAGTCGCTCTGCGTCAGGGACTCTGACAGCCACGATTTCGAGCCTTCCAACAGCATCTTCGAGTCCTTCTAGCTCGACCAGTGCAGTGCAGACGGCCACCTGCTCCAGGACCTCAGTCTCTGAGAGTTTTTCTGTGGCATGTACCGCCACCAGCACCATGTCGCTGCCGCGAACACTGTCGGCCAGTGGTACATCCGGCAGCATCTCGCCCTCTACCACGAACACGCAGACCCACAGTCCGTCCGCATCCACAAGTGTGTCCCCGGAGCGGGTCGCAACGGTCTCCACTACCGCATCGTATGCCAGCTCCGCATCCATCAGCTGGAGTCCCTCGCTGCCGCACACGCCGACGCAGTCTTCGTCGCGCAGTGTATCTCGCAGCCCAACCCGATCCGCAACGCCGGACGCACTGCAAACCCTTTCTCCCACGCACTCCCCATCGACGACGGTCAGCGGATCAATCATTTCGTCAGCGTCATGTACGCCGTCTTCGGGCTCTCTCAGTGCGTCCCGCAGCACCACTGCTTCTTTCTCCCCCTCGTCGTCCACTGCCCTCTCCTCTACACCGTCGATCACACACACAATCAGCCATTCCTCCACCACATCCTACACGCCCACGCTTTCCTCAGGGTCACGGACCACGAGCCCATCACAAAGTGTCACGGGGTTTCCTTCGCACCTGCCCTCCACCTCAAGGACAAGCTCATCAACGCCATCCTCGACGCGATCCATAGACCTCAGCCTCACAACGACCCTCACCAGCTCCAGATCAGACACCATGTCCACATGGTCGCCCACCTTATCTTTTAGTACCAGCCATTCATACACCTCGTCCACATCAGGCTCCATCTCTAGAGAGGTGTCCCCGTCACCTACAGCCAGCCGTAGTCGGACCCCAGCGTCGCGTTCACCGACGGGGTCCACAGCGTCAGTCAGTCCAGTACGATCATCCAGCGTTTCCCGGTCTCTGTCGCTGACACCCTTGTTCTCATCCACTGCCTCCGAATCGAAGACCCTCCGACCGTCAAACAGTGGGTCGGTGTCCGCCACGCTGTCCTCGGCATCTTTCAGCGCGTCACACCGAAGGAGCATATCGGCATCCGCGTCAGCGTCCACAACCCGATCTCCCACCCCTCGCCCTTCGCTCACGAGCAGTCCCTCCTGCACTCCGTCATGCTCCGTTACCTTGTCCTCACGGTCGCAGACCTGCACTATGCCACACAGTGCCACTCCCTCTGTTTCGTGGACCCGAAGCCCATCAGTGTCTATGAGCTGCTCCCTGACCCCCATGCGAACGGATACCTACACCTCAACCGCGACGTTGTCGGGGATGTCCAGAACTCCATCCACAAGTCCATCAGGTTCTCTCACACCCTCCCCCACAAGGACCCTGAGTGCGTTGCACAGTGAAAGCCGATCCATCTCCATTTCCACGTCAACGACGAGCAGTCTCACGTCCTCTTCATCAGCCACCCCGAGTGAGGCTGCCACTCCATCGCAAACACGCACCCCGTCCACGGGGTCCGTGAGTACATCACAGAGCGACAGCCTCTCGTCCACGTCATCACGAACCCCAACGCCTTCTCCGACGGGCACCGCCTCGATGACGCACAGTGATCCTATCACTGCAACCGCAACGCCAACACAATCGACGGGTTCCCTCAGTGCATCGCGCAGCATCTGCTTATCCAGTTCCCCGTCACAATCCACAACTCGCTCTGCTTCCCGTTCCGTGCCAGGCACAGCCAGTGTCTCTTCCACGAGGTCTCGTTCAGGCACACTGTCTTCAGGGTCACACACGTGCAGTCCATCGCAAACTGCCACGATCTCAATTTCGGGCACGCACACTGCGTCGTGGACGGCCACCAGCTCACCGACACACATGCCAACACGCACTTGCTCCACAACCGCAACGTCGTCGAGGATATCCAGAACTCTATCCGCGAGTCCATCCGGTTCCCCCACAATGTCCGACACAGGGACCCTGAGCGCATTCCACAGTGTAACCCCATCCACTTCAATTTCTGCTTCAACGACGAGCAGTTTGACGTCCTCTTCATCGGGCACCCCGACTGAGACCATCACAATATCTCAAACATGCACCGCGTCCACGGTTTCCGTGAGTACATCACAAAGCGACAGCTTTTCGACCACCTCATCACGAACCCCAACGCCTTCTCCGACGGGCACCGCCTCGATGACGCACAGTGATCCTATCACTGCAACCGCAACGCCAACACAATCGACGGGTTCCCTCAGTGCATCGCGCAGCATCTGCTTATCCAGTTCCCCGTCACAATCCACAACTCGCTCTGCTTCCCGTTCCGTGCCAGGCACAGCCAGTGTCTCTTCCACGAGGTCTCGTTCAGGCACACTGTCTTCAGGGTCACACACGTGCAGTCCATCGCAAACTGCCACGATCTCAATTTCGGGCACGCACACTGCGTCGTGGACGGCCACCAGCTCACCGACACACATGCCAACACGCACTTGCTCCACAACCGCAACGTCGTCGAGGATATCCAGAACTCTATCCGCGAGTCCATCCGGTTCCCCCACAATGTCCGACACAGGGACCCTGAGCGCATTCCACAGTGTAACCCCATCCACTTCAATTTCTGCTTCAACGACGAGCAGTTTGACGTCCTCTTCATCAGGCACCCCGACTGAGACCATCACAATATCTCAAACATGCACCGCGTCCACGGTTTCCGTGAGTACATCACAAAGCGACAGCTTTTCGACCACCTCATCACGAACCCCAACGCCTTCTCCGACGGGCACCGCCTCGATGACGCACAGTGATCCTATCACTGCAACCGCAACGCCAACACAATCGACGGGTTCCCTCAGTGCATCGCGCAGCATCTGCTTATCCAGTTCCCCGTCACAATCCACAACTCGCTCTGCTTCCCGTTCCGTGCCAGGCACAGCCAGTGTCTCTTCCACGAGGTCTCGTTCAGGCACACTGTCTTCAGGGTCACACACGTGCAGTCCATCGCAAACTGCCACGATCTCAATTTCGGGCACGCACACTGCGTCGTGGACGGCCACCAGCTCACCGACACACATGCCAACACGCACTTGCTCCACAACCGCAACGTCGTCGAGGATATCCAGAACTCTATCCGCGAGTCCATCCGGTTCCCCCACAATGTCCGACACAGGGACCCTGAGCGCATTCCACAGTGTAACCCCATCCACTTCAATTTCTGCTTCAACGACGAGCAGTTTGACGTCCTCTTCATCAGGCACCCCGACTGAGACCATCACAATATCTCAAACATGCACCGCGTCCACGGTTTCCGTGAGTATATCGCACAGCAGCAGCCCCTCATCCCCCTTACTGCCAAGCCCGACGCTTTCTTCGACGGGTTCCCCGTCAGCCCCGTCCACCTCGTGCACGGCATCAACAGCGTCGCAGAGTGCATCCTGCAGCGTGGTGTCCCTCTCTTCTTGCTCACCATCCGCAACTGGCTCGTGCACACGCCCCCTAGCACCCACCACCAGTCGCTCATCGTCTTTATCGCATTCCGTTTCCATGTCCTCGCAGTCCCAAACCCACAGCCCATCACGAAGTGCGTCCTCCGTTTCATGCACCGTCGGCACATCGGTGACCACCACCGGCTCGCTGACACACGTGCAAACACGCAGCTACTCCGCAACTGTGACCGGGTCAGCGATGTCCGAAACATGGTCAATAAGTCCATCGGATTCCCCCACCGTGTCCACCACAGGGACCATAAGCCCCTGCCACACGCGAAGCCCGTCCAGTACCATGTTTCCATCGACAACGAGCACCCTCACGGCCTCTTCATTACCCAGCGCCAGTTCCACTCTCACTTCATCGCAATCGTACACCCCATCCACGAAGTCCGTGAGTACGTCTCACACCTGCAGCCCGTCGTCATCATCGTCGCCATCCCCAACGCTCTCCCCGACAGGCTCCTCATCCTGTACCATGACTGTGGATTTCACTTCGTCCAGGTCACAGACAGCCTCAACAGCGTCGCCCAGTGGATCGTGCAGCACGAGGCTTTCTTCGTCTCCAACGCCATCCGCAACTCGCTCTCCCACTCGATCCATGTCGCTCACAAACACATACTCCTACATCCCATCTCCTTCAGCGACAGTGTCCTCACGGTCACAAACGTGCAGCTCATCACAGAGCGTGGCCCTGACCGCTTCACGCACACGGAGCGCAACGTGCAGCACGAGCAGCTCCCTGACACGTGTGCCGACACGCACCCGCTCCACAACTGTCACGTGCTCAGGGATATCCAAATCATTGTCTGCCACTCCGTCGGGCACCCGGACCATGTCCATCACGAGAACCGTGACAACACTCTGCAGCGGAAGTCCGTCCATTTCCCGGTCTGCCTCACGCACGATGTCCTTTACGGCATCTCCGTCGGCCAGTTTGAGTCTGGTAATCACGGCATCAAAATCATGTACGCCGTCCACGAGGTCCCAGAGCACGTCCCGCAGCATCAGCGTTTCCCTGTCTTCATCTCCATCGGCCTACGTGTCCCCCACACAAACAGGGTCCCTGTCCCGCGCGCAGTCCTGCACCCCCTCATTTTCACGCACTTTGACCTCGGTTTCTCAATCCGGGAGCCCTTTGCAAAGCACTACGTGGTCCCTTTCGCCGACACTATCGGTAACACCCACCACAAGCACAACGCCAACAGACAAATCAACGCAGTCCGTATCGCCCACTACCACTCTATCCGGCGCGTCCAAATCATGGAGCGGAAGTCCATCGCGGTCCGCATCCCTCTCTTCCACGCCGTCGCCCACTGCCTCCTACACCACCAGCACATCTCCAACCACGATGCTATCTGCCACCGTTTCTCCGACGCATCCCATCTCACAAACCCACAGTGAGACTGCTACCATATCGAAGTCTGTTTCATGTTCTACGGGCTCTTGCACTGCATCCACCACCATGAGCCCTTCTTTATCTTCATCGCCTTCTGCAGTGCGCTCGCATACACACTCTACATCAGCCACACCGAGTGAGTCCATGACTGTGTCCGAATCACGGACGTTGTCGACAGCAACCCTGAGCACGTCCCACACCCTCAGTTACTCCTTATCCTCATCAATGTCTACTGCACCTTCTTGTACGGCCACCACCTCAGTCTCTGTGACCGATTCCATCAGCGAGTCCGAATCGCCAACGCTGTCCACAGGATCCTTCAGTGTATCTTACAGTATCAGCATTTCCTCATCTAAGTCTCCATCTGCAGTCGTGTCTCTAACAGACTCAGCATCCCTTATCCATACACTCTCCCGCACCCCCTCATTTTCATGCACTTTGACCTCCCTCTCAAAATCCCGTAGCCAGTTGCAGAGTTACACAGGGTCCCCCTCGCCGACACTATCGGTAACACCCACCACAAGCACACTCCCGACAGACAAAGCAACGCAGTCCGTATCGCCCACTACCACTCTATCCGGCGCGTCCAAATCATGGAGCGGAAGTCCATCGCGGTCCGCATCCCTCTCTTCCACGCCGTCGCCCACTGCCTCCTACACCACCAGCACATCCCCAACTACGATGCTATCTGCCACCGTTTCTCCGACGCATCCCATCTCACAAACCCACAGTGAGACTGCTACCATATCGAAGTCTGTTTCATGTTCTACGGGCTCTTGCACTGCATCCGGCACCGTGAGCCCTTCTTTATCTTCATCGCCTTCTGCAGTGCGCTCGCATACACACTCTACATCAGCCACACCGAGTGAGTCCATGACTGTGTCCGAATCACGGACGTTGTCGACAGCAACCCTGAGCACGTCCCACACCCTCGGTTACTCCTTATCCTCATCAATGTCTACTGCACCTTCTTGTACGGCCACCACCTCAGTCTCTGTGACCGATTCCATCAGCGAGTCCGAATCGCCAACGCTGTCCACAGGATCCCTTAGTGCCACCCAGACCCTCAGCTGTTCGCCCTCTTGGGTGCCCTCTGCGACAGTCTCCTTGACCCGCTCTACGTCCGCCACCCTCAGTGAGTCCAGCACCTCTTCCGGATCAGCGACGCCCTCCACAGCGTCTCGCAGTCCGTCCCCGAGCATCAGCTCTTCTGCTTCTCTGTCGCCATCCTCAACGCCGTCTTCTACACGTTCCTCATCCGCCGCGTTCAGTGGGTCCGTCACAACATCCCAGTCCTGCACCGTGTCGACGGTGTCCATCAGCGAATCACATAGCACCAGTCCTTCTGCATCGTTGCCGCTTTCTGCAACGCTCTCCTCCACATGCTCCACTTCAAATACGATCAGCGAGTCCATCACCCTCCCCAAATCAGGTACCCCGTCAACGCTTTCCCACAGCACATCGCAAAGCTTCAGCCATTCCCCGTCCCCATGGCCATCCCCAACCCCCTCTCCGTCTGGCTCCGCCTCGGCGCTGGGCAGCCGGTCCATAAGTTCGTCCGACTCCGCGTCACCGTCCACAAGAACCGCCAGTCCGTCCCACACCCCCAGCCCTTCTTTGTCGTGCTCACCATCCCCAACGCTGTCCGTGACACGCACCGTCTCAGCCATCCCCAGCAAATCCGGTACATTGTCCCCATCTTGGACCCCGTCAACCCCGTCTCTCAGCGCGTCATGCCGGATGAGCAGGACCACATCTTCATCGCCATCCATCACCTGCTCTTGTGCACGTTCCGCTTCACTCACCATCAGCCACTCTGCCTCGTCATCACGTTCAGTCTCAGTGACGTCTCAGTCGGAGACCTGGAGCGTTTCACAGAGCGCCAGCATCTCCGCTTCACCCACTCGAAGCGTATCATTGACTCGGAGCGACTCACTGACAGGTATGCCGACCTGGACGCAGTCCACAACGCTGACACCGTCGGGGGTATCTAAAACGCTCAGTGGAAGTCCATCAGATTCGATCACAACGTCCGCCACACGAACTGTGAGTACATCGCCCAGCCCCAGCCATTCGTCATCCCCATCGCCAACCTCCACACAGTCTCCGACAGGCTCCGTGTCCCACACAGTTACAGAGGCCATTACCTCCTCTGAGTCACACACACCGTCCACTTGGTCCCTCAGCGCGACCCGCAGCACCAGCCCTTCACTATCCTCACCGCTGTCTGCCACTCCCTCTTCTACGGCCTCCCCATCCGCCATCCGCAGCATGTCGCACACTTTGTCGCCGTCGTCGACACCGTCTACGTGGTCTGTCAGTGCCTCCCGCAGCTGCAGCCCCTCCTCGTCGTGGCCGGTCTCTGCAACGCTCTCCCCAACGATCTCCGCATCAGCCACACTCAGCCAGCCCATTACCTTGTCTGAATCGCGCACAGTGTCCACACGTTCCTGCAGTCCGTCCTGCAGCACCACGTGTTCCAGATCCTCTTCTCTGTCCCCCACGCAATCGCCAACTAAATCGCCATCGGCCACTCGCACTGAGACCGTGACCCGCACCGCATCCGGAACACCCTCCACGGAATCCCTCAGCACGTCCCGCAGCTCCATCGCTACCTCATCTTCATCGCTCTCCACAACCCGATCTCCCACCCCTCGCCCTTCGCTCACGAGCAGTCCCTCCTGCACTCCGTCATGCTCCGTTACCTTGTCCTCACGGTCGCAGACCTGCACTATGCCACACAGTGCCACTCCCTCTGTTTCGTGGACCCGAAGCCCATCAGTGTCTATGAGCTGCTCCCTGACCCCCATGCGAACGGATACCTACACCTCAACCGCGACGTTGTCGGGGATGTCCAGAACTCCATCCACAAGTCCATCAGGTTCTCTCACACCCTCCCCCACAAGGACCCTGAGTGCGTTGCACAGTGAAAGCCGATCCATCTCCATTTCCACGTCAACGACGAGCAGTCTCACGTCCTCTTCATCAGCCACCCCGAGTGAGGCTGCCACTCCATCGCAAACACGCACCCCGTCCACGGGGTCCGTGAGTACATCACAGAGCGACAGCCTCTCGTCCACCTCATCACGAACCCCAACGCCTTCTTCAACGGGCACCACCTCGGTGATGATCAGTATGTCTCCCACGGCGACCCGGTCCCCTACCATCTCCACGCAGTCCATGAGCGTCTCGCTCTCCGTCAGCCCCACGGAGTCCCTGTCCGCCTCGTCCACTTGCATCCCCACGCAATCGACATCGTTGACGCCCACTCGCTCCACCGCCACGTCCTCTCCTTCCTTGTCCATCACATGCAGATCCCCCAGTGCGACCAGCTGCAGCCACTCCTCCAGCCCATCGGCGTCTACCATCAGCGCCTCCCTCTCACCGTCCTGCATCCGCACCAGCACGGGTTCTTCCACGCCAACCACCTCCTGCAGCCCCATCGCCTCGTCCTCCCCCTCGCCTTCCACAACCGACACCCCTTCTCGCCGTTCCCTCACCGCGTCGAGCCCGTCCCCCAGTCGGTCCCCCTCCCGGACCCGCGGCCCCTCCCCGTCCGGCACACCGACAGCGTCCCCCGGGGGCACGGCGTCTGCCACGCCGCCATCCCACACCCCGACGGACTCGCCCCTCTCGCCGTCGCTGTCGACGCCCTCCACAACCGCCTCACCGTCCCGCACTCGAAGCCGATCCGCGACCCCCGCCACCTCCGAGACACCGCCGTCCCCCACCTGCTCGCGGTCCGGCACCCCCTCACCCTCCCGCAGCCGGTCCCAGACCACCCGCAGCCCCTCCGGGACCCCCTCGCCCACGTCCACGGCCACGCCGACGCCCACCGTCGGCACCCACAGCTCACACACCCGGAGCCCATCCGCATCCCTCTCCCACAGTCCCTCGCCCTCCAGCCGCTCCGTCTCCCACACTCAGACCGCGTCGGCGATGCGGAGCGCGACGGCCAGTCGCAGCGCCGCGCGCTCCGGCACCGCCAGCGGCACCCTCTCCTGCCATCCGACCCGGACCCTGGAGGTCAGCCCCACCGCCTCCCGCACGGCCACTCGCTCCGGCACCGCCTCGACGTCCCCGAGCCTCACGCAAAGCCCCACCGCCAGCGCGTCGCCGCGCCAGTCCCCCACCGGGTCCCGCGGCCCGTCCTCCACCGGCTCCGCTTCGCCCTCCCGCACCCGCAGCGGCGCCCCTTCCGGGACGCCCACCCACCCGTCCGGCAGCCTCACCCCGTCGCCCTCCCCGCAGTCGCCCACCCCCTCCACGCGGACCCCCACCGGCACGCCCACGCCCTCACACTCCACGCCGACCGGCACTCTGTCCGGCACGCTGACGTTCACGCTGAGCGGCACCGTCAACGCCACCGCCACCAGCAGTCTGTCGCTGCGCTCGCGCACCCGCACCGCCACCCTCAGCCCGAGCCCGAGCCCTAGCCCCACCCCCAGCGGTGCGTCCCGCACGCCCTCCGCGTCCTCCACATGCACCTCCGCGTCACGGACCCGCACGGCCACCGTGGCCCGCACCCTCACCCTCAGCCGGAGCCTCACCCGCAGCCAATCCACCACCGCCACCACAACCCCTTCCGCATCGCCCTCCCGCAGCCTGTCCACGGTGGGGTCCGGGTCCCGGTCGCGGAGCAGGACAGCCACGCGGTCCGGCACGCCCTCGCAGAGCCGCGGATCGACGCCGACGCCCTCCCGCAGCGGGACCCGCAGCCCAACCGCCAGCCGCTCCCCGCCTTCCGTGACGCCAACGCCGCCCCCCACGGCCTCCGACACGGTGACCCCCACGCGCTCGTGGTCCCGCACCGCGCGCGCGACGTGCACCCGCTCCTCCACTGCATCGTGCACGGCAAGGCCCTCCCTATCCGCGACGGCGCTGGTGTCGCGGACCCCCTCGCACACCGGCACTGTCACCGCGTCGCTGGATCCGACACCGACGGTAACGGCAGCCACGGGCAGTGCCTCCTCCGTTTCCGCGACGGTGGCGATCACCGCCTCAGCGTCACCGCTGTCGCCCACTGCGACACCGACACTCAGCCCCAGCCCAAGCCCCAGCCGCACTGCGAGGGCGTCCAGGAGCCCCAGCATCACGACCTCCTGCGCCCCCACGCAGACCCTCTCAGGCACGGCCCCCTCGCACACACGCTCCGACTCCGCCTCGGCTGTCGCCTCTGACTCCGGCTCCCGCTCCCGCTCGCAAACCGCGAGCGGTAGCAGCGCCTCCCACTCCACATCTCAGTCCTGGTCCCGCAGCCGCGCGGTGTCCGGCACCGGGACCGACTCCGAACGGATGACCCCGTCCCGCACCGCCTCCCGCACCCGGACGCCAACGGCGACGCTCTGGCGCACCGGGAGCGGCACCCGCAGCCGCACCAAGACCCCCACCGGGGTCCCGAGTCTGCGCTGGACCGGCTCGCGCACCCCGCCCACCGCGTCGTGCACCTCCACGGCCACGGCCTCGCGCACCCGCAGCCCGACCCCATCGACGTCCCCAGGAGCCTCCCCTACACCCACCCGCACCTCGTCCACGACGGCGTTCCCGCCGCCCAGCCCCAGTGCCTCCCGCTCCCTCACCCCCAGCCACTCCCAAACCGCGTCTGTGACGGCGGCTGCCATGCCGACCCCCAGCACCCGCTCCGTCACCGGGTCGCGGGCGCCGTCGCCCACCGCGTCTGTGACGGGGTCCCCGAGCCCTTCGGCCCCCCCCACCCTCAGCTCCACCGAGTCATGCACCGCCACCCGCACCCCCAGTGCCCGACCCCCACCTTCACTGACCCCAAGTCTCAGCGGCACCTGCAGCCTCACAGCCCCCGCCACGCGGAGCCTCTCGCCGACCGCACGGGCGACCCCCTCCCCCTCCCCCAGCTCGACCGCCGCCCGCTCCCCCTCCGGCTCGCCCTTCGGCACACCGTCCGCTTCGGGCACCTTCACTCCAACGCCCCCCCGCGCGCGCACCGAAACGCCCACGGCCTCGCCCCCGCCCTCCAGTACCGGCAGCCTCAGCGGCTCTGCTTCGGGGTCCCGCAGCCGTCGGCTCTCACCCACCGGCACGATCCCCAAGAGCAGCTCCGAGTCGAGCACCCCGTCCCTCACTGCCTCATCCGCCACCCCGTCCGGTCGCACGCCGTCTCCTCCCGACAGCCTTACTCCCTCCCCCACCGCCAGCCCTTCGCTCTCCCTGACCCTCTCCCGCGTCGCCACGGCCTCCGGCACACCCTCCGGCAGCCCCACGCCGTCGGGCAGCCGCCCGCGCTCGGCATCCGCCACCGCGTCGGTGGCCTCGCGCAGCCGCTCCACCGCCAGCGCGGTGCCCTCCCGGAGCCCCACGGCGGCTGCCACCAACAGTTTGTCGCTCTCGCGCACCGCCGGGGCTACCCGCAGCCCCAGCCCGCCGACCACCGCCTCTGCCACCCCCACCCGCACGACCCACACCGCCACGTGCCCCCCCTCCGCCACCCTCACCGGGCCTCCCTCCGCCAGCGCAAGCCGCACCGCCACCCTCACCACCGCCACCCCCACCACCTCCCCAACGCCACACGGGTCCTCCTCCGGCAGTCCGCACCCCAGCCCGTCCCGCACCATGTCCTCGTCCCGCGCCGCTCCGCCCTCTCTAACCCGCACCGCCTCCCTCACCGCCGGCAGCACCCGCACTGCCACGCTCAGCCGCACCCCCAGTGCCACACGGCCGCCGTCCCTCTCTGATACCCCGAGTCGCATGCCCCCGCACACCCTCACCCCCACTCGTACCGGGTCCCGGTCCTTTCCCGGCACGACCACTGCCAGTGCGGCCGGCACCGCAAGCCCCACGCCTGCGCGCAGCCGCTCCGGGACGCCGCCGTCCCACACGGCCACGGCCTCGGCCTCCTGCACCGCCACGGCTCCGGACCCCGCGACCGCCTCACGACTCGCGACGCGCTCCCGCACCCTCTCCGGCACCGGCACCTGCTCCGCTTCCCTGTCCCGCTCCCCCACCGCCAGCACGACGCACTCAGTCTCCCAGGCCACGACGATCACCGTCAGCCAGACGCGCTCCCGCACGGGCATTCCGTCGATGCGGCACACAGCCACCGCGAGTCCTCCCACACGGAGCTGCAGTTGGTCACGCCTCCCGACGCCGACGGCCTCCCCCTCTCGGAGCCGCTCCCGGTCTGTGAGCCGCGACCTCACACCCAGTGCCAGTCTCGCCCCCACGGCCACAGCCACGCCCGGCGCGTCGCCGTCGCCGTCCCGCGTGGCCACCGGCAGCGCGACCGAAACATCGCCGAGCCGCACCCCGACCGCCACGGCCCACCCAAGCCCGTCCCCCTCGCGCCGCACCGCGACGCTCAGCCCCAGCACCGCCACCCTGTCGCCCGCGGGCTCGGCAACCGCCAGCGGCTCCCCACGCGGCAGCCGGAGCCCCTCGCCCGCCCCCACGCCGTCCGGAAGCCGCGTCCGGTCGCCCTCGCGCACCCGCGACACGACGCGCTCCCTCTCCAGCGGGTCCACGGGCTCGCCATCGCCCTCGTGCACGGCCACAGGCTCCCGCACGCCCAGCCACACTCCCTCGCCCACACCCACTGCACACGGCTCGGCCTCAGTCACCGCGGCCTCAAGCCGCACCGGGAGCCCCTGGGACACCGCGAGCGCGAGCCCCAGCGATACTGCCTCAGCGATGCCCCGGTTGACCCTGAGCATCAGCCAACAGCGCACGGTCAGCCGCACCCCCCCGAGCCCCACCCCGTCACTTGCATGGCCCCTCAGCGCCTCCTGCAGCTTCACGAGGTCGTTTGTCGCGCGCACAGACACCCGCTCCAACAGTCGCACCCGCAGTCCATCCCCCAGCGCCACATCGACCGGCCGGTCGTCGCAGACACGCACCGCTTCCCGCATTCCAACCCCCACGGGGGTCGCCACCGCGACCCTGTCGCGCGCGCGCTTCACCCGCACGGCCACGCCCACGGTGACGCTCGTGGTGGATACGCCCACCGTCGCCGCTCTGACGCTCAGCGCCAACCGCAGCCGCAGCCTCACGACGACACCCACGTCGTCGCTGCCGCCACGCCCAACGCTGACCCGCTCAAGCGCGACGTGCAGCGCGGCCCCCGCCCCAACCGCGACTCGCTCCGGCACCCCAAGCCCCACGCGGCCGCGGGTGACGCTCTCGGTGCTCCCCACGCCGACCACGAGCGCAGATGTGACGGAGTCGGCGCCGGACGCAGCGACCTTGACTTGGAGCGGCGTCGGCAGCACCGGGTCCGCCACCGCCAGCGGCTCCGCCCTCGGGACCCCCAGCGCCACCGCCGGCGGGACGCGCAGCCTCACGGGCACGCCCTCGGCGACGCCGCCCCCGTTCAGCCCCGTGCGCCTGCCCGACGCCTACGCGCTGCACGGGCCCGTCCCTTTGACGTTCGTGATCAACGGCAATTATCTGAACGAGTTCGGGGAGACGGTGCTGAAGGACGAGGTCTACGCCGTCGTCGGGCCCCTGGAGGACCCCACGTTCCCCCGTGGCCCCGACGCGCTGTTCCAGGGCCTTGTGCCTTTTGTGTCCGGTGCCGCCGCCGGGACCGCCGCGCCGGGCCCGGCGCGCCGCCGCCTGCAGTCGCAGATGCCGGTGTCGTTGGGGGCGTATGAGGCGAATAGCCCGCTGTGCACTGGGGCCGCGCGCGCGTCGCACCGGCCCCTGGCCGGCGCGGCCCTCAGCCGCTACAACCCGTACTCCGACGCCTTCTGGGAGGCCCGCGTTGCGGAGCGGCTGGACTACGGCGGCCTCTACGTCGTCTGCTTCACCCGCGGGGGCTCGTGGTGGAGCGGCCGGGAGGCGTTTCTGGTCCGCGGGGCCAACGGCTACGCCGCGGCCCCGGCCCCGCCGCAGTCGCGGGTCCCGTTCGCGCTGACGCTGGTGGGCTACGGCCTGGCGGCCGACGACGCCGTGGCGGTGGTCCCCGGGCCCCAGTGCGACGGCAACGCCACGAACGCCACGAACGGGGGGACCGTCGGCGCGTGGGACGGGGCGGCGGTGAACGGCACCGGGGCCGCGGTGGTCGTGGTGCGGCTGCCGGGCTGGACCGTCGCCGGCGGGGGCGAGTACAGCGTGTGCTACCGGCCGCCGGGCAGCCCCTCGTGGTACCGCGTGGGGCCGTCGCTCGCCGTCCACGCGCCCCTCGGCGCAGGGCTGCTCGGCCTCCCGGTGCCGGCGGGGGCGGCAATGCTGTCGCTGGTGCTCCTGTGCCCCGCGGGGCTGTGCCTCCTGGTGTTCCTGCTGTGGATCGGTGCACGTCGGCGCCGCAGGGCTCGGCACGTGGAAGCTCAAGAGGGGGCCGCTTGCGGTTCAGGTGCGTTGCCCTCCAACGCGCGGTCCCGTCCGTTGCGGTCCAACCGCCGGTAACCGCCCAAGAGACCCTCGTCGGTCGCGAGGTCTTCAGGTTCGAGCCCCACGGCCCAGAGCGCGGGGGTAGCGCTGCGGCTGTGGACCTGGTTTTGTGGTCGGGTTTCCGCAAGTGGTCCTCAGCTGTGGCAGGGGGGAGGGGGTGAGGAGGAGGTTGGTATGACGCCTTTGGTGTGTTTTAGTCTGCAGCGGGCGGCGCCCATTGGCCGATCGCCACTTACTGCCCTCTCCTTGGACCTTTTCCCTCCATCGGCGGTGGTGCTCATCGGCCTCTCACCGCCCTGTGTCCTTCCTCTCCCTCCTTGGCCTATCTTCCCCTCTCTACTTCCCCTTCCTTTCGGGGAAAAGGACATATGGTGGACGGCCGGGACAGCGCGTGGAGGAACAGGGCACCTGGGCCTCACGCACACAGAAACACAGCGAGGCAGGCTATGGACGGCCTGTGGACAGAGGCGCGAGGACAGCAAAAGCAGTCAAACGACCCCGGCAAGAACCAGCACATCCTCAATACGCCAATTATTGGGCGCCGCTGACGCGCAAACGGCACACCATGCCACATTTAGCACAGCCCCAACACACCAACTACTGGGCTCCGCGAACGCGGAAAAGACACCAGCAAGAGCACCGGCTGCAGCGGCCGACAGAAAGCAGCGACCCGACGCAACATGCGAAGGGAAGAACGGGTGACTGTCCGGGGCCCCATAAAGGAGCAACAACCAGACGGAATGTCACACAGGGCTTCCTTCCCTTCTAATGCATCCCTGGGGCTGATCAGGGTGCCGTGGTGCCAAAGCCACCCCGGTTCTCAGACCCCATGACGCCACCTGCCCCTGAGCACAGCACCGCCCCGCCCCCCAGTCCCGGGAGTGACTGCCTGCGAGGCCCGGCGGCGCCAGCAGAGGGAAGTGGCCGCCAGGGGGCGGCATTCTGCTGCAGTGGTGGGTTGTGGGGTGGGCGCTGATCGGGCTGCACGCACGACCCCTGAGGAGGGTGGTGCTTGACTGCCTTTGCACATCGAGACTTGACGGTAGTGTGCGGCGGGAGGTTGGGCTTGCGTGTGCCGACGTCCGGCGGATTTGCAGTGCCATGATTTGTTTACCCCCTGTGCACCTCACGCCATTGAACCCCCCGCCCCAGTAAGCCCGTCTGCTGCCGTGGCTGCAGGATAGGGCGCCCAGGCAGGCTACGACGTTTGGCAGGGGGAGGAGGTTCTGCGTGTGCCAACGTCTGGCGGGCACATGCTCCTGCGTGTGCCGACGTGTGGTTTACTGCCAGGCCTTTGCTCAGTGGCTGGTTGATACTATACCGAGGGGGGAGGGGGGGCAGAGGCCAAAACAAAGTTTGTGCACCTGAAATGGACCTCCAAGTTTGGGCCCCTTTGATAGATTTCCTTTTTTCCCTGAGGCAAAAAATTTCCTGATGTGAGTGGGTGGGTGGGTCTGAGGGTGGGTGGGTGGGGGGGGGTCTGAGGGTGGGGGTGTGGGTCTGCCACAATCCCGAGGGAGCCAATTTAAACCCCCCATCCCCCCCTCTCCCCGCCCCTCCCCCCCTCTCCCCCCTCTCCTCCCGGTATCACTAAAGCCCATGCCTGTCTGCTGCACACTCCCGGCAAGTCTGTCGCACGCGCGTCGCCCTTGTACCGCAGACCTGGGGCCGCCGCCGCTGCTTGGCGTTCTGCCCGGCGCCGACCCCACGCCTCTGCCCAGTCTCTTGCCCCCGGGCGCGGCCGTGCCACTGAGCGACGCGGACATCCTCGCCGCCCTGCACCCCCAGCGTGTAGTCCCCGCGTGGACCTTTGACAGTCCGCGCAAGCCCAGCCCGACGCCGTTGGATGACGATGGGCCGTCGGGCAGTCAGACCCAGGGGTCGCGCTCTGCGTCCGACTCAAGTCCAAGTGGTTTGGCGGCCATCAGTTCGGAGTCCTCTGCGGACCCCGCGGATATCGTGGCGGAGCTCGGTCACCAGGAGCTCGTGGATCCGGCCCCGATGGTGGATCTGTTGGTGGAGGATTCCGGTGACATGGACGCAGGTACACGTTGCGCTTGCCGGCGCGGCCGATTTTGGCCAATTTGGGGCCGCCGAGACGGCCGATTTTGGCCAATTTGGGGCCGCCGAGACGGCCGATTTTGGTCAATTTGGACAGACTGGGCTCGGAAATGTGCAGCCCTGGGCAGCGCCCTTTACCGGGGGGGGGGGGGGGCACACAGCGAGGCAGGCTATGGACGGCCTGTGGACAGAGGCGCGTGGACAGCAAAAGCAGTCAAACGACCCCGGCAACAACCAGCACATCCTCAATACGCCAACTATTGGGCGCCGCTGACGCGCAAACGGCACATCATGCCACATTCAGCACAGCCCCAACACACCAACTACTACGCGAACACGGACACGACACCAGCAAGAGCACCGGCTGCAGCGGCCGACAGAAAGCAGCAACCCGACGCAACATGCGAAGGGAAGAGCGGGTGACTGTCCAGGGCCCCATAAAGGAACAACAACCAGACGGAATGTCACACAAATTGATGAATGCCACTGTGGAAATCCTGTTTGGTACGTTGCTTTTGTTGTGCTTCGCTTGTCAAAAGGATGTCCCGTTGGACGTTGTACTTTGTGCATGCAAATTTCCAGGTCGCGCCCAAGAACCGTCTTGTCTCAGCACCGCCCCTCGGAGGGACGTGCTTGTGTGGGAACTTGGTCGGTTTGTAGACGGGGGGGGGGGGGGGCAGCGACAGTAAAGGGGATGGTTTGGCCAGCCAGCCCCGTCGCTACCAGGTGCCAGGGCAACCCCTGCTCAAGCGGCATCAGGTGGGGGCTGTCTCCCGCAGCCCACATGGGCTGTTTGCGCAACAGGAGCGGGAGCCCATCAGGGGCAGACCAGCCGTAAGGGGGAAAAGGACATATGGTGGACGGCCCGGACAGCGCGTGGAGGAACAGGGCACCTGGGCCGCACAGAAACACAGCGAGGCAGGCTATGGACGGCCTGTGGACAGAGGCGCGTGGACAGCAAAAACAGTCAAACGACCCCGGCAACAACCATCACATCCTCAATACGCCAACTATTGGGCGCTGCTGACACGCAAATGGCGCACCATGCCACATTCAGAACAGTCCCAACACACCAACTACTGGGCTCCGCGAACGCGGAAACGACACCAGCAAGAGCACCGGCCGCAGCGGCCGACAGAACGCAGCGACCCGACGCAACATGCGAAGGGAAGAGCGGGTGACTGTCCAGGGCCCCGTAAAGGAGCAACAACCCGACGGAATATCGTACAGGGGGTAAGTGATCTCAGAGCTCTTGGAGCTGCGCGCCGCACGCCGGTGCGGCTTCTGTCGAGACACATGTGCTGTGCCGTGTCACAGGCTCCCCTCGAACGGGCCTTCCCACCTCAGCGACCGTGGTCATCCGCCCTGAGGCAGAGTGTCAGCCCTGGAGCCTGGCCGCCCCATCGCCCATCATTGAGCCACTCGCCGAGACTATGGCCCAGACTGTCGCCGAGGGTATGCCCTTCTGTGCTCACACGCAGCAGGTGTAGGTAGGGGTGCGCCTCGACAAGTTGTGCAGCGAGGACGGATGGTGGGGCGGGGAGGGGCGGGGCAGGGAAACGAGGGATTGGAGGCAGCAGCATGACGGTTCGTCGGGTGCTGGGGGGAGGTTCATTGATGCGTCTGCCAGAATGACCAGGTCGACCACTTGTGGTGGGTGCCATCGTTTATACGGATTAAGTTGCAAGGGGGGGAGGGGGTTCTGGGTGGGTCCTCCGCGGGGTCGCCAAGTCAAATTTGATTTTTCCCCTGCCAAACAGTGGGTCGAGAATTTTTTTTTGGGGTGGGTAGGTCTTACCCAAAATACCCCCCCCCCCCGCCTCCTATAAACGATGCCTCGTGGGTGTGCTTATGGCGAATGGTCAACAGTGTCTTAGCCCCCGCTTATGCGTGTGGTCAAGATGCTCGGCATTCATTGCGGGAATGCAGTATTCCCCCCTCCCCCCAAGCAAAACCGCCCCAAAACCAAAAAAGCAACAAAACCACTTCTTGTAGCCTCTAGACTTGGCACCACATGAGGGACTGGACCTCTCAAACTGCGTGACACGGAGGCTTTTTACTCCGGTGGGCCTCGTATCTCCACCCTCCAACTGGCACGGCCGGCTGGGAACAACGCCAGTGAGACAAGAGGGTGGGGGGGGGGGGGGCTTGCGTTGGAGCCCTGCCTTTCCTTCCCGCTCCTGTTCGAACTGATGTGCCTTCGAGTGGGTGCAGTCCAGAAGCTCTTGGGGGGTGGCTGTGTTAAACAGGGTCAGTCTACCAAACGTTCTGCCGGCACCTTCGCTCAGCCCACCTCAATGAGGTTCCCCCCCCCCCCCCACCTCTGGCCCCCTCACGGCGCATGGTTTGGGGTCCAGAACCAAACTGACATGCCCCCCCCCCCCCCCAATGAAGTGCATTGTAGGCTCGCGACCCCCCACACCTTCTCTCTGCAGTCGGGTTGGGTCCGGACGTCGCCGCCATCCACGAGCTGGTGGGCGATTGGCTGCAGTCCGACACCCGCCCAGACACCCCGGAGTGCCTCCCGCCACTGCCCCGCGCGCGTCGCACCCCGAGCCGAATGGCCTCCCCGGCCTCTCGCCGCGCGACGCCCGCGCCGCCCTCTCGGAGCTCCACGCGGATGGAGCCCCCGCTTCTCGACACGGACTTTCTGGAGCTGCAGAGCGCGGGCCCGGCGGTGCAGAAGATGCTCGAGGTCATGAGCCCCCGCCACCTTCCCGATGCGCCCGGCGAGTCCAGCTCCCCCCGGCTCGCCTTAGTCCCCCAAGTGCGGGGCCTGGCGAGCCCCGCCAGCGGCCGCTCGTCCGTCGCGCGCTCCTCCAGCGCCCGGTCCCTCCGCACGCCGGTGCCCGGCAGACTGCAGCTGCGCCGACCGCCGCCGGTCGGGCACTCCCTCGCCCTCCTCCCGTCGCCGCGGTTTCAGAGCCCCCACAGCGCCGCGTCGCCGGTCTCGGGCCCCCGGCAGCGCGAGCCGGAGCTGCTGGACTCGGACCCCCTGGCGCTGGAAATCGCGAGGTGCGGCTCCGGGACCGCGGCGCTCCCGGCGATGCTGAGCCCAGCTCCCCCCGAGTCGCGCAGCCTCCGGTCCCCGGCGTCACTGGGGCGGTTCACCGGCGAGCGCGGGCCCCGCCCGCTGTCGCTGCATCGCCCCCGCGGCGACCTGCTGGAGGACCCGGCGTCCCCGGCCGCGCCCCGGGGGGCGCGGATTAAGGACCTCGTGCGCCGCATCCGCCGCGACTCGAACTTCGGGCTCGACGGCAACAGCCCGCCGTCGCCCGACGGATGGCCCGCGCCGCCGGGCACGGCATCTCCGCGGCCCCCGGGCCTTCGCACTCCGGTCCCGGCGGCCAACCCGCTGCAGCGGCCTGCGCGCGCGCTGTCCCCGCGCGCCCCGAGCAACCCCCTGCAAGGGCGGCCTCGGGGGGCCTCGTGGGAGGCGCAGGGACGGCTTTGGCAGCCGGGGCTGCCCATGTCTCTGACGCCAGGCATGCCCCCGGTGGGGGGCACCAGTGAGGGGGCCCTCACGGACAGCCTTTCGGAGGCCCTCACGTCGCTTGATACGTCCCCACGGACCAGCCCCTGGGCTCGGCCCGGGACGCGCGCGCGCGCCCGCCGGCCTAGCCCGCCACCGGTCTGATCCGTGTTTCGCGTGTGTCACCGCCGCCGCGGCGCCTGGCGGGCTGCGCGTCATGGTTGGTCCAGGGGACGGTCGGCGACGGGAGCGTTGGAGCCCCGTCCGTCGTGTTCCGTGCCTCCAGAGCGGTCCATCGGCCAGGGCCCGACGGCGACACTTCGACGGATTTCAGAGGGAGTTGTCAGCGAATTTACAGCATCTCCGGTGACGCTCGGATGCCAACAGCCCAGACAGCGACGCTCTCAGCATAGCACCGCGCAGTGCTGACACATGGTGGCGGTGAGGACAGCGCAGCTGCCCTGTGTCCGCGCGGGGGATGTTGGACAGGTCCGATTTTGTCATCTCCACGACCCGAGGCGCCTCAGACTTTCTCTCACTCTTCCTCGCCAGCTCCTATGGCGTTTTAAATTCTGCCACGCTATGGACGCATTCTTTGGTCCTTGTTGGGGTCTGTCATCATCACACCACAGAGTCAAACTTGATGATCCCAGTACCATGTTGATGAACACAGGTGTCAATCACACATATGTGCCTATCATAGACATTGGATTTTATGGTTGGCCAGACAATCCGAAGATAAGTGCTTGCGGCACATAGGACAATGGGCTGGCTGTGAATGCTTCGATCAACACAAGGGACTAAATCAGGGTCTGGGACTGGAGCAAAACCTTCTACATCAGTACTGTGGGATGTAATGTTGTAATACCTTAGGGCACGCATGATCCCGGCCCACTCAAAACCCACAATGCTGAGAGCAGATGGAAGGATCAAGTACTGTCTCCTGAACCCACATGGTACGGTCCCTTAAGATTGGTTTGGATGTGGAAAGTACCACATGTATCTTCTCACGTGCTGCCTCAAGCACCTCCTGTTCCATGAAAGTACCTTTGCGCTGCATGACTGATGACTTTACAGGGCAAATAATGCCCAGATCAAGGGGCTGGAAAGACAGACACACGGCCAGTCACGGAAGGCCCATGACTGTGTAGAGCATCAACTTGACAAGCCCACTTAGCTTGGGTTTCAACAGCGGCTTTTCAAACAGTTGCTTGCGGCCCCATTTCCTCTGCACTTCCCCCAAAATGCCCCTGGTCCACCGTCAGAACAGCCAATTGCGAACCATTTCTGACGAAAAGAGGAAATCCTTCGGGGCTGTTAGGTTGTACTCCATCGCTGCAGCACGTGAACCAACGTGTCGCAGTTGCTCCACATGCTCGGGGGGCTGTTGCTTGTGTTTCCCTCTCCCCTTCAGCTCCCCAAAACAACATTTGACGGAGCAGCAAACGCTTCCATGACAAACCCGCCTTTGGTCCGGAGAAGTGCAGCTACGGTTGTTAAATTATGGCCAAGTCCACAACTCCCTGAAACCCCCCGGCGTTCTAAATGATGGCGTTTTACATTACGGCCGTTGTAAAACATGGCCGGAATAGTACTCTTTGTCATCCAGACTGCCAAACACTGACCTCCATCATCTCATATATGTGCTGCACTGCAGGCGTGCGGCAGTTGCAGAACTACGATACTGCTGCACAATATTATAGCGGATTATTCGATGAAAGGCACGGGCTGCTCATAAGCCATTGCGTACCTGCACACGGCGCTCGCAGCGCTTGGCACGGCAAATGAATAAACCAATGACCACTCAGTGTGCTTGGCGTCCACTTGCAGTGTGAGCCCACGAGGCATACGGTTCGCTGACGGGCATGAAACTCCCCTCGGAGCGGCACGCTCCTTGCGGGAGTTTCCGATTGGTCTCGGCGCTCGCGTGAGTGTTCTCTCGCACAACGTATTATAGTAAGGCCCAGCCCCATGGAGCCAAATGCAGACACCCTCCCCGGCACGCTTCAGAGAGCAGAGCCGGGCCAGTCAACAACTGCGGTTGGCTGATCACCGACACCACTTCCCGTGTCGGGATAACAATTAAGCGAAAGCGGTTGGTAGCAGTTGGTGCTGACGCAACCAAAACTTGGCCACGAACCTCCGGCGGCTGGCGGTTCACCGCCGGCCCCGCGAACCGTCTTTCTTAGAAACAGGCCCAGTTCCTGCAGGACAGCCCTGGTTTGTGTGCTTGTTCTGTTCGACGAGCTTCAGATGCAGACCACACACACTTCCGCACCCTGCCCCCGTTTGGAGTTGAGTAGTGTGCTAGTCACAAGAGCAAGCACACGTCAGCACAAAAAAATCCTCATCAGTGGTACCATAGGCGCCTTTCGGTCTGGAAGGAGAGTTGCAAATGTGGCATTACTCAGTCCAGGTACTGTAATGAAGTCCAGCGGCGAACGCCACCTACAGAGAACACAGTGTCCAGTGACACCGTGCTCTTTCCTTTACACAGGCTTCATCCCCCCCCCCCCCCAGACGTGCCCCCCCAGCCCCCATCTGCCTTCATACGAGGTCACGCCCCGTGATCATGGGACACGTCGGGCGTGCCATTCCCTTGCGTACCGCATGCCCCTGCATCGGAGGAGGCCCAGCACGACTACGATTCGATCAGCACATGACGCGGGTCATTGTCGGACAGAGGCCCCCAAGCCCCATCTCGGAAGACCGGCCGTGTCCAAGTACGGCGGCCCCGTCAGGCCATTGCTTTACTGACGTCGCCCGCGCTTGCGCGAGGGGGACCACATGCACCCGAGGGTCCAAGCGGTTCAAAGGTTCACGTTGGGCCTCCCGCAAAGGTCCAGTCGCGGTGGCGCAGCGATGGGTACGCGCATCGAGTCGTTCCGTACCCTCACAAGGGTTTTTTTCTTGTGGGCAGGGTCGCGTTGGCTTGGGTCAAGGCCTCCCACTGCGGGCCTGCTCATCAGGACTGAGTATTGGCGCCGAGGTGCTGGGGGAAGGTGCCCGTTGACAAGCTCGGCACCGGCCCCACACTGCAGCGGGTGGGGCTACAAGCGGCTTTGTGTCTGCGGACGGCTCCGGATGGGCTGAGCATCAAAACGCGTGCTGGGGTAGGCCTCCACTTGGGGATGTGTGCCGGGGCATTGCACTGCTACACACGGGGCAAGTGGGCCCGTTGCGCATTCGAGGCATTGCGGGCCTTGCACGGAGACACGTGGCCCTCCTTTGAATGGGTCTGGCAGCCGCCACAGACATCCGGTGTGTCCAAAATGGTCAGCAATGTCTCAATTTTCGCCAGTTTTCACAGACCCTCACCCGTGCCCGGGCCCCAACGTTCAGACTTCCGCTCCGACCCTGCAGCCCTCATCCCCACGTGACATGGGGGCGTGCACCAGAACCTGGGCACACACCACAGCACCACGGCTGAGTTCCGACGGTTTCCCATCGTGTACTTGCTTTGCCGCCGCCGCTTGCTGCCAAAAGGGGGAGGTGCACCCGACGCCGGAAAAGAGCAGAACCGATCGTACCGTTGTACACGATGTTTCGGTGACCCCAAGACCCATACCGGACCCCTCATCACGTCCCTGGCTCGCAGCCCCCTCCCCTCGAAAAGGGACTCATCCGACGGGTGCCCAAAAGCGCACCAAATCCAATCCCGCAACGCCCCCCGGCCCAACCGGCGATGGTGTTCGTCTTTCGGGGCACACGCCCCCAGGGCAACTGACCATTGACCCGCTTACCCCTCACCCCCCTCCCGGGGCGTCTCCCGCCCGCGAGCGGCGCGGGGTCTGGGGGTGATCAACAGTGCGGCAGGCCTTGTGACCGGATATTTGGGTGCGGCCGCCCAGTCGAGTCCCGCAGGGAAGGCGGCGCGGACCGTGGGTTGGCGACCAGGGGGTCCCGTCTATTGAGCCCATAGACCGGAAACCCCCCCCCCCCCCGACTTTTGAAAATACCACTTCTCCCGCAACACGCCCCCCCCCCCCGTGTGACATTCCGTCGGGTGGCAGTTTCTTTACGGGGCCCTGGACAGTCACCCGTTCTTCCCTTCGCATGTTGCGTCGGGTCGCTGCGTTCTGTCGGCCGCTGCGGCCGCTGCTCTTGCTGGTGTCGTGTCCGCGTTCGCGAAGCCTAGCGCCCCCCCCCACCCCCACCCAATACGGAAGGGTGCTTCCAAAACGGCACTGGGATGCGGAGGTGGAGGCTGAGGCCAGCGGTGCAGCGGCGCGAGTGCGACCGATCCAGCGGCTGTGCACCGAAGGCGAGGGAAGAACGAGGGAAGGGCTGTTCTGAGACCAGTTACAGGGATGACGCACTCTGCGTCGGGGCAGGCGGCACGCAAAGGGGTGCATCTGAAATGCGCTGGAGGGGCACACCGCTGAGCCGAGCCGAGCGAGTGTAGAAGTCGGACCGGGGGTCAACGTGCCAACGATGTTCGTTGGTGCAGGTCCGGGAGGTGGCGGAACTGTTGGACCGTGACCCGGCGGACCGGTGGCGCGACATGCACAGAGACGGCGTTGTAGGGGGTGTAGGGGGGGGTCAAGAATTCGTAACCCCAGAGACCGTATCACCCCCTTGCCTTACGGAGTGCGTTGAGCCACCTGCCGGCACACGAAGCAGGGACAACGGGCAGCCTCGGCAACATTCCAGCAGGCCAGCAACAGCCACGTGAAGAGGGAGGCCAGTGTAATCTGCGTGTTTGCGTTGGAAACAGCAGCATTGGCGTGGGCTGCAGCATGACCATGATTTGTAGTCCCCCCCCCTCCCCCCGGATTCATTTCTGGCGGCAGAATTTAAAACGCCATAATGTAAAACGCCGGGGACACCGTTTTATAATATGACCGTTTTTAAGTAGGGCCAGAATATTAACACTTCGACGGATTGCAGGCGGTGACGTCCTGGCGTTCCATGTTACGTCCTTGATGCGTGATGAAGAATATGTGTAGGGCTGGTTCCCCACACTGTTTTTCTTCGGTTGCGTGCCGCTGCGGTAGTGACATCTGAAGGCCTTGCACCGCTTGTGTCCTGTCATTAACGATGCGATACCCACAGATTTTTGGTAACCCTGTAATCCATGCACTCTGCCGCCCCTGTATGTCCCCGTCAAAGCCTTGCTTTGGAGGCAGACAGCCCTGTACATTCCCCATGCTTGCTTGCGTAATGTAGAATACTACTGAGAAGGCGCGACCACAGTGTTCACATGTGTGTTTAGTCTCTATAAACTGTGCCCTGGGTAAACATGTATATATATTTGTGTGTATTATTCTACATATACACACATGTATATACATGCAGACTGGACACTGCAAAGGCCTTCCTGAGTACCCCCCACCCATGTATCCTAGAAGCGCTGCGTATCATTGGGACCCCCTCCAGTTTACTCAATATGATCACATCCATATATCGCTCTTCCAGTACCCAGTACTGTGGTTTTCAGTACCGGGTACGGCGGGGTATTAAGGAGGGTTGCCCGCTCTCCCCCTCCCTGTTGATCATAGTTTATGAGGCATTTCACGCTACCCTGACCAGGGAGTTCCCAACCGCACGCTTCTTTGTATTCGTTGATGATATAGTAGTAGTCACGCCAGACAAAGCCACCCTGCGAAGAGTAATGCACCGTACCCATGAGCTTTTCATGTCCCTGGGCTTCAGGATTCATCATTACCCTCCCCCCCCCCTTGTAATAGCTACGCCCTTGTAATAGCTACAGTAGGCGTAGGGACCGTATTAATTTGGTACCTAATTTTAATTCGGTACAAATGTAGTACAGCCGCATAACACATGGGTTTGGTGACAATTTTGCCAGCTACATAGGGTCATGGACACATTTGTTGTGAGTGTTTGCCCACTTGAACCCACATAGCTCTGATTTGGGGGATATTTGTGTACTATACGTGGGCGGAGGTTAAGGTGCACTCATACCATGCATTCTCTCACGTGTATGTCGGTAGTTGTATGTGTCGTGCGCAAGCTACGCCCTTGTGATAGCTACAGTAGGCGTAGGGACCGTATTAATTCCGTACTTTGGCGTAGCTATTACAAAGGGGGGGGGGGGGGTTACAACGCTGAAATCTACCGCTGCACCCACCCCCATCCCGCCACAAGTGCGCCTCAAGCACATGGGAAGGACAAAGAATCAAAATCCTGGCTCCTGTCTTCAAGTACTTGGGGCACCACTTAGCGCACCCCAACGTTTTGGGAAGGGCCCAAACGGAACTCATGTCACAGATCACGTCGGATCTGTCCCGTTACCAGCATCTCCCACTGGATGCATTCGAGAGAGCACAGTTATTTTCTTTGGTCCTTTTCCCTAAATGGTGCTACAGGTCGCTGTTCATCCCCCATGACCGCATGTTTTATGAAATCGACCAAAAGGCACGCATCTTTGTCACGGCGGCCAAAGGCATTGAACCGCGACACCATGTCACCCACATCACGTACCCACCGAACTTGGGAGGATCAGGACTGCACCAAATCTACTGCACTGATGGCTCACGCTATATCTCCCTGCTCCAATGTGCTCTCCACTCGCCCCACTCTCCCCTACGCGAGCTGGCTTCCTTCCCCGTGTCACTGCCACAATCTATGGCACCCATCAAGGATTATGTGGCCCTGTGAAAGCAACCAGGAGCGCACGTGCCCGTTGCACTGCAGCAAAGAGTTGTCCCCCAAGGGGGACCAGAACTGCTTCATGAGGAGTCTTCAGACGAGGGGTGACTCTTGCAAACCCAAACCTCCAATGGGGGCGTACCGTGCGCTGTGCACGCGCTGTGCGAAAAGTTGGCTGTTCTCCACCACCGGGAGTTTGGTAAGTTCAGAAGGTTGAAGGTCGTCATTGAATGGCTGCTGCAGTGGACGGGGCTATAGGGGGCAGAAGTTAGGTCCCTGGGACCCATGGCAAGCATTAGATGTTTGAATTTTTGAGTTTAGAATTGATTGTGCATGATTCCGCAGGTGGGTGGTTTTCAGGGTTGTTACCTGGATAATCACCGTAATAATTGGCGCTGTGCCCGCGCTGTGCGAAAACGCCCCCAATGTTGTCCTGTCTGATTACTCAGCTAGGTACACAACCCATAGACCAGTGCCGCACATACAAGATGAAGGTGCCATTCCATCTGGATTCTCTCCCATTAGTATTGCCGGACATCAATGCTACACCAATGGAAAACCGAGTACAGTAAACCTGGTACAGTGACGGTAGCAAACTGGAGGCTCCTTCACGAGAGGGACACGTGGACAGGGCAGGTGTTGCGCTGTCCTGTGGGCCACTCATCATCATTGCCTGTGTCACAAGCCCACAGACCTCATACAAAGGTGAATTGCAGGGCGCAGTGCTCGTAACAGCACCAAGCCTCGCTGCACCAGGTGACACGCTAACCATGGACAACTGGGCAATTGTGCCTTGGGCCCCCAGACCCCCCCACCAGGAGTGTGCAGACATGGACCTGCGTCAACAGTCACTGAGCATTTGGAAACTTGACCGGTGCCCTTCTCTTGGATCCCCAGCCATCATGACCTATCGGATGCCACAAGTCCAGAAGACTGCGAGGTAATACTTCCAATGATGAGGTTGACAAATGGGCAAAGATAGCAAAAGCCCTTTCTTTACCGCCATGTGACCCTATGGATCCATCTGCCATTGTGATATGCGGTGGAATTGCACCCACCCCAGCAAAGAACCGGGTCCTTCAACGCCGTGGATCGTTTGGCTTTCTCGGCGTACACTGGGTCTCCTGGCTGCCTTTGAAGGGCACCAGCCGCATGTTGTGGCTCCACTGGCTGTGGGGAAATGTGCAGTGGGAGGGATACCCCCCCCCCCCCCAACAGTCGGAACAGTCGGCCTGTGCCCCATGTGTGGTACGCACCAGCCCAACTGCGCCTCATCAAATGTCCTACCTGGAAACCTGCCTTCCGGTCAGTGTGACTCAGTAACGGGGGGGACTGGACTGAATAAGCCACTACCTTGTACGACCAGGCAACGCATGAAGACCTGGTGCATTTCTCTCGCTTGCGGATCCCTCAATCCTTAGTTTATGGATATAAACTATAGTTTAGGACTCCGACTGTGTTGCATAGTGTGTTCTTTGCACTGATGGTTGGGTCCGATGCAAATGGGGGTACGGGACAAGGGGGGGCCAGTCCAGCAACAAGCGCGTCATCAGCAGAAGTGGTCCAGGATCAGAGAGCCGCGGACATGATCACTGAGGCGGTGGACCAGGTGCGGTCTGACTGGAAGAAGTGGACAGCAGGGCCGTACAGGGTATTACTCCGGAGTGAGGCCTACAAGATGAACGTGGCGGAATGGGAAATCGACATGCACGAGTGGCTGGCGGTGGAGGACGTGTCGGATGAGATGCTGCAGCAGTTCATGGATACGGTCGGAGGAGATTTCACCGACAAGGCGGACTTGATCAGGGCAATGGGGGTGTATCACGGCCGGAAGCACATGCGACCCGATTTCGACGCGGGAATCTCCGTCAAAGATGCATACGCCATCGTGGAAGCAGATCAAACGCCCGACAAGCAACGGATAGCGGAACTGGAGGCGAAGCTTGCCAGGGCCACCCTCGAGATGGAGAAGGCAAAAGTGCGGGCGGCCCCGGCGCTCACCGACGAGGAGATAGCGAAAATGCTGGGCAGGGCATTGCCATACCAGTGGATGACCACGCTGGCATCCGCGGTGGCAGAGCTGCAGACCAGACCTTTGAATGCGGAAAACTGGCGGGAGGACAAGTTCGTGTTGGCGGTATGGAACGTGCTACACCAGGAAATCCTGGCGAAACAAAATGGTAGGGCGACAGTCCAGCAGCACAACGCGCAGACCCCGCAGACACCCAAGCAACAGACAGGAGCTACTGGCGAAGGACGGCATGCCAAGCCGGGCAGGTGCTTCCGGTGTGGCGAAGACGGGCACTGGGCCGCAGACTGCGGCAAGAAGGGGTCCACTGGAGGTTTCCAGCAGATCGGCGACACCAGGCTCTGGGTGTCGGCGAAAGGAGTGGCGTACGACACCAGCAAGCCGCCCCCCACGCCGTGCATAAAATGTGGCCATATGCACTGATCCAAAGACCCCTGCCCGGCAGGGGAGGGCCAGTGAAGGGGCGGGGGGGGGCCGGAGGTCCCCACTGGGGCCCCCACAGTCCGCGATGCATGGGAGGCGTTACAGCATGTTCGGAGGCTCACGCACACCGACTCAGGGTCAAGCACGGGAGCGACAGCCATCCGGGTCATGGAACCCGGGTCGGTGGACACGTACACCAGCGCGCTGCGACAAGCACTGCTGGCCGGCACACCAGACGAGCTCCTGGTGGACGCCGTGGAGAGGAGGCTCAATGCCTTGGCAGCCAAGCGAAAGAGCGGGTCAAGCGCGACAGCACTCATCTCAGGGGTGCGGCTACTGGAAAAGCTACGCATCATCCAAGCGGTGGTTACCGAGGTCCACTGGATGCAAGCCAGGGCGATTGGTAAAGGATGGGCGCGCAGGGCACAGCCTAAGCCGGTCGCCACATGGGACCACATCGAGACGATCACCACCAGCCGGGGCCACTGGGCCTGGGGCCGGCTGGTGTTCCTGGCCATTTGCAGCATCGTGTACCTCTGGAGGGTGGGCGACGCGGCCAGCGTCACGTGGGAGTGGATATCAGTGCCGGGGTTCGTTACATTCTGGGACGAAAAGCGCAACAAGAAGGTCACCACATACGCCCTCTCGCCTTTGCTCGAGGCGTGGAGGGCATATCTCTGGAAACACAGACCTGGACACGTGCAAGTACGACAGCCGCTGGTCCCAGGAGGAAGGTCGGTGCTAGAAACGGTGCTCCAGCAAGTGGTGCAACACCGGGACCATTGCGTGTGTGTACTCCCAATACAACCAACAGGACAAACAAGAGGTAGACCTATTTCTGCAGTCCCTGAGACCATACGACATCATTATGGGGGACTACAACGATGACATTTGGTCACCCAACCCGACACGCCCGTGGCAGGAAGACCTGGCCAGCGGAGTGTTCCTGGACCCTTTGCACGCTAGCAGCCAACCCCCGGACCCCCGGCAATACTATACCCGCATCCCTAGGCATGGACGCCCACGTCGACTAGACGCCATCTTGATTAGGCAACAAATACCGAACATACTCTGGACCTACTATGACACCATACAAATGCCCATATCGGATCATGCTTTGGTCCTGCTTGGGGTCCGATGGAGGATAGGGGTCCCCGACCCACCACGCAGAAAACCACAGCCCACAGTCGCGAAGTGGTATACAAAACAATTTCAACGGTTTACTAACACCATATCCACACTACCCATAACAAACAACGACCCACCCCTACACACGGCACGACGGATCCTGTCTGCTATAGCGCACGCGGCGCGGCCACGACGACCCACGCGCGCAAAGACAGCGACCACCGCAAGCTGGTCGGAAACCACGGACCCCAAAACACGGTTACAAGAGTACGGGGAAATACAAGAGCAACACATACGGAGACAAATCGGCAAACTGCGCCGAGCGGCAGTGCACAAATCGGGCTATTTTTATAAAATGGTCAACAGATGGCGCACTGGACTCATAGCCCAGGACACACCGCAGCCCCCAATAGGAGGAACACAGTACGTACTCAACCACTTTGCGGGCGACCCAACATACGACGAAGACGCGTGCCGGCAACTCATACGGAAACATGTACGGCACCGCACGTGGAACACAACGACCCCCACATACGAGGAGTACTTGCGGTGCCTTCGGGCACCAAAGAACAAATCTGCCGGACCTGACGGTGTCCCCCCACACCTGCTCCGGCACCTACCGGACCACGTGCAGCGGCAACTATACCAGGCCATCGTTGCAGTCTGGAACGGACAGCACATCCCAGTGGCTTGGCTGCAGTCCAGGGTAGTGCTCATCTATAAAAAGAAGGATCCCCAGGACCCACGAAACTACCGGCCAATCTACGTATCCACGGCCATATATAGTATACTCACACGCCTCCTCCTGACGCGTATATCGGGAGCCTTGACCCCGGGACTATTGGACATACAACACGGCGCCACACAGGGCCGAAACACCACAACGTTAGCCACGAAACTATTAAACGACCTGCACGTTGAGGACGGGTACGTGGCCCTTCTTGATGTGGCCAAAGCTTTTCCTTCAGTCCCCCGACCCATGCTGACTGGGATCGTCAAGGAGGCAGGGGCACCAGAAAACATCATACGGATGTTGGGGGAAATATACCAGCATACACCGGCCGTACTAACCCTACACGGAAAGGACCTACCCATACGACCCACCAGGGGTATGAAGGAGGGGTGCCCCCTCTCCCCAACACTATTTCTCCTTTACTACGACATACTATTACGTGAAACCATGGAACGATGCCCGGGAGCCCGACTGTACGTGTTCGTTGACGACATAGCTGTGCGTGCGCCCACGAAGGAAGCATTGCTGCACACCCTGGATACCCTCCACGACGTGGCCCACACAATGGGGTTACGCTTCAACAAGGACAAAACTGAAGTGTGCCACTGGGCTAAAGACTACGACCTAACGCCCATCACGTGGCGGCATCAGCTCATCCCCGTGCGGCCACCTATAATGACTTACCTGGGGCATGTGCTTGCCCACCCCACACAAGAAGACACAACATGGGACATGGTCACTACACAGCTACACCACGGCGTAGCGGCATACAGGACCCTGCCGCTCAACGCCTACGAGAAGGTGGCTATCATCAACGCCGTCCTTATCCCCCGTTGGACGTACAGGGGACTGTTCCTCGGAAATAGGACACGAATGGCGCACTGGGACGACATACTGCTGCAGTTCATCAGGGATACACCCGGGGTAGAACAACAAATGAACAAACACCGGCTGACTACCAACCTCAGTCACGGGGGACTTGGCCTACGCCAGCTGTGGTGGTCCTACATCACCCGGTGGGTCACAATTGGCCAACAGGAACTGCAGCGCACCGGCCCTACACAACAACTCACCGCAACCCAATATAAATACATAGACGCCGTCCGAGCCCTAGGGGGCACGGTGGGTCAGCGTATATCCCAACCCCGACAACACCGACCCTTGTCCGCGGGACTCTACGACTCGGAGAGCTCAGAGGAGGACCAGGAGACGCATACAGGGAAGACACGGCCAGCTACCAACCGCTTAGACTACAGCTGGATGAACCCTCCAGAGGAGCCAACCCCTGAGGAAACCCATGAGGTTTGTCAGGCACTCCCTCACCAGCAAAAACTCCACGGGATCACCATACACTACACAGGAGAACCCACCACCACCCGGTGGTACACAGACGGGTCGAAACGACACGGACGAGCGGGAGGGGGCATCTACAACGGAACATACCGTGCGGCCTTCCGGGTGCACGAAACGATCGCTTGCGCCTTAGCTTCAGAGCTGGCCAAGCCAGGAGACGACATTATACTAGACAACCAGAGTGTGGTGAAGGCCACACCTATAAAACGCAAAGGAGTGGTCAAGGACCAGGACTACCGCGACATAGGGTACCTCAACTCCACCACGAAACGACTGACGATCCGATGGACACCAGGGCACCGCAATCTAGAACAAGCCACCACGTATAAAGACTACCAGGACATACAGGGGAACAACCACTCTGACGTCCTCGCCAATATGGGCGACAACCTGCCCATGGATTCCCAACAACCACAACCCCATGATATTGTCATCACAGGACAGATCATGCCCACGCCTGCCAAGGCATGGATCATGCAAGTGCGTAGACAAAAACAAACACCAGACGTACACTGGGTGAGCTGGCTCCCCATGAAGCACTACAGACGGAACGCGTGGACACCCTGGCTGTGGGGGCAAGTGCGTTGGTGGGGAATGGGCGCCCCATGGGAACGGACACCCCGCCTCTGCTCCCAGTGTGGCCACCAACACGGAGCATCGGTGCAGTCAAAACTGGCTTACTGTCCTGCCTGGAGCGACTTCTGGGACCTGTGGCGCAAGAGCTGGACTGATTGGGCCCCATACACGCACCAATGGCTGCAAGCGGCCGACAACCAAGAACTATGGCTCTGTGTCAGGCTGCTCATACCACTATCCCTCGTCGACGCCATACCCACTGCGGAACGACACAAACTGCGAACGGAGGTGGGCCTGTTCCAGTTTCGCATGATACAGTCCGTCCAAACACTAAGACGGAAGTACGCCGACCCAACACCACAACAACCACCGTCGCCCCTGTGGCTCACCAAATACATGGCACAGGCACTTCCGCCGCGAGAAACGCCCCGAAACCTACGGAACCAAGTCGGGGCGCCCACGTGGTGCGGCGCGAAACGCAAACGTAAGGCCGAGGTCGCAACGGCTGACCCAATCAATCCCGGCCAATGGTTACAAGATGCACGCAACGCGGGCGATAGTGAGGTAGTGGCATGGTTCGTCGCACGAGCCACTAACACAGGGGCAGACGACCACATAAAGAAACGTCAGCGCCTCAACGTTGACACACAGCGGTGGGAACAATACAAGACGACCACGGACAAGCTGGCAAATGAACACGCACAGCAAGCACGGGACATATACCACAAAGCACACATGGAGGCGATGGCGAGACAACACCTGCACACCCTACACATGGGCTACACCAACGCACTGACGGCTAAAACAGACTACCACAGGCTTGTCATAAAACTAGTCGACCAACAGAGACAAACACAACGACTGCACGACACACATGCACACCTATACCAAATACGTAGGCAATGGTACGAACAAGCGAAGGACGACACAAGGATGTGGTACACTGACGCAAAACTGCTACTGATGGTCAACGACCGATACTGGAGGCTGAGCGCAGGCACTGCCAAACTACTTGACCTGCACCATCAACAAGCGACCTACATGTGGCAGCAGCAGACACACCTGACTGCCATGGCACAGTACTACCAAGACGCCTGCAAACACAAGACAACACAATACTGGCAAACAACCCGACCAGCCCGACAGACGATATACCTGATACGGAAGCGGCCGCGGGAGCACTGGGACCCCACCTTGTGGGAAGTCCCGTTACAACCGCTACCGAAACGCCACAAAACGCACTGGGACCCAAATGAGTGGGAAGTACCACTGACATGACTACACCAACCTCAATGGGAAACCATGGGGGCACAGTCACGAGCTGCAGCCCGTATGCATACCCTGGCTTCGCCGAAATCTGTATCTTACTTCGAACTTGGTCCACTGTGGCCCCTGGCACTTATGAACTGGCCTTTTTGATCAAAAAAAAAAAAAAAGTGGTGCAACACCGGGACCTCCCAAAAGCTGCCTGGCACGGCCTCAAGAAGCTGGGGGCCGTGTCCTGGGGGCACCAAGGCGGAAAGTTGCGGGGGCTGCAAGTCTGGGGCCGCTGGTGGTCACAGGCCCAGCCCAGACATTACTGGAAGACACCGCCAGGATGGACACTACCGGCAGAAGTCCACGTGCCATGGCCGGTGGGGAACAGCGGATGGTTGGCCAGAGATGTGGAGGGACGACTGGTCCAACCCAAGTCACTCTGGCCCGCGGATGCATGGTCATCAGTGCCGAAGATCCCAGCAGCCATGTTCACTAGGGGGGACAGGGACGACCCCGAACCACCGGGAGACGACTCTGACACCTCCAGCGCCTGCACGTCAGATGAGGGGCCAGATGCGGCAGACGAGGAAACGCCAACGACAGAGCCGGTGGAGTTGCTGGAGAAATTCGATGATGTCGCTCAAGGAGCGGAGGGACCGAAGGTCACGGATGGTGTGGGTGCTGAGGCTGAGAACACCGAGGTGGAGCCAACTCTTGATGACCCTACTGCTGCAGCGAGCGACAGCAGACCTGCTGAGGAGCATGTGGTACACGTTGTGGTCCATGACTCGGATGATGGTGGTGACCCAGCTAGTGATTTGGGGGCAGACGCTGCGACACCAACGGCGACGGACGACACGCCAACCCGACGCAAGCGGCAACGCGATGGTGACGATCTGCCTGACAGCGCCAAGCGGGCATGCAGGAGAGAACATGAAGGTGGAGGCGAGCCACCTGTGCGGGAACCCGAATCCGACACAGCCCCACACTTTGGGTATGTGGTCACAGCGACTCGGCGAGGTCCACAGTACCAGCTGTGGAGACCTGTGCAGGTGCACCGCGCTGGCCCAGATGAAGTGCCCGGAATGCGGGGCTCTGGTGACGGACCACTGGCTACAGGCCTCCAAGAAGGTGGCGGAGACGATCCGGGTGAAGGAGCAGACGGTGAGGGACCTGCTGAGGGACTACATGATGACTACTATGTGCCGATGGAACGAGGAGGCGGGGCCAGTCAGCCGTCACCTGGGAGCGGTTCTGCATGAGCTGACCACCAATGTGGAAGCGGCCACGGACATCTCGCCGCCGGACATCAGCACGTCATCCTCGCGGAGACACCGGTCTAAGTTGGTGGTGCCAGTGGAGGTGGCCGAGAAGGGCCTGGGGGACACGGGGGCCATTGACATCCCGGACAGTGTCTGGGATGCCATGGCTCCAGCTAATTTCCTGTGGGCCTCTGAGGGCACCCCCCCCCCAGCCATTTTCATCGGACCCGCCGTTGGTTGCACTTGTTCACACCCTGTTGGGGCAGCAGCTTGTTGCGGTTTCCCCGTCGCAAAAACCGCCGAATGCAAGGGCGTATGTCCAGCACAAGAATGAGCACAAGTGCTCCCTGATCTTACCCATGCTGGACCTGAATGCCCGCTGTGTGGACCCCCTGCCATTTAAATTGCCCACATTGGATGGGCTGGCACACCTGCTGCAATTGTGCGCACTGTCTAGGGAGCAGTGGTTTTACTGCACCCTTGATATAAGCAACCACTTCTGGAGCTGTCGGCTGCCCCCACCGCAGCGCGACAGCATCAGGGTGGGGGTGGGGGGGCGGGTGTACGCACTGCAGTCCCTGCCATTCGGTTGGAAGCACAGTCCCTCCATGGCGCAAGCCATTTTGGCAGCATACCTTGTAGAATATTTCCCAGGGTCGGTGGTGGTGATCCAATATGCAGATGATGTGTTGGTGGCAGGCAGGCACTCCAGCTCGGTTCGTCAGCAGGCACTGCGTACGAAGGCAGATTTAGAAAAGGCCGGTTGGGTGGTCAGCCCGAAGTCCTCCCTGGACCCCAGCTATCGCGTGAAATGGATGGGAAAGGTGGTCGGGGGAGACCAGGGAGGAGTGCAGAATGCACCAGCACTGCAGGCACACCTCGTCTGCTGTTGGCTTAGACTAGCCACCACCGGATATTCGGACAAAGCGCTGAGGCGCATGCTGGGGAAACTACAGTGGGCACTGCGGCCGGGGAGGGGGGCGCAGCCTTTCCTGGCTGGCGCGTACCGTTGGCTCAACCAGGGACCCAGTACTGCGAAGTGTACACCACCCAAGGTCCTGCGGGGCCTCCTGGAAGGCATTGCTTGTGCTTTGGTCCCATGGGTGCCACACGGCGCCCTAGGATCAACTGATACGTTTTACTGCGACGCGGCCCGACAGGGCCAGAATTATTATGTTGGCATTTGGGGGGATTCACTGGGGATGCGTATAAAGAGGCTGCCTGATTGTACATGTTGCCTGATACATACTATAGTGGAGCATCCCAACCAAGAAGGGGACACATTACTGAATCTCGTTGCACTGATCGGACTAACGGCTGAAAGTGTCTATGGCGGGGACATTCAGTCAATCATTACCGACCATTGACCCCCCCCCCCCCCCCAAACTAAAAAGGGTCCGCATGCCCTGCACCCCCCAAACCTCCTCAGAGTCACAGTTGCGGTGGCAGTCCTTGACACTTGATCCTTTTACTTGTCGGTGGTGTCTGCTGCACGCAAGTTCCTATTTTCTTAACCAACCAATGGCAGGTTGGCCCTCCTGTGATTTCCTCCCCTTTTCTACCTTTTCTCCCACAGGTGTGGAAGCCGTAACCCTGCTGGTGTTCTTGCTTCCCCCCCAGGCCAGAGTTCCCAACCCCGCAGTGAATGTTGACCAGCTATGCCTGGATGTCGTCTCCTCCTCCCTCCCTGGTACTGATATTTTTTTGCAATGCAACCCGCTGGTTCATCCCAGCCTTCAGTCTTCACACCGCTGTCCTTTTCGGCCTACAGACATTGTGCCTCATGCACACCAGCGAATAGTGACCCTTTGTACCCGATTGCCCAATCGTGCCTGAATGTCATCCCCCTCCCATTCTGATAGTGTATGACATGCAACCTGCTGATTCACCTCGGCCTTCAATCTTCACTCCGCTGTCTTTTTCAGCCTACAGTCATTGTGCCTCACGCACACTGGGAAGCCTACGGGCGTGGCTGGTTTCAGACTCAGCTCATCCTCACTACGTGTCAGATCCGCTACCACAGTCATTTGTGGAATCATCGTAGCACTGGACAGCTCTAAAACCTTGATCCCCAGGGGTCACCTCGAGTACTGTGAAGTGAGCAGGCTACGCCAGCTCATCTTGGTCTGAGCCAAAAAAAAAAAACATTGTGCCTCATGCACACTAGGAAGCCTACAGGCGTTGCAGTCTCCCACTGCATAACCTGGTTGCAGACTCAGCCAATCCCCACTACGTGCCAGATCCGCTACCACAGTCATTTGTGGGATCATCGTAGCACTGGACAGCTCTGAACCTTGATTCCGAGACGTTGTCTTGAGTACCGTATGATAAGCAGGGTATGCCAGCTCACCTTGGTCTGGACAAAATACACACACACACATGTTTTGTCTTTTTTAAAGCTGGCGCCTCAGGCGACCGCTGGGGGCCATGGACCCATGCGGGCCTCCCTCTTTAATATTGTTCTTCCCCCTACACACACACACACACACACACACACATGCAGAGCTGGTCCGTCTGACCGAGCAGTTACGAGGCGCACATAAGTCTGAGCAAAACAAAATATACACACATATATATGCATATCTCTCGGGGACATTCATTCTATGCCAACGCGGAGGATTCTGGCATTTTTCCTGGATTTTCTCAACTTTTGATCCGATACTCCAAAATTTCGTTCCCTTGGGGGGAGGGGGGTATGCATCTACTTTCTGAAATCTGTCAGAAAGGGCCGTTTCAGAAATATATGGGCTAGGGGGGGCAGGTGGTCACATTTTTGAGCACAGAGCTGCAAATTGGACGATGTGCACAATGGAGCAATGCTCGAGGGACCACTGATTATTCCGAATCCGACTCGTCATCATTGTGTCCCCTATCCACAAGGGCTGGGACCCCATTGGGGCACTCAGACCCCTGCTTGTGAATGGGAACACATTTCTTCAATTTTCCACAATCCTGCAGCCTGCATGCTTTGACTAGAACCCACCCGTCGTAGGGTGCTCTTTGCGATCCCAAAACTGGTTTGCAAAAGCGGTGGCCTCTGCGCCGGACAGGATATGGTGTTCCTTGTGGGTGCATGCAGGTTGGGGTGAACCAGCAGTACGAGGCCTTTTTGCTGGGCTGGCAGATGTGCGCTGGGTGACTTGCATCCAGTTTGCACCCCCGTGCTCTTTTACGAACCAAAGGTTTCTGTGGTGCATCTGGGGAGGCAACAGCACGCTGCGTGGATTTGTATGCGGACACGGTGGCTGCCTGTTGACAAAAAGAAGCAGAAAGCAACGGGTACCGTCCATACCGGACGAAAATCTCAAACATATCGTCAGTATAGCTTTGCAGACTTGGGTGTTCCAAGTAGCCCTTTTCAACGTCTTTCCGAATATACCCCGCACCCCCCCCCCCATTGGGACACTCAGTGGGCACAAATGAGGCAAAACGGGCACCGACCCTTGAAAACCCTCTGTGTTGGCATAAATGTCAACGTCCCCGAGAGATATTGCGAGCGTAACGTAATGCTCGTGCCCACTGGACCCTGCCAAAATGGAAAACCTGCCAAATATGATCTAACCCCTGACCAAGCCCACGCCACTCACACTGCACGCGCTCCCGATGATTAGAGTTGCGGTCATTTGATTTGATGTTGCGACCCGACAAGAGCCTAGAACCCCGTAATTCATCCCCGTTTCTGTGGACACACTTACTTGTTCAATGGCGGCGACCCCGTGGGACTATGCTTTGTTTTGCTGCCGCAAAGTTGCTGAATCTGGAGATGCTTCTGCAGCTTGCAGCCTGAGGCTCGGAGATCGACATTTCACTGAAGTGCGACGCCTTCCTTCGTTCTAACCACAGGACTGACTGCAACTTTGCTCAAATATTGAATACTCTGCTGCTTTTGCAAGTGTCATCAGTGTGTTGCTCATTGCTTCGCCTTTCTGTACGTGCCGGCTGCAAGGCGACCACGCAGAATAACCAAACAAGATATGCAAAACGCAAAATTGGAACAATGCAAAGCGGCCACCGTTTCTATCACCGACATCCCCAAATTGCTCACCGTAGGGTGGGTATTAGAATGTGTTCATCCACAGCACAAATGACCCAATCTGTGGATCAGCAGCAATGTGGGGTTTGGGGCCTCCTGTTTTCTCACATCATTTGCAGCGCAGCCCATAGTAGTTACACAATCCACTTGAAACATATTGTCTGCCGCGATCATCAACAGCCACATATCTGCAACCCGTTTCTTGGCATCAATGAGGTTCCCAAGGTTTTGGTTTCTTAGCAGGGGTCTTTTCATTGTTTTCTGCTGGCATCGATGGTGTTCTGGCCTTTATTGTGGTAAACAGGGATGGCGTAAGGTATTGCACACACTTGGAACAGAATGTTGTCCCAGCTGGTTTGTCAGAGTGCTATTGTGCAACCGTCTTGATTGAGATACATCAACGCCTTTGCTCGCAGGCAATACAGACAATTTGGTTGTCAGAATATGGGCTGGCATGCTAGGCTCAAAATGATTCACTGTGCATTGGTGGAAGCAATGACAGAAAGCACCAACCGAGGGGCGAAGACGAAGTGAGGGTCCAACTTGTTTGAAGCCCATAGAAGCATTAAGTACAAATGGGTACATGCAGCACAGTGTGAACGTTTGGAAGACTCGGGCGATCAGGAGGGGGGTGTTGATCGATTTGCACGGAGGGTATCAAATACAGAGTACACAAAGTAGCAAATGTAGGTGGATCATGAGTCCACTGCAGCTTACAATGTGAAGCAAACGAGCTGGTGGGAGGCAGTTGGGATGGAGAAGGGTTGGCAGCGGTGGAAGCGTTGTCCACCTTTCCTAGAGTTCCAGAGCAAGGGGCTTGAGGAACAGGTTGGACAGAGAGGCGAAAGTACACGGATCGGTTGTTGGGCCATTTGCACTGCAACCCTACCCTTGTAGATTGGCAAACTACACCCATGTTGTTTATTTTAAAATGGTCAATGCTTTAACGGGTGATCATAATGCAACGTTTCATGGTCCTCCATATCATTTGTGTCATGTCTACTTGACGAGAGTCGGTTAATCGCCATTTGGGCTTTGCTAAATGGTGAAGTAGGACCCCCAAGAACGGTACCCGAAGGTATGCTCTGGACCAGATACGCAGTAAAGTAGAGAGATGGACGTTACAGCAGGCATAGGGGAAGGGATGCGGGTACCCCCCCTCCCCCTTGCGCAAGCACGGCCTTGTCTAAGCACGGGGTGGGCGTTGAACCGCTGTTTTTAGGAATTTTTGGGACGACTGTTTTTGTGGTCCCACATGTAACATTGGGTTTAAAAACAGTTTACCACACATTGCCACCCAATGATGTTTGTCTTAGCCATGTCTTAGCCATTCCTGCTATTTCCCTTCCACAGCCTATCACCATCTGCATCTGAGGGATCTCCTGGATGTGGGCAATCATGTGTGTTTGCCATCATGTGTGCCACACACAGGCAGGATCTTGTCTAAGCACGGGGCGGGCGTTGAACCGCTGTTTTGCGTGGTTTTTTGGGACCGTGGCCGTGCTTGCGCAAGGGGGGGGCGGGGTAAGAGGAAAAGGCGGACGCATTGAGTCAGGAGAGCAGCAGGGAAGCCTGAATGGGTGCTTGCACACTGTGCATCCTGACGGACCCAACCTCCAAGCGCATGTACCCCCCCCCCCCCTGTCTAAGCTACGGCCTTGTCTAAGCTACAGCGGACGCAGGAACCGTATTACTTCTGTACCTAATTTAATTCGCTACGAAATGTAGTGCAACTGCATAAGGCATGGTTTTGGTGACAAATCTGCTAATTACATGGAGTCATGGACACATTTGTTGTGATTGTTTGCCCACTTGAACCCACAGAGCTATGATTTTCGGGATATCTGTGCATTATCTTCCCCTTTCTTGGTGGCTGGCACGTGTGCCGGTAGTTGTATGTGTTGCGCGCAAGCTACGGCTTTGTCTAAGCTACAGTAGGCATAGGGACCAGATTAATTCCTTACTTTTGCGCAGCTTAGACAATGGGGGGGTGGGGGGTACTTGGATGTGATTGTTGCTTGTATGTCGTGTGTCTCCTCCCCAAGTTAGCGACAGCGACATGGGAGGTTGTGTTGCCATGAGTCTGCTCTCCGCTTTAAAGACCTAGATACAGTAGGGTGTAGGAGAAAGAAGTGGACCGTTATGGGGGAATGTTTGCTCGGCGCGCACCCGGCGCGCTACCTTTGTATTAAGTATCTTATCTCTAGCCCCAAGTTCGATGAGAAGGTACTCCAAATTGTTTGGTGAGGTGGGGGCAAAAACAGGCACGAGTGGGGAATGGTCAAAAAAAGATGCCCGGTGCGTGCCCGGCGCGCTAACGCTCCCCCTATCGCCAAGATAGCATCAAAAGCCACGTTCCGTGACACACAGGTTGGGTGTTTTGCCATGGTCGTTCATGGACACATCACACATTAGACATTCCAATTACAAACACATTACAGCACAGGCACAGTTATTGCTGACAATGTTTGGCACAAAAAAATTCGAATCTACACTGTTTTGCACGCATTTTTTTGTTTCTTCAAACGAGGGGCATGAATGAAGGACATGCCATACCAGGGATAGGGCTCCTGAATGTGATTTGTTGCAAGTCGTCCTGGTACATGTGTTCATGTTTGATGAGACCCTCCGAGCATGAGGTACCCGGCCACTGTAGCCCTGCCCCTTGTTGTGCCCTTCCCGCTGGGCAACTGCCGCCGGCTTCGGCTCTGGTGAGTGGGCCCGCAGGGCACGTCCGGCTGCCAGCTGCTGAACACATCGCAAATTCCTTCGTTCTCCTTGTAACCCACCGTCACATCAAAATAGGTGATTTATCGCTCAAGATGGATTACAGTTTGCAAGACCGGGATCCATTGTTTGACAAGGTATGCCCAGTCCCACTGCAGTGCCCCACCCAAGCCTTTTTTTAGTGGCTTGGATACCCTCCCCCAGGGGGGGGTACCTGCCTGCGTTTTTTGAAATTCTGGGTGCCCTCAGCGGAATCACCCCGCTAACCCCCCCGGTGGGGGTAGGCCAAGAGTGGGTTGCGATTTTTTGAGAAAAACATTTGTAACCGAAATATTCATTTCGCCCCTGAGCAGTGGGTTGCCAGATCCGGTCAGCGTCCCAGTGGTACAATGCTACACCTGCAACTCAGGAGACCTGGGTTTGAAGCCATGGCGCTACAGCAATTAGGGCAACGGTTGCAAAAGGCTAGGCCAGCCTGAAAACTGATGGGGAAAGAATTCAAACTGAAATATTGTGTGTGGTTTGATATTGGGTAGGGACTGTGGACAAGGCGGTGAGTGGGTGCCTGCCTTCTTGACTGGACCCCCCCCCCCAGGGTCTTATCCAAAAGGGGTGGGACGTTGCATATGTCGCCGGGTCCATGAACGAAGAGGGGGGGGGGATGAACTTTGCGGGCCAGAGATGACAGAATAAAGTGGTTGGATTTTGGCCAGACACCTGACCCTGAAAACCTTGAGGCCCATCCTGGTTTTGTCTGGGTGAAATCACGGTACAGTGAGGCCATTGCGTGGCGCAAGGTCCAGCTCACCAAACAGCGAAATGTGGACCTCACAACTGATGGCCTGTGGGCCATGCCCCTGAACACAGGGTGGGTGCCAGTGAAGGCACGCAGGCTGCAGGATTGGGAAAAATTGAAGAAGTATGTTCCCAATCACAATGTGTGCCCATGGAGTCCCGGCCCTTGAGGAAAGGGGCAACGATGATAACGAATCTGATTCGGAATAATGAGTGATCTCTCGAGCATTGCCTGTGCCCTGTGTGTCGTCCCGTTTACAGCTCTGTGCGCAAAACTGTGACCACCTACCCCCCCCCCCCAACCCATACATTTCTGAAACGGCCTTTTCTCACAGATTTCGAAAAGCATACACATACCCCCCCCCCCCAAGGGAACGACATTTTGGTGCATTACACCAAAAGTTCAGAAAAACCTGAAAAAATGTGAATTTGCTCCATGTTGGCACCTGAAGGTCCCTGAGAGATATGCATACCAGGATGTGCATATGTGGAGCGCTTTTGTGACCTGCTTGCGGCCCCCCATCGGGTAGGGGTAGGACAAAAGCAGTGCCTGCCCTGAAAAAGTGCCTTCCTCTTCCAAGATTTCACCCCCCCCCTCCCCCTGTATCACAAAAAATGCTTGGCCAAGGTCCAACAACAGCAAACAGGGGGAGGGCATGGCCGAATGGGGCCAGCAGCAGCAAGTGCCCGCCCACTGGTGACCCCTGACCTGCATGCACGCCCCTGATCCAATAGAGAAACAGCCAGGCATACGGGCGTGAGCCTGGCTGCATGTTTGCCAACCTACAGCCCAACAGGCGACAGCTGACCTGGTACAGTGCCGCAGGGAGGAAGGGACCATGGCCCTCAACCCCAGCCATTGAACACTCGGACAGCAAGCACAGAGAACAATGATCTGTTACACTGAACTGAGAGCAATGAAGACCGTGGGGCAGGCGCGGTTGGAGCTAATTGCGGTAAAGCAAACCTGACCCATTGTGGCCCTCCCCCCGTATCACAAAAAAGGCTTGGCCCCACCCTACGCCCTTGCCCGTTTGCGTTGCTCCCAAACCATGTAGCCCTGGGCCTCGCGGACTGTGTTGCTGCGTACAACGTCTCCGCAGGACGTTGCGCACGAGAATTTGTACCTTACACTCAACATCTTGGCGTGGATTGTGATTGGCATCGGGGCCTTCAAACTGATTTGCTACTTCACGCCAGCCCCGCGGAAGCGGAATCAGCAGTGAAGGACACGTTTGCCAGCGGAGTAGGAGTCACCGGATTCTCATGCTCGGGATGTGCGGTCTAATGCCGCGACGCCATACCGGCATTGCGCCGGATGGATACCCCATGCCCCCGCCTCAACCGGCGGCGGGGGGGGGGGGGGCGACCAGAAAGGCTGGAGTGGTTCACGAGTCATCGGAGTTCGGACACGTTGTGGATTTAGTACGACGGCCCGCCCTCGTTTGCGTCAGACGTCGCCCGGTGTAGCGAACACAAACAATGCCAATGACCTTTGCAGTCCTTTGTGGGATCATCGTAGCACTGGACAGCTCTGAACCTTGATCCCGAGGGGTCACCTCGAGTACTGCGAAGTGAGCAGGCTACGCCAGCTCATCTTGGTCTGAGCCAAAAAAAAAACAATGCCAATGACCTTTGCAACGGCCCCGCCATGGATTGGCACACGGCGGAGTGAAGAAGGAGACCTCAGTTCGGGTCGAGGCCCCACGTGGAGGTGATTCGCTGAAGCGAAGCAATGCCCTTCGGACCTGAGGCCCACGTTTGCGGAACGCGGCGCCCCTTCCGAACCGCCGATCCGACGTCGTGTCTTTGCCACTCGTGGTCTTCGTCTCTGCAGCGCTGTCCCCTTGGCACGCGTCAAGGCCTGGCTGCGCTTTTGCGTGTTCTCGTTCATCCGTCGGGCCACACCGACGTCCCTCCGGGAAGCGCGGGTGTTTTCCCGCTGCCGGTGTCTGCACAGCGCCGTCAGACATCGTTCCACATTTGCGTAGCCTCGCAGTTGCAGAGTTGCTCTCGTTTCGTGATCGACGAGCTCACCCACGTCCCCGTGTCCAAGCGGAGCTGTGCACAGCCCGCGGTACGCGCATCGCCATTGAACGGGCGGGTGCAGTGCTCATGCGGTGCGCAGCCTCTGGTCTGGACTGTGATCAGGTCAGAATCGTGTGGGCCGTGCGATTCTTGGCCCGGGAGGATCCCCGTCATTGGCCCTGCCCGGAATCGTCGTTGGTGAGGGGGGGGGGGGGGGGGACACCTGCTTTCCCAGTCATCAGCGAACTCAGTAGTTAATCGACAGATGGATCCAGCGGTTGTAGCATAGTGATGGTCAGCGACGTACCGCTGCACAACCGCTGCCTTTTGCCTGCTCAGTGGACTGTCCGCAGGCATCTTCGTGTCTCATCTTTGTGACAGAAAGGTACCTATGGTCTTATAGGCCACTGACGAGCCAAATTTCTTTCTGCGCTTTTGTGCTGACTGCCCCTGCACACTGCCTGTGCACCCGTGCAATAGCCCAGAGTTCCTTCGGGGGCGGGATGCACGCCGCACACCCGCTGCTCCTGTTTGGTCACTTCGATTCCGTCCTCGGAAAGGCATTTCAGGACTTCCGTGGCCAAGGCCGACTCCGATCGAGGCGCCGCGGGCCATGGACGACGTACTGGCGTGCAGACGCATGCAGCGCCCCGGTGACGCACTCTTGACCGAAAAGCAGGTCTACAGAGCAAGTGTCCTGTCGCTGGTCGTGTTTAGGGTGCGGTGGCTCACGGTCGCGTAGCGTGGCAGCAGCTCAGCATACCACTATGACAACGGGCGGCGGCGGGGGGGGGGGGGGGCAAGCCATGGCCCGTCACCGCACGCAAAGGGAAGAACGGGTGACCGTCCAGGGCCTCGGACGGCGACCACAACGCACTGCAACGTCGCACGGGGAGTGCCCGGCGGACAACCAGAACACAGGCCGGGGAGGCCACCCAGGAGCAAGCACCCAGCGCCCGCCACAGCGGTTACCAACAGGCGGCACGCGGAGGGACGAGCGGGTGGCTGTCCAGGGCCCCGTAAAGAAATTGCAACCCGACGGAATGTCACACGGGGGGGGGGGGGGGTCAGGATCGGGATCGGGACTTGGCCTCACGCCGGCGGGGGATTGCAGGCCTGCGCTTACGTCCCTGCGTGGCACTGGTCCCAAATCCTGTGCTGTCCGGTTCCAAGGCGGAGCGGACTGGGACAGCCCCCACGGACCACAACGTAGTGCAGGTGAGCGGGAGACGCCATCCGTGCCGCGTGTGTGAACGCGAGCGCGCGTCAGGGACGGGGGTCGCCATCACGCATGACGGGTCACATGGTGTGCTCTGCATTTGAATCTCACGTACAACAACTTGGGGAACAATGCTGCGCAAGCCCTTGCAGGGCTGAAGGAAGCAACTACGCTGTACACTCTGCAATAGGGTCCCCCTGGACAGCCGCATTTGAAGCTTTTTGTTGGTGGTGCAGGCGTCACGTTCGCCGGTATATCGGCGCCACGTGACCTCCTGGCGTCGCAGCACCACCGGCCGTGTTTGCGGCGCGGGCGGGGCCGGTGGCCGCAGCGGCAGTACTTGAGAAGTGCGAGCGCGCTGAGCGACCACCGCCAGACGCTAGTGCGTCTGGATTGATGCGTCTTGGCAAACCAAGTTTCGCAGCCCACGTCCTCCACTGCACTGGACACTGGGTGTGCTATACGGTACCCCACCAGCCTTGGTGGAACGCCCCTGTCCCCCCCTCCTCCACTGCGTATGACACCGCTTGCAATCCTGTGGCCTAACACCAGGTGTCGAATGGGTGCCTTTCTCCATTCACACGCATTCGCACGTATGTCGAAGTCGACCCAGTCATTGCATGAGTTCCCAACCAATGCGACTTGCACTCGTATTGGTCCATTACCTAATGGGCACATGGGGTCGTTCTACATGAGTTACATGTCCCAGTGGTACAAAGTGACCTTCCTTTCCTTTGTGGAGCCCCCTCCCCAGTGATGCATTTCAAGGGGGGGAGGTACCTGGAGTGGGGAAGGTACCCCCCCCCCCTCCTCTCCAACGAAGACCGTGGGGCAGGCGCGGTTGGAGCTAATTGCGGTGAAGCAAACCTGACCCATTGTGGCCTCCTCTCCAGGGCGCCCAGCCTATGCCTAGCCACTGTCCCCCTGACGCCAAGTGCCAGCTTCAATGGCATTTGTATCCGACAGTAACCGCCCCCAACCGCTTTGGCAACCTCCTCCAATCGCCAATCTAACCGCTTCAGCATCATGACTGTCCATAGCGTGCCGTGCGGGTGCTCCTCCAGCCCGCCCTCCTCCTTTCGGCGCTACCTCGCAGTCACAGTGATGCAACACTCCCCATCCTGATCCTCAGCCAGCCCATTAGACATTTGATAGCCGGCAAACGCAAGACAGCATTCGGACCCGGTTCAATGCAATGATCTGGATTGCCTGTGATACGGGGGGGGGGGGGCATCCAGTAGCCAAGTATCCATTGCTTCACAGCCCCCCCCCCCCCCCGCACTGCCATTCACCCCTTCCCTGGGGGGATTAACGCACCGCCTCAGGTATTTGAACAACTGCTCCAGGAAATGGTCTGCCTTTGAAGCCCTTGTAAATACTGTCCCTTGGATGGGGTGGCAGGGGGGAAGAGTTATGGCAGAGTGTGAGGGCCCCCTTGGGCGAGCTCACAAGCTCACATGCAACAAGTGCCACAATGGGCTGACAGATCCCCAGTTATTGCATACCAATCCCAATTTTGCATGTGGCTACAATGCCCAAGTTCCTTTTGCAGTGTATGGTACACTTTTGGGCAAAAGCACAGGCACCAACAGCACATAGCCTCTAAATCCCCCAAAAAGGTCCATGCAGTACACCCCAGTACACGCACCGCGGGTGCAGCGCGCGCACCGTGTCTGATACTTCCCCCCCTCAGCACCATTGAACTTGAGCATCAAAACGCAGGGTCACGCAAAAGACACGGCGCTGGCGCAAAACCTCTCCCATGTGCACGACCCACTTCTTCGGACCATTGCGACTGCAAAAGCCGTAGCCCCCCCAATAATGGAGTCAGCATTGTCGCCCCCCGTGGGGCTTGCAAGTATGGGCGAGGCCAGGCTTTGTGCCAAAAGGCCGACGTGCATATGCTGGTGACTTACCCTGGCCGTGCTGCAGGGAGGGAGGGCACATGGGTGTGGAGGGACTGGGTGCCGCTGGCCGTTGGCAATCATCCCAGATATTGTTTGACAGGAGTTGTAATTCTGATGTCGGATGACAGGAGCCGGAGCCCATCGCGGTGGGGGATAGGGTTGGGTCATTCCTGTGCGAACAGTTGTTGTTGCTCACAACAGCATGCAATGCAACCAACCCACTGAGGGCTACACCCCTGCGGCGCCTGCGGCGCGCGTAAGGAATAATTCCAATAGCAAACAAGGCAGGCAATTCGATGTTATTGTATTTCCTACTTTTTCCTACTCCACCCCTCTACACTGGGCAATACATCCCTTAGGGACTCTTTTTTCCTTTTTGAGCCCCCCCCCCCCCTCGTTTACCCGTGCGTGTTGGGGCTCGGGCTTGGGGTGATGGGGAATGCCGGGTTATGTAGCCATTCCGCCCACGGTCCATTTTTTGCTCATTTTCACCACATCCGCTCTTTTTCCACGTCGATTTCTCCCCACCATGGGGACCCCGAGAAGGCAGGGGTGGTGTAGCCAATCAGCCCAATTCGTTTTGCTGTGTCATTCAGCCACTGTTGCCAAAATAGGCCAGCGGCCCCCCAAGCAAGTCCGAGAAGAACAGCAACAGTGATGGGGGAGAGAGAGCGCCGAGCATGCCGGAGCTCAAATACATGGACGCGAAAAAGCACTTCAAGAGCACGCGCACGGGGGATTGGGTCAACTTTGAGGTGCCCCCCAAAATCCCATGCCCGGATTGCGGCGGCCACCATCGGTGGTGGGATCAAGAATGACATGGCTTTCATGGGCGGCACAAGTGACTACGCAAGGTGCAAGAGCAAGCCGCTGGCGTAGCATAGGCACACAGCCACAAAGACGACGACGGGGGCTGGCACTGGGCTTAGGCGCGCGACAGGCTCAGCGAGGTGCTGGCGGCGGGAGCTGGTGCCACTTTTGGGTCGACGGCCATTAGGAGGCTGCAACAGGAGACGCTTAAAGGGTCTCCTCAACAGCTGTAGCGCCTAGCCCGATCGAAACGCATGCGGCCAGGAGAAAGTGCATGTCTCATCCTCGAGGGGCCACCTCTACAAGTCGTCCAGTGGCAACAATCAGCAAGTACACAAGGGCTGTATTATCGGCGGCGAGGCTAATGGAGAAGATGGAATGGGCTGCGTCCACTGTGCGTACATCTTACTGGTACCTTGTGCAGGCCGTTGAGCCGCGGTGCTCTAAAGAAGAAGGGGCTGCGGCGACGCACGTCAGATATCTGGTGCACTTATGCCCAAGGCAAAAACAATGGCTGAGTGGGAGGCAGTGGCGCTTGCCTGCCTCTCTGTTGCTCACTGCATCGGACGTCTAGAGGCACGGGAGAATCGCTGGGACAATGGCAAAAGGGGGCCAAAGTTTTCGGGGCAAAGTCTCAGCGGGGAACACAGGACCACGAGTTGGGACCATGAGGGTGCAGTGGCTGCAGTTTTTATGCAAACTTTGAAGGGTTCCATCCACACTGGGGCGCGCGGCACGCAACAGCGACAAGGGAAGCACTGGGCGCCACCCTCCTGCAGCTCACGGAAAAAGAGGGAGGGGGGCGGAAGAACATCCGGTGGAACAGCTTGCGGAGGTTGGGTGTGGCGCAATTGCGAAATCTTGGGCGACCCCTTACCCTCATCATGCTATGGTGGCGCTGGAAAAGCCCCTAGGTTGCCATGGTTTACACTAAGCCCCCCCCCCCTCTCTTGGACGTTCTGCAGGAGCAAAGAAATAACATGGCCCAAATGGGGGGACGGACAGAAAGACCCCTGGCTTCGAGCTTCTAGCCTCGCTGGATCCGCAGCGAGGTCGCCTTTGCCGTGGGTCTGAACTCAAGACTTGTTAGGGAAAGGGCTGCAGGGGCCGGAGGGGAAGACCACAAGCGCAGCCGCACCGTCTCCCGAGCGGGGGCTGGGCGGGGGCTGGGGGGACAACGAGGGATACTATTTTATTCCGCCTGCACCGTTGGCTTCAAACGCATGCCGAATGGTCCTCAGGGGCTTATGCGTCCTGGCACATGCCACATATAGGATAGTGTAGTCTGCCGTCTGGTGCTACGATTTTCCTATATTGGCTGCGCTAACGCAACTATTAAACCCATCCATCAAAATCCCAGTGGGGCCCAGCCCCCGGGGGGAGGGTGCATCAAGATTTCCTATAGTGTGCATAACTCAGGAATGTGTTGAATGACAAGTCCGGTAGTTATAGCTTAGCGACGGCCTTTGGCGTACCGTTGCATGTCCACTGCTTGCCTCAGTCTGTGGCCCTACCACGGGAATCTTCGTGTCCATTCTTTGTGACGGAAAGATACCTGTGGTCTTCTAGGCCACTGACGAGCCTATCTTTTCTGCGCTTTGTGCTGTCTGCCGCCTGTGCACATGTGCCTTAGGGGGCGCCTTAAGCGCAGTGCGTGTGCAGTGCGCGCGTAGTGCAACTATTTGGGCTTCTGGCCGTAGTAGAAACCCATACTTTGTGGTACTTTGGGCATCATTGTTGTTTGATAGTAGGCTTTGATGCATTGGGGATCTACCATTTTTGGATTTTCACCGTGTTTCACCCATTTCTACTTTTTTTGCACGCATTTTTTCCCATTTCCACCCAGGGGGGGGGTGGAAAAAAATTGCGCGCATGGAAAAAAATTGCGTACCCCCCCACCCTCCAGGGGTTGCTTGCGCAAAAAAAGCTGTCCCGCCATAATTGTAGCATTTGGAAATTTTTTTACCCAGGGCCAACTCTTGGTGCAAAAATGGAATTCTTTGCACCAAATTTCCCTTTGCACATTGGCATGTACTGAATTGTTTGAACCCATTGATCATTTCAAATTTGTGCTTTTGGTAGAGGTTATTTGTGAGGGTGCTTTTTTTTTTTGCTTCTAGGGACCAATATAGGTACAAGGATTGAATTCTTTGCATCAAATCAGTGAACGTGTCTGCATTTCCCTTTGGCACATGGCATATAAAGAATTGTTTGAACCTATTGATGCATCAATTTTGTTATGGTGCTTCGTCATTTGGATTAGAGGAGAGGTCAAGTGTAAGTGTGTTTTTGCTTTGCATTCTAGACATGTCATCTTCTTCTCTTTCTTCTCCGCTGAACATTGCATGGGCGAACCGCACTGTGGACGGCTGGAATTGTATTTGTGGGGAGCGGCTATCAATTTTGAGAGAAGCCAGCGAAAAAGAAACCAGCCGCCGGCAAGGGCAAGAAGCAAGCCGCGGCCTCCCATGGTTGGAAGGCCAAGAAGCAGTAGGTAGCAACTTAGCAGCAAGCACGGCAACTCGAAACGCGAAACGACTCGAAACGCGAAACGTCGCAACATGCGAACCGAAACGACTACGTCACAAAAATGGGCACCCTGTGACGTAGTGGGTCAGGCAGGTTGTTGCCTGAACCACGGGGTATGGGGAAAGAAGTAGTATTGGGGCTCTGCTACTTCTGACCGAGGGAGTAACGCCCCTCCTCCTTAACCACAGTTGAAGGGTGAGACTTCCCTACCACGCTTTGCACGTTGAGCCGGGGCCGTAGTCTTCACATTGATGGAGCGATGGTGTCAACAGATCAACGTGCACTATTTTTGCTTTGAAACGGCTTTGTTTGGTAAAATTTTTGGTCATATGTGTAAGGAAAAAATTTGCGTACCCCCCCCACCCTCCGAGGGTTGGCTGCGCAGAAAAAACTGTATGCCGTTTCCAGGAATTTTTTTTCCACCCCCCCCCCCCTGTTTCCACCACATCTACTCTTTTTCTTGGTTGATTGATATGGTGATACACTTTGAGGGTGCCTGCTACGGGACATCATACTTCCCTCCTCATTTCTCAGGCCCACTTTCTCCATGGATCTCAGTATTGGGGATAGGGTGTTCTATACCCGCTCCAATGGCCTGCAACCTCCTGCCACGGTGGTTGGGACGGCTTAAGACGGACTCCTCCACTTGGAATACTACCAAGATGGGTTGAGAGTGGTGAATCGGCAATGCAAGATGGAGTCCATCTCCCGGGGAGCTGTCTCTGTTCACTACCTGCTTGGTCTACCCCTTGCATATGCACTACGCAGTGCCACGCCTACTGGCCTTATGTTGTGGTGAAGCTCACGTATTCTCGTGTGTTGCTGAGACCCATAGAGGCACCGTACCTTCCAAGGTGCCCCATCCCTTCCACTTCCATTTAGTTCACGGTATGCTTTCTCCCCCTCCCTCTCATGACATACTCTCCTACTCTGTCCTACGCCTTTTGTGTATGCTGGTGCCGTTAGTACCGGACTCATTGCCATCCCTCGGGCGTCCATTGCGGCTGGCATTAATTGCATCTGCATGCAGTATGGCTACAGCCCACTCTCGTCCTGCTAACAGCTTCCGAATGTATTGTCGTACCTCGTCCTTCACCCTCCGGTAAGTGCATTCCATTATCTTTTTGGTAGACTGATCCTAGAGATGTCTTACTTGCTCCTCCCACGCATCCCATGCCGGTTGCGGTGACATCACATTTTGGGTATTGTAGTACCTCATGTGCACTTGCCCTTGTCTATACCATTTGCGAAACACTTGCTGCACTACCCCTTTGGAGTCTTGATGGTACATCTTCTTTTTCTGCTGCGTGTAATAATCTCTCCACTTTAGGGTGTACTGCAACCACCTGGCCATGTTGTGCATGGTGACCCCTACCTTGTAACGCATAGCTGAGACCATTTCGGCATCCGCCTCCACCCCTTCTATGGTAGTCTTTGTGATCTTATATCCTCCTATTGGCATGTGGTTCCCTGGTCCAAGTAAAGCTGGAACACATGCTAAATGTGGAGCCCTCGTTTGTACTATATGCCCTACTTCTTGAACCAGGCGGTTGCCTGAGAGCTCGCATTACACTCTTTGAACTTGTTGAGCCTGGACAAAAAAAAAGGATTCCATCTCCTTTGCCATCCCAAGTTCAGACTTGCCACTTGACTGCTCTCCATCTCCGCCGCCCAACACACAGTCAAGTTCCCCCCCAAAGGGGGGCGTACGAATCGGCAGGTGCCCTGAAGCGACAGATACACTCCCAGTACGTCGGCCTCAGTACCGGGCGTCTCTTGGCGCGTCAGTGGGCCCACTGGGTCACAGTCACTGAACACTGGCAGGAGGTAGCTTGGCGCGAGAAGGGTCAGTATCCGGAGAGCGAGTTAGCGGCCCTGCGCGTTCTACAGTTGAAGCGCCGGCGCCCGCTGTCCCCCGATACCCGTATCTGCAAGCGGCGGTGCCTACAACCCCCCAGCCCGACTGCTGTCCAACTTACAGGGTCGCCCAACAGAGAAGGCGCTGACCTCCCTTTCACCCAACTCACTGGGTCCCCCATTCGGGAGATAAGCTTCTGAGGCTGCCCCAGTACCCGACTCTGCAGTATGGACCCGCTTGAGTGATTCAGCCTGCTTCACTTTCCACCCCGGTGTATGAGTCTTTCGATTCTGCACTAGGGGCCCCCTGTATGTCCTGATTGTTAGTTCCTGATGGTTAGTTGCTCTTTGGTTTTGATGCAGTCGTAACTTCGCAGTTTTTCTAGGTGTTGACCCTCTGTGGTCGTGGCAGGCCCCACCACCTGCATGGAGTGTACAGTACATACAGGTCCTGCGCCCCCATTGGGCTCTCCCTCTGTGGAGAACTGCCTCACCCGCATCCAACCCACTGGCTAAGCTGACTTTGCTATACATACCTCTAGGCCACTGCTGCCTAAGCACACTGTCTGCCTTGATGGCTGAACTCACCAGTGTCGGAACAAAAAAAAATCAAGTTCCCCCCCAAAGGCCCCCGGTCCTTCACCACTGCCACGAGAACCGGGAAGGTCCCCCTCAAGGTCCCCTCTAGTCCAGTTTGGGTCGCCTAATTCTAAGGGTGTTTCCAAGGGGCGTGCCTAGGGGCTCTTCGGGGGGAACATAGTCTAAAAGTAGCGCGCAGTGCGCGCGCAGTGCAAGGATTCCCCCTGAGCCCAGAGTTCCTATGGGGGGGACAAAGGCTTCGAGTGCCTAGTGGGAGATGTCAGCTTAATGCCGGGAGTCAAGCTGCACCGCAGGGCACTGGTCAAGTACATGCTGCTGCGAATGGGGAGGCCCTGCGGGGGTGCAGTGAAGGTCGTGACCACCCCGACATCCAAGGTGTGGGAGGGCGGGGACCTAGAGGAAGAAGATGTCCATGGAATAGTGGAGGATGCCTTGTGTTTGCCTGTGAAGCAGGGCAGGGGCAGGTAAAACAATGACAACGCAACAATAGGCATTTGCACATGCAGAAATGGTGCAGTAGGTTGTTTGGATGATGCCTGTGTGTTTCATTTGCTTTTCTTCATCTTGCCATGATCCGTGTGTCACTCGTTCTATGAATCCCAATCCCCCCATCCTTCCAGGCCCTCTGGGCCCAGGATAGTACAGCTAGGTCAAGGCTTGAGCCAACATTCATTCCAACCAACATGTTCACATTTCAGCAATGCTGCTGCAGGTGTTGAGGTTGAGTTCGTCCACAAGCTTTCCCTGTGGCACAGGCTGCCAGGTTCGCTTTCGTACACACTAATGTCATCATTACTCGGCAAACGAGTGTGCATCGCACACGCCCTCGGCATAGTGCAAGGCAATGGTATTCTTGTGGACAAGTTTCAGTTTTTCAAAGTTGTGCAACGCATGGCAGTCCTTTGGTCCATTATATGTATGTCACTAGGTAGGCTTGTCATCGCACACATGCTAGCTCTGATGCAAGTTTTCTGTGTGTGAGTTGTAGGCCCTGATGCATCGGATCTGATAACACATCAATCTGAGTTTTCTAAATCTTGACCCTCCCCCTGGGTTTTGGATCCGGGGCGTGATCTGCGGCTCGAGGACCCACCCATGTTTGTTCATTCGGCAGGGGCCTACCAGCCACTGATGTGTGCCTCGGCAGAGACATTGTGGAATGTTTGCATCCAATCTCTAGTTCCAATTTCTGGCGCTAGATGTAGCTTTCGGTCTCGATCAAGAGCTGTGGTGCAAGCTGTGATGATTTCGATCTGCATGGGATCCGGACTATGATCCAGATCCAAGTCAGGGTGCGCTCTCAGAACACTTGGGCTTTGTTCGAGATTGAAGCAACCACAGGTAAAGGCCTGGGTGAGCACAACCAGGGTCCACAGCCATCCTGTCTGAGGGGCTTTCATGGCGAGCTATCAGAGCCACAGCTCTTCAAGGGGCACAATATCAGAATACACTTGGCACGGGAAGATCCATCGGTGCTAGGACCAAGCCCAACATAGGGCAACAACTTCTTGCGATCTTTTTGGGAAGGAATTGTCATCGGGATGCTTGCCATTGAGAAAGAAAAGCACCTTGCGAAGAAGACTAGGTACCCCTGCGCTTTGACTAGTCCCCGCCCCTGCATAGTCCCCAGGGGGATGGGGAAGTGTTCACTTGCCCCAAATTCCATTGCACCAAGAGGAAAAATTTCTCATAGCCACAGTCCAGTTGTCATGTGACATTCTGGTTTCGCTTAAAGGGCAGAGTCCCACGGAGCGGTGACTCTGTTGTGCATGGCTGCGCTCAGCGACCACCAATAGACACTAGTGCGTCTGGATCAATGCGTCTAGGGAAACCAAGTTTCGCATTCCCTGTTCCCCACCGCACTGGACACTAGGTGTGCTACACGGCGGTGTATCCAATATTTATTGGTTCTGCCCCAACGCGTTCCTCTCCTATTCCCTCTGCTCATCAAACCCGATAGACCCTAACCTACCAACTAGTCTGTTGTACACCTGCTACTTGTTGTGTATCCTATGCCCACCCATTGGTCTCCCCTCCCCTCCCATCCTTGTTATCATCCATCTGCGCCACGTGCACCAGCGTGCTCTGCGCCCCCGTTACCATGCGGGGAATACCACGGGAACGGTGGTGTACTCCTCGCTTGTGACGAGGCCAAGCAACATGATGAGTTGGATGGTAACAACTTCCCTAAGAACGTCGCCATCAACCTGGGTCTAGCTTTTGCCGAATCGATGGCCAGCGACAACTATCTTGAGGCCGACCTGGATTCAGCTTTTAACGAATCGATGGACAGCGACAACAAGCCTGAAGTAGTCGTGGGTCCACTTGTTAATGACTCTAGGGCCGGCAACAACCAACCTGAAGTGCTGTCCACACCTTTGGTGACCTGTTCGTTGTGTGGAGTGAAGATCAAGGCCTTCAATTTGCAAAACCATGAAGCAAAATGCCTTGGAGTTGGTACCCTTGATTGCCCAAAGTGTCGTCGGGCAATTGGCATTTACGGGTTTGAACAACATGTCATGGAGTGCCGACCAATCTCACGGCGCCGAAAGAAAATTCTTAAACGTTTAAGGGATGATTCCACACCATCTATTGTTGCCTTGTTCCCTCCAGCCGCCCCTTTGCTTGTCCACGAAAGGGAACTAGCATTTCCTGGGCTTGATGCCCCTGCATCAGAACTGCATGCACGTCCCCCCTTCCGCACACCATCGTATGGTTGGTGGGGATGATGATCGTGAAAGTTTGAGGCGCCAGGTACATGAAACCTGCGGCCTTGTCTGAGCTACAGTAGGCATAGGGTACAGGGGGGGCGGGGGTATTGTTTTGGATCCAGCGCAAGTGCTACACAATTTGCCTGCATCTATCCCTTCACCCACCTTACCGAATTTGGACCACCAAATCCGACTGAACAGATTGGCACTGCCGCATGCACCCCCCCCTGTCCTCACAGCAAACGTTGCTTTGCAGCGTGTGGATGGATGGACCGCAGGAGGAGCCGGAGGTCTCCTCCCTTTCCTGGCGGACCAAAGTCACTTATGGCGGCTTCCGCCTCTTTTTGTCCTCCTTTCAATACCTCGTCCGCTCGTCAGTGCGGATTGCTGTGTACCGTGAGACCCTCCTCATGCCAATCAAGACTCAAGCTGCTGCGGTGTCCTTGACCAAGTCGTTGGACTTTCTGCTGGGCTTCGGGGTGTGCCATCCCGTTCGCGAAATGTGAGCGTCCACACCCTTGCACGAACGTACTGTGTCCGTGAAGTGTGGCAGGAGGGCCTACGTGGCAGCTGCAAAGTGTGCACGGACCCCGGACAGTAGGTGCAGGGCCCTCTCTGATCGCTTGAGGTCAAATCATTGTCTTGGACTCCCCTCGACGCTCATCGGTGACACGTGCTTGTCCTTTTGCCGAAGCCCTTCGGTTCGCGTTCGCATGTTCCCCCTTTTGGGCAGCTGCTTCACCGTGTGAACATCTCTGGCGCCTTCAGCGCCAATTAGTTTAGACCAAAACATTTCTTCGGCGCGTTCGGCGCCTCTAAAAACTCAGCACCACAAACTGTTCCTGGGGCGCCTGCGGCGTGCACTGAGGACGTTGCGGCATGATCAACTTCTCCCCCATGTCACAGATTTCCACATTCATGTCCATAGACGGATGGGGTCACTATCCAAAAGTTTTGCTGTTTTCTGTGCCAATGGTACATGTCCCGCGGTGACCCCCTCCCCTAGACAACCCCCCCGCCCGCCTGCCCAAGCGAAACCCTGCCCCCCCCCCCCCCCCCCACGTGTATTGCTGTCCCACCTCCGGCGACATCCCCACCACCCTCTGCTACTCGTCCCCGTGTACCCTCCCTATGCCTTCTTGGCCACTGGACGTTCCTGATCCCTTGCTTCTCTGCGTCATTGCCACTGCGCTGGGGCACTTCTTGCGCCCAGAGTTTTGCTTAACAACTCAGCATCTCCTTGGGGTAGGGGGTGGGGGGAGTCTAACACCCCCCCCCCCCTCGGACCCGGATTCCATAGTGGGAAAAAACGAAATTTACAAACGGAAATATTGATTTGGGCTATTTTGGTACACAAACATTTTTGACTTTTGGGTTCCAGATCCCCTCCCCCCCCCCAAACTCTGCTTGTGCCTCGTCTCTGTCCTCCGACGCCGATGCGACCTCCTCTTGCCGTCCGTCGCGGGCCTTTGAACTTGGCCTTCCTTCAGGCGGGTTCAGGTACCCCAGGGGCAGGGCAAACCAACCCTCAATGTCATGGTCCTGCGGTGCTGTGGGTTTCAAAAGAACGTCGGCCTGGCGTCTTGCCTGAAATGAATGCGGGAGGGGCATATCACCTCCTACCCCGTCCCCCCAGCCCCCCCCCCCCTCTTCAAGCACAGCCCTGCTCCTACCCCAAAGACACGTTCTGACCCCAAATCAGGGGTATGTGCCCCGCGGGGGGCGGGAGGCGGTGTGAGCCGGGCCTCAGGGTCTGTGGGAGGCACAACCCCCCCCCCCCCCGGCTGACGCGCGCACCCCTGACAAAGCGAAGGGTGGGAACTTTCCGAGTACTGGGCTCCCCGTGGCGCTGACCATCGTTTTGACAGTTGATGGCCCACAACCGAGTGGATCACGCAGGTAGTGAACAGAGCCGGTCCGCCGGGTGACACTGGGATACGTTGGCGTGATGCTGCAGGTGGGACCCTCGTTTGTACCCCCTCCCCCCTTGTATCAGCTACGCCCTTGTCCAAGCTACAGCGGGCGTAGGGAGCGTATTGATTTGGGACCTAATTTGATTCGGTACAAATGTAGTGCGGCCACATAAGCCATGGGTTTGGTGGCGAATTTGCCAGTTACATAGGGTCATGGACACATTTGCTCTGATTTTGGGGATATTTGCGCATTATATTCTCCTTTCGCGCACCAGCTCACCGTGCAATCTTCGCTTTTTGAACCCGGGCGTCCACGGCCTTGTCCAAGCTACAGTCGGCGTAGGGACCGTATTAATTTGGGGGTTTTGCGTAGCTTATACAGGGGGGGGGGGGGGGTACTACATGCCCAGCTCCCGGATCCGGGCTGTTGCCTGAGAGCTCACTTTGAACCTGATGGGCAGCTTGCGATGGAACAAACAAGCAACAGTTGATGGCCCACAACCGCCCATCGCTGTTTGTAGGTGGGGTACACCAGCGACCATCTCCGGAGCCGGTTCGGGAGGCGGAAGCCTTTCATCGCCCTGCTCACGCCCATTTTCATCGCGACGATGCTGCTCCTCGCCAATCCCGGGTTCATATGGGGGTCAGGTGTGCTCCCGCACGGGCATGCCCGATGGAGTGGGATGGGCCCATGCCGCGCCGCGTGGTCGCCAGTTCTCATGGTGAGCCCCCGACTGTGGCACGTGACTCGGGCGCGATAGGGAGCACCTGGGCCCCATGCGCAATTGCTTCGGGCACGGGGCATTGGTAGGCTTGATCAGCCAACCAGTGCACAGGCAGTCGATTCCCTGGGTACCAGCCACGGGCACATCCCAGACATCATTGCAGAGGGCGCCGCGGCATGCCACTCGGTTGCAGTGGGGTGGCTCAAGCAGGCACCCGAACAACCACTCAAAGTTGTGCTGTGTGCAGGCCATTGCGTAGTGGGGCTCCCACACACACCAGAAGGGGGGTCTGGGTGGGTGGGTATGAGGCCTGGGGTGGGTGGGTTGGCCAGGAGCTCAGTTTCTTTGTGGACTCCCTCCCCCCAACCCCCTGGTGTGGGGATTTTAGGAGGTTCAGGAGTAGTGCACCTTCCGTTTTGCCCATTCCCTCCGAACACTACGAGTCATCAAAAAGTGGTGCAAAGCCGCCCCCCCCCCCCCCTGAGTGGGGGTAACCCAAAGGAACACATGAGTGCCCATGCCACATGCCAACAATCGCACTTTGCACATGCACACCATCGTAGTGTGGGCATGGCATAGGACCCGATCCAAGTGAAGCATCAAGTGTCTTGTTTCGCACCAATGTGGGAGACTGTGGTGTCGAGGCGGCGCCAGGGAGGCAGAGCTGCCACGTGCCCAGGCGCCTTGCTGCCAGCCTGTGGACATCATGCCGTTGTGAAGGCGTGGTATGGTACGGGATGGTGTGGCCAGAACGCTGGTGGGGCATGAACATGATTCGCACCCCCCCCCCCGCCCCTCCCCTGAATTGGGCTTTACCTCCCGCCCGCCGCACAATGCCCCGGGAAGTGAAGGCCGTGTGAAAGCAGGCGCGACTGGAGCACAGTCGGGCTGGTGTCTTTAAATTTTTTTCCCGCAAGGAGGAGCCCCCCCACAGACCAAAGTGACCATCGCGGGACAAAACGAAATTTACGAGAAAGAAAATCTGGTCGGGCCATTTTTGGTACACAAACTTTTGGGTCCAAGACCCCTCCCCCCCCCCCCCTCCTCCCGTTAAGCACAGCCCTGAGCACAGTGGATCGCCCACACCTGACCTTTTGGGGACAATCCCCCGCGGTGCATCCGGATGCGGGCGAGAGGGCGACCTCCGGATGGTTCCGCTTTTTTTTTGTTTTTTTAATTTGGCGATGGGACCTGCTTGATACAGCCCAACCCCCTCCCAACAGGCGCCGTCGCCCAAGACGATGCGCTCCCCTGTGCGGAGTTGGTGATGGACCCGCACTCGTGTCCGGAGCTGCAGCGCTGCCTCCTCAACGCCACGTCCGCCACCGTCCTACACCCGTGGAACGCGTCGCGTCCGAAGGCCGCGGGTCCGGGCGAGAACTACGACGGCGGCCTCGTCGCCTACTTTGCCATTTTCTATTTCTTGTACTACGCCACCGGCTGGTCAGGTCTGGGTCTCCCGCCTCCCCCTTTGTGTCAATACCGCTGTACCCCCCCTCCCCCTTGCGCAAGCACGGCCTTGTCTATGCGCGGGGGTGGGCGTTGAACCGCTGTTTTTGGGAATTTTCGGGACCACTGTTTTTGTGGTCCCACATGTAACATGGGGTTTAAAAACAGTTTACCGCACATTGCCACCCGATGATGTTTGTCTTAGCCATTCCTGCTATTTCCCTTCCACAGCCTATCGCCATCTGCATCTGAGGGATCTCCTGGATGTGGGCGATCATGTGTGTTTGCCGTCATGTGTGCCACACGCAGGCACGGTCTTGTCTAAGCACGGGGCGGGCGTTGGACCGCTGTTTTGCGTGGTTTTTTGGGACCGTGGCCGTGCTTGCGCAAGGGGGGGGCGGGGTACCCCCCGGCCGACCCCTGAATGGACCTGAGTGATCCGCATCACGGGGGAGGGCGCCGGGCCGGTAAACGGACGAGACGCGCCACCAAAAAGCATCGGTCAAAGATCGCTCAAAGAAGTTTGAACGCTTCAGCGCTCAGACGGCGCTCAAAGAAGTCTACGCTATACTTCTTTGACCGGCGTTTGGGCGACCGAAGCCGAAACTTCCTCCAGCGATCGTTGAGCATTTGTTGTGGGGGAGTGAAAACCCGATGCAAACCGCACATACCCGCGGGTCTGTGGGGCCGGTCCGGCCGTGCGTGTTGGCGTTCGGTGTGCGTTTGTGGGCGCGTCCGTGCAGGTTCTGGTCCCGTGTGCCTTTTTTTGGGGGGGGCGGGGCATACGAGAACTGCACGCAGCCCTTCACCGGACGGACCGGCAGAAGCGCAGGGGCAAACACGGAGGCCCATGTATGGCCAGAGGCCTCGGCGCGGCCGCCAGCCTTGTGGGGGTGCTGCTGCTGCTGGGGGCCTGGCGCTGGGCGGGCATGCCCTGGCCCCCGGTGCCGTCGTCCACCCGCCACAAAGCGGCCCGCGTCCGCGTCCAGGCCGTCTTCTGCAGCTCCGCCGCGGCGGTGCTGCTCGGCCTCTCGTGGGCCGTCGCGGCGTACCTCCTCTGGCACAGCCGACCAGGCACACTGCCCTATGCACACCCTCGTACACATGCCGGAGCAAGCGGCTACGACGCGCTCCCGGGGGGTATGTCATCAGTGAACGAGTTATCCGGCAGGTGAGTCCGACATTCTGTGGGTTGGTTTCAGTTAAGGCATCATTTCGAGCCCACGGGGACAGGGATGCATTAGAAGGGAAGGGCCTCAGAGGCGGTCAGACAAGCGGTTGGAGGAGGTTGCCAAAGCGGTTGGGGGCGGTTACTGTCGGTTACAAATGCCGTTGAAGCGGGCACTTGCCGCCAGTGGGACAGTGGCTGGGCTCTGGTTGCCTCGGGACACTCTGGGTACATTGGTTGTCACAGCGAAAGGCGCCTGTGGCAATGTCACCGAAGAGCTTTTTGTTCTGAATTTGTTGCCTTTGCAGCCTCGAATCTGTCCTGTGTCCTGTGCGGTGGCCGCGTCTGCAGCTTTGGCACGACTCTGTCACGTGATTCTCAGGGACCGTCATCCCATACGATGCCCTTGGGATGGAGCTGACCTCCGACTACAAAGAACGATCTTCACTGTTCGGAGTCAAAACCGCTTTTATGTTCGCAGGTCTGATGCCCTGCACAGCCGATGGCCCCAGTAGGCCCCTGGCCTTTGTCGGACGCCTCTTGGGGTAGACCCCGGAAGTGGACGGACCCCCCTCCCAGCCCCCGTTGTTGGGGTGCAGGCTGTGCCACTTCTTCCGTTGCCAAAGGAGCACTATCAGAACAGGCGCATAGCGCCGCAACACAAACGCTTTTCTGGGGCCAGTGCCGTTTTGGTACAGTGTTTCTTGGGCCGGGAAACTGTTCGTAAACGTCTTTGTCGGAGGGTGCGGCACCTCTGTGGCACTCCTCTACGCTCTGGCCGCACTGCACTGCAGCAATGTTGGGCGCTGCCCCCTTGCATGACATGCGCACTTTGAATCCAAATCATAGCATTCGTCACCATACAGCACCACAGAGCTCAGGGAATGCCAACACACATGCACGCACACACACACGCACATGCGGTGCAAAGACCCAATGTTCGGCGATGGCGTAGCTTTCCCTAGGAATACGAAGCAGCGAATCGGTAGCCCACAACAAGACCGCAAAGTCATGGTGTGACTTGCAGATGCAGTCAGGACGTAGGAGCCGAACCTCGCGGTTTGCGCATGATTGAAATCGATGCCTTGGCATGCACACACACACACACACACACACACACGAGAGCGAGGGAGGGAGGAAGGGAGAGAGAGAGAGAGGGACCAGTGAATTTGGTGGCGGATCAAAAATCTACAAAACAATGTTGGGGTGCAGACATAATGCAACACGCCTTGCCGTATTGACCATGTCATGGATTTCTTTAATTTCCATTTCGTTAACATGACCTTCCCCCCCCGCACCTCCAGCCTGAGCACAAATTCTGTCGTTGCTATTTTGTCATCATTATTTCTGCGCCGTGCAAGCCGTTTGGGCAGACTGGTCTTTTGTCCGACTCCGGTTATCAGCCCCCGAAAATTTTTACCAATAGTGTACGAATCAGCATTGAAACACCCCCCCCCCATCCACCCCCCCCCCCCCGCCCCAAAGAACCCTGGCCCATCTGTGGCATTTTGTTAACGGCACAAATAATCCCGGTACTGATCGTCTTGGCTGCTGGTGCTGTGCGTATCTTATCCCTAGTGATCATTTCTGTGTGATGTGCAGTTTGTATGATCGCGAACGCCGTTTGGATTGTCCCGTTTCCGTTGCCGGTTCCAACCCGAAGTCTCACCCCCCACCTCCTCCCTTTCCCGCCTCCCTTTCCCACCCACTGCACCCACTGGGGGAACGTTAGTGCGCCGGGCGCGCGCCAGGCATCTTTTGTGACCCGTGCCCCACCGGTGGACTCTTGCCGTTGATATGTTGGGCAACATTATATGGATTTGCCCCTTGGCCCCCGGGACATCAGCAGATGTTTTGATTTGGGATGGGTATGGACCTTCTCTTACCCGAGGTGATTTCTTTGATTTCGAAGTTGGGGGCCATGATGGTGCTTATAAACGCCGGATTCATGTCATTGTGCCATTCATTGGAAGAAAGAATGGCACTTTGACAGCCCGCCAACAACGTTATAATGACGTGCACGGGTGGTATAGGGCACGCATTGAGCAACTGTTTGCTCGGTTGTGGCACGCAAGATGAGGCAGAGGATGAGGCAGAAGTGTGTGTGTTGTGTTGCCAGAAGCGCTCCACCATCGCAGTTTGTGATGAGTGCAAGGAGCACTATGGTACTGAATGTATTGACACCCACACTTGTGGGACCAATGTTGTTTGTTAAGTACAATACAGATGATAGTTGGAGTTGCTGAATTCACAGATATTGCTTTATTATGCAACATGCTTTGCAGGGAAGGTGCGCAGTTCATCATGGTCTATTTGGGGGGCCTTCTCCATCAGAGGGTAAATCTGGGGCTGAAGTCGGGATAGTTAATAGAAAGGTAGCGCGCCGAGTGCGCGCCGGGCGCGCGCCGGGCAAACATTCCCCCACTGTGACGAGGCAGCGCAGACAATGAGTGCTCGGACGCTCCTTCATTGGCGTTCACAGCCTTTCATTGCCGTGCACGGCCCCATGTGCTGCTGCAGTATGCGCGCCTGTGGCGGTTGAGGGGCAGAGGGTTTCACAAGGCGTGTTCTTCCCACATCCACAGGCTATCTGCTGCAGATCGTACTGGGCGTGGCATTTGCGGTCTTATTTGCCAACAACGTCTTGACGCAGGTGGTTACCCCGTGATGCGCATGTGTCAGTTTTGCGTCCGTTTGTATCGAGGCGAGTAGTGCCGCGGGGGCAAACGGCGGGGAAATGGGAAAAACAAGGGGGGGGGCGAGGGAAAAAGGGGGCAAACTGAGGAAAAAAGGGGGGGGACGGGGGGGGGAACCCACTGCATAACCTGTTTTCGGACTCAGCTAATCCTCACTACATGTCAGATCCGCTACCACAGTCATTTGTGGGATCATCGTAGCACTGGACAGCTCTGACCGTTGATCCCGAGGGGCCATCTCGAGTACTGTGAAGTGAGCAGGCTACGCCAGCTCATCTTGGTCTGAGCCAAAAAAAAGGGGGGGGCGGGGACGGGGGGGAACAGGGCCGGGTAGGTCTGGGTGCAGCACCGGGTGTACCATGCGGATGTTTGCCGGGGACATCCCACAGCACTGAACGCTGTGCAGCACAGCGGGAGGTGGGGGGCAGGGGGGGGGGGTCGTGTGCAATGGTGCCGGACTGGGGAGTTGCCTCGAGACTGAAGCACTTGTTTCGCGTCAGACAGCCCGAGAATGTGGTGCGGACGTGGCCCTCAGGGATCCCGGCGCGCCGCCGCGTGGCGCGGTGCGGTGCTGCGCGGTGCTGTGCTTCGCTGTGCTGTCGTGTCGTGCGACGTGCTGTGCTGTGTGCTGTGCTGTGGCGTATGCTGCGCCGTGTGTTGTGCCGTGATTTGCCGTGTTGTGGCGTGGTGTTGTGCAGTGGTGTGGTGTGGTCACAGGGCCCACTGCCCTCTGCCCACACCTACAGTGCAGCAGGGCACACACGTGGTGTGGTGTAGTGGAGTGGCGTGCGGCGGAGGCGGGGGGGGCGCCCCAGCCAGGGCGCCAAGTCAGAGCTCCGATCAGGCGCTTGCGCGCCGCCCGCCGCCGTCTCTCTGTCCGTCCGAAACGCGGCTCTGAATGCCCACGAACGACGGGTCCAGTGAACCACCACCGCAGCCCCCTCAGCAGACACCGATCCCACGCATGTGACGCCACGAACCACAACAGCGGACACAAACAACAACAGAGACCGTGAAGCAGCGGTGGGCAAAGGCACTGCCCCCCGCCCCCCCCCCCCCGCTTTGCCGCTGCCCTCCTGCGCGGGTGAGAACAAGGGGAGCCGGGCCCGACGGTCCCCTGCAAGAGGACACACACAGGCACGGCGGTGTCTGTGCGCACCGCGGGGTCTGGGGGCGGTCGGCAGTCCGGCAGGCGGGCACCCGGGGACACTGCTCCCGGTGGAGTCTCGCAGGGAAGGCAGCACGGACCGTGGGAGGTAGGCGGCCACGAGAGGCCTTACCTCAACCCCCCCCCCCCCGGGCGTCTTTAGAACAATTCAAAACCAAAGGGGGGGGGGGGCTCCCCCCAAACCCCCCTCCCCCCCCCCCCCCCCCGCAGGACCAAAGGGACCATCGTGGGAACAAACGAAGTCTACAAAAGGGAAGATCTGGCCGGGCCATTTTTGGTAGACCCTACAACGTATTGCAGGGTCTAGACCCTACAACGTATTGCAGGGTCTAGACCCTACAACGTATTGCAGGGTCTAGACCCTACAACGTATTGCAGGGTCTAGACCCTACAACGTATTGCAGGGTCTAGACCCTACAACGTATTGCAGGGTCTAGACCCTACAACGTATTGCAGGGTCTAGACCCTACAATGTATTGCAGGGTCTAGACCCTACAATGTATTGCAGGGTCTAGACCCTACAATGTATTGCAGGGTCTAGACCCTACAATGTATTGCAGGGTCTAGACCCTACAATGTATTGCAGGGTCTAGCCCCTACAATGTATTGCAGGGTCTAGCCCCTACAATGTATTGCAGGGTCTAGCCCCTACGATGTATCAACGCAGGGGGTCTACACCCCCGTAGCAGTGCTGTGGTGATGTATTGCACGGTCTACACCGTGCAATTTATCAACACAATTTGTTGGGTCCCAGACCCACCCCCCCCCCCAGTTCAAAAGACGCCCTGCCCCCCCCCCCCCCCTTTTGCCGGGGCCACCTCCCCCCCAAATGCCGCGGAAGGCCCTCCGGGATATAGATCCCAAGAGAGTGCAGAGGAGCCGGGTACAGACCCACTGAGCGGGGCTTGCCGAGCGGCTCACGGCGCTGCAGTGGCATTGCGTTGCTGGCGCCGGGTTCCCATTGAAGCGCCCGCCCTTCGGCCGTGCTCAGATCAGTTACGTCTCGTGGGTCCTCGCGGCGGTGGGTCTAGTGAACTACGCCTCGCTGCTGTGCGGCATTGGGGAGAGGCCCATGCTGGAGAAGGATAGCACGCCCATCGTCTCCGTGGTCAAAGAGATGCTGCACAACAGACCGTATCGGATCTACTTGCTACTGAAGGTGTGTCGGGGTTGGGGGTAGTCCTCAAGGGGGGGGGGGGGGGGCAGGGGGTCTGGACTGTGACGTTGTGCTGGTAATGTTCTATACAGAGACGCCCATGTCTGATTTGTTTCCCTATGAGTAGGACTTCTCCTGTGTGTTCATGTGTTCATGTGTTCATCGCAATCACCACTTGACACACCCACGTGTCACCGCACCGGGGGGGGGGGGGGGCAGGGGTGCGTTCGTCCACCTCCACTCGGCTCCAACCCCCCCTCCCCTCACTCCCCCGCAATCGGTTGGCTGCAAAGTTGTTATGGACCTCGCAGTTTGGGCAGAGTTCTGAATGATTCATGGCCCACGTGCCCACAGCACTGGACACAGGGTGTCCTACGCGGTGCCCAGCAAGTCCGTAGGGCGCACGCTCCGCGTGTGCGCCGTTCCTGTCCCATGCCCCGTCCCTCGCCGCAAGTTCGCGGAGCGCAGCTGCAGGACGGCGCCAGAGAACAGGGCAGCCGAGCGAGGGCAGGGGCACGGGCCGTGTGCGCGCGAGAGGACACATGGTTCGCGGACGCATCGTGTTGCGCTCCGGCAGGTGCCCGCGATTTTCGGGGGACTGCTCCCTCCCACGATGGCGCTGGACATGGTGAAGTACGTCGGCGACCAGGAGAACTCCGCCGTGTCGTTCCAGCTGCTGTTGGGGGTCGCGCTGATCGCGTGCTTCCTGTTCATTCCGATGACCGTCAAGCTCACGCACTGGTACGACAAGACGACGGTGTGCGCCCTTGCCCCCCCCCCCCCCCTCCCCCCCGGAGTCACCCGACCGGTGGTGCCGCGTGCGCGTGCGTCGCTGGTGCGCCCGTGGCCGCTCGGGCGCGGGGCCCCTTGCCCCCCAGTCCGGCCCCAGCGCTCGTCGGGGCGTCCGCAGTGCAGACGCATCCCACACGGTGTCGATGGGGGCCCCATTGGATGCGAGGCGAGGTGGGGATCACCGGGGGCTGAGCCGGGGGAAACGGAGGTCTTGCAGGGACAACGTAAAGGCGGTGCCGCGTGGGGCACGGGGAGGCCTGCGCTTGAAGAGGGTTCTACTCAGTTCCACCCCATCCGCTTCTGTCCGCCCACCAGACCCTCCAACCATTTTGCAATCGCCAGCACGGCGATTGAACCCGCTCTCCAACCGCCAGTAACCGCTGTCGCAGCCGCCCGGAAACCGCCCCTCCTGCCCTGCTCCCATTCCTCCCGCAATTCAAAGGCGGGAGACCAAGCGTGAGGGGGACCGGCCACCGAGGGGCATCCCCCAGACGAACCGGGCCCCCCTCTTCCGCCACCGCCCCCGCGGGGCCTGACGACCGTCGGACGACCCTCAAGCGCAGTGCCCCATGCGACGAGGCCGTGCAGACCGCCGCGGGGCGGGGGTAGCCCCCGCGGGGACAAGGGCACGGCAGGGGACGGCCCCAACGGGGCGCTGCTGATGAACAACCCCGAGCACAGACCCAAGACCGGCGTCTGGACCCATGCAAAAGGACAGCAGATGCGCAGATGATAGTGCAGGGCCCCGGAAGTTAATGAGGGGACTCAATGCGGTGCACATGAGGGCGGTGTTGCCGGGACCCTGGTCCCCTCACCCTCATGCAGGGGGGGGGGGGGCGGAGGGACAGAGGACCGCAATTTTTTTGGCAATTTTCCCCAATTTCACAGTTTCGCAATTTTTTTTGGCAATTTGCGGCAATTTTACCGCCATTGCTTTTTGCATGTCCTCTTGCGGTTGGTGCCCTGTGTGTCCCCTGTACAAAAGTGCTGCTCCTTGAGGCTTCGGGAGGTTTGGTTACGGCACCGCCATTTTCCCACCATTTTCTGCAATTTTTCGCACTTGGATTTGACGCTCCCTGACCGCTATACCCCCCTTGCAACCTGTTCCAATGCAAAGCTATAGCAACAGGAACACGCTTGAGGTGGCGGGAGGCACGACGCACGTTTCAAAGGTGGTTGGCCCAGCGGTTACTGGCGGTTGCAAAGGCGGTTGGGGTCAAGGTCTGGCGGTTGCAAAACCGTTTGTGGGGCATTGTCGGCGAAACGAACCGGCTTGGGGCGCAGTGCCATACTGAGGCGCATGCCTGCCTTGTGATCATCCCCTGACCTCTTTAGATTTTGTGGAAGATCCTGGTGGTGCTGGCGACGGCCCTGGGTATATTTGTCTGGATGCCGGGTGTGCGATGACCCTTGCGTGTGTCGCGAGGGCTCGAGGATATGGCAATGGCGGCAGCATTTTGCATTTTGTTGGGGGGGGGGGGGCATTTCTCGCATTTCATGGCTGTTCCATAGATTCAACTGCGGATGGGGGTCGCCGGGAGTCGATATAGTACGTGGACGACGGAGCGCCCTCATTTGTGGGCCATACACCCCCTCCCTCACGGAGGCCAGAGCGGTCCCCAAGGGCGATCACGACCGTTTTCTTTGCTTCTGCATTGAGGGCCGCCCTCCGGGACAGCCCAAATGACCGTCCAACCGCCGTCGGTTACCCACCAACTGCCGTCGGTTACCCACCAACCGCTGTCCGTTACCCACCAACCGCTGTCCGTTACCCACCAACCGCTGTCTGTTACCCACCAACCGCTGTCGGTCACCCTCCAAACGCCGGGCTTGCGGTGACGGACGCCAGCACTTTGTTTTGACCCTTTTCGCTGGTAGGGACCGCCGTGCCTGAGGCCCCGGGGGACGCGGGAGGGGGCTCCACCGGGAAAGTGGCACAACCGGCAGCTGGCCCCAGAGCGGGGGATGCTGCGGGCCCGGGCCTGGGCCTGGGCCGCTGCAGGGGCGCACCCCCCAGGGCCACGCTGCGGAGTGCGCCCGCGTCCGTGCGCCCTTGCGCTTTGGGCAGAAGGGGACCAGGATCGCGGCCAAGGGCACGGCACAGGCACAGGGCGGGCGCCTCAAGCCGCCGGGACCGCAGCTTTCGATGGACCCCTTCCCTCTGCCCCCCCTGCCCCCCACGCGAATACCAGAAGTCATGGGCATTGGTGTGCCCGTTCGAGTTGTCCCGGAAAGACCCGGAAAGCGGCGGCGCTTTGGGAGTCTTGTCGAGGCACTGCCCGCGCAAAAGGGCTGGAGAATGGGCACACTGCCTCACGACTGCAGCATCGGGATGGTGCAGTTGTGTCCTGATGGCTCGACGGAACCTCTGACCAAATTCTGGACTACGCGGCGACATCGCAAGGCACAGGGCACACATTGAGTGCGGTTTGTGCTCATCCCCGTGCGCCCCCCACAATCCCACCCCCCTTCAAATGGCGTCGATCAGCCCAGGTCACCCGCAAGACATGGCACTGGACGCCAGGTCTACTGTACGCCCCCCGACTATCCTTCATGCCCCCCCCCCCCCCCTCCCCTCGCAGATCAGGTAACATTTGATGACCTGGCAATGCCCCTGGGCACCTGAGCCTGCCCGGCCCGCCCATCACCCACTCTGAGTACCCCCCTCGGGTCAAACGTGTAGTACTAGCAGTACTGTGAAGGTGAGGTGAGGTGAGGTGATGGGAGGAGGAGGAGGAGGAGCGCCTGCCGCGGTCCCATGGACGATGGGCCTTGGCGTCGTCCCCCGGGGGTCCCACGCAGACCAGCCAGGGGAGTCCTCCGTCTTACCTCTGCAAGAGCAAGACGGATCTCGCCGCCCACCTGAGGACGCTCTTCCCAGCAGGCCATCCGGGTCTTAGCTTCGGCGAACGGCAACGCTACGGTCCGATCTGCCTCCAGGTCCCTGCCACCGACCGTGTGAAAGTCGTGGATCCACCCGAGTCAGCGTCCCAGAATCATCCATGGCGTGAAGGTGTGGGTCTCCCCGGGGCATCACCCCCGACTTATGCTGGCTCCTGGCCCCAGAGAACGGGGCCCAGTACGCCTATGCGCACTGCCGGCGGGCTGAGTACGGCGGGCTGAGTACCGCCGGTGTCGCAAGTACGGTCACGCTACACGATCACGCGCACTGCCGGTGGCCTACGTACCCCCGGGTTCTGTGAGTGCGGGACGTGCGTCACAGCCACAGCACCACGTTGGTGCATCGCCGCGGAGGTCACCGACGACGCCCGGCCGCAAAGGCCGAGCCCAAACGACGAGCCCTACGATACGTGCACCGAGGCGGCACGTGACCGAGAAAGTGGCACCACGATGGTGCCCGACAGAGACGGCGAGGTTCGCCGACGACACGTGAGGCGGTGAGTACTGCCGACGACACGGCACCTCTGCACGGGGTGTCATGGAGGTTGGCGGAGCGCAAGGTGCAGACCGCGCCATGGTGCCTCGAATATTGGCCTGGAGGATACACCATGGCTAGGCTGGCGCGCGAAAATCGCGTCATGGCAGCACGCGCGCACGGCGGCGGCACCATTGTGGTGCTCTGCCATTCAGCTTGTGCCACGTTGGCGCACGATGGTCTGGGCGGCGCCACGCGGCGCTTTGCCCTGAAGGGCACACCACGACGTTGTACGTGTACGTTGCCTGCATCACGATGGTGCTCTGCCACTGAGCTGGCGCCACAGCGGTGCAAGGCTATCTGGGCAGCGCCGCGGTGGCGCTCTGCCCCGAAGATCGCGCCACGATGGCGCACGTGTACGTAGGCGGCACCACGATGGCGCTCTGCCACTGAGTTGACGCCACGGAGGCATAGGGCTGTGTGGGAAGTGCCACGATGGCGCTCTGCCTCGAAGATTGCGCCACGGCGGCGCATGTGCACGTTGATTGCACCATGATGGTGTGCTGCCACGGAAGTGGCGCCACGTTGGCGCTTGATTGTTTGGGCGGCGCCACGGCGGCGCTCTGCCCCGAAGGCCGCGCCACGACGGCGCATGGGTACGTTCGTGGCACCACGGTGGTGCTTTGCCACTGAGCCCGCGCCACGTCGGCGCAGGGCTGTCGGGTTAGCGCCACGGTGGCGCTCCGCTCTTGAGGTCGCGCCACAGTGACGCACGTATTCGTTGGCGGCACCACGGTGGTACCTTGCCACTGAGCCTGCGCCACGTCGGCATCCGGCGGTCGAGGGGAGGCCACGTAGGTGCGTGTGTCCCCCACAGGACTGCATTTCTGGCCCAGGGAGGGGTCCTGGACGGTGGGCGGGCGGGGTGGACCCGGCCTGACACAAGGAAGATGCACTGAGAACCACAACGTATCACGACTGACTTCAAGGTTGGCAGTGCGTGTGGGCAATCCGTCCCACAGCTACCATCGTGGGGGTTTTTAGACTGGTGCCAGGTCACTAGGTGATGGGTGGGGTGGGGAGTGGGGCAGTGTGGTGGGGTGCGGTGCGGTGCGGTGCGGTGCGGTGCGGTGGGGTGGTGGGCTGGGGTCGGGTAGGGTGAGGTGAGGTGAGGAGGAGGAGGAGGAGGAGGAGCGCCTGCCGCAGTCCCACGGACGATGGGCCTTGGCGTCGTCCCCCGGGAGTCCCACGCAAACCAGCCGAGGGAGTCCTCCGTCTTACCTCCGCTAGAGCAAGACAAATCTCGCCGCACACCTGAGAACACTCCTCCCAGCAGGCCGTTTGGGTCTCAGCGTCGGTGTACAACAACGCCACGGTCCGATCTGCTCTCCGGTCCCTGCCACCGACCGCTCCGAACTGTCCTGGATCCACCCGAGTTACCGTCCCAAGATCAACGTGACGGAAGGTGTGGGTCTCCCGGGGCATCACCCCCGACTTAGAACGCCGCCAGACAAGGAGCGCAGTCTGGCCCGACTATGCGCACCGCCGGCGGGCTGAGTACCGCCGGTGTCGCAAGTACGGTCACGCTACACGATCACGCGCACCGCCGGTGGCCTGGGTACCCCCGGGTTCTGTGAGTGCAGGACGTGCGTCACATCCATAGCACCACGTTGGTGCATCGCCGTGAAGGTCACCGACGACGCCCGGCCGCAAAGGCCGAGCCCAAACGACGAGCCCTACGATACGTGCACTGAGGCGGCACGTGACCGAGAAAGTGGCACCACAATGGTGCCCGGGCGAGACCGCGAGGTTCGCCGACGACACGTGAGGCGGTGAGTACCGCCGATGACACATCACCTCCGCACAGGGTGTCACGGAGGTTGGCGGAGCGCCCGATGCAGACCCCGCCATGGTGCCTCGAATATTGGCCTGGAAGATGCACCATGGCTAGGCTGGCGCACGAAAACCGTCTGGGCAGCGCCACGGTGGCGCTCTGCCCTGAAGGTTGCGCCACGACGGCGCCCCTGTACGTTGACTGCACCACGGTGGTGCCCTGTCACTGAATTGGCGCTACGCCGGCGCAGGGCTGTCTGGGCAGCGCCGCGGTGGCGCTCTGCCCCGAAGATCGCGCCACGATGGCGCACGTGTACGTAGGCGGCACCACGATGGCGCTCTGCCACTGAGTTGACGCCACGGAGGCATAGGGCTGTCTGGGAAGTGCCACGATGGCGCTCTGCCTCGAAGATTGCGCCACGGCGGCACATGTGCACGTTGGCTGCACCATGATGGTGTGCTGCCACGGAAGTGGCGCCACGTTGGCGCTTGATTGTTTGGGCGGCGCCACGGCGGCGCTCTGCCCCGAAGGCCGCGCCACGACGGCGCATGGGTACGTTCGTGGCACCACGGTGGTGCTTTGCCACTGAGCCCGCGCCACGTCGGCGCAGGGCTGTCGGGTTAGCGCCACGGTGGCGCTCCACTCTTGAGGTCGCGCCACAGTGACGCACGTATTCGTCAGCAGCACCACGGTGGTACCTTGCCACTGAGCCTGCGCCACGTCGGCATCCGGCGGTCGAGGGAAGGCCACGTAGGTGCGTCCGTCCCCCACAGGACTGCATTTCTGGCCTAGGGAGGGGTCGTGGACAGTTGGCGGGCGGGCGGGGTGGGCCCGGCCTGACACAAGGAAGACGCACAGAGAACCACGACGTATCACGACTGGCTTCACGGGTGGCAGTGCGTGTGGGCAATCCATCCCACAACTACCATCCTGGGGGTTTTTATACTGGTGCCAGGTCAACCGGGGTCAGGTGAGGTGGGGTGAAGTGAGGTGAGGTGATGGGTGGGGTGGGGAGTGGGGCAATGCGGTGCGGTGCAGTGCAGTGCGGTGCGGTGCAGTGCAGTGGGGTGGTGCGGTGGGGTCGGGTAGGGTGAGGTGAGGTGAGGTGAGGTGAGGTGAGGTGAGGTGAGGTGAGGTGAGGTGAGGTGAGGTGAGGTGAGGTGAGGTGAGGTGAGGTGGGCTGCACATGTACCACCGGTGCCCAGCATAGAACATTGAAAGAGAGACCAATATTGTCCGGTTACCGGTGGCAATTTTAGGAAATCTGTACCGACGTGCATGCGATATGCTTCGGTCCGTCGCTTGGAAGTTTTCGAAAACCCTTGGAAAGATGCTCGGAAGTTTTGGCAGCCAGATCGGGTCCCAAAACGCAACCAATATCGGTAGGAATGTTCCATGGGCTTCCCAGCCGACCGTGCCGGGGGAGCTCGGAAGAAATTTTTCAGCCCGAACCCAGTGGAATTTCGGTTGGATGCTTGGTGCCTACCTTGCCTGCAAGATGCCATGGAGAACAGCACGTTGAAGCTAATGTTTGTCTACCCTTTGTCTGCTTTGCCTACAAAACTGCATGGAGAACACTGTGCTCAAGCTTATGATTGCTTCCCCTTTGTGCTCCTTTGTGAATTTGGACTTTTGCTTTTGACATGTGCAACGCCAGTTTGATCCTTGGTGGCTGCTTTGCCTACAAACTTGCATCGAGAACACTGTACTCAAGCTTATGAATGTTTGCCCTTTGTGCCTTGTGATGCTTTGTGCCTGCTTTTGTGGTTTTCTTTTTGCATGTGTGTCGCTTTCTCACCTAGGCCCCTTTGAGTAGACTCACTAATGTATTCCCTTTTTGTGCTCAGAACACTTTTTGTCACCTGCAACAGACATGTCTGGTAGTCAAGGCAGTGCCGCTAGTGCCTCGTCTTCGTCCGCTCAGCCCCCCCCAGCCCGTTCAGCAGCTCCCGGAACCAGATTTGGAGCTTGAGGGCGAGCTCATTGACGCGGACACAGCCAATACCGAAGTTCCCGAACCGGGTGATACACAATCGCGCCTCCAACACGCCCTAGCAGCACTGTGCCTGCGGCATAAGCCGTCAGAGACCATTGAACCCAGAATGCTAAGGGTTTTTTTGGACAGGGTCGTCCCTGATGCATACCGCATCCAGCCCAAGGATACCTTGCTGGCTATGCTTATGCATAAGCATTTTTCAATCCCTGTCTTGACGACACGGGAGGCTGTGGGCAAGACAAGCCCCAGCAAACATGAGACCTCGTACGGTGTACAATACAGAAACCTCTGCATTGTTGGTCCGGATCCGAAATACAACACGGACCGGACCTTTGCAGAGGAATCTGAAGAGAGGCTGCGTGTACATTACATGTACTTGAAATCAATACTGTCCACACACCCGGACAGTACCATTCGCGAGTTAAAGTGGACCCAGAGCGATGTAGTTACTTGGTTCAAAGAGGCCAAGATCAAGAAGCGGTCCAAAAAAGTAGTTACCTGCAACGTGCAGTTCCCCCCCCTCTCATTTATTCATGTTCCGTTCGAGGTTTTGAGGGTTATCATAAACGATGCCTTCTGCGAGTCCCCACATGCAACGATTCACATCGCCCTCAGAGCCACCATCACAGGTGCACATGTGGTAGAGGTTTTCGGGGAAAAGGACGGCTGGCGGGTGTGGGACCAAGCCCCCTCAGGCACGTGGGAAAAGGTGGTTACCCCCCCCGACGGTGAGGTTTTCAGAATAGACCAGCAACCCACGTACCATGCGCACGGTGTCTTGTGGGGCATTGAGTTTCTTTTGGCCCCAGCCCCCAAACCTTCTTCCGAGGGCGCACCAAAGCGGCAGCGACTTACCATCTTAGGTGCATGGTTGCAGGCCAAGGGTGAGGTCCAGGGCCAGGTTGAGACCGCAGAAGCCCCCCCCCCCCCCCCTGCCTAAGCTGGGGATGCACTGTGTTGGGTCTTCATCCGCCCTCTTTTTCGCTCTGATGTCTTCCATCTCTGCTGCCCTGGCTGCCCGCGCCCAGCCACCAGCTCCTGCCGCCGTCCCCATCTCCTCGGGTCGACTGGCCGAACTTGGGAGTGGGAACCCCAGCGCCGGTAGCAGTGCCGGTGCCAGCAACCCTTCGCCAGCCACCCCCGCTTTGTGGGAGGCGCCAGCAGTCGGAGGAGCAGCAGGAGCAGCAGGAGCAGCAGCAGCAGGGCCCGCCGCCGCAGCAGAAGATGTGGAGGACCCCAAGGGCATGCAGGCTGCCCACTGCGCAGCTTTGTTGGCGGCTGTTGCAGCTGTGCAAGTCCAGATGGTGCTTGCACAGCTGAGTAAGAAGACAGTGTCCTGGTTCGCGGCCGGGGCACGCTACGGGCCAGAGGGGGAGGGGGTGGTGGTGTGGGTCACTCGGGGGGCCGTGACCTCCCGCAGGCAAGTGGAGCAGTACTCCAAGTTGAGAGGGCAATTTGAGCAGGCCTGCCAGTCCTTCAAGAAGGCTGAGCAGGCTGTCCGGGAGGGGGTGGGGGGGAAGAGGCAGGGGGGGCGGGGGGTGAAGAGCAGGGAGGGAAAGCTGCGGGCAGCAGCTACTGCCCAGCAGGGAAGGGCAGAGGATCTGCTGGGGCAGATGCGGGGGGCTTGGGAGGAGGCAAAGAAACGCCGCCTCCTTAAGGCCCCCCTCCCTTAGATGCCCCCCAGCACCCTCCCCCCCTTTGGGAAATGGGAGGTGACAGGGGGACACCAGGAGGAGCTCCTGCATGGGGTGGTTTTTGTAGGGCATCCTGGGGGTTGGGAGGTGTACGACCTTGCAGCTACGGCTGTTTCAAGGTCGTGCACCCAGAAGCTGAGGGACAGGGGGGTTTCGGTGAGGATGCACACCGCCCCCGACTCCTGCAACCGCCGCAACTGCATGTATGTGGCGGTTAAGATAATTTTGTGGCACATGAGCCACCCTGTGAGTGTTTGGGACACCCCCCCCCCGCCCTGAGCCATTTTGCCATGTGGGGGCGCCAGTGCCGGGAGTTGCTGGACAAAACTCTGGCATGGGCCCAGGTGAAAGGGAACTGGAAGTGCCGCCGCACTGGCTGGGGCCCTGCGGCCCTGAAGGAGATGAAAGAAGTCTCCGGGCAGTTGGCCCCAGTTGGGGGGGGCAAAGGGCCTGTCCCCTTTGCCCCCCTCTCCGGCAACATGGTGCCCATTGTGGTACTTTTTTGCATCGCGAACCCTGATTCTGGCCCTGCTATCCCTGGTGTGGGTAAGGGGAAAGGGAAGGGGAAGGGGAAGGGGAAGGGGGGGGGTGATTCAGACTCCTCAGACTCTGCCCCAGAGATTGCAGTGGGTAAGGGGAAGGGGAAGGAGAAGGGTAAGGGTAAGGGGAAGGGGAAGGGGGGGGTGAAGGGGGGGGGTGATTCAGACTCTTCAGACTCTGCCCCAGAGATTGCAGTGGGTAAGGGGAAGGGGAAGGAGAAGGGTAAGGGTAAGGGGAGGGGGAAGGGGAAGGGGAAGGAGGTGGTGGTGGTTTCAGACTCTGAGTCATCTGACTCAGACGTGCCTATTTCCTCGACGGGGGTGAGGAGACGGCAGGTGGCCCCTGAGTCATCTGACTCAGATTCCAAGGTGCCTGTTTCCTCCACAGGCGTGAAGAGAGGGCGGGCGGCCCATGACTCTGGGGCCCCTTCAGGTAAGAGGAGGAAGAAGATCAGCCGCAGCCCATATGTAGGCTGGAGTGGAGGGGGACCAGGGGACCAGGGGTCACTGCCCCTTCGCATAGTCACACAGGTCAGGACTGTCCTTGACTATGTGAAGGGGTCTGCCCACCGACCTCGCAATTGGATGAGGTCCTTCCCCCTCATCCATGGGGGTGATTCCGGGCCAAGGGAGTTGATTCTCCTCATTGTGCCCCCTGAGACCAAGGCCGAGGCCTCTCACAAGGCACAGCCTCAGCCTGAGCCTGAGTCTGAGGGGGAGGACTGAGAGGGAGGTATATATTCCCATTCGAGGCACTAAAATGAACTGCAGCTGCACCTGAACTGCCTGTTGGCATCCATTCATGCTTCCAGCCCAGCTTGTGCTTGTTGTGCCTGTGGCAGGGGGCGGATAGTCGAGCACACTTTGGACCCTTGGATCTCGAAACTAGTTGGAGCAATCCTGGCAAAAAAACGTTCAGGTGAAAGGTACTGGTTGGGGCTTTCCATACATGGTTTCCTTGAAACCAACCAAAACAGTGGCGCAGAGTGAGGGGGCGGATAGTCGAGCACACTTTGGACCCTTGGATCTCGAAACTGGTTGGAGCAATCTGGGCAAAAAAAGGTTCTGGTGAAAGGTACTGGTTGGGGCTTTCCATACATGGTTTCCTTGAAACCAACCAAAACAGTGGCGCAGAGGGAGGGGGCGGATAGTCGAGCACACTTTGGACCCTTGGATCTCGAAACTGGTTGGAGCAATCCTGGCAAAAAAAGGTTCTGGTGAAAGGTACTGGTTGGGGCTTTCCATACATGGTTCCTTTGAAACCAACCAAAACAGTGGCCTACTGCAATCTTCTGTTTCCCAGGCACCATGTTTCACCATGAATTTGTTGTGAACAACCATGCTATATGGGTGAAGGGGGAGATCTCCAAGATGGAGGCATTTGCCAGCATATGCCCTATTCCAGCTGATCAATTCATGGTGTCAGCCTTTGCCATGAACTTCCCCACGGCCACCCCCTTGCAGGCCAAGGACCTAGACCAGCTACAGCGCCCCCCAAGTGGCACCTTCACAGTTGTGCGTAGGTCCCTTGGCCCTTTGCCTACCACACAGGCCACATCAGTCACCCAAGCACCAGAGTGCCAGGCTGCTGCACTTCGCCTTCGCCATGAGCATGTGGTGCCAGCCGCTGTGTTGCGCACCTTAGACCATCTCCAACCAGGGGTTGGTTGGTCAATGGTTGCTTTAAGGCAACAGGAGGACCTGCATCTTCCTGCAGTGGACTACTCCCTGGACAACAGGAAGTTGTTACCACAGCTGTGCCACCTACTTCTACAGAAGTGTGGCTCATTGGCTGCCCAAGACCGGCAGAAACCCCCACCACCCCATGCCACCCTGACCTTAGGCCTCTACGCAGATGGCTACCAGCCCCGGGGCCGTCCAAATATTAACACAAAAATCAGTATAATTGATTTCCAGGGACACTGGTTCCCAGTGTCTGGCAATGTGCCTAGGTGCACAGACATGTTGACCTGGCAAGAGCTTCCCAAGGTCAGTGATTGCCAGTGGCTACCCAAACGTGCAGAGGCCTTACAAGCCCTGCCTTCTTGTAAATTTCAGCAACGTATGAAGTATGCTGGTGCAGTGTACAACACCACCCTGCAGATAAGGCTCGGGGCAATCACTGCCGATCACCACCATTTGTGGTCTGAGTGCCGGCAAAAGGGCTGTGTGGCATGTCCCTGGGTGAATAAGGATGGGGCGGGAGAACTCTTTTTGCACAAAGGGGGATGTCTCAATGGTGTGCGTGGGTCCCATAAGTTTCAGGGGGTTTCTAACCTGGAAGAGGTATATATTGTGCAACCTGTATTGCACAACACCAAAGGAGCAGCCTCCAGGATCCTGGGTGTCATAGGTCGAACACTACCAGCGCCCTACAACCATGACCTACTCCAGGTCATAGCACATGTGGCAAGGAGGTATGATCATGGATCTTTGCCACCTGATAGCAGGCAGCACATGCGTCACGTACGAGGTAGATTCCAGGCAGGCATTAGCCTCACAGGTCGCGAGGCCCGCACAGTCATGGGCAGACTAGCAGGGGGTATGGTGCTCCCCCTGCCTTTCCATTCCTTGGTGCTGGCATTTTGCCACATGGTGCATCTATGCTATGGTTGTAATAACCTGGCAACTGTCACATGGCAAGCTATGGGGATGTTGTACACATACATTGTGCACATCATCCCCGAGTTTGCTGAAGAAGGTTGCAATGCAACCTTATATATGCATGGGTGGTCCCACACATGGTTTAATCCACGGACACCCATGCTGTATTCCGATGAGGCCGGAGAGCGGGATCTGAGGGTGGCCAAGAGATATGCCCCCGTCACTAGTACCAGGCAAGATGCCAGTATTAGTGAAAGTTTGAAGCATGAGCTGTATCAAAAGTTCGTGCAGAAAAAAAAAAGAAGATCCCCTGTGCCAAAATTTGGGCGCCCGTGCAACGAAACGTTGTTCTGGAGGCGTGCATGGCTGCTGCCAATGCCGTGTGGCATGTGGTCTTCCAACGCCTCTTAGAGCATTTGCTGCATTTCCAGGATGGAGGTGGTTGCTCCCTATATATGCACCCAGACACCCGTTCGGTGAAATGCGCCTTTTCAGGTGCAAATCCCGAGAGTGATGTGGTATGTGTGTGTGGGACCTGTGGCTCAAAGCGTGGTGTCCGTCAATGGGTACCACTGGACACGGAAGCTGTCTGCAAGTGGCCCAAACTGGGTTTGAAGAGCCGTGCCACATTTAAGTCCTATGCTGCACGCCGTAAGGCGCTGAAGGACAAGGGAAAGGGTAAGGGACGTGTGGGGCCCATCCCTCAAAGCCGAGTTTCTAACCCTGCGACAGTTGATATTGTACCCCCTTCGGAGGGCGAGGACAGTGCTGCTTCATTTCAAGGTCCTACGGGTTTGAACGAGCAGCAGCGTGTTCAACCCATGAGACGTACGAAGTTGGCGCGTGTACCCATTGTTGATAGCGACATGGAGCAGCAACTTGTGTGCCCTGGTGGCAGTGGCAGTAGCAGCAGTAACAGTAGCAACGGCAGCAGCAGCAGCAGCAGCAGCAGCAGCAGCAGCAGCAGCAGTGATAGTGGGAGCAGTAGCAGTCCTGAGGATAATGATTCGGATGATGATGCTGTGCACCTATCTGGTGCCTCCACAGTAAGTGCCTCAGATTCTTCCTCATCATCCAGTGACAACCCTGAACCCCAACCTCAACCCAAGAAGTATCGCCGTGTGGTGGTGGATGTGGATGCCATGTCAAGCGATGGCTGTCCTGTGCAGATGCTCAGCGAAGGAGAGTACAGCATTCACAGTTCAAGCAGAAATGACCAGGCAAGCCACTGAGCATTCACATTTCAAGCGTAAGTGAACGGTCATGCTTGTCTTTTTGTGTGTTTCTTTGCTGAGGTGTGGGATTCGGGAACCAAGAACAGTGTAGGTCATTGTACAAAAAACCGATGGAAAAACGCCTGGAAGTTTTTGAAATCCCTCGGAAAGATGCTCGGAAGTTTTGGCAGCCAGATCGGGTCCCAAAACGCAACCGATATCGGTAGGAATGTTCCATGGGCTTCCCAGCCGACCGTGCCGGGGGAGCTCGGAAGAAATTTTGGCTGGGACTTCCGAGATCAACCCTGCAATATGAGTCCCATTTGCTGAGCATGAATGCCGAGCATCCCCAAATATCCTGAGCAGTATGCTCAGCATTTTCCTACCATTTTTTACCTTCTATGCTGTGCGTCCCAGCACCATGTGGAGGTGGGCTGAGGTGAGGTGAGGTGAGGTGAGGTGAGGTGAGGTGAGGTGAGGTGAGGTAAGGTGAGGTGAGGTGAGGTGAGGTGAGGTGTTGGGTGGGGTGGGGAGTGGGGCAGTGCGGTGCGGTGCAGTGCAGTGGGGTGGTGGGGTGGGGTCGGGTAGGGGGAGGTGAGGTGAGGTGAGGTGAGGTGAGGTGAGGTGAGGTGAGGTGAGGTGAAGTGAGGTGAGGTGAGGTGAGGTGAGGTGAGGTGAGGTGAGGTGAGGTGAGGTGAGGTGGGGTGGGGTGGGGTGGGGTGGGGTGGGGTGGGTCGGGGTGGTGTGAGGTGAGGTGAGGTGAGGTGGGGTGGGGTGGGGTGGGGTGGTATGGTATGGTATGGTATGCCCTACGGTATCGGGAGTGGCTGGCGGGCCGCTCCCTCACGCTCCCCGTGTTTAGGGCCGGGGTCAGGGGTCAGCCGGCCGTGACACTCGGCTGCTGCACTCCTGGCTTTGGGGGGGGGGGGGGGCTGCGCTCTCCCCTTCGTCCTGCCCGTCTTCCCGTGCTCCTGCCTCCTGTGCCGCCGCCATTCCCGTGGTCCCTGTGCTGTGCGTCCCTGTGCCAACCAAAACCAAGACACGCGCACTGGTCGGGCGTACTGGTCGACTTCAGCTTCTAGAGTCCAATAATGTCGGGGGCTCGCTGCAGAGCCCAATGGGTCCGCTGGCCTGTCAGACCCGGAGGCCCTGCACATAGGCGCCTGGGGAGACCCAGAGTTCTAGGTCACCCATGGCCGAGTGCAACGTGACGTCGAGGCTCAGGGCCAAAAACAGTGCGTGGGGCGCCGGCCTACTAGCGCGGACGGCCAGCCCTTGGGCGGACACGGCCCGGGCCAGTAATAGTTTTATATCAGGCAGTGCTAGGTCAGCACTGCACGTCACGACGACCACACCATCGTCTGCGTGGTGGGCGCGCGGCGCCAGGGGTACCACGGGTGGTCCCGGCAGGAAAACTGCTTGCCATCGAGTGGCGCGCAGCACACACGCCAACACTATGGAAACCCAGGGCCTTAGTGGCGGAGACAGCCCCAGGATGCGTACTGCCGGGGGTACTGTTGCTGCAGGCATCCAAGCGAGGGGCCGGTCTGCGATGGCATCGGGCAGAGATGCCTGCACCACGTCAAAAGGTGGTGGCGCGGCCAGCGCAGCCGCCGCCATCGCGGAGAGCACCCGGGTGTGATGCTGGAGGGGGGTGGCCGACAACGGCATCTGAGCTGTGAGGCCCCCGACGGTGTATGCTTTCCACTGGGGGCGGGCCAAGACGACCTGGGGCAGGGCTGTGGGGCGCTGCTGCACCGCTAGGGCGAAAGTCGAGTGTCCGCCAGAGACCAGGACTGTGCCCTCGTACACTGCCAAAGAAACGCCGGGGCTAGGGACATAGCCGGCTGCCGCCGATACGCGCCATGCAACCCAGGTCTGCAGCAGCAGGGACATGAGCTGGGGGACGCACTCCCAGGCCTCGTGCCGGGGCATGTCCGCGAACGCCAGCCCGCAGAGCGGACACAAGGCTGCGCCAAAGTCCGGCGGGATCGCCGCCCATGTGTACAGGCGGTTGCGGGTGGCCTGCAAGGCTTGTCGGCTGGACACGTGGCCTGCCAGAAACCGACACTCCAGGGCGGCTTCAGACCAGGGACCAACGGCTGTGCCAAAGCGCTGCTTGAAGCGCCGATCGACCTCCCTCTTATACGCAGTGTCCAGGGTGGCTGGTAGTTGCAGGACGAGCGCTCCCCGGTGCATGAGGACGATGCAGTCGGTCAGCCCTATACTGGGGGGCGCGGACCATGGTGTCGCCAAGCGAAGGCTGCCCTCGGCCTCATCGTGGGCCCACGCGTTGAGGCTGGGGATGGGGCCAGATGTGAGGCCCCTGTGCTGGGCAAGGGTCCAAAACTCGTCCACTGAGATGGTGGACAGCCAGGGCACCAAGGAGCGGAAGGCAAGGTGTGATCGGGGGGCCTGCGAGTCCAGCCCGCAAATGATGTGCTTGCGGCATCGCCAACTCGTACTAGAGGGTTGGGGCGGCCCTCGACCTGCTGCAGGGCGAGCAGAACCGCCAGCCACTCCGCGTCTTCGGACGCGGCCCCGCATGCCGCCATGGCACACGAGCCGCGCAGCAGGACCCCAGCTGCCGGATGCCAAAATACGAAACCCGCCCCAATCGCGTCATCGGTGAGGGACCCATCCGCACTGAAGTACAAGGGCACGTCGGGAGGTACCTGGTGGACGTTCCCCCGGAGGAGGACGGTGGCCATGCCGACGGAGACGTCCGGAAGCGTGTGGATGGTGATGTCCAGCGGCTGCAAGCGCTGTTGCAGGGTGACGGCCTTGCTCGCTGGGTGATGGAGCCGCACGAGGGCGAGGGCCGAGTAGTTGACGAGGGGGTTGCGGGACGCTGCTGCTTGGGCGTACGACGGCGCCAAACGGACGACGTTGCGCAAGCTCAGGAGCGGGGCGCCCACGCCCCCGGTTTCTCGGGTCCCGTACAGGAAGTCGGCTGGCGTCCACTTGGGGGCACCGAGAGCCCGGCGGTACGCACTGTTGACGCGAGCCTGCAGCGCTACTAGGTGAACCGGACGGAGGATAACCCCGGAGAGAACAAAGTCGATGGACGCCACAGCGAACGAGTGCAGGGACCGGAGGCGCAGCATGGGTGCCGGGGGGGGGGGGTCGTCAGCTTGTAGCGCCTCCACTACTCGTCTGGTTTTGCTGAGGAGCTTGCCCAAGCGCTTGGTGGGCGAGATGTGGTGGAGGATAGGGATGCCGACTATTTCGGGGGACCCGACGTCCGTCGGTTTGCCCGTCAGTCCAACCGTCTGACAAACTGCGGTAACCTCCCCCTCGGCCATGCGGAAAGCGAAGAATTCGAGCTTCAGCATGTTGGGTATGCGGGCCATGGCTCGGGACGCCGATAGGCAGTGGGATATGGAATCCTCCGCCCGCTGCAACCACGGTCGCACAAACAGCCGGTCGTCGCTGAAGCAGATGTGGGAGGCGGGCAGGGGGCCTCTGGGGGACGGGATGCGCACGTCGTCTGGTTTCGGCATGGCGGCACTGACGACGGCCCGAGTGGAGTTGAACCCTTCCCCGGCCATACGGCACCCTTGGTTGTGCCCCTCCTGGGGTGCGACCGGCTCTGGAAACCCGTCAGACGTCAACGGGCATATCAGCTGCCTGCCATAGAACTGCACGGACCAGGACCCGAAGTCCCAAGCGGGGGCCGCCAGCTGCATCACCTGAGTGGTCTGCCCCCGGACCACACAGAAATATGCGTCACTCTCATCCCACTTCGCCAGAGCAACAGTCGCGTACTCGACCAGGCACAAGGTGGCCGCTGCGCGCGCTGCGAGGGCGACGAAGGGCTGCTGTACGCCGTGGCGATAGGCCAGCAGGTCAGGGGTCAGCGTAGCCGCAAGTTCCGCGGTGTCGTTCAGGCGGCGCTGGGCACAGCCTCCTTCGACCCCTGCTATAGCTGAGCCGACGGACACGGGGCGGTAGGACTTCAGGACGTTGCGGGCACCTGTGCCCTTGTACAAGGCGTACTGCACGATGAGGTCGGCCACGGATGTTACGCCAGTTTGGGCCTGGGCGAGGACCGCTCGGACGCCTAGAAGCAGGCCACCCGACGAAAGGGCAAAGAGGCGCGCCGGCAGGTTGTCCAGCGCCGTCGCCAGCGAGCGGGCCTTGCGGGCTGACGTGCGGATGGCAGGCCAGTGGAGGAGAGGAAGTCGGGAGAGCTCCTGGGCGAACGCTGCTGTGCCTGCTCGCGACCACGTGGGGTTGGACTCGCGGACAAGCTGAAGTACCAGGCGCATGGGGAGGTCGTGTTCAGGGCGGAACGCGGTGAACCAGGGCTCCCACGAGGTGGCGTCACTGCCCTTGGTAGGCGTTTGAAACCCAATGTTGTTCCTGACTGGAATATTCCCAATGGGAACAATTCCCGCCGGAACAATCTCGTTGGGAACACCACTGGAACAAGTGTCGCAGGCCAGATAACCAGATCCATCACCATGAGTTTCCAAGTTCGTAAATGATGTTTTTTGTCTCTTTCTTGCATGTATAACGCGTCCAAGGCTTGTCTTTCCCATCGGGGCCATGTTGACATCTTGTGAGCCGTTGGTGCCACCTTCCACTAGGTGTACACATTTCGAACTTTTCGTATCCATTTGCAAGCCTGCTGTTTCTTGTAGTTCAGACGCAGCGTTGTATGACTTTTCAACGTTGGCGTCCCCATTCTCCCGTTTGATTTGTGCATTGTGGCCATGCCTAGGGTCCCATTTTGGTATTTGTTCCTTGCCTGAATGCTCGGTGGGTCTACGGGCATCTTCCCCTAGAGGTATGCATTGCCAAATTTCGCTTCGTAGTTCATCGTTGTAGCTTCATCATGCCTAGATCGCAAACCCGCGTTGCGCAACTAACCACCCACCTCGTCCATTTGGCTAGTGCTGTTAGCCTCCGGGACGGGGATCTTGTTGGGGAGCTCATAGCGGAATGGGCCATCTCCTCTCCACACGCCCGCCGCCAATTTGCGGTGGCCGTGCGCTTGGCCCAACCAAGCTGTGTACGAGAGATACAGCACGGGGCAATCGCCAAGTACGCCTCCGAGGTGCTCCCCCCCGATGAGTGTTGCGAGCTCATCCTCAACCTGCGTGCACCCAAATCCGCTTGGCGCACGCTCTCGGAAGTGTACACCCTCCGGGGGCTGAAGTACACCGCGACCACGGGCCTTCCATTCGCCCGTCCGATTTGCCCTGAGAGGGCTTTCCAGCAGCGCTAGCAAGATCTACTGGCCCCCTTGGAGCTGGCCCCCGCGGTGAGCACTTCGGATCCCAAGGCCACGGGCATCAGTTGGCCGTGGGCATCATGGCTGCGCTACATTGCTAGCCAACCCCCGTTGTGCCGCGTGATCGATTGGTCGTTCCCCCTGACTTTCATTGTCAGGGGGGATGGCTACCCCTGCGCAGGCGGGGAGTGGTCCCAATTGTCTGTGTCCATCGCCAACATGGGCCTTTGGGGACGAATTCCCGCCTGCGTGTGGGTCATCGGCCTCGCAATCTGCGGGGACAAAGCGATGGCGACCCTAGCAACCCTTTGGGAAGACAATATTAAGGTGTGCCGCGCACACACCGTGTTGTTCCGGCGACGTTCCGATAACTTGTTCCGGCGACGTTCCGGCGACGTTCAAGTGTTTCGTTGGAACCGCCACCGGAACAATCTGGTTCCAACAAAATTGATGTTTTTTTCTTAGGCCATCCAGGAGGTCGTGGACACCCACCGGGTGGTCTTCAATTCCCATGAGGAAGCGGCCGATGCCTGGCTCGGTGGTGATTCCCCCTGGGTGCGCCGCATTATCGGGATCACACCGGCCCCACAAGTGGGGTCACTATACAACGAGGGGATTTGGGACTCCGACGCCGCTGTGTGGCGGGGCAAAGACGTGGTCCGGACCACCGAGTCGGACCACGCACAGCGGACGTCCTTCTTGTTGGGAACACCATCGCTGAAGGCCGCAGGTTGTTCCGTGGAACCAGTGGTGGTCATTGCCCGGTGCCGCGTTGTCATGTGCATTCTGCACTGTTGCATGGCGATGGGCCGGTTGCAAATGACCAACATTGAGCGGTTGGCGGCAGAGCGGCTAGCCGGGGGCGATGAGGTGTCCCGTGCGGCGATTCAGGCGGTATTGCATGAGCATCGCACTGGGTGCCGCCTAGGCAAGGATTGTTCCCCGGATGGTGAGGAGACGTCGCGCCTGTTTGCGGCTTGGCCCGATGTTGCATTGTTGCTGTCGGTTGGGCCGGAGGAGCCCCTCTATAGGGCTGTGATGGGGATGGCGAAGCTTTTGAAGGACCTGTACCACACCTATCAGGTGGGTACGCGTCCCCAATGCCGGGCAGCGGCAGCTGCCTTCCGGGAGCATTGTGCTCCTAGGTCCGCGTCCCATTACCTCCTGTTCCTGGAGGAGGATGCGGATCGCGTATTGGACGACATTTGGCCGTTCGGATTGGCAATGTTCTCCAATGACATTTCCGAAAGCCTTAACCGCTTCCTGAAGCAGGCTTTCAACGAACACAGTGCCCGGGGCGGTGGCCGGCAAACGGCTACTGGGACCGCCAGCTGCGGTCGCTCGCAGGCATCCATTGATTCGGACGCCGACGCCCTGCGGCAAGTGTTGCAATGGGTTTTCTTGTAGTTTCACATTCATCTCCACCAACATGATGCTGTTCGACATGTGCCTTGTGTTCCCAGGGCTGCACTAGAGACCACCCCCTCTGCACCACCCCCGTTCCTCAGCTCTCTTCTTTCTTCTGCTCCTATCCATGGCCGCGCCCGTCAGCGCAGATATGATGCAAATGATGTTGGCGCTTCTGAAGGCCACCAAGAATATGCAGGTTTGCGGGTTTGGGCTTGGGTGGGGGTCTGGGCTTGGGTTTGGGCTTGGGGCTGGGTGTGGGTTTGGGCTTGGGCCTGGGTGTGGGTTTGGGCTTGGGTGTGGGTTTGGGCTTGGGTTTGGGCTAGGGGTTGGGTGTGGGTTCGGGTGCGGGTTTTGGTTTGGGCCGAGGTTTGGGTTTGGGTTTGGGTGTATGCTTTGGCGCGCTTTGCGCGCAGTGGAAATCAGTGCGTTGGGTTTGTGTGTCCCTGCCTGCCCTGCTCCCCCCGCTCCCCCCTGTGTCCCTTTTGCTCTTTGCTCTTTAGGAATTTGATGATTTGTTGTTGAGGGGAAGGGGAAAACCCAAGAACCCCCAGTGATTATTCGTGCCCCATGCCCATAAAGGGGCTAGGAATCTTTGTTGTCCAGGGGAAGGGGAAAACCCAAGAACCCCCGGTGATTATTTGTGCCCCAAGCCCATAAAGGGGCTAGGAATCTTTGTTGTCCAGGGGAAGGGGAAAACCCAAGAACCCCCAGTGATTGTTGGTTCCCCATGCCCATAAAGGGGCTAGGATTCTTTGTAGTGGATGCCCTCCCCCCCCACGGGGCCGTAGTGCACGCAGTGCGCCCTGTGCGCGCGCCGAAAAACGTTTGAAAAGTCTTTTGAACGTCGCCGGAACAGCTTATTGGAACGTCGCTGGAACACTCATCCTGGCTATCCTCTATGTAGGTGGAGGACATCCAGGTCAACCCTTCGGACCCGCGCGCCGTTCGGGTGATCCTTCGTTGGCCAGGAAGCGATCCCCGGCCCATCTATTTGGGTACGTTGCTTCAGCAGTTGCACTTGCAGCCCGTCGCCGTGCTCGAGTTCCTCACGGCCATGATGGACTACGTGGCAGCCCGCGGCAGCGTTCTCGCGACGCGCATCGAGGGGTGGGGCATCATTGGCGACATGTCCCCAGCGCCGCCGCACTGCCAACAAGTGGCCGCAGAGGCCCCCGCCCCGCCCGCGTGTGCACCGCCCGTGCAACCCCAACCCCGGAACCCCCACCCAGCCCCCCAAACAGCACCCAAACCCAAACCCAAACCCCAACGCCCCCCCAAGAGCGCCCCCAAACCAGCCCCCCAAAAAAGGAAGAGGCTCCCGGGGGAGTCCTCCAGCGAGGAGTCGTCCAGCGACTCCTCAACGGACTCCTCCTCGGGGTCCACCACCGACTCCTCGGCGTTCGAGGAGCCCACCCGCCCCCCGGCCAAGGAGCCCACCAAACCCCCTCGCAAGGCTCCCAAGAGAGCCGCGCCCCCCCAACCCAAGGCCCAGCCCCCCCAACCCCAACCCAAGGCCAAGCCAAAGGCAAGAGGGGGGGGGGGGTGCAAATACAAAGCGGGGGAGCAAGTGTATGTAGTTTTTCGGGACAATGGGCAGTGGGGGATCGAGCAGGGCAAAGAGGCCCTTGCCGCGGGTGGCCCCCCCGGGGTTGGGGAGACGTGGATCGCCTTCCCCAAAGACCCCGAACTCTTCGCCATCCCGAGAGCGTCGGTTTGGAAAACCAAGACGCAGGCGAAGAAGTTCCTCGCCAAGGTGATGGCGGCCGAGGAGGAGGACAAGGAGGACGACGCGGACGCGGACGAGGAGGGGGACGAGAGCAACGACGGGGACGGGGACGGGGGAGACGAAGGGGATGGACCGGGGGCAGGTTTGGGTGCTACCGGGGCTAACCGGGTGGGGGCGTCGGGGAAGAGGTCGAAGGGGTGGAGGGGGAAAGGATGGAGGTCGAAGGGGTGGAGGGTGAAGGGGTGGTGGGAGAAGGGGTGGAGGGTGAAGGGGTGGAGGGTGAAGGGGTGGTGGGTGAAGGGGTGGAGGGTGAAGGGGTGGTGGGTGAAGGGGTGGTGGTCGGTGAGGGTGATGGGGGGGATAGTGGGGCGGGTGACAAGAGTTCGGGGGCGCCCGCCGGGCCCCCGACCACGCAGGACTTTTAGGTGAGAACAAGAGACTAACCCGATGGGCCCCCGGGGGCACCCTACACAACAATGTATGTTACCATTTTACCCTTCCTTGTGCTTTGCTCTTGTTGTAGAGTGCTTGTTCCGGCGACGTTCCAATAACTTGTTCCAGCGGTGTTCCAATGGTGTTCTAACAAAAACTGTTTTTGAAAACAAGTTTTTTTCACGTGGCAACGCGCCGGGCAACAAATATGAGCATACCAGCGGGGACCCCCAAGGCTAGCAAACAACATATTTTGCCACCACGTACGGGTAGGCTTGGTTGGGGGGTAAATAAATTTTGAACTTTTTTTGTTCCGGCCAGATAGCCTAGAACATTGGAACAATTTGGCCGGAACAACATCGGGTTTCAAACGCGCACCAAGGGTGACCGCTTGCACGTCCACTCGTACCCAGCGGTCCTCCTGCACGTACGCCGCCTGTGCGTTGACCTCGGCGAGTCTCGCTTCCCGCGTGGCCGGCTATGCGTCTGGCCTGGGTGCCAGGCCCGCGAACGGCTGTAGCGGGACTGTCGGTAGGCGGAGAGCGCGGCGCGTGGCCCAGGTGATGGCTGTTGTTTGCAGGGTATCCACCGTGGACCGGTACCCCCGCTGACGCGCCCGTTGGGATACCAGCGCCTGGAGGGCGTGGATTTCGTCTGGGCTGTACGGGGGGGGATGGGGGGCCAAGGAAGCGAGCTCCGATTTGGGCTGCTGGCGGCGCAGGACCACACGATCGGCGACGGCGTGAGCGGCGGCGACGTAGATGTCGGGGGCGACCGGTGCCAGCGCCAGGAAAGCTTAGTAAATATCCAGCAGCGCCACCACGTGTCCCAGAACCTCCGGCTGCAACGCCCTCCGGCGATACCGCTTCCACGCGAACGGGTCTACCGCCGCTGAGCTAAGCTGGACGTTGGCCGGGATGGCCATGTGAGCGCTGTCTATCGGGAACGCCACTGGCTCTGCCTCCGACACAGCGCCTGCCACAAACACGTGATTGATGGCTGTTGCTGTGAGGACGGGGCCACGTCTGGAAAAGTGGGTGAGGGTGCCGTCGGGGAGTAGACGCTGAGAGTGACCCAAGCAGCCCCGCGGTGACAGCGCGGCATGCAAGGCTGTGCCTGGGGTGATGGCTGAGTTGAAATCGCCCCCCAGGAGCAGCAGCGTGGGCTTGGTGGTGGACTCCAGGGTGACGATGTGTTGGAGGTGACGTCGCTGGACCGCGGAGGAGAGCTTGGGGCGGAAATGCACGCTGACCGCGAGAGTGGTGCCGTGGCTGGCCAGAGGCAGGAGCACTGCAAGCCAGTCTATGCAGTCGTGGAGGACGGTGTGGTCGTTGGCGGGGACGTGGGCTCGGCGCCAGACGATGACATAACCGGCTCCCGGCCCGCTGACTTGGGACACGTGCGCCTGGTAGTGGTCAGGCAGTGCAGCCGTGACAACATCCGGGTCCCAAGTCTCCTGCAGGAGCAGGACATCAGGGTGCTGCACCAGGATCCAGCTGTGCAGTAAGTCGGTCTGGTGGGGCAGGCTGCCGAGGTTGTTGATCAGGGCGGTGAGAGGTGCCATGGACGCTGGCTGGGCCAAGGGTTCTGGGGGACGGAGCGACTGGACCCATCCTGGGGCGGGGTGTAACGCGGTCTGCGGGGGTTCGCATACGTCCTGAAACGGGATACGTGACGCTGGGACTGCGTCTCGCAACTCCAACCCGTCACGAACTGTGCGGAAACCACTGTTACCCCAGTAACAGGAGTTGTGCATTTATTTTGTTTTGTGACTGCAGTGTGCTATTCTCCCATCACAGAACTTTTAAATTATAATGGGGCCTTCAGCGAAGGTTCTGCTCTTTTGCTGCGCAGGCCGAGTAGCTGTCCTCCTCTGAATTCATTGAGAGCTGCTCATTCTTGACTTGAAGCTTGACCAGTTGGCCACGCAGCGATCACCATGGCGGAGAACACCATGTCCTTCGACGACTACTTGGGAGGAGACGTCCACTGCGAGTTCAAGCAGGGCTCGGATGCGCGAACCTGGGCCCGCAAGCGACTGGCCCTGATGAAGGAGCTCAAGGGTATGGACCATGGCGGCGAGGCCTGGGTACGCGACTTTGCAGCTTCTGTCTCGTTCACGGGTGCCAAGGACGACTTCGTTGACAGGATCGTGGGCTACATGCTTCTTGAGGACGTCACCCTGGATATGGGGACCAGAGCCTTCCGGAGGACCGCTCCACCGACTTCAGCCCCGCAGCAGCTGCCCCAGGTCGACCCTTCCATCTTGAAGCTGCTGGAGGATCAGGGGTAGCTTTTCGAGTCGCTGGCAAGTAAGGTGCAGAGCATCACCGAGGCGCCGGCTAAGGAGCAGCTGCAGATCCCGGGCCTGTCGCTGAAAGCCCTCCACGAGATCAATGCTGGCACGAACCACCCACAATGGATCAATCGGGCCCTGTTCCTCTTGGCGAAATTCCTCAGGTTTGAGACACCCCCGCTGGCGGCTCTGGTCATGATCCCGAAGATGACGGACGAGGCCATGAAGGCCATCCATCTTGGTCTCTCCGACTCCGACAAACAGGACGACACGACTTGGCAGAACCGAAGGCCGGCTGGGGACGACGTCAATATGGAGGCTTCAGACCCGGATCACCTGCAACGCCGGCTTCAATGCTTGGTGGAGGGCCTTTGGTCCCTGGTTTACTCGTCGGCCAACAAGTACAAGCAGAGGTACGAGGGGAAGTCCGGAACATCTTCAACTTCAGGACCGCAGTCGGGAGACGATATTCGCCTCGAGCCTGGGCTGAGTGAGGCGGGAATGCGGCTGAAGAGGGCGATGGAGCCGAGTTCTTCGAGATCCAGAAGGGGGAGTGGGTTAACACAGCGGAAGACCCCGTGGGCCCCTGTAAGACGTGCCGAGCCAAGGGGGAGGTAGTCCGCCACTGGATCTGGCGCTGCCCGTTTCTGGAGTGACGGGATTCCCTGGGGTCTGCTGCGCCAACTTCGGCGGAGGCAGCGCTGGTCCTTCTGGCGCCGTCGTTATCCCCGTGGGCCGGAAAGTTCATCGACTGGGGGTCCATCGCCGCGGTCTGGCGAGACTTGGGGTTTGCCGACCCCGCCGACAGCGTGCAGGCCTGCCTGGTCAGCACCTGAAAGCCGGGGACCAGGTCCACCTACGGGTCCCACCTCCGGAGGTTTGCCTTCTTCCACAACAAGACGCCTGCTGAGGACACGCAGCGGCTGGCCGAGGAGATCCTGCTGCTCTTATTCCGCTCGGGGTACAGACCCGCGACGCTCAAGGGCTGCGTCTCCGCCCTGCATGCTGTCTGGCTCCTGGACTGGATACCCCCTCTCCGCTGGGAACGCCTCTGGCGCTTGGCCAAGTCGCCGGTGGCTGCCCCGGGGGACAGACCCTATGCCGGCCCCCACGTCCTCCAAGTCATGGCCGAGGCCTGTCAGTCCCCAGAGGATTGGGGTGTCTTTGCCGCCGCCGTCATGTCCTTTAGCAGCCTCACAAGGGTTAGCGAAATCGCGTCAGTCCGGAGATCAGGCCTTTGATCCAGGTCCGTGGCTTTCTGGGGACTTAAACGAGACTCGCGATGGGTCTCCCGAGACCTGGGGAAGTTCGCCGGTGAATGGGCCCACTGGCTCCGGAAAAAGTTCCCTGGAAGGGAGGTCCTGGTCCCGTCCTCCTACCGTTGGCATTCCTGGCGCCGGGCGGGGGCCTCCTTCCTCCGCTTCCTTGGCCTGCCCTGGCGGTACCTCTGCTGGTGGGGCAGGTGGGCGGGGGTGCGGATGGCACACTTCTACGCGGCCGCGCCGGACGACTTCGTCTTCCACCACCACCTCCGGCTCCCTTGGCCCACCAGTTCGGGTGTCCGGTGGCTGGACACCTCAGTCCGCGAGTTCTGGCCTGAGTCGCTGCTGGCCCTCTGTTCTGATGACGAGAAGCCGGCCCGCATGCCGGCCACCGGAGCCAAGAGAACGAGGGGGGAGGAGTTCCGGGAGGAGGCGGACGACTCCGGGGACGCGGTACAGCCCCCATCCAAGTCCGACAGACCATCGACCTCAGCTAAGCCTTCCCGTTTGCGGGCCCGCAACTCCCCAACACCCAACCCCCCGCGCCGCTCTTCCCTGGGGCACTCCCTGCCCTCGGAATCGCCGCCTTCCCGTTTACGGGCCCCCAGCTCCCCCAAACCCCCTGCCCCGAGCAGCTCTTCTTTGGGGCACTCCCGCCCCTCGGAATTGCCACCTACCCCCCCCCCCCCCAACACTGCCCCTGCCCCGTTGCCCCCCAGGACTGTCGTCGCCAGCGTTTCTGCCGCGTCCAAGTTCAGCGGTCGGCCCAGACAACCCCCCCCAACAGCCGCCATCGTGCGTGGGAACGGGGGGGGTCCAAGCCATTGCGCCTTCGGCGTTTCGGAAGACACGGTCAACTCGCTACTGAACTCCCCCCGCGGCCAGCTTTGGCTGGATCACATTGGCGCAGGCTTACGCATGGCCCCGAGGGACAGGGGTCTGGTGAGGGCGCAGATTCGGCTATTGTTGTTGAGGGGTAATTCTGTCACAGCGGACCTGGGGGTGCTTGATTTCATTCCAGCCGTTCTCTCTGCTCTGGACGCTTTGATTCCCGAAATTTGGGCGGCGGTTTTCCGTGAATCTACCTCCCCAAAACCGATTTTGGTGGGTCTTTCTCTGGAGGTTTTAGACAGGGGGATCGGCGATATAGGTCATATAAATATACCGAGTTTCATCTTGCATGCCGTGGCCCCAGATGACACACTCGAGATTGCCGGCCGACAACTGCGCAATATTAGGAGCATTTCTTCTGAGGGCCTGGTGATGGCAAGGGCTCTGGTTCGGGATGGGGTGCTAGCTCCCTGTCACGCCGACCTCCCCCCCAATGGCTGGCTGTTCCCTGTCCCGAAGAATTCTGAGAAGGCTTCTATGATAGTTCATCTGGTTGAATTCAACAGTCAGCATTCCAGCAGGCCCCCTTCCTTTTCCCTGCCCGTGGTTGAGGACCTTGCATCCCTGGTCCAGTTGCATTTCCTGCATGATTCGCGGGGATTTTTCGACCTGCCCCCTGGTGCGGACGCGTACCTGAACAATCCCTTTTTGCACGCCTTGCGCAGCCTTAAACTGTCGGCATCACCTGGTGATGAACTGCTTGCTTGCCATGTCGATTTGAAAAATGCGTTTTGGTCCCTGCGCTTGCCTGAGGAGTCCCGGCAGACTTTCCGCGTGTCTGTAGATGGACAGTCTTACGCCTTCAACTGCCTTCCCTTCGGTTGGCAATTTTCTCCTTAACTGTGCCACACGGTACTGGGGTACCTCCTGCAGAAGTTGAATTTTGTTACTATCATGGTTCTCCATTACCTTGACGATTTTCTGGTGATAGGTTTTGGTGCGTCCAATGTTCGGTCCGCGGCGCGACGCCTGGGCGATTTGCTACGCGAGGAGGGGGCCATCATCGGCCCCAAGAGTATTTTAGACCCGGTCTCGTCCATAATCTGGTTGGGGAAAAGGCTGGTGCTTTCGGGGCCCAACAGGGGGGTTTTCGTCCTTGAAGATCAGTGGGTGGTTCTGGTGGGCCTATGGCTTAGAATTGCTTTGTTGCCCCTGTCCCGGAAGTTTGCACCTGGAGTCATATGGCCTGGAATTGTTTTGTTTTGCTTGTACAACGAGGCGCCATCGCAGTGGTGAGCACCTGCGACGGCTGCACGTTGCGGGTGCAGAAAAGGCGCGCCCACACGGGCACCGGGGGGCGATGGGAGAGGCGGGTCGTCCACAAGCTGGGACGCCCACACGCGCCGCACAGGCTGGCCTCGGCGTGATACAGCTGGGTAGGCGGGGGCTGGGAACTGAGGTGGTATCCCGCGTGGGGTGGGGCTGAGTACACGTAGGCGCCAGCGGCAGGTAATGGGGTCGGTGCTGCCGGTGCCGGGGTCGCCTTGTCCCAAAACAGGATGAGGCGATCTGCATGACGGTACGGAGGCGTGACGACCACACGCTGTCGGTCGGCGACGGTGATCACAGCGCCTAGCCACAAGCGGACGGTGCGCAACGCTGCCAAGGGGGTGGAGACGGGCCAGACTCTACTCAGGCCGTCGCGCGTGGCCGGCGGGAGGGTCGAGAGGGTATCGAGCAGGACGGGGGGGCGGGGGGAGTCAACTGGCAAGGTGAGGAAGGCTGGGCCGCCACAGTGGCAGCAACGGTGGGGCGGGGGGTTGAGGGCATGGAGGGAGCCGCAGTGGGTGCACGCGTGGCACGCTGAGGGGGCTGGCGCTTGCGTTGGCTGGATTGGCCCAGCCGTGAGGGCGCCCAGCTGGGCGTAGATCTCTGGTAGCTGGGTCCACCGCGTGCGGGCTTGGAGGGTGCACACCGCGCGAGTGACTGAGTGCAGGGGGGCCAGTTGAGGGGGCAGGCGCTGGAGGAGCGCTAGTCATCGCCGGCGAGAGGTGTCCCAAGGCATGCCGCGGGACGTCTCAACTACGCGTCGATCTGGCGAGGCCCAAGCCTCCAGTGCGGGGAGCTGGGGCGGCGGTGGTAAGGACGCGGGTTGTGTTGAGGGGGGGGGCGGTGCCGGCGCCGCGGCGTGCGGGGTGGTGGCCTGCTGCCCGCGCGCCTTTTTGTTCGCCTTCGTCGCCGGTTGGCGAAGGCGGCGTTTGTTGGCGGACTTCTCGGGGGTGTTTGGTTGACGCTGTGATGGCGGCGTGGTCAAAGCCTGCTGGGTGGCCAAGGCGAAGGGCTCGTTGGTGGTCGTGATGCTCTTCCCGGGCGCTACCACGTACTCTCGCGTTGGGCCACCGACTCGCCCAAGAAGATTTCCGCGCACTTGGCTTCCGGTACCGCTGCGAACCCGAACCCCCGGCTGTGATCTGCGGCTGTGATGAAGATGGGTACGCCGAGGGCATGGGACATGACGGACGACAACTCTGTTGCGTCCACGCGGCCCAGGTGCGAGATGCGCACCGCCCGCGTGGCGGGGCTGGGGCTGACGGGCTGGAACCCCGTGGAGGCCGACGCGGCCACCCCTGACGCCGACTGAGGCTGGCCAACCTGAGACTGGTGGTAGGCTGGCAGGCTGTCGGTCGGCTGCAGGGCCCCCGCCAAGAACCAGTCGGCGGATGCGCGGTCCCGCTGGCCGAGTCGCGAAGCCAGGGACCGCTTGAGCACCACCAGCGCTTGCCGCCGCTCGCCTGGCGACACCAGGTGGTGCTCCACTCCATCCCATAGGGCTTGGCGTAGGCCGCGGAGGTCTCGAACGGGCGCGAAGGAGTTGGTGAAGGCCACCGGCAGGTCCCCGTCTTTGAAGAAATCTATTGCGACCGCCCGCCAATCCGTGATTCCGTCTCGCTCGGCCTGAACCAGAAGCTGCTGGACATCCTTTAGCGTCTGGTGGTTGGCGTCAGGGGCTTTCAGGTTGGATCCGAACCGGTTCGCCACTGTCTCGAGGAATTTCGTGAGCTCCTGGCGCATGGCGGGGCGGTTGAACGTGGGGCACGCAGCCCACGCGGACCTGGCTGCCGCGGCCAGTGTGGCACCGGACACTGCGGACTGCAGGGCCTGGAGTGGGCGCGCTGGCACTGCATGGGGGCGGGCGAGCGCGTGCAGTGAGCGTGCGGTATGCGCAGCAGCGATGTCGGTGAGGTTGGCCAGCGATTCCAGCTGCTGTTCAAGCCCCTCGTCATCCACATCTAGCGGCGCGTCGAGCATGGACAGCCACGTGGGAGCTGCCTCACTGCCTGGTGCTCCCTTGGCCCGCAGTGCCACAATGGCATCCGGCGCGAGCAGGGATTTATCGTCAACTCGCCGCTGGAGTTCCAGCTCCCACTCCCGCTTGCCGAGGGGGCTGGGGCCAGGGATCTTGCCCACCTCCTTGCCCGGCGGGTCGTGGCTCTGGATCTTGGGGCAGGCCACAGCGCTACCGTCGCGTTCAGCTGCCCACACAGTCAGCCAGTGCAGTAGCGGGATGCGCAGGAGCACGGGCTGGGCCTTGCGCGTCCCGGCCAGGACTTCAACAAACTCATCGAACTGCAGCTTGGCCAAGAATGTATCGTCCCAATCCGCGCAGTGCTGACGGGCGGCGTGGATGAGGTCGTTGCGGCGCGCGTGCGGGAGGGCGGCGACTTGGTCCAGAAAATTATCGAACAGGTCCCGGAACGTGGCCCAGTGGTACTTGCGGCAGTGATCTCGGAGGGCCTCGAGCTCGCCACGAAGTATCTGACCCGTCAAGACGGCCCACCAGAGCGCCACGCTGGCTTGAAGTGGACTGTCACCCATCGGAATACCTCGTACGACGGTGGAGGTCTTGAAGTGCTGCGCCGTGAGCAACAACACCCTGTCCTTCTCGGAGTAGACAACGTTCGTGACTGGGAACGCTTCCGCGGGGCGCAGCCTGGCTCGTTGCTCTGCGGGCGCGAGGGAGGTGAATTCTGCAGGAGGCATTGTGTCAGCTGCAGAGCAGGGTGACCGCGATCAGGTTGGGATGCCGCCTGTGAATCGGAGGACACGTGAAGGGGGCTGTGTGGGCATGGGGCAGTTAACCGCAGCCACCTTACGGCGGCTACGATGTAATTCTCTGTAACAGGAGGTGCAGGTGGGCAGCAGGTGGTGCAGGAGGGCTGCAGGTGGTGCAGGAGGAGGAGGAGGAGGTGCAGGAGGGCTGCAGGTGGCGCAGGTGGGCTGCAGGAGGTGCTGGAGTGCGGCAGGTGGTGCTGTGGGGGGGGGGGGGGGGGGTGCGCGCTGTGCTTCCCTGTTCCACTTGCCGCTGAGGCTTTGCAGGCGCATGCCCCAGATCGGTCCGTAGCCGCGGCGCTGCACCGCCGCGGCTCCGGTGCCAGAGGCTTCACCTCTCGATCCAGCGTCCGCTTGTCCCCCCCGAGGCGCGGTGCTGTGTTGGTGCGCCTCGGGCCCCGTTTGCAGGCGTACCCCTGGGTCGGCCTCGCCCGTTTTGCAGGCCATGGGGGGTCGGCAGCTCATGCCCGACGTCATCGGGTGCCTGTGGTCGGGCGTTACCTATGCAGGAGTGTGGGCGGGTCCCACTGATCTCCCGCCAGAGGCCATCTGTGTGTTGCGCAGTGTCCCCCCCCTTGTGCAGGAAGCCACACATGAGCCCGTGCAGCGTGTGTCAACCGGCTGTCGCCCTGGAGCTGCACGCTCCTGCCGGCTGGCCTCTGCGCACACGCGTTCGTGTCGCGTGGTGGGGGGGCTTGTGCTGGGGGGGGGGGGGCAAGAGTCCAGTCCACCGTCGACTGTGCTCCTCCCTGCGTGTTGTGGCTGCCTGTGGGCCGGTTGCTGCCCACAGGGTCTAACTTTGCCTCCATTAGCCCTGAGAGCTGGGCCGGTAACCCACTCCTTTAGGTTCACCGGCACGCCACGCTGAGGCTGAGGCCCCCGTTAGACGGGAGGGGATGCTCGGTGGGGTGGGGTGGGATGAGGTGAGGTGAGGTGAGGTGGGGTAAGGTGGGGTGGGGTGGGGTGGGGTGGGGTGGGGTGAATTGAGGTTGTCGGGGCGATCTGCGGACGCCGGCGTGCACATGCACTCGTGTGTCAGCGTGGCTTCTGAGGGACTATCTGATGTACCCGTTGGGGGCCTTCGTGGGGATCGGTCAGGCCGCCGGGTTTATCATTCCGGACGCGATGTTGGCCGACATCATCGACTACGATGAGCTGCTCACGGGGACCCGAAGTGAGGTGTGGCTTGGCGGGCCCTGTGTGGCTTCTGGCAAATGCAGTGCGAGGAATGAGGGAAACTGCAAGGCGGTGCCACCAGGGCTGCTTCTAACAAGTCAGCACAACTTCGGGGGGGGGGGGGGGGGCTCCCACACCCCTCCCCCTTTCAAGGACTTGAGGTTTGGCCAAGTTGGTGCCAGCTTCATGCGAAACCACAAGAACTGTCCAGGTGCCCTTCCCAAGTATGGAGATGCACGCCCCAGGGCGGACAAATAGGAAAAAGGAGCGACACAACAATCCCCAGGAGAGGGAGGGGCCAATGACAGATCGTCCAGGTAAGTGCTGTACGTATAGACGAGCTCACTGTACATAGCATTGATGTTGAGAGCAACGACTTTAACGGGACTGAGCATCTACGGTTCGAGAACGCTATTGCCCTGCTGTAGACCCGCTCTATGATGTTGAATGTGTTTGCGGCCCTTTCAAAGATTGGGCCAAAATTCCTTCCGGGCCTTTGGCCGATCAACAATTTTCTCTGGTGCCTTTGGCGCCAATTTGTTTAGACCAAAATTTTCTGCGGCGCCTTTGGCGCCTCTAAAAACTCAGCACCACCGGGGGGGGGGACCCCCCCCCCCCTTAAACGGAGCCCTGGGTGCCACTGCTGCTGTTTTGCACCCCCCCCCCCCCGGCCTGTGCTTCATTTTTTTTGCCACAAGGAGAAGGGTCCCCCCCCCCCCCCCCGGACGCCCTCCGCCCCCCCCTCACCAAAGTGACCATCGTAGGGAAAAACGAAATTTACAAAAGGGAAGCTCTTGTCGGGCCAGTTTTGGTGCACAGACTTTTGGGTCCTAGACCCCCCCCCCCGCTATCTGACCCCATCCCCCCACGCTCCACCAAACCTGCATCCGCACACGCACAGGCACACACACAGGGGCACGGTGGTCTCTCTCGCCCACCAGCACTATGGTGGGGTCAGGGGGCTGTCAGCAGTTCGGCCGGCCTTGAGGCCGGACGTACCGGAGCGTGGGCCCCATTCGTGCCGGGCGAGGTACGGAGCCAGGCCCGTGGGCGCCCAGCCCCGCCACAGGCTGCATCCCAACCCCCCCGACCCCCCCCCCACCCACTCCGCCACAATTGAAAGTCCACGAGTCCCTGCAGCCCCGCCCCATGACATGGGTGTTCTGGCACAGGGGGTAGGCTGGGGCTGGCTGACCAGGAGCCCCATCCGCATCTGGACTGGCCGCGACCACAACTGCGCTGTCTGTCTTGGATGCGCAAGGCCCCGGCGCACCCCGGCGCTTCTCGGTGGGCCCCGGAGGTGGTCGGACAGGAACGCGCCTCACGGAAGGGGCAACGCTGTGCCCTGGACCCCAAATCAGCGGCACCTCCTCAAACCCCGGCGAGGGGAAGGGGGGCTGACGGGGGGGCTTCACCACTCTTGCCTCGTGAGGCTGCCTCGGACTCCCGGTGTTTGCATCCCTCCTCCACTCTCCTTGCCCTCGGTGCACTCTGCCCGACCGTACCCTGGGCCCTTGGCATGTCAGGTTTTCACTTCCGGGGGGGATGGGGGGGTCAATAGAGCCCCCCAAAACTGGGGGGGTGGGGTTCGGGAAAAGGGCTCCATTAATCAGTCATTATGTAATCTGGCGCCAAAGGCGCCGAAAATTTTTTTGAGCACTAAAATTGGTCGATTTTTTTTTCACCAAATTTTTGGGAAATGATGACTTTTCTGAACCCCCTCGACGCGCTGATTCCAAAAAACCCATTTTTCTTTTTTTCCCGATTTTTGGGTCTGGGTCACCTCCAAGGCCCGGGGGTCAGACTCAGGAGGATTTTGGGGGTCCTGTCAATTGAGCCCTTTTGGGGGGGGGGGTCCGGCCGGAGGGCTCTATCGACCCCCCCCCCCCGGAAACGAAAACCCGGTTTCCCCTTGTCCAGGGGATGTACACTGTGCTCGAAAGCAACCTCGAGCAGTACATGGAGATCATCGGGGTTGTGCTCCCCAGCATCTTCATGGGCTTCGCGGGGTTCGTCAACAACGGCGGGTGTTCGTGCGGCTGCGGCGTCCCCTGCGACAGCCCCTTCGTCCGCTGGGACTGCCCCGGGGACATTGGGTACGCGTGCACGGGCGACTTGGATGCCACTCTCCTCGTGGGGGATCCGACGAGGGCGGCCCCGTGCACCCAAACGCCATTTGCCGTGGAGTTTTTGATCCGCCTGTTCTGCATGGGATTCCCTGCGTTGATGATGTTGGTACGTCCCTCCACATCCCCCTGTCCCAGGGATGCATGGAGGGTGGGGAGGTGACCCCCCTCCAGGGCGCCCGGCCTATGGGGGAGTAGCAGACACGGTGCGCGCGCGGTGTGTATACCGGGGATCGTTGCGTGGACCGTTTCAGCTAATTCAGAGGCCACGTGCCGTTGGCACCCATGCTTTTGCCCAAAAGTGTACCGTTACGCTGCAGAAGGAACTTGGGCAGTGTAGCCACGTGCGAAATAGGTATTAGTGCGCAATGATTGGTCATCTGTTAGCCTCATGTGAGCTCGCCCAAGGGGGCCCTCCCACCCTGTCATAACCCTTCCCCAGCAATTTCCACCACACGACAGTATTTGCAAGGGCTTCAAAGGTAGACCATTTCCTGAAGACGTTGTTCAAATACCTGACGTGGTGCGCGCGTGGTGCGTTAGCTCCCTCTATGGCCCAGCTGCTTTGTCTCCGACCGCAAGTGCCAGCTTCGATGGCATTTGCGACCGACACAAACCGCACTCAACCGCTTGGGGAATCTCCTCCAACCGCCTGCCTAACCGCTTCCGGGGCCCCTTGGGAGGCCCTGTCCCTTCTAATGCGTGCCTGCCCTGCAGGTGACGCGGTGCCTCGGCTTGCTACTCCCCCGAAGAGGCCAGACCACTGGCCTCGAAGGCCTCGGTGGGTCGGGAGGAGAGGCCGCAAGCCCAAAGCCCCCTCACTCGTCAGGCTACTTCTGCGGTAGGCCGCAGTGAAGATCCGCGTCCCATACCCAAGGAGGGAGAGGAGGAAGAGGGCAAGGAGGAAGAGGATGGACACAGGGCGGTGAGAGGCTGATGGGTACCACCGCCTATGGAGGGAAACGCTCCAAGGGAAGGGCAGCGAATGGCGATTGGCCAGTAGGCGGTGCCAGCTGCAGACGAGGACAATACACCATGGCGACATGCCAAACCCCCCGTGATCTCACCCGGCGGCACTGATAAACGATTGCGGCTGCTGGTGTTGTTGGTGGTGTGGTGATGGTGTTGCCGCAAGCCCGTATGGTACACGTTTTGTGCAGTTCTGTGCATGTTGTGTGTTGTGCTGTGTTGTGTGTGGTACATGTTGTGCTTGCTTCTTCTTCTTCTTCTCCTTCTTCCCATTCTCACAGCAGTTGCTACAAGAGCCACGTGGTGCGCCAATGCACACACTCCCTCGGGGATACACGAAGAGGAGCGTGCAGAGACAAACACACATAAGCACACTGCACAGTGCGATGACGGCAAACACACCACACCACACCACACCCCACCCCACCCCACCGCACCACACCACACCACACCACACCACACCACACCACACCACACCACACCACACCACACAGGAGTTGCACTGCCCGCTGCCCCCAGGCAGTGAGGCAGTGCATTGCAGGAGTTACACTCCCTCACTGCCCCAGGGCAGTGAGGCAGTGCATTGCAGGAGTTGCACTGTCCACTGCCCCCAGGCAGTGAGGCAGTGCATTGCAGGAGTTGCACTGCCCACTGCCCCCAGGCAGTGAGGCAGTGCATTGCAGGAGTTGCACTGCCCACCGCCCCCAGGCAGTGAGGCAGTGCATTGCAGGAGGTCCACTGCCCACTGCCCCCGGGCAGTGCGGCAGTGTATTGCAGGAGGTCCACTGCCCACTGCCCCAGGGCAGTGAGGCAGTGCATTGCGGGAGTGCACTGGTCCGGCAATGCAACAACACACTTACGCACAGCGCGCACACAACACACACAGCCCAGCCCGTTTACCTTTACCCGTGGGTAGACATCCCGGCCTTTTGCCTTTTGGTAACAGCGCCTTCGGCACACCACACCACACCACACCACACCACACCACACCACACCACACCACACCACACCACACCACACCACACCACACCACACCACACCACACAGGAGTTGCACTGCCCGCTGCCCCCAGGCAGTGAGGCAGTGCATTGCAGGAGTTACACTCCCTCACTGCCCCAGGGCAGTGAGGCAGTGCATTGCAGGAGTTGCACTGTCCACTGCCCCCAGGCAGTGAGGCAGTGCATTGCAGGAGTTGCACTGCCCACTGCCCCCAGGCAGTGAGGCAGTGCATTGCAGGAGTTGCACTGCCCACCGCCCCCAGGCAGTGAGGCAGTGTATTGCAGGAGGTCCACTGCCCACTGCCCCCGGGCAGTGCGGCAGTGTATTGCAGGAGGTCCACTGCCCACTGCCCCCGGGCAGTGCGGCAGTGTATTGCAGGAGGTCCACTGCCCACTGCCCCAGGGCAGTGAGGCAGTGCATTGCGGGAGTGCACTGGTCCGGCAATGCAACAACACACTTACGCACAGCGCGCACACAACACACACAGCCCAGCCCGTTTACCTTTACCCGTGGGTAGACATCCCGGCCTTTTGCCTTTTGGTAACAGCGCCTTCGGCACACCACACCGCACCACACCACACCACACCACACCACACCACACCACACCACACCACACCACACCACACCACACCACACCACACCACGCCACAACACGTCAGCATTTTACCACACAGCACAGCACAGCCCTCAATGTTTTTTGTGCTCTGATGTGTCGTGTGGTGTGGTATCCTGTTCGGTTGTGTGCTGTCACGCCATGTTGTACTGTTTTGTACTGTGCCATGCTGCACAGTTTCCAATTAGTCCCAGGGCGCTGTTGCTGATGCAGTGTGCTGATTCTTGTCACAGCCCGCGTCACTCAGTGCTGCCAGGGGCTTGAGTGTACCTGGAGTGACAGCGTAGAGTAACAGCGACAGTGGTGGGTTGGAGTACACTGTGCCGCATTTGACCCAGTTGCATGTTGTCGCTGCAAGACTCGCCCTTTACACTGTTGCAGTGGCCAAAAGGCAAGCCTCCACGCTAGCCGAAAATTCGGGTAGCGTCGGTTAGTTGCCAAATCCCATTTTTCCAGTCAGTCAGTTTGGGTAGCAAGATTCATCTAACGCACCGAAGGGAAAGGTGGCGAGGCTGCGGAAAAATGGAAAAACTGGGACTGGAAAAACATTGGAAATTTCTCCTAAATTGTCGCATATTTCTCCAATTGTTCTCCTATTTCCTATCGATTTCACACATTTTTTGCACATTTCCCAAAGTGCATTTTTGGCAATTTCTCACAATTCCTCATTTTTCTCCATTTTCCCCCATTGTCCCACATTCGCCCCTCATTTTCCCTCATTTTTTCTTCTCATTTTCCCCAGTTTTCCATGGCACTGCGGCTAGCTAGTTCGGTGGTGGTTAGCACGGAGGCCTGGAAGGGGGGATGAAAGGGCGGCGTCATGTCCTATCTTACGGTTTCCTGTTGTATTTTCCAGGTTTCAGCGTATGTTGCATACCAAGTCCCAATCACGCGGGAAGTGCACGAAGAGATCTTGAAGCAGAACAAACTCAAAAAGCTGCACGGCAGTGCCATCGATCCGCTGACGCGCAAGGTGTGGCAAGGGCCCCTTCAGCTGCCAGTCCTGCCTGCTTGTGGTCGGATGACATGCGAGCGGGGGGCTTCAACAAGTGGATTGCCTTCCCAACCTGCAACGCCCCCCCCCCCCGTCGAGGGATGGGGTGGGTTGGGTGCATCGGGTGCGGTGGGGCATCGAGACCTCTGGGAACAGATTCTGTGGGAGCGGGAGCGGGCAGGGGAATGCGTACAACTTCGGTGGATCCCCTCGCATTTGGGGTTGCCGGGGAACCATGGAGCCGCCCTGGCAGAGACTGGCAGGCAACAGCACCATAATAACGACAGTGCGCTGCCGAAGAGACGGCGGCTGCGAGAGTGGGAGGAGTCGGGCCTAGTGGAAATGTCTTCCGAAGAGGAAAGGTCAGGGTCGGACGTGGATTCCGGCAACTCATGGGATGAGGGGTCCTCGGGGGGCGGTGCGAGCTCGCCTACGAGTACAGAGGTCAGTGAGGGTTGTCAGACGGACAGCAGTGAGCGGGACTCAGGGGGGTTAGAGTTTAGCACAGCTGTGAGTGATACGCGCAGGGTACGGGTGACGCATTCCTGGCCATCCGCGGCGGCGCCTCCAGCGCCGTATTCGTGCGTGGGTCGGGCCTGAGAACCATGGAACATCTGCGGCGGCGCCTCACGGCGCCACGTTGACTACTTTGGACGATGCGTGTCGCGGCTCCGCCGCGTGAGACATGAAGTACTGTCGCGATGCCGGAGCGATTCTGGAGGATGACGACCACCGTCGATCTACGGCCGTTCGAGGGATGGGGATGGGGAGGGACGGGGGGGGGGGGGGCGAGGGGCAGGGCCGGGTCTGGCAGCCTGTGGCCTTTCCTGTCCCTTGTCCGAAGACGAGGCTGCCCGTTTCCCGTTCCTCGCCACGACTACTCGAGCCTGTCGACGACATCCTGCCCTCGGGTGAGCGTTGATAGCCCCTAGACACAGCACATGACGGTGTTTCGAAGGATGGCAGACCGTCTGGGGCAGCCAGAACCCAGGTTCCCCCCGTCTGGGGCAGCCAGAACCCAGGTTCCCCCCGTCTGGGGCAGCCAGAACCCAGGTTCCCCCCGTCTGGGGCAGCCAGAACCCAGGTTTCCCCAGAAACCCCAGTTTGGCGCCACTGCCTCTCTTCTACACAGTGCACAGTACATACCGCCCGTTCGTCAGATGGTTGTCCGACTTATACTGTGCCCGTGTCTTGAGGAAGCGGGATACAGGGAACCAGCCAAACTGCTGGTGTCCGCTGACGTCTCCCATGCCCCTGAAAAAAGGAGAAGGGCTGCTGAAGTTGCTCAGCCCTCCTGGACGCAGCTCAGGGAGCAGTAGCTCAGACTAGGACTGTGGGGTGTGTTTTGGTGCCCCACGTGTCTGTCATCGATTGAGGTTTCTGCAGCGGCGGGTTTGAGGTCCCTACACTTCTGTAAGAGGAGGGGGGGGGGGGGGGCTGTACCACAACTTCCTTCGTGGACTGCCTCTCCAGAGCCCTGATACAATGCCTCCAGCTGAGGCACACAGAGAGATTGCGATTCTGCATCTTGTTTTGTTGTTTCTGGCCCAGCACAAAGGCAGCGAACTTTTTTTTCGCGAGCGATGGCCGACACCGCACCGCCGGCAGCGTGAACGATGACTCCGGGCATTCCCATCGATAGTCCCGCTTTTTGAACCTTCGCAGCCTCTGAGTGGGGGGTCTCCGCTTCAAGGATTAGGGGGCAGCACTGCGCCGGGCACCTTTCTTAGGCCTCTACGACGGCGACCAATGCTACCCCATGCGCTATCCAAGACTTCCCCACCTTGAGGCCCCCGGTACCGCACGGGCTATGTCGCGACTGGTATTATCCCTTTGGAGGTCCCCGATGGGTTTGCCTGGGAGGGTGGCAGTTCCCTGGTCTGCGTGGGGGGTTCTCTAGGGGATGGTACATCCGGGGCTGAAGTCCAGGACAGTGGCACAAGAGTAGCGCGCCGGGCACGTGCTGGGCAAACACTGTCGTCGAAGGGATCGTGTGTTGTCTCAGGCAATCACCCCAAAGAGCCCCGAGATGAAGGTGACCGAAACAGTGCGGGACCACATATATGCGCATGAGATTGCCCTTGGCCGATCTCTCGGGGCTGCAGCTGTCAGGTATCCCTTGCCTTCGTGTGCCGGCTCTTCAGCGCCGAGTCCGCCTCCCAACCCCCCAATTACCCTCATTCACCAAGATTTGCTCACCAGATTCAGTAGGTGCGTCTTTGTGCACGTGCATTTGGTTTGTGTGTTAACAGATTAATTTGTGCCCCCCGCTTCGTTGGCTTGATTCGGTGAAAATCACCCCGAGGGTTGTTGGATCAAGCGCAGGCGCGGGCGCCATATACCTCCCCCATTTTGGGGTCATTCGCGTAGCATACCCCAAGGCATGGTATCAAGTGCCAAGCCCCTTGTGAAATCATCATTTTAGGAGATAAATTGATCCCCCAATGAATTTTGCGATTTTGGCCCCCACCTACTACTACCTACGGTTTAGTGGCATCTGGAATTTTTTTTCAAAATTCGATTTTTTTCAAAACCATTCTGTCGCCCCTGGGATGGGTTTTAGATGATCACTTGGCGACAATACAGGGACTTGAGCACCCATGGGGACCCACGTAGTGTCCGCTAGGCCCATGCAGCCCGGGCCATGGGCCCCCCAAAAGCTCCAAAATTGCTGGTTCTTAGGCTCTTTAGTGGCACCTGAAAATTTTTCAAAAGTCGATTTCTCTCTCTCTTAATTTTTCAAAATTCGATTTTTCTCTCTCTTCGAGGTGCCTTGCCGATTTGGGGTGTTGCCATTCGCTGATGGGGATGGTCCAACCGGGTTTCCACAGCTTCGGGGGCGTAGGAGCGGTGGCTGAATTATCTTCATCGCACGGGCGTTTTTGGCCTCAAGGTACCCGACCGACCCTCAGGAGTTCATGCCACAACACCGACCAACCCTGCACACGCCGTCCTCTCACTCCGTGACACCCCCGCAGGCCCTACAGGCAGCTCGCAGAGACACGCAGCCCTGAGGGCGGTCGGTGGACTTGCGAGTTGTGTCGTAGGAGGTCGAGGACTCGACCGGTCGGATTGTGGTGACTGCACGATGCCCTGCCCCAGAGCCCGGCGGTTGGATGACTCCTTTTGTGCTTTGGTCATGTTTTTTTTTCAGGGGGCGCCCTGGCGGTCAAAATGCTGCTGAGTACTTTTGCTCTCTGGTCCAGGCCACTGCTTCATGGTCAAAGCGGGGGTGGGAGGGGGTGGGTTGGTGGGTCAGAGGCCAAAAACAAGTTTATGTACCCAAACTCAGCCTTCGATTCCGGGCCCCTTTAACAACTTCCATTTTTGTCCAGAGGAAATGTTTTCTGATGTCCGTGGGTGGGCGTCGGCTGGGGTTTGCCAGGGCCCTAACTCATGCGGTCAGGAGTTGTAGACCATTGCCTGTGGGGTCTTGTTCAATCACAGCACCGCTGCCTGCCGCCAAAAGAAGGGCGCGCGCGCGCCCCCACACCCATCCGGGTGTCCCCCGCAGTCCGGACGGACCCCGCCCACCGGTCTGCCCGCCCACCTGCACCCGCTGCCCTGACCTGCAGCGCCCGGCCCGCCCAACCTGCCCGCCCGCCCGCCCGCCCGCCAGGAGCGCCGCAACATCTCAGGGCTTTGCCCCCCCCTCTCCACTCGGCCCTTCACGCCTCCCTATCACAACGGTGCCTCTACTCGCCACGCCTCGGCCCCTGTGTCCGTACGCTCTCCAGGGCCGCTATCCTCGTCCTGCTGTGCGTCTGGCTCCTGCTGACGGCCCTCGTCATTGTGCTCATCGTCGCGCTGCGCACCGACGAGGCCGTGACGTTCGGGTCGTTGGGGCTGGCGCTCCTGTTCCTGCTGATCCCGTGGGAGGCGCAGCGCCTCCGCTGCGTCTCGAGGCATCCCGCAACGGTCCAGCGGCTCGTGGCGGCCTCGGCACGAGACGCCGGGGAGACGCACGTGCAGCCCGCCCAAAAGGAGCCCAGTGTAGGGAACACCAGCTGCTGCTTGCCGTAAGGCCATGGGCCGGGGATGGCGCAGGGGGGGCGCCTCTCCCCTGCACCACCAACTGCACCCGCCACCCGGCCGTTGTGTAGGACCACCCACCCCCTGCCAACACCCGCTTTGGCCCGTCACATGCTGCCCCCCCCCGCCTGTTCCTCCCAAGCACCGACATCTGTGGTATCTGTTGCCCGGTCTCCTCCTGACGAGGGAGGCAAAGCGGCCAAGGCACGCTCCGCTGCATTGCACTGCACTGCGTAGCGTGGCCGTGCCTGAGAAGGCCTGATCGCGGTGGGTGTCCAAGCCCTTCAACGGGAAGGGAGGCTTGAAGGGGGTCATCAAGACCGGATGCAGCAGTGGGCGCCAGTGGGAAGTGCTGCTGCCCGGCAACAAGAGCTCAAGAAAAAAAAAGATTGCGTTGCATACAGCGTTCGTGTGTTGCAAGCAACTTGCGCTGCGTGGCCGGCTAGAGCCCCCCCCCCCCCCCCCCTTCCTTGAGAGCCCATTGCGCCCCATGTGCGCATGGGCCGCCGACGGCACTTCGAATGGTTTGGCGACACCTGTCGACACGTGACCAAGCATTTCGCGACGCCTGGCGACGGCTGCCCTGGCCGGTGCCAATTCCCTGTATTATGCAAAGCCGCCATGCTCCCACTCGGCATCAAGAACACTTCCCCGTGTCCATGGCCGCATCATATCTTCTATTCAATTGGCCCTGTCGCTGAGTTCTGGGCTGATGCTCCAGTGGCGGCGAGGCACACACCGCCCTGAACAACCAAACTACTCGCACCCCAACCGCGCCTCCGACCATTCGCCCACGCTCTGACCCTGAGCCTGACTCGTATTTTCGCTCACCCAACGTCTAAGCCTGACTCCACGACTGCCCTTTTCCCCTTCTCCTCCGTCAAGCGGGCCTTCAAGGGCTCCAACACTTACCCGCTCGCTTCTTTTAGCCTCGGACGGGACCTCTGTTGACTCCCACTTCTTTTGTAGTGTCTGGTCAGCCACCAGTGCCCCAGCCTTCCAGCCTAATCCCAAGGCTAACCATAACCCTCGGGTCAGGCTTCCAGGGTCTCAGGGCTCGGGTGCTGTTTGCTGACCAGAGCCCGTTGGCCAATGTCTGGGGGGATGGTGGGTCAAACGGGACCCCCCCCCCCCCCGCTCCCACAATGCTGTCCCTGACTCCAACTCTGATGCCGACGTAGACTCAGCCTGTCAGTTTTGTGGTTTGCCTGGCCGGCCGTGGTGGGGTTGGTACCCATGATGCCGTCGTTAAGGGGTTTGGGTCACTGGCCAGTTATGCCCATTTTTGCAGGGGTTCGGTTGGGTCTTTGGCTGGGGAACTCTCACGCGTAGTGTGGCCGGTTCTGTGGTGCCTGCTAAAGGCCTACAATCGGCGTCTGTGCGGTTGGCGGTACCCGTTTTCTGACCACCATTTGTGCACAGGGGTTGTGAAGTGGACGAGTTTTTTTTCGATCCCTCAGGCCACGATGGCCTTTTCAGGGGTGCACTAAGGGGGCGCACTTAGCGCAATGCAGCTATTTGGGCGTCTGGCTGTACTAGAGACCCATACTTTGAGATACTAGGAGCATCATGGTGATGTCATTGTGCCATTCATTGGAAGAAAGAATGGCACTTTGACAGCCCGCCAACAATGTTACAATGACGTGCACGGGTGGTATAGGGCACGCATTGAGCAGTTGTTTGCTCGGTTGTGGCATTGGGGTTTGGTCATCTGGTGTCGCGGCCCCAATGAGTTGCACCAGTCCGTCTGTATTTTGTTGCATTTTACACAATTTTGCATCCGGAGGCAAGTCCGTCAACCCTCCTACGGACCATATCTTTGATCTTTGAATTAAAGAGTACGGATGGAAATTTTTGCTTGTCGCTACCAAGCTTTTCTAAGATTGCTAAGAGGTTGGACAACTTTGATTCATGGTAGGCCACATAATCTTGTAATATAAAGCATGCGGTTGTCATAGCATTTTTCCAATTTTGGTTCGTGTGCCCCTTTTTTGGCACGCTTGAATACCAAAAGAAACAAAACTAAAGATGACAGAGAACTAAAACACATTCTACCGGCTCTCACACTCGCGTGCGGCATACATAGACCCGCCGGATTTGCAACTCTTAAATGGCCAATTCTGGCTACAACTTTGTTCGGAAATTGTAAGCAAATTTATGTTTCACAGATATTCACATGTGGTATGCCTCAAATTAGATGGCTTAGCCAACATGCATTTCACAAGCACACTAAGGTTCAACAAACAAAAAGCAGATACTTTGCAGCAACAACACTAGCAAAGTTTGCAACAAATCAACAGCATCACCAAATTGCTGCAAAAAAAACAAACCTAATTATCTTTATTTTGCTTGTATGTCTTTGCTTTTGGTTACATGCACACAAATACCCAATGGGTTCCGTACCCCGCCACTGAGACAGACACCGAACTGCATTGATGAAGCTCGCAGCACAAAAGCAAATATACGGGTGGTCGGAATCTTGTTTAACATTGCATCCCCCTCCCCATTCGCGCCCGAACATTGTAGCAAAACTAGTTTGATTTGCATAACGTTATATCATGGCACACACCACCAAAAGCATTCAAATAAACAATTCAAATGTTGGACCAAAAAATACACTTCAAAACACAAATCGTTGTAAAGTGATGAAATCGCGCATGCCCAACAATCATATCCATCAGTATGAACTTAAAAAACTTGCCTACGAAACGAATGTGACCAAGTTCGCATTCACCACTTACAGTGTACATGTTGTGATTGTTGCATAAGAAGTTTTGTGCAATTCACATAACTCTAAGTGCTTTGCGTTTTTAGGAACCGGTGTCCCGCAAAATCCATCTTTGCACACATGGGTTTTACTCCTTCTGATGGTTATTGTCACGGGTTCATGCCTAGTTGGGGTTGCCCGCGGTCAAGATGAGCGCACGTGCAAGCACAACATTACTTACAGAGTCTTGTGGTACAGAAATTCTAGAACACACAACAGACTTACCAACACACTCAGTTGCATTCCTAAACAAACAAATTAAGCAGTATAAGTGTCCATTTCCGAAATGTCCTAAGCATTTTTGTCAGTCATGTAAAAGTCCGTGAAACAATCAAAAGACTGCAGAGTAGCATTGGAAAACTCTAAAAATTTTGAAATTGATGAAAGTCATAAGGAGCAATCCACTACATCATGTTCAGAACATATAACAGTGCCCCAAGTCGACGGCAAAGAGTCCTGGGGCGTATCACACATCTTGCCGCGGGTTGTCATCATGAAATGAACATTGCAATTAAAGGCAAAAATCTTACAGGGAAAACTACGGAGTATATGGCATGAACAACAGTGTAGTTGCAAGAACAAATCTCACAGATACAAATTGCGCGAATGAGGGGTGTCACGGGAGTGTCGCGCGTATGCGCAGTTGTGGAGGCGACATCCTCAAAATCTGTTCTTCGCACATAATTAAAAATATCGTTAATAACTCGGAGTGCCCGATAACAAACCCCCCACCCACCAATGATACCATATAAAATAGATATCAGAAAAAGACTTTGATGTTCTTTCTTGCCTGCTTTGTTTTTTTGCCACTGCCTTGCTCCAAGTTTTTATGAAATATGATTAGGTAGAGAATGCAGGAACACCAAGATGGATCAGTACAAACACAAAGAACCGCAAATAGATAGTGTGGAAAGCTTTTTACACTATACACATGAAAAACGAATCAGACTGCATCATTTAATGCAGAATTAGACAGATAGTCAACTCTTCAGATAAAAGCATTGGAATAATCAACCACATCATTCTCTCTCAGTTTGAGGTTCACTTTGAGATATGACCCCTTTGGTTTCTGGCCATATTTGATGAGGTGGCATGGCTCTGTGGCCCTGAGGTCACTGCCACGTCACATATGTCACATGTGGCTGGTTCCAATTGAGTAGGCTTTCCGGGAATGGAACCCATGACCCTCAAAAAGGGGCGCCTGATGTCTCGAGGTGCATACCACTAGGATAGATAGGGAAACCATGAGAAAGATAGATAAACTGCAAGGGCCCTGCCCCGATGTTAGTGTGCCAGAATTGAGCACACTTTGCCCATAAGGGCCTAGATAAAGCATATTGGATGTAATTATGGAACTCCAGTCTCCATTGCAAATAAAAGATAAAGATAGATAAAATAGTTTTTGGGGCAGAAATCCGATGAAAACCATGGTAGTGGTTAACCAATACAAAAACATTTAACGATATCACACAGAAATTCAGGGAATGAATGAATAAAGGAAATAGTTTCTAATTTGGATGACTTTTGGAAATACTTTTGGTCAGTTTCTGCTGCGCTGGCAGGTTAAAAACAGAAGGTGTTAAGGCCAAGACAGGTTAAGTGTAGTTGGACCATTTTACAAGGAAAGGCAATTTTTCTTACCCCCCCCTTTGTACTTTGTTGGATCCTATATTGTCAAAGTACATTCAAAAATTGTGAAAGAAAAGAGCCAAATTTCATTGCTAGTGGCCTTGCAAAGTTTGACAATATCAGAGATCTTTTCGATTTTGATCTCCTGCTGCCATTGCTCGTCTGAGTGGGCTTGTGGTTGGGGTTGTGGTTGTGGTTGTGGTTGTGGTTGTTGTTGGAGCTGCTCGGCATGCCATTCCACCCACTAGGGCTGTTTCCCGTCGAAGGCGATCTCTTCCTCTTCTGCAACACAAAGAATAGGTACAATGAGATATATGTATAAAAGCACGCAAATCAACAACCATACACCAAAATGTTTGCAACCACATACCATCCGGGTTCTTCTACCAATACTCCGTTAGAGTCTCCCCGTCAGCCTCGTACGCCTCCCTAGGCAAGGAGACTTCCTTGCCCGCCCTCCCGATGCGCGCCTTCCATGGCCTACTGGCACCATGAGCGCCTTCCATGGCCTACTGGCACCATGAGGAGGCAACTCATGAGGGTCGTGGGGCGGCGATGGGGGTACTTGGTGGGATGCGCTGCATGCGTGGAGACCCGGAGCCTGGTGTGGATCCTCTGGGTCCTTCCAGTCCCAAGCAGCAGTGGCGGTGGCTTTGCGCGACATGGTTTTGAAAATTGAACAGCTGCAAAGCGCCAGGAAGCGAACATTCCTGAATTCCTGAAGGCTGAAAATGACAGACGATGAATCTGTTCTCCCTGTCAAGAATGCATTCTGATAAAAAGAAAAGGTCTTCACTTCTCTCAAATTATGTCTACGCGTATGTCTGCGCTATGACAGCCTATGTCTACTTAGCCATTCCCCAACTGACCGAAGGTCGTTACTACAGCTCCTGGGGAACTCCGACCAGGATGTCTAAACTGGCCCGCCTCTGGTGGGCCCTTTTGGCCAACATGAATTGTGTTCGCATATGAGTCACACGTGAACCTATGCAATCCCACGACTTATCTTTTGTGAGTACGAAAGGGTGAGTCATGCCACACGACATGCGTATTGAACACGTGCATTGAACCCATTGAATCCCACTTGATCCCACTTGAAGCCACTGCAAGTGGCTTCACGAGAATTCATTAATATTACATTTATTTCGTCCCCGATCAGCTTGTGTGTAACAGACTCCTATTGGTTCATGAGCTCAATGCATGTCCGTGCTTGTCGTGCCATGATAAAATCCAACTGAAGAGTCACTTACAAATTCACCGTTGGGAAACACTATCAATATAAATTACAAAGCCTACCCCACTAGCTGGTGGAAGCCAAATTTTGTACCGTGGCATGACACTCCAAGGCCAGATGACTAGCCGTGAAGCACTATGGTCAATTTCCCTTTTCCTGCCCCCTCCCGTCAATGACTACTAGCATCCTGCCTTTGGTAGTCGTACACTCTAGTAGTCCAGCGCCCCACTCGCTTGGGGAGGCCCATCGTGGCCCATTCAGCACTTGCTTGTTTTGTATTCCATACACACACGCGCATAGGACGAAAGCAAACCCCGTACGCCCACACCACAATGAAGTAATTGCCTCCCTGAGCCCTTGCACTCCTAACCTTGGGGTCTACCGTTGGGTGGACTCCTTCATGGAGGTTTGGTTTCATTGGAAGTTGCACACTTTGCTCTTTATTCCGTTTCGAGGACGAATTACTCTTCCATTGTTTTGTGTGTCGTAGCTATGGCATTTCTCTTGTGCCCTTGCCACTGCCGAGTCCTGCGTGTTGCCTTACAAGCCTAGTCACGGAGAAATGGTGTTTCCGAAACAAGGAGGTCCAGGATGCAAGTTCACCATATTTCGATTTTTCACGCTTTTTTGCCATAGTCGTGTGCGTATATTGTGTGTCTATTTATTACACTTTGGCTTGTGGATAGATGATTGGCCACAATGGTGCCACTCAACCAACTTGGACACGTGGATTGGCATACAGACTACAAGGGTGAGCACAAGCGTAAAGAGCTCCTAAGACGAACACGATGGCCAAAATCCCCATGAGCCGTGCCGGACAGTGTAATCACTTTCATCTCACCCATGCATAACTACTTTTCTCAAAATGCTTGCACCTTGTTCCATAAGGTAAAAATAGAAACCGCTGACATGTTAACCATCCAAACAAATTTCGGCATGTTTTGTTGATGTATGTCTTATGCATAGAAAGACCCATGGGTCGCGGACTTCTTGTTGTGTAACCACCACTACATAAAACCCAGTTTGCTAGCTTGCTCCAATTGAAACGTGCCAAACAAGCGGCGGCGAAAAACGCATCAACACAAACCAACAAATCCAAACCCCCCACCACAGAATGGAAAAATCACCTAGCCAACGCAAAAACCAAAACAGCGACCAAACCAGTCACAACATCACCACCACGACTAGCCGACGACAAAGCACACTACACCATCACAAACACAAAGCACCAATACACCCCAACGACCACGATGCACGCTAGAGCCTGGGTGTACACCCACGCCATCCGTTGAGATTGACACGAGGCCCTGATTCCCAGTGCCACCTGTGTCGCTAGCCTCACCATAGTCACCTTTGGTGCCAACAACTGATGAGGCATTGGTTTGTGTACCAATTGGACCCGGTATGTGTTGAACATGAAGCGGTAGTGTCAAAATGGTGGGACGAGGAAATCAAACCGGATATGTCACTAATCCTAGGTTGTGTGTGAGAAACAAAACGGTATGAATCACCGTTGCTCTACCCGAAACATACATTTGATGTGCATGTACATTACAGAAACACGGCACCCCCACCGCTTGAGGAGAGACGGAGCGAATGTTTGTTTTTTTGAGGCCTAATCGCGGTTTCTCCTATGGGGCATGAGGGAATAAATGAAGAGATGTCAAGTGATTTAGATGCATAAATACGGTGGAACGAGGGACTGGGGAACAAGTGAAATCACCGCACAAAGTGAGGACCCACAGATCAACCTTTCTCATGCAACCATACACGTTTCTGCAAGAAATAATTGTGGCATTTTTGGCCCTGCCCGCGTGCTGTGCATGTGTCCCAAAATACACTTGACGACGTGGATCGTGCGTGGTTCTGTGGTCTTCGTTGCACCGCTTTGCCGGCTACGGGTGTTGAGCCCCTCCTTCCGAAGTGCACAAGACTGTGTTTGGAAATTTATTTTCTCCGGGTAATTCCAGGTTTTGAGTTTCTCAAGCACAAATACATCTTTTGAGCCTTTGCTTGTTGCCTTTGGCATTGCGTTGAATACAATTCGCGTGGGAACAAGTCCATTTTTGCAAGCATTGACATTTTCTTCAATACCAATGCTCACCACAGCTTACCCGTGCATGTGTCAAAGGTGTCTTTCTTTGCTAGTGCGCTCAGTGTGCCTTTTGGTAGGATTGTACTATAAGTTACGAACATAAGTTACGATGTAAGTTACGGCGATGATTTGCTCGACTCAAGCGACCAATCACGGGCACCCACCAGTCGACGCAAAAAGTGTTTACGGAAGAGAAAATTCTTTGAAGCTTGATACTATAAGTTACAAACATAAGGTACGATGTAAGTTACGGCGATGATAAATTACGGACCGTAAGTTATGCCCCGACCGAAATTTTCCGCCATACTTCTCCATAGAGACGAGGCATACAAATTGTGATTGCGATATGTCCCTCTCTTGCAACACTCGTAAGGTGGCAAGTTTTGGTTCGCCTGTGGGGCCCCACACAAGTTGCGGACACCCCACCCACCCACCCGTCCCCCCAACAACGAAAAAAGTACGAATTGTAATTTGTAATTTCTACGAAATTACATGGTGTTAGCCCAAAAGATTGGTCACGACCACAAATTACGTAATTTTCGTAAAAGACGACGTAAGTCCCGGTCTGTAACTTACAATCGGTGGGGGGGTTAGGATCCCAGATTTCACGCGGAATAGCGTACCTGCCACCCTTTAGTCTGTTATTTGTGTCAAATATGACAAATATGTCAAACCCATGAGCGCGTGGGCTATGTGTCATCTTGCATGAACAAATCGCTGTTTCTAGCGCTTCTGCCTCGACCATTTCCATCTAAAACCAATTGTTGATGATGAACTAGGCCTTGCGTAAACCTTGAGTGCAGCAATATAGCGTAACCAGGTGATGTAAGCGCGTGTGTACTCGGTAAACACCGTGTGCACCATGCTTTGTTGCCTTTATTGGAGAATGCCGTGACACGTGCTGGTATTTTGCAATCCATGTATTGCACAAGTCCAAGGAGATAAACAAGTGCGACACACACCTCACCTTGCGGCAAGTTGTGAGTTCCACTACTGGAGTAGTTACCCCCTTCGAGTCGCAATTCCCAAGATTTTGATTTGGCGCAAGATTTAGAGGCACGGGGACAACATGGGTTAGTGGGCACCCGGATTGTGTCTAGGTGCACCTTCAACTTTCCTAGGTTTAGCTCCCATGTCCTCTCCTCGTTCCGCCTTGGAGGAATTGGAAATGGAAGCAATTGAGGTAAACCGGATTTTATGAACTCTCGTGCTTTTGGTTGAATTTGCGAAAAACTCCCGTCTACCGTGGACAAATGATTCCCCTGTTTCCCGATGGTAAGCCTCTTGTGTAGCCTCTTTGTGCTCCTCATATACGTCTTTCTGTGAGCACCTCCATTGGTTGTAGCACTAGTTTATTGGGATCGGAACGTGCGCGTGAAGGGGATTTGGGCCGTGGTGCCCGAAGATTTCTTCCTAGGAATTTTCGTGCAGAATGAAGGGCGCACCATTGGTGCATGTGGTTGGCCATGGTTGAATGTCCGGCTGCAGCGAGCGCATGGCATCTAGTATTAGGGTCGTGAGGCCACCCTCCATTGGCTCCATTTTTCCTTTATTTGCAAGGTCGCAATGCTCCGTCTGCTGCCCTTAAGATGTGCGCGGCGCATGTATAGTGCACGGCCAAATGGCGCAATAAAAGGCATTGTGTGGGACATGGATGGCACCCTCACAAAGGACGGCGCCATTGATTTCGAGGAGATGTACCGACGGTCAGGCGCCGCGGCTGCGGGCGCCACAAACATCCTCGGTACGAAATGTTGATGTGCTGCACGTCTAACCCCGTTCCCCCACCCCAATTGGCAGCCGAGGCTTCTTCCAACTGAGGCCAAGTGCGCGCGAAGCATTCGCCAATGATAACGCGATTTTGTGATCCAAGGAGTGCGTGAGTGGAGGAGGGAAGCACTGTTTTGGTCTATTCGCTTGGAAGGGGGGGGGCTGGGAGGCAGATACAAGGGCCGTTATGCCCAATCCACCGCAGCAACATGGCTTGTCAGGTAGGCACGATTTAGGGGTCACCAAACCCGCGCCCCCGAAAGTGCATTTGGGGCGAGGTTGCAATCCCCACCCCCTATTTTGCAAAGGTCTGGTGCGCACCTTTTGGCAGAAATGCAGTTTGCAGGGGTATTTATCACGACCCAGTCGAGTCCGAGTGTTTTTTTTTTTGGGCCTTTTTGGAACAAGTTCTACTGAGAAAGGTTTTCTTTGCAATCGTCGTGCCTGCGTAACAACATCGTCCCCAACACCCCCCACCGTCTCCCTCCATCCCACTTCTGACCCCTTACGTACCACAAAGCATAGTTGGTGGGGACGCCAGAGCATCCCTCCTTGGCCTGGGCAGTGTTTGAATGGGAGGGCTGGTCTGGTAAATTCCGGGGGGGGCGGGGGTCGCAGGCCATGGCTGGTCGGGTATCCCACGGTTCGCCGCAAAGCAGAGTCATCCGCGCGTCAAGTGATGCAGAGACGGTGTTCAGAGTGATGACTTTGCAGATGGGCTACTGACCATCCCACCCCGCAACATTGGCCATGTGCTAGCGAAACAGCACAACTGATTTGCGTACGGCACACAAACCACCGCACATCCACAGACAGAGTGGAATTGAGGGAGCCAATGGAGGAGGGTGTTGATAACTCTGCATGGTCCTTGGCTGCGGGCCCTCATATGACTGCTGCGGGCCTTTGGTCACACAATTGCTCTCAAGGAGGGGGGATGTTTCAGGCAACCAATGCATCCGTCCGCAATAGAGTTTCAACATGGCTGAAGATGGTTGCGCAAGCCAGGCAACCTGAAGCCGGGTTTTCATGATTCAGGGGTCTCGCCAAGCACGTCTCACAAACTGAGCGCGCGTAGAGACACGGAGGCAAATCAGAGGATGCAATCTTAATCGGATATCGTCAAAGCTGCAACCAGAAGCTTCAGGCTTCAAGTGGAAGAATAGAGTCGGTGCATGGTTGGTCCAGTTTCGGCTTGTGCTCGAAAGAGCCCCCTCCCCTCTCGGGCCCATTGGGACGATGCCCCAACCCCCGCCTGGCGCCCGACTGAGGTAGACGGTGTTATGCCGTATCAGCTATTTACCTGCCCCCTCCATAAACCTGCCCACACGTTTACACCCTCCGACGTTGTTCCCTGGACTGCAGCATGGCTTGAGACCCTGGAGCCTGGTCGACGCAGCGAGGCTGAGATAGCAATAGCGGAGGTGGAAAGAGAGGGATATCTGCGGATGGAGCTGAGCCCCCACTGCCTCGCCACCCTCCAGCAGTGCACTGAGATGGGCATTCAGATGGCCATCCTCACGCGCAATTCGGACGAGGTAGCCCCCGAAGTGTTGCCTGTGCCCTGCCAGGAGCGTTCGGACTTCCCCCTCTCGCCTAATGCTTCTTCCATTGTGTCGTGAGCCGCTGTGCCCGTCGTTGTGCAAGGGCGGAGGGGAGGGAGTTAGGGGTCCAAGCCACTAATGAACACGGCCTAAATCCTGACCCGAAAATCGATGTGCATCGGCTTGCTGCAGCTTGCACCTCTCCCCCCCCCCCCCCACACCCTAACGGCCTCCCCCAGCCGCGCCTCCATGCCTGCCACCCCCGCTGCTCATGCTCAGGGTGTCAAGATCTTCCTTGAGAAGTTTGCCCTTGGGGACTGCTTCACGCAGACCTACTCGCGCGCATGGACCGGTGGGCGTCCGAAGCCGGCTCCCGATGGCATCCTGGCCTTCTGCAAGTCCCAGAGGCTGGACGTGGGGCAGGTGATGATGGTGGGGGACTGGAAGGATGACATGGCGGCCGGGCTGGCGGCAGGATGCACCACCGTTCTCAAGGCCACCCCAGAGGGCTCTCAGCGGGCCAATCAGCACCTCCGTGAGCAGGCGCACCATGTCATCGACGAGCTCCCGGAGGTCCTTCCGCTGCTGCGGTAGGGCGGTGAACCAACGGGGGCTGGCGGTCGACCGCTGCTGATTGCCCTTCACCTGCGTCACTCTCTTTGGAGGAGGTACAGTCCGCCAAGACTTTTTCGGTGTGGACAGCCCTGGAACGCGATGTGCATTCGGACCGCGCGCTCATCGGGCCTCTCCCCCGTCGCAAATTGAGGCTTTGGCGTTGAGTTCGTGACTGGCGCCCTGTCCGTGTGTTTGTGGGGTGTGGCCGGGTCGGTCCGGAGTGTACGCGACGCAGGGTCTGTCCGCGCGGCTGCGGACGCCCCACCCCGTTTGGATCAGCTACAGCTCTTATCCCACGCTGAGACGCCGCACGGCCATCAGGGGCAGGGGCCACACCACCACCAGCACCAGCACCACCCTCCCCACCAGCCAGTGAGGGCAGTGCTGGTGGGGAGGGTGATGGGCAGGCTGCTCCTGCTGGAGGAGATGGTGGTGATGCGCTGGCCGCCACTGTGGTGGTGGCCGCCCATGCTGCCATCCAAATACTGGAGGCGGCGGCGGCGGCGAAAACCCAACAGGAGGGCCGACAGGTGGCCCATGCTACCACCCACAGGTGGTGGTGCTGCTGCTGCTGTGGGAGCTGCTGTCGGGGTGTAACATTAGGTTGACGTTGGCAGGGGGCGGAAGATGGGTGCTGATGAGAATAATGATGGTGGTGAGGAGGCGGGAAAGGAGGCTTGTGAGGGTGGTGCTGGTGGGGGGGGGCAGATGGGAAGGCTGCTGCTGCTGCAGGAGGTAGTGGTGATGTGGTGGTGGTGGCCCATGCTGCCACCCAAAACCTGGCGGCGGCAGCGGCGGCGGAAACCCAACAGGATGTCCAACAGGTGCAGCATTACGCTCATCTGCCTGCACACGCGGAGGTATTCATGCATCATCTCCCCGTCTATCGCCATCATTCTCCTCCCTCTTAATTGATGCGACCAAAAAGAAAACTGTCATCACAGGGCCATTTACACCAACAGTCGTCTCCGGCGCCTTCCACAAGCGAATTTCGGCTTACCCAAGAGACCACCTGAGGGGAAAATGTCTGTTGTGGGATTGTGAGATCAGGACTGTCTGTCTGCAATATGGGGCAATGCAGGGGGTATAGGGTGGGGGGAGGGTATAAGGGTATGGGGATCATTTCGCCAGGGAAAAGTTTAGGGGCGCTTTGGTACGCCCCAAAAGATCCACGGCACGCCCCAGTAGTTCAGTAGTTCTCGGGCGCACCCCAGTACGCCCTGGAAGTTCTGCGCTGTGCCCCGGTATGCCCTGGTAGGTCCACAGCACACCCTGGTACGCCCTGGAAGTTCCGCGGCACGGCCCAGTAAGCCCCGAAACTACTGGGGCACGCCCCGGCACTTCCGGGGCGCGTGCCCGTACACCCCGGAAGTTCCGGGGCGCGCCCCCTGTTGCGGCCTGCATGGAACATCCCACTGGTACAAGGGATAACTGTTTCATTCTTGCTCATATACTGAGGTGTCTTGACTTGGTGGCCCGAAAATTGCTTGGGGGGTGAGTGGGTTGGGAAACGGGTTCATTTTGCCGAGTTTGAGGCAAATTTTGCGGCAACAATGAGTGCTGTAGGCTGGCATGACACCCATGCCGATGGTTGAGCTAATAGTAGGCCTTTTTTGTGAATGAATGTCAAGGCCTGCAATCTGATGAGGCAATTGATATGCCTGAAGAAGATGACCTTGCTAATGATGGAGGAGAAGATGATGATTTGATTTGCTTTGTTTGCCTGAAAGGTGATGTTTATGATGACATTGTCATTTGTGGTGGGGACCACTCAGAGCCACGTGGTTGCCATCAATTGTGCTGCCAGCCCCCTTTGCAGACAGTTCCTGGTGGGCCTTGGTTCTGCCCTGATTGCCAACACGATGAGGAATCCGCACCACCATAGCGCCCCATCGATGCAGATTGAACGGGGGTCATTGTACCTTTAAACAAAACACACCACCCCTGTTGGCAAGTCAAAAAAAGCTATGATTTTGAACCATCCATATCCATGTATACCACCACCACAGCCCCTCACTAAGCCCAGAATTCATCCCGGCATGGCGACAAAGGAAGGTGGGGGGAGGGGGGTTGGGAAACTGGGCTTCCGTGCCATCCCCCCCCCAAAGCAATTTTCTTCCCGGCCTTGGCCCATTATCCTTTGCCGATCTTGTCTCAAAAAAAGAAAAAAATGCTGCAGGGTTTTGGGGGCCCGGTCCGCGTTTGGGAGCTGGGTCCCCTTCTTTGTGGCATTTGTCAAAGTGACCGCTGATGTACACCTCACAGTAGGTCGCGCTATGTGCACGCTGCTTGCCTGTGCCTGTCATTTTGTAACGGGTTTCCGATGCTAGCTCCAATGTGCCCTGCAAAGTCAAGAAACAGCGGTCGTCTGTCATGACCCAGGGACATTCTTTTGAGCCTTTGCAAGGGAGCCCTGAATTCTTTGGGGAGGGAGTCAAAACCTGATTCGGGGAACCACGACTTATGGACAAAGCATGCTCAGGCAATGCACGCCACTCAGCTTGTGACCACTGTTTGCATCAATTTTGAACCCATGGCCTGCAGCCCCATTTTGAGTGGGTAGGAAACAACATCTGTTTTGCTACTGCAGCAGATTTGTAGTACAGAACAATATCGGAACGCTTCGCAAGACCCTAGGCTGTGCTCTCACCTGCTGCGCTGAATGGCCATGCTGTTGGCACTGATGTGATGTCTCTGTGGCTTTCGGTGCTTTTGATTGCACACAGAGAAAGCGTTATGTAACAACTGCACAGTACAAGTCAAAGAATGCATTGCGGCGATTTGATCTGCTGCTGGGTGTGGTGCATTGCCATGGATTTCAGGCTGGCAGCAATGAAGCAGCCCCATTTGTCTGTCACTTGCTGGAAGTGCCCGACACCATGTCGCAGTTGTGCTTTCACTGTGTCAGCTCTAAGCATGTGCTATGTAGATGAGTTTTGACCTCGCTTTTCACACACTGCCTCACTTAGTCCCCACATAGCTTTCTCGTCCAGTTCGATGAAAGTGTTCTTTGGGTGCTTTGCGCCCATAATGGCTTTTTGTTCTTTGTAATCGGTGGCTGTCTGTGCCCAAGGGTGGGGTTTATCAGTGAGCGGGTGGATGAGAGCACAGCTGAAGTGACCTGAACCGTGGCTGGGTTGTTCTGGATTTTATTCCGCGTTGTTAATGCCTGGTTCGGATGGTTTGCACCTTGGCCTAAGCTCTCCAACGCGTTGTGGAATTGACTGCCTCTTCGTGAAGAACCCTGAGACTGAATGCAAGTTGAGGTGGTGGGTTCCAAATATCCGACATGGCCAAAATCCGCCATTTGTTCCACTGAATTCTCCAAGAACGTCCGCACTGAGCACCATGTGCATGCAAACCAACAGAGTGATGGACAATCAATATAGAACAAACATGCTTGGTTGGCCACAGTTGATTGGCTTTCTTGTACCATAAATTGTTCTTCGGCTTCAGGTGTCGACATCATGTGGCAAGTGTTGACCGTACTGAGCATTGCTGATGGGAAGGAAGTGGGAGGATGGCACAGTGCTGCACCACACATGCCAGGGGCAGTGCAAGGAATGGATGGGAGAAGGAGGCATATGGTTTGTCATGGAGGGCACTGGGAGGGAGGCGATAGACACTCAAAATTACCCCCCCATGACCCCCAACGTAGACCGCAACAACCTTCCGAACGACCCCCATGTTCCTCCACAATGACTCCTTGATGACCCCAATGCCCACCATAACCACCCCCCAATGACTCCCCAACGATCCCCCAAATTACCCCCCATACACTGGCAAATGACCCCCATACATATTTTAGACGCCCACTGTACATAGATGGATGTGCTGGCGTGAACACAACATATTGGACCAATGGCTGGAAGTGCCTATGGCGGGGGCATTCAGTCTATGAGAACCGACCATTGCTCTCTCTCTCAAATGACCCCCAATGCCCCAAAGTGCATTGCTCAACGATCCCTAGTGCCTCCTGGAAAGGCCGCTAAATGCCCCTGAATGACCCGCGTTGAACCCCAATAGACACCGCAAGAACCCCCCAAGGACCCCCCAATGACCCCTATATCAATCCCCCCGCCCCGATGACGTACCCGCCGGGAGATGCTGTAATGACACCCCATTGATCCTCCAACGACTCCGGAAGAGCCACCAATGACCCCCTAGCAACCTCCCATGGCCAATCCTACTAAGGAGGAGGACACCCATCAACAACTGATGATCCATTCATTCAAGGTCCCAGGGAGGTGTCCCATGTCATCGGGGGTCATTTTGGGGACATGGGGCGCCAATGGGGGGATTTGCTGCAGGGTATGGGGGCGAGGTATGGGGTGGGAGTGTGTGCATGTGGGGGGGGGGGGGGTTACGGGGCGGGAGGAGAGGGGGGCAGCAATTTTGTGCCGACTGTCCCTTTGTGGGATTGTGCAACATTGATGTACAGTTTTCAAACTGGAGTCAAATAAAGGATTCAAGCTCACATTAGCTTTCAATATGGCACTTTTATTACGTCATGTGTGCGTTTGTGTGCACAGAGCGCTTCTTTCATTTCTGTGCACAGTGGCTCAAAGCCTTGCTTTGGCCAGCAATTGGTTGTGGTCGACAGTACATTCGAAGCCTTTAGTTTGCGTGGATGGTCTGCCCTCGCTTGCTGAGACCTAACCATGTCACTGGGTTGAAGAGGTATCCCCACTTGCCCTACAAAGTTGCACACCAAACTTCGTAATTCCAAGATGTTGCCATGGAGAACTGACATGCACTGCCGATGATTGTTCCACCGCTGGGGACCATGCACAAATGCTGCGGGTGTTCTCTTCACTTGCTGAGGCAAAGTGATGGTGAGCTGAGCGGTGGTACCTCCGGACCCTGTGAATGCTCCCGTGCCATGCAAGGTAACAGGATGGTGATTGGACTTTACTTAGGAGTTCGAGCTGTCTATCAGTCTGTGCATGTTAGGGCGGTAGTTTCCAGGGCTGGCCTTCAAAGCGGATCTTAACATGGGTTTTCGAGCAATCATCTGGCTAACACACTTAGGATTGCACTGCATGGGATGCAGACAGCCTTTTGGCAGCTGGGCGGGGTGCTTTGAGGGCATCACGCATTGCACCCGATGAACTGCCTTCGTGACAGACAGGCTGGAGCACCCGCTAACTCGAACCATTGTCCCTTATCATTCTTCGTCTTGCCCTCCTCTCTCTTCCTCAGCATTTGTTGATGATTCGTGTATGAGTGTAGCCTGTGCCTTTGCACGATTATGCGAGCAGGTTGATGCTGTGCTCAAAGCTACCGCGTCCCTGTGCTCCAATCATGTGACGATTCATGACATTGCAAATTATGTGGTCAGCTCCATCCCCCTCATTCTTGATTTGGAGACACGGCTGGATTTGGGTGTGTGTGACATCTTCATTGATGTCCTCTCCGACATTCGGAGACATGCTGAATCACTCGCCCAGTTGAGTGAATTCCACGTACAGACCAACAAGGAGCTCACAGAACTTTACAAGAAAGTGATCTGGTGCTTGGACAATCTGAATGGTGATCCTGGGTTCTCTCCTCCGCAGAGCGTTTTGCATCGAGTACCCGTTTTGCACGGATGCCACATCTGGCTGAATCAAGCATTCTACCGGCTTGCCAACTCCACCCCTCCGTGTCAGGCTGCATGCATCATTGGATCGCCTGGGTCAGGGAAGACCACGCGAGCCTGCGCTCTGGCAGAGAAGCTCACTGACTGCAGCTTATATTACGATATGGCAGGTGGTTCTAAGATTGGGCACAACACAGTCGCGGATGTGATGCGGTACGTGGTGACACTCAATGGTCGCGATTCGCAAACCATTTTCCTGGATATGGAGCACCTTCGCCAGGTATACTTGGAAGCGCTCGCAGTGAACACAGTCACCTTGGTAGTGGACAACGTGGACGCGTCTGCAGCGGATCTGTCGCTTCTGGTGCCAACCAATTCCATCGCCGCAACACCAGCTGGAAGCTACGTCATTTTCGTGCTGAACAGCGACGCCAGCCAAGATCAGAGCATCACATATGTCGCAGGTGCCGAGAATTTCGCCATTTCGGATCCTGATGCCGCTACAGCACTCAACATTGTCAAGCACAACGTGCTGCAGTTGATGCATGAATCATCGGAGAACATGCCGGCCCTTAGGCTCGCTCAGCAGCTTGCTGAAAGATGTCGGCACTCGTCGCTCATGCTGCAAGCCACTTCCAGAGCCCTTAGCCGTGCCGTAGCTCACGATGGTTCCAGGCGCACAGTGCAGGCGCATTTGCAGCACATGTTCTTCCCGACTTTGTCCTCGGACGAAGATGCCCCCCAAAGAGGCGACGTGCTCCACGGGGAATCCACTCCATATTTGGGGTCTATTCTCGCCACCCTTCCAGCCAAGTGCGTTCTATTGTTGAGGCTGTTGTCGCTGTTCCCAGCGGCGGTCACCCTCGCCACCATCTCCGCCGTGTCCGAATTCCCCATCGTGGAGTGCATGGCGTACTTGATGGATCTGAAATCGTTGGCGCTCCTCGATTTCGTCAAGATCCCGCGGGTGGCAGGCCCGCAGACCCGCTTCTGCGACTGGCATTTTCGGGTGTGCCTGCCTCCGACTGTGCGGGCATTTTTGGCGGAACAAGACCCCAGCCCGACTGCCGCGCGCGATGACACGACGGCCCTGGAAGATCCAGATGCCGTCGATGGGCCGTCGACGGATGGAACCGACGGAGAAGCCCCTGACGCGGGGGATCAGGATGCCGATGGTGCTCGCCGCCGCGGCCGAGAGCCCCCGGGGGAGTTGCTGCTGGAGTCGCTGTTCCCGGCGATGTGCCGGCATTTCGTGCAGCTGCTGCGCTGGATGGCCGGCGAAGTGCAGTACGGACGGATGTGGAACTCGGGGTACGTGGCCTTTTACGAGGAGCTGCCCAACGTCCGGGTCGTGCTGGACGTGTGCTGGGCCCGCGGCGCCGCCGCCGCCGGGGACCTGCTGTGTCACGTGCTGTTCCTGTCCGGGCTGGACAGCGGCAGCGACCGGGCGCCCGGCGGGCCGTGCGGCGACGCGGGCCGCCCGGGCGCGCAGTTCGTGGCCAACTGGGCGGCGCTGGCGTCCCTGGCGCTCGAGGAGGAGCGCGCGCGCGGCCGGCGGATGAAGAGCCGGAGCCGGAGCTGCAGCGTCGGCAGCGCCAAGGGCTCGTCGCGCAGCGACTCCCCCGGGGCCCAGATCCCCCCGGGGGATCTACCCGACGACCTCCACCACCGCCTGGGCCCCTGTGCCCTGGGGAGCCTGAAGGACCGCGACGCGCTGGAGAGCCTGGCGGACGACCTGGTGGCGGCGGTGTCCGCGGAGAGCCCGTCCATATCGCTGACGGGCAGCCCCCCCGCCAGCCCCACGACGGGGGGCCCCTTCGGCGGGTTCGTGACGCGCTCCGCGGCCACGCGGCTGCGGGAGGCCAGCAGCGCCTCGTCCGAGGGCTCGCCGGTCGACCCCGACGACGTGGAGGACCTGCAGTACACGAACAGCGGCAGCGACGTCCCGTCCGACGGGGCCCTCTTGTACTGCCCCGAGGACTCCAGCGGCGCCGGGAGCTGCGGCAGCGACACGCCCTCCGCGGCGTCCTCGTTGCGGTGCAGCGAGTCCAGCTTCTCCCCGGCCCCGCAGCCCGAGGCTCCGATCATGCGCCTCTTCAAGGAGCTGCGGTCGCCGGCCAAGAGAAGCGCCGACGCCCCCCCGTCGGCAAGTCCCTTGTCTCTGTCGTCCGGCGGGGCCTCCGCCCTTGCCCCGTCCCCGCCTCACGTTCTGCGGCTGGGCGACGCCCGCTACCCCGTGCCGCGCTGGGCCCCGCAGGACCCCGCGGCCCCGCGCGCCGAGTACTACGGGTGGCTGCTGACCACCGCCGACGCCATGTGGATGGGGAGCACGCGGCTCCTGCACTTCGCGCAGACCCGGCGGTGGGGGGGGGCGCTGGCGCGCAGCACCTCCTCGGGCACGTTCTGCGTGGCCCGGGCCCGGCACTACCCCGCCAGCAGCACGCACCCCGAGAACACGCGGGTGCCCGCCATCGCGCTGACCACGGCGATGCTGCGCGCCTCCCCGCGGCCGGTCCTGGCGCAGCTCGCGCACCTGATGGCCCGGAAGGGCCGGGCCTGCGTCGTCCGCGCGGCCCGGCTGCGGCGCGAGAGCGCGCGCGACCCCCCGTTCGGCGCCGCCCCGGGGGGCGCGGACGGGTTTGACAAGGCCCGGGAGGAGCGGCAGCTGGGGCAGTGCCTGGTGCAGCTGTGCCGCAGCCTCATCGCCCTCTCGCATTTCCGGCGGGCGTCGAAGGGGGCCAAGAAGCTGCAGCAGCTGCTGCAGGAGGCCAAGCACCACAACAGCGTGCAGCTGGCCGCCCTCATGTACGACACCGCGGGCGTCTACCTGGAGCTCGGCGACCCGGTGGAGGCCTGCGGCGTCCTCTCCCGCAGCGCCAGTGTCCTCCGCGGCCTCTCCCCGCCGCTCGTCGCGCCCCTCGCGCGCGTCCACGAGCGGTACGGCCGGGCCTGCGCCGGGGCCGGGCGCTACCAGGACGCCATCGCCGGGTACGCCCGGGCCGCGGCGCAGCTCACGGGGGCGGAGGGGCTGCCGGGGACGGAGCAGGACGTGAAGGAGGCCCTCGAGGGGACGCCGCACGCGCTGCAGCTGCGGGACGTGGTGGTCGCGGTGGCAGAGCTGTACCTGGACATGCAGCGGTACGCCGAGGGCATCGACCTCCTGATCGGCCTCCGGGCCCACCTGCCGGCGACGGACCCGACGCACCCGCAGCTCCTGCGGCTCCTGAGCCAGGCCATCCTCGCGTCCCACACGAGCGCCGGCGCGCTGGCCAAGGCGCACGACCTCCTGGAGACCGCGCTGCCGATGCAGGCGCTGCCGGGGGACGAGGAGTTCGCCGTGGCCCTCGTCGCCGACGTCGCCCGGCTGCTGAACGCGCAGCGGGTCTGCGAGGTCTGTGATGGTGCTGTTGTGATTTTCATCAAAATCCGAGATTCCAAGAGTTCTTCAGCTCCTTTATCACGAGCAACGTGGGAATCATGGAAATGTGTGGGAATCGTGGGAGCGTGGGAATCACAGGCTCCCAAAACACGATATCATCCCATCGATCTGTACAACAACATAAACACAAATGTGAAATCCCTACAGACATTTGATGTTAATGATATTAGATAATGATAATGGGGGCGTTTTCGCACAGCGCGCGCACAGCGCCCATTATTATGTTGTTTATCCCGGGAACACCCCTGAAAACCACCCACCTACAGAAGCGTGCATGATCCATTCAAAACAGCATCGGGGATGCAGAATTCAGGACCCTGGGGCCCGTGGCAAGCATCACACTGATAAAAAAATTTCTGGTGTACCAGCAGGGGCTGTAGGGTGCAGATGTCAAGACCCTGGGACCCATGGCTACCGGTGGTGGAAAACAACCGATTTTTCGCACAGCGCGCGCACGGCGCGGGCACAGCGCACGGTGCGCCCCCAATGATAATAATTTTGATCATAATGATAAGTAATAGTAATAATAGTGATTAAATAATAGTAATAAAATTTGATAATAATCTTGAAACCTTCTGAGGTCAGCGCTAAGCGGTATCCCCCATTCTGCGCGCGCGCGCTCATCCTACTGCTCCATTACAGGTCCGGCAGGCCGACCGCCTGTGCCAGCACGTGCTGGTCACCCTCAGCGGCGGCGACGGGCCCCTGCCCCCGCCCTCCGGGTGCCTCGCCACGGCGCTGGAGGACCCGGGGTACGACGCGGCCTTCTGGCGGTGGTGGCACGCCGCCTCGGGCCGGCACGCGGTGGGCCCCTGGTACCAGGCCGCGTACCTGGACCTGCTGCTCGTGTACGCGCGGACGCGGTTCCTGCTGACGGACTACGCCAACGCGCGGGACCTCGCGGCGTTCTGCATCGCCGCGCTGCAGGAGCGGCACGCGCACTTGGCGGTCACCCTCACGTCCCACGGGAAGGTCGCGACGGCCGAGCACCGGCCGAGCGAGGAACCCGCGGGCGCCCGGCAGAACCCGTGGGACCCGCACGAGGCGACCCCTGCGGGGCTTGGGCCCCCCGGCGGCAGCACGACCACGTACAGCGAGATGATCCCTTTGCAGGCGTTTCAGGAGGCGCAGCAGATCGTCGTGGACTGCCTTTTGAAAGAAGGGCAACAGGATTTGGAGGCCCTGAGGGTCAGCTACGGGGCCCTTGCCTTAGCCCACTTCATGTACGGGGAGGTCCACGCCTCCACGGCGGCATGTTATGACGTGTTGGGGCACGTCCAGCGCCATAAGCGGACCCCCCAGTTCGCGCACGTCCACTTCCAGAAGGCGTACGACATCCGGAAGGCGTTCTTCGCGGCTTTGCCGGCGGTGACACGGTCTGGGGACCCGCTGGATCACCCGGACATTGCCACGTCCCTCGCGAACCTCGGCATCACGTACGCCGACAGGGAGCGGTACGACGACAGCAAGGCGTTCCTGAAGCAGTGTTTGCAGCTGCAATGCCGCCTGTTCGGCGCGGACAGCCCCCAGTACTGCGCCGCCTTGCTGCAGTACGGGCTGCTGTTCGTCAGCTGGAAGAAGTACGACCTGGCGGAGTCCGCCCTCCGGATGGCGCACAAGCACGCGAAGCCGGTGCTGCCCGACACCTCCCCCTTGCTCTGCTCCATCATGTCCAATTTGGCCATCGTTTTGGAGAAGCAGAAGAATCCCAAGGAAGGGATGTGGTTGCACAAGGAGGTGCTGCGCATCAGTGAGTTGACGGAGGACATCTCTCTGGGCCCTGTTGCAGCGGCCCAGCAGAATTTGGCCCTCAACCTTTTCCAGCAGCAACGGTGGGTGGAGGCGCACAGTGCCTTCAAAGCATGTTACCGCACGCGGCTCAAGCAGGGCATCCCCGAAGATAGCCCGATGATGTACACCGTGCTCAGTTGGCTTCAACATATCGAGGAGAACTACATCCTGGAAGACTGCACAGAGGTGCAGCAGCCGGCCGCGCAGGTCGTGTCGCAGGCGTTGTTTCAGGCAGTGGGAAGCGCCAAAAGCTTCTGGGGCTCGACGCTACCCAATTTCCCCAATCCTCTTGCGCGTTGTACCGACACCCAGTCATCCAATTCAAAGTAATGGCGAGGATCTTCCTCAAAAGGGCATTCGAGCTGCTTTGAAGTCCCTCACCCATCACCGATAAGCCTAGAGCCTGCGCCCACCCTGGCTGAGCCAACTTAGGCGACTTGCCCCAGAGTGATGCAGCATATACCCGCTACAACGGGGGTCCTTCCTGCGGCCCCCAATTTGTGACTCCCCCGCGTACACATGCTGTCAACCCTGGTAGCTATTCACTGATGCTTTACACCCACATCTATATAAACCTTGAACAGCGCTTTTGTTCAGGGCATTGCTCGCCTCTGACTGTTATCCATCAAATACGCAACTGCCTACCCTGAACCCCTCAGTGGTCTGGGCCCTGTAGCTAGTTGGTGCGAGTCCTGTGCAGATGAATAGCCGTGGCCTCCGCCCCACAAACGTCTGCGCTGAAACACACACTTCACAATATTGCAGTCGGTTTTTATGTTTCTGAGGAGTCTCCATTGCTTTGGAGAACCATGCACTTTGGGAGGACTGTCTGAGCTGTAAGACCGCAAACCGCTGTTTTTTTTTTTTGACCTGTCAGTCCTTCTGAAGGGCAATGAAACACTCCAAAATCATAGTCCGCACAAAGTCATCAGTCAGACGAATATCAGTGAGCGGTCAAGAAGGACATAGTTTTCCCCATGACAATGTTCCCCATCACAATTGTTCCCGTGACAATTTTCTTCCTTCATTTTTCCACATGATAATTTTCTCTGTACTGCACCATGTGATTCCATCTATGGAAGCACGATTTCTCAGTACAGCACAGCGCTGGTCGGCTGCTTAGCGTTATTTTAGAACATTTATTACTCTGGCCCTGCTTTGATTCGCTCAAACATGATGACGCTGGGAAGACTGCTTGAGGGCGAGTCCAGTCACAATTTCATGACACCCAAGTGGAAGCCAATTTATGAGACTGCAGTTCACCAGCTGCACAGATGGCAGTATGTCTTCCTACAAAGCTTCACAGGGCGTAGTTCCATTTTCATTTGTCAAAAGACAAACAAGTGGCTGCGGTCTGCCCCCAGTTGCCCACCTGTGCTGTGCGGTGCTGTGCGGTGCGGTGCTGTGCTGTGCTGTGCTGTGCGGTGCTGTGCTGTGCTGTGCTGTGCTGTGCTGTGCTACAATTTGCAAATATGCACTGGGGCGGGTTTTGACATGAAACACCAGCACCTTTTGGTATGATGTGCTGGTGCCCGCCTGGGATGCTAGATGCACTGTGCAATGCAGTGCCGCATGGTGTGGCATAGCACAGCAGAGTGCAACGCGGTATTGTACAGTGCATGGAACAGCACACTGTACCACCGTGTCATACGGTGCTACGCCGCACAAACCACAGATGCCTTTGCTGCATCAGAGTGTAGCACATGTTGCTTGTGGGCCATGATTGAGTACATGGGGTCCACGGCTACTGTGTATGGAGGGGAGTGAAGCGCAGTGCGCGCGCAGTGCGACTATTTGGGCATCTAGCCGTAGTAGAAACCCACATTTTGTGGTACTAGGGGTATCATTATTGTTTGATGGCAAGTATTTTGGTGCTTCTGGTGCATTGGATATGGCATTTTGGGGTTTTCACCCAATTTTTTCCATTTTCACCTAATTTCACTCGCCGTATGTTCTACTTTCTAGGTCGATTTCTCCCCACTATGGCAACCCTCAATGTGGGCACTCTGCATCAACCTCTGTTGATTTGCATCTTGCGTCGGATGCAATTGTCAAGGTCAAGATCAACATGCAGATGACAAGCATGCAAATGAAGATCGACCATGAGACAAAGGGCAGCTTGATAATCTGAGGATGCATGGTGGGCAAATGTGCATTGTGTGCAGTCTTACTTGAATCGTGTTGTTGCCGAGATTCGATGGGTAGAAAGACTTTCTTTTGTCCCTCGTGACATTGGCGGGTGTTCTTCTTTGGGATCCTAAACTGCTTCAAAGATCCAAGGGACATTATTTCATGGCATCTGATGGGAAGGGAAGGTAGTACGCAACCATCTTGAGGTAGGGTAGCTGGGATGGCCTAATTTTGAGGATGTTTGGGAGGCGTCGGTATGGGGGTTGTTCACAAGGGAATCTAGCCTAAAAGTAGCAAGCAGTACGTGCGACGTGCGTGCGCAGTGCAAAGATCCCCTATTCCCATAGCCTGCCACCACTGCACACTGTGGACTGCGCACAGACAACACACACTATGCACCCTGTACATTGCGCCACTCGCTGTACACAATGCCTACGGCGCAATGTGCACCAGCACACTGCGCACTGTGTACATTGGGCATGCGGCACATGGAGGTTTGTCCGGGGAGAAATTGGCCCCAATGAGTGGGCCCATGCAAACGGCACGTTTTTGGTGTCCTGACTTGGAAAAAGGTGCCCATTTCTTACCCCATTTTCTGTCCCACAACACGTCTTTTTCAACACCTTGTGCGAATTTGCCATGACACGAATGAGCCAACCCCAATCACTGTTGCATGACAATCATTTTTGACGTACCCCCCACCTCCTATCCCCTTGTGAAACAAAAATTGGCCTTCCAGCCATACCGTTTGTCTGCCAGCTGAGGCTGTCCAACCGGAATGCTGTGCTTGCAGTTGCCCTTGTGGATTTGCCTGATTGGTAATACAGATAGCTCTGCCCCACATCCAAAAAGGGATATGAACCGGTATTACTTCTGCTGGGCAGTTTGTTCTAACCTTAACCCAATCACGCTTTTTTTGCCCCCCCCCCCCCCCCGCAAGACACCAGTGCAAACTACACTTGTCGTATCTGGGGTGCATATCATCTCGGAGGGTACCATCCCACTGGAGGATAAGTGTTGATCTCACCAATCCCAGCACTAACCTGAACTACCAGAAGGAGGAATACGGCCATATACAGTCCGCCCTGTGCCCAGGGCACCAGCAGTGGGCTAACGAGCAAACGGAGTCCGTGAGATCACGCTCGCTGAATGAGCTGTGGACTCTGAAGGAATGCCATTTGGCCGAGGCAGCAGAGCTGCTGATGCGGAGGCGACCCCGGGGCTGTTCCTCCTGGCCCGGCTTTTGCCAACATCCTGCGGCAAGTGTCGGCAGATCCAAATGGGTTTGCACTTGCCCGATCCAGCTCCCACTGATCATGCATGACCTGGAGGGTGCTGCCCGCACGGTGCACATCGTGCACCGGGGCATGTGCGCGCGGCTGCGTCCATGAGCCCTGATGCGCATGTGGCGCTGCAAGTCACCACGTCGCTCCGTTCCAAGGCCTGGGGCTGTGTTCTGCAGCATGGCGGACCACCCAGGAGACTTGAAGGCCGCAGTGTGCGCGGTGTGCGGGCAGTACCCTCCTGGGGGATGCAAGTGGCAATTCTGGTCCGGGGGGGGGGGGAGGGGGGGTGGCAGTCCCAACACGCCAACTACTGGGCGAACGCTGAAACGACACCAGCAAGAGCACCGGCCGCAGCGGCCGACAGAAAGTAGCGACCCGACGCAACATGCGAAGGGAAGAACGGGTGACCGTCCAGGGCCCCGTAAAGGAGCAACAACCAGACGGAATGTCACACAGGGGGTGGCAGTCCCAACACGCCAACTACTGGGCTCCGCGAACGCGGAAACGACACCAGCAAGAGCACCGGCCGCAGCGGCCGACAGAAAGTAGCGACCCGACGCAACATGCGAAGGGAAGAACGGGTGACCGTCCAGGGCCCCGTAAAGGAGCAACAACCAGACGGAATGTCACACAGGGGGTGGCATAGTTGGGTCGAAATGATGAGGTGTGTCTCAGTGGGGAATTGCTCTTTTCAAAACATCCACTTGACGGCCTGATTACAAGTGCACTGGGAGGAGAGGGTTTGGCGTAGAGGTACATCGGCCTCATCCAGCGTTTTAGCCCCAAGTGGAGCCCTCCCGCGCACACTATTCCGCCCAGGCGCCCCTGGTCAGCCCCCCCCCCCCCCCCCCTCCTTCAAGTCCTATACATGGTGACCTACCTGACACTGCCCTTGTGCCAAGGCACCCAGCAGCCCCCGCACACAACTTGGCATCATTTCTTGGTGTCTCCCCCTTGCACAGCAATTGCCCTTGCATAGTAGGTGTGGGCGCGAGGGAGCTGTCACTTTCTGTTTTGCAAATTCACTCAGAAGGTCGGATATGGAGCATCTCCTGTGCATTTGCAGGCTGGACAAGGTGGTGTTATTGGTGCATTGCTATGTAGTTCAAATTTCTTGGATCCATACTCCACTGTACCCTGTATCATGCAGAACACTTCAGTTTTTCGTAATTTCAGCCATGGATGTTGATCATATTGACACGTATCCAGCTGGTGCTGTTGTCAATTTCCAACGTTCCGGGGGCGTTCTGTGCCCCTATAGCACGGATCTGTGGTACATATGCCCTCGTGTCTGCATGACTTGTTTCATGCCGCGTGTCCTTTGCATAGTAATCGGGGGTGCGAGGGAACCGTCCCTTGGGGTAAGCTCCCTCAGGGGTGCGAGGACACCGTCGCGCCCAGGCGATTACTATGCAAGGGAGGGGGGGGCGGTACAGTGCACCATTCTGCGCAGATCCACACTTTGCACAGATCCGCATTATCCTTATGCAGGGGCATTGATCGCCCATCGTCTGTTTTGTTGCTCGCCTTGACGCCCCCGCCCCAAAAACCACAATTTTTGAAGCTACCGAATGCAGTGATGATTCCCACCAGCACTATGGCCATAGCCCACATGTTATGCCTTTTTTTTTTGGCACTCTTTCTTTAAAGTACAATGCAACGGTTAGGGGTCGTTGTTGAGGGCTTTCCAGCGTTTCCTTTTGGCTGGAGGACTGCCATCCAATGGGCTTTGTTATGGTGGTGTTTTCATGCACATTCCCCGAAGAGGGTTCTTTTGTTACACTTCATGTGCCGTGTGCCATGGGTTGGTTTATGACAGATTGTTTCTACGCAAGCCCCACCGCCCCTTCTACACCCCCGCCCCTTGTCCACGGCCAAACCCCCTCCTTTCTCCGGTGACCATCGCTTTGTGGAGCACCCCCTGCCCCCCCGTGTCTATCGAATGCCTTGTCCAACGAACACTTCCGTTCGGACCATAATTTTGTGGAGCCTAATTAATTAGGTCCCGGGTTTAGGTGCTGAATTAATGAGGTAGCGAACGTCGTGTCCAACGAACACTCTTGTTCGGACCGTATTTTCTGAGGACTTTACTGTTCGCTGGACACGGGCGGGGGGGGGGGTTTACAAGAACAATTGCAATCGGAAATCTGAGGTCATTTGTGTGGCTTAGCTGCTTCTCTGCTCCTATCCTCGCACGCGCTGGATGATTCCAGTCCCGGTTTGTTCATGGGACAGGTTTGCCCCAGAGGATACTCTGGTTTACTTGCCCATCGGCATGCATTGTCACAGCAATACACCCCTGTTCCACCGCGAATTTTGCTCGCTCAAAGGATGAAGGTGTTTTGGCCAGGGTTGATGGTCCCTCAGAACGTGGTTAAGGCGACGGATGCATCACTATGAGCGTTCAAGTGACACAGCGCACCATGGTAGTGCACAAATGACCACTTACTGCTAAACCTCCAGCCAAGCCTTGTGCCCAAAGTCCCGCTGCCCCTGCCAATACTCTGTCTTTGCAAAGGTGGTGAGCATGTTTGAGCGTTCAAATGGTCAAGGAGCAAGAAGTGGCGCACCGAGCTTGTGAAAGAGTGAGCTTTGTGCACAGCAACCGGCAGTGGATCCTATGAGACACGAATTCTCATGTTGTGCTGTGCATTGCCATTGTGTGTTCATGATGCTGCATTGCGCAATTTCGCGACGTCTGGTTGGCATCTATGGGGGCGCACCGTGCGCTGTGCGAAAAGTCGGCTGTTTTCCACCACCGGTAGCCACGGGTCGCAGGGTTTTGAATTGATCATGCATGCTTCTGTACATGGGTGGTTTTCAAGGGGTGTTCCCGGGATGAACAACGTAATAATTGGCACTGTGCCCACCGTGCGAAAACGCCCCCTATGCCTCAGTATGTTTCAGCCCCCCCAATGGACTGTCATTTGGTAACTGTACCCTGTACCCTGGATGTATGGGTGGTCAAGGTGATATCCCGCCCCCTAAAAGGGGGTGATAATCCCCACCCCCGGGTCTTTTTTTGGCCAGTTCATCCCCAGGTTTTTTTTGCATCCCTATCAGGGGGTTACTTTATCACCCTTTGGGGGGGGGGTATCACCCCTTTTGGGGGTGGCCCCGAGAAGGCAGGGGGTATGCAGCCACGATCCACACGACTTTTGGGTGTGGCGCCCAGGGAATACACACAGTACGACACATATTGGATAGCATTGCGTTTTATGAGGGTGTAAGGGCCGGAAAAGATGCCAAGCTCATTGACCGTCCCGTTTTTGGCTGCAGCAAAGTGACGTGGTTATTCAACAACCGGCACACATGAGCAAAATACTACAGCCCAACATTTCAAAACACTACACCATTCTTTTGTACACCATAGCCCTTTGGAAGATAACCTTCGGTCAATACATTCAACCACAAGAGCTTGCCCTATTTCTGAGGAACATTTAATCTTATATTACAGCTCATAAAAGACTTTTTGACTGGCTCAATGTCTCTCCAAATTCTTGTGTGACTTTCACTACTTGCATGGCACATGAGACCGTAGGCACTTGCAAAGGGTCCCCCATGTAGAAACCACACGTAGGGCACAGCGCACAGTGCGACTATTTGGGCATCTAGCCGTAGTAGAAACCCACACTTTGTGGTACTAGGGGTATCATTATTGTTTGATGGCACCTATTTTGGTGCTTCTTTTGCATCGGATATGGCATTTTGGGGGTTTCACCCAATTTTTTCCCATTTTCACCTAATTTCACTCGCCGTATGTTCTGTTTTCTAAATTGATTTCTCCCCACTATGACAACCCTCAATGTGGGCACTCTGCATCAGCCTCTGTTGATTTGCATCCTGCGTCGGATGCAATTGTCAAGGTCAAGATCAACATGCAGATGACAAGCATGCAAATGAAGATCGACCATTAGACAAAGGGCTGCTTGATAATCTGAGGATGCATGGTGGGCAAATGTGCCTCGTGTGCAGTCTTACTTGAATCGTGTTGTTGCTGAGATTCGATGGGTAGAAAGACTTTCCTTTGTCCCTCGTGACATTGGCGGGTGTTCTTTTTTGGGATCCCAAAGGGCTTCAAAGATCCCAGGGACATTATGTCATGGCATCTGATGGGAACGGAAGGTAGTACGCCACCGTCTTGAGGTAGGGTAGCTGGGATGGCCTAATTTTGAGGATGTTTGGAAGGGGTCGGTATGGGGGTTGTTCACAGGGGAATCCGGTCTATAAGTAGCGCGCAGTGCGAGTTCAGTGCAAGGACGTTCCCATATAGCACCCTTCCGGCTACAAATGATGTACAACACCCTCCCAGGCACAGCCATTTGTTGTGTGCCCTTGTGCGCAATCGATACATACATGGCATTGTCCAATGTACAAATCATACACACCCTCTTGTGCAGCACAAAGACGTACTAAGAACCCTTGTGCGTAAAAATAACACGTAGCCTCCCCCCATACACAAACAATGTTTCGTACCCTCTCGTGCACAAACGATATGTTGTGTGCCCCCCCCCCCCCCCCGCAAAACTGATGGATGGCATCCTCCCATGGAGAATCACAGCAAGCAAGCCTAACGTGGTCTTACTCATGAATGGCAGCAAGGGACTGTGGATTACGTTCTTGTTCTAGGTTGCAGCTCAGAGTTGCTTTGCATGCGTGACACACATTTTAGCGGTTGAACTGCAGAACCGCTGTACCCCCCCCCCCCCATCTCTTGCAGGGATGCATGGGGCTAGGCTGTGGGGAGTGGTAGGGCACACACGCGTGCAATGTGTGTTGTGTTGCTATCGCGCATGCAATGTGTGTTTTGTTGCTATGTGGTGGGTTTTGCGGGGCAAGGAGTCACAGTGTGTTAGCAACACTTGTACGTATGGAGAGACGGCCCAACAGGGCAGCCTCCCTCAGGGCCGGACATCGGACATATGGTTTGCAGTAGTGGTGGGAACGTAGGATTGTTGAACATGGCACATGGAGCATGATTGAATGGATCCCTTGGCATTGGGGCGGCTGAAAATGGAACACTCAACAACGCTACACAAGCCCCCTTTTGCTGTGCATGGCATGGGCATATTGGGTATCACAACAGACCTAAGAACTGCGACTTTGCACAATGAGCAACCCGACAGGGCACCCTCATTGGTACAGTGATATGTCCTCTATGTGGTGGTGCTTTTACCACTGCTTTAGTGTATGCCTGCATGGCTGTAGCGACGTAGGTTTGTGCATGGGAGGGTGCTATTTACCGCTTGGGCATAGAAAGGTGCTACACATTGTTTGCACACAGAGGGATGCTGTACATTGAGCAGTATGGCACATGGGCGCGCGATGCGGAGTGCGACTGAGGCCCGGTGGGCATAGAACGGTGGTGCCATGGAATGTTGCCCAAAAGCGGTCATAAGGACCTTCGCATCACAAATGGGTGGCCAATTGTTGTGTTTGGGTTGGAATCAACAATGTTGGGGTCTAAGATTGGGCAACACTGCACTTTGTAGATTCAAAAATGTTGGTTTTGCCTCTTTTGCTTTCCACAAGACACATGGCTATGAATGCCGACTAGGCAGTAATGTCTTTTACGTGAGAGGCACCACAGGGGAACGTGTGCGTGTGCCTGCCACTGTTGTGGGCCTCTCATTCCTATCGGAGTGCATCGCCATTGGCTATGAGCACTCAAGGAATACGCAGCTTTACTACGATTGCCCCGTGGAGCGGCTCACCTTCCCCATTGTCCGCGCGACAGCACTTGTCTACAGCACTTGCAGCCGACATTTAGGAGTGTGCTGAGACCCTCGACATTGCAATACATTTCCATCAAAGCCCCCGTTCTGCCATTACCGTGTTTTATTGTGAGCAGCTCCGGTCTCCTTGCCATCGTGTCCCCGCCTCAATATGTATACAATCCACCTCAAGCTCATTGTTTCCGGCTGACTATTTTTGCCTCCCCTAGTGGGGTTCAATTTACCCTTGCCTTCGCAAAGGTTGGCACGGTGCACAACTTGTTTTAAACATGTTTATGTCATATGGAACTACACAAAATCCTGAATTAATTTCTTGCTTTGCAAATCGGAGACAATTTATACCCATTGCTTGTGGCCTTGTTTGGCAGAGGTTTCACACATAATTGGGGGGCGAGGGGGGTCCCCCATCTCATGATGATTGACTACCAATTGCCAACGGCCATTTCACTTCTCCCTGAGACGGCATGGGTTGCATAGCTGTTTTCTTGGTTTTATTTCTTCTCCCCAAGCTGCTTTAATTTGTGTTCTTTTTTTCTCGAGACAGGAGCCATTCATTTTGTTTCCTTTTTTTTTTTCCGGAGACAGCAAGGGTACTGCAGCCATTTTGTTTTATTTTGTTTCCCCTGAGATGGCATCCCATGGGAGTTTGGTTTTCTTTTGAACGTAATCAGCAGAATTTGCACAATCCAAAAGGGGGAGGGGGGTTCTAGGCTAGCAGGGAAACCACAGATCACGAAACCTCCGGCCTAGCGTACGTCCCTCTTTTGTGGACAAAAATTATGCGTGTCTTGGAAAAATGTTGGCACGCTTGAGGAATGCTATAACGATATACAACGATATAACGAGGGGAGGAAGTGAGGAGAAGCAAAGGCACCAACACAGTGGTGGAAGAGCCAACTTCTTCCATCTCTCAACCACAATCTAAGCCGGTGCCTAAACAACGTTGGTTTAGATTTGTGCCAGTAGCTGAACACATACACAAATGTCAAAGAGATGAGGCCGAGTGTGTGCAGAAGCGAGCTGAGCAACGAAACAGAGTGTGTGAGAGTGCGCCTGAGTCGGTTTCGTTTAGTGGGAGGAATTGGCTGTGGTGTTGAGGGAGAGGTGTGTCACGCAACACGTAAGAAATCCTTATGTCAGGGGCGACAATTGACGTCCCAGCACGGTCCTGTCCACTCCTGCTCATCAGGTGATAAAGAATAAAGAACAACCTTCAGTGCAAACTGTGAAGTTTTAATGTTGTTGTTGCTTTGGAATTCCTGGTGCGGCCAATCTGAAGTGTTAGGTTGGTCTCTATGACGCCACCAAATGCATATATCTCTAGTTTTCTGTTCCTTGCACCATGATGCACCAAGATGCTATTCAACGGGATGAATCAGACCTGTCCCGGTATGCGAAGTACTGCTGCTCTTTTGTTGCTGCCTGTTCGTTTTCAAGCATTGTGTTACAACGGGTTCGGGTCTGTTCCCAGTGCACACGATCCGGATTGGAGGGCACCGCATTTTTCGTCAGGTACAGCATTGATATCGGTCACGACCAAGAGCTGCACATCTTGTCAGACCCAATCAATTCTTGGGGGTATGCGACGGGAAACACGCTCTGGACCTCAGCCGAAGAGTTGATTGATTTCTTCAACAACAGATATCCGAAGAATCATTTCGAGGTTGCCTTGGGAGCTGTTGTGCAAGCGAATCTGCAAGTGATATTTTCGCACCCTTTCCTTCAAACCGAGCAACTGCGAACCAACACGGTCTCAGGTGAGGTGAGCCAGTACAGTGTCCTCCGGGACCGGTAACCCTCCCCTGGCGCAGGCATTGTGGGCGTGTTTTCTCCCCCTAAAATGGGCTTTTCTGTGCTGAACGATTGAGAGTCAGTTTCCGTTACATTCCCGAGTGTCAGCACACGGTCTTGCACCCAGTGTAGGACCATGTTGCAGCCATGCCCGTCGCGCAGCATGCGACTGTGCAAGCTTTTGGCCCCGAAGAATCCGTCTTCTGTGTCTCCCGGAAATGGCCTGTCGACTCCAGAGGAGCAAATTGAACGATCGTCCCTCTCTCTGTACACTGTCCATCCGCGGCGTGCACGATGGAGTACTGATGGAGTACTGATGGAGTACTGATGGAGTACTGATGGAGTACTGATGGATTTCTGATGGAGTACTGATGGAGTACTGATGGAGTACTGATGGAGTACTGATGGAGTACTGATGGAGTACTGATGGAGTACTGATGGATTTCTGATGGAGTACTGATGGAGTACTGATGGAGTACTGATGGATTTCTGATGGAGTACTGATGGAGTACTGATGGAGTACTGATGGAGTACTGATGGAGTACTGATGGAGTACTGATGGAGTACTGATGGAGTACTAATGGAGTACTGATGGAGTTCTGATGGGGCCTCGCCGTGCATTGCTCTTGTGGCAAGATCGCTGGGTAGTGCCTTGCAGTGCCAAGCGTGCGTTGCGAGTGCCGTGTTGGGTTTGGGGCTGCGGTGGGCACACTGCGGTTCTGTCTCCTTTGTGCATTCCTGTGCCCCTGTGTCCACGTCTGTGCAAACAGCGGCAAGGGGTTTGATTAGAGCCTTGCGCACAAGTGCGAGGGGTGCCCGATTTTCTGGGTCTTTTTTTTTCGTTCGTGCTGTTGGCAGTAAGTGTGCACAGCCGTGCGTCATTGACTGGCTCTAACCGGATGCAATCGTGGGCGGGGTGTTGGAAGTGCAGAGCGCAGACCTGTTGTTGTGCCTGTGCACCCCCTTGCATCGACAAACAGAATACTGCTGGTGGTATTTCTGTTTCAGGGGGCAATCTACGGAAAAACGTGCGTGGTTTTCAGATCCGCTACCACGGTCATTTGTGGGATCATTGTACCACTGGACAGCTCTGCTTGAATCCGAGAGGCTGTCTCGAGTACCATATGATGAGCAGGGTACGCCAGCTCATCTTGGTCTGGACCCAAAAAAACAGTGCATGGTTCAGGGTCAGCCGGGCGCAGCCAGAACATCTCAGCGTCCGTCCGTCAGTGTGCTGGCCTATGCATGTGCCCACCCCACCCCAAGGAACCCTCTTTTCCGTGATCACTCGCTCACCCGCGCAATCCGTTAACTTCGTACCACCACGACGCACCCTCGTGTGGGACACATCACCGCACCTTTGTGACACTTTGTCAGGGCACGTCTGCACCCACATGTCCGAATGGCAGTCCCGCGCGGGGCGGACGTGTGTGCGCTGCTCGCATCTGTGGCTTTCTGCAGGGCAAAAGGGTGTTGGAGCTGGGGGCTGGTCTTGGGGCCGTGGGCATGGCATTGGCGAAGAAGGGGGCTCGGGTGGTTCTGACCGACAAGGCAGAGTCGATGGTGCTTTTGAAACGCAATGTGGAAGAGAATTTCGGGAAGGAGCACCACGACCAAGTGAAGGTGTGCGGGGTGCGTGACCTGACCTGGACCCGCCTTGGGTCCACGTGGCAGGCGGTCGGCCTCTAGAGGGCCGGGGTCTAGAGGGCCGGGGTGTACTGCATGTCACCTGCTTCCTACTGCAAACCGTGTGGGAGGGGGGCGGGAAGCCGCGCAGCCGTGTGTTTCTGTGCCCGGGGGTCAGTGCCTGCCTCCATTTCCGTTCGGTTGCCGGTCGTTCGAACAATTGAACTGCACGGCCAACGCCCAAGGCTCCTTTCAACAACGGGGCACCCCTGGGGAGGGGGGGCGGGGCACCCCCCCCCCCCCCCGTTAAAAGATTGCCTTCAAAGATGCGGGCAAATTTTCATCCAGCCTTCGGCCAATCAACGTTTTTCTTTGGCGCCTTCGGCACCAATTAGTTTAGACCAAAAATGTTCTTCGCGGCCGTCGGTGCCTCTAAAACCTCAGCACCACTTGGGGGGGGGGGGGGGGGTAGGCATGTCGCCTTGGGTGTATTGTTTTCGTCTGCAGCGGGCGGCGCCTACTGGCCGATCGCCACGTACTGCCACGTACTGTGGACAGCAAAAACAGTCAAACGACCCCGGCAGCAACCAGCACAACCCCCAATACGCCAATTATTGGGCGCCGCTGATGCGCAAACGGCACACCAATGCCGCATTCAGCACAGCCCCAGCACACCAACTACTGGGCTCCGCGAACGCGGAAACGACACCAGCAAGAGCACCGGCCGCAGCGGCCGACAGAACGCAGCGACCCGACGCAACTTGCGAAGGGAAGAACGGGTGACTGTCCAGGGCCCCGTAAAGGAGCAACAACCCGACGGAATGTCACACGGGGGGTTGGCATGTCGCCTTGGTGTATTGTTTTCGTCTGCAGCTGGCGGCGCCTACTGGCCGATCGCCATTCACTGCCCTTCCCTTGGACCCTTTCCCTTCATAGGCGGTGGTGCCCATCGGCCTCTCACCGCCCTGTGTCCTTCCTCTTCCGCCTTGCCCTCTCTACTTCCCTTTCCTTTCCCCTCCTCTCTCTCCGTGTGGATGTGTCAACGCAGGTGGCTGTTCTGAAGTGGGGCACTCCGATCAGTCGGCTGCCTGCGGGCTGCCAAGGCCCCTTCGATTTCGTGGTCGGCTCCGATATTGTGTACGGGTACAAGCGGAATTACAGGGCCTTGTTGCGCACGCTGCGGGAGGTTGAAGGCCAGGTGCTGGTTGCGGTGCCCGCGCGTGCCGGCCGAGGGTTTCCGCGGTGGTTGTGGGTGTCTTGCGGTTGCGGTCGTGGGCGTGGGTACTGATGTGGGGCAGGGGCCTGGATATGGGGGCTGTTGTGGGGCTGGTCACGATTCTCAGTGTCCAACGCGTGCTGTTACCTCCTCTGCCGAAAGAGCTTTGGGAATCTCCTCCGAAGGTGCTATTGCCACGGCTGTCGCGGTGGTGCCCCATAAGTGGCGCAGTAAAAGAGCGTCGTAGTTGTGTCCTCACCGCTGTATCCCTCATGCCCATGTCCATGTCGGGGGGCTGGGCCATCTCAAGACTTTCCAGAGGCCATCAAATGCCGTGCACTTGGAGCATGAGCAGGCTATAGCCCAGGGCGGTTCGTCGCGCACCGAGTAGATGAATCGGTGGCTCTATCGCTCGGGTGCAAGCGGGAGCGAGACACGTCGCAGCAACGGGATGGGGAGCCTGAATGGGAGGTGGAGACGTTGGCCGGACCGCCCACCGCTTTGTTTTTGTTCGCCGCACGGCCGCCCTGAGTGACCGTTGATTCCCGTTTGACGGACGCCAGCGGTGGTTGTGACCGTAGGGGCCGCCCTGGCGCTGGAGGTGGTGACCTGTTAGACTTCCGCCTGTTCACGCTATGGCCCTCCCTCTACCGTCTTCTCCATTTTAGAAGCTTCGGTCGTGTCTTTACAGTCATGAGCGACGCTTCTCCAGAAGAGGGCATCAGGACGTGCTGAATTGATGTGCGCATTGTGTTGTGGGGCCCTCTTGTTACAGTTCTGGTTGGGTGAGGTAGGGGCAGGTTTTCGCCACATACCTTCTTTTCATATGGTGCACGCGGACCCCGTCTAACTGTCGTTTGCCTGATTTTCAGACTAGGGGAGAGGGGGGGGGGGGTGCACTGAAATCAATGGATGGCATGTTGAAGATCGAGGCGTCATATCAACGGGTGATGCATTTTGTAGCGCAGTCCAATTCGGTCCGGGCGTGGGGCCCAGGGGGGGGGGGGGTGGCGGTCCGGGGGTGCATGGCATGGCATGGCATGGCATGGCATGGCATGGCGTTGCATGGCCATCCCCACAATGCCTCGGCATCGGTTGCAGGGCACTGAAATCTTCTTGGCCATTCCCGACCGCAAAGAGAGCAAACAGATTGCGGGCGATCTCTTGAACCGCCAGTTCCTCAGCGAACGCATGTCCACCATTCGGAAGGACCACTTTGAGAATCCGGTGGTCATTTGGCGGTGTGCATTCCGCTCGGGGGGCGGCCGGGCCCTGTCCGGCCCCAGGGGGAGTGTTCCGGGGGATGGCAGGGCAGTGAGGGGGCTGGGCCTGCGTGTGGGCGCTGGCCACCGTGAGAGGAAGTGGAGGGCAGCGCACTGCGGAGGTGTTCCTCCGCTGCAAAGGTCATCCCATGCCCCGTAGGGCGTGGCGCATGGCAAAGGTGTTGGCTCCCAACACGGATGTCCCTTCCCATTGCTGGGCCTGGGCCAGGAGCCTCCGGGGGTACCAGGGGGCGCATTTGGACTCTTGGCGCCATTCCTCACGGTGTTGCTCGGTGCCAGAACTGCCTCGCCTTCCTCCCTCTGGGGCTTCTGTTGGTCGGGCTTATTTGCACCCTCTAGGCGCCCATTAGGCACCCTCTGGGCGCCCAGTAGGCGCGGAACACGCCCCCTTCTTTTCGTTTACGGGCACTGTTCACAACAAAGCCCTGGGCTGGCAGGTCCCCGCTTCTTGTCTGCGGACGGCTCCCGTCCGCCGGCGGTTGCCGACGTTGTAGGGAAATGACCAGCAGCCGTCGGCGACCTATTTGTCGGTGGAGTGCCGTCGATCGCCGCATTTGCTGCTGAAGCGCAGGAAGTCAGCACAGCCCTGGCCGCCCCCTCTGGTCGCAGGTGGGGCGCCGTGCTCAGCCCTTCGGTTGCCGCGCCCTGATTGGCTGTGCTGGGCCCCACTAGCGGTCCCCATTTCGATTTTCGCCTCCAGAGGCCCGCCGCTGCAGACCCGGGGCCGAGGACAGCGGGACAGACCGCAGGCCCGCCCCTCGTTGGGGGCCCTGCATGTCCAAACGGGGATGCCTTACGAAGAGGGGCATATCAGGGCTGCGCTTGAAGGGGAAGCATGCGGAAGGGGAGTCTCGAGAGCTGGTGCGAATGTGCGCACGGGCGGTTGGGAAGCGGTTGGGTGGCAAGTTCTGGCGGTCATGGAATGCCTCAGGCTGTTGAGGTTGGATGGCACACCGCTGTTTTAACTCAGCCTCCAGTCATTCGCTCCAGTCACAGACTGGGATGCCTTACGGGCGTGACGGTTCCCGCTGCATTTCCTGGTATCAGAATCAGCGTATCCTCACGGCGTGTTACGCAGGCGGGGGGCTTGTAGGGGAGGCCACGGGCGCCTGAACTCGACTCGGCCCACCTCCCCGCCCCTCTGCCTCTGTACATAGGCCAGCGGACGCTAAAAGGCGAATGTCCTCACGGCGTGTTACGTCCGCTACCACACCGCCTTCGGGGACAATGGTTGCGTTGGACAGCTCTGATCCTTGAGTCCCAGAGATCTCTCAAGTGCCTTCTGGTGAGCGGGCTTCGCCAGCTTGCCATGGCCTGGACCCAACAAAAAAAGAGCCTAGCGCCGTTGAGGGTGGATGGCCGTCACCTCCAAAGATGAGATGCAGCCCCCCCCCCCCCCCCTGTCAAGCATGACTGGTCTGGTTTGTGCTGCAGTGCAGCAAGGCAAAACAATGAACTGAGAGTGGTGGCTATGACTATATGCCTGTGTCACGGGGGTATATGCGAGCTCAGTATCCGTTGCCCTGTCAACCCTGTGATCAATACAATGGTGGTGTGTCTTCCGGGATCCTCTGGGGCCGCCTTCAGGTTGGTCAGCAGAATGGAGAACGTCCATGCTCCGGATACAGAGCCACCTGCTCCAGTACAGAAGTCCGTGTCCGACCGCGGGGTATGTCGATTTGCACGGACGATCAGAGTGCTGCATGGACCTGCAGCGCAGGGGGGGGCGGACCTGCATGTGAGCACAGTCCCGAGTGTGAGCAACTGGAGGGTGGCAGGGACGTGGGCGCAAGGGTGGCCGGACCTGCGCGTAGGCGCTGACCACAGTCAGAGGAGGTGGAGGGCGGCAGGGATGTGAGGGCGCAAGGCCGGCCGGAGAGGAAGTGGGGTGACAGGGATGGGATGTGAGGGTGATTCCGTCCCGCCCCTTGAACTCTCCCCTTCAAGGGGCAAAATTGAGCAACAATTGGCTGAGGGTGGAAAAGCATACAGCCAATCGGGGGTACTGCAGATCCACAGCGAAAAGGCTTTGGATCTGATTTGCAGTCATATCCAAGAGCGCTCAGCACACTACGGGGCACCAGGCCATCAAACCTCTGACACCAAGCGCCGTGTTGCCACCATCGGGGCCATTTCCACTCAACTACAAAGCACCCGAAAGAAGTATTTGACTTCAGGTGTCGTGTTTATGAGTATGGCTGGAGTTGCGGGGTTCATTGTGGTTGTGGTTATGGCATATGTTGTTGCCGCGGCAATTGTGGCGGGGACAGAGCACAAGCCCCAAGTCCTCAGCGCGCGACCTCCTGTGAACATGAAGTGCGATCCACGTTGCTGTTGCCGGGCCCAGGGGGGGTCCGATGTCGTGTCTGAAGCGGAACCCCTGAAGCCGTTGTGCCTGTGGCCCGCAAGCCACCGCCAACCGCATCGCCGCCCCTCTGTTGTCCTGCAGCCCCGCCAGTACCACGCCCCTCAGGGGCCCTCTGCCATGGGCCGCCCCGCGCGGCACCCCCACAAGGCCCGCAGGGCGGACGGGCCGGGCGCGGGGCCGCAGCCGTACGCCCATTGGCCTGCGCAGCCGGCGCCCGAGGACCAGGGCCAGCCGCAGCATTACTGGTATTGGGAGGGGGGCAAAGGCGAGGGGGGCTGCCGGGCCCCGTACTGGAGTCAGGCCGGGCTCCAGCGGTGTGCCTGAGCCCCCCGGGGGACGAGGGGTGAGGGGGCGCCACAGGCCTGCGTTTGCAGGGGGTGTTGCCCCCCCCCCCCCCCCTTCCGAGATGACTGTCGCTGCCGCCCCCGCTCATGTCCGCCCTCCGATGCCTTCCAACCACTTTACAACCGCCAGCACGGCTCCTGCAACCGCTCTCCAACCGCCAGTAACCGCTGCTGCAGCCGCTCTTGAAATCTCCCTTCAGCCTACCTTCCCCCTCAAGCGCAGCCCTCCGCACCGCAAGACCAGCGATGCCCAGGCCCGAGGGGGGCCGACTGCGACGTGAGTCAAGGTCCTGCGGGGGGGGGGGGGGGCGTGGTGGGCCCGGGGGGCGTGTCGTCCCGGTCCGGGTCCGGCAGAGGACCGCGCCTCTCGGGGTAGGGCCTGCGGCGGGTGGCGTGGACCGACGGCGGCGGTTGCGGTTCTGCGGGCGGCGGTTGATTGACGGGCGGGTTTCGTGCCGCGGAGGGCGGCCGGCGGTGCACGCGGCGGGCGTAGCTGGCCAGGCCAGTCGGGGGGGGGGGCTGGCCGTTGGGGACGGCGCGGTTGGGTCGGGGTTCCGCCCCGGAGAACGGCTGCGGAGCACCAGAAGGCGCCGTGGGGCCCAGGGCTTGAGGCAAGTCGCGGTGGGCAGGGGCCAGTGCCGCCCCACCCCCGCGAGTGTACGCGGGGGACAGTGGGAATCCTCAGGCCCACCGTCGGGGATGGCGCTGAGGTTGTACGGGGACTGCGCGCCGATTGCAGTCGACAGCGCCCGTGGTTTTGGGGGGGGGGGGTATGTACATTTTGTCACAAACCAACCCACGGCATCAACGCACCTTCCCATTGAAAACAAGAAGGAGATTGATGTGCCCAAGACGGCACTTCCCGTGCCCTGCGGTTGCGTCATTTCCTCATGGCTGAATGGCGCTTATCAGGCTGTCTATTGTCGGTATTTGCGATTCCTCTGCGGTGTTTGAATCCGTGGATTTCTTGGCTGTCTCCCCCCCTCCCCTTCTCTTTCTCGGCTCCTGTTTCCCCGCCTCTCATCCCTCCCTCCGGCGTTGAGGGCGTCCCTTTCGTGCAGCCATCACCCGCCCCCTGCAGCGCCCGCATTTGCAGATGCACTAATGCAACCACATCCCTGTGTGACCCCCAGCAAGTGCGTGCATCTGCCGGTGGCGCAGGCCTGCGCGTGCCATGAAACCCCCTGCTGTTTGCCGAGTCGTGTGCATTGCCCCTGCCCGTGTACATTAGTTTGTCAGACCCGGCGCGCGCGCGCGCAAAGCCTCATGTACAGCCCTTGATTTGTGCGGCCGCCGGGTGCCGCCGGGGCAGGGGAGGTCGCGTTGGCGCACGACGGGCTGTGGAACGCAAATGAGAATATGTTGGTCGGCCGGCCGCGGTCGGTGGCTGGCGATTGAACGACGATTGGCCGGCAGCCATTGACACTCCATTGATGGGCGGTTGGTGTCAGACCGAAGTTGCTGGTTACTTGACCCTGGCTGGCGCTCGGTTGACTGTTGGGTGTAACGTAGTCCACTTGATTTCCCCATGAAGTCCAGCTTTTTCAGAGTACATATGTAGACGTGACGTGATCAATGAGCTGCGGAATGGACTTGCGGGCAGGTCCACGCTGTCGTTGGGAGACACTGGTCCCACTTCTCCAACTTTTTCATGTGCATCCTTGTCCCCTTTGTTGGATTTTGGTAGCAGCGACTTTGTGATGACGCGGGCGGTGTGATGCCATTTGCCTCAGCTCAGGTGCTCAATGGCGATGTCACACATTTTTTCTACATTTCCTGGAATCCGAGAATGTATTTTTGGCATTTTTTTTCTCACAATTCCCCATTTTCGCCCGTTTCCCCCCATTTTCCCATTTCCCCCCGTTTCCCCCCATTTTGCCGCCATTTTTCCATTTTCCCATTTTCCCGAGTCCCTGTGGCTCGCCGGCTAATTGGGCTGCGGCTAGCGCGGATGCTTGGCCATGGAGCAGCCGTTTGCCTCCGGTGTCCTTGCATGAGACCGCATGGAGAAGTGTCTGCGCGAAGGCCCATCCGAAGGAAGCCATTCCTGTGCACCCCAGGGCCGGTGAACAATGTCGTGAGGGGGGCGAGGGAAGGGCGGAGCACCTGAATTCGGGGGGGGCAGGGGTCGGAAAAGGGGCTCAAATGGGGCAATGGGGCAACCGGGCCCCCAAAGGCGGCCCTTGGAGCTGCCAGGGCGGGAGGGGGAGGGGGCGTCGAAACAGGGGCTCCTTAGCCCCCACGCACACATGCACGCACGTTCCAGTTTCGGAACCAAAGGCGTTCTTTCCAGCAGAAAGTGCATGGGGGCTTTGCCAGCGCTTCCGAATTGCGTTCGTGCTACTCTGTTCATTTGCCCATCCCGGATAATGGACAATGCGTTTGGGGTGGGGGGGGGGGGATACAGTCGTCAGCCCCCATCCTCTCAGGAACACGCCTTCTTTCAGGATGTACTCCCGAGTCGGGGTTATTGATGGATGTTTCATCCCCCAGTTGAACCCTGTCCAGATCCCTGCATAGCAAGTCTACAAATGCAAGCGAGTCACGTTTTGGCGTCTTTGCCAGCTCAACTCCAGCCTTTAGTCTAGCCATAAATTGGGCCACCTACCCAGACCCTAACCCAGCCATCAGCCAAGCCACCGACCGAGCCAGCAGCCCAGCAACAAACCCAACAAGTAACCGTTCCAACCAACACTTTCACCACCCCATCCATCATCCCGGGACTCCACAGCTCCTCGTGTCCCATGGTGCTTCCACAGTCCCCTAGCTAGCTTACCATACTCCTCCAGTCTTGTATACTGTTGTAGCGCCATCATGTTGCACCCAGCACCCCTTCAGGCATGGTGCTGATCCACCCAGCAACCCGTGGGCATGTGCCAAGCGCCCTGCGTGGTTTGGCACAGCAAGGCAGGCACGGCAGTCATGTCACAGAGGCGGTCCAATCCACGAAGGCACGGGCACCAACATGACCACAGAGCTGTTTGCCATCAAATGGCTGTCCATAGGGTACATTGGGGGCGTATTGCACGCTGTGCACACACTATGCACGCGCTGTGCATTTTTCGTACAGGAACATATCCAAGTTGGGATAGTACTGCCGACCACCCCTAACGATGACCCTTGTGATGCATCTATATGAGTTTAATGTGTGTTTTCACCTCATTTCTAGTACATTTGTGTGTGCTGTGGTGCATGCCATTGAAAAATGGCACCTTGTTTTGGTGATGAAGATGATCGAGCACTGAGCAAACTGAAACCGAGGCACACCCTCTCCTTACAAGAGGCGAGAACCAGATACGGTTTGTTGTGGATTTGAAGGATGCGTTCCGTCAGATTACTTTGGCCGCAAGGTCTGAAAAATAGCCCTGCTGTATGGCAGTGGGTTATCAAATGGGTTCTTGGTGGGGTGCGGGATGTGTGGGAACCATATATGCATGACATCATCATTGGGACACAACAGAAAGAAGGTATGAGTGATCAGGACCTCATCGTTGTGGAGGTGTAGTGTTTGCTAGAATGGCAGGGCCATTGCTAATTATCCTAAAATGCCCCAATTTTGCCCTGTAAACTGCGCGCTGTGCACAAACCCCCTCTCTTTGCTGTGTCCTTTTGGATATCTTGGGATCTCCAGCTGCACTTTGCAACCCCAACGCGTACACCACATATATATATTTGGGCGTAGCTCTGCATTTGGTGTGGGCCATGCCCAAAACAGTTGGTTTCTCTGTTCATTCTGGGCATGAGTTGTGCGCACATGTGTGCATGTGTGCTTGTGTACCAATATGGGATTGTGTCAGGCCCGGAGCGGCTGGTGTTGGTGTGTGTCTGTGCGTGTGTTTGTGCAGGGAATGGGTGTTTCAGTATGCTGTGTGTGTGTGTGTGTGTGTGTGTGTGTGTGTGTGTGTGTGTGTGTGTGTGTGTGTCTTTCTGAGTGTCTATTTTTTTTCGAAAGGACCTTGCCTACCTTTTTGTTAATGGCCTGATGAAATTGTCTCGGTGACCAGTGCTCTGCCTTCGCCTGCTTTCGTCTTCACTGACGTTGTGCCCCGCGTTTGGTCCCCACTGGTTTTCCCGCACGAAGTGTGTGTGTGTGTGTGTGTGTGTGTGTGTGTGTGTGTGTGTGTGTTTGTCTGTCTGTGTGTGTGTGTGTGTGTGTGTGTGTGTGTGTATGTGTGTGTGTCGGTGACCAGTGCTCTGCCTTCGCTTGCTTTCGTCTTCACTGACGTTGTGCCCCGCGTTTGGTCCCCACTGGTTTTCCCGCACGAAGTGTGTGTGTGTGTGTGTGTGTGTGTGTGTGTGTGTGTGTGTGTGTGTGTGTGTGTGTGCGTGTGTGGTACATCAATGATGGTGTGCTCAGCTGCCTGCTCATACCAGAAAGGTGAAACCCAACCTCAGTATGTTGCATCAGTGGTTGTCACAAAACCTCGGTGGGGCTGGGGGGTAGGCGACAGGGTCACTCAAGTAACGATCCATGACTGGGAACAGTGTGACAGAATGAGGCCACATGCATGCTCGGTGTGGTGCATACAGACCCTGGTCTGCATTGTGCCGCCAGGGGCGCGTGTAGCTGCGCATAAAGTGAAACGTCATATATGCTGGCCACTGGCTTTTACCCCAACGAGAGCCTGCACTGCCAGAGGGGCAGCGCATGGCCGTTCTTTGCTCCTCAAGCGATGCCGACTGCACCAGTACTGCTGCGCGCCTGTCACCTACAGAAAGGCGCCTATTGGAGTTGAACACGCTTCTTGTTTGACCATCCAGCTGCCGCGGAATCTGATATTCGGAGCCCATATTGTGCACGTTTGTTTTGCAATTGTGTGTGGGTGTGGGTGTGGGCATGGGTGTGGGTGTGGGTCTGGGCGCGTGTGTGCGTGCGTGTGGGTGGGTGGGTGTGTGCGTGCGTGCGTGCGTGGGTGTGTGCGTGTTGTGAACAGGGGGGTGGGACATGTGATTGACACCATTGTTTCCTACGCCCCCTGGTTAACAGTGGCTGTGCACACGGGTAGTTCAGTGACAGACGGGCCAGAACTCGTAGTGGTGTGAACCAACAATGCTGTAGGCGTCATTCCCTTGCCTGCCTGACCACATTCACGGAACACATCACAGGGTGCTGCCCCTCCGGTCACTGTGCTGCCTGCAGAAAGGCGCCCAGCCTCAAGCAATGATTTTGTTCTGTTCAGCCTGACGAGGCGTCCGGAGACTTGTGCCCTGTGGCCTCTGCCCTGCTGTGCATCGTATCACCCATACTGGGTATTGGTCGTTGGTTCATTGTTTCCCTCACAAAGTGTGTGTGTGTGTGTGTGTGTGTGTGTGTGTGTGTGTGTGTGTGTGTGTGTGTGTGTGTGTGTGTGTGTGTGTGTGTGTGTGTGACACTCCCTTTCTGTTCCCTTCCAGTTTGAGTTAGTGTAAAACAGGGATTCGGTATGCGTTGCGACAGATATCCAAATTCGCTTCCTCCCTTCTCTTCAGTGACTTTGATACAGTGACCGCTTAACCTCCAGGGGTGCACCTGTGTCACGGTCGCTGAGCAGCGCAGGGCAGGGGGTAGGATCTGAGTCTCCCACAGCACCTCTCTTTGCCTTGCACTGCAGAAAGGCGCCTAGCCACATGACAATGTCACACTCATTGTTTTTGCTGGCCTGACGAGCTGAAGCTGTCCAGTGCAGTGCCCTGTTTGCCTCCAGGGTTGTTGTGTTGGATCATTGCATAGTGTGTGTGTGTGTGTGTGTGTGTGTATGTGTGTGTGTGTGTGTGTGTGTGTGTGTGTGTGTGTGTGTGTGTGTGTGTTTATGTGTGTGTGTGTGTGTCTGACACTCCCTTTCTGAGTGTCTATTTTGACTTCATGACAGCTTCAATGCTTTTGCTCTGCTTTGTGCTGTTTTGATTGCTCATTGGCCTGACGAGGTGTTCTGGGTGCCATCCGATCCGCACTGCTCGTGCTAAGCAACAGTGGTCTTATCATTTGGTTCCTGCACAAGTGTGTGTGTGTGTGTGTGTGTGTGTGTGTGTGTGTGTGTGTGTGTGTGTGTGTGTGTGTGTGTGTGTGTGTGTGTGTGTGTGTGTGTGTGTGCCCCAATCAGGGTGACTCGCGATAGGTTTGCAGCGGCATCTGCATGAGCGTGTCCATGCACGTGCAATGACCAAGGGACTATGAGCAGGCGGGGGTCCGGCTGAACTAGGGCGGGCACAGTCGACGCGTCTGTCTGTCTGCCAGTCTGGTGAGTCCAGCAATCGGACCGCTCTTCCCACAGAGGTGAAGAGAGGAAGTTGCTTTGTCGTTTTGGGGGGGGTCGGGCCTTTTCTCAACATCCCCGTATAGCAAACCCAACATTGGACAGCACATCTGGAGCATGCCTGGCAACACGTGGCATGCAGACAACCCCCTGTTTTCAAGCCATGTCCTTTCACTTCCAGTGTTGACGTATGCTATTTGGCCCTGCTCCCACCCTTTCTCTGGTACCCAGTCATCAAGTGCACCACTCGTATGTCATGATTCGCGCAACATGGGAGCTGCCCCACAGAACATGCATGCCTGTTTTCCACACTACCCGGGGGGGGTTGTTAAGAAATCAGGTCGGTACCTAATTGACATCGGTACCAACTGTAATGGCCCATTGAGGCACGAGGGGTGATTGGCTGCGATTCTGCATTTTTGCATCTGTTAAATGTTGTGTGTTCCTCTTGTGGGTTTGCGAGCGGGCACACCTCGCTCACAATTGTTCGTGTTGTAACCCTTGCGTGCGCTCAAGATACGTTTTGTCGAAGATACAGGGGGCGTATTTACCATTTGAATTCGGGACCTGGGTGTAACCTGCACCCTCTCGGCCACCGGTCACCCTGGGGCGATGGGTCACCCGTTTACGAAGAGCGTTGCAGGCAATACAGCCAATGATAATGTAGAGTCTGAGATGCTCTTCCTAAGAGCCTGACAAACCGCACCCTGAGGTGCACACCGGCCGGATAAAAAAAAACAAATTTGGGAACCGGCTGTATCTGGGAAGGGGAGGGGGAGGGGGGCTGTACAGTGCATGCAGGGTATGGTTGTGTCTCGGTGCAGTACTGTGTCCACTGAGTGTATGGGTCGTTAGACAGAGAGGATGGGGTTGCATCCCCAGTCATGGTCCTTTGGGGGCGCCCTTAGCGCAGTGTGCGCGCAGTGCGGGCACTGCAACTATTTGGGTGTCTAGCCGTACTGGAGACCCATACTTTGCGACACTAGGGGCATCATTGTTGCCCCTACCATAGGTTTTGATGCTTCTTCCACATGGGGGATACGGCACTATTGGATTTTCACCCACTTTCACCCATTTCCACCCCTTTTCACATTTTTTTTGCTACCCCCTCGAGTTGACGTGACGGACTGCCCGGTTTTTGCCTGACCACAGTTATGCGAGGCCGCATCCCTGCTGATGAGGATATGTGCGTGGCTTTCCGCATTTTGCATGATGTCTTACATAAAGGGAAGGTAGCTTGCATTTGTCTTGAGCTAGGGTAGTTTGAGTGACTTAAATTTAGGGGCATTTGGGTAGCTAGGGTGGCCTAATTTTGAGGGTGTTTGGAAGGGGTCGGTATGTGGGTTCTTCGTAGGGGAATCTAGTCTAAAAGTAGCGCGCAGTGCAAGGGTTCCCCCTTTGTGAAGCAAACCATGTTTTAACCCAATCCCTGGTGGGCAGGTCAACCCTCCAGGTTTCACCCTACGTGATCAGCTCAGATTAAGTTACACAGAGGAAGTATCCCTGCCATAACAGGTATGGGCATTATAAATGTGGGCTCTCTGGCCCACAGTGGTTTGCTCACATATGTACATTTGTGTTGGGCCATTCTATTCCCCGACTTTTGGGTAGTAGCTAATACTTGCCTGATCACGTTGGAGCGAGCAGGTGTGCAACCCGAAGTCGGACCTTGGCAGGCGGTGTGCAACATGGATTAAGAAGCTGCACTAATGCAGCCTCTCTTTGGCGGACTCCGCGCCCTACCCCCTATGGATCGTCAGACAAGATCCTCCATTGCAGCGTTTCATGTGCCCACCCAATCAACCTTTGCAGAACCCTCCAACGCTCCATTTCGTGTCAGGATCAGCCAGATGACTGGGTTCCAGAAAATTTCTGCAACGTGACACTCCACTCTTAGTACTACCTGCACCCACCACTTCCGCCAACATTTTCACCTACCCCCCAATTAGGTTGGTTCCATAATTTATGTGGGCCTGTGTCTCGGGGGCTGGTCAGAGGCTCTCCCGTATGGAGGAGGGAGTCATGTGATGGTCGCAGAGGGTGATGGAGCCATATGCCAGACAGAATCATGTATTTCACCACAGAATGTATGCCACGGAGGACATGGATTGCTGTTCGTCTTTGAAAGGAATGTTGAAGGCTGAGCAAGCCACACCAAGTCACTTTCTGCCTTCACCCTGTCACCTGGAACACTGAGCTTGGAGTTTCTTTTGACCAGCTTGTGCATTGGGAGCGACATTTCTCCCACCCAAAGGGGATCTGTTCCTTAAAACGCCTGACCCAATGCCGGTCTCCCGGGCTGAATTTGTCACTGAATTACTCACAATGTCCGGTGGCTCCTGGTGTGACAGAGAGTACTCTTTCCTTGCAAGAACAATCCCCTTGTCAGCATAGGTGTTGTTTCTGCAATTTTTGGAACCATGTCCGACTTTGCCTTTTATAAATACCCCCAAGGTGTTGTTGACGTCAAATTTTGGGGCTTTAGTGTTGTTCCCGCAAGGGCGGGGCGTAGTGCAGCTGGGAATTTAGATTGAGCTCTGGCAAGTATTCATGCCAATCTTGAAGTAGCACGTCGGTCTGTGCCCTGCCCATAACCTCCACTGATGGATGCAGTGAAAACATTGGTCTGTCGAGGAATGAACCCCGCATATGGACCAGAGCACTGCTGGAAAACCAGCCCAGTGTGCATCAGCATACAGTAACGTTGACCCTAACCCTGATCTGCTTCATGTAGTATTATGACAAACCTTCTTTGTTTGCACTTAGCAAGGGATTGTGCTTTTTTTTTCCAGATTCTTTGTACAGTATCATTGCTCCTCTTCTCTGCAATGCACACCTGCTGTGTGATTTCATGATATCCCAGGTTTTGCGGACACAACAGTTGGTTTGTTTTTGAACAGTAGGGCGCACAATGGCATGCATTTCACTGCAGGAGGAGCTCGCCACCAGATGTACATACTATACTTTGAGCCAAGATTGTCTCAAGAGCAGATTTCGACGCATGGTGCACCGGAATGCAACAAATCAGCAATGGCATGCAGTTCAGTTCTGTGAGATGTGGGAGGGATGGATACACGAAGAAATCCTGCACATGCTTTGACTGCTAGGCACCTACCAGCAACTCTTCAGCGTATCTTTTTGTTGTCTTTAACAGTGGAACGGCCATTGCAGTGTTGACATACATATTTACCACATGACATCCAGTTGCGGTAAGCTTTGGAGTCTGGTGTATTGTCGATTTCAAACAGCCAGCATTCAGGGCCTGAGATCTCCATTGGGGATGCAGGAAAGAATGTTGCTTGTGCTGTGCGAAGTTCAACCTTTACAACACCCCGAGGCACCACCTATTCACTGCATGCTGGATAATGCCAACAGTGTCGCTGGAATTGCACTGCGTGGTCAAAGATGCTTGCCCCTGCAAGAGGGTCACACTGATCCAATTTGCACCTTGTTGCAGACCTGTGCAGTGTTGGGTTGTTGTTTTCTACTGACGAACCCATTTCTCAGGTAAAGAGTCTAAATTCTTTCTACTTTACACGGCAAAACAACCATTCCCCACGGCAAATACTGTGTGAATCCAAATGCTCCGCATAATATGCGCTAGCCAGGGATATATAGCCAGGGACACGGAAAAACATTCAAAGCACAAAGCATCAATACTCGTGGCTGGAACAACCATTGTACACAATGCCAAAACAAGGTAAATTCAACATGGGTCAGAGCAAACACCATTCTATAACAATGACAGTACGTCGTACTGTAGTACCTACACAGTCCGTCATATCAGCCAGCCAACAAGAAAAGGGACCAAACCACTCTCTGCACACCACCAGAAGTTGCCCATCCCATCAGAAGTTTAAAAGCCGAAAACAGGGGAAATCATAAAGCCAGGCCCAGCTCACCACCCACCAGCCCCCCACCCACAACCATAGATCACCACGGTACAACCATTACCACGCCCGCACCCGATGCCAGCCAGAAAATCACCCAAGATAGATGAGGGGTAGACCCACTAGGTCCCCATGACCGCAATCCATGATGCAGTTTCTGCTGTTTGCTCACGGCATAGTAGCATGGGGTGGGACGTGAGCCCGGAACTTTGTTCAAACTGTTACAGGTACAAAAAATGACACAGCTACACCCATAGATAATTCAACAAACGATTTTGTTACAATTAGGGCATACATTTCTCCTGACAGTGGCCATGGGCCCAGGTTGATTCAATATACACAAACGTGAAACAACCCATGCTCCCCGGCTACGGCTACAGAGTTTCTCACAACATAGGGGGCAGAAATGGGGACCAGGTATCAACAGTCTGAGCAAGATGTCATGGGAGTCCATTTGTTGGCCCTTGATTGGTCCACGGTCACATGCAAGTTGAAATAGCTGTAAATCCCCCCCACTTCAGATCCCCCCTTTTTGATCGTACCCCCACTTTGGGAAGCTAAGAAAATCAAGTACCTAAGGTACCCCTTTTTTGTCAAACACCGCATAAACAAAGCAGGACAATGCACCATGGGACCACAATGTTGAAAGGCCTGTGTGATTGAAATTATGCACCCAAATCATCGTCATTGACAACAAAAGAGTTCAATTCAATGTCTACCATGTCTAGAAATGCCGTCCCAACATTGCAAGAGCTAAGAGCTGCAAACGGAAAATCTGCAATGTGAAGGGTGGCCCAATTATCAAACCCCTTTTTAGGAAGCTTAAAATTTGCAGGTCGGGATCGGACCTGGGGGTACGATAAGTGGGGGCGGGGTACCTTCACCGAAGCACCACGCATAACAGTATTCACAAGTCAACATAATTAGATCACCATATTGATTATAGTGTGAATATCTATTGAAATGGGAAGCATGATGTTATCCAGACTACTAGCATGTACTTCACGAGGCACAAAATAGTTGGCTAATCAAAATCCTCGGCAAGATGCAATGGTAATCAATCATCAGCAAATAATCGACATTGTAGAATATCAAGGGTAGATTTGTAAGTTGATGAAATCAACAAAGAAGGTGAAAAATAATGCTAAATCTTGAAGCTAGCAACAAGGTGTTTTGAATTGGAACTGCAATTATTTGACATATTTTTAGTGCTTGTCTAAGTGTCCAAACGAGGCAAAAGGCGTCGAATTATTTAAAGTTGTTGCAAGAGAAGGTGTGCAAGGTCATTTTCAAGAAAGATTTTTAAAAATAAATTGGCGACACAATTGTTACGCAAAGCAACGTGTAGAGCTTGGAGATTGATGTGGCCGTGAGAACCTTCAACCCGCAGACTTCAATTTCTTACTCCCCTGGGCAAAAGTAGGTAGCCGCAAAAAGAAAAACCCCGCCCTATGGTATTGGCTAACTAGCTAGCAGCTCACCAAATAATTGATTCTTTGCTGCTTTTTGAATCGGTGGCTTTCCAAGTGAGATTGAGCCCCATGGAGTATATATTTTGAACTCAGAGTGTACTTTATTTGAACTCAGAGCAGATTCAGATCATTCATCATCATTCATCATCATCATCATTCATCATGCATCATGTGTCATGTGTCATGCATCATGTGTCATGACATGCTGGCGCCCTAGCATGTGTTTTTCACATTCCAACCCAAAACCTCACTTTCGCTCAGAACTAACACAACCACAACCCCACTCTTATGGGTTCCTAAGAAGGTTATACTATTCATTTTTCATAACTCTTTGAATTGGGATGATCACATTTTTGACATCATGGATTGTCATGCATGTCATGCATGATCGACTCATTTTGTGAGTAATACCACACATACTACCTTCGAAGGAGTCTAAGGCCCCTAAGGGACCTCTATTTACTCTACAACCCTTTTCCATGGTTGTCCCTACTTCTACATGTATTTTAATGCCTATTTGGTGGGTCCCAAGCATGTTTCATGTATTGGGGGATCCCAAGAATATACCTAGGCCTAAGCCAAGCCCCAAACACAAGAGGAGAGAAGAGAGATAGATAGAGGAGAGGCGCCTGGCGGCGACACCAGGGAGCACGTGGTGCTTCCTAGGTAAGTCCTAACTAGGTGTATTTTACTACAAGAGGGATATTAGTGTGGTGAGAGTGGAAGAGAGGTAAGGAGTGAACATGAGTGTAAATAATGATTGTGTTTCATAGTCCCTTCTTTTTGCTATGGACTAAGCTGGAAGACTAAAATACTATGAGCCCATTACTTTGCTGTTGTTGAGGAGGGTGCCAAATCTAACTGGTAGCAGAGAAAACCTGCTCTGCCTAAATCCAGTATCCCTTGGATTTAATTTCGATTCAATTCCAGCCTGGAAATTTAGTAAGGGACGGAGAAGAATTCCTGAACTCAGAAAATCGAGTCTGAAAAATTGAGATGGACCCTGTGAGAACTCCAAGCACTGCGTCCCTGATTTGAAGGATTGGTGTTGTGCTCTGGCCTGCTACAATTTTGTCCTAACTGGGAAAATTTTCGGACATCGTTAAGATTGAGGTTGCGAAGAATTGTGGCCGCTGTGGAGAAGTTTAAAGCAGCAGAGCAGGACGCAGACATCTGCATTTACGTCCGAAGTTCGGGAACAAATTTTTGCCCCCTTTCACCGAATATATGCACAGGGCAGTGCTACAACCCGCCGAAGAGGACAAGTTGAGGAGTCCAAGTCGGACAAGTCGGGTTAACGTTACAGAAGCAGCAGACGCGGCAGCATGCTCGACGGTGAACACCAGCGAAAGCTTCGCAACGTGCTGCAGGAGTTGGGGACAGAAGAGTCTTGGTATGCAACTTCCGTTCGTGAACGTGCATATCATGAAGGGGCCTTTCTGAGGATGTGTCAAGCTGTAGCGCTAAGCGACGCGTATGATCCAGCGCTGGATTTGGGTTTGCCGCCAGTGTTGGGTGGGCCAAGAACGTCAAGGCCCTGAGAAGAAAAAAGCTGCAGCGTTCGGGGACTTCGTGTGTTACGAGCGCTGGGTTGCGCTCAGAAAACAGCGCTGACGAACGACGCTGGGTGCAGCGCTGACGAAAGAGTTCAGCGTCAGCACAAAGATGACAGCACAAACCAGGCGGCGTCCACGAAAGAGTGCCCAAGTCGTCCCGAAGGTTTGGAGTTTGCGCAAACGCAGGCTGGCGCGCACGAAGCGACACCGCTGAGATCCACGAGTGGCGCCACGGAAGAGAGGCCGACGCGGGGATCCACGAGTGCCAGTGGGACAACACAACCGCGGACACGAGGACTTCGAATCCGAGGACGACGACGAAAGGAAAAGGCGTCGACTTGAGGGTGATATAAAAAATTTTTCCAAAGGTTCTCCGTTGTGGCGTGTGTTGGTTCGCGCTTTTTGCAAGTTTGGCCATTTTGGGCCTGAATCTCGCTGAAATGAGCTGAATGTAAAAGTGACTTTTCTCTCAGCGACCAGTTTTGGTCAGACAAGCACTGTTTTGTGCTCTAAAGGTTGCAGGAACATGCACCTTTGCCTTGTTTTTGGCGCTTTTGATGAGTCTGACTGGAATTTGAATTTCTGGCATATATGCACGGGAGTGCGCTCCTAGCGTTCGAGTGCTTGCGCTCACGCGTGTGTATGCACATCCACGGTGTTTGAGTGCGTGCGCTCTGCTGCGTGTGTGTGTACCAGTGTATTGAGGATCTTGGAAGTGGAGTTGTGACTGATCCATTAGATCAGGTGCGTGGGTCTCACTGAAACAGTAGTGAACGACACACACAGCGCAAGGGTTGCGTCAGGGTGTGTGTTTGTGTTCTGCATGGCAATATGCCATTACGGGTTTGCAGCACACCAGCACTGCATTATGTAATGTATCGGTGACCAAATAAAGAGGGTGGGCCGCCCAAAGAATGGGCAGGGCCCTAATAAAGGTTACACCAGCTTGCTTCCTCCTCCTTGCCTATTTTTCAGGTTCATCCAAGAATCACAAGAGTTCAACAAGTCAACAAAGTCAAAATGACGTTGCCATGGTATGCCACCATTTTCTTTGGGTTCCACGCCTTTTTGCATTTGAGGCCAACCATTGTGACTTCTGCTCAGGAGTCCAATCAGCATCAATAAAGACAAATGAAGGATCCAGAGAACGAATCTCAGAAGTAATCTAACTCATATATGACTTCAGTGAATGGGCTTTGTATATTAGCATTAATGTCTGTTTGTTTGAAGACATTGCGTTGTGATGCACAGAGATTTGCATTTGTATGTGCAAGCACTTGCTTGGAGCCCCACTGAATTTTGTAAAATAGACTTCTGAGATTTTTCAGCATCGGATCCCCATCACCAAAGACACCCATTACAAGAAAACAGTGGAACTGGTGGTATACAGACATGCAACATGAAAAAAAAAAAAAAAATTGCATGAAAAGACAATATCAGTTTTGTTTTGGGTATCAAAGCTTTTGGGTGTGACTGCCACTCTTTTATATAACAAACAAATTGTGGCTCAGCCCAATGGTACAAGGGTATCATTGAGCTTGGGAGGGGAGTGCGGCAGTCACACGCGCGCACTTCAGATTGTCGCATAGTGCTGCGCATTACGTAATGTAGATAAATGAAAGACGCTCAGATTGTGTGTGTTTGTATGTTACAATTATCGAGATATCATGATTGTTTTATTATCATGTTATTCAGGGACTATGAAAGGTCTTAGGACAAAATCAGAATTGCGTCCCTGATTTGAAGGATTGGTGTTGTGCTCTGGCCTGCTACACCTAGAAGCTACGGGCGCTTCTGAAAACGACGTGCAAGTCATGATACCGGTCTCCGATGAGGAACTAGTCGCGCCTACCATGGCCGGGTTTGGAACCCCAGAAGTACCTCTAGACCGATCTCGATTCGAAGCCTATCGTTTTCCTGCGCCTACATGTCCTGAGTATGCTGAAGCTGTAGCTCCACGCCCAGTGCCTTCAGCGAATAACATGACGACAGCTGAGCTAGCGAATGCTATGGAGGTCCTATCGTTGCTCAACCAGAGTGGTCGGTTGCAACAAATGGTTCAACAAGTCGAACACCATGAAGGTTCATTCACTAATGCCCCACAGACTCATGAGTCGGGGACCACATCGTCTTCGACTAATCCTTTCCAATCTGTGCCATGGCGTTCTAATGTGACTTACTGCAGCAGACCAGTGCACTGCCCGCATCGCAGGTCGCGCATGCGCATTGTAGATAAATCGAGATCGCACTGTGTTGTAAATAGCGCATGTTTTATTATAAAACATTATCGCTTGTTTTAGGCACCAAATGTCCTGTTTGTTAAATCAGCTGTGATTACGGAGTTGTTCTGCATGGTGCCGCCTGAGGGATTTGGGATCTCAGGGTTAACGTCAAGTCGTAGTACGTTACAATTTAACAAACTTGACCAGAACGATTTCGTTAGGCTGCATTGAGACACGGGACCGAAATGCCGCGCCGCCGCTGTAAGATCAAGTCGGTTGACGAGATCAAGAGCTTGGACAGTTCCAGTGTGCGCCGGCTGTGCAGTTCGTCAGTGCCCGAGCGACGAGAGGAAGCGCTTCGTGAGGTTCTTCGTCGTGCGGCGCAGTGGGACATGGAGTGTCAGGACTACGCACGCAAACTGCGCGTGTGGCAGCCGCAAAATGTGCTTCGGTGCCTTGAGGGTGAGCCTAGGGCTGTGGGGTTTGTGCCTCCCTGCCGTGAATTTTGTGTTCCTTCGTTCATGCCTGACACTATGCTGGAGGACGAACTGGTGGCAGTGACGATGTGTTCAGGCAGCGCGTTCCCAACGAACGACGGTCCAGGCGACCTTGAAGGTAATCAGGCATCTGCGGACGTGCCCGCTGTGATCAACCTCGACTGCATTTTGGAGCAAGCTCTGGTGGAGTTTCAAAGCAAATCAGTCCAGGTCGCCAAGGACTTTCGAAGTTCGTCAGGGAGGACCAATTTTGCTGTCGCGGCTGCCATTTCACCCGCTGCAGCTGTTATGGCGGCTGGCAGGCCCAAACGCCGAGCTCGTGGTGGCAGAAAATGGCGCCAGCCAACGACGCTGTCAACGACTTCGTGAGTCCGAACTGAGGAGCGCCAGGAGCGAAGCAGTCGACATCAGTGCTTTTGCACAAGTTCAAGGTTGTGTCTGTGCAGTGCGTGTGTTCGGGCGCGCTTGCACAGTGGAGGGCCACGTAGGTGGCAGTCTCCCACTGCATACACTGGTTTCAGACCCAGCCCGGCCTCCCTACTTGCCATGTCAGCGACCACGGTCGTTTGTGAGACCAACATGGGTGCGTCGCCATTGTTTCGTTTGTTTTCGCCGGTTTGGCCTGAATCTGGCTCAAATGAGTTGCATGACAAAATTGCGTTTGACACCAAGCACCTGTGGCTCTGAAAAAACACTGTCGCTGTGCTTTTAGGCATGCACTGATATGCAGCCTTGTTTGTGTTTTTAGATTCTGAATCTGAGAGTCCCTTTTTCAAGGGTGCCAGCGCGGTGACGACTATGAGCACGGAGCAGGAATAGCTCAGCTCTGGAGTCCCACTGTGCAGGTAGTTTGTGTATGCGCTCAGCGAGTTTTTGCTGTTCGCTGCTGCTTGTTGGTGCCAACAGCCTTTTCGCTCCGAGGGCTATGCTCCGAGGGTATACTTTGCATTTTGCTGTTGCCCTGCATTGCTCTGCTTGCGGCTTGTTGCATGCTTCGGCAGCTTACTGTGCAGGGTTGGCTGGGATTTGCAATGTGTGTGTACTTTGCACTCTGCTGTTACATACGTTGCGCTGCATGCACGTTGTCTATATTATGTTTATAGTTCACTGTTTTCTTTCCTTTGACTCTCTGCAGATCGGCAGATCAGAATCGGGGGGCCATCAAGCCACCAAGGCAGGCCAATCCCCCCCTCAAGACCCAGCCAAGCACCATTCCCCTTCGAGATGCTCAGAAGTTAAGTTGGATGGCCACTATGCCTCAACCCCCTATCCGTGGAGAACCTATTGTTCATGGAGTGCCTACCGGAGTTCCTGAGCCTAAGTTTTTCTCTAAGCCTCAAGCGCCCAAAAGGACTCATGTTTTCGAAGCCTCTCCTTCTTCGGAAGAGAGCACTATCCTTTTGTCGACCTTGCAACAACTCAAGGGTCGTCTTGAAAACTTAGAACATAGGACTAGTGCTAACTTAACCACTAACCCTTGTGTACCTTACCACCCCTCGCCTCTAACCCGAGTGTGCACCGGGCTTGCCGGTGTGCCTCCTGGAGTCAAGTCGCCCTTTGTACCCCATACCAAAGCACCCAAACCCGTGGCGTGCTTTACCACTACCTACGAAGTATACACCCTCGACCAAGCCCTCGCCCTAGGACTCGGTCCACTAGCGCCTATGGCGCTACTCCCCGACCCCACACAACCGGTGCCACATACCGGTAGAGGAACCAAAGCTTTTTTCAAACCCCAAACCGAAACCAAACTACCCAAGTTTTCGGGTAGAGACCTCGACGTTTACGCCGAAGATTTTTTGAGGTTCTTGAGGTCGACGGGACAAGAAGACCTCAACGAAAGAGCCAAGGCGGACCTTGTTATCAACGGTTGTGATAACAAGGACGTAAAAGAAGTGGTTTCGGGGGCACTCAAGAAAAGTGACTCTCGGGTAAGGTTCCTTATTACGCTCGAAAAGCTCTACCCTACTTACGTTACCGACCTAGAGCTTTTTCAAGAGATAGAGCGTATCCCTCAGTTGAAGGAATACCCTACAACCGCGGACATAGCCCAATACGTCCAAAAGTTTACTACGCTTACGGACCAATTGGCTACGTCCTACTACGACGACTCCAAAGCCCTCCTACACCTCCTACCTCGTGTTCCGCCCAAAACCATGGACGAAATACGTGCTACTCCCGAGAGGTTGTCTAGAATACACACTTTCAACTCTCTCGTTGACCTCCTCTACGAGTTGGCCCTCCAAAGGAAGTCTGACGCTACTTTGAAAAACTTGCACTCGATGGCTCAACTCAAGTGGCTAGACGGCAACACCAACGCCGACTCCAACGCCCCTATGAACCAAGAAGAAGCCTTTGCCCACTCGCTATGTGAGGAGTGCTTCGTGTCTTTCCAACAAGCACGAGGACAAGCAAACGGCAACCGTGGTGGTGGCGGTCGTGGCCGTGGAAAAGGTGGACGAGGCAAAGGACAAGGCCAAGGGCAGCGGTATTGGCGAAGGGAAGTCGAGGAGGACAACTCCACCGCGCCCAAGTTCTTCGCCACCGTGTTTTGCCCCAATTGTGGGACAAAACACAACGTAAGAGACAAGGCGTGGCAAGACAGCCTTGACGCGAGGAAAGAAGAGCAAAAGCAAACGAAGAAAGGTCAAGGCAAAGGGGGAAAGGACCAAGCGAACGGAGGAAAGGCAAACGAAGGAAAAGGAGGCAAAGGAAAAGACGATGACAAAGGAAAGCCTCAAGAGAAGAAACGCTTGGAAGAGTTGACGGAAGGAGAGCGAGAAAAGAAGCGAAAAAGAGTTCTCAAGCTGGAAAGGCAAGCTAAGAACCTCAAGGACTTTCTGGCGGGTCAAACGCCGGGGGAAGCCTAGGTGGACACCGAGACGACGCACCGAGGTATTGCTACCTATTGAGGGTCGCTATCAATGGTGTATGGGTGGACGCATACCTTGATACCGGCGCTACAATCTCCCTAGTCTCCTCTAGGTTCGTCAACTATGAGGACCTAGTTCCCAAAAATATTTGTGGGGTAAAAACGGGAGAAGGGGGAGTCACTCTCACCGAAGGCGAGATAGAAGGAGAAGTACAAGTGGGGGACCGAAAGGTACTTCAAAAGTTTCAAGCGTTCGACACCGATGCCTTTGAAGCCGTATTGGGGACGGACTTCTTTGCGCAAAACGAGTGGATAGAATATTTATCCCTTCAAGAACCCACTCACTTGTTGGTGGTGAACGAAGAGCAAGAATGGGAAGCAATACCCCTCAAGGAGACAAAGTGTCCAAGACCTACGCTCAAGACTCTCAAGAGTTTTCCGTTGGCACTCGATAGCGAGGTGAAGCAAGAGAGTATCCTCGCTACCTTGAGCCTACACCGAACGGAGAACTACACTCTCGACTCCGCCGCCAAGCCTGACGCGTTTCGAGAACTTGGCCTTAACCCGAACACGTGTAACGGCGACTTTGTCGAACTCTTTGCGTCCAAAGAGAACGCCGACGCGGAGTACTTTTGTACTCCCAAAACCAACAACACGTGGTGGTATGACTGGGGAAAGTTGGGAGCTTGGAAGATGCTCTACGCCAACCCCCCTTTCTCAAAAATACTCCACACGTTGGTAAAAGTTTATGTGGACCAAGCTACGGTTGCGTTGGTTATTCCCGAAGGGAAGAAGTGGGAAGAAAAAGAAAGGCTATGGGGGCCTATACTCGAAAAATTGACGGTGACAAAGTTGCTCTTACCTGACCTTCCTCTTTACCGACTTAACCCAAAAGAAGAGGTTTTGCCAAAACCCCGTTGGCGAACCGCTATGTACCTAGTCTCGGGGAAGAACGTGTCCTCTAACCCCATGGAAAACGTGTCTGAGGAGATAAAGAAGTTCGTGCTAAAGCACCACCGTGGGTACGGAAAAGAAGAGATGATGAAAAAGTTTCCGGACGTGGACGAGAGCAAGGAAGAGTACAGGTTCGAGACGCCTAAGTTTCAAGTCGAAGAAGTGGTTCAAGAAAGTCCGAAAGAGGCAAGAGAAACTCAAGAAGAGAGCGAAGAAACCTCCGACGAAGGCGGAAGTATATCCGAAGCTCCTTCCGAGTCGACTATACCCTTTTCGAACGACTCCTACACCACTATGGACTACGACGACTTGGTAGCCAACCTGTTCTTGCAAGAAGTAGAATCTGTAGAGGCTCCTTCGACCCCTTCCGAAACTCCTAACCCCGAAAAACTTCTTTCACACGTTTCCGTCCCACTTGAAACGATGACGAGCGAAGGAGACGAACGTGAACTCCGTCTCCTACACGCACGCCCGAGTAAAAATTCGTTCCCTTCTTCAAAAGAAGATTTGGAAGAAACTCGTCTCCTTCTACTAAATCAAATTGACAGACTCCAAAAACTGGAGCTAAAAGAAAAATGGAAAAGCATGGTCTACCTAGACGAGTACGACGGAGAAGATGGGACGTATTTTGATGTCGGCGAAGAATTGGTCATGCTTCACGAACTACACGAAGCATTGGAACAAGAAATTGAAGGAGAAGAAGAAAAGAAAGAAGAAAGAAAAGACCGATTACGCCGTAAAGACATCAAGAGACTAAGAAAGAAAGTCAAAGAAAAGAAGAAAATTGAACACCAAGAGAATCAGATGATTTTGGACCCCGAACAAGTCCTAGCCCTCAAGAAATTGACGGAGCAAGATGAAAAATCTAAGAAACAAGAATTAGGTGCGTCCAATCTACACGCATCTGAAGACCTCAAGATTTCGCTAGACAAAATGGATGTTGATGAGAGGATCAAGAAAATCATCCTGCATTTCTCTGACATTTTTGGTCCGTTACCTCCACCCGGATCGGTGAAGAAACTCGTGACCATGGACCTAGAACTAAGAGAAGAATTTCTCAAAGATCGAGTTCGATGTCGACCGTACCCAGCATCAAAAGATGACATGGCTGAGATTGCTCGCCAAATCAAAGAATGCGTGGAGGCCGGTTTGGTTTACGAGTACAAAAAGACGGACTATCCTAAGCATTGCAGTCCATGCTTCCTGGTAGCTAAACCAGGGAGCACTGCAAAAAGATTGGTGGTCGACTACAAAAAGGTCAACCAGAAAATAAAACTGCACAGCGGTTCGTTGCCCCTGATGGAGAACACCGTGGAAACCGCTGCTGGATGCAGATACAAAACTAAAATGGACAAGCGGTCCGGTTTCTGGCAAATTGACCTAACGGAGCGTGCCCAAGATCTAACGGCATTCATTGCTCCGGATGGACGGGTCTACAAATGGCGGGTAATGCCATTTGGTATTGCTAACGCCCCGGCGTTGTTCCAGGAGCTGATGAATCAAATCATCGCCCTGTGTAAACGGCGACCGGCCGTCCAAGAGCTCCTACAGCGTGGTGCTGTCCTGGAGGCTCACATCGACGATGTCATCCTAGGGACGAACACCATCGATGACCATCTCCTACTACTCCGAGAATTCTACACCGTCTGTCAAGAAAATCACCTCGGCATCAAGCTGGAGAAATGCGAATTTCTCAAGACGGAAACAGACTACCTCGGATTCCACATCGGAGATGGATGGTGGAAACCGCAGGATCAAAAGATGAAGCCCCTGATGGACTTCGACCTAACGGATTCTATGTCTAAAGCTGAAGGAGTTCAGAAAATCCGACAATTCATCGGATCCTGTAATTTTTACAGGCGGCATCTCCGAAATTTCACGGAAGCCAGCGCACCACTAACGGATCTCATCAAGAAGGAGACTCCGTGGCGCTGGGGACCTATTGAAAAGCAAGCAATCGAAGATGTCAAGAAGAAAATCCGAGAATGCCTAGTACTTGGAGTACCCCAACGCTACGGCGAGATGATTCTAATCACGGATGCCAGTAACGTTGGAGGAGGAGGGACATTATTACAGTGGCAAAAGCTAACTACGGATCAATGTAAAGACATTGATTATCGCCTAAGAGTTCAAGGTGTCACAAGAGAAGGATTCATGAAATCTGACTATGACTCCCAAGAATGGCGCCTAGTTCCACTTGGCCACTGGAATTGGAAGTGGAATGCAGCCCGCTCACACTATCACACCTACGAGCAGGAGCTGTTAGCTGGAGTTCTAGTGTTGGCTAGTCAACACAGGATCCTGGGTACCAATCCCATCACGTGGCTATGTGATCAGGATTCCGTGAAGTACTTTATGGAAAGACCACCGCCAGATGGAAAACGTCTACGACGATGGTGGGTCTACCTGAGCCAACTACGACTCGCTACATTCCACATCCGGGGAATTAAAAACGAACTCTGTGATTATCTATCACGGAATTGTTTTGATTCCCTGGTGGGGGCAGACACCGAGATGATGGCCCAAGAAGCTTTCGCCAAGATGGATCAACATCTCGATCTCTTTACGAGGAAAGAAAAACTCATGTCCTGGAGTATGAAAGACCTGACGGCCGATTACTCGGACATCTTGGACCAGTTGACGATTGGGAGCTCAAAGATCCTGGATGGAGTACAATGGTCCCGCACGTCAACTCACCTATACAGGGAAGACCTCATTTGTGTCCCCAAAGAATATGAAGAAACTATGTTGGAATGGGCACACAAAACGGATGGTCACCCTGGGGTGGAGAGAACTCTTTGGTTCTTCCAGAAGTATTTCTTCGCTAAGAGTAGCGATGCATCTCTCAAGAAGATTTTATCTAAGATCATCGCTGGGTGTCCCTGCACTAAGGCTAAAGCTAACACTGCAGCGGATCGTGGTGAGGTAAGGAATCTCCCGATTCCGAACCAAATGAACTCCATCCTCTACGTGGATTTTATGGAGTTACCTAAATTCGCTGGCCATGACTTCGCCCTCCTGGTGACGGATGGACTCAGTCGCTACAGCCGAGTGTTTCCCCTTACTAAGAAGGTGGATGGTGAAGGAGTATTGAAAGAGATTTTCGAAGGATGGGTACAAGTCTACGGATTACCCAAGATTATCCACAGCGATCAAGACATCCGGTTTACCAGCCCTACTGGTTGGTACCGAAGCGTCATGAGAGCTATGGGTACGGAAGTCCAGTTCGGAACTCCTTACCTACGAACAAAGAATCCTCTGTGCGAACGCCAAATTGGCTGTTTCAAAACAGTCATGAGGATTCTGATGCTGAACGAGAAGAGCCAGAACTGGCTAAAACTAGTCCCATATGCTATCTACTTGATGAATAATCAAGTGAGTAGCTGTAAGTGCAGTGCTGACTTGTCTTGTAAGCACTTTGATTCTTTCTCGGGGTACAGCCTGATTGGCAGACGAGGCTTTTGGAGTCTCTCTCTTTATGCCCACTATCTTGAATATTTGATAATGAAATCCAATAACGAAATCCAGTACAGAAAATCCGACAAGGCAAACACGTAGCGGGCAGAGCAAATACGAGTTGTGTTAGTTGACTCGTATACGGCGGTGATATTCACATGTCCACAGGAGACTCACTCCTCAGCAGACAATTCATGCTGAGAATCCCCTAAAGGAAATAGACACATACCATGGCCCGTAAGTATACACGAATGCGAATCACGCATATTGACATATATCGCTTATCTCTATTCATCAGCGGCGCAAAAATTCTGCTCTGGTGTGCGCGTGCGCTCTCTCTCGCTCACTCTGGCTTCTCTCGCTCGCTCTCTCACTCACTCGGGCTCACACCACGCTTCATCCCTCGTTCACTCACTCGCTCGCTCCCTCCGACCCTCGCTCACTGGTTCCCTTACACTCCCCTAAGCCGGGCGGTGAGGATGGTTGGGGTGGGCGGCGGCAAGAAGAAAAAAACTGTCGTCCCAAAGGACCAGCGTACATGTACACGCAGTAAGTGCCATACACTGTACAGCACAAAGTAAAAAAGTAGGGAGTGGCGCAGCGACTCTCCCCTAATGCCGGAGAGCTTGCTCGGAGGCATTAGACAATGCAAGATTGAATGATTGGATAATCGGATCGGGTAATGATTGGAATGAAGACAGATGGTGGCTGCAGAACTGAGCGTATCAACCACGCTGCAGAACTGGGCGTAACAACCACTGGTCGTCGTCAGGCTTGCGCCTCGGATCCGCCAGGGAATTCTGACTTACTAACTGACTTGTGGCGGAAAACTGCTTGACTGCAGGTGTGACTTGTGGCAATTAAGCTCTGTCTGCCTGCTGTGGCTCGTGGTAGTGGCTCGTGGTTTCTGTTCTGGGTGCTCTGACTGCTTCTGCTGGCTGTGTAATTTACATGCAGCGACTGGCTATGGCCGTTGGACAAGCCATACAACACACAACATATAACTGGCGAATCAGTTTCAGCCACACTAGGCACATCGAAACTACTCAGCTTGAACAAAAACTGCAAACAAATTGCAAACACCACTAACTGTCAACCTGTGTAAACTGTCATGAATCAACACACAGTAAACTTTAAAAATGAACCTTAACCTGAACCAACATGACTGTCTGTAGCTGTGAATAGGGCAAAGGATTGTAACCATTGTAAAAAGGCCGCTCGGTCAGTGTGGTGTCTGTCTCTGTGCTTGTGCTGTGCCTGACCTAGGTGCGAAACTTTGTTGGCCTGATGGCATCATCCGACTGTCCCTCACTGTCAGTGTGGTGTCTGTCTCTGTGCTTGTGCTGTGCCTGATCTAGGTGCGAAACTCAATGATCTTGTGGCTGGTCTGAATAGAAAATTGGATACAAAACAGAGGGTGGCTGCAGAACTGAGCGTATCAACCACGCTGCAGAACTGAGCATATCAACCACTGGTCGTCGTCAGGCTTGCGCCTCCGATCCGCCAGGGAATTCTGAAGGGGACAGTAAATCAATTTGACTGAGAGTAACCAAAGAAATGCCTACACTTAACTTAGTGTGTGTAGCATGCATGTGTGTTTGCACGTAAGGAGTGCCAGAGCACTCCCCTACATGCCGGAGCTTGCTCGGAGGCACAAAAAACAATAGCCTCATGCTTTGGTGTATGTTGCACCTCTGTGCCCTTTCTGCCTGTCTGCTGTTTGTGTGGGCCGCACTGTGCGCCCTATGTGGTGTTTGGTCCCTCTGTTGGGTCTTGGTGCCTGGCGCCCTCTCTGGGTCCTCCTGGCTGTGGTGTTCGTGAATGTTGGCCTCAGCAGGGAATTATTCCCCATCACACGCGTACGCATACGCCTGTGCCTGGCATCTGGCTGGGTGTGCGTCGGGTACCTTTGTGGTGGGCCCGCGCTTGCTCTGTGCGTTGGTGGCTGTGTTTTTCGTGTGGTGGTTGCTTGTTGCACCGAGGCGTCACCTAAGCCGTCACTCGGTTGGGTTTCATGTTTGTGTGGTACACGAGTAGTCTTGGCCTACGTAAGAGGATGCTTACATGTAGACTCAGGTTCAAATTTAATACTACTCCGTGTTGATGGTTGTGGTCCTGCACTGGCACTCACTCAGGTCTGCCGGTCACTGGTGGTCTCATCCTACACTGTTGCCCACGTTGGTTCCTTTCCTCTACTCTAGTCCTCGTCACGCCATGCCCCGTACTGTAACTTGGCCTGTCTGCACTCAGGTTGGCCTTGGGTTAGAAATCGTGGACTCCTCGGTGTACCCCATCAAATCAGCGGTTAGTCCAGCTTAGGAGCACACTCTGACCTCACCGGTAGCTCAGTCCACTTAACCCTCACTGCAATGCAAATATGGCGAGAGGTTACCGGTGGTGGCAGGTAGGTAAGTGACAGACTATGCGGACGTGAACTAACAAGGCGACTATATATACCACTTCTTATCACAATGCGTTCTCCGTGTCCTGACCAACACAAGCGGTAAGAGAGTCACACTCACACAGGGAAAGATCTGAAAAAAGCTGTGTTTACCTTGGCACCTGGAGGTTAGGCATTGGTGCTGGACTCAAGGCTTGATACAAAAGGGAGACAATGAATGATTCACACGAACCTTTACACAACTAAAACAAAGTTGTCTGATGACTCGAAACAAGCAATGGTGTGCCAATATGCTGTGACTGCATAACACTTCAACAATCAAGTCAAGCAACAATCAACTCAAGAGCTAACACAAGAATATTTCCACAACTATTCGTCACTCGTCAAACAGACTTTTTGAAAACAACCGTCACAAAATTGACTCATGAGGTACACACCTCTAACTGCATGGGTGGTCCCAACAATCAACAGACTAGACAAAGTAGGCAAGGCACTGCAACTAAAGTTCAAACAAGTCTTGTAGACCAAAGGCGGTGTTCAACCGACGCTGGTCGCTTGAGGCAAAAATGTGTCACAGTATTGAGAAATCAAATCTAAGACAAAATGAGTCTCCAAAAACTGAACAACAAGCTTGAAAGGCGTTGGCGCCACAGAAAACGAGTGGCGACGAGTGCGACGAACGCACTTGTGTGTCGAAAAACCACAACGATGAGTGTCACCCAGGACAATTGTCCAAAATTATTTTTTTGTTTGACTGAAAACTCAAGGTGAACCAAAATGGAGCTAAAGGCACAAAGGAAGAGTGGCGACGAGTGGAATAAACACACCTGCACTCAGAAACGACTTGCCAAAATGGTTCCACGCGCAAGTTCTGGTCATGGAGAAAGAAGAATAACTTCGACCTACCATACTTGTTCACAACCTTTGGGTATTCACCACAATTTTTGTTCAACATTCAGAGAAAGGGAAGAAGGTAGGAAAGTGTTATCAATTCAGGCTCTCAAAGCTTCAAACTACTTTAGAGCGCCCTGGCAGGCCCAGCACCAGACAATGAAGGAGATGTGGAGGATGATCCTTGTCCATGTGCCCATGATTTGCCTGCAGCCCAATTGAAAGGTTGTGGGTCAAGATCAAACCCACCAACACTTGAATGGACTTAGAGACCAAAGAGGGTCTCACGCACGCAGCCAGTAGGTCGCGCGTGCGCCCAGTAGGTTGAAAACTGGGTCGACGGCGACACGTTGAAAGCGCCTGGGTTGTCTTGCCTCAGACGCGACTCGACGCGAGTCGACACACGAACGGCGACGACGACCTCATTTGACGTGCGTCTTCGTTGGCGTTGCCGTCGCTTCATTGACGTGCCTTCGCCCTCGTTGGCGTTGTCGCTGGAATGGCGCTGGATCAGCAAATCCGTGTATCTCTGGAACTGCCTGATCTCACGCAGTGCAACAGTACCCGGACAAAACCGATGAAGCTTTTTGATGCCACGGGTCGCTGGTTGCAACTTGCGAGCATTCCTGGTGACCAAAGCCACAAAACATACAGGTTAGAATCAAAAACCTCCTCTGGAACTTGTTCGCTGCTGGTTCGCTCCCAGAACCTGCTCACGCAACGAATTTGAATTCACTCTGAGCTCCTTCGTTGAAGACTGAGCTGGCGCCACAAATTTTCAGTGGGCGCAGAAGACATTGAGTCAGCGATCAGGGAAGGTTATGCAAGTTTGCGAACATACAGCCATACAGAGTTAACTCCCCTCTCAGGGGCACGATGGAGAGGGAATTGCTGTCATATGAGGGTTTTCGGGCTTCACTTGACCTGGCGAGGCGACTGCACTGGGGTTTCCTGTGATTTGACCCACTTGCACGGGTCGTACCATGACTCTGCGGAGTTTCCTTCGCTGTCTCTTTTCACGGCGTTGAGCTTGCTTCAAGGCATCTCGTTCCGTCAAGCACTCTTCTCGGTGACATTCCTGAGTGGTGTGGGTTCTCCACCCCGGCCGGCCATATTGACGGCACAACCGGCATGCTGCCTCATCATCAGAGCATCTGCTCATGAATTGTCTTGTAAGTGCAGTGCTGACTTGTCTTGTAAGCACTTTGATTCTTTCTCGGGGTACAGCCTGATTGGCAGACGAGGCTTTTGGAGTCTCTCTCTTTCTGCCCACTATCCTGAATATTTGATAATGAAATCCAATAACGAAATCCAGTACAGAAAATCCGACAAGGCAAACACGTAGCGGGCAGAGCAAATACGAGTTGTGTTAGTTGACTCGTATACGGCGGTGATATTCACATGTCCACAGGAGACTCACTCCTCAGCAGACAATTCATGCTGAGAATCCCCTAAAGGAAATAGACACATACCATGGCCCGTAAGTATACACGAATGCGAATCACGCATATTGACATATATCGCTTATCTCTATTCATGAGCGGCGCAAAAATTCTGCTCTGGTGTGCGCGTGCGCTCTCTCTCGCTCACTCTGGCTTCTCTCGCTCGCTCTCTCACTCACTCGGGCTCACACCACGCTTCATCCCTCGTTCACTCACTCGCTCGCTCCCTTCGACCCTCGCTCACTGGTTCCCTTACAGTAGCAGGACTGGTTTCACCCCTACGGAACTGTTCCTAGGGAGGCCAGGTTTCAACTTCGAATTCCCCTGCGCGAGCGAAGGAAATCCTAAAGTTGATGAATGGCTCACCGAGCAAAAACGGATCGCCGATCCATGCCGATCACTACTGGAAAAGAAAAGAAGTAAGGAGAATCGTACCAAGAACCGCAAAAGAAAAGAAGCTATCTACCAAATTGGTGACTGGGTTCTGGTACATCATACAAGATTCAAGGCATGGCCGCGTAACACACTGGACAGCCCTTACTTCGGACCATTTCTGGTCACGGATGTAGCTGAAGGATCCGTGTGGATCAAAGCTCATCCTAAGTACGGAGGTCTGGTTGAAGTGGGTTACCCACAGCTTAAGCACTATGACGTGCTAGACGACCTCTACGACTGGGAAGAAGATCTACAAGAAAGCCTGGAAGCTGCAGCCGAAGATTTGGCCGCGGATCCTATGGATGAGGATGAAGAACTGCCGCCTATGGAGGATGACGGTTCACTACGGATGCCCGAAAGGGACATCTCTCTCTCTAGACCTAATGTACCTACACCTACGGCCGTAGAGGCTAGACCCAAAAGAATAAGCGCTAGTGAACCCATTACGTTTACTGAATCAGAGATGAAAAAGCAAGACTACTACTTTGTTGAAAGAATCCTCCGCCACACCTACAAAAGTGGTTGGAGATTCTATACAAAGTGGTCTGGCTATTCTATCTCTGACTGTACCTGGGAGCCAGTGACGGCTTTCATACTCGATGACGGTAACGTCAACGCCGTTTTTGCTGATTACTGCAAATCTCAGGATTTGCGTGACATTCTGCAGTCAGCCCAAAATCAGGCCCGCAAGCGTGCTGGGAGGTGAGACTACTCCCTCCTGTTTCATAGCACCTGTGAAAACGGTGCATCTATGGTCCTAAGGCCCTGTTTCACTGAGCAGTGAGTTCACACTCACTAGCCTGGGAGTTGTCGTGGATTTCCAAGGGAACTCCGAGGCTGGGGGACAGGTTTCACCAATCTAGGGAGGGAGAGAGATGAGCGGTGTGTAACTGGCGCGCGTGTGAGTGTCAACAGCCCCAACTGAAGTGTGTTGCCTAGGAGAGAAGTGAAACACTACTGCTAAGCAAGCCGATTCTTACGGGTGGTGAACACCTGGTTCCATTTTGGAACAGTCAAGCATCCACCACCGGAGGGGCAGGGTTGGTGTTCCCCAGGGATGGGACCTCCCCCAGGAACTGGGTGGGCTGCAGGACGAGCAGAGTTTGCAAGGGCTGCCCAACCACGACCAGGGCTACCCCCTTGGCTGCAAACCTCCCCGCCTTGGGCACCCACCGTCAAAGACGCTAACGCCTGATCCTACACCGCAAGACACCCTGATCCTACAACTTCCCACACACACGCCCACGCCAAGGCAAGTCAAGTTGTAGCTAACACCAAGCATCCCTGAACAAACAGTGAACGCTTTGGGTGCATCTCGCCTCCGGTCCGATGACACCCGTGCAAGTGTGGACACGGAACCGAAGCTCAACGCGATCCGTGCAGAGTGAGTGAATGGCGCGCAAAAGTGTGTTGTGTTGAGTATGTGTGTGCAGTGCTGTGCGTGGATGTGCGGTGCAGGGCGAGCATGTGTGTGAATCTACCTCAGGGTCTCTACCTTGGGGCTACCCAAAAGAAAAAGAGAGAGGGTCACACACGGGGAGACCAGGAAAAAACCGTCAGGGATCAGAATGGGAGTGGGAACAAGGGCCAGCGTACGCTGACCAACGCGAACGCCCTTGCCCATTCCAATCCCCTGCCTTCCCAGTCTCCCAGACGCTGAACTTAACGCTCTACAAAGGAGTAGCCCTTTGCAGGAGCGCCCCTTGCTAACGCCTCCAACCCACATCCCACTCTCCACTCCACACTCCTCCCACACTCGGAGAACTCAAACCGCGCAACTTGCAAGTCGGGAATCTCACCCCAGAGTTTCATTGGTTAGTTTGAGTTCCCACGGTCCTACACTCTCTAACACACGCTGCATGTGTGAGCGGCACGGTGAGACATATGAGTGTTTTAGGTGCCTGCACGTGAGCATATGCATGCACTGAACGATTGACGAGGCATTCCGCCACAAAACCTCCACTACAGTCAAACAGAGGACACTGACGCATAAAGCGGCGCCTCCGCTATGCATGTATGCTGTCCTGCAGAGCGAGCAAGGAAGGTTCTCCCTACCTCCCAAACCTTGAATGTTTCCCTTATGAAGGTTTTACCCTCTATCCTACTTGGATTCGGAGTTTTTACGTGTGCACGACGCGGCGTACGCTGCTATTTTGCATGCGTGACGGCCTGTTTCCCTCCTGAATCCTGCGTGAATGCCAGCCCAAGCCAAACCTTGCGAGGCACCAAGAGCGTGCAAAAGACGGCAAAGCAAGGTAAAAACACGCTAGGCGTGTTGTGCAAGCTCTAACCAACACGTATGTTTCATTTCGGTTGTGCTATGTGTGGCTGATGTTCAAACCCGCCTATTAAACGCACAGTGGTGAATTGATGCGCGCAAAACGTACAGTTACCCTATGGCTGTACTGTGCACCCTCCCCGCGCAAAAATTTTAGCCTGTCTGTAAGCCTCACTTTATAAAATCGCGTTTTTCGCTGCTCGTTGTTTTCCAAATTCTTTCTTTTACAAAACTGCGCTTTTTGCAGCTTCAGAAGCGCTTTTTTACAAAAGTTCAAAAGTTTTTGGACTTTGGAGGCTTCGCCCCCAGTCCCGCACGGCGGACGCGCGCAGTTACGGGAGTCGCCAGAACTCCGAGCGCTACACTTTGCGCTTTTCAGGTGTCCAAAGACTTTTTCAAGTTTTGGTTCCTGGCGAGTTAGAAGCTCAGCTACGGTTCATTTCAAGCGTTATTCATTGCCGATTTCAAATTGATTTTCAAAATCGGTATCTGCATTTGTTATGTAAGGCTTCCCTAAGGATTCCTACGCCTTGTCCATGCTTTATATATCACTTTGAGCACAATCTTTCTGGAACTTCTGGTATTTGCATTTTTAGCTCCAAACTAATCACCTATTGTGCTGTGGTAAGAGTGGTATAGTAAGAAAGGTAACTCACATGTATGCTTTCCGAAGTCATTCCACTCATTCTTTACTGTGGTACTGAGGTGCAGTGATCATACTTGGTATTGAAGGTAGTCCAGTTCTGGACTGAGTAGTAAATGCTAAGAGATTTCACAGGGCTGCATATGATTATGGCCACAATATCATTTTTCAGCCTATTTTTCTGAGTATTTACTCCTGAATTCCAGGGCTTCAGTCGGGGGGGGAGTGAGATTGAGCCCCATGGAGTATATATTTTGAACTCAGAGTGTACTTTATTTGAACTCAGAGCAGATTCAGATCATTTATCATCATTCATCATCATCATCATTCATCATGCATCATGTTCCATGTGTCATGCATCATGTGTCATGACATGCTGGCGCCCTAGCATGTGTTTTTCACATTCCAACCCAAAACCTCACTTTCGCTCAGAACTAACACAACCACAACCCCACTCTTATGGGTTCCTAAGAAGGTTATACTATTCATTTTTCATAACTCTTTGAATTGGGATGATCACATTTTTGACATCATGGATTGTCATGCATGTCATGCATGATCGACTCATTTTGTGAGTAATACCACACATACTACCTTCGGAAGAGTCTAAGGCCCCTAAGGGACCTCTATTTACTCTACAACCCTTTTCCATGGTTGTCCCTACTTCTACATGTATTTTAATGCCTATTTGGTGGGTCCCAAGCATGTTTCATGTATTGGGGGATCCCAAGAATATACCTAGGCCTAAGCCAAGCCCCAAACACAAGAGGAGAGAAGAGAGATAGATAGAGGAGAGGCGCCTGGCGGCGACACCAGGGAGCACGTGGTGCTTCCTAGGTAAGTCCTAACTAGGTGTGTTTTACTACAAGAGGGATATTAGTGTGGTGAGAGTGGAAGAGAGGTAAGGAGTGAACATGAGTGTAAATAATGATTGTGTTTCATAGTCCCTTTTTTTTGCTATGGACTAAGCTGGAAGACTAAAATACTATGAGCCCATTACTTTGCTGTTGTTGAGGAGGGTGCCAAATCTAACTTTCCAGCTAGAAAATGGGTGTGAGTTTTCGAAAGTTGACAGTGCTTGAAAGTGTGTCATTCATTAACAAAGGGCTGAATAGACACACCGAATTCTACTGCAAATATCTTTGTTCTTCGATTTAGTCACAATATTTTTCTCTTTGCATGTTTGCTTGTAGCAATCATTACATTCATCATTGCTTTCAATCTCAAGAGGAAGATAATTCATTAAAGTATATGTGAGATGCCTAGCTTGATTTAGTGACTTGGGTTAGATCTCGCATAGGAGAGGAATGTGCATCTTGAGCATATTGTAAACCATTGTGCATTATTTTGCCCCTAGCTCTTGTTTTGTCACGGTAAAAGTGATAATAAATGACGTATTGTTCAAGATTTGAAGCTAAGAAGCGTTAAAAGCGTACCATTTTGGAGAAAAAGTATTTCGGATAAGCTTTTCAATTTGCCAAGTGAAAAAGATGAGAAGTTTGAATTGCGGAAAGGGTCAAGCCTAGAATTACGGATCAATTCCATTGCTTGGTCATTTTTGCCTTTTTGCGTTTTACTAATTCCTTGGTTGTTGATGCGAAATGTGAATGATCATGGTTCGTTTTGTGTTTGCTTACTGCACTGCCGAGCTAAAGCGGCGGGACACACTCCAACACGCCGGGACATCTGCAATCAATCCCGGTTTCGAGGCTGCCAGTGTAGAAGTAGAGCAACGCACTCTTTGTTTCATGCACATGAATGCTTTATTGAAGAAAAAGTGTACAGCTCTGCTGAAGGAAAAGAAATTGAAAAACTTGGACCTTGGCAGTGCTGTAGTGAAGTTTTTTGTTGATTCTTGTGGACATGCAGCACAATCAACCCTCTTTTTAGAAATTAGGTGACTTTTCCCTGATGCTTCTGTAACATCACTAGGCCAACAACCCACAATAGACAGTTGGGGCTCTGATTATCGGGCTGTCTGAATTTTTTTGTTTCAGCACTTTTTGGTGCAGAAAAGATGTGTTGAAGCACATGATGTGCGACCCATCCCCGATTTGCGTGATAGGTTGCATCTTTGTGTTTGAATTTTTTGCCGGTCCGTGATGCAGTGAACATGATGCCTAAAAGGCACAAGCACCGTATCGACTTGCCTGTATTGACTGAGTCCCCGACAACCATGGGTCTTATGCTACCCACCCAAATTGAACACCCAAATTGAAAACCTACACCATCCGTGCCAGAATAAGCCATGGTGTGTTGGTGATGAGGTCTGCGCCACTTTCAACGAAATTTCATGCTCCTTCTGCAGTGTGCTCTAATGGGGCCGTTTCCACCCCACTAAAGCAACCAAGGAAACGGCCACTTGCAGCGCAAATCAAATGGCCTCAGCCACAGGCATTGCTAGCCCATGGTTTGAAAAGGCAAAAGCAGTAATCTTTCTGTGCACTAGAGGAGGAGTATCACACAACTCTTTAGCGGATTTGCAGTTGCATGTATTTTGTGTGTTTGTGTTTTTGTCTTGAAAGCTTTTGTGCCACATTGTGCAATGAAATGTTCAGGGGCTAGTTATACACTTTTGGGGGGGGGAATTGTATTCTTTGTGGGGGGTAAATGTGAATGCTTAAAAGGGTTGTTTGCTATCTGTGAGAAAGGGGTTATTTGTAACAACATGGGGGGGGGGGGGGGATAATTGTCAACATGTTGGGGGGGGGGGGGGTAATTGCACCCCCAAGGGGGGTAAAAGTCACTAATTTGGGAGGTATTTTGTCACAACCGGGGGGGGGGAATTTGCTGCCCTGGGGGGGGGGGGGGGATGCGCAACTTGGGAGTAGTTTGTAACAAAGTGGGGGGCATGGACAGCCATGCCACATGGAGTTTCTTTTGATGTGTCAATGTGTCAACAACTTTTTCAAAATTTTCACGTTCATTGCTTTCATTTTTTCACCTGCCATGCCCACGTTGGCCCAACTTATGCAAAAAATGCACTAAGAGTGGCATGTACTGGAATGGTGTTCGCAATTGTTGTTGTTGTTGTTGCTGATTCTGACAGAACATGTTGAGTTCTGTCCCATTTTGTTAGCACTTGGGCTTCTGCCAACCTTCCACCCCAAAACCACTGTGCAGTAAAAACACCAATTTTTTGGGTAAGATCAGGTCTGATTGGCACATAACATGGTTTGATGTAACTCAGATGGCAACATCCATGACCAACAGAAAACCATTTGCACACTCAAATCAGGAACAGGGTTGGCTCTAATCCATATTGGCAACTTGGTCTCTAGCATGGGCAGCTCTATGCACCTCTAGCGTTGGCGACTTGACAAAATGCATCTCGAGCAAGACTGCCTTTACCACATAGATTGCTGCTTCCAAACCACAACACACAAATCAAATCAAGATAATTCATTCAGCGAGTCCGTGTGTGGCAATTTATCCCAAAAGTGCCATGATCGACAGATGCATTTGGGGCCAAATCTGGCTTGGCGCACAGGGTCATTGTTGGGTTGGGGTGAGAGCTCTTTCGCTGGTCATTACTGTACTGGGTCTCAGGGTGGCTGTTGGGCCCCAGTCTGGTTTAGCAGTACAGATCACCATGGTTGCTGTAAATCCATAAAGCTGATGGAACCTTCAGTTGCTGTGGTACATCTCCTCTGTGCATCCCCTGACACAAGCCTTTTTCAGTGCATTATTCTGCCGAAAGCAGAGGTTGGTGGGTTCAGTAACCCTAAAATTGCAGTTTGTTCAGCATCTTTGTGGCCAGCCATCCCTTGGATTTGGAATGCTGAAGAACTCTGGAAAATTGTGATATCTTGGGTCCATTTTTGTCAACATGGTGAATGAAACACATGCAATCAGAATTCTGTGACAACATGGAATCAAAACCCTGGAAACAAAAATGGTTTTATTGCACTACCACCCGTTGCTTGATCTGCACGACCCCTGTGCACATCAGTATCCTAGAAAGTGGGGGAAATTGCCTGCAAAAACGTCTGCACTGATTCACTGGTGTGAGCTCATGGGTCTAGGTCATGGGTCATGGTGTGTGATGCAAGTGTCCAGTGTGTGATGCACGGACCCGCTGCATGCACACCCAACCCCCACAGTGGAGGGACCAGGGTCTCAGCCTTCAAGGAAGCCCAGCTGCATCGCATGGCAAACATCACGTTGAATTCAAATGCATAGCACATGCACCCGACGGTTGAGTTGTCCTTTTGAATCTGCATATTTCCCTATGCACTGCACCAGGGCTGGGGCCCTCAATGGCTCAGGCATTTGGTTCCGTGCTCCTCGAGCCTGGCGTCCCTTGCCTCAGCTATGTTTTCCAGAAACGTGCTCACAGAAAGCAGCCAGGAGAAACAGGCATCATGATTTTGACGTCAACCTGCAGCTGATTCAGTGTTCCTCGAACCGGATGAATCAGACAGAGAACCGTATTACTAGAGTGATGGTGATGACAGACGTTCAGCATTGAAATGGCCGGACACTGTATTTCATGTGTTGTGTGGTGTTTCTTCATCAATCCTCCTCTGCACGGCAATGGGTGTCGGGGCATGGGCTCTTCAAGAAATCAATTCGGGGAAGACATAATGCTCAATGGGACAAGAAAATGGAAACTGCGTCTGGAATCCATAGGGGCGTGTTTGGTCGTCGCTATCTCGCTGCTTGTGACTCCCCACACCCTGTGAAGAAGGCACTTTTGCAGGGACACGTCACGGGCGGTCCACGTCAGAACCCAGAGCAATCTCTCACAGGCTCAACGGCTGGAGTTGCACTTGCCAACTTTCCCACTCCCTGGGCCTATCGACTTCGACTGCGACCGCCATGAATCCGGGCTGGGCTGCGGCTGCGGCTGCGGGATTGCCGCATGCGCTTGCGAGCGGGGCTAACGCTGTACTGGCGGCCACCACCCCCACCACGTGGCGCGCGGTCGTAACTGTCACGGCTGCGACTGCGGCCTCTCTGATCAATGAATGGGGATTGTGGTCAAAGAATCCAAACCACGATTTCTTTAGGCTTCGGGCAGGGCTGTGCTTAACGGGAGGAGGGGGGGTGGGGCGGGGGGGGGGGGGGGTCTGGGACCCAAAATTTTTGTGTGCGAAAAATTGCCTGACCAGAATTTCAGAATTTGTAACTTTCGTTTTTTCCCATGATGGTCACTTTGGTGTGGAGGGGGGGGGTCCCGGGGGGGGGGGGGGGGGGGGCCTCCTCCTTCCAGGAAAAAAAAATTAAGCACAGGCCTGGGTTAGGGCACGGCTCAGGGTCAGCATCTCCTCACACAACCTCCCAGCCCAGCCCCAAGAGTCCACACTGACGCCCCCCTCATGACTGACGAAGGCTTGTAAACAAGTTTACGGACAAAAAGAATCACACAAATTCTATTGGCCCTTGGCGAGGCACCTCAAAGAGGGGTGGCAACGATCTACGCTCCAGGGTTTGGGGCCCCATGGCCCTTGCTACACGGGCCTAGCAGTCGCTACTTGGACCCCCATGGGTGCTAGAGTATTGCGTGTTGTCACCAGATGATGACCGAAACCAAACAATCCCAAAGCCGTCGGAAGGTTTTTGGCAAAAATCAAAATTCAAATCCAAAAATTCGGCAAAACTCGAAGTGCCACTGCACAGCCTACAAACAGTCGTTTCAGGGCTTTGAGCGGCCATGGCCCGTGCCACACGGGCCTAGCAGCCACAACATGCGTCCCTCACCCATGGTACCCGTTTGTCACCAAACGATGACTCAAACCAATCCCAAAGTAGTCACAGGGTTTTCGAAAAAAGCTCCTGCTTCTACCCCCCCCCCCACTGGCAAACTAAACACGGGGCTCAACACCGTCACCTGTTGCTTCCTCCATTGCACGCAAGCTCGGTGTGGCATCGAATGACGCTCAGCGAACAGGCCTGCGAGCCTCACAAACACACACACACACACACACACACACACACAATGTGAGGGAAACCAATGAACCAACGACCCCAAGCACCCACTGTGAATGAGCACAACAGGGCAGACGAATCACAGGGCACTGGTCTCCAAACACCTCATCAGGCCATCATATTGTAGAAAGTCATGTGGCTAGGCGCTTTTCTGTAATAAGTCAAGGAGGAGGCGGGACGTGGGGGGGTATCTCGAATGTTCTTGAGTCACAGGCTCCCGTCCCACCGATTTCCAGACCAGCCAGGGAGAGGGGAAATGCAAGTCGTGTACTGCAGCACCAGTTATCATGCACACACACACACACACACACACACACACACACACACGCATCACTGGAGAGTATTGACTTCCCTGGTCTCCTGCGCCCAGTGATTAGCAGCACCAAAATGAAGAACATGCCCTACTTTTTTGGAGGGGACGTGATGTGGGACTCCCTGGCTCTGTGTTACACAACCAACACCGGCCCTGCATCAGCCGGCATGTGAGGCCTGCTGGCGCCAGCAGAGGAGTGGGCCCACGGGGGCAGTACCGGGCACGAGAACAAAAAGTACAAAAGATGTGCAGATACTACACGGCTATTGCCCAGTGACCCCGGTGGGGGGGGGTTTAGTTTGGGCCTCGGCCAGGGCTCAGCCACCCACCCACCCACCCATCCACCCACCCACCCAACCCTAGGGTCTATGCCCTCCACCCACAGTCACATACAATCACTTGATTGAGAAGCCCCCATTGGCTGTAGTTCGGAGGAAGGACGCCACGTGCGTTGTGGAACAACAGAGCAAAACTGACCAGCAAAAATTTGCCACCACTGGGGTTGGAACCCAGGCACCACAACCAACTCAGCTAACAGCCAGTTCTGACAATACTGTGCAACACTGTGGTTCACAGGTTTGACACAGTATGAAAACAATGTGAAAAATTCAGACAGGTCTCAGAGCCCTGCACAACCCAAATCCCAAAAAAAAGCGCACCCGCAGGGGGGGGGGGGTGCCTGGTGGCCCAAAATGCTGAAATTTGGGGCTAACCCACCTACCCATCTCTACACCCACCCCCCCCAGGGGGGGGGGGGGTATTTTGCCCACTAAGCAATAGCCTGACGACACGGAAATGGTCTTGAACGCGATTGTGACCGTGATTGTGGAGGATATTCCTCCCCACCTATCCCACTTGTTGTTCCTACATTTCCCATCCTGATGTGTTGATGATTCGCCATTTTCCCCCATTTCCCCCCGTCCCCCCCCCCCACTTTCCCCATTTTCCCGTTTTTCCGTGGCGTTGCGGGGACACTCGGGTGGATTGGAGCAGCTGGAGATTTCACTCAAAGGGGCATGCGTGCGATGCCTGTAGAAGGTCTTTGCATTATTCCTGCTGTTTTGTGTGACCTTTTGCCTCAGGTTGTTGTGTTCTGGTTCCAGAGCGCGTAGAAAATGCTGTCCAGTAGTCCGAAGGCAACATGGAACACGGACGGGAACAGGGACAGGGGATAGAAAGGGCTTGCCTGTTGCAAATGCACGAGCTCTGTCACGCAGCAGCGTCATGTTTCTGGATGGGATCTAGGGGGACTGAAGAGAAAATGCACGAAATACCCTTCTTCACAGTCCGACTTTCCCCATTTTCCCGGAGGCCACAGACCTTCCCCTAAAGTCCCTTTGTAAAATTTGGTATCCCAGTAGCTGGTGGGAAAATGGGGGGGGGGGGGGACAATATACCCGCAGGTCTGCGCTGGGTACTTCCCAGGCTTGACCTCCTCACACGAATTTGCAGTGCAGCACCTCTTGGCAAGCTGTCTGTTGGCTCTAAGCCTTCCTCAACTGAACCAGAGGCACACACCCGACGATCTCGGCTTGGGCTGCGGCTGTAGGACCGAGGCCGATAGCCTCTGCCTTTGCCACCGCCACCTCCCCCAAAACCTTTGCCTCCTTTGCTTCCACTGGAGGTCATGGCCGCAAACTTGACATGCAATCTTGACCCACCCAGTCTCAAGCCATCAACTGCCCGCAGGGCATCAGATGCAAACTCCGTAGTTTTATAATTGGCGTACCTGAGGTGCAGAAGAGGGTCGAGCTGAGACGAATCTTGCAGAGCAGATGGGCCGTCCTTTTCGCTTTTGGGCTATGTCTTCGTTTGCTGTCACCGAGGCTTGAAAGCCTTGGTTACCGTACAGTATTGTTGATGCACTACCTTGGTAACTGGCCCAGTTGGGTGACTTGGTGTCTGTACCTCCGGTGGCAAACCCAAAGATGAACACACCTTGACCTGAGACACGACGCCATTCCTGCAACGCTGGAAATTGCAAAGAGTTTGTGGTTCCGGACTGAAATGACCGTGCAACCTTTTTCATCGACTTTCTGAGGAGTCAGATGTACTGACCTCGGTGCATTGACAGGCTGGTTCCAGACGTCACATGGAATAAGATCCACTGCAGCAGTTTCCAGGGAACTGCTGTAACAAATCCCGTGCATCGGAGGGTGCAGGCATACCCAAAATACGAGCCATCGGTATCGCGCCCCAAAAGGCGGACTGTATCCAGGGGCCCATGCTTGGAGAACTCGTCGTTTAACATGCCTTCCGTGCAATCCTCCGAGATGTTACCCACCCACAGGGAGCTGCACGTCGAACCTCCAGTCCCCACCTGCAATCAGATTTGTGTGCTGAGCTGCAACAGCAGGCCTGGCGGGTGTTCTGACGCAGAAAGTCTGACCCACTGTTCTCCAAACAAACCGCAGCCTCGGGGCTTTCCCAGATTGCGATAGGAACAGTGCTGGAGGCGATGGGTCGTTCCAAACATGAAGCGAGGCGGTGAATGCCAAGCTATTGCTCAGTGTGGCGGACACCCTACCCTCGGGGGTGGGGTGTCTCAGAGGGCAAAACATGTGTACCTAAAATCAGGCTCGAAATTCCGGCCTCTTTAAGTAGGTTGGTTTTTCGCAAAAATTTTCTGATGTGGGTGGGTGGGTTGGTGGTGGGTTGGCCCGGGCTGGCCAGGGGCCCAGATCCCCCCCCCCCCCCCCCCCCCGGGTCACCGAGCCATAGCATGGCGGATACTGGACCGCCGCACACACCACTTGGAGGGCAAAGCGGAAAGGCGGTGGGAATGTTGAGGTCAAGGGCAGCCCAGACAGCCAACACTGCCTCAGGCTCATGAACACATCACGGACCGTTTATAAGAGGGGGGGGGGGGGGGGTCGTGGGCCTCCAAACGGCCACCCAAAACAAATCTTGACACAAATTTTGACTGTGGAATAATCACATTTGAATAAGCGGCCCCCCATGGGACCCACCCAGACGCCCCCCCTCCTACGCAAATCCTTATAAACGGTCCCTGGAACACATCCAAACACCACAGGGCCCGGAGCAGGGAGGAGGAGAATGGCTTGAGCCAGAGATCCCATTCCAACCTTTTCCCCCCTGCAGTTCTGACCATTCTGAGGAGACACACACGGACTCAAACGAACAAAAAAACTTACACACGTGGGCCTTGTCACTGTGCGGGAGACTTGCCAGTTTGCATGCTCATGTGCATGGCAGGGGTGCTGGTGGTGTGGCAGACTCAGTGAATTGGGGTGGTGTCCCAGGGGGGGGCAATCCCTTGGTTCTGGACGCCAACTACCCCCCAACTAACTGTTGGCCGGAGGCCCCTTGGGGGGGGGGGGGTCTAGGAGGGGCGATTTGGGATGTTGGGGGGGGGAGGAGGGTCATAGGCTCCCCTTACCTCCCCTTGCCCTCTAACCATACCATCACCATAAACCTACCCCTAACCTTTGCAACCAGTTGGTTTGGCCATGCCAGCCATGCTGATTGGGCTGAACCAGATCCCTCAAAGTTGTTCATGGCTGCTTTTGCTCTCCATTTTGGACCCCAACACTCACTCTGACCCTAGCCTAGGGTGAGAGCTAGGGCTAGGGTTAGGGGTAGGGGTAGGGTTAGGTGTAGGGTTAGGAGTAGGCTGAGGGTGGGTGTGGGTGCTAGGGTTTAGGGATAGTGCTGGGGTGCAAAGTGGACAAAATTTTCCTTTGGGCGGCTTTGGTGCCCATGGAGCGTCAGGCGCCAAAGCCTGTCGTGGCCTGAGGGCGGCACCTTTGGCAACTAACTGTTGGCCGGAGGCCCCCCGGGGAGGGGGGGGTATGACCTAGATTATGAGAGAGATTTGTTGAACTAAAAAGAGAGAGAATCAGAAACAGAGCAGCGGGGGGGGGGGGGGGAGTTGGCGTCCCAGGACCCCCCCCCCCGAGGGTAGTGTGTGAGATATGTGTCGGCCGCAGTGTCACTGTATCCGATGCTGATTGTGCTCACCGATGGCCGGACAGGACCTTACCTTTTGTGTCAGCAGAGCTCTGAGCCACTGGATGTTGGGCTGCTTGGTCTGCCGAGTGCAGGTTGGTGGCGTGGGTTTGCTTGCGCGTGAAGCTTGGATGTGCTGGGGAGTAGCTCTTGGTTCAGGGGCTGATCAGAGTTTTGCTTTTGCGGGGGGGGGGGGGGGGACGCAGGTCAAAGAGCGCTCCACACATGCACGTCCTGGTATGCATATGCAGCAATGTTCGGCAGTTCTCACAGCTGAGACAGACGCTCAGCTTTCATTCTGGCACCATATGCTTCCGCTGGCCGTGTTTTGTCAGCCACAAACCTCTGGCTTACATTCCACGTTAAAATCTTACCTCACCCTGCCCTGCAGGTCCCTGCTCAAAGGCCGGCACTCTGGTGGTCAGCCCTGGAGGTTACGGCTGAGGTTGGTTGGTAGGTGGTGGTGGAGTAGGGGGGAAGAGCCCATGCCCCTGGCGGGACCCTGAACTAGTGACACATGCTGTGAGGGGGGGGGGGGGGGGTCCGAGGGGTCCCCCACCCCAGGAGATGCTGAGTTGTTAAGCAAAACTCTGGGGCTGATTCTGGGGCCTGTTGGTGGGCCGTTGTTCCTCCGGTTCGGGGGATGGAGGGGGCTGCCTGCTGGCTGCCAGTTGTGTAGCATCTGTCTCTTCGTATAGTAGGCACAGGGTTCCCCTAGGGTGAGACAGCCCTTGTGGGTTTGGTGGCGCTGTTGATTGTGGACCTTTGTTCTGCTGACGTCTGTCCGATTTGGATTTGCTGCGGGTCGCTGGTTGCTGGGTGCTGCGACTATGGTTGGCTATTGGATGGGTGGGGTGGTGGGTCTCTGGCAGTGGGAGTGGGCGGGTGGGGTAGGGGGATAAAGGTGGATTGGGTCTGCCCTGCAAGAAGATACCTTCGCCCGCCCCCCCCCCCCCCGATTGTATCGCTCCCTCACATCCATTTGCTGCGTGCGGCTCAGTGGGGGAATGTTTGCCCAGCGCGCTACTTTTCTATTAACTATCTCCACTTCAGCCCCAGATTTACCCTCTCATGGAGAAGCCCCCCAAGTAGACCACATTGCACTGCACACCTTCCCTACAAAGCACGTTGCATGATAAAGCAATACCTGCGAATCAACAACTCCAAATGTCATCTGTATTGTACTTAACAAACAACACTGGTCCCACAAGTGTGGGTGTCAATACATTCAGTACAATAGTGCTCCTTACACTCATCACAAACTGCGACGGTGGAGCGCTTCTGGCAACACAACACACGCACTTCTGCCTCATCCTCTGCCTCATCTTGCGTGGCGGCCGAGTTGCTTTGGTCAGTCCAAACCTGAGGCGGGGCATGTTCCCATGGTCCGTAGGGGGGGTGACGGACTTGCCTCTGGATGCAAAATTGTGTAAAATGCAACAAAATGCGGACTGACTAGTGCAACTCATTGGGGCATCCACGCCAGATGTTCCTAACCAAACCCCAATGCCACAACCGAGCAAACAACTGCTCAATGCGTGCCCTGTACCACCCATGGATATCATTGTAACATTGTGGCGGGTTGTCAAAGTGCCATTCTTTCTTCCAATGAATGGCACAATGACATGAATCCGGCCTTTATAACAGGGGGGGGCAACTACAACTTGTCCTGATGCGACCCACCCCCCAACTATCTTTCAAAACTTAGGGGGGGGGGGGGGGGCAGTTGGGGGGGGGGTCCAGCTGGGGGTCGGGGGGGGTCTGGCCGGGGGTCGGGGGGGGTTCTGGCCGGGGGTCGGGGGGTGTCCAGCCAGGGGTGAGGGGGGGGGGGGTTAGGGTTAGGGTTTAGGTCACCGAGCTGGTGGAACCAGTCTTGGTTTTATAACCCTTTTTAGTGTCTAGGGTGGACCTACTAGGTTTAGCAGCAAGCAAGCAAGCAAGCAAGCAAGCAGCAAGCAGCAAGCAGCAAGCAGCAAGCAGCAAGCAGCAAGCAAGCAGCACGCGCGAAATGGGTAAAAATCAGAACTCCGTCGTGGTGCTTCATATTCGGGTGAAATTTTGGTGGATGATTGGGTGTGAAGTACAATCACACAAAGTTTGAGCAAGAAACTCAACGGTGGCGGCCAGGAACGGGATTCGCAAGTGGCGGACCTCAGTTTCAAAAACTGCAGTTTAGGGCCAAAAACAGCCATTTTTGGGCCAAAAAAGCCCTAGAACACATTCAAAACGGCCAAACGAAGGGAAACGGTGGCTACTCTGGACGTGCGGCTTGACTTCCCCGTGTCAACGAGCTCTTTGCGGCCCTCTAACTCCATGATATGTCCCGGAAACGGCCCAAAAAGGCCCCTGGAAGCTCCAAATGCCGACAGCCACAAACCAAGAATAGGCCATATCTTTGGCTACATGGCTCAAAACGCGATTCCGAGGGCACCTAGTCCACCCGCAACCCCCCACTTTTTGTGGTTTCCACCCCTTAGAATTGCCCAAACGGACGCCTACACCCTCGTACTTAGGCCCACTAGGCTGCGGCAAGCTGCAAGCTCAAGCCCAAACAGGTGGGTGCCCAAATGGGTCAATAGGGTCCAGTAGGGGCAAAAAGATGACTTTTCTCAAAAATGATCCTAGACCATGTGCGACGCTAAAAACAAGTGTTTTTGGACCGTTTTGAGCTTGTGGTGGCCCATTTTGGTCCTCCGAAAATCCCAAAATGCCTTGAAAAAAGGCTGTTTTGGGACCAAAAATGGGTCAAAAATGGGTCAAAAACGCATTTTTCCAAACCTCATCCTAGACCATTTGGGGTGCACAAACGGGTGAAATGAGCCCACTTTGAGCCCATTTTGAGCCCATTTTGGGGTATTTTGGCCCCTCAGAAGTCCAACAAAAGCCTTGAAAGTGGGCCTCGTGGTGATGGGGTTCACTTGCAAGCTGATTTCACTTTGTCAAGAGCCATCAATGTGTGAATCATTCTTCATGTCCCTCACCAGTCATAGCTGATGTTCCCTCCCCCACCAGCTCGGTCCCAATATTCAGTCTTGATTAGGGTTAGGGTCACCGAGCTGGTGGAACCAGTCTTGGTTTTATAACCCTTTTTAGTGTCTAGGGTGGACCTACCAGGTTTAGCAGCAAGCAGCAGCAAGCAGCAGCAAGCAGCAAGCAAGCAGCAGCACGCGCGAAATGGGGAAAAATCAGAACTCTGCCTTGGTGCTTCAGATTCCGGTGAAATTTTGGTGCATGATACCTATGGGTGTGAAGTACAATCACACAAGGTTTGAGCAAGAAACTCAACGGTGGCGGCCGGGAACGGGATTCGCAAGTGGCGGACCTCAGTTTCAAAAACTGCAGTTTAGGGCGAAATACAGCCATTTTTGGGCCAAAAAAGCCCTGGAACACATTCACAAAGGCAAAATGAAGGGAAACGGTGGGTACCCTTCACCTGCGGCTTGACTTCCCCGTGTCAACGAGCTCTTTGCGGCCCTCTAACTCCATGATATGTCCCGGAAATGGCCCAAAAAGGCCCCCAGAAGCTTCAAATGCCGACAGCCACAAACCAAGAATAGGCCATATCTTGGGCTACATGGCTCCAAATGCGATTCCGAGGGCACCTACTCCACCCGCAACCCCCCACTTTTTGTGGTTTCCACCCCTCAGAATTGCCCAAACGGACGCCTAGACCCCCATACCTAGGCCCACTAGGCTGCGGCAAGCTGCAAGCTCAAGCCCAAACAGGTGGATGCCGAAATGGGTCAACAGGGTCCAGTAGGGGCAAAAAGATGACTTTTCTCAAAAATGATCCTAGACCATGTGCGACGCTAAAAGAAGTGTTTTTGGACCATTTTGAGCTTGCGGTGGCCCATTTTGGTCCTCCGAAAATCCCAAAATGCCTTGAAAATGGGCTGTTTTGGGACCAAAAATGGGTCAAAAATGGGTCCAAAACGCATTTTTCGAAACCTCATCCAAGACCATTTGGGGTGCACAAGTGGGTGAAATGAGCCCATTTTGAGCCCATTTCGGGGCATTTTGGCCCCTCAGAAGTCCAAAAAGCCTTGAAAGAGGGCCCCGTGGTGATGGGGTTCACTTGCAAGCTGATTTCACTTTGTCAAAAGAGCCATCAATGTGTGAATCATTCTTCATGTCCCTCACCAGTCATAGCTGATGTTCCCTCCCCCACCAGCTCGGTCCCAATATTCAGTCTTGATTAGCCCTAGGGTTGGGGTCACCGAGCTGGTGGAACCAGTCTTGGTTTTATAACCCTTTTTAATGTCTAGGGTGGACCTACCAGGTTTAGCAGCAGCAGCAGCAAGCAGCAGCAAGCAGCAAGCAGCAAGCAGCAGCACGCGCGAAATGGGTAAAAATCAGAACTCCGTCGTGGGGCTTCATATTCGGATGAAATTCTGGTGCATGATACCTATGGGTGTGAAGTACAATCACACAAAGTTTGAGCAAGAAACTCAACGGTGGTGGCAGGGAACGGGATTCGCAAGTGGCGGACCTCAGTTTCAAAAACTGCAGTTTAGGGCCAAAAACAGCCATTTTTGGGCCAAAAAAGCCCTAGAACACATTCAAAACGGCCAAACGAAGGGCAACGGTGGGTACCCTTCACCTGCGGCTTGACTTCCCCGTGTCAACGAGCTCTTTGCGGCCCTCTAACTCCATGATATGTCCCGGAAACGGCCCAAAAAGGCCCCCAGAAGCTCCAAATGCCGACAGCCACAAACCAAGAATAGGCCATATCTTGGGCTACATGGCTCAAAATGCGATTCCGAGGGCACCTACTCCACCCGCAACCCCCCACTTTTTGTGGTTTCCACCCCTCAGAATTGCCCAAACGGACGCCTAGACCCCCATACGTAGCCCCACTAGGCTGCGGCAAGCTGCAAGCTCAAGCCCAAACAGGTGGGTGCCCAAATGGGTCAACAGGGTCCAGTAGGGGCAAAAAGATGACTTTTCTCAAAAATGATCCTAGACCATGTGCGACGCTAAAACAAGTGTTTTTGGACCATTTTGAGCTTGTGGTGGCCCATTTTGGTCCTCCGAAAATCCCAAAATGCCTTGAAAATGGGTTGTTTTGGGACCAAAAATGGGTCAAAAATGCATTTTTCCAAACCTCATCCTAGACCATTTGGGGTGCACAAACGGGTGAAATGAGCCCATTTTGAGCCCATTTTGGGGCATTTTGGCCCCTCAGAAGTCCAAAAAGCCTTGAAAGTGGGCCTTGTGGTGATGGGGTTCACTTGCAAGCTGATTCAACTTTGTCAAGAACCATCAATGCGTGAATCATTCTTGATGTCCCTCACCAGTCATAGCTGATGTTCCCTCCCCCACCAGCTCGGTCCCAATATTCAATCTTGATTAGGGTTAGGGTCACCGAGCTGGTGGAACCAGTCTTGGTTTTATAACCCTTTTTAGTGTCTAGGGTGGACCTACCAGGTTTAGCAGCAGCAGCAGCAGCAAGCAGCAGCAAGCAGCAGCAAGCAGCAAGCAGCAGCACGCGCGAAATGGGTAAAAATCAGAACTCCGTCGTGGGGCTTCATATTCGGGTGAAATTTTGGTGCATGATACCTATGGGTGTGAAGTACAATCACACAAAGTTTGAGCAAGAAACTCAACGGTGGCGGCCGGGAACGGGATTTGCAAGTGGCGGACCTCGCTTTCAAAAACTGCACTTTAGGGCCAAAAACAGCCATTTTTGGGCTTAAAAAGCCCTAGAACACATTCAAAACGGCCAAACGAAGGGAAACGGTGGCTACTCTGGACGTGCGGCTTGACTTCCCTGTGTCAACGAGCTCTTTGCCGCCCTCTCCATGACTCCATGACATGTCCCGGAAACGGCCCAAAAAGGCCCCCAGAAGCTTCAAATGCCGACAGCCACAAACCAAGAATAGGCCATATCTTTGGCTACATGGCTCAAAATGCGATTCCGAGGGCACCTACTCCACCCGCAACCCCCCACTTTTTGTGGTTTCCACCCCTTAGAATTGCCCAAACGGACGCCTACACCCTCGTACTTAGGCCCACTAGGCTGCGGCAAGCTGCAAGCTCAAGCCCAAACACGTGGGTGCCCAAATGGGTCAACAGGGTCCAGTAGGGGCAAAAAGATGACTTTTCTCAAAAATGATCCTAGACCATGTGCGACGCTAAAAGAAGTGTTTTTGGACCATTTTGAGCTTGTGGTGGCCCATTTTGGTCCTCCGAAAATCCCAAAATGCCTTGAAAAAAGGCTGTTTTGGGACCAAAAATGGGTCAAAAATGGGTCAAAAACGCATTTTTCCAAACCTCATCCTAGACCATTTGGGGTGCACAAACGGGTGAAATGAGCCCATTTTGAGCCCATTTTGGGGCATTTTGGCCCCTCAGAAGTCCAACAAAAGCCTTGAAAGTGGGCCTCGTGGTGATGGGGTTCACTTGCAAGCTGATTTCACTTTGTTAAAAGAGCCATCAATGTGTGAATCATTCTTGATGTCCTTCACCAGTCATAGCTAATGTTCCCTCCCCCACCAGCTCGGTCCCAATATTCAATCTTGATTAGGGTTAGGGGTCACCGAGCTGGTGGAACCAGTCTTGGTTTTATAACCCTTTTTAGTGTCTAGGGTGGACCTACCAGGTTTAGCAGCAAGCAGCAGCAAGCAGCAGCAAGCAGCAAGCAAGCAGCAGCACGCGCGAAATGGGTAAAAATCAGAACTCTGCCTTGGTGCTTCAGATTCCGGTGAAATTTTGGTGCATGATACCTATGGGTGTGAAGTACAATCACACAAAGTTTGAGCAAGAAACTCAACGGTGGCGGCCGGGAACGGGATTCGCAAGTGGCGAACCTCAGTTTCAAGAACTGCACTTTAGGGCCAAAAATAGCCATTTTTAGGCCAAAAAAGCCCTAGAACACACTCAAAACGGCCATACGAAGGGAAACGGTGGGTACCCTTCACCTGCGGCTTGACTTCCCCGTGTCAACGAGCTCTTTGCGGCCCCCTAACTCCATCATATGTCCCGGAAACGGCGCAAAAAGGCCCCCAGAAGCTTCAAATGCCGAGAGCCACAAACCAAGAATAGGCCATATCTTGGCTACATGGCTCAAAATGCGATTCCGAGGGCACCTACTCCACCTGCAACCCCCCACTTTCTGTGGTTTCCACCCCTCAGAATTGCCCAAACGGACGCCTAGACCCCCCGTACCCAGGCCCACTAGGCTGCGGCAAGCTGCAAGCTCAAGCCCAAAAAGATGGGTGCCCAAATGGGTCAACAGGGTCCAGTAGGGGCAAAAAGATGACTTTTCTCAAAAATGATCCTAGACCATGTGCGACGCTAAAACAGGTGTTTTTGGACCATTTTGAGCTTGTGGTGGCCCATTTTGGTCCTCCGAAAATCCCAAAATGCCTTGAAAATGGGTTGTTTTGGGACCAAACATGGGTCAAAAATGGGTCAAAAACGCATTTTTCCAAACCTCATCCTAGACCATTTGGGGTGCACAAACGGGTGAAATGAGCCCATTTTGAGCCCATTTTGGGGCATTTTGGCCCCTCAGAAGTCCAAAAAGCCTTGAAAGTGGGCCTCGTGGTGATGGGGTTCACTTGCAAGCTGATTTCACGGTGTCAAGAGCCATCAATGTGTGAATCATTCTTGATGTCCCTCACCAATGATAGCTGATGTTCCCTCCCCCACCAGCTCGGTCCCAATATTCAGTCTTGATTAGGGTTAGGGCTAGGGTTAGGGTCAGGGCTAGGGTTGTGGTTGCTGTTAGGGTCTGCAGCCCTCCCGTAGCCCTCCTTCAGGTCAAAATTTTTTCTTGTTGTTTTAACACAAATATGAATTCTCTACAAAATTTTGAGTATTTTGACTATAAACACATGGTATGAAAAAAAAATTTTGGCGCCTTCGGCGCCGGACACTTTTCTCTAGAGACACTTGTTGGTGGCCGACCCGGCACCACTATCTTTCAAAACCCGGGGGGGGGGGGGGGGGGGGCTGGGGGGGTCGCATACAAGGACCGGGCCCGGCCGCCCCCCCGGGCTTTATAAGCACCGTCATGGCCCCCAACTTCGAAATCAAAGAAATCACCTCAGGTACGAGAAGGTCCGTACCCATCCCAAATCAAAACATCTGCTGATGTCCCGGGGGCCAAGGGGCAAATCCATATAATGTTGCCCAACATATCAACGTCAACAGTCACCTTGTAAACATGCGACGCATACTTAGGATTCAATAGGTCGGCACTCGATATTCCGCCAATGGAATTGATGGGCATGGAGTCTGTGAAATGCGTCATAAAGAATGGAAAATGGGGACAATGGTTGAAAGGATTCAACCTGTCGGCCCATCTCTTGAACAACATGGTTCAGGTATTCGCGAACACGGGCAACACTCTGCCGCCAAGCAACCTCCGAACACCCTTCGGTGCGAGACATGAAAGCACCTCTACCGGTGGGGTGTGTTTCATCCAGAAAAACAATCGAAACAACGACTCACGGTCGAGGAGCTCGGGGTGCCTATACTTCATGCAAAATTCCTCCAATGTTTCTGCATCTGCACCCATCCGTGCAACCTAGGTACGCACACAAAGGAGAGGGCGTCCATGGGGCAATGATGGTTAATGACCCGCACCCCATCTTGATGATACTCCAACTCCACGTAACCTTCGTCGGAATGGCCAACTACCTTCACGAAAACGCAAAGCCAGTCGGCCTGTTGTAAAACACGGTGTCCCCAATGTTCAAGTCCATATTGAATGGCAAAAGAGGTCTGAGGACGCGAACATTGATCTCCCGCAGCCGACACGCCGAATGTATCACCGTATTACCAGCTCAGCGTGCCCGTTTCAAAGTGCACATGCACGCATTTTAGGAACTACGCAACGAAACACAACGCAACGCAACGCAAGGCAAAAGCGTAACGAAGATTGTCCCGGTTTCCTCAACTTAAGGGGCCACGCAACAAAGCGTGGATTGCGAGTCCCTAGCCCCAACTCAAGGGGCCACACAACAAAGCATGGATTGAGAGTCCCTAACCCCAACTCAAGGGGCCACGCAACAAAGCGTGGATTCAGAGATTGTCCCGGTTTCCTCAATAGCACCGGAAGGTTGGGGCCCAAAAGAGGGCGGAAATGCTACGTCACCCCTGCATTCTCGGGGGTCCCCAACAAAGGCGACAAAATCAGAAGTCAAAACCTACGCTACGGGTCACAATGATGCCCCTAGTATCTCAAAGTATGGGTCTCCAATTAAGCCAGACGCCCAAATAGCTGCACTGCGCTAAGTGCGCCACCTTAGTGTGCCACCTTAGTGCACCCCCTAAAAGGCCACCGGTGGGGCACAGGTCAAAAAAGATGCCTGGCGTGCCAACGCCCCCCCAGTGTGCATGTGAACACCCTCACCTGGGTGAGGCTGGTGGATCCATATCACATTTGGTGGGTGGACGAAATGTTGCGCAGCATCTCCAGGAACCCCATCCCCCCCACTCCCCAACCCAGCCCGGAGGCATGCCGTCCCCATTGCCTCTGAGAGTACAACCTGTGCGAATGACTCAGGCATGATGACCATGACGCACATCTCGATCCCCTTACAGCCTGCAAGCTCCACATATCTCGGCCGGAATGCCAGCTGCACACCCTGCAACAGCAAGAGCATGACAAAATGAGCACAAACCCTGATCAGCAACAGCTCATTGGTGGTAGGAATTAATAGATGAAATGGGTGGAGCACCCTTACCACTCATCAACAGGTTGATTTCCCACGCAGTTGCTGGCCTGTCTTTTGCGCTCCCAGGCTTTTTGCCTCATCGTTACCATCATCATTTCTGCCTCATCGTTGTCTGATGGGTTGTTTTCATTTCAAGCTGGAAAATCATCTCAGTTTTTTTGTGGCCCCAACTCTGCGGTGCCCCATGGGAGAGGCCCACAGGTCTTGATGCAGTACCCTGCTCTAACATCACAATCCAACCTTTGGAAATCGAACCATAACTGAAACAACAGGGGGTGGGGTGGGTGGGGGCTGAGGTTTGTCGGGGTTCAGAATCAAGACACTCCTCTCTTTTGCAGAGGGACCAAACACACAAAAGCCTGGCCAACTGGGGTGCTTGCTGACTTCCCTGACCTCCATTTCCTTCTTCCCCATCGTAAGCGGCACAACAGGATGCATCAAATGTGGGTAGAGGCAGGCAGGCAGTGCTGCTGATGGGGAGTACCCCTGGCCCTGGGGCAGGAAAAAGGGGACTTTGACTCAGACAAGGGTACAGAAATCATTTGATGCCCCTTGCATGCAACAGACCCAGGCTACACATACGCAATGTGCAAACGTTCCAAGGGCGGGTTTCTAAGTTCGATTAGATGTAAGGACCGGCCTACGCTACCCCCCACCGTATCAACATTCTGCTGTTCGGAGAGACATGGCACGTTCAACTGCACAAGCCCCCTGGGGATGCACAAGCCCCCTCTCAAGCCCTCCTCCGACCCAACATTGAGGATCTTGCTTTGCACACCTATGATGAGTAGGAGGCAAAGGCCCCATGATAGAACAGGCACCCTACCCCTTTTATGCAACGGTTCCCGCTGGAGTATGGGGGAAGGCCATTAATTGACATTCCCCTTCTCCTCCTGCCAGAGCCATGATCTCATTACAATCTCTGCTCAAACCACCAGCTTTCTAGCCACCAGGGCGGCGGGGGACTGTGCAGGTTGGCACTCCCGCGTGGATGTACTGGTTTGTGTTTTCAGCGGGAAATGGTTTACCCTGTTTGTCCCATGCCACTGGGGAAGAGAATTTTTGATATCTGAGAGTAAGACCTTTGTCCCTGTTGCTCACAAGCGCAGCTTCTGCCCCTTGGCGCCCATCCCATGCTGGCGCCGGCATGTTTCACACAGACACACAAACCACAGGTGCCACGAACTTGAGACTAGACCGTTATTCCATAAAAAGGAAACAGCCGAGTGACGGTTCCTGGTGACGGGAGGTCAAGGGTGTGACAGCAGACAGGCACAGCATGAACACCAAAATGGTGCAGTTTTCCCAGGGCGTTCAAAGGGGTCAGCAACTCCTATTTGTAACATGTGACAGCACTGCTGAAAACGCTTCGCCTCAAACTGATAATGAAACAGAAAATTTTCTTCCACCTGCCTTTGGAGAATACATTGCTAAGTAACCAAGATTGAATGCTGTAGATACACCGTGAACCTTTGCATCAACATAAAAACCATGGAGCTGTACAACAATGACTGCTTACCAAGACATGTAGAGTGGAGAATACAATGCAGTCACTGCACTTTGAATACACAAACACCATTTGTGCACACCAATACCAGCATTCAGGGACACATGCGCAGATAATCATGCAAGAGTACTTGCACACACCTCCCACCAATCTTCCTGTAGGAAGCGTTGCGCGTACCAGAGCGCAAGCACAGCAACTTTGACGGGATCCCACCCACACGCAACCAGGAAGCACTTGCGTCCCTTCAAAAACGTGACCTGCGATGGAGCAGTGATAATGAAATCAAGCTGGTTTGGGCGGAAGGTTGGCATCAAAGAAGGGTCAAGCACTACTCATTCACATCTGGCAAGGGCCATCTGAAACATGCTGTGGCCACTGTAGTCACTCTAGGGCTCTTAAGCCCACCAAATATAAACTTCATCAGGGTGCACATTTCTGGGAACAAACGCTATCATCCAGCCATACACAGCCAACGCTCCCAAACCTGCCTCACACAGGACTTCATGAACAGCCCTGCCTGAAAAACATCTCATGCATCGCTGTGACAGATGCAATGATGGGAGGGCGAGGCTGGGTTCACTGAACTGGGATAAGAGCGAGGTTGTGCCGTGCTTTAGAGTTCGGGGCAAACAGGGGTTTCCAGCAGCAAGCAGCAGCAAGCCGGGGCAACATGGCCCAAACTGCTCCGCTGATAGTAACCCTTTTGGGTATGAAAGAGGCGTGTACGGTGTGCAGGGTTGCGAATAAGGTGGGGGGCGTTGGTCCCCCAAGCCAGCCCCCCTCCCCGTCTCCTTTCCGTGTCCAAACCTCCGTGGACAGCCAGTGGACCAATGTGGACCAGGGGACCAATGTCATGGCATGCACACTTCACCCTGAGTCCGTGGGCCGGCCCCCTGTCACAAATGTTGCATGAGACAAATCAAATGACATGGGCAGATACTACACCACAAAGGCAGAACGTTGTCACTCAGTAACAACACTTATCAATTCCACTTGCACAACACAAACACTTTCAACACACCTCTGGCACCTCAGACGGGTGCACGTTGCACCTGCTGGGTTCACAAAGATTTTCAGAAGGTGTCAGAGAACCAGCTGGGGTAGTAAAAATGGCGTTTTAAGGCCATCATGTCACCGACCTTTGGTCCATGTGTCCAAGGCAGGGTAAAAAAGCGACTTTCCTCCTAAAATGTTCAAGGACCGTCAAGGACACTGAACAGGGTAATTTTGGGCCATGAGAACTTGCTTCTAAGCCTCTTCTCCCCACCAAACTCCCAAATACCCTAAATGTGCACAAATGTGCAGCTTCTGTGCTGAGCAGCGCAGCGCATGCAGGGTGCATGGCTGTATACAAAATGCAGAGTGGGGCACACAGTCTGCAGCGTGGAAAGTGCCTTCCAAGCAGTGCAAAGCGCACACACGTGCACGCACACACAGCGTGACTCAATGCCCCCCTGTGTTGTTCATTTCACTGCACGCACAAGAGACGTCCGTATCAACGAGGGACCGAGGCATTACAGGGGGGGGGGGGGGGCTCAGGAGGGTGTCTGGGCACCCACCTGAGGGGACCATTCTGGTGGTGAAATGACAGCGCTCTACAGGATATACTCTGCCCTCTAAAACCCTACCAACTGTGCCCACCACACGTTGCACTCAGCAAACACGCCATACTACAGAGGCCACAGGCACAGTTTATTAATACTGTGCAATACAGGGGGCAGGGGGGGTGGGGGGGCGGGACTTTGCGGCGGGAAATTTTCGCCGTGGGATATTTCGAAGCGGGTTTATTTCGCATGCAGTCCTGAATTTGCTGTGGGAAATTCCGCACCCACATGCTGTGAGCCAATCTTTGGTTGGTGGTGGTTGCTGTTATTTGTTGATGCTTTGCTGTTGAGTCCTAGAGGATTGTTGTTCCTTCCTGATGAGTTGCTGGTGAGTCATGGAGGGTTGCTGTTCCTTCTTGGTGGCTTGCCCGTGATTTTAAGCAGAGGTGCGATATGACTTGGAGGTCACCTGATACTGACCACACCCTGCGTTTGTGGGCATCGTGGATGACAATGCATGGTGAAGGCAAATTCAGCTCCCCATTGCTGGCAGTTGGACATGGACAAGACTGCTGTCTAATATTTTCCCTCCCTGCAAAGGATGTAGCAAGCTACAGGCAACGTTCGCAACGGGAACATTACCTGCAGTAATGAGAAACGTATGATCACGAGATCCCCTGTCACAGATCCTGATGGCAACATTTTTCTGTTTCAGCTCTTGTGCAAAGGCACAGCAGACTTATGCCACCTGACAATGAGTCCTGCCGTGGCGCTTCATATCAGCTCCCTCACCGTACACAACCATGCGACCCACAGATTCCCCCGTACCCTGTCTCCAAATGCTCAGGCAACTGTTGGACAAGAAATTTTGCTAAATTTTGAATCGGGTTTATTTCGCACAGTGGCCTGAAAATTGTGTGGGAAATTTCATACAAATTCGAAACGAAAAATATCCCGCGGCGAAGCCCCCCCCCCCATGAACTTTGCACTTCATGAATCCGGACACCTACTGTACATTGGCCATCTGGCGGTGGAATGCCCCACTGACAGATCTGTGCCACAACTTCTGGGTTCAGCTTTTTCTGGCAGGGCACCGGATGCCAACTGTATCTTGGACCAGCACGACTATCCTGCGCAAGCCGGGGGAGGGGGGGGGGGGTACGCACAGGGGGAATGTTTGCCCGGCGCGCGCCCGGCGCGCTACTTTTAGACTATGTTCCCCCCGAAGAGCCCCCAAACACACCCCTTGGAAACACCCTTAGAATTAGGTGACCCAAATTGCCCCAGCTCAAGAAAGTTGCAAATCTTGGCGATCTTGGTCAACACCTTAGCAAGTTGGGAGAATGGGGGGTTAGGATAGCACAACCGCATCGATCTCCAGTAGAAGCGATAGGCGTTATTGAGGTATCGCGAACAGTAGAGCTGCATCATAACATTGGTCCCACAAGTGTGGGTGTCAATACATTCAGTACAATAGTGCTCCTTACACTCATCACAAACTGCGACGGTGGAGCGCTTCTGGCAACACAACACACACACTTCTGCCTCATCCTCTGACTCATCTTGCGTGCCACAACCGAGCAAACAGCTGCTCAATGCGTGCCCTATACCACACGTGCACGTCATTGTAACATTGTTGGCGGGCTGTCAAAGTGCCATTCTTTCTTCCAATGAATGGCACAATGACATGAATCTGGCCCTTATAAGCACCATCATGGCCCCCAAATTCGAAAACAAAGAAATCACCTCGGGTACGAGAAGGTCCATACCCATCCCAAATCAAAACATCTGTTGATGTCCCGGGGGCCAAGGGGCAAATCCATATAATATTGCCCAACATATCAACGGCAACAGTCCACTGGTAGGGCACGGGTCACAAAAGATGCCCGGCGCGCGCCCGGCGCGCTAACGTTCCCCCACAATGTGCAGCACGCAACAGTGCGCTGTGCCCTCTGAGAACCGATCTACGCTTTCCCCAGATCACCAGCCTGCTTTGTGCACCATTGCACCCTGGCAGTTGGATGCTTGACCTGCAGTCGCTGCACAGGGGCCCAACTCAATCCAGTGCCCATTTGACAGTTTTGTTGCTGTCTGATCAACCCCTCACCCCAGTAATCGCAGGTTGCGAATGCCCCTGACCCATTTGAGCAACACTGCCTATGGAAACATGTACAATGTAGTAAACTTTGTGCTTGGGCCAATACAACTGCATGCAAAGCGGACAGGAATAGGGCAAACCTTCACAGATGTGGCCACACGTGCTGGCAAACTGTCACTGGCTACGCGGAGCTTGAATGCCTCCACAGTCCACTCCGGATCCAGAGGTTTTTGCAGGAAGCACTTCAGGACCACCTCATCACGCTCCACAGCAGTAGGCATGCAGCATACGTCATACTCACCTTGCAACAAATTGTACACCAGTGTCAGCGTCTTGACAGACCAGAATAACGAACCCGTATTGTTCATCCAGCATCGGAGGTAGATACACTGCAACAGACAGTCAGGATATCCGAGGGGTGCCGGCGACAGTAACCCCGCAATGGAATGACAAAGAGCCCAACCTTGGGGACAGCCTGATATGCGAGCATCAAAGGTAAGTAGTCCTTCCAGGATGGTGCAAGAATGCAGTTGAGGCGCAAAGCGAAGTTGCATGTTCACAATTTGGTTTGGTTTGCCAACTGCTCAGTGCCATCATGCACACATATTTGCATTCTTGCCACACACATGGCAGCATTGTGCCAAAAGTTGTATGCTGTTGAGAAACATTGTTGCAATTTGATGTAGCTGCAGACCCAAAGCCCAACAGAAAATAGCCAATTTCTTCAGAATTCGAAGGGGGTGAGTGCCCAATACAAGCATATGATGTGTGCACATGTTGCCGCAGATGTCTGTTTTTTGCAGCCAATAATATGCTTTCATGCATACAAAGTTCTCTTGGCCTCTCACCCCGCCTGGTGAGACGTCTTCGCAGCAAAGATTCAAGATCTGTGAAATGCACTGCACCCCCCCGCTCCCTCACCCAGCCTTTATGGCATCTCCCTGTGTAGCATCAAAAGCCCTGTAATCTTCTGCGGCAACAGTGCAGTAAAGTCTGACCCCAAAAGTCCAAACATCTGCCGCAACATGTGCGCAGCTTTGTTTCTCACTCTCTCTCCAGAACAGAAGTTTGTGGGGCGCCGTCAAGGGTCAAGGCTTGGCAGTCACATCGCGCTGCATCCACTGGTGACAGTTTACAAGGTTGAAATATACATCCCACCGTCGTCTGACGGCATGTGGATCCTCCGCACAGGATAATATATGGTGTACTTTATCTGCCACACAGAACGGGTCTGTTTGACCGAGCACTTACGAGGCACACGTAAATCTGAGCCCCAACTGTTTTTGTTCTTCTATAAAATTGATGTTCTTGATGTGGTCTCAGCAAAAGGGGCCCTTGGGCTATCAGAAATTTCAGCCCCCCCCACATCCAAATCTTCCCAAAGATTTGAAGATCAACGAAGCATTAACCATGTGAAATGCTGACTGGGGTTTGGTTGGGCACCTCAGCAGTGGTCATTTTGGGACATTTTGGAAACGTGTGGGCACCATTGCTTTACCACTTGTACTACTACTTGGACAATCTCCGAGAGGGCACACAGTTCGCTTCCTGAGTTGCAGGCCAAGAGAGGTGGTTTCACGTTCATGGTATTGGGACGTGTTTGATTGGAGTCTGGCAGGGGTCTGGGTCAAGTGAAAGGGATTGGGTGAGTTGGAATCAGGCAGCAGCACCCTCACTTGCCAATACACACCCTGATGCTCTTACCTGAGCTCATGGCACCAGTGGCTTCAAAGTAGTGGATTTCAAAGAAGTGGATTTCACAGTACTGGCATTTTGTAAAAAGTCACTTTTAATCAGAGTCAGATCGCTTAACAAATTCGTCTTTTTAACAAATTCTTATCTCCAGAGAGTGCATGTTATGCAACCATTGGTGGAAAATGTCACATTTTGAATGTCAAGTCCTCCTCGATGGGGCCTTCATTCCACATGTACAGCGTCCATCAAGGGCCTCAGGGTACTCATTGTCTAAGCGCTGTTGAATATTCACAGGCACTACTGCAAACGAAGCCCTGTGCGCGGCCTGCCTCATCCTTGCATCAATGCGGCTAGAAAAACACACATGCATGCTGCATCCACACTAATTACACCAGCAGTGCAACATGATATGCACACCTGCATGCTTCCTCTTTTGGCTGTATGCATTGCACAAACATACCCACCCACACCACATTCACTCACCAACCCCCGACCCGCTCACTCTCTTTTGCGCGCCCCCAACCACTCATACACCTCCCCAGTCTGCAGGTCTGAATGGGACAGTTGTGATCAAACCAAAGTGAACCTGGACCCACATAAGAACACACGCATGCAGGCATCTCACTGGGCTCCATGGGCTCCATGATTCCGTACACAAACACAGCTGATTTAAAAATGCCTTGGCCAAACCCCACACCCCACGTCCAGCCTAAGCAATTTCCACTTTGTCACGCAAGACACGAACGTGTGTTGGCAACGCTTCTCAGACATGGCTAACATAGCCGTACAAAGCTTCAGTGGATACAAACAGAATCTTGGATTTCATACGCATCAGGTGGGCAACAGCGCAGCCCGGGGCCATAGCAGAAGCCAGACGGGCCCAAATTGCACAAACAGAGCAATGCACGCACGTGCACACGCACAAACACAAACACTTAGAGGAGGAAGCCAGAACCAACAGATACCCAGTGTGGACACAAAAGTAGCAGGTTGTATAGCTGGGCATTGTGGGGACAGGACTCCAAATTGCCTCATCAGAGGAGTACGAGGGGCACACACACACACACACACACATATGGTGACGTCTGCACCCATGCACATCACCCGCAGTGTGCTGTGGATACAGATCCAGCCAGCAAGATGCACAGGGATACTGATACATGCAAGTGGGCAGAAATGTGCAGGACCCATGCATAGATATCCTGATCCACCTTCCCTTGGCAACACGGTTACAAACACGGGCCTGGGCATACGTGCATGGAGGAACAAGCACAGACAAACATATACAGATTCACAGATTCTTATCAATGCATGTCGAAACATGTGCCCAAAACAGAAACATTTGGACATGCAGATAGAGGGTCAGACACAAAGATACACAAATGTGCTGCTTCTCAAACGCCCAGCAGCAGTGAGCCACCATGAGAAACTGACACACCGCACCATTCAACATGTGGTCTGCAGTACAAATGACAAAGCCAGTGTGCACCTGGATGTGCACTTCCTAACGTACAGTCTGGCAGCACAATATGCATATGCATGCACCTAAATATAGTCGCAGGTACCCACACACGCACACAAGCGCATGCATAACATGCACAAAACTCCATACCATTCCAAGGCATACCTAGACATAGAACCCTAGAAAGACCTAGAAATGGCAGCAGGCTTCCTGACCGAGCCACCATCACAGTACTACCCATGTTCCTGAGGTTCCACACGATGACAGGAGGGCAGCACACCGGCTTGTCTTCCTTCACCAATGCATCATAGATATCTTCCGCCAAATTGATGTGCTCATCATGGGAGTCACTGCGACAACTGAACTCTGGACCCCGTGTTTCTCGAGGGGGCCTGTGCAGTGTGTCAGAGTTATTGTGCCCATCCAGAGGTGCCCGGCGGCGTGGGTATCTTAGGCCCGGAGGGGGGGCAGGCGAAGGCAGACGCTTACCAAAGGGGGCACGAGGAGAGCCAGCACGGCGGCGGTCATCCCTCCCACCACCACCCCCTCCGCGGTCATTGTACCGGCCTCGAGGTGGGGAATCATCACGGTATCTCCGCGGTGGGGAATCATAACGATCACGATCACGGTAGCTCATGGCTGTAGAGATAGCAGAGGCATCAGCAGCAGCTAATCCCCAGGATTGGAGACATCAGTTCTACAGTTGGGTATAGTTGGGTTGTAGTTTTATACTTGGGCTATTCCAAAACTCAAGGATGTCCGTAGGTATACAAAATTGCAAATTAGGGGGCGGCCATTCTTTTTTTTATGACTAAGATGCAGAGACACCCAAATTAGCACATTGCATACACCAGCTGCATGTTGGGGGCCATTGCATGCACTGTGCACAGATCCTCATTTTCTAGACCTCCAACAGATAGTAGCAAATCCACCATGCGGCGGTTTTGGGCAGCACTTAGTGCGTCAACTTGCATTCCTTTCTGAAAAAGAATGTATCTCACCCACAAAACTGCAACCTCCCACCCCATCCCTGCCTAACCACCGGCAAGCTTGAAGAAAAAGTTGTGGTACTCGATGCTGGGTGTATTAGATGGTCACCAACCAGCCTTTTTTGGCTCCCCAAAAAGGTACAGCAAGGACACTACCCCCCCCCCCCCACCCCCTGTCTAAACTACGGCCTTGTCTAAGCTACAGCGGGCGTGGGACCGTATTAATTCTGTACCTAATTCAATTCAGTACAAAATGTACTGCAACCGCATAAGACATGGTTTTGGTGACAAATCTGCCAATTACATGGAGTCATGGACACATTTGTTGTGAGTGTTTGCCCACTTGAACCCACAGAGCTTTGATTTTAGGGAGATTTGTGTATTATCTTCCCTTTTCTTGGTGGTGGTGTGTGTGCCAGTAGTTGTACATGTCGCTCAAGCTACGGCCTTGTCCAAGCTACAGTAGGCGTAGGGACCGTTTTTATTCCGCACTTTTGTGTAGCTTAGCCATAAAACACTGGAAAGTCCAGCAATAGGTCCCCACAAGGGGGCGGGGGGGGGGGGGGATGCATGCAAACACAAGCTTGGTCAACAACCGCACAAATTTGTCTGCGTCGCCTCATGCCATGCCTCATGTACACTAGGAAGCCTATGGGCGTGGCATGTATGTACATCTTTTTTGTGGAATTCCGTTGGTGTTGTTCCGTTGTGGCCTGATTGGGCCCGATAGATTGCTCACCAAGCTAGCAAATTTGTCTGATTTTATGTAAGCCACCCGGAACAGAAACACATGGTTAGGGCGCACACAGTAGCCAATTCTGGCTCCTCTCTGGCAAATTGTTTTCCTAACATAATCTTCTTCTAGTCCCCCCCCCTCCCACTTGTCCTGCCCCACCCAAGGGAAAGCGGTCCCCCGCCACCCCCTGGGGGACGGTTGCCAGTTTTCAGGCACAGAAATTGCACTACAAAATGAAAGAATACAGCATAAGATGCGTTCAAAGGGCTGCAAAGGGCTGCCAATGCATTGGGCTACTCCTTGACCGGCTCAGTGTAAAATTCTATTGCCTTCAGCAGTGCACCTCGAAGAGAGGCGGACAGTCAGCGAATCAGTCAGTTGGTCAGGCCAGCAGTCAGTCAGACAGTCAGTCGGGCAAGCAGGCAGGCAGACAGAAGCACACAGTTTGGGTTTTTTTTCAGTGGCAGACTCGGCTTCAGGCCGTTGGGAGAAGAGCAACTACAGAATGCGCAGTGGTGGAGTGGTAAAGCAGTTAACTGCAGATTGTTGGGTCGGCGGTTCGAACCCCAGTCCGCCCAACACGGCGCCGCCGCTAACAACCTCGGCTTCCCGTGAACCGACGACCTACAAGGCCGCAGTAGCTGTATTACCATTAGACCGCAGCTTATTCCGTCTGGCAGGGTTCTCCCCACTGCTTGAAGCCTTCCCAGCACAAACTTTTGACCCCCCCCTTCAAAAAGTGATATCCAGTTTCAGGGGATAGAGGTCTCAGAATCAAAAAATCCATTGCGGGATTGTCTTATTGGGCAAAATAATGATTTTACAAGGGGTTGGACATCAAATATCATGCCTTAGGGTATGCTACGCGAATGCCCCCCCAAAAGGGGGGTATACTACGCCTGCGCCTGCGCTTGATCTAACAACCTCTCTTCGAGGTGATTTTTTCATCTTGCTCCACTTGACCTTGAACTGCTAGACATGCTCACCACTTCCCACTGGAATGCTTTGGGCAGCACTCTTGGGTGGTGGTTTGGCCCTTTTGGTGGGAGGCTTGGCAGGTGCAAGCAAATTTTTGGGAACCCACTTGCCTTCCGGAATGATCATTGCAAAATACAACTTGTTCCCAAAATTGTGTGCCACACCCCACACACCACGAGCACTCTTCACCCACAAAATCTCTGTGTCACAATTCAGATCACTATCATCATCAGGTGTGTATACTGCACACTGTGGAAGAGAGAGAGAGAGAGAGAGGCAGTGACGCCAAACTGGGGTTTCTGGGGAAACCTGGGTTCCATTTTAGCGAAAGTGAGCAAAATGTCCTACCAAGAGTAAAAGGGAGACAAGTGGCAGTGCCTCACAACACAGTCACCCACACAACAACACAGTGAGCCGTCACAAAAAAAATATTTGTTGACCAAGTGACACCCACGGGGGGCGACTGGAACCGGTCCTGATGCGACACCCCCCAGCTATCTGTTAAAACTTGGGGGGGGGGGGGGTGCTGGAGGGTCTAGGGGGGGGGGGGTCGGCCGGAGGGTGTGTGGGGGGAGGGGGTTGCTATGGGGGGGGGGGGAGGGGTTCCCAAGGTGGGGGGCCTACGCGCGACCCACTACTACCACATGCATACCTTCAGGGGGGGATGTGTGTCTGGGGCGGGTTTGGGGAAGCTGCTGGTGGCTGTTGTGAAGCAGGGGCTGCAGATGGGCAAGTGTGTCCACAGTGGTTGTGGTGATCTTTCACTTTGCAACAAACAACATTTGTTGAGCGCCTCATCCAGGGGTCATCGATATCGGTAATTATGGACATGCTGCTGTTTCGCCTTATTTTGGGGGGTTCAAAAAAAGGGGGGGGTATTTAAAAAAAATGACACATAAAATTTGGGCCTTGGAAAAAAAGGGGGGTTTCTCTATTATACCAATTGCACCCAAGGCGGCAAATTCTGACCAAAAATTGGACGAAACTGCTTGCCACTTGGTGCTCATAGCAACATACGTTGGCAGAGACGTGGTGGCCTAAGGGGTAAGCATTTAGGAAGCGGGCTCCTCCACTCTAAGCCCTCATCAAGCTATAGAGCTGGTGCCTGAAGCCGCCCACACCCCCTGCCAGGAGGGGGGCCGTTTCTTCAATGTCATAAGCGATGCAGCCCACGGCCTCAAACAGACTGCATGCATTGGCCACATTGCTTGGTGTTGATCAAGAAGTTGAATGGTAGATCCTCACAGGGCTAGGCATGGCCCCATACCCCCACACTAGCCGTTTCCAATGTACTTCATGCACAACATTTGCCGCACCCATCAGCAGCCGATCCTCCAAGGGCTGGGCATGGCCCCGTATCTCCACAACGGCCGTATCTACAAATGGCAGAAGAGAGGAGCAAGCACACAATCAGCTTCAACTTGCAGGGGAGGCCGTATTTGCAAGAATTGCAGGGTCACGGCCCTCACGACCCGTTGGCACTAGCCAAGGCTATTAGCGTGCCCGTTTGGCACTTTTGGCCACAGGCTGCGATGCTATCCGCTTCTTTGCCGCCGGTTCACCCGCGGGTTGTTGAGTACTGGAGGTGTGATTTGAGGTCTTGGTATACTTCTTCGTACGCCCTGTTCCCGCAAGAGGCATGCCAGCACATGATGACGACAATCAGAAGATGTTGACGAAGATGATGTGTCGCTAGAGGAACCAGAAGCACTGCTGCTATCACTGCCCTGTTTCTCAACAGTTCCATCACTGCCCGATGCACCCCATAGCACACGGTGTAGCACACTGCCTGTAGCAAACACAATGTAAATGCAAGTTGTGAAGATGATGTAAAGACCTGCTGATGTCACCCTTTCCCTCGCCCACACCACATAGATACCTAGTGCGTTTTCCAAAGACGGTTGCGGCATAGTGTCCGATGGAACATGCAGGGGGAATGGTTGCCCGGCGCGCTACTTTTCTATTAACTATCCCGACTTCAGCCCCAGATTTACCCTCCCATGGAGAAGCCCCCCAAGTAGACCACATTGCACTGCACACCTTCCCTACAAAGCACGTTGCATGATAAAGCAATATCTGTGACTTCAACCACTCCAAATGTCATTTGTAGTGTAATTAACAAACAACACTGGTCCCACAAGTGTGGGTGTCAATACATTCAGTACAATAGTGCTCCTTACACTCATCACAAACTGCGACGGTGGAGCGCCTTTGGCAACACAAAACACACACTTCCGCCTCATCCTCTGCCTCATCTTGCGTGGCGGCCGAGTTGCTTTGGTCAGTCCAAACCTGAGGCGGGACATGCTCCCATGGTCCGTAGGGGGGGTGACGACGGACTTGCCTCTGGATGCAAAACTGAGTGAAATGCAACAAAATGCGGACTGACTGGTGCAACTCATTGGGGCCGCCACGCCAGATGTTCCTAACCAAACCCCAATGCCACAACCGAGCAAACAACTGCTCAATGCGTGCCCTGTACCACCCATGGACATCATTGTAACCTTGTTGGCGGGCTGTCAAAGTGCCATTCTTTCTTCCAATGAATGGCACAATGACATGAATCCGGCCTTTATAAGCGCCATCATGGCCCCCAACTTCAAAATCAAAGAAATCACCTCGGGTACGAGAAGGCCACACCGAAGCGTGGATTGTGAGTCCCTAACCCCGACTCGAGGGGCCACACCGAAGCGTGGATTCAAAGATTGTCCCGGTTTCCTCAATAGCACCGGAAGATTGGGGCCCAAAAGAGGGCGGAAATGCTACGTCACCCCTGCATTCTCGGGGGTCCCCAACAAAGGAGACAAAATCAGAAGTCAAAACCTACGCTAGGGGTCACCATGATGCTCCTAGTATCTCAAAGTGTGGGTCTCTAGTACAGCCAGGCGCCCAAATAGCTGCACTGCGCTAAGTGCGCCACCTTAGTGCACCCCCTAAAAGGCCACTAGAGGGGCACGGGTCCAAAAAGATGCCCGGCGCGCTAACGTTCCCCCGTAGTCCAGAGTCGATATTGGCGGAGGTCTTGGGAGGGCTACAAAACACCTTAATGGATGTGGCCTTAGTGCTACCTGCCTTTGTAGGTGTGGTGGCTTTCTTCCGGCCGCGGTTGTCCACCCATTTCTGGCCGGCGCACATGTATGTCTTGTGGGCACTACTCTGTTCACAGAGGGCCTTGTACCACCCATTGCCAAGCACAACTTGCAGACGCAATGGGCGTCCACATACACAATTGTACTCGGCCCGGTTGGCCTCTTGAGCCGCAGTAGCATTGCGTTCATTCATGATGTCCGCCTAATAGGAGTCAATGGCCACGACATGTAGGGGGAGTATCCGCACCGCGCGCGCACCGTGCGCGCACCGCGTCAGGTATTTGAACAACTTCTCCAGGAGATGGTCTACGGGGAGAGGAGTTGTAGATGGTACCTGCTGGGCTCTGAGGCGTTCCCATTCCCCCTGATTGGCTCTGGATGAAAGGGTCTACGGAACAACCCCAGTACCCGCACCGCGCATGCACCGCGCGCGCACCGCGTCTGATACTCCCCCGTAGAGTAGCCAAAAAGGCATCAACATCATCAAGGTTCTTAACCACATGTTTGGGTGGTCGCAAGGGGAACATGTCTTTGACTGCAGCCCAAAGTTGTGGAGCAGTGACTCGCAAGATGCTCCGGCCAACACCACTATCTCTCAAAACCCGGGGGGGGGGGGGGGGGGGCTGGGGGGTGTCGCATACAAGGACCGGGCGCCCCCCCCCCGTGCGGGACAAAGGGGGGGGGGGATACCCTCCCCCCCTTATCCCCCCCCCCGCGGGAAGGCGGTCCTTCCCATCCCCTGGGGAACGGTACTGCCACCACACACACACAGACACACACACACACACACACACGTTGTGGGGCACAGAACTTGCAGCAGAAAACAAAATAACAAAGCACAAAAAATGTTGGTGCGCAGAGGTTGTCAAGGCGAACACAATGACAAATGAAAGCAAGTGAGCCAACAATATGAAAAGCATGCATGCGTTCAATGGGCTGCCAATGTAATGAGACTTGCTCCTTGGCTCAGTGTAAACTTTCTTTGTCCTGCTCTATTTGACCCTGAACTCCTGAACATGGTCACCCACATGTGCTGTCGAAGAATAGGGAATAGGGGATACAAATGGCAGTGCCTCACAACACACAGACCCTCAAGACACAAACACAAAGACAAAACACAGTGACCTGCAACAAAAATTTGGTGTTGACCAAGTGGCGCCCCCCCCCCCCAACTCCACATTAACAATCTCAAGTTGCAAAGCAGAAAACGTGTTGGCACTGTTGCCAACACTCATCACAATCAATAATCAGAAAGCTGGGCAGAGGGGGCAAGCATGCACAGAGAGAGAGAGAGAAATGGCTCAAATTAATCGAAACAATACACCTGAAGTCACCAAGAGCACACTAGTATACAGTCACATCCTGCAGGTGAAACCAGTGTTCACAGAGTAAAACCAAAATCTGGGCTGGGAAGGGCTAGGCTGCAGGGTGAGAGACAAGCTGACCTGTGGCATCATGCACCTTAGCACCTGTGTTGATAAACTTGCCTGATTTGGTTTGGCAATCGCATTATGCATAGGCTTCTCAGACCCTATCCAAAAATTGCCCTTTATTGCATTTGACAAATGACCTTTCAAAAAATATTCTCAAGGCAATTTTGGTCTGCAAATGGTAACATCGCAACTATCAAAGTGCGCATTGCCCCTTTAATTTTCGCATACAGTGGCATTCAAAACCCCATAGCAAGTGGAAGAAACCACTTTGGTCGCATACAGTGGCATTCAAAACCCCATAGCAAGTGGAAGAAACCAGTTTGGCTGAGCACAAAGGACCAAAACATCTGAAGCCCTTCATTGACTCTGGGAAACTATGCATGATGCAATAAAACCCCCCCAACACACGCACACACAAATATATAAATCAACTTGCACAAAACCCGTAACATGCTGAAACACTTGTGATCACCTTCCAACAAAATTCTCCATCAAAAGAAGAAACCATGCACAGAAATATAGGTTGTCGGGTTACTACAAATGGCATTTTCAAGGAGTGCAGTGCAATGACATTAGAGACTATGACTCAATCTGTAGGCAAGCAAGGGGAAGTTCTTGCACTGCGTGTGCACTGCGTGCATACTGCGCACGCGGAGGCTGGGATACTCACCCAAGTAATACGGTTGGTGGTGACCGTATTATTTCCTCCGAATCCATTTCAGAAAAATGAACAATCCAAAAATATTTGACTATTTATGGAAGCACTTTTCCTTTATAAGGAACCAAGGGCACAGGATCAATGTTTTACCACCAAAAGGTAGTGCGAGTATTTGCCGACATCCAAAACTTTGCACTGCGTGCATGGCATTCCCCAAGATGGCCACTTTCCTGATGCACCCAATCTGCGCTCCTTTGCTGTGGAGGAAGCCTGTACTCCACCATCCTCTTGCTTGCACAATTTGTGCCCAAGCTTTCTCTGCAGAACTTGCACATGGCAAAGGCATACACTGCAGTACACCACACACAGGTGCTGCATGGTGACCTTGCTGCCATATGTGACGTTATCACAGAACAAGCAAACCATTCACTGTGCATAAATGCACAGGAGCTACTCAAGGCCACATCCGATGCACTTCACAGCACGCTGAACCACGTTGTAATGCAGTGCCCATGTGCTCACTTTGTTTTCTTTCCATGCATAGTGGGCCACAGAGTAAATATGTGAGGACGGAGTGTGCGCCTGTGGAAGTGCTAGTTGCACCTGTGCTGCCTGCTGTGACGTACATTGCCAACTTTATTTTTCAGAGAGCAGACCAAAGCTGGTTCTGCACAAGCTGGTGCCTGAAGACAGGCCCCTAAAGCAGCCAATAGCACTTGAGAGCAAGTACCATGGTGCTGTCACAATTCATACACTGGCACTCACTGTGGGCCAAGTCATTTGTGTACCTTGACATCAAATTCGCGCCAATAGTACTGCCACACTTATTTCGTTTCTTCAGCAAAAATTTAGTCAGTGCCCTTGTAACTGCATTCAAAAATTCATCAGGAGCTCAAATATCAGTAGGGGGGGGGGGGGGGCTGATTGTGGCTGTGGCAGGCATAGGCATAATACGTGGTGAGCTGAAGATCATAGCTAGAGTCTCCGGGCTGCAAATATTCTACAATGCAGAACCCATGGCCGCAGCAATTGTGAGTCTGCTTGCAGATATGGATGACACTGTCACCATTGATCTGTCAATTTTTTTCGGGGTGAGAGATCTGACAAAGGAGGGGGAATACATGAGAACAGCGTGTCCAATGCAGAACCCATGGCCGCAGCAATTGTGAGTCTGCTTGCAGATATGGATGACACTGTCACCATTGATCTGTCAATTTTTTTCGGGGTGAGAGATCTGACAAAGGAGGGGGAATACATGAGAACAGCGTGTCCAACAAAAACAATGGGCACCCTCGGCATTTACACACATGACCACAGTGTTGAATTGCTTGCATCCTCAGCACCATCCTCCTTTGCAGGAATGGCCTCAAGGCTCAGACTGCACAGTGCAGGGTTAACAAAAAGAACGACTGCAATGCAAAAGGATTGCATGTTGAGGTGCTGTAATGTGGCTACTGTTGCTGAAGGCAAAGCTCTTCTTTGGCAATGGTGAACAATCCCTCATGCAGACACGGGTAACTGGTTTGGTTGGGGGAGGATAGATGCTGGCATCTGCATGGGGTGGGGTTGGGGAGGCCTGGAATATCTGTAAGTCTTTGCCTGTGTGCCCCAGGAGCAAATAGGAGATGAGGGGATGCTTGGTTGCTTGGCCGAGGCTGCATTTACCTGGACCCTGCCAGCAGGGGATGAAGAAATGGTGGTTTGTTCAGGGTAACTGGCGCATGACAACTGTAGCACATCAGCATATTTGCTCAGGAAGCTACAGAAAATAACACAGGCCCAATGTAACACGAGGACCATGTGTTGTGTTGCTCAACACGAGCCATCCAAAGCGCATGAAAAAAGTGTGCTACTATTCATCTGCTTTTCTGGACCTTTATGCCCCCCCTTGCACAGCGCAGAGACAATGTCTCAGTGAAACCCTCACCATGCACTGATCCCTCTGACACTGCTAAGCAATGTTCAGAACGCCATGACCAGCCTGCTTCCAGCAGTACAAGCACAGAAACAGGAATTGTGAACTTCCTGACCTGATCAGTGTGAACCAAACTGATTCTAGGGGACCTGCCAAATGACAAACACCCACCCATGCATGCGTAGAAGAGACATCTATTGCTCCATAGCAGAGCTTAGCATAGCAGGGCTCACTGCACCCACGGCTCTCGCAGTAATTTGCGCCAAAACCGCAACACAAGGGACCACACAGAGCAGAGCACAACATCACATCCTCTGTGCGGTGCAGGGTCCAAGACCCCTGACGTTGTGCCTGCCGAGGTGCTTAAATGCTGCTTGCCATCTTGCTAAGCACTTGCCACAACAGCACTTTGTGCGCAATCAGAGCAATTTAGAAGGCTTCCAACGCCCAGAAGCCTTCTATCTTTCTGGTGTGCATGCTGCTGAGTATTCCTGCTGGATGGCTCTGTCAAGCAGGGAAAATTTCAGAGTGCCCATCCCCATTGCAGTCTGTTGTACCCCTTGTGTATACAATTTGTCTCATGCCTAGGGAGCAAATGGACTTGGTCCGTTGCAAGTAGCGCCACCCACCCACGCACTCACCAATCCCAAAACAAAAATACTCACCAACACACAGCTGCTGTGTTAGAGGCTCCTTGCCCCCTGCACCCCAGTGGGAACTTCAAATCATGCCAATGGTAGAAGGACCCTCCCCCACTTGCTTGCGTGCTGTTCCCTACTTGGAACTGCAAAGGTTGGGGTACGGAAATGAAAGCGAGTGCCCCAGTGATTCGAATACACGCACAATACCCAAAATTTCACAGGCAACCACCACCAGCATTCCTTGGGCATTATGTTTTTGTCACTGGCACCTCCCTTGCGCAGGCACCACCAAAGGTTGCACCAGGTAGTGGTGCTTGCGCAAGAGGGGAGGGGGGGGGGATTGAATCGGCAAAATAAGACATAGCTTTGAAAACGACGGTTTCACCGGGTGGTTTCTCGGCTCTCCCTCCCCCCACCGAACAGGGAATAGGCGTGGCAAAGGCTACCCAACACGGTACAATTTACACATGGGTCAGCTTCTGAACCAAACAACCCCTGTGGACCACATCTCCATGAAACAATATCCTCGGCCCCCCACCGGACAGGGAATGGATATGGTAAAGGCTGCTCAACACAGTACAATTTACACATGGGTCAGCTGTTGAACCAAACAACCCCTGCCACATGTGGCCACAGGGTCTACTCCTCAGGCCGAGCACAAACGGCGAGCAGGCATCAAAGGCATATTGCTGGGCACAGGGTGCACTACACAATAACAACCAGCCTGTATGGGATACCTCCCATGCGATGATCTGCGGCCGCAGCAAAGGTGCGAGGCGCCTGCCAAGCAACCAGCCCACAAGAAAGAGCCAGCAATACATTTGGCATTTAGTCAGATGAGGATGACCCTGATCCCACACAACACACTCCTCATCCAATGAGGCAAGGGCCAAGACACTGTGCTGTGCCATGAGTTTTGGATATGAAGTGGGTGGGACCAGGGGACGTGAAGGCGAGGGGAATCATGAAGGTTCAGTCTGCAACCCCAAAACATGTGTTGGTCATTTGTGTTGTCATTTCGTGGAGGTTCTTTGTGTGCTCAAGAAAGCGTGTTCCACACTTTTTCGGAACACTCCGATGGTGCTCCTTGGACATGCTGATGATGGAGCAATTGCTCATCCTTGCCCGTGATTCACCACACTGGACTAAGTATGATGATTCTGGTGTGGCCACAGAGTTTCGAAAAGTAGGGCAAGTCCACAATTTGCATGGCAGGCACAAGGATAAGGGTGTAAGAGGCAGAAGACAGATGCTGCTTCATGTTCTGATCCAGCACTCTCTGATCCTGAGTCTGAATCAGACACAGATGGTATCCTTTCCAATGTGTCAGCCCCAAGTGGTGAATCATCGTCCAGCTCAGAATGGGTCAGTGTGGTGCATTTTTGCAGTTCCTTGCGGATATGCTGCATTTCAGAGGGGGGGCCGGGGGACCCCTCCCCCCTGGACCCCCCCCCCCCCCCTGGGTTTTGACACATAGTGGTCCCGGTGGTGTGACGGGTAGGGTGTGGGGTTTTGCCCTTTGCCTGCTCCTTGCCCCACTCCTCATAAGTTATTGCATGCACAATTTTGGGACTTGGCCCCTCTATAGTGGATTGTGAGGCCATGGCTGCACAGGATGGACACGGGACTCAGCCCTTCCTAGTGGATATGCAGCTCTGTCTTTGATGTCATGCATGCAGTAGTAGTCCCGCGCATCCCCCCCCAATAACCCCCCCCCGAACCCCAAACCCCCACCCAAGCCCTCCAACCAATACCCCCCCCCCCCCCAAGGTCGCATTAAGACCGGTTGTAGCTTGCCCCCCCCCCGGGACACGCCTCCACCATGCTCCATGGGAGGATGGAGGATGACAGTGCTGGATTCTCAGCCTTAGACAGGCAGCACGCCAAATCCAGTGTGGTGCGTGCCACCTCAACCAAGGCGTGGATACGTAAAGTCTGACTGACAGAGGTCATAGGGTTTTTTTGTGCCTTGCTCTTGGCTACAACCCATCTAATGGTGGGTAAGATGGTTCCCTCCTGAAATGGGAGGAGTTCTTGGACAGGCACGTGCATCCGGGACACATGCATCAATGGACCATGAGGATGACCCTGATCCCACACAACACACTCCTCATCCAATGAGGCAAGGGCCAAATCACTGTGCTGTGCCGTGAGTTGGGGTTGCAGACTGCACCTCTATGGTTCCCCCCGCCTTCACATCCCCTGGTCCCACCCACCTCATATCCAAAACAAAACATGTGTTGGTTATTTGTGTTGTCATTTCGTGGAGGTCCTCTGTGTTGCTCTGACTAAAATGCCAATTACAATGTGGGCTGGTTGCTTAAAGCGAGGGGGGAGGCCCCCCCACCGAAATGAAAATTAAAGCAACACCCCTGGGGGGGGAGGGGGGGTTCACATACAAGGACTGGACCCAGCTGCCCTCCCTGGGGGCGTGAAAGGGACCTGTCAGATGGTTGAAATGCTACAAGTCTCTGTCCTTTCATGCCCTGAATACTGAGATGTTGCTCACACCAGACACTTTCCATTATCTCTTGAATGACGCTGATGCATGAGAATGAGAGGCTGGACTGACCCTGCGTGTTTATTGCAGAATGAGATGCTGCATCAAACAGCATGTGCACATCGCTGGCATCAGAAAGAGACCACAAAAATGTGGCACAGCCTTTTAATCTGGCTGCAAAGATCTATTTCAATGCATTGCAACGAGCTCTGAAAGGAACTATACAACTCATGCTGCAGACTGTTTGACAGCCTGTCTCTTCGATTGGTTAGGAAAGCAGTTATACAAGAAGGCTGCTCAATTTCCACTATTTCTGCTAGGTGATCTGTAATGCACTTCTGCTGCGTGTAACTGTGCAGCCCCCATTCTCCACAAGCACAAGACCGTTGCATATCAGATTAAACCAGAATCCCTCACCGTGTCAGAGAGATGCTTATCAAAGGTACCACCCCACCTCAGCACAAACAACCTCTGCCAACATTGATGGTTTCCCCTGCCCCTGACCCATGATGCTCTTCTCTTCCTTTTAAATCCGCTTGAACACTGCTCTACCTCTGACTGCAAGCGCACCGCATGCGCGCAGGTGCCGCAAGGGAAGGGTAAATAATTGTGGGGTAATTAGCACCGCATTAGTTTCCCTCAGTTTTGGGTGAAGGAAGTAGGTTAAGCGGGCACTATGGCAAGGCACAATACTCAAAATGGACAAAAATGTGGCGATAAGCACTCCCGCTTCAAAAGGACGCTTTGCAAAATAAACAATTTCCAATGTTCCATGATAATTACCCAAATTGCGTGCCGCAGGTGCCACAGGATTAGCGTTCCCAACAGCCCAGATGTTCCTGGGGACTGCCAAGCATCTGCAGTCAACACGTTTACACCGTTTTTAGTACAAACGGTCATTTTGCGTCTTTCCCACAGGCCATGACCGGCCCCAGGTAACGCTAGAGGCTGCACAAAAATTCCTTTTGTATCCCAGTATGCGAGTTATGTGTACACTGCCACAATAGCCCCAGTTGCACCCCTCAGAGTGGGTACCACTGAGTCACTAAGGTCACCAAAAGCGATGACAGAGCAAAATGTTTGAAAACTGCATGAACCGCATCAGCGCTCGTCCCATTCCGCCCACACAAACTGAAGTGGCTGAGCGCTGAAAGCGGAGTTGCTCTTCACCACCAGATCCACCGGAGGGAAGGGCTTTATTTGTCACCTGCTCGTCACAGGGGGGGGGGGGGGACTCGGTTTGGACGCGGACCTCCCACACACGAGACTTGGCCAGAGGCCCCCTTGGGGGGGGGGGGTGTCTGCGTCTCCTAGGACCCGCGGAGTCGACCCCCGGTGCTGCTTATGCAACACGAAGTGTTTCCCGGAGACCGAAAATGCCGCATGCCTAATGCATTGTACACACCGTGAGATTGAGTTCATGCACCTTGTGTTGAGGTCCAGGAATCATTTTCAAGATCCCAGAGTTTGAGGCCAAGTAGGCCCACTAAAGAACGCAACAGAATCCAGCAGGCACATATACTGCAGGCTGCCAGGATCCAGCTGTGGACCACCACCCTTTTGAGGGAACGTGAGTCTCTAAAGAGCACCAAATGAAAGAGCAAGGGCAGGATGAAAGTGTCAACCATATAGCATCCACCCATAAAGGCAAACAGGAACTCCAGCTTGCCCTGCAAACCCCAGGCAGCAGCGGTAGAGACCAGCAGCCAAAGGCAGCGGGAGCCAAATTCCCAGCATAAACCTGGAGGGAAGGAGAGAAACGCACGCTTGGATGACACAACCCCAACACATACAAGCACCAGCTGCACACCCGCACCACGTTGCACAAGCACATCCACAGTCGGAGGCGCACACCCACCTCCGACTCGGCGTCCGTCCGTCACGGGCGCACATCAGTCCGTTGTGGGCGTGCGGGCGTCCTGCCATGCCCTCCCAGTGCGCATCTGTTTGTGTTGCCCGTGCGGCCGCAATGCCAACCCGTTGTTCAGCATGCAACACCCGCCCGTCCATGACGTCTGTCCATCCACAATGCCCGTCTGCAACCTCCACCTGCCGGCAGTCCCGTCCATCCGCAACACCTGCCCATCCGCGATGTGTGTCACTCAGTGGCAGGCATCCATCTGCTATCCCATCCGTGAGCATTCTGCGACGTTCTGCGACGCCCGTCTGTCCACAAGGCCCATCCATCTGCAACCCCTGCCTGTGCGCCACACCTGCCCCTGTGCAATGCCTGTATTTGCAAGACCCGAGCCCATCCACAACTGCAGTCCTTCCTCCGTTTTTTGGGGGGGTGGCTTTTACATTTCTTGATCAGCCCTTCAAAGCAGCGGATTCCCAAATTTTTTTTGGCCAAACAATTGCCGGTAGGCGCAAGGGCTTGAAGGGGGAGGCGGGAGGGGGATGGGTGGAGACCAGGCGGAAAAAATTCCTCCGTCATATTGACACAATAGAACGCTCACCGTGACCCCCCAACAGACATGGGCTGCCCTCACTGCCATTTAGTACCCCCCAGCACCGTCCATAATCCACGTCCCTAAGGGGTAGGGGGGTTCTGCATCCTTACGAATGGCCAAGTGGAAAGAGTCTGCCGTTATTTGCAGTGACAACCCCCCTGGAATCTGCTCTTGCAACCACTCGGCACTGTTGAAAGAGGCACGAGGAGGACCCTCTCTGCAGGCTGTGTTCTTGCCCTTATCCCTTACGCACATGTTTGACTGCACAGCCCCATTACTAATGCTCCACCCTTACTCCTCTCTTGGAACACACAGGCTTCTTTCCCAAATCTGACTATGCTCATACCAGTAATATGGATCCCCAAAAATTCAGACGTCATCACACTGAGTAAATCCACGGAGGCTGGCAGTGCCATGAATACATTGAGGCCCACAAAAGTAGAGAGGGACGCTGCAAGTATATGGGAGGGTCCCATGTCCTGAATAATATCTGTCACAAGGACCGGATGGCTATCGTCCGAATACGAGGTCGCCTTGTACAAAAGGTATCCCCCTGCGCTCATCACCAAATGGAACAGAAGCATAATCCCTGGGTGAAAAAAGGAGAAAGGGGGCCAGGATCAAGACCAGACTGGAGATTTGATTTACCTTGGTTTCACATTGAAGGAGAGCTGAGAGGGGTGGGAGGGTTGGCGAGGGTTTGAGTTGGTTTGAAAAGTTGCACAAAAAGTGCAGAGGATTTTTGGGAATGCATGGAGCAGGCGGCAAGCCATAAGACGTTTGGTATCTTCAGGGAATGGGGTTGGGGTTGGGGGGGGGGGCGGGTTATGGTTGTGGAATCCAGTGGTCCGATCTGCACCACCAGCACAAAGATCCCATCTCAGCAACCAGGACCGTATTGCTCAGGTCTGGCTTGACATAAAGAAATTCAGGGGATTGGAGGTGCAAGATGGCTCCAGTATTGGGCGGGAGGGAAACAGGGCGGGGGGATGAGCACCTCGCCAGTCAATCAGTGACTCATCAATGGCCAATTAAGAGGAAAACATGTCGTACCAGATTGATTACACCAGTGTATAATTGTATCTCACCATAACGGCATCACAACTCCATGCTATACCTGGGGCCATACTGCCCTAGGGGGCCGGTGACTGGGGTATTCGGTAAAACTTAGTACGAGAGGAGGTGAAACTTAGTAAAATTTGTAAACTTAGGAAAAAATTTTGAAAAAAATATTGTTTACTAAGCTTTACCCCGTTTCTACTAAGTTCCCCCTCCGCCCCCCTTTTTTATTCATTCATTGTGCACATCCCAAGGATAGTTTTTTTCCCAACTCCCCTTGCAGCTTGGTGTAAAATTCTTGGGTCATTTGTCAGTTGACGGTCAGCATTTGGGGGATATTGAGGAGGCACCGCACACCATTTGCGACAGATGCACACACCGGGACGGGTGTTCACATCAGTAGCAGCAACAACAGGCAACGCTTCAGAGCAGGGGGGACACAGTCAATAGTGGCCCAAAAGTGGGCACATTGGCTACATAACCCCTGCCATCTCGGGGGCCCCCTACGCTTCACAGCGGGGGACAAAATCAGCAATAGCCCACAAATGGGTGGACTGGCTACATAACCCCTGCCGTCTTGGGGGTCCCCAACGCTTTGGAGTGGGGGAGAAAATCAGCAGTGGCCAACAAATGGGCGCTTGTTTACTGATCCTACATTTGCAGCCAATTTGCCAAAGGCCCTACCCTTCCTCAAATCTAGCGCAATCCGTGCCAACTGTTCAGCCCCCGCATCCCTGCCCCCGGGAACAGGCACAACTCAGGATTCCTCCATGGACCGACTGCGCTGCTGTATTGATATTGTGCTGGTCCTGATTCCCCGCGTGGCCGCGGGACGTAGACGAAAGGGCGGGTGGGTGGGCCTGACTGCCTTAATGAAAAAGGAGACTGTCGGAGAGATGGAGGGAGAGATGAGAGAGTGAAGGGGGGAGGGTGCAGGGGATGCTGTATGTGCTGAACCTGCTTTACTTCGAGGGCTACGTAACTATGGTTCAGCCGCCGCATCCTTGCCCCCCTGAACAGGCTAAACTCAGGATTCCTCCATGGACCGACTGCACAAAGTGCTCGCGAATGCGAGCCCTGGACTCACGCTGGTCCCGTGCTGGCCGTTGCCACCCCCCCCCCCCCCTTGTGCTAAACTCCAAGGGGCCTGAGGCAGATAATGGAGATGCATAAATTTGTGCGCGCTGCGTTCCCAGAGCTGTCGCCTGTCATTGGCGTCTTGGACAGCGTGCCGCCTGCGGGGAAAGGTATGCAGGCGGCTGAGCGGGTCTGCGGGGTTCTCCGCAGTATCGACCCGAAACACACCGAGTTTCACGTGACTCCAAAGCCGGAGCCAGACTAGACGGCGGAGAATTCGCTGGTGGGCCTGTGAGCAAGCAGTGGCCCTCTGCCCTGCCACCTGGAATCTGCTGGCGTCGCTGTCTGTGCCAACCACCACCGATCTGTGCCCGCGGTAGACTGCTACTTTACATGCATAGTATATACCGAAAAGCTCCGCCTGCTGGAGTGACGTGACCCATGCCGGGCAGCGGACGGAGCGGCGGAATCGCCTGCTGCCCACCAGCCCTACCCTGAACCGTGCCCCTTCCGGTGCCGCGTCCGCAAACAGTAGGAGGTCGCCCTTGCCCGGCACTTGCTGCGTCCCTCCCTCGTGGCTGTCCGGCGGACATGACTGGGCCACAGCGCTGAACAGAAGCACCGTGCCGAGGCCTCGTGCCATACTCCGTGTGAACCACCGCGCGCCCGAGTCCAGTGCCTGATAGCTCCCCGCCATAAAGCAGGAAAGGCCGGCATTGGGTCTCGACAGCCAGCACAACTGCCCTAGCAGCTTTCTGAGCCTGCGGGGCTCGATGGTTCCACGGCCCATGGCCCTCACCCATGCGCGGAGCGCACTGCGCAGCCCGCCCGGGGCGTTTTGGAAGTATCCTGCATCCGTGTTGATCTGTTTGCCAATGAAGCTGAGCTCCATCGTGGGCGTCGTTTCGCTTTTCTGGCTAATTATAAAACCCGCCCGCTGCAGGCGCTGGATGATGAGCCGCACAGCGCGCCGCACCTCGGATGGACTGCAGGCGGTGATGAGTATGTCGTCTATATACACCCATACCCGGGCCCGCACGCCTCGCAGGGCGGCAGCCACGATACCCCGGACGAGGGACTGGCAGATGAGGGGGGAGTAGCGCCATCCGAAGGGGAGGCGCGTGTAGCGGTACGACCGCCCATCGGCGGTTTGCAGAACAAAAACTCTGCGCCAGCCCCTCGGGAGCACGACGCTCCAGAATGCGTTCTGGAGGTCGAGTTTGGCCATCCACGCACCCCCCCCCCCCCGCATCCAGTCTCTCAGCTGTTCCAGGCCCGGGAGGGTGAACTTTTGGGGCCGTCTGGGGTCTGCCTCGTTTATAGGAGATGCATCTAAGATCATTCTGCACTTCTACCTATTCTTGGGGCGCAGGAACGCTCGTGAGGTGGGCCTGAGGTGCGTGCGTTTCACCCCTCGCGCGTCTACGCGCAGGGCCTGCATCATGAGCGGAAGCTTAGTGCAGTGCGACTTCAGGTCGGCCCCCCTGATTTGGCGTGTTTCTTATAAGCCTTTAGGAGGTCCTGTGGCACCAGCCGCCTCCAGAGCGGCGCATGCACGTGCATACGGCCCGCCGATCCGAGCCCCTTTGCCGCCGTCTCCGGGTCGATTTCGTCTTCGTCCTCCGACGAGTAATACCCGTCCTCTTCGCCGTCCAGCCCATCGTCCAGTACCCCCTGGAGTGCGACCCGCAGCTTCTCAGCGGCATCACCGAAGTCCAGCCTTAGCTGCGCCGCCGCCATGATCAACTCCTGGACGCCCCTGTGGACCATGCCCCTGCGGCCCTGCTTCACTCCCGGCAGCTCGCTGATCGCCCGCGCCAGGCGCTCGTCCTCGATCGTCACCCCCAACGCGTTCCCGTGTGGCCGGTGCACCGTCTGCCGCCTCTCCTTCCGGTTTGCCTTCGCCTCCGCTGTCCGCTGGCAGTCTCCTCCGCGCCCCTGGCGTCGCCCCCCTCTAGCGCTTGACGGTCTTGGGCGGCGGTCGCTCTGGTGAGTCTTCAATTTCGACCACGTCGCGCTTGGGCGACGCCGTTCGTGACCTTTCCTGGACCTGGGCAGAACTGCCCTCCGGAGTCGGTTCTGCCCGAGCAAGTCACGCATGGGGGACCTCGAGCTCGCTCCTGATCCAGCTTGGCCACATTCCCAACGTTGTCCCTGGCTGCATCCGCGCCGTCGTTTCGCTCGCCCCGTACTCTGGCAGGGGGATGGGTCCCCCTCGCACAAACTGCCATCGCGGCGGCGCCTTGTAGTATATCTCCGCCACCGCCGCCGACCTCCACCCCCCCCAGAGCATGATGAACCGGACTGGGAATCCGAGGCCGTGGAGCTGGGCTGCCCCGGATCGCCTGAACGAGTGCCAGCGCAGGTACTTGAAGGATCCGCCGGGTCGGTCCAAGATGCCGTGCAGTCCCCTGTGTAGCCCGTCCGTTCCCCGAAACCACGCAGGGACGTCGGGGTGGTATCCGTGGCTTGCCCAGAGGCGCGCCAGGAATGCGGCCCATTTCGCCGTCCACTGCCCCATCTCTTGCCGTTGCTCGCCGCTGCGGGACTTGGTTCCCTGGAACACCAACTCGCTGCCCTCAGCGTGGGCCGTGATTGCTTCGCTCGCTCGGAGGCAGTGGGCGCACGACAGCGCTGCCAGCGCCAGGATCTCCCACTCTGCCCTGGTGCGCGCGATGCTCGCCATGTACCGCAGCGCTTCCATGCTGGCCCACTCTTTGACCGCGCCTCGCCCCTGCTGCTCACGCTCCTTCTCCACCCCCAGGACGAGGTACCAGTCTCCGGGCCGTACGGTACTCTTGATCCACCCCAGTTTTTCGAGGAGCCGCACCCCCGAGAGTAGCTTCTTGATGTTGCCCTCTCCCACGTTCTGGGCAGCGATGTCGCCGAGCTCGTCCTCCAGCACGCGCCTTCTTCCGCACCCCGGCTGCATGCGTTCGCGCCTCCGGAGCTTCACAAGGGCCCCCAGGTACCCGTCCAGCGTGGATTTGCTGAGGCCCCGCACGACACTGGCGTCGTATCCCGCGCCCCAGCCGTCCCGCATAGCCTGCCCAAGGCGTTCGACGGCCTCCGCCACGGGCAGCTTGCGCTCCTGCTGTCATTTGGTGCCTTTGCCCTTGACGCAGCCCCACTCGTCCCTGTCGAAGTACCAGTGTGCAGTCTGTGCACTTCGATTTTGGCGGGTCTGTGCAGCCTTCCCAGGCCCCTGAGCGCTTGCTTTTGAAGTGGCGGCGGCTGCCCAGAAGGGTGAACTCGGTGTTGGCGGCTGAGCCTGTGCCCCTCCAGATTTCTCCTTCTTTGCGCCCTGCGATGTCGTTTCCCGCCCGGCGCGCGGTGCTCTTTGTCTGCTTCTTGCGCGCTCGCGAGGACCGTCCCGACGATGACAATGACGAGCCGGAGCTGCTGCTACTGTTGCTGCTGGAGCTGGATGAGTCGTTGCTATCGGAGCTGGAATCTCGCCGCTTGCTTTTACCCCGCCGCTTGCGCTCCTTCCGGCGCTGCCGTTTTTCCCGCTTCCTCTCTTTCCTCCGTCGCTCTCGGGCCTTGTCTTTCAATTCGTCAGCCCCGTCTTGTCGAAGTCCAGCACAATTTTCCACACCTTGCGCGCCAAGGCGCTGGGCTCCGCCTCGCTCTCCGCCGCGTGGTTTTTTTAGCTCCTGCTCCAGCGCCCTGCATAATTTAATAGTCCACCTCGTGGCCCCCGGCCGTCGTCTCATGCTGCGGGCCGCTGATGCCGTCAGGATGTTCCACTTGACCTTGTCGCTCGCCTTGTCGCTGTACCCTCCATTGTCCCCTGGGCCGTACGCCGGCTGCGTGCCCGACGGTCCCGCCGCGCTGCCGCTGTTGTCGCCTCCAGCGCCTTGCGCTCCTTGCCCCGCCCGGCGCTCGAGTTCCTGCAGGGACGCGCAGAGCTCGAAGGCCGCCTCTGACTGGGGCGGCAAAAGCTCGACGTTGGGTACCTCGATGCCCCATGCGAGTCCCAGGCCGTACAGGAAGGCGTCTCTGTAGGCCAGGAAGTTCTTGCACACCAAGCACACCCTCAACCCGCGATTGAAGATGACCGCCAGCTTGGACGTGTTGAGGCGCGCCGTCCGGACCCAGCTGTTGATGCCTACGTCGAGCACGGTACCGCGCCGCTCTAGCGGGACCTCCGTCGCCCATTAGCTCAGCCCATGCTGCGTCAAGCACGGACTCGTCGTGAGCCAGCAGCCGCTTCCAAGACCAGGCACTGTCCCCATCGAATTCGTCCATATGTCTGTGCGGGGGGGCCTGGCTGCCTTAATGAAATGAGATTGTCGGAGAGATGGAGGGAGAGATGAGAGAGTGAAGGGGGGAGGGTGCAGGGGATGCTGTATGTGCTGAACCTGCTTTACTTCGAGGGCTACGTAACTATGGTTGAAACCCAACAGGTCTCAAACCGGACTGAATGCTGTACAATGCACCCACCCCATGTGAGAACAGCATCGGAGACACCAGACATTTTTTAATGGAAAAAAAAAGGCTGCAGTGTTCGGGAGTCAGCCAAATCTGCACATTATGGCCATTGTGGTTCCACTAGGGATTTTTATTTTAGTATGATGCAACCCGCATGTCGTGACATTCCCAATTTTGCTCATTTTGACGACTAGTTTTTTTAAGTCTCATGCAACCCATATGTCCGGATGGTTACCCTCCAACCGCTGTTGGTTATCCACAAACCACCGTCGATTACCCTCCAATCGCCGCCGGCTGACCGCCAACTGCCGTTGGTTACCCTCCACGTTTTTTAACTCAAAAAAACTTGTCCAACAAAAAAATAAATTGCGGGGACACAAAGTCACAGGGCACACGTGCCCAAGTGTGAGGTTTATGTGGGCAATATGAGAGCGGGGGTGGGGGCATAAGACTGTCCAGCATGTGCACTCAGTCAGCCACAAGTGCAAACGAAAAAAAGACAACCTTATTCAACTGCCACCGTCGAAATCAGAGCAAAGCACACGAGATAAACTGTCCACACCATGATTTTCCCTGAACCTTGCTGTTCCACAACATTGGTGGATCCAGGTACCACTCCCAGCAAGCGTGCTCAGAGGGCCCTATGAAAAAATCCATGGCAAACTAGCATACCTCAGAGCTGGGGGGGGGGGGGAGGAAAAAAATCCTGATACAGGGGTACAACGTTATTTTCGCAGCCACCCTCCGGGAGGCGGCGGGGGGGGGGGGCAACAGTTGTTTCCTCGTGTGCACTTTTTCCCCAACCCCACCCTTGGCATATAAAACTGCTATCTCATCAGCACGCAGCCTGAGCTAAGTACCTCTGCCTGAGCCGTACCAGCCAATCGTCACATGCAGGCAAACGACCCCAGCGGTTGACAATCAAACACAAACGGTTGACAGCGAACCGCCAGCAGAAGGCAACTGCTCGAATTTTTTTTGCACAAAACGATGTATGGCTTTGGCACCACACAACCGCAGGTTAGTTGGAGGGTGATACCAAAAGCGATGTGGACTGCCTTCTCCAGGGACTGTGGTGGCTGCATGGAGCGAGCCACGGTAAAGAGGACCCGGTGTCCCGACAGACAAAATCCCAGCACTCCAATGCCAATGGCCATATTGGGTCCCAAGTATGTGAGGTCTTGGCTCATGCCTGATATCTGTTGCCCATCTGAGCGGGGCTCCCAAAGAACCATGACGGCCAACACGGTAACAGCACCACTGATCTGCAGAAAATGACAATTCCACACTCCATAAGAGCCCTCGAACGGTATGCTTGGTGCCAGTTTGAAGTAATTTTGTCGTGATGGCCCACAGGCTGGTGCCCGATTCTTGATCACGTGTGCATGCCCCACTTGTCCCCACATATTCGTGATGATTGTAAGGAATTACCCAATCATGCGCACACTTTGTGACAATTGCGGTTTTGAAAAATCCGTGGCTGTCAAAAGGGAAGCTACCCGGTGGCGGCATGCACGACTTTTCTTTGCCCCCAAAGCGTTGAAATGGCAAGCAGCCTCTACATGCTCCAGAATAACAATTCAATTCAAAAACATGTTATACTTCTTATTGGGTGCCGAGAAATCGGATGCATATCAATTAGCCCTCACCGACATCAGCCAGGAAACCCTTCAGCAATTATACTCTCTTTTCATTCTGAAGGTCACGCTTGTGCTGTGTCAAATTTGGGTGTCTGGAAGACATATCCTCCCCAGGAAGTGCGAGCCCACCCAACCAAATATGTGCCACCAGTCGGTACATGTTGCACATGAGACATTCCGACAAAGGGTACTAAATATCCCCCTCCCTGGGGGCAAGGCTGGCACACAATCATCCTACTAGGGGACTGGACGGTGGACAATCATTTTGGCTCATCCTCAGTACATCCTCAGCGAATGCATTGATTGGGAGTAGGAAGCAGCGGATAAGCCCACCACCATGCCCTTCACCTGCGTTCATTTTACCTGCCTTGGGGTCAAATGTTCATTGCTGCTATGAACTAAGCCAAGAAGTAATATTACGTATGTTTTGTACAATCCTATGCTACAATGTTAGAATATATACCCTGGTGAGAAGCATACATTGCATCATTTTAGCAACATGTAGTGGACATGCATGCATCACCATTTTTATGTCGACCACCATCGACAATTTCCTTCTGACGCCCTTGGAACCAATGCTAATTCTGGTCACTGTCATGGCACCTTTTCCAAAACCCCTCCCCCCAAATTTTTGGGGGTCCGTGACCCCCCTCCCCCTCAAGGGAAAATCCGAACTCCCCTGTGCCAATGAAATCCATATCCCTCTCAGTCTCCACACAACATGTGGTCCAACAATTGCACAGCTGCTGTGTGCTTCCAAAGAAAAATGAGCATACCACAACCCATTGCAAGCTCCAGAGTAGACTTGTAAACTCCTTCAGCAGAAATTGAGGGTTCAGGAGTGCAAGTCCCGTGGTGAGGCAGAGAAGAGCCCATACGGACACCTACAAATGCAGTGCATAGATAGGCACACCCATGTTCTCGTACCAGGTGGCAGGGACAACTTGCTCAAGATGTTGAAAACTTGCCGAGCAGCAGGGGCTTCCACCGCACAGTGGGGAGGAGGTGCCTCTCTGTGATGTCTGTGGCATCCTGGCATTCGTGAGAGAGGTCAACAGGCTGTACTACTTGTACACTGGAAAGGAAAACAATTTTTGGCATCCAAAATGGCATTTTGCAAATTGATCCCAGTGAATTATGAATTCCACTCCATTCTGATCTTTGCTTTTTGGACAATAATTGGTGGTGATATGAACGCAATGCCCCAAGCAATATTTGTGCACTGTGATCAATACCCGTCCGAGCATTGTATTCAACCCACCCATCAGGCTTGTCATGAATGAATGGTTGTACATGGCTGTTGCATCATGAATGTACTAGTTGTCACGTGATTCCTCATACAATCTCCACCAAATACCCCTGAAGGTGAGTATGGCGTGTACAGTGGGAATGTCACATCCTGTTGATGCACTGCTGCACACTCCTTGGGGATTATTGTTCACACAGTGCACGCACAGTGCACACACAGTGCAAAGTTTCTTTAAACCCACAACTCCCGAGTCCTAGTTTTTGGCATTTCCCACAATTTACTGGGTTTCTTGGGTGGAAAATTAGTTTAGTCTATTGATGGCATTCATGTGATAAAAATTTATGTGGAAGGGGCTTATAGAAAGGGTGTTTGGTGGTTGTTTAGGGGTTTGGCGGACACAGTGGGCACACAGTTGTAATGCAGCCATCTTAGGGGCACATGGCGCACTATGCGCATGTTTCACTCTTTTTCGCCCCCTTTGCACCAACCATCACCACTTCTTGTCTTTTGTCGCGCAAACATCCACAAAGCACAAAGAAATAAAGACAGAGCGAGTGAAACGTAAAGCCAATATTAGACGCACACTTGTTTTAAACAACGTGCACCGTGCATAAGCACGAGGACTGAAGGCACAAAGGAAGTCTCATGACCCAAAAAAGATTGGCAAGAGATATAATTTGCACTGAGACCTCCTATCGGCACAATCCACAGTGCGGGAAAATCCGCACCCCCATCAGCCTTGTGAGCAGTCTAACCATGTGTTGGCGTGCGGTGGCGTTCCGAATTCAGCAGTTGTGGCAAAAATAGGAAATGTGGTGCTGTTTTGGTCCCACTCTCCCTTCAATGCTATGCTGTCCTGAATGAAAAACGCAACAGCTGAAGCCCATCGCATGCAAACCCACCCACCACGGCACTGAGCAACCTCCATTGCACAATCACCAATTGGAACCTTCACGTGCCAGCCACTGTCAATTGACCAGCAACCATGTTTTGGTTGGCTGATTACGTTCTGTGGATGCCTCCAGGCTGTGGGCGGTCAATGCTCGGCGGTGCAGTAGGGACTCTCAGGCTGTGGGACTCCGAAGCGGTGCAACAGTGGGGCTGTGGGGCTGTGGACTGTCAACCGCAATACTGCCACCCAAAGAGGCCATCCTGAGACCTGTCTCCCTGTTTAAGCCATCTTACACCGCCAGGCAGCCACCGGTGATGCCCGTGCAGCCCTTCAACCATGGTCATTACCAGCCCTCAATCTCATCCACACGGCACCAAAGGGATGAATGCATGCAATCTGCACAACCCAGAGGGTATGGGCAAATACCTCATCTGCGGATGGGCACAGATCATGGACGCAGCTGACAATGACCATAATGCATGCAATTGTCTTACCGAACCACAGGCCAATGTCCATGAGCACTGCTGCATGCTGCGATACAGGTCCCAGGCAAAATAATGTGAGATTCGCAAAAATGTCCCCACCATAAGGAACAAAGAATGCCCGGTTGACCTGCAAGTTCCAACAAAGATGAGAGTGGGGTTCATACCTGAGCCTGATTGCATAGCCCCTATATTCATGGAGGCCCACATCCCACCAGTGCGCAATGCGAGCATACTTGACAAAACCCTCCAGAGAGGAACCCTCTACAACCACCCACCACCTCTGTGTAGCAAGGAAAGTAGCAACACAAACAGGTTTAAAATTCTGCTGTCTCCAAATGTGCAACCAGGTTTTCACCCGAGCACAATCTCTTTATCAGGCATCCGCGTTAGCCACAGCCGAATTAGCCGCCTAGCCGCAGGGGCTTGGAAAAAGGGGGGAAATGGGGGAAAATGGGGGGAAATGGGGAATTGTGAGAAATTGCCAAAAATAGGTTGTGGGAACTGTATGAAACTGTGTGAAATTGTTGGGAAAATTGGAGGAAAATGGGAGAAAAATGGGATAAATTTCCCATTTTTCTCTGTCCCATTTCCCCCATTTTTCCACAGCCTCGCCACCTTTCCCTCAGGTGTCTTTGATAAATTTTGCTGGCTGAAGCCGACTGGAAAAATGGAAACCAAAGAGTTCATTTGATGATGCAATGCCTCACCAGCTCACCTACCAGCACAACCTGCATAAATTGTAGAAAATAGAGTCCATACCAGGAAACTCAGTCTGCTGCTTGCCATAGGTCCTAGGGTAACATGCAGACTGTTGGCACCATCAGACACGGGACACGGGACCGCATACCACAACAGAATACTGACAAGGCACAAGAGCAGGAAATTCCCCAAATCGCGGAAAAAATTTTTTCACGGGCAAAATTTCGTCACCGGCATGGCGAAATTTGGTGCAGGCACAATTTGGCACGAATTCTTAAATACCATGGCGAAATTTGGTACAATTTTGTTGTGCCAAATTTCGCCACTCCAAATTTCGCCTATTCCAAATTTCCCCCCCTCCGGTAGCCGGCATTAGCCGATTTGTCGGCTACCGCGGAGGCTTGCTTGATAGACATCTGGTTATACATCCTGGAGGCGGATAACATCATTCCAGTACATGCGATGCGCATTTGCTATTTTCTGACAATTGTAGACTTGTGGACTGTTTTGGTAAAAACCAAACTTGTAAGCACTACAACCAGGCATTGATGCATTTGAGAGAGGAAAGACACCCGTGGGAAGCAGCGTAGCAGCAATTTGGCCGTGTAGCTGGACAGCATGTTCAAAACCACAAGGACAGGGATCAAGAGCCAGCCCGTCTCATGAGCTGCACGAGGGATACACAACAAGCCCAAGCCTAAGTAGCTGTTGATAAGGAGAAACACCCCAGTAAAAAGCCCTGCTTGGTACGGCACCAGCTCTTGCTCAGCCTCAAAATCAGCTTTACACAGCAGTGGGACACCTGCAGTCAATGTGAAGGAGGGGGCACGAACAATTCATACAATACATACATACAAGAGAAGAGGAGGGGAGGGCTTAGCAAAAGCGTTGCAGGTTTGATACGCAAAATTAGACGTACAAATTTGCAATTGAGCCGCAATCAAGAATGAGTATTGGGACCTTGCTGGTGGGGGGGGGGGGGGGCATTGCATGCTGTACCGGACGCACTCAGCTCACTGCACACCTCGCACCTTGTACAATAACACTTCTGGGAGTGTCTGCGAAATTTACCACACAAAATCCAAGGGTCTCCATGAAATTTCCCACAGCGAAATTTATTACTGCGAATTTGACTTGGCACGAAATCCCCCCCCCTGTATCCAAAAACGTGGAGATGCAAAAGAAAACCACACAACCACCCAATATCGCTATTTTTGGGGTTTTTTGGTTCAAAAAACCAACCGCAGTTTCGGTTTCAGAAAGCCCCCCCCGCACCCCCATGTCCACGTTTGCACAGTGTACTGCACACTTTGAACATTATGCACTGCACCATCACGCACACTGCACAGTTGACCTCTTGCAGGCGTTTCCACGCTACGGTAGATGACTGTAGTGCACGCAACACGTCACAAACCACGCGCTTCAGGTGTTAGGCACGAATGCGTGTTCGATGGCAAGACTCACGACGGTTCCTCCAGATAAAATATTAGGGGGAGCAGGCACTTCACTTTCTGAGATTCGCATGTTCATGTGCGACCTTTCCTTTCGCTGCTGCTTCCAGCAAACAGGGGGGGGAGGGGGACAATGACTGAAAACCCTTTTGTGATGACCCAAAGCAGAAGGGAAGTAGGCGGCGGAAGAGGTGGTGGTGGTGGTGGTGGTGGTGGTGAGATATGACGCAGATGGGGCGGCAGGGTAAGATAAACCGCAAGACTTAGATCGAGTGATTTGGGTTCTTGTTTGCGAGTAGAATCACTAATCAAGACTGAATATTGGGACCGAGCTGGTGGCGGAGGGAACATCAGCTATGACTGGTGAGGGACATCAAGAATGATTCACACATTGATGGCTCTCTCAGCTTGCAAGTGAACCCCATCACCATGAGGCCCACTTTCAAGGCTTTTTGGACTTCTGAGGGGCCAAAATGCCCCAAAATGGGCTCAAAATGGGCTCATTTCCCCCGTTTGTGCACCCCCAAATGGTCTAGGATGAGGTTTGGAAAAACAGGTTTTGACCCATTTTTGACCCATTTTTTGTCCCAGAACAGCCCATTTTCAAGGCATTTTGGGATCTTCGGAGGACCAAAGTGGGCCACCACAAGCTCAAAACGGCCCAAAAACACTTGTTTTAGCGTCGCACATGGTCTAGGATCGTTTTTGAGAAACGTCATCTTTTTGCCCCTACTGGACCCTGTTGACCCATTTGGGTACCCACCTGTTTGGGCTTGAGCTTGCAGCTTGCCGCAGCCTAGTGGGCCTAGGTATGGGGGTCTAGGCGTCCGTTTGGGCAATTCTGAGGGGTGGAAACCACAAAAAGTGGGGGGTTGCGGGTGGAGTAGGTGCCCTCGGAATCGCGTTTTGAGCCATGTAGCCAAAGATATGGCCTATTCTTGGTTTGTGGCTGTCGGCATTTGGAGCTTCTGGGGGCCTTTTTGGGCCGTTTCCGGGACATATCATTGAGTTAGAGGGCCGCAAAGAGCTCGTTGACACGGGGAAGTCAAGCCGCGCGTGGAGTGTACCCACCGTTTCCCTTCGTTTGGCCGTTTTGAATGTGTTCTAGGGCTTTGTTGGCCCAAAAATGGCTTTTTTTGGCCCTAAACTGCAGTTTTTGAAACTGAGGTCCGCCACTTGCGAATCCCGTTCCCGGCCGCCACCGTTGAGTTTCTTGCTCAAACTTTGTGTGATTGTACTTCACACCCATAGGTATCATGCACCAAAATTTCACCCGAATCGGAAGCACCACGACGGAGGTCCGATTTTCCCCCATTTCGCGCGTGCTGCTTGCTTGCTGCTTGCTGCTTGCTGCTGCTAAACCTGGTAGGTCCACCCTAGACCCTAAAAAGGGTTATAAAACCAAGACTGGTTCCACCAGCTCGGTGACCCTAACCCTAACCTAGTAGGCATGCAAAGGTGTACCATTCAGAACATTCATGGCAGAGCTGGCTGGTTTGGTTCATTTGCAAGACCAAGGGTTCGTTCCCCATCCACATTTCACAAACAGGAGCGTCCACTGTTTGCAGGGCTCTCACATTCAGGACGCCAACATTTCACTGTCCTCAGCTTTAGGCCCATGCAACCGTGGTGAACACCAAAAAGTGGGTGAATTGCCGTTTGGTGCTGGGATGTCTGACCGGGCTGCATGCAAGTTTAGGGCTGTGGTTACCTCACACACACCATGGCAAGAGCGCCCTCCGTAACCCTGTGGCAACCCTGTATCCACATGGAGCCCAAAAGATGTCTCAAATGCCATCCCAGTCACCACACCCCATGGTACCCTGGCCTTTAGTAGAAGTCCCCCCCAAAAATCATTGTCGGCCTGATCACAATAATTCCAGAAAGCAAACAAAGACAGGAGGGCAAGCACCTTCATGTGTACTGCTATCATCAGTAATCAGATTGAGCGAAGGCGGGACCACTTTGAGGTCCATGGGAACCGCTTTTGGTTTGCCATAAACCTTGACTCGGTTGGCATGCTCCCAATGAGCGAACTGGAAACCCTGAGCAAAACATCGTGGGAATCTGTGGAACCATTTGAACCAGTTGGATCGCCTGCTGGAGGGGCTTCACTGCTCACATATGCAAGGACCAGACTATGTTGGTCATCAACTCAATGGGGTATTGAGGGCACTGTTGAAAATATTGACCGCAAACCAACGACAAAGGGCAAACTAATCGTCACACAACCAGTTTCAAACGCTCCGGTATTTACATTAACACACCAATAACCAATATCCAATGACAGACAATCGTATTATAAAACCGAATCGGTGACAAGAGGTGTTGCTGCTGCTGCTGCTGGTGTGCCTTTGTTGCAACCTTACACAGTCACAGCACTGTGCTGGTGCCATGAGCTTCCTCCGGGCTCCATGGCTGGGTGCAACACTGAGGCCCACATACCATACCACTCCATACCACACCACACCACACCATACCATACCGTAACATACCGTACCGTACCGTACCGTACCGTACCGTACCGTACCGTACCGTACCATACCATACCATACCACACCACACCATACCGTACCGTACCGTACCATACCGTACCGTACCATACCATACCGCCACGCAGCGAGTCCTGTCCCCAGGCCCCCATGGGGCACATCTACCCCTCGGGCCCAGCAGCACTCCCTGTTGCTGCGCCGGCGGCACACCCTGCAGCACCGCCCGCGGCGTCGCCGTAGCCGGGCGGCAGCAAGCACGCCAGAACCCAGGCCCTACAAGGGAGTGGGGCACTGCAGCCCCTCCGCAGGTGTCCCAGCATAAAATTTCGCCCCAAATGATATGGGAATTGTAAGACAGGGCCACAGTTTCCGGATCACCGAGCGTTACGCCTCCCCGTCCCATTGAAGTCGTGCTGGCCCTTGCGAGAAATTCTTGCCTGCTTTGAAAGTGGTGTGATCCAAAACACAAAATTGTGAGTTTCCCCATTCAATCGAAACCAAACCTTCTCCCCCTCCTCCGAGCCACAAAGATCTGATGCAACCCAGAACAGGACAAACGTGCCACCTGCCAAACACATCGGAGCCACTGCCAATTACATACCACAAATAGAGGGTGATCGACAGGATCTTTCTCGACCTTGCGAAAGGTGTACTGCAGATCTTGTCTGTGGTAGGCTACGTGCCTGTGGCAGCCCTCTCTTGGCCGAGGACTCTCTCCGAAGCCATCCACTGCCTCCATCAGGAAAACGCTGACCACCGACACCATAAACAGAAAGACGAAACACCCGATCAGCCAGCTGCATGAGACACAATCAGAGGTTGAAAAGAACTGGTCGACGACCACAACCTCGATCAGGAAAAGACCGTGGGCACTTGTTAAAGGTGTGCTCATTTCCATCCTGGGGCAAGTTTGGAGGTTTTGCACAGGCAACATCACCATCATGTGCATTCTTTGCTGGCACCATCATGTGCATTCTTTGCTGGCACCATCATGTGCATTCTTTGCTGGCCTAGGCCGAAACACCACTTAAACAAGGGAGCAGAAAGATACCATGAGGGTTAGATAATACAGCACGGAATGAATTGTGCAGTATGCAGTGCAGACAGAAAAAGGGACCGTGGGCAGTTTTGCGTGAGAGGATACACACAGCGTTGAGGTCTTGCACCAAGACTTGTACTCATTTTTCAACACAACTGACACCAGAAAAACAACCATAGGACCATCACGGTCTCATCTGCAAAACCAAACACCACACTTGAGTGAAAACTACCAAAAGGGATCTTGCCTGCTGACTTGCCATTGGAGTGTGGACCCAGTCCGGACCTCCTGGACTCAATCACCGTTGCAGATTGTGCTGGTTTGACACTTTTGAGCCTGTTGTTGCCGTAGCATTGCGTTTGACACACACGCACAGACACAGCACTCACCCACCCACCCACACACACACGTTAGGAACCACCAAACAAGAACACCACAACACACACAGACACACAGTATTCAGTTGACCATTCGGTAGTTCAGAGTTGGGGTGAAAACCAGGTCTTAATGACAGCTAGTCAAGAGATTCCCCTGCTGGATACCCTGATTAGCCTTCCGCCCCACCCCTCTGTGACACCCGATGGTGGGATAGCCCCATGTGAAAAGCACGCAGCAAAAACTATGCACCCACCCCAACTGCAAACACCGCTGTGCAGTTCAGACTCACTGGGCCAGTCACAGCTTGAGACAGGGTTTAAAATTGGAAGCTTGGCGTTGATTGTGAGGCAAGGAACCGGAATGATCGAGTGTATGGCTCCGGTTAGTGCTTAGGGCAGGCAGGCCCTCGTGTTACGGGCAGGTTGTGGCGCATACGTGGAATCCAACTGGAAGGAGCTCTTTGCAACCGTTGCAGATCCTTCCTGAGTGGTCATCAGGAGCTCCCCCAGATGCCAGCCAAGGCTCACGTTGTGCCCGTGGAGTCTGGTCTGGAACCTGATCCACTTCTTATGCTCTGCGCAATCACCACAACTGAGCTCCACAGAGGACAGTAAAATGCTCAAAAACGCCAGCCAAAAGCCTGTTGGAAGGAATTGGACGGCGCTGGGGGTGAGGCGGGCAGGTGCTGTGGGCATTAGAAAGATCCATCCACAGCCTTTGGAGCAGGGGATTGCTTAACCTTGGGGAATGGGGTAACTGGCCAATCCACCAGGCCTGCGCACCCACACCTCAGAAAAGTTTTGCTCACAGGAAAAATGAAATCTACCAAAGGGACAACAAAGGCCGACTTTAGGCACACAGACGTTGTTTCGAGCCTCAGACCCCAACATCCCTCCCCCCTCCCCCAAGGTGGGAAAGACGAATTCCGGTGCCGGCGTGGGATGGACGCCAAGGGGCAGAAACCGCACTAGGGACAACTGTCCCACTCTCACCTAGTGGAGAAACTTTTCTCCAGTGGCTTGGGACAAGCAAACAATTTCTAAAGTTGAACCAGCCTTCATGGCAACCTGCCCCCCACAGGTGTGTGGAGTTGGAATCTCACTATGAAATGGCCTGATATGGAAGTTTTGCTTGGAGACCTGGTGGCGATGGGTCTCGGCTGACAAGAATGACAACCATCATGATGAAGTAATACACATGCTTTTCACCAGCTTGTGCTTCCGAGGGTTACGGAGAGGAATAAACGCGGCGGCAGCTGTGACCCACAAGATTGTGCTCCGCCAAAAAATCATAACGTGGGGTGGGGTGTGGGGGATCATCTGCACGTGGATCATGGGTTTTCAGGGCGCCACCGCACACCCGCACCTTGCACGGCCCATTCCCGGGGAGCCCATGAAATACCCCAGCAACGATCAAAGTGCGAATGGTACAGCCAAGCCATTTCCAGGGCTTGCTTTCAAACTCTGAGCATGAAACTCGCTTTGATGTGCTTCACATTTTGGCCCCAAATGGCGTCATCCATGATCCAAGAGCCAGAACTCCCTTTGCACAAAGAGCGCACGGTCTTGCCTCAGTGTTTGGCTAATGGCACCCAGTCAGCCGCTTCAGGGCCAGGCACATACATGGGTGCAGAGGCGCCTGGAGGTTGGCATTGCCGCGAAACCCGGGGGGCACCCACCGTGTGACTGTGCGACTGGCACGAAGGAAATGCAGACAAATTCCTGTGGTTTTATTACCCAACCCCTGAAATTCAAGATCCCCGGCCGGCCACTGGCCATGCACTGTGTCCCAAGGAGAGGCGGCGCCGCCTCATCAACACCTGCGAGACAGCACATTCATGGCGAACGGACTGGGAGGGTTTGAACTCAGAAGCAGAGCATTGGTGAAGCTAGGCAGTTTTTGGGCGATATGGGTGGGGGGGGGAAATAAATGTCCGGGGGGAGGGGGGGGGCAAGGGGGAGTATCTACGCCGCGCGCACTCACCGCGAGCTACTTTTACGGCAGGTTTCCCCGGAATCGGTCCGCTTTTACCCCCTCAAAGATGCCCCCTAAGGAGAGCAAACCCTTGGGTACCAGACCTGTGTAAACATCCCTCCATCTTGCCCTGGCCACCCTAGCCAGGGTCTTCTTGCTGGATTGTCGAGTTTTCCTGCTCTTGTCCAAACAGCATAGGGAAATTATGGCTCTTCAGGCCTAGGGCCACGGGTAATTTACAGCTGCTTGATCGGGCCAAACAGGTAAATCTGCGTGCCGCTTTGGCAGGGGCTCTTCGGCAGGTTGCCAAAAAGGCCCTTTGTCTCACACATCTTTCCAAAGGGGGGGCCCTATGGGATTGCCAATAGAGCGCCTTTCTCAGCCATTTTGGACCAAAAAATCTTCGAGCATCTACAGTGGACAAAAATGTGTTGAAATGTTTGGTCCAAAATGTATTGGTTGCCTGAAAGTGGGTCGGAAACCCACCCACACGCCTGCCTGTCCACACGCTGCAAAAAAAAGGACAAAGGCCTGAAGACCCTTTCTGCAACCCGCTCCTCCCCCCCCACAAATTTTTTTTCCACGATTCTATCTGTTGTTGAGCAGGAACCATACTGACAAGAAAAGGGAGCGTTTGAGGCTCATGGGATGGAACAACACACAACTGTACAGCAGCGCGCACGTGCACACTCCCACACACATCAGCACAATCTACCGCTCTGCTCTGGGACCCCAAAAAATCCAGCTAAAACCCGGTGCTTGGGAGTATACCAAGGCTTCCATTCGAATCATGCTCAAACTGTGAGGTTCAACATTCCTACACTCCTACATCGCTGCAATAACCATGAGTTCGTAGTTCATGTGTGGGCCTTGCAGTAGCCCCTAGCACACATGAAGGTGGGACAGGTTTGCGCTTGATACTTCCGTCAAACACATGTATGGGCATGAAGGGGGGGGGGGGGGGTTTAACCATTACTGCGGTGCCTCAGGGGATGTGCTGCCTGTGTGATGTTGTATGCACAGACACACCAGCTCGGGTCACAATGTATTTGTCAGTTCCAAGAGGGTGATGCTTGGGGTCCTTGATCCACTTCAAAGCTGCATGCTGCAGATGGGAAATGCTTACATCGCTCCTCGACTGGTCATCCACGCCCAGAAGCTTCTCTACATCAAAGCCTTCAGAGTGAACCACCAAGGGACCCTGCCACAAAGGTGTGATCAGGGGTGCTCAGACTTTTGCTTCAAAGGGGAGGGGGGAGGGTTATTGGAGCCCCCTGGCTGGACCCCTTCCCCCAAGAAAGGGCTCCCATGACGGGACCCCCAAAAACGGACCACGGGGGGTCTGCAGTTCAGTTCTGGACACCAACCCCCGCGGCGTGGGCGGGGGATCCGGGAGGGGGGGGGGGGAATTTTCTCCATTTGGGGGGCATTTTTGAATTCCCCATTTTATTCTGAGCATTTTGAATGTACACAAGTGGGGGTGAAATTTGGTTTTACCCCTCACAACAAATGAAAAACAGTACCGTATTCCAACAGATGTACCTCTGAATCAGCAAAGGCTTCCCGGCCGGCAGAAGAAGACACGTGGCCCGGCATTCCCTAACTCATTGTGAGCATTTTGAATGTAAACAACTGGGGGGAAATCAACTGTGTTGCAAATTTTCCAGGCTCAAAAAATTTTCTAGGCGTCACTTGCGCCCAAATTGTCAGGTCTAAGCAAGTGCTAACTAGTATGGGCTGGGGGGTCCACAGGCCTCACAGGATACCCCCCCCCCCCCGTGAAACGGACCTACAGACTTCCGTGGTTGCAATGGCAGTGGTATTTATGCTTTAGGGCACTTGGTCCCCAGTCAATTCCGGCCACACTAGCGCTACCATGGCCTTCCACAAAAACCACATTCGCTCCGAGCTATGATCAAGCAAAGAGTCAGTAGCACGATCAAAGTCAAGAGTCAAAGTCAGAGTGAGAGTTGGAGTCAGAGTGAGAGTTAGAGGAAGAGGCATGGAGGTAGAGGTCACACAACCCCTGCCTTCTCGGGTTCCCAAGGGGGGGACCAAATCAGAATAGGCCACATAACCCGTGCCGTCTTGCGGGCCCACGTGCACATAACCGCTGCATTCTCGAGGGTCCCCAAAGTGGGGACAAAAATGGCCAGCTTATGGGAAAACAAACCTTAACAAAAAAAAGTCCTTAGCCCCCCCCCCCCCCCCCGCCGCCGACAAAGCGCCGCCTTGTGACAAGGCAATAATGGTCACTGTCATGGGAGCCCTGTTTCAAGACCTCCCCGTGAACCCCCCCCCGCCAAAACGAAAATCTGACTTCCACGGGGTAGGAGACATGGACGAAGGCTCCTGGTTGACACCACACATGGTGGGGCACCACCGCTGCCCCCACACAAATATTGCCCACCCAATAGATCCAAAGGACTCCAGCTGGTGCTCCACCTCTTAGGGGGAGTATCTGGGCCACGCCCTACTTTTACGGCGTGTTTTCCCGGAACGGCCTAGACTTTCCCCCATCCTGAAGTGGCCTCTGCAAAGAGAAAACCCCTCGGCGGTAAGCACGGTTGCTTGCTCGGGATAGGTGGCCAAATCTCTGCGCCGCACGCTCGCCGCAACAAATGCTCCCCCTCACATGAACACATTCATGGAAACAAAGACCTGTACATGACTTACTCCTGCTGTTGGACCCTCACATGAGCATATGGAGATAGCTACAAATGGCCACTGCCTCTGTACTTTATGCTGCATACTACACGTTGTTTCTTGATATTGTGTGTTGTCACTGTTAGAAAAAAAAAACCACCCTCCACACGGTTGATTATTGGACACTAGAAGAAGATGAGTAAACAGTAGCATTTTTGGAATGATTTTGCGTGTGTGCAAGTTTCCTTCACTACAATTTCCTTAACTAGTTGAAAAGCTGAGAGCATAAAAATTCAAATCAGAGGTGATCATATGAAAGGGGATTCTACTACACTACATATCGCCAATCTACACTGCATCTACACTCCAGTCTTGTGCCGTATCACATGACTCTGCATTGTCGACCATATGCATGTTAAAGATCACCCAACAATGGGAATGATTCCTGCGTCCTGCAAGCACACTGCAAGGTAAGGGTAAATAACTGTGGGGTAATTAGCACCGCATTAATTTCCCTCAATTTTGGGTGAAGGAAGTAGGTTAAGCGGGCACTATGGCAAGGCACAATACTCAAAATGGACAAAAATGTGGCGATAAGCACTCCCGCTTCAAAAGGACGCTTTGGAAAACAAACAATTTCCAATGTTCCATGATAATTACCCAAATTGCGTGCCGCAGGTGCCACAGGATTAGCGTTCCCAACAGCCCAGATGTTCCTGAGGACTGCCAAGCATCGCCAGAAAGGTGCATGTTGCAGTCAACACGTTTACACCGTTTTTAGTAGAAACGGTCATTTTGCGTCTTTCCCACGGGCCATGACCGGCCCCAGGTAACGCTAGAGGCTGCACAAAAATTCCTCTTGTATCCCAGTATGCGAGTTATGTGTACACTGCCACAATAGCCACAGTTGCACCCCTCAGAGAGGGTACCACTGAGTCACTAAGGTCACCAAAAGAGATGACAAAGCAAAATGTTTGAAAACTGCATGAACTGCATCAGCTCGTCCCATTCCGCCCACACAAACCCTATGGAGCCATGACCTGAATACCCTTTTTCAACTCAAAATCGAAAAACCCAACAGATTCGTATTTTTTGACGAACAAAAGGCTGGGGTCAGTTTTTCAGAGTTTTCTTTTGACCCCCCGCTATGGGATACAAATGCGTGTGCACGACCGGCGCTGTTCAGAACAAAGTAGGGGTGCAAAGCAAAATTCGAAGAAAGAAGCTCTTCAGTGACATGTCATAGGCGCCTTTCACTGGAGCAAAGAAGACAACGAGCGAGGTAGTCCTATCCACTACATCTATGGTCTTACGACTAACACTCTGGTCGTACAAGAAAGTGGAGACATGTCACCTAGTCCTGGCCTGACTTCATGTCATATCATCAACAGCACGAGGCCCCCTCCCCCGGTGGACGGCCCAATCCACCCGTGGCGCAGGTGAAAGGACGGACAACAATCCTTGAAGCGCCAGCACATCCGACGACCAGTCACCACAGAAATTGGTGCAGGGTCCCTGGTGTACGATATGCCACGAAGCGTATCGTGATCCCGCCCATACAGCACAACATTTCAACCATGACAGTAGGTCACATGGTGCTGGGACGCACAGCATAGAAGGTAAAAAATGGTAGGAAAATGCTGAGCATATTGCTCAGGATATTTGGGGATGCTCAGCATTCATGCTCAGCAAATGGGACTCATATTGCAGGGTTGATCTCGGAAGTCCCAGCCAAAATTTCTTCCGAGCTCCCCCGGCACGGTCGGCTGGGAAGCCCATGGAACATTCCTACCGATATCGGTTGCGTTTTGGGACCCGATCTGGCTGCCAAAACTTCCGAGCATCTTTCCGAGGGATTTCAAAAACTTCCAGGCGTTTTTCCATCGGTTTTTTGTACGATGAACTACACCGTTCTTGGTTCCCAAATCCCACACCTCAGCAAAGAAACACACAAAAAGACAAGCATGACCGTTCACTTACGCTTGAAATGTGAATGCTCAGTGGCTTGCCTGTTCATTTCAGCTTGAACTGTGAATGCTGTACTCTCCTTCGCTGAGCATCTGCACAGGACAGCCATCGCTTGACATGGCATCCACATCCACCACCACACGGCGATACTTCTTGGGTTGAGGTTGCGGTTCAGGGTTGTCACTGGATGATGAGGAAGAATCTGAGGCACTTACTGTGGAGGCACCAGATAGGTGCACAGCATCATCATCCGAATCATTATCCTCAGGACTGCTACTGCTCCCACTATCACTGCTGCTGCTGCTGCTGCTGCTGCTGCTGCCGCTGCTGCTGCTACTGTTACTGCTGCTACTGCCACTGCCACGAGGGCACACAAGTTGCTGCTCAATGTCGCTATCAACAATGGGTACACGCGCCAACTTCGTACGTCTCATGGGTTGAACACGCTGCTGCTCGTTCAAACCCATAGGACCTTGAAATGAAGCAGCACTGTCCTCGCCCTCTGAAGGTGGTACAATATCAACTGTCGCAGGGTTAGAAACTCGGCTTTGAGGGATGGGCCCCACACGTCCCTTACCCTTTCCCTTGTCCTTTAGCGCCTTACGGCATGCAGCACAAGACTTAAATGTGGCACGGCTCTTCAAACCCAGTTTGGGCCACTTGCAGACAGCTTCCCTGTCCAGTGGTACCCATTGACGGACACCACGCTTTGAGCCACAGGTCCCACACACACATACCACATCACTCTCGGGATTTGCACCTGGAAAGGCGCATTTCACCGAACGGGTGTCTGGGTGCATATATAGGGAGCAACCACCTCCATCCTGGAAATGCAGCAAATGCTCTAAGAGGCGTTGGAAGACCACATGCCACACGGCATTGGCAGCAACCATGCACGCCTCCAGAACAACGTTTCGTTGCACGGGCGCCCAAATTTTGGCACAGGGGATCTTCTTTTTTTTCTGCACGAACTTCTGATACAGCTCATGCTTCAAACTTTCACTAATACTGGCATCTTGCCTGGTACTAGTGACGGGGGCATATCTCTTGGCCACCCTCAGATCCCGCTCGCCGGCCTCATCGGAATACAGCATGGGTGTCCGTGGATTAAACCATGTGTGGGACCACCCATGCATATATAAGGTTGCAGTGCAACCTTCTTCAGCAAACTCGGGGATGATGTGCACAATATATGTGTACAACATCCCCATAGCTTGCCATGTGACAGTTGCCAGGTTATTACAACCATAGCATAGATGCACCATGTGGCAAAATGCCACCACCAAGGAATGGAAAGGCAGGGGGAGCACCATACCCCCTGCTAGTCTGCCCATGACTGTGCGGGCCTCGCGACCTGGGTTCGGGTTCGGGCTGAAAAATTTCTTCCGAGCTCCCCCGGCACGGTCGGCTGGGAAGCCCATGGAACATTCCTACCGATATCGGTTGCGTTTTGGGACCCAATCTGGCTGCCAAAACTTCCGAGCATCTTTCCAAGGGTTTTCGAAAACTTCCAAGCGACGGACCGAAGCATATCGCATGCACGTCGGTACAGATTTCCTAAAATTGCCACCGGTAACCGGACAATATTGGTCTCTCTTCCAATGTTCTATGCTGGGCACCGGTGGTACATGTGTCGGAAACCGTGTCCTGCAGTGACTGGGGTAGGTGGGAGCTGATAAAAGCCACCCATCGGGTGGATAGAGGGACGTCCCATTGGATTTTAGCAAGGACACGGTGCACTGTTGAGGTAGCAGAGGCGCGCACACCGGGGCGTGGGTACCCACAGAGCATGGCCAGCTGCATCCAGGCCGTGACTGACAACAGGAATGAGCCCCAGGATCCAAGGAAAGGCAGGGTGTTTGAAAGGGCACAGAGGAAGACATTGGTGGTGCGGCGGGATGAAGTAGCCCAGAAGCCTTGAAGCGGCGCCCCGTGTTTCAAGCGCCAGGTACTGTCCAAGGCATTGGGGTGTGCATGTGTAACACAGCAGCCCGGGGACACGTAAATGGACACGCCCATGCAACGCACTGAGGGGGACATGCATGCACCATGACAAACAAGGGTCGGGTCCTTATCACGGCAGGGGCAAAGGACCCGCAAATCCCAGATGGACTCCATGGTGGTGCACACAGCGTACATGGTTGTGTGTGGGGTGGGGCCCTTGGCTGCTACCATCAGATTATCACGAAATTGTTGTAAAGCAACCGTGTCTCCCGCAGGCAATGCCCATTGTACAATTCCTGTTTCTGTGACCGTCATCTGTCCTAGCGCCCTCAGTTTCCTGACCATCTTCTTACAACGCCAGATGCAATGCAAGTCAGCGGATTGTGCACTGAAAGGGCCTCTCCCCACGGCTATCCCCACGCCGCCATGGTTCACCTGCGGCCAGCACGAAATTATCACTGGTCAGGGAAAATTCTACAAGGGTAACCAGTTCGTCCATAGTCCATCCCCCCCCCCGAAAATGGGTTTCAAGTGGGGGAGGGGGGTCTAGGGGGTCCCAACCAAAAACTCATGGGGGGATGCATTTAATGGACAAATTAATCATTTTGCACGGGGCTAAACCAACTCCTCAGGGTTCAACCCCTCAGGGTAGGGTATGCCAATAGGCCCAAAAAGGGGGGGGGGGCATGTGGCATTTTCCCACATATGCGGGCCTTCGTGGTTTTGATCCAACAACCCCTGCGGGGGGATTGTTCAGGACCTGGGTCTAAACCAATGCACAACGTCCACAATATGCAAAATACTATGAACCCCCCGCCCCCCATGTTCAACAACCCCCTTGAAAATTTGCACGTGCCAAAGTGCATAAAGACCAGCCGAAAGGCCAGGGCAGCAGACAGAGAACGCTTACAGGCATGCCCCAGATGCGCCATAGGACGTGGGCTTCACTGGTTTCCCCCTGACTGCCACATCGTTTCCACAACTTAAAAGAAGGAACGAAAACAAATGAGATTGGCGGTCTTTCCACCGTATCCAAGCAGCTCCAACATGCTGTTGCAACAACCTTTGGTTGGAAGCATGCTTCCTTGGAGTGTCCTTTGCTGGCGCTCTTTGCTTGAGACAGAGTGAATGAGTTGTACTGCATTTTGAAACATGTGAAACTGACAAAGCCATCGCACAGATTGCATTCACGTCAAGTAGAAACGCGGTGTTTTTTCCCCACGATTGGAACTCAATTACTTGGACATCCAAAAATATCTTCCTTGCCCACAAGTTTGACCCTCCAAAAAGAGCCACCTAAATTATTTGTACGAGAGCAAGTGGCAGAAAGGGAGGAAGTCAAAAGCAGCAGATGGGGCCAATGTGTAACAAGGATACAGAACAACACATCCAGAGACCTCCATATTAGGCAGGTATGAGCCATCGAAGCTGCATGGCTCCACAGGACAAGGAGTGTACGGGAACAGCAGATTCCGGATGGTGTCAAGGCATCGCATGGTATGTGCTGTGCCAGCAAATTTGTGTGTTCGGCCATCATATTCATGTGTCCATATGACGCCCCTTGGCAGGCAGGGCTCAGCTGCAAATGAACAGAGAAATGCTGGGAGAGGCCAAAGGCAGGAGATGTTAAAATGGATTGCACACTGAAACACTGAAGAATATTGACAAAGGAGAAAGACTGCGGCTGCTGTTTCAAAGGCTGCTGCTGTTGATCCATGGTCCAACCCTCACATTTGAACAAAGTTGGGGGAAACTTGGCTTGCGTGAGGGGCGGGCGGGGGGGGGGGGGGATTCGAGCCCTTTTTCCAGACCCCCCCTTCAGGGCTCCAGTGATGGGGACCCCCCCCCGGGGGGGGGGGGGGTCTGAGATACCCAAACATATATAGCTCAAAATGATACCCATGATGCGCTGGTCATTTGGAGGTATGTTCTATGGGGGGAATTATTTGTGAAAAATGTTTCTTCCGGGCCGCAAAGGTGGTGAGTCATTGCCTGTGTTTAGAGTAGCCTCTTAGGACTGGCCTGGCAGGCCTGTTAAAAACACCGCCCACAGACCCTTGTGGGCAGGTGGGCAGCAGTTTGAAAAAAAGGTGTTTTTTTACCCATTTTTTGGCGTTTTTTGTGGTTTTTCTGAGGAAAATATTGTTTTTGTCCTTCACTATGACCTCAAATGCATTTTCTAAGACAATTAAAAGGTGTTTAAAAGGTTCATAGCATGGTGTCACTCAACAGCTCAACCAATCAACAACACAAACCAGAAAAAAAACACTGTGTTGCTGCCTGGTTGCTTCGGCCTTGTGACCCGAAGTGGCGTTTTCCCACCATTTTCAATTGTTAATTTGGTGTGTGCTGCTACTTTTGCATTGAAATATTCATGTATCACTGCAATCAGGGTGTTTTTTAGGTGGGTTTGCCCAAGGACTGCCGGCTGAACGTTATCATGTAGCTCACTGTTATTTCCGTTTGCGTTATTATTTCCTGGTGTGCTCTGGATGGTTACTGTTATTTGTTGGTGTGCTCTGGATGGTCACTGTTATTTCCTGGTGTGCCCTAGATGTTCACCGTTATTTCCTGGTGTGCTCTGGATGGTCACTGTTATTTCCTGGTGTGCCCTGGATGGTCACTGTTATTTCCTGGTGTGCTCTGGATGGTCACTGTTATTTCCTGGTGTCCTCTGGATGGTCACTGTTATTTCCTGGTATGCTCTGGATGGTCACCGTTGTTCCCTGCTTCGTGCACAAGCAAACACAAAGCAAAGCATGGAAACTGCACCGATTAAAAAAAAACACATTGTGCGCGGGCGCACCTGCCCGACTGCAACCACAGCTAACAACTAATGTCCGCCTCAAAAGTCCGGAGGCCACTCATTGGCGTCTGCTTCTCGTACCTCCCATGCATCATGCTCATGCCCAAGACAAAAAAGCTTTTCCCCCTCCGTCCCCTCCCCCTCCACCAGCCGGTAAATCAGATGGAAGAGGCCAAAGATGGCCTGGCGCACCGGCAGGGGCAAACCACCAATCACCGTAGCGGAAGCACCGCCGCTTTCCCAGAGCGCCCTAGCCACCGCATGCACACCGGAATTTCCGTGGGCCACCACGGCACGCTTGCGCACCTGAGGCGTACCATCTAGCCAAACCTTCTGTAGCCCCATTTGGGGATACGCTCTACAAGCGAGGCACGAAATGGCGCCGTTTTCAAAATGCAGCCAGGGGCGGCCCACCTTCCATTGGGGATTGAACCGGCGCTTGACCTACTTTTTCCTTGGTCGCGGTGACAGTCGCGGTTTCGGAGCACACACCTTGCAGGTCACCTCCACGCGATAAGGAACCTGCACTGTGCATGCGACATGCACCCGGTGCTTGCATGACTTGCAGGGCCGCATGGCATCCCCTGGTGGGGAGTTGCACACATGACACACACAGCGGAAGCATTTGGCCCCTTGTGTGCACAGTGCATGCACCTGTTGGCCACTGCCGAGGCAGGAAACAATGTCGCCGAGGAGCTTGTCCCCACAGCAGCCACATGCCGCCAACTTGGATGCCGGGGTAAAGAATGTCAACACCCCACCTTGGCGTTTGCACAAGCAGAGCACAAGAAAACTGCACAGGACTTGGGATGGCAGTACTGAAGTATCACCAAGGCCGGAATACCGGCGGTTGTATGGACGGGTGCGCTGCGGACCACTCCGCTGGATGCGGGACCCCACTCTGATACGGACCCTGACCCTATACCCTGGTCCACACGCTGCAGCACGGTTAGATCCCCCACTCTACCCGAGGGAATCGGTTTCAAAAGGGACAGGAAAGGGCAGGTGCTCTCAGGGGGTCAGCCGGTCAGTGGGTGGGTGGGCGGGCAAAGACAGGAAAACTGCCTAAACATTGGAGACGCAAACAAAAGTTGAGACGAGGCACAACTAGTGTTTGCACAAGCAGAGCACAAGAAAACTGCACAGGACTTGGGTATTCATTCTCCGCTGTACCCAGTTCCCACATCACAGGTCCCACATCCGGATCCCAGCCCCAGAGGAATGTGAACTGAGGTAGTAATCAAGCAAAAGGCAAAGCAACAGAAGCAACCCCCCCCCCCCCCCACAACAACCAGGGGACCCGCCACCGTGCACTGCTGACCCGCATCTTCCCGAGACACGGCGCCGCGCTCAATGGCAGAGGCCAGAGGCTGAAGTGGAGGGAGGTCAGGATTCGTGTCTTGCACCGGGCCCAAATCAGCAACGCCACCCCCGGCGTCGCTTGTGGGCGCCACGCGAGCCCCGACGCTTGGTCATAGGTGCGGATAGTAAAAGAAAAAGGCTGCTACATGGAGGGCGCATACTCTGCCGCCGCTGCCCTGCTGGGGGGGGGGGGGGGGCTAGCATCCCCGGAGACACACCACCCCCCTCACCCGAGCCTCGCCCAGATTTTCCAGCAATGCATCCCACGTGCACCAAGCCTCGACTTCCGCTCTGGCCTGTGAGCCTCCGAACACTGACGTCACCCTGGACATAGGGTCTCCCGGCTGAAGCGCCGAGGGCACCCACACGAGGCGGAGCACGATCCCTGATACCCACAGGACTCTAGCCAACGACCGAAGGACCTTTTGGTGGTGGGTCAGGTGGCTAGTCGCGCGCAGCCTGAGGACCTGAGCAATGGCCGCCTCACTGTCGCTACAGACCGTAACCGATCGGTGTCCCGTCCTGACTGCAAACCTGACAGCCCACGCCACTCCCCTTAGTTCCGTGGTTTGCTGGCTGGCGAAGCGGGCAGGAGGTGTCACATGCGTACGCACACCCACTCCCGGTACGAGCGCCCCCACCCTCTAGCAGCCCGCATCGCGCGCTCCATCGACACAGATGACGACGCCCCCGCACCACATAGAGGATCGCGAAAGCCTATCTTCAGTCCCAAACTGGAGGGTCCTCAATTGCCGCCAGGCCTCCCCGCCCGGGGCCTGCCAGGGCTCGGCCGCCACCGCCACCAATGTTGCGAGGCTGCCCAGCATTTTCAGGGGGAAGCCCTGGGCCGGCTGTTTGACCCCCCCCACCGTCCTACCCCAGCGCAACCAGCAGTAGGCGCCCGCCGCGAAAGGGCAACCCAATCCCCTCGAACGCACATGCCAATTCAGCAAACCCAGGAAGCTTTGGAGGTGCCGGTCGTTGCCTGCGCCAACCGCCAGCCTCAGCCATCCCGCCCACAACTGGAGCAGTGCTTGTTCATGGCTCCTGATCTGCCTAGCCTGCAAGTCGAGCTCCTTCCCCAGGAATGACGCCACAGGCACCGGGTCCAGGACACTCTTAGGACTTATGAGGAACCCAGCCTCGATCAGGGCACGCACTGCCACTCGCCCCGCCTCCCTGAGCACCTCCTTATCAGTGAAGACGAGCAAAAAGTCATCGAGGTAGTGCACAAGGAGTATTTCGGGGGGCAGCACCCCCTGGAGAATGCGAGCCAAACTCGCTTGGCACAGATAGGGGCTGTATTTCCAGCCAAACGGCAGGCGCGACAGCGCCACAGGCGGAGCCCCGGGGGCGGGCCGGAAGCGAAAAACCTTGCGCGCACCCTGGGGCAAGCAAAAGCTCCAGAACGCATTTTTGAGGTCAATGTGGAGGCCGTAGAGGTCCACATCAGGCGGGAATGTCGACAAGGACCTAGCCAAATCCTCCCAGGAATCCAATCTAAAAGTGGGGGGCTTGCCCCCGTCACTCTTGTTGATCTTGACGCAACTCAAGATCAAGGATACCTTCTCGGACGATTTGGGGATGACGAAGGGGTAACACGTGGGGGGGGGGGGGGGTCAGCCGTCTCCTCGTAGACCCCCGCACCCCTCAACGCCTGCACTATCCTCTGGACCTGCTGCGACACCCATCTGGTTGCCCCTCGGACCACCCTATCCCCGTCCTGCCATTCCCGCTCGACGTCAAAATCCTGGAGCCCTCCGTGGTAGAAGGGCGGTACGACAGCGTCCCACAGATCGTCAGGCAGTTGGTGGGAGCCTACCGGCCCCAATCCCCGGTCCAAAATGGCATCCTCGACCCCCCCCATGAACCGCGGAATGGGGGAGGTGTTGATATGGAGGCATGCCTCCCAGGCGTCCGGGTGGAGCTTGCGCAAGGCGCCCAGGAGAGCGGGTAAAGCCCCTTGCAAGCGGAAATCCTCGGCTGTATCGAATACTCTATTCAACCACAAATCCACCCTCTTCGCAACCATCCACAAGCCACAACGTTCCCGCTTGGCTATCCAGTGAAAGTGGGGGGTGAGTGCCTGCATGAACTCCAGGAAGAGGGGGGGCTGTTCCTGCACCCTCCCACCCCTGTCAGGACCCTTACAGAGGGGGGGGGGGGCGACGCCACTGGGCCCGCCCGCCCCCAAGCCTTGGCCTTGAGACGCTCAGCTGCAGCCACGAAGGCACCCTCCACCGGGCCTTGCGCCTCCGGCGTCCGGACATGCCCGCCCTGCCCGAGCTTGACGCGCTTGGGCTGCGGCGTTCCGATCTGCTCGGCCAAACGAGGTCTCCCAGCTTGACGGCGTGCGGGGGCTCGGGATCGCACGGCCTGCGTACCACCCAGGACCACCTTAGCGCGACGCGGCCCCGTGTATGTGCGGTGGACACGGCCCACCACTCCAGCTTTCGAGCCCGCTGCGGGTCCTCCTCTGACAGGGCCAACGGCCGCCCTGGAGGACCACGGTTTACGCTCCCGTCCAACGAACCTGGCAACTCCGGCCTGTCGACGCCCGGGGGCGCCCCTGGCGCTGCCGACTGCGAATTCGCCAGAGGGCTCGCTTCCGGAATCCTCGCTGTTGTCGTCGGTGTCCACGTCGGAATCGACATTGATGGGCCCGGCTGCCGTCCCCGGCCCGCACGCGCCCCCCCCCACGGCAACCAAAGGCCCCGCCACCGTGCACAGCTGACCCGCATCTTCCCGAGACACGGCGCCGCGCTCAATGGCAGAGGCCAAAGGAGGAAGTGGAGGGAGGGTAGGAGCTGTGTCAGGCCCCAGGCGCATCTCAGCAGAGCCGTCCCTTGGGTATTCCTCCAGCTCGGCCGCGGTTTGGTCTCCGTCGCGTCCTCCCCCAAGCGTGCCGCTCGCAGTGGATTCCAGCTCCTGACCTCGAGGAAGTCTCGGCTTGCGCTTGGTCGGGGTGTGGAGGGCGCTCGCGATACTGGGGAACATCGGGGATCCCCACAGGGCCAGGACGCCCACGCGCTCCGGAGTCGGCAAAGGCCCCTGGTCACGGGACCATGCGGGCAGCACCGTAGGGGCAACGACTCCAGGGTCTGACCATTTGGTGCCGTATTGCATCGCCACGGCCGTGCTCTGCCATCGGCCCCACCATTTGTAGTAGGCGAGGTCTGGTTTACGGGCCCAAGTCGCTGCGGCGCCTCCCCTGCGCAGGGCGTGCCACCTGGCTCGGGAGTGGGCGGTGCTCGCCAGGGTTTCGGCCATGCCTGCCTCCAACCCCGCTTCCCCTGACTGCCAGACGAGCATGTCTGAGGACCGGCCCAGCGAAACCATGTGGCCATGAAGCCACGCCCGGACGCCGTCCGCATACCTGTACAGGGGGCGGGTGGTATACCCCTCCTCCCCTGTCTTGGAGTTCCAAAACTGGACAAAGCCTGGCATAGCGAGGTCAGTAACCCTGATGCCAGCTGCTTCGCCCACCCGCAGGTAGCATACCCAGCTGATGATGGCCAATGCGCTGAACACCGCTCCGTGTCTGGAGTCTCTGGCCTTTTCGACCAGCTGGACCAAGCCTGCTGGGGACAGATAGGGCTGAGAGCCCGAGGATGCGGCTCCCGCCGCAATCCGTTTGTGCAAGGTGGTGACTGTTGGGGGCAGCCACTGGAGGTCCTCCACGGCCCGGACCGCGGAGGTAATACCCCGCAGGGCCGATGCTGTAGCGCCGGCTTGCGCCCGCTCTGCCAGGAGGCCTGCCAGTGCCGCGGCTGTATCAGGCGGGCCCGTGCGGCCCGCGTAAGCCGCCAAAGCCCGGAGTCGGGACGCGTACTGCGAGCGGGTTCTCGGTCTCCAGGACTGCATGGCACTTTCCTCCGGTGAGCAGGGGTCGTCTGACCGGGCTGCCGTCTCCCAGCGGCGAGCGAGCGCTCGCAGCTCTGCTGCCGTGTCCACAACGCCGGAGCCCGGGGCGGCCGGTCCGGGCTCCAGCCGGTCCTGTCAGGACCAGTGTGGGCATCTAAAGTGCCAGTGGCGTTCGTCGGGGGAGCCCCGCTGCGCGCACCTCTGGCACCCTCCGCTCGGCGGCGAGTCCACAGGGATCCACTCGCCCTGCCTCGACTGCCATTGCAGTACTCCTCCCACCTCCCTGAATTTCACGCTCCGCCACGTGAACGCCGATCCTTGTTCCTTCCATGCCTCCTCCAGCGTGGTGTACTGGTTGGACTCGGAGCTGGATTTTCCGTGCGTCCCTGCATACCTACGGGCATACGCCGCCTGGGACTGGGACACGCAGTCCCAGACCCTCCACGCCAGCTGCTCTCCTGGGTCGACTGCGGCCTCCGTCGCCTGGCCGCCAAACTCACTTGGTCGGGGGATCTCCCCCACCTCACCAGCTCTAAGGCGTACGTACGCCTTGATGTTGGACAGCATAAGTCTCATCCACTGTGCCAACTGGGGCTCCTCGAGGGCTCGGTTTACTTCTGGCACGCTCAGTGGGGGCAGGCGGGGCCCCTCCTTCACCGCCACTCGGGCGAGTTGCTCTCTGAGTTCTTGAATTTCCTTGGCTTGTGCCGCCAGCCGCTCCTCGGCTGACTCTTGTTGGTTCTGGCTAGGCTGCTCAACCCCGTCCATGGGTTAACAAAAACAAAGACAGGAAAACTGCCTAAACATTGGAGACGCAAACAAAAGTTGAGACGAGGCACAACTAGTGTTGTCCCGAATCTAGTGCCATGTCCTCGGAGGTTGCGGGAAGTGGGGGGACATCCGCATCAGGTGAGGTGGAGCGGAACTCCCAGCCATTGCGCGTCTTGCCGTTCTTGGCCGCACGGGAGACTTGGGTAGCGAACAACTCAATACCCTGCTCCTTTAGGTGAGCGGTGGTGTCGGCAACACAGGGGAAATAGGCCCACGCCCCGCCTGCTTCGGGGCGTAGCCACACAGGAGGCATGGACTAACAAAGGAAGCCTAGAGACAGGGGAGAAACAAAACGCAAATGCATGTGACAACGAATAATACCACGGGACCCTTTTGTTAACTAACAGCGTTCTTATTTGTCAACCATTGTTCTCATTAGTGCACTTGCCACACACCCATTCATGCACATTTGTTGTTTTGCACTGACTATTCCTTTAAATAAGACGTGACAGTGCAGCATGGCGGGATGAAGGAAGGAAGGAGGACAACGCGGGTAAGCTGATGAACCTGTTCAGACCGGTGCCAAATGCGAACGGAAAACAACAGTTTTGTCAAATTGTGAAAATTCTAGTTTTCAACAAATGCCGGAAAAGATGGCACATGCGCAAAAACAGTCAAAAAACACTATAAAAACACCGAAAAACGCCGGGAACCGGGGGAAAAACCGGGGGGAAAACAAAAAAAACAAAAAAAACGGCGTTTTTTTTCATTTGACCACGTGGCAGGGCACCTATTGCAACAGGCCTGTGGCCTGCACGAGAGCCCCTTTTCCAGGAGCCCCCCATCTGGGGGGGGGGGGGGCAGAGCGTTGCTTGAGCGGAGGGGGAGGGGGGGAGGTGGTCCAGGGGGGGGGTAGCCCCCCCCCCCCTTGCCGGAATGAACCATATCGGCCAAGAATTGCAAAAATGCACCACATTGACCCATTCAGTATACACATTTGGCATAATGTCTGAACACAGGTAATCAAATCATCTTTTTGGGTCCATACATTGTGCCCTCACCTGAACACCACCAGGCAACACCAAACAGGAAATATAGTGGAATGCTCATTGTTATCAAATTGTTTGCTGAAGATCAATCAGAGTTGGACTTGCATGAGCAAAAACTCATGCGGCAGGCAGCGCACCTCGCGGTCTTGGTGTGCCATTACGGCTGCTTGTGGTAGAAACTCATGCAGGGTTGCCATTGGAGTGTTCAGAAACAGTGTGGAACATGCTTTCCGGGCCACATTATGCGCCTCTTGCCTTTTCTTCCCAGTCCATCTATCTTGGAAACGAAAATAGAGGATCGCGTTTACAACATCGTCGCGTTTTACGCGGGGACACGGTTCGACTGGGGTGCCGAAGAACGCACTTATGGGACGCTGCGACATGGTGTCTGCAAAAGAGGGAAGAAAGGATACACTGGAGTGACCAAAGAACCCTGCTATAAGTGCGCCGAAGGCGCGGGAGGAAAAAATTGGCCCAAACCAAAAAACGTTCCCAAAACCCTGATTCTCAGGTGAATTAGAGTGGAGGGGGGAGGGGGGGAGGGGGTCCAGGGGAGGGAGGGAGGTGGTCCAAGGGGAGGGGTCCCCCCCCCCCTGCCAGAATGAAAATCAAAGCAACGCCCTGGGGCGACCCCCCCCTCCCCCCGCGCAAGCCGGTTTTGAACTTCCCCAAAAGCGTGATACTCAGAAACAAGCGGCCCATTTTTGTGGTTCGTGGTTCACCCGCCCTCCGCTGTGCAGCATTTCGTCCGTTTGTTGATTCCTGCATCAATCCAGGTTCTGCTGATGGTTGTGCAGGGAAGCCCATGGGCCAGAGGTGGGTGACCAAATAGAGATGCGGAGGCAAGGAAGATCGGCATGAGCAACAGGATCGACTCCAGCCAGAAGGTCTTGAGCAGAAGCTTGGGCACCTGGACTGTGGAGTGGTTCCAAAACGCCCATGCGCACACAGCATTCCTCCGCCAACAGGAGTGCCTTGCAGTTTGCTTTTTTTTTTTTGCACAGAGGAACCAAATAGACATTAATCCACACAGGGTGCGATGCTCGTCGCAGATCTGGTGCTGCTCTGCTCATTGTGGTGTCTTAGTTGGACTGCACCTTTTTTGCATTGTAGTCGCAATTAGTGTATCATGTGGGTATGTCTTGTTCAGGTGTGGATGCCAGAGTCCAACCCCCCCCCACAACCCCTGGCAGCCCATACCGAGCCCAAAATAACACTTTCCAACACAACCTGGCCACCCATGTCTTTGGCTCTTCTCTTTCTCGGCGGAGGTGTTTAACAGGGAAGGAAAATAATATTTAGCTGTCAAGAAAGAGACAGCCAAGATTACCGCTCACTCAGTTGTTCTCTATGGGGCTGGGGGAACGCTTCTCCTGCAGGGCCTGCAGCATGCCTTGTGGCACGCCTGAAAGAGATTTTGCAACGAAATAGCACTGAGAGCGCTGGGTCTGGCCTGACCTGGCAGCTGGTCTGCCGCAACCTTGGTTACTCACACCAATTGCCCACCACACATTCGCTAGTGAGCTGAATGACCTCATTCCTCATGCTCGCCCACACTGGCAACTGCACCCACTGCTCTCCATGCCTGCTGCAACACCAGAGCCTACAAAGACAGATACCTCCCATGGCTCACATCAGTAGAATGAAGAGCAACAGCATACCAGTCTCGCCTCTTCTCACGAGTTCATCGTGGAAAAGTTTCCAAGACCCCTCGAAACCATAACTGAGGTACGTGTGGGAGTAAAGGGTGTAATGTCGATCCTTCGTTGTGAGCACATACTCATCCCGCAATAATTTGCCCTTCGGTGTAAATGTAAGGCTGCTGGAAACATCTGTTAGGAGTGTGACAATTTGAGGCGTGGTGTGGGGAGGGCACCATCCCCACTTCTAGCGCCGGTTCAGTTTCACTTCTATCCAAAGGCATTGTCCGGCCCGGCCTTCACATGTGCGCCAGGTGTTGGAAAAACGACTTGCAGCAAAATCATGATGTTCGAAATTCTGTCAGAACACTCCCAATGGAAGCGCCGCCAGTCAGCATCGAACTCCATTGCAGACAGGGCGCTGAAATCCAACCTTGACACCAGCTCACAACACAGTGAAAAGCACGTGCACATGGCATGTGTGCGGACACTCTCCCACACCCCATGAGCGGCTCCTTTCTCCAAGTTGCCGGGTGGCCTAGCCACTTGTATAGGAGTTCCAAGGCCAAGCAAAGAACTTGCAAGCTCAAGATAGGCTCCTTTGCTGCCATTTAGGTTGTTGGTAGCCATTGTAGTTGCGCAGGATGAAAAATTTTGCCCCAGGGAGACTGGTTGGGTTGGATATTCTTGAGTGGCACACATGGGGTGGGTGGCCGCAATCATGCCTTCCCAAATCACATGCAGGAGCGGCTTTGTGAGGTGTATTGCATAGGGCAGTGGAAGGGGTGGTCGTCACAGGAGGCATCCCGAGCACCCAAAGATACCTACCTACCAGCCTTGGGTATGGTCCTGTACAAACTTCGTGCACAGCGCGCAATACGCCTCGCCTCTGCTCACCAGTGCTGCTGCTACCTCTTGGCGTCCCTCCCATGCAAGCACCGGCATGCTTCACACTCAGCCATTCCCAAGACGCCTGAGTTTGGAGGCTGACCCCCTCTTGTGTTGGGGAAAACCGAAATGGCTACATAACACTTGCTGCATTGGGGAAAAATGAACCTCGGGGGGAAATTGAGGATCTGCAACCCCTTTGGGGAAAAATGAAATGGCTGTGCAGCCCATGGCGCATCTCGGAAAAGTGAATACGGCTGCATAACCCCTACGGTTTTAAGGAAAAGCGAAATGGCCATATAACTAACCCCTGCCGCATCGCAGAGAAATAAAATGGCTGTATAACCTCTGCCATCTTGGGGGAAACTGGTGTTGGTCAGGGGCCTTTCGACTGAAAATGATGCCCAGTGCACACCAAGCGCACCAGAGCTCCCCTCCGAGTCTTCAAGGGTGCGAAAGGGACAGAGTCTTCAGGGCAGGAACCAGCCAACAAACCAGCTCCTTCGTTATGGTTTGCCCCCCCAATTCACCCAAAGACGTACCACTGTGCAGGGGGCCATGGACAAGAAGCGCAAGCTTGAGGGTCAACAAGGAGGGCCCAGAGGAGATCTCTAAGGGGACTAATGCAAAACCATGGTGCAAAAAACAAAAAGTACTACTGTGAGAATCATGGATTTGGACAACCATGGGTAAATATTCAACACAACTTTGAGCTAGCTTCAGCAGTCATACAGAGGTGCAAAAACAAAAGCACACAACAGAACGTCACAGAAGGCATGTGCCACCTGAAATCTGCATGACACCAGTGAACTTCCCATGCTTATGCTCCCGCTGTGTCATTTCGAGAAAATTGACAGCAATCCATTCAAAAACTGCCTCGTCAAATGCTGATAACACACTACAGGATTGGAAGTCGAACCCACATGCCCCCAAAGAGTCGGTCACTGCCTTGATGATGCTGTATTGCTGGCTTCCAGGAAGCATGCGCACCCCTGCAGTGGCTTTGAAATACAATGGCGTCGAGAGCTGTGAATGAGATGGTGAAAACAGGCAAACGGCATGGCCAAATAGCAGGACAAGGGGAACAATGCACCCTGCAGAAAAAAAAAAAAACAAAAAAACCAGGTGATTTGCAACTGCTGGGTGCCAAATGGCATCGATGAAGCATCACGGTCAAAGACAAAGGCCACAGGCACTGAGAAATCTGCAATTGAGTTGTAGCTCACCTATCCATGCGTGCCTCCCCAAAAGGGTGAACAAATACATACACCGGGAAGTAACAACCAGCTTACTCACTGAGCCTTTATGCCCCCCCTCCCTCAGCGACTCAGACAACAAGACGGAACTACTCGTGGAATGTGGAACAGTATGTATGCCATGACCAAGGCTTCTGCGTGCCTGAATCCGAAGGTCACCAAGTCCCCGAACACCCGTGGAAAAATGGAGAAAATGGAAAAATGGAGGGGAAATGGGGGAGAAACGGGGCAAAATGGGGGAAACCGGGGAAGATGGAGAGATGGGCTATTTTGACATGTTTTCAAACGCATGGAAATGGCTGGCATATAGGATGTGACACATTTGGAGCAAATAGGGACAAGAGAAGGCATGATGAGCACCACTGTTTGAAGCCTCTAAGGCTGAGTGCGTGCCTTTCTTTGCCTTGCCTTGCTGAGTATAAGCAGCCACATATGCCTTGTGTGTGCCCTCCTCCATGCTGAGCTGCTTCTCGGAGTGCACCCACTTCCAAGCAGAAAATGAGCGTTCAACGTCACAGGAGGAACGTGAAATTGTAGGAGTATGCCGCGCTACATGATACACTTGGGGCAGCTGTGCCCTCCCACCATTGGAGAACGTCAAACTGAGGTGTGGAAGGGGTCACACTTTCACGATACACCTTCCATTCCCCAGTCTCAACCTGCGTGCGTTGGACTTCTGGTGGGAAAATGAGAGGGATTGAGGCAATGTTAGATGCCAATGAACCCATTTGTGTGGGATCAAGAATTCTAGCTTATTTGGCCAGTTCCATGTGCTCGCTCACTTACTTCCACACCTTGGCGTGAGCATCTGTAAGGAAGTGAAGCAATTTGGAACGCCATGTGGTACTATCATGCATGTTCTGACAAGTGACTTTCTTGCGTTCCGGTTTTCCGTGTGTACACAAAGCTTTTTCGTATCCAATACATGCTGCGGTGTGCAATGAAGCTTGTGCATTCTATTAAACACTTGAAGCATCATTGGCTTAGACCTTTCTCTAATACACAACAAGTGGCTGAAAGTGGCTGCAACACACACCTGCACCTTGTCCATCAAGCCAAACACCTACTGCAAAACACAGCGGTGCTATCATACAAAAAAAAGCAGACAGTCACGATCGTTCACGAGACGGCCAACTCATCATATGTATACCCAGCCGCAGAGAAACTCCAGTTTTTTCTTAGAAATCAATTTTTTCGCTTCTTCAAGCTTCCCAAAAACATCAATCTTCAAAATGTTGTCTACATCGCCCCAAACACTGACCGGAGTACTTGGAATGTAGGGTCGGGTCCAACTCTGTAGGCTCCTTCCAACTCTTCAGTTTGTTTGAGGATTGGGCAGATAATGCCCACCGTTTGGACAAGTACAATGTACCCTCATGTGGCCAAAATGGCAGAGGGTCCATTTATGTAGCAAAAAGGCTAGTAAACGGGGAAACAAGATGAGACAGACTTGCGTATAACAAAAGCAAGAAAAACGGAACAATATCCGGTATCCATATGGAAATGGGAAAAATGGGATCCGTAGGTACCTGGAAAATTGGGTACCTAGGAGATGACCCTCCTCGGACCGAGTCACCGAGTCACCCATTGGGTTGGGGTTGAGGGGGGGGGGGGGGGGGCTAGGCACTTGGGTAGCAATGGCCCTGTTTGGCAATGCTCCCCTCAGGTACAAGTGGGTTACATACATGGATTGGGTCAACCCAGAATCTGAGCTAGCGCCTGTCACGCCATGGCTTTATTCCGAGGCCTAGGTTTGGGAGGAGTCTTGGGGAGAGCCTCCCCCCTCTACCAAAATGAAAATTAAAGAAAGCTGGGGGTGGGGGATAATGGCTAAGTAAATATGCCCATTTGTAATTCTGGATGTATGCACTGCTCGACTTAATAGAAATTGCTTGTTCCAAGGCTCCGTGGAAAACAAGTGCTACGCAGTGACACTGGAATATTTGTCCCTCTACTTACCATGTGTAACATTGCTACCCATGAAGAGCTACTAGATTGCAACCACTCAAAGGCACAGATGAGGGACATGATCTCATCACAACACTTGCTCAAACTGTGAGATCACCAAAAGACAGCAAACGTACACCACTGGGGATTGGTGCATTGTCAGCAAGATGTAGCCATCAGCATGGCTGCGCCTGTCACATGACATTTGGTTGGCGCTGTATAGTGGCAGACTATCACATGACATTTGGTTGGCGCCATATAATGGCAGACTGGCTGCCGAGGTTGAGACTTAGGTGCAGTGAAGAAATGGTGTGATGTGGGCAATCGAAGTTCAGTGAGCATCAACTGTCATCTAATGTATTTGGAAGGTGGCACTACTGTAACAGTGACCTGATGACTGTACTTGTACTTACTGTTTCACTTTTGTAATATACACACAATTCTTTGTCCCTCATCAGGATTTGGCTGGGCCTACTCCCACTGGTCAGATGTTTTGGGCAATCAGATCAGGTGGCCAGAATGCTTGTGTAACTCTTCTTTACTGCCTGCATGCCTGGTGTCATCATACCCCCACTCATCCCCCGTTGTTGTTTTTCTCAACTTGCCTACATTTTGCACCCTCAAATTGCAAAAATTGACCTGTTGCTGACACCATCCTCAACTATGGCTCAGGTCACCAGAGCCGGTCGAGGTGGTATTGCTGTCTCCGCCGTCTCCACTGCCCCATCCCACGCCGCTGTGGACGCTGGGGCCGTGCCATCACTGATGGCTGGCCCCACCTCCTCCAACTCTGTAAGGCCCAGGCTATCCCACATGTGCCTCGTTGCCAATTGATCTTCCTCATCCTCCACACCCCCCTGTCGTCCAACCATGCATCCCAATCCGTTTTCATGTTTGGAACCAGTAATATACTCCTCCTGTCCAGTTTCTACGGGCTGCTCATTCCGGCCACCAACCGCTGGCCACAATGCAACTCTCCGTTGCCTCTGTTGCCACCCCAGACTTTCACATAGTCCTTCCAGCCCCAGCCCCATGGCCCGCGCAATTGTATGTGCACCAATCCCTTCACATACCTGCACAAACTGCAAGCCCCAGCCTGGGAACTAATTCTACATGAAGATACATTGGACAGTGGACCAGACAACCGCTTCCAAGTGTTGCTGCTGTTACTTTGCATTTTGCCCCCCACCTCCGACGCCGCACACTCTGACTGCATGAAAACAACCACCCTACCCTAGCCCGAAGACCCCAAAATTCGCATCACCACAAATATTTCAACTGCATGCTGTACTTGGGCGTGTATCATCCGTACATGAGACTCACATACAGCAACAGGGAAAACATCCGCCCCACAGATAAGCTGGGGGGGGGGGGAGAGGGGGTGCTGCCTGGGCGCGTGGAGAGGCAGGCGTGGCCTAGATGTTTTGTAAACACAAAATGTCAGGAGCAGCCCGAGCACAGAATGTGGAAGTCAAGGCAGCTGCAACACCGTATTTTTGCACACCAGGCCTCCCATCAAGTGAGCCCCTCTCCCTGTCCCTTGCATGCACACCACACGTCAACTGAATATTGCAACACAACAGACTTGTACCTGGTCTAATTCGTTCGGTATGTTCAAACGACCAAAATCAATCAGCGGCTGCAATACAGCCTCCCTCAAACTACTGATAGCTTGAGTGTACTTGTGAACAGGTGGTAATGGGGGCGACAAAATCTCATGAGGGAAATTGTCATACCCTGCGACGGACATGCAGAGGGTGCAGGAAGGGGCAACAGGGTGCTGGAAGGGATTACACAGATTACACAGAGGGCATGTACAAAGCCTGGTCTTGAAGCGCTTTTACCCTGGCAACTTTGCCCTGGCAAACATTAATCTTCAAAACCTGCCCCAATCAAATTGGAACCAAAAATTCCAATCTCACAACGTTGCACATCAATTGGCAAAACAGGCATCTCCACAAAACAGTGGACATGCCTGGTTGGGTACAACGTATGCAGCGTAACCAGTCAGTTAAAACCCTGTGGCAGCCTACCAGACACTTTTTTCTGAATCTGTGATCCTTATCAGACCTTTTTTTCTGAATCTGCGACCCTTAAATCACCTTCCTTGCCATGCTCCTGCGGGCCCTGCCTGCTGTTTGAAAACATTGAAGGGATTTCAACTGTACTTAAGTGCATTTAAAGGGGTTAGCAGAATTTATCCCTGATTTTCTGTGTTTCACCTCATGTCGGACCTCGGCACGCTGTAATACTATCTGCGGCATGGTGAACATCTTTCACATTGAAGCTAAATCTGGGCCACAACGTGGTGGACACTCATCAGAGGCTGCAATGGAACAGCAGCTGTTAAGAAATATGTGAAAGCATTGTTTAATAACCCTCATCAGAACACGGACACTGCTACATGTTCTAACCGCAAATGCACATATCACATCAATTCATGCAACACACCTTTCCCAGTGTGCCACCAGTACAAATGCATCTGAGTGCTGACAGGCCCTGCATTGATAATAATCCAGTGCTGCAAATTACCATTCTGATAGCGCGTGACACTTTCAACCACAAACGTGACAGCTGCCAACACCACCAGCCAGGGCAGCAACCACCTGGTCATCTATCTCATGGGCTCAGACAAATCTGAATGTAAGCAGACAGAAGCAAAGTGCAGCTGGAGTACTTTTGCTGCTTCAAGAGGGCAATTCATGCACGGTGCACACACAACCTGTATGGACGCAACGCTATGGTGTGGCAGCCCACCTGTGTGGCATGGCTGCCTATCCTTCTGGTAACATGGTTCGCATGGTAGACTGCGTGCAAGTGTCTGTTGTGGCAGTCTGTGCATGTGGCAACTGGCTGTATGGTGTGGCAGCCTACCTGTGTGTTGTGGACATGGCAGCAGCTACGTACCCCAGTCACATTGACATCCCAGGCAATGAACGAGCAGATGTCCTGGCGGAAGAGGGAAGGGTCAGCTCACCACTTTATCAAGTTTTATCTTTGCCAGACAGGGCTGTTGTCAGTCTAGAGCTACCCTCGACTCCTACGCCTCGACAGGCTCCTGCGGTCCCACGCTCTCTTGAGCTACAGGACGTCATCACTCCCTCCAGGGAGACTCCAGCGTGATGCAGGACCATGCCAAACGAGCCTACTGATCAAGAGATCTCAATGATCTCCGGACGCCTCAATTTTTCTGAGCCGATGTCTCCCCGGGCAAGCTTGCATGACAGTCTATCGTCATGTAATGTTAGTCTGAAGTCATGAAGTCAGACATGTCCTCTTCAGTGGAGTCAGTTAGCTCTGGGACAGCCTCGCCCAAAGACTCGTCGACCACTGTCAGTAAGTGCGATTCGCACAGTACCATCAGTTCAAGCTCATCGGATACGGCCTCGACGGCCAGTTTACATCACTTTGACATCATGGATGATCCCCAAAATACTTGGGAGATCTTGGGACTAGTTGAGTTGGATACCCCGGCTCGACCGAGCCAACGTCGCAGGCTGAATACACCCAGCACACAAGTGAGCTCTCAGTTTTGCCTGCACAGTCCACGCTTATCATTTTCCTCAGGCTGCCACACGCCAGTGACAGATTCTGATTAGCTTACGGTGCCCCCCCCCCCCCCCCCCCAACCACCACAACAATACCTTCCTCCTGCCCTGAGGCAAAGTCCCAAGCCTGGTTGCTTGGCCGAGGAGTGCCAACACACGCAAGGTGACTAGGATAAGGATGGCAGCTACAGGGCGCCTTACCTGTTCAGTAGCATTGAAACACTGAAGTGTTGACAGAAATGAAGGCCATCAGGTGCAGGCAATTGTATGGTAGCACACTTGTATCATACCTGTGATCATGCTGAACTGCCGAACATTGCTGCATATGCATACCAGGACGTGCATGTGTAGAGCGCTTTGAGACCTGCTTGCGCCCAAAAGAATGCTTGGGGGGCAAAATGTTGGGAGGTTGTCAGTGTAAGGATTGCAGCTGAGCACCCCCCATGAGGTAGGCAGCATGCCATGCCATACACACAGTGTGCGAAGCCATCTGCATATGCCGCCAGCCCATGTAGCCAACGTCCACACCCTGAAGACATGCTGCCATATTGCCATGCCATACAAGTGGGCTGCCATGCTATGCCATGCCATGCCACAGGGATGTGTTGCAAACCACTACACCATACAGACATGCTACCATACAGGATGCCCTTGCAAGCACTGCACAGGCGGTACAAATTTTTTGTACTACCACCCTATTTTCAATCCTTTTTCAACAATGTGAAATTATTGGAGGAAATGGGTGGAGCAAATGTAGTATTTTCTGTTTCTTTCCTATGAAAGCGCTTTGTGTATTCACATCACTCGGCTGAGCTTATGCCATCGGTGTCCCCATAGGCACGTAGCTGAGACCTTGTCCACAAGATCGAGCGCTTTGATCCAAAGGTCAACATTACGGACTGGTCCTGACGGCCCTACCCATCCTGCTGTTCGCCACCTAAAGGCTGCACCCCGCAAAACATCATAGACGTACTGTGAGCCCATGACCACGACCAAACGTACCGCTTGAGAAAGAAAATATTCAAGAACAGTGATCACAGCCAGAAGTTCAGCTCTATTGTTGGTCTGGGCTGAGTTGGGCGGCAGGAAACCCTTGGTTTCCCACACCCCCATTACCACACACCCATACCCAGCGACCCATCCAACCTTGGGGTGCTGTTTTGCGTCAGTGAAGGCTAATGTCCACCCCTCGGTTTCAAGTTTGGCAATCACCTGCTTGGCCTCAACAGCAAGCTGTTGCTTGCGATCTTGTACCTTCTGTTTTTTGGCAGCTCTGGTGATTTGTTCTGATGATTCCTCACCGTGTACCTTAATGGTAACCCCTGGTAGGACACCAGATTGAGCGGGGGTGGCTACTACATCATGAAATTGTGTGAAGGACATGCTGAATGAATGCAGGGGCTCCCAAAGTATGACCCCATCGTGGAGCACTCGTTCGCCTGCGGCGGCCTCAAAGAGTTCGGTGATACTGGGTGGCCATAAGTCCCGGACGTACGTCTTTCGCCATCGAATACCTTCATCACCTGGCCAAGGCAATCTCGCCACCCGCAGGCATTCAAATTCGTCGGGGGGAGACGCATACAGGTGTGCAATTTTGATGTTGTGCCACCTGCCCCACCACAAGAGGTGTCGCCAAGGCAACCCGAGCCATCTGAGGTACGTGGCCCCTGCTCTTCGCCGGGAGTTCCATCTCGCCGCACACCTCTCCGACCATTGCAAAAGCTGGGCCATACCCATTTCGAGGACGGCTGCTCGACCCACCTCTGGTGCTTCTCCCGGCGCGATACGGCGTAACCACGAGGCCCATGCCTGAGCGTAGGGCCCGAGACGACGTGTGACTTGGTGTTGGTTCCTCTTGATTCCTTGGAACGTGATGCCCATTTTGGAGATGTTAGACCGCCGTAGAGATGAGATTTCTCCCACCCTGCACAGGGTAGCGAATGACAGAACTGCCGCTGCATAGATCTTCCAGTCCTCCACCCTGGAGCAGGCTTCACCCATGAGTTTGAGTCCTCCAAACTGGCAGTCTCCCGGGGAATCCACTGATGCTTTTGATAGGCGCCATAGCCTGTCCCACCGTAACTGTGGGATCCAGCCCAGGGTTGCCACCGCCTTGAGTGCTGAAATACAACCCCTGGCCGCTCCAGCTTTCTGGCCCTGGGCAAACATGGAGAGGAGGACCTTTTCAGCCAATGTCTACATGTCGGCCGCCGGGACGGAGCCCCCGAACTGGGCAAAACGCCGTAAGTGGCTGGCATAAGTCCGTCTGATTGCTGGCCTCCAAAGCGACACTAGGCACGCTGATGGGCACTCCGTGGGGTTTGTCTCACCCAGGATCTGCCATGCGTCCACCACCGCCGGCCAGTCGATGATGCCCTAGGAAGCCACATGGGTTTGCGTGAACTTTGAGCCCTTCCCCGCGAAGCGGTCCACTCGCTGTAGCATTTCCGATGTGTCCAACGGCCGGACCGCCAGATCCCGTCACTCCAGCCGCGGACAATTCCACACCAGTGCCGCTCGATGAGCCCGTGCCCCTTATAGGTCTTGCAGGGTCCCACTGGGGCGGAGTGTGATCGGACCCATTCTCCTTTATGCACCTCGAAGAATTCCATTCCATCTACCACCTTAAATCGCCGCCGCATGACCTTTTTAGGCTCAATCATGGTCGGTCACAGATACTGGATGCCCCCGCCCAGGCAATTCCAGCCAATGTTCCAGGTGTTGTCCACAATCAACTGCTATGCTACATCCATTTTTAAGACGTCCCCCCCCCGGGGCCCAGTCTTGCTGTGAAATCCGGGTCCGCTGATGCTTGCTTTGAGGAACTTGACTCTGATGCTTGCTTTGAGGAACTTGACTCTGTTTCATACCTCTCTTTATAACAGTGGACGGAAGACCAAACCAGCAGCCAGAGGGACTCAATCATCAGGACCGCCGAACTAATCAAGGATAGTACCGCAGGGGGTGTGTCTGGGCTGCCTTCCATGGGGGTATCCCTTGAAGCTCCTCCGGCCCCCATCACCTCAGTCCATACCGTGGTGTCTTTCTTCTGCTCCTCCGACAGGTTGAACAACAACGGCTTCTGTGCCGCATCATCCCACTGGGGGGTCATTCGCATGAAGTCTAAAGGCAGGGATTCCTTAAGGACCGCACACTTGAGGTAATGGAGCACTCGTGTTACCCATTGGGGGTGGTTCCACACCAAGGCCATGTCATGCAGCTGTTGGAGACACAGCGGTGGGACAGTCTTTTCTCGGCGCTCAGGTGCCTCTGACAGGCTGTTGACCTTGTCGGAGAGGGACAGGGTCAGTAGCCTTACCTGTATCCTGTGAAGGCACACGGATCTTTTCAAAGGCCCCTAAGGTAGTGTTGAGATGTACCTTCTCAGTCATGGTGTAACCAACTGGGTTCTCGACGAGAGCTTCTTCTATCCCCCTGAATCCCGAGGCATTGGCAAAAGTCTGGAGCCACTGTGATCTCTAGTCCCCTAGATGGCGAAGGGACTTGGTTAACCTCATTTTTGCCTTAGCCCACGACGCGGCTGGGGTTCCCTCTCGCACAAAGTCGTGCACTCCGACCTCGAAGTAATCATGGAACTCCATACATTCTGCCATCTTCCCCAGGCAAAATTTCAAAAACAATCTAGAACAAATGAAGCGGGCTAGTAAAACCCCAGTTAGCAAAGCTAACAGTCGTTCTGACGATTCCTCACCGTGTACCTTAATGGTAACCCCTGGTAGGACACCAGATTGAGCCAGGGTGGCTATGGCATCGTGAAATTGTGTGAAGGACATGCTGAATAACTACAGCGGCTCCCAAAGTATGAGCTGTGAAAGCACCCTTATCCACTGAGCCAGGAACATTCTTTTGGGGGGGGGGGGAGGAGGGAGTACTGACCCGTGGCTTTACCAAAGGTGGCGCAACTCCAGCACCTAAAGGTACATATGCCTGGCAATATCAGGCACACGCTCAAGATTGTGCCTACATATTCCTTAACTTTTTGGTCACCAAAGCAGGGGAGAATCAAACTGGCTATTCAACCACTGCCATCGCAGGATCCCAAAGCAATGAGGTTGTTTTTTCCCATTATTGTTGTCATATTGTGACCCCTGCTTTTAGATATCAACGGGCCTAAAAAAAAAAAGCTCTCACAGTTGTTCCCCTCATCATGGGGCATGCAAGAGCTCCAAAACAGCCGTAACGATAGTGTAGGGAAGCCATAAGAGAAAGCATGCCACCATTGTTGTCGCCACTGTTGTTGCTGATGTTACAACTGCCTTGATTGGCAATGCATTGGCTGTGGTTGTAGCTGTCTTGCCAGCGTTCTTTTTTGTGATACAAAGCCTGCAAAGCTAGCTGTTGCTCATGTAGCCAAAGACAACGGCGCTATGCATTCCACTGAAACAGCGGCAAATGGCCCTGAGAATGCATATACAAATATGCAAAACCAATGATCGTGACACCCCCTTTTTAAACTTTTGTACAGGAGGGGGGGAATTTTCGGGCCAAGTTGAATTCGCGGTGGCAAATTTCGCCGTGGAAAATTTCGCAGAGCACCCTGGTTGAGTGTATCACCACCCGTCAGAGTCCACAGTGTGTACCGCTCGTGTGCAACAAATCCGCGAAGAACCATGAATTTCGCATGGGAAATTTCGCAACCAATTTAGAACGTGAAATTTCCCACGCGAAATTAAAGTACCACGAACCCCCCCCCCCCCATGTATTCACACTTTGCACCAAACAGCAATTTTGGGGCTAACAAAACGCAATTACACATCAACTTTTTTTTTGCGGTACCTCAACCTGCATGGAACAGCCCCGCCACTCCATGCCCTTGCTTTTGGCCTTGACTTGGCAAGCGAGCATGGGCACATGTGGTAAAAAAAAAAAGAACAAACACCACAAAACTGAGAGTTGGACCATTTGCCAACCAGATTCAAGCCATCATGGGCGAATCTGCCAGCAATAGACAAAGTTTGGCATGGCCTACGGCGGATTTCCCCTTCTCCTAAACCGAAATTTTCAAAAAAAATTGAGGTTTTTTTTGGGGGTGGGTGGGGGGGGGAAGGTACAAAGACTTGTGGCCGTGGCTGGACTGGCCTGCCCCCCCCCCCCAATTGCTATGTTGACTATGAGCACGGGGCCATGAGGCAACGGATACTGGGCTCGCATACGCCCCCGTGTCACAGGCGCATGGTCATCACCACATAGTTCAGTGTTTTTCCTCGCTGCACTGCAGCGCAGACCAGTTCTGTACCACTCCAGGTGGCTGCTGATTGTGCTTTGGCCTTGGCCATCTGTACATCGAGGTCAACTCGCACCCACCACCCTCCCACAGTGCCGGTTAGTCTCTAACCCTTGCCCTGCAGGTCTTGCCCTTGCTGCCCCTGTCTTGCTCTTGCTCTCTGGCACGTGAAGACATGTCATATCCGAACTCCGGGGCGCAAAGGCGTCTCAACGTTGCACCAAAAGTTTTGCACGGGGGGGGAGGGGAACTACAACTGGTCCTGATGCGACAACCCCACCAGCTATCTGTCAAAACAAGGGGGGGGGGCTGTTGGGGGGGGGGGGGTCCTGCCAGGGGTCGGTGGGGGGGGGGGGGGGCTGGCCGGGGGTCGGGGTGTCCAGCTAGGGGTGAGGGGGGGGGGGGGGGTTACGTTCAGGGTCGGGGTCAGGGTTAGGGTCACCGAGCTGGTGGAACCAATCTTGGTTTTATAACCCTTTTTAGTGTCTAGGGTGCACCTACTAGGTTTAGCAAGCAAGCAAGCAAGCAAGCAAGCAGCACGCGCGAAATGGGGAAAAATCAGACCTCCGTCGTGGTGCTTCAGATTCGGGTGAAATTTTGGTGGATGATACCTATGGGTGTGAAGTACAATCACACAAAGTTTGAGCAAGAAACTCAACGGCGGCGGCCGGGAACGGGATTCGCAAGTGGCGGACCTCAATTTCAAAAACTGTAGTTTAGGGCCAAAAACAGCCAATTTTGGGCCAAAAAATCCCTAGAACACATTCAAAACGGCCAAACGAAGGGAAACGGTGGGTACACTCCACATGCAACTTGACTTCCCTGTGTCAACGAGCTCTTTGCGGCCCTCTAACTCCGTGATATGTCCCGGAAACGGCCCAAAAAGGCCCCCAGAAGCTCCAAATGCCGATAGCCACAAACCAAGAATAAGCCATATCTTTGGCTACATGGCTCAAAACGCGATTCCGAGGGCACCTAGTCCACCCGCAACCCCCCACTTTTTGTGGTTTCCACCCCTCAGAATTGCCCAAACGGACGCCTAGACCCCCATACCTAGGCCCACTAGGCTGCGGCAAAGCCCAAACAGGTGTGTGCCCAAATGGGTCAACACGGTCCAGTAGGGGCAAAAAGATGACGTTTCTCAAAAACGATCCTAGACCACGTGCGACGCTAAAACAAGTGTTTTTGGGCCGTTTTGAGCTTGTGGTGGCCCATTTTGGTCCTCCGAAGATCCCAAAATGCCTTGAGAATGGGCTGTTTTGGGACAAAAAATGGGTCAAAAATGGGTCAAAAAAGGATTTTTCCAAACCTCATCCTAGACCATTTGGGGGTGCACAAACGGGGGAAATGAGCCCATTTTGAGCCCATTTTGGGGCATTTTGGCCCCTCAGAAGTCCAAAAAGCCTTGAAAGTGGGCCTCGTGGTGATGGGGTTCACTTGCAAGCTGATTCCAGTTTGTCAAGAGCCATCAATGTGTGAATCATTCTTGTTGTCCCTCACCAGTCATAGCTGATGTTCCCTCCCCCACCAGCTCGGTCCCAATATTCAGCCTTGATTAGGGTTAGGGCTAGGGCCAGGGCTAGGGTTGCCATTAGGGTCTGGAGCCCTCCTGTAGCGCTCCTTCAGGTCAAAAAATTTTTCTTGTGGTTTTAACACCAATATGAATTCTCTACAAAATGTTGAGTATTTTGAGTATAAACACATAGTATGAAAAAGAAAAATTGGCGCCTTTGGCGCCAGACACTTTTCTCTAGGAACACTTGTTGGTGGCCAACCCGGCACCACTAACTTTCAAAACCCGGGGGGGGGGGGGGGTTGTGGGGTGTCGCATACGAAGACCGGGCCCGGCCAACCCCCCCGTGACTACGAGAATTGATGCCTTCGGGCGGGATGGGGCGGGGGTAGGCGGCCCCATCCTAAAACTAGTTCGAAGCGCAAACATGGTTTATAGCTGCATCCACGAAAACATGGGGCGGGCACAAGGGAATTGGTTTGGTGTGCACGAAGGTTCCCACCCCCGCTATGCCACCGCCATCCCCTTGTCCGCCACCATGGCAGGGAGTGTGCGTGCTGTCCACCACAGGCCCCTGGTCACCCACGCACACGTGCCAGCCCACAACAGAGACGCTACGTTCCTAGGCCTACCCTGCCACACCAACCTGCGAAGAATCCGCCGAAAAGTGTTGCGGGTGCAGTGGGGGAAAGCTAACTTGACCCACCTGGTAACACAGTTTGCAATGGCGAAAGGGTTTGGGGCAATTCTGCCTGCTTGTGCCCCAATGTCTTTGCCCATTCAGGTCACTTGCCTGCACGGGTTTAGTGAAGACTTGTGACTGATGAGGTATCCCTCTGACCGTAATTGTTGTGCTATGTCCATTGAAACCCTGTGCACCTCAGCTTGGGGCCATGAGGCAACAGATACTAGGCTCGCATCCGCCCCCGTGTCACAGGTGCATGGTCATCACCACACTCAGTTCAATGTTTTGCCTTGCTGCACTGCAGCGCAGACCAAATCACTGCCGAATGCCTCTGCTTGGGGGGGGGGGGGGGGTTGATGGCCGATAATTGATTGACTGAATTCCCCCACCATAGGAACTTTCACCCGTTAGTCCTTGTGTTCAACAATCTGGTAATTTGGGCTGACCGGTGGCGCCACTCACTTGCTGCACAAACCCGTCTTTTATCTCTATGTACAGCTTGGACCATGCTGCTCACCAGGCAGTTCATGGTGCCAATGCCCATCCCTCCTGCGTGTTGGTGTCTGCGTTTGGTGCCTATTCAATTCGTCAAAGCGTGTTGTGTTGGATCCTATGTGTGCTATTAGTGGTTGTGTGCCTTGGTGGTGTTGTGTGCATCAACATCGTGTTGTCGCTCAAATGCATGGCACGGAATTTTGTTTCGGGGGTGATCAAAATTCTGGGCATCATGCCAACCTTTCGTAACATTCATTCTCCGGAGTTGGCCTGCAACATTGTCAACAATTGCTCAAATCATCCCCAACACCATCGGTGGCATCGCTTCCAACATCGGAAGCATTCTTCGCAACGGATGTCCGGGAACACTGCACCCGAAATCCCTAGAACCATCGGAAGCAATGCTTCCGACATCCGAAGCGCTTTTGGAGCCAAGTGCGGTGCGTGCTCCCAGTGTAACCGGTGGGAAATACTGCCCTCTGAAGTGGAACGAACGGTTTTCGGCTAGGGGCACAAAAATGTCATTCCGGGGGGGGGGGGGGGGGGATGTGATACCTTTCGGAAAGCCCTTGATAAGGGCTTTAATTTTGTGAAGGTTTCCGACTCCAACTCAATGATATGCTAGAGAAATTGGTCCAACACTGATTTTCGTTTCAATTTTCAGCAGCTGGTTTTGCGTGTTCCAACCGTGCTCCGCCAGGTGCCCTCCCTCATCACACAACCCTTTCCATAGCCCTTCTCTTCGTATTTCAAGTTTTCTCATGTCAAAATGCACCACTTCTGCCCCTCTCACCAAGCGGCAAAGGGTGAACGGCATCAAGTTGCGCGAGTTGGCCAAGGCTATGCCCGTGGCTGACGTGGTGGCTGATTAGAGTGACTTGAACATGGGTATTGCCGCCTTGACCTCTTTCACCCCCGCAGAGCCTGCCGACACTCCTAAATGTCGGCAGGGCAAAATTTCTTCATTGTCCTTGAAGACAACATTCTCCCACGAAAGTATCCCTGCCCAAACTCCCCCCCTTGTCACGCCACCATGGGTTGCCCATGCCCAATGAACGTCGCTCGCCAAGGCAATCCCCCATGTTTTGTTCCATTTGATTCCAAAATCGACATAAATGCAAAATTGGGGTGGCAAATAGATGACCTGTGGAAATTTCTCAGCCACTTGCTACACTGTTTCTGCCAATCTGTTGTTCTAAGAAATTTTCGGTTGAGGAAAATTTTAGCACCCCCCCCCCCCCAAATGTAGGTGTAGGACACCTAAATTTTACAGAACAATGCGTGTGAAATAAGCAGTTGCATGATGACCACAAAGGTGCCTAAAAAGGAGCAAAAAGTTGGGTGAGCTCTCCATATTGAGGGGGACACCAAGCCTGGGAAATGGTGCTGGCACACCTGATGAGGTAAGAGATGCACACCAGTACTTTTTTTTTTTGATCAAAAAGGCCAGTTCATAAGTGCCAAGGGCCACAGTGGACCAAGTTCGATGTAAGATACGGATTTCGGCATAGCCAAGGTATGCATACGGGCTGCAGCTCGTGACTGTGCCCCCATGGTTTCCCATTGAGGTTGGTGTGGTCATGTCATGGGTACTTCCCACTCATTTGGGTCCCAGTGCGTTTTGTGGCGTTTTGGTAGCGGTTGCAACGGGACTTCCCACAAAGTGGGGTCCCAATGCTCCCGCGGCCGCTTCCGTATCAGGTATATTGTCTGCCGGGCTGGTCGGGTTGTTTGCCAGTATTGTGCTGTCTTGTGTTTGTAGGCGTCTTGGTAGTACTGTGCCATGGCAGTCAGGTGTGTCTGCTGCCGCCACATGTAGGTCGCTTGCTGTTGGTGCAAGTCAAGTAGCTTGCCGGTGCCAGCGCTCAGCCTCCGGTATCCGTCGTTGATCATCAGCAGCAGTTTTGTGTCAGCGTACCATATCCTTGTGTCATCCTTTGCTTGTTCATACCATTGCCTACGTATTTGGTATAGGTGTGCGTGTGTGTCCTGCAGTCGTTGTGCTCGTCTCTGTTCGTCGACTAGTTTTGTGACGAGCCTGTGGTAGTCTGTTTTTGCCGTCAGTGTGTTGGTGTAGCCCATGTGTAGGGTGTGCAGGTGTTGTCTCGCCACCGCCTCTATGTGTGCTTTGTGGTATATGTCCCGTACTTGCTGTGCGTGTTCCTGAGCCAGCCTGTCTGTGGTCGTCTTGTACTGTTCCCACTGCTGTGTGTCAACGTTGAGGCGCTGACGTTTCTTTATGTGGTCGTCTTGCCCTGTGTTAGTTGCTTGTGCGACGAACCATGCCACTGCCTCACTATCGCCTGTGTTGCGCGCATCCTGTAACCATTGGTCGGGGTCGACTGGGTCAGCCGTTGCGACCTCGGCCTTACGCTTGCGTTTCGCGCCGCGCCACGTGGGCGCCCCGACGTGGTTCCGTAGGTTTTGGGGCGTTTCTCGCGGCGGAAGTGCCTGGGCAACGTATTTGGTGAGCCACACGGGGGACGGTGGTTGTTGTGGTGTAGGGTCGGCGTACTTTCGTCTTAGTGTTTGGACGGACTGTATCATGCGAAACTGGAACAGGCCCACCTCAGTCCGCTGTTTGTGTCGTTCCGCATTGGGTATGGCGTCGATGAGGGATAGTGGTATGAGCAGCCTGACACAGAGCCATAGTTCTTGGTTGTTGGCCGCTTGCAGCCATTGGTGCGTGTATGGAGCCCAATCAGTCCAGCTCTTGCGCCACAGTTCCCAGAAGTCGCTCCAGGCAGGACAGTAAGCCAGTCTTGACTGCACTGACGCTCCGTGTTGGTGGCCACACTGGGAGCAGAGGCGGGGTGTCCGTTCCCAGGGGGCGCCCATTCCCCACCATCGCACCTGCCCCCACAGCCAGGGCGTCCACGCGTTCCGTCTGCAATGCTTCATGGGGAGCCAGCTCACCCAGTGTACTTCTGGTGTTTGTTTTTGTCTACGCACTTGCATGATCCATGCCTTGGCAGGCGTGGGCATGATCTGTCCTGTGATGACAATATCATGGGGTTGTGGTTGTTGGGAGTCCATGGGCAGGTTGTCGCCCATATTGGCAAGGACGTCGGAGTGGTTGTTTCCCTGTATGTCCTGGTAGTCTTTATACGTGGTGGCTTGTTCTAGATTGCGGTGCCCTGGTGTCCATCGGATCGTCAGTCGTTTCGAGGTGGAGTTGAGGTACCCTATGTCGCGGCAGTCCTGGTCCTTGACTACTCCTTTGCGTTTTATAGGTGTGGCTTTCACCACACTCTGGTTGTCTAGTATAATGTCGTCTCCAGGCTTGGCCAGCTCGAAAGCTAAGGCGCAAGCGATTGTTTCGGCCCGATAAACCTGTTGTGGCCCGTGCACCCGGAAGGCCGCACGGTACGTTCCGTTGTAGATGCCCCCTCCTGCTCGTCCGTGTCGTTTCGACCCGTCTGTGTACCACCGGGTGGTGGTGGGTTCTCCTGTGTAGTGTACGGTGATCCCGTGGAGTTTTTGCTGGTGGGGGAGTGCCTGACATACCTCGTGGGTTTCCTCAGGGGTTGGCTCATCTGGGGGGTTCATCCAGCTGTAATCTAAGCGGTGGGTAGCCGGCCGTGTCTTCCCTGCATGTGTCTCCTGGTCCTCCTCTGAGCTCTCCGAGTCATAGAGTCCCGCGGACAAGGGTCGGTGTTGTCGGGGTTGGGATATACGCTGACCCACCGTGCCCCCTAGGGCTCGGACGGCGTCTATGTATTTATATTGGGTTGCGGTGAGGTGTTGTGTAGGGCCGGTGTGCTGCAGTTCCTGTTGGCCAATTGTGACCCACCGGGTGATGTAGGACCACCACAGCTGGCGTAGGCCAAGTCCCCCTTGGCTGAGGTTGGTAGTCAGCCGGTGTTTGTACATTTGTTGTTCTACCCCGGGTGTATCCCTGATGAACTGCAGCAGTATGTCGTCCCAGTGCGCCATTCCTGTCCTGTTTCCGAGGAACAGCCCCCTGTAAGTCCAACGGGGGATTAGGACGGCGTTGATGATAGCCACCTTCTCGTAGGCGTTGAGCGGCAGGGTCCTGTACGCCGCTACGTCGTGGTGTAGTTGTGTAGTGACCATGTACCAAGCTGTGTCTTCTTGTGTGGGGTGGGCAAGCACATGCCCCAAGTATGTCATTATGGGTGGCCGCACGGGGATGAGCTGTTGCTGCCACGTGATGGGCGTTAGGTCGTAGTCCTTAGCCCAATGGCACACTTCAGTTTTGTCTTTGTTGAAGCGCAACCCCATTGTGTAGGCCACGTCGTGGAGGGTATCCAGGGTGTGCAGCAATGCTTCCTTCGTGGGCGCACGCACAGCTATGTCGTCAACGAACACGTATAGTCGGGCCCCCGGGCATCGTTCCATGGTTTCACGTAGTAGTATGTCGTAGTATAGGAGAAACAGTGTTGGGGAGAGGGGGCACCCCTCCTTCATACCCCTGGTGGGTCGTATGGGTAGGTCCTTTCCGTGTAGGGTTAGTACTGCCGGTGTATGATGGTATATTTCCCCCAACATCCGTATGATGTTTTCTGGCGCCCCTGCCTCCCTGACGATCCCAGTCAGCATGGGTCGGGGGACTGATGGAAAAGCTTTGGCCACATCGAGTAGGGCCACGTACCCGTCCTCAGCGTGCAGGTCGTTTAATAGTTTCGTGGCTAACGTTGTGGTGTTTCGGCCCTGTGTGGCGCCGTGTTGTATGTCCAGTAGTCCCGGGGTCAAGGCCCCCGATATACGCGTCAGGAGGAGGCGTGTGAGTATGCTATATATGGCCGTGGATACGTAGATTGGCCGGTAGTTTCGTGGGTCCTGGGGATCCTTCTTTTTATAGATGAGCACTACCCTGGACTGCAGCCAAGCCACTGGGATGTGCTGTCCGTTCCAGACTGCAACGATTGCCTGGTATAGTTGCTGTTGCACGTGGTCCGGTAGGTGCCGGAGCAGGTGTGGGGGAACACCGTCAGGCCCGGCTGATTTATTCTTTGGCGCCCGAAGGCACCGCAAGTACTCCTCGTATGTGGGGGTTGTGGTGTTCCACGTGCGGTGCCGTACATGTTTCCGTATGAGTTGTCGGCACGCGTCTTCGTCGTATGTTGGGTCGCCCGCAAAGTGGTTGAGTACGTACTGTGTTCCTCCTATCGGGGGCTGCGGTGTGTCTTGGGCTATGAGTCCAGTGCGCCATCTCTTGACCATTTTATTAAAATAGCCCAATTTGTGCACTGCTGCTCGGCGCAGTTTGCCGATTTGTCTCCGTATGTGCTGCTCTTGTATCTCCCCGCACTCACGTAACCGTGCTTTGGGGTCCGTGGTCTCCGACCAGTTTGCGGTGGCCGTTGTCTTGGCGCGCGTGGGTTGTCGTGGTCGCGCCGCGTGCGCTATTGCCGATAGGAGCGGGAGGCAGAATTAGAAGTGGCCCACAAGTGGGCAAGGTGGCTACATAACCCCTGCCGCCTGGGGGGTCCCCACTGCTTCAGAGCGGGAGGCAGAGTCAGAAGTGGCCCACAAGTGGGCAAGGTGGCTACTAACCCCTGCCGCCTGGGGGGTCCCCACCGCTTCAGAGCGGGAGGCAGGATCAGAGGTGGCCCACAAGTGGGCAAGGTGGCTACATAACCCCTGCCGCCTGGGGGGTCCCCACCGCTTCAGAGCGGGGGGCAGAGTCAGAAGTGGCCCACAAATGGGCAAGGTGGCCAGCTAGTAACCTAGTAGAAAAAATCTGTTTTTTTTTACTAGGTTCTGAAACCTAGTAAAAAAAAACCTTTTTTTTTACTAGGTTCCCAATACCTAGTAAACACTAGTACCTAGTAAACTGTTACCTAGTACAAAATGTTTTTTTAAAAAATTTTTTACTAGGTTTCACTACAGACCCGCACCACCCCCTGCCATGTTGTACTTCTAAGTCTGCCCACTCCTCCTGCTGATGTTGTCCCCTCCCCTCCGGTATCACCACATGCACCGCGAGTTCGATCCATTGTTCACTCGCCGGTCCTTTCCACCGGCGGGTATATCTGCTTGCCTTCATCCCCTCCCCCCTCTATCCGTGTACTCGCCGTTCTGTGGACCACTCCCACCCTCCAAACACCCGTGCTTGCCGCCGCCCCCTTCTCGTGCACGACTTGTGCCACCCATTCCTGTGCAGCCAACACCACCGCCGACACCCCTTCCTCTGTGTGTTGATGCTCCCCTAACGTCCATATCGGCTCCATTCCTCCGTCCCCCGGGTATGCGAAATGCCACGTGTCACCCCATTTATCCACATGATAACCTAGATGGTCTCTGTTGGCCGCCATGGTATCCAGCACCTTAAATACGGGGGTATATGGCGCTTGCACCTTCGCTTGGGTCTAACGCCCTCTCTTTGGAGTGATTTTCAACAATTTTCACGTGCCACTAAACACCCTAAAACAAACAGCAATTACGGTGGCTTGTGGCCGAGGCTGCATGGGTGGGTCCACATTGATGCAAGAGTACCTGTATTGCCACCAAATGATCACCCAAACCCATCCCAGAGGTGACAAAAGGTTGTGGAATTAGTCAAATTTTCGAAAATTTGTCAGCCAACCCATGCTGGCTCGGAAATGGAGCCCTCACCGGCACGGGCCCTTGATATAAACAACCTCTCTTCAAGGTGATTTCCCTTAACTGTATGCTTCAGAAATTTTGTTGACATCTCCTTGATGCAGAGCCTCACGCTGGATAATTGGTTTCGAGTGAATGCTCGATAATCTTCAATCTTGAGTGCATTTTGTGCACAGGGGAGGGTGTCTGTACTGACCCACGCTGTAGGGAAAACGGTGTACTCTGATACACATGTACCTCATCGGAGGCCATCCAGCAACTGGCATCTGGGTGGCTTTGGGGAAGGAGAGTTTTCCTGTGTACTGAGGTCAGCAGCAGATTATCGGCAACCAACGCTGGTCGCCTGAATACAAACTAACAAGGGAATGAGAACAATTTACACAAGCGGCATAGCACAGGGGTAGCAGCGGCAAAAAGATGGGGATTGAAAACTCTTGGACCATAAAGCGATCAACCAAACAAATGCATTGTCCAACCACTACCTGCGGACCCCATGAAACACTAGAATCCAGCAAAAGCTCCAGCAGATTTGAGAATGGAATGTATTTTAGGGTTTGTGCCTCCAACAATGACTGCTGTGCGCAGGGCACAATTGTCGTCAGCATTCAAAGGTCAAACGATTAGTGACAGATGGTAGCACTGTTATTGATATTGTCATTGATATATGGAACTAGTTGGCCGAATGTAGTGGTGATGGCCAGTGCTGCAGTTACAAAGGTGAGCATGTGCTGATGAGAGCCGTGAGTTATTTCGAGTGTGCTGCCAAAATTGGTAATCATGAAGATGGTCAGGGAATATATAACTGGTTCGAACAAGGAGCCGTGGGTGCGCAAGCTTCTGTAGGCGGGCAAAGCACTACATGGCTGGTAATTTTTTACCCTGCCTTTGTAACCCCTGTCCCCTAATCTTCCCTGGAGTTGATTCAGCGCAATCACCATCTTGCAAGGCTGCTTGGATCCAGTCATAAATCAGAATGGGGTTATCAAAAAATATGATGATTCCATTGCTCCTGCTCTCACATGTGTCAGAGTCAACTGGGTTGATTGAGTAAATGAATGCTTTGCCTGCCTCTGGTGTTGTGGTGCTGACACTTGAAGCTTGAAGCACTCTGGCACACGTTTCGACTCGTGTAGGGCATGTGCATCCAACTCTGTCCCTGCAGAGCTTCAGGGACCTCCTTACCCAGAGGCAAACAACTGTGGCACGTTGTTTTTTTTTCTCTTGAATCTGGAGTTCGGGGGCTTACGGTCTGGAGCACAGGCATTTGACTCGCCGCCTAACGTCCGAATTCTTAAGATTTGCGAAACTATTTGATTCCCGGCACAGGGTGTTGTTGTCCGCCAAAAAAAAAAATGCAAAAAAATTAATTTTTGGCGTCATGCCTGACTCAGAAAATATTTTCCCCCCATTTTGGATGCCGTCGCAAATTTTTTGCTTATTATTAATTCAAAACACCCAACGCAAACATTAGGATTCCACAAATCTTTAGGATTCGGACGGTAGTGGTGCATGGACACACTGCTTATGCAGTGCCGAGAAACGAATGCATGAAATGCGAGGTATGCTTGCCTTGCTGTTGCACTTCAACAGGATGGAGACGGCCTTGTTCAGTTCTGGGCTCACACTTGTCATCTCTGCAAAATCCAAACTGATTGCTACTTCCCATGGGGGGTACTAGTGCTTACACGGCCATCCTCCCCAACAACACATTTTGGTCCTCTGGAGGAAGAAAAGGGGCGGGGGATGGACAATAACTGACAAGTGGCGTGAGCCACCGTGATGGTGAGATAGGAAATATTGACACTCCTCCACCCCTGTGCAGCCCTAGGCTTTCGAAAAGAAAATTCATGCATCTCGGCACTATCTGTACTTTTCATTGGCAGCAAACCAGCCTCATCCAGTGCAAAGGTGTTGCATCAGGTGCCACTCTGACCCCCTGCCTTGATTGTGGAAATTGTTATTGTGCCCCCGTCCCTTGGGAAAGCCCCTCCCCACGACCAAATGGGGTGAAAACACACGAAAAGGGTCAAAAGCATGCTTTACATCAGATATTTGATCTTTGTGGGTGGTGACAATATCAAAAAAAATTTGGAGGTTTCAATTTTTGAGCTGTTGGCTGAAGTTACTGGCACAAGCAGGTTGTGCCACCAAAGATGCATTTTTCGGCATGGCCCAGGCTACACTGGCCTATCAAATACTACGTGAGTCCCCATGGGTGCCAAAATACCTGTGTTGACAACAAATGATGGCCCATCCCAAAGCTGACAAAAAGGTTGTCCGAAAAAGTCGCAGTTTCAAAAACTTCAAAAGCCACTGAAGAGCCTACAAACAGCAATTTTGGGGCTTTTGGGGGGCCCATGGCCCTGGTTACAGGGCTGCTAGCAGCCGCTACATGGGTCCCTCTGGGTGCTAGGGCACCTTGCATCACCACCAAACGACGATGCCTCAAACCCATTCCAATGATGTTGGAAGGTTTTCAGGACAAAGCAATTTTTTGCAAATTTTCAAATGCCACCACTGATCAGCCCAAAACCCGCATCAAGTGCCCAAACCCCCCACATTTTCTGGCTAAAAATCGAAAATCCCAAAAAGGAAAAAAAAACATCGTGTTTTCAGGCCAATTTCAGGCCTCCCTCCCTCCCTCCCTCCAAGCCATATTAGGGAAATTGGCCTACCAGATAACCAAACCAATATATTCCCCAAGATGCCCTAAGTGCGTTCTCACTGAGTTGATCTAACAACATGTGATTTCATCAATCAGAGCACTGAAGCTGCACAGTAAATAAACACACATCTGCACACATGACACAATGCAATGTTCACACAAGCTCATACACCATTGCTGCCACCAGTATAGGACTGCAAATTGTTGAACAAAAAAGTGTGCATCCAAAAAATATTCAAAAGGAATCTCAGCCTCTCTTGCACTCGATCTCATTCATTCAAGCATGTGGCAGCCGCATATGTTGACCATCAAGTGCTGTTGCAGTGGTGTTGCAGTGGTGTGCGGCTCAAAATCCGTGTGCATGGAATCATAGGGTGCGTATCACGTCAGTCCAGTGCGGCTACGCACTGAAGTGCAGCGTACAAGATAAAAAAGCATCCTCCAATTAGCTGGTGCCCAGTCACTCTGGTCCAATGCAACTGAATGGCTAAGCAACACCACTGCCACTGTGAGATGAGGCATCAGACCAATGAAACACTTCACGGACCCCTGGGTATTCCAAAGAAGCATGACCCTGTTTGGACAGAATAGCATTGGCATAGATGTACATGATATTCTTCCACGCCGCAGTAATGAATGTGGGCTCATATGCCTGTGGCCCTGCATCAACAGCTGCTCTTACAGCATTTACCTGAAAAACAACAGGTCAGCAGCTGGCGATACATTACGCACTGCACTTTGCACAACCAATTCGGTACCCTGCTACACATCACCCTTGCCCTTCATCTTGTGTCGTAGGTCATGGTTCCTGCACAGGCATCCAGACCGCTGTTGAGAATACAATGCCAAGAGAAACTAAAACTCAATGCAAAAGTGCTCTGCAATCATTCCAACCCTTATTTGATCCATTTTAGGCTGCGGAAAGCTAAGTGCATATGCTGTTTACCACGGTCTTGCTTTAGGGGTATAAAAATGCTGTGATGGTCCAAAAATCCTAGCACCGCAACAAAAACGTCGTCGCAAAAACTTTGCACAGTGTGTGCTGTTGCCTCGAAGGAATGAATTCTGCATTCCTTTGCTGCGTGCAGGCACCAACGGTCCCAGAGAAAAATTTACTGTGCTGCGGCATTCTGCGGCATGCTGCGGCATGCTTCAAGCCGTTGGTGGGGGTAACCTAATTTTCCAAAATGCTTCAAAGGTGGCAAACTGCTACATCAAACACAAACCCTGGGTGTCTGTACAACATAGGTACTGCCCAATGCATTCTCCAATTGCCCACTGCAAACGGTACTCCTGGTTGTCTCCTTGTTCCTCTTGGGTTGTGTTGTCCCCTCGGCAGTGGGTTCAACAGTAGACATCAGAAGAAAAAGTGAAGATAACAAGGGCCTGTCAAAGCACAACACCACAAGAAAGAAAAAACAGGGGGGGGAAATAGGTCAGCCTGGACCTTTGCTGTCTCTGCCTGTAGGACATCGTGTTGACAGCTCTGGGAATTGAATCAGGGACCTGTATACCACAGCCACTGCATCTATCCACTAGAGTACCATCATTCTCTACTGCACAGGTGCTTAAAGATGGTATCAATATTTTGGTCTGAGCCGAATTTTCAGTGTGCTGCGGCATGCTGCGGCGTGCTGCGGCATGCTTCAAAACCCCCACCAACAGGCCCCAAAATTAGGTGCTGCGGCATTCTGCGGCATGCTTCAACCGTTGGTGCCTGGCTGCGTGTGATGATGGCAGCATGGCTTCCCTTGTCATTTTCCATGTGCACTGGGCTAGATCTGCGACGTGGTAGGGGGGCTCTGAAATGGAATCTGGCATTGTCATGCTGCTCTGTGGATCCGGCATAGCATGGGCAGGTCACATGGACCAGTGCTCTACAATTGGTGTCCCCAGTGGGTGCCCTTCTGCCCCTGAAAAGCCTTCCTTCAGCTGTCTGTGGCCTCCTCATCGCAAAGTGTGCACAGTGGTCCTTTCTTTACGCTCCTCTTCTCACTAGATTGTTTCTGTCTCTGCTATGTTTCAACGAGTGCTCTCTTTCAATCCGTGCACTCTGAAAAGGAGGGATGACCAACAGGGGCTTTGCAAGGGCGGCAGTGACCTGTGTTCGGACACACCACAGCACTCATTGATTGAAAATGTGAGGACCATAGTTTTGCGTACAAATACTGCTGCTGACCATTGCGGGGTACATGTCAGTGTCACATCAGCATGAGAATGCTAACCGGAGCAGACAGCACAAAAATGGTGACATGCAAAAGGGGGCCTGGAGTATTTTCCCAGATTGCCAACACTTGTCATGCTGTCGCAAACATCCCCCAGTACAATCCATAAGGGCTGCGCAATAATACAAAAGTGGTGGATGCCAGGTATAGTTCAAGCAGCGCCACGAGAACGACAAAGTACCTCCTGCCAGAACTCTGCCTCTGCCTCATCATTTGGAACTGAAATCTCTGCCTTCAACCCTTCCACGTTGCGATGCAAGAATGGATACTCTTGGCGTGGCGTGGAGCCCGGAATGGAATGCAGTATGGCACGTTGCGTCATTGGTCTCTGACTCGCAGCCACTGCCAGAAGGAAATTTGGATCCGCCCTAAGATCAAGTACATGGCAAAACACTGCGATCAGGAAACAACTGGACCCACCCAGACCCACACAGCCACATGCAAACATCAATCCAGGGTCCTATCTTCAGGTGGGTTAACTGCTGGTGGGGGCAGCCAACCACTTGTTCACTTCCTGTGTTTGGGTGGGAGGATCACCTCAAGCATATATGTTTGGGTGAGCAAGCCGGTCAAGCTCTCATGGATTACACTTTCAAACCTTTATTGAGCAGTGTGACACTACAGGCAATACAGGTGGAATCAATTAGGGGCTCTGAATTCGCACCTGGCTGTCCCTCTCATGGATGAGCGTGTTTATGCATGCTATTTCTTTCAGAAGATGCAACAGCAATGGTTGTTGCTGGGGGTCAAGAATGTGTCAGCAATGGGGAGTGCTTGCAGCGCAAGCCACTACACCATTCAAAATCCAGACAGGCGCAACAAGCACCTCATTTGGGCAGCAACTGGTGGCAAAAGCCACTTGAGCAACAAACATGGCGCACCATTGATGGTGAGTGGCAGCAGCAGTTGGTGCAGGGACGTACCCAGCCGAAACTCTGATGATGTTCCCAGACACATTCTGTTTTCCCATCCTTCCCCGGGCTGAAGGAAAATTGCCTGTACTGCTTGCATCATTGTTTCGGAATTTGAGGTTGGGGGGTTGATGCGCTGTCAATACGGGGGAAGGGCCATGATGTCTGGTTTGAAAAACACCAGCATGATCCTGATCTCATGCCAGGCTCAATCAGTTTGACTTCAACCAGTACCGAATGCTGCCTTGAGTTCGCCACCCACTTGTGGCTATCGAATGTTTCTTGGTCAGGTTGAGGTCGGACTCAGACGGCTCAAGGATAAGGCACGCCCCAATAGGCCCGACCCACCTCCCTGCCAGGATGTAAAGCGTCAGTGCAAGAAAACTATACAACCACCCCCTGGGTGGGGGCAGTGTCTACCTCAGATGACAGGATGATTTCTATGGGGGGGGGGGGGGGGTTGGCACAAGGCCTCGGTATCTGAGGGGGGGGGGGGATTTATCCGTGCACATGGGAGTGCCTGTAGCCTGTAGGCTGTCTGGCGGAAGTGGACGTACTCTGGCCACGGTAGACATTCTCGGCATGTGGCAGACACGGAGACAACAGCAAGACTGCTAGACCGAAAGCCCTCTTCCCAAACAGGGTCCGATAAGAGCGCTCAGCCATGAACATCAGGATGCCAGTCTTTAATCTGTGGCCACGGTCTGCTCCCAGTAGAAGCAGTCTGCTAATTGCAGGTTGGTGCACTGTCGGGCCGATGACCAGGAAATTCGCCGATTGCTGACCCAGCAGGGCCTTCCACACATGCACAACTGTAGCAACTGTATGCACCATTTGTGTTTTGCATGAGACAAAAGCAGAATCAAGGTGCAAAATCAAATCAAAGGAAAAAATCCATACTTCGGTCCATCAGCATCTGCTTTCTGGGCGTCATCCTTGTCGGCCCCAAGCACCCAGTCTATGAGGTCAAACTTTTTCTTTGGCGCCAGCCGTGTTGTTAGCTCCGGTATACCCCCATAATCCACTTTCGCCCCCTTGTCACCGGCCAGCCAGAGCGTCTGCAGGGTGGGCAGGGACTCCAACCCCACAATGCATGCCACACGGCTTCCTGCAGGCACTTGGGTACATGCATTGCACAGCGTCCGATACAGCTCCAGGTCACGCTCACCATGTGTTACAGCATGGATGAGGTTGTCAAAAGGTGCAAGCGGGAATGGGATCTGACAGAGACAGAATGGAAAGGAGACAGGAGGACAGGACAGAAAGACAGCAACAAGACAGCAACAGAATGGCTGAATGAGGATGCCTTGAGAAAACCACATTCATGGGGTTGGGCTCTTGATCTTCAGGCAGCACAGGGGAAACCTCGCAAAAAGTTGTGGACGTGCCCCATAACCATCTGCACATGTGAGTCAAATAATAACGTGCAGTAGTCGGCACAAAGTGCCCCCCACCCTGCATACCCCCCATCGCCACTTGATTGTACATGAGCTGCTTTTTTAGGTACCTCCTTAGTTCTTTCAGTAGGTGCATTGTGCCACGTCCCCATCTCCATGGAGGTTGGGCAACAGTACGTCTGTCATTCTTGCCTGACACAAGTCATACTGTGACGCTACCAAGCAATTTCCAGAGCCCCCCCACCTGCGCCACCACAATCCCCCAAGCAGCTGACAACACGTCAGCACATAGCGCATCCGTGGAGGCTGAATTCCAGACAAATTTCTTTTTTTTGTTCTCAGACTTACGTGTGTCTCATAAATTATTTCAATGGAATTGGCAAGCAAAATGAGGAAAGGCATGTTTGCAACCCCAAAAATATGCACTGAATCAGAAATTCTGTACCCCCCCCCCCGCCCCTGCGCAAGCACCAGGGAAGTCAGGAAAACGACAGTCACACCGGGTCCTGGTGCTTGGACAAGGCGGTGCTTCCACACAACGCGCGGTACCAAAAAAACGCATGTCACCGAAAACCTGCCCATGCCTCACCCTAAGCACAATTGCCGTAACAGGGCACTAGAACACAATGTGCAGCATTTTTCATCAAGTTCTGGAGGTCCTCACTGCCCATCAGGAGCATAAGGAGCTGTGGAATAGAAACCCTTTTCAACCTTGCGCCTCATCTTGAACAATTGCACATGCTTGCCCTTTGGGGCAGGCTTTGGAGCAGGAGTAACAACATTAGTCATGGCTAAAAATCACATCAAAACAAACAGCAGTGGTTTGCAGTACCAAGCATAATGTTGTTATGAGCAGGAGGACTCATCCCAATCATGACACAGCCCCTGTTTCCCTCTACAATTGGGACACAATCATGTTCTGCTAAGCTTCTGACCAGAAAAACTGCGGTCAGAAAAACGATAGTCACACCGGGTCCCGGTGCTTAGACAAGGCGGTGCTTGCGCAAGGGCGGGGGGTGGGGGGTATGCTGCCTGAATCCCAGCTAGGACAAGTGACAGCCACAACTTGATTGGCTCACTGACAAAAGGCAATGAAAATGGTACCCCCCCCCCCCGTAATAGCTACGCCCTTGTAATAGCTACAGTAGGCGTAGGGACCGTATTAATTCCGTACTTTAGCGTAGCTATTACAAAGGGGGGGGGGGTACAGAAAACGAACGAACCATACATACACACACGTGCATGTGGATACATGTAACGTACCTGCATGATGTGCTGCATGCAAGACTGTAGAACTGGTGTTGGGAGGTCAGGCACTGGTGAGGGTCGGAAAAGGGCGACCCCACATCCAGCAACCCTGGCTTCCTGCATGGCGGCGAACACAGCGTGCTTAGTGGCATACTGCATGCCCTGCAGCTTGGTCTTGAGCTGTGTGAAGGGTGTAAGGCTTTGGATGACAAAAGGCAGGAGACCTTGCCCCATCCTCCTGAAGCCAAGCCGCACAACCATCCGACTGAACAGGGGGTGGACAAACTTGCTGGGCTTTTGTTTGGCCGAAAACTTGCCCATGCCTCACCCTAAGCACAATTGCCGTAACAGGGCACTAGAACACAATGTACAGGCAAATTTCAGAAAGTTCTGGAGATCCTCACTGCCCATCAGGGACATCAGGAGCTGTGGAATACTTTCCAACCTTGCGCCTCATCTTGAACAATTGCACATGCTTGCCCTTTGGGGCAGGCTTTGGAGCAGGCTTGGCTTCAGGTTTTGGAATGTGTTTAGGCTTTCTATTCCTTGGGACAAAACTGGGTCAAAAGGGGCATAATGCCCAATCTCATGCCCCTTTCCTCATGCAGTTCAAATGAATGAAATCATCCCCACAAGTAAAAACATCCGAGAATAGTGGCAGGCGCCTGCTCACTGGTGGACTGGATGTACGTGACAGCCCAGCCAGGAGTAACGACATTAGTCATGGCTGAAAATCACGTCAAAACAAACAGCAGCGGGTTGCAGTACCAAGCATAATGATGTTACGAGCAGGAGGACTCATCACAAACATGACACAGCCCCTGTTTCCCTCTACAGTCGGCACAAAATCACATTCTGCTCAGTTTCTGACCATGAAAACTGTGGTAAAAAAAACTGAGAACGACGCTCAGACTGGGCCCCGGTGCTTAGACAAGGCAGTGCTTGCCCCAGTGGGGGGGGGGGGGGGATCTGGCTCAACAACCTGTGATGCCTCCTGACCCAATGACTTAGCGCTTGCGACACGTGTCGCCCCCTCTGCCAAAAACTATGCCACACAACTTGCAAATGACCATGAAATGCGCAATCTAACTCCTTGGAAGCATGATTGAATCTGAGCTGGAATATAGAGGAAAGAACAAAAGCCAACAAAACAAAATTAGAGAGCAGCATGAATCATGATTGCTGACCCCAAATGCAGGTTCATTGTTCCTTCTGCAAGATTCGAACCGCAGTTGAACCCAGTCCCAATTTGTGTTCATTGGGTCAGGGATATGTTTGACATGCAATGAAGCATCTTTGACCTCAGGCTGCACGGCAAAACAAACATGCACTCCAAGGACAAGACCTCGCACACAATGCATACAGATTAACCTGGTGAGGCTCCAAGAACTGCAACCCAGGATCATGTGCCTGTCCATTGGAAGCAAGATCTATATCATCCAACACTAAAAGATTGGGCTTCACCAGGTTGATCAGAGTCCGTGCATGCCTTGCTGCGGCCCTGAAAAGAAAATCACAACTGGCACGGCATTAAACCAGTGAGCTTGCTTACCTGACTCAGACAAAGGAAAAATGCAACTCGTGTACAAAAAAAACATTGGTGCGTGTAATTTTTTTGGCTAAGTTTCTTTTGCTGTAGTGTCATGTAATTTTTTTTTTTGCTGTAGGAACATTCAGCGTGTGGGGGGGGGGGGGGGGGGCAGTGTTTCAAGAGCGCAGGGGCTTGGTGCCGTGTTTGCGTCTCACAGCGGAGGGAACGAGAGTTTGATTGGAGAGAGTTTGATTGGCGTGGGAGGGGGTGTGAGGTGGGTGGGGATGGAAGAAGGGGGAGATATAGCCCTTCTTGGGCAACTGGTGCCCACTGCCATGTCTTTTCTGTGGCCTGCTTGTCGGCCAAGGTCATTTGTGGTGGAAATCAGGCAGGCAGGGGTGATGGGCAGCATTATGGTGTAAATTAATGCTCACCGTGGCGTGAATTTGCCCCCCTCCCCCCCTGGTGCCCCCAGCACTAGTAGAACCTGGTGGTGGAGCAGAGACTCCAAGAGCAACACTAAGGGCAAATGCATGAAAATACAGCACACCATTGATGTGTAATACTTGCACTTAGTGATCTGGAACCAGCGTTGTCCCACGTGGCTGCGTGCACCGTCCAAAATTAAGAGTTATAGGAATGACTGAAGATGAATCTGGTTGGACAGTAGACTAGACTGCAGCATGGAACCATGAGCAGTTGGACAAAACATTTTAAGTGGGCAGCCTGTTCCGGAAAACTTGTGGACATTGAAATGAAATTCAATTGACATAAATTGGCAGACTGGCCCGTGCACAAGCCCCCTGCCTGCCTTAATGCATTTCCCTACGTGCATGTTCCCTACATGCACGAACCATAAGCCCGCTTTGCTTCACTGAGATTTTTCCTGAACACACCCTTGAAAAAAAATACAAGAAGCTGCAAACACACCGAGGGTACAATCCATAAAGGTAGACTTCGCACTGAGTATCCTTGTCCACTAACTTTATTGTGTTGGCGAGGGGCATACTGTCTGGCTGATACTCTTCCAGCCGTGCCCCAAGCCGCGAAGCCATCAATCCAGGCTCCATAGCCCCCATGCGTTTAGGGTCACTGATTGTGCCATCAATGAGGAATTGGCACAACCTTGGATACCCTTTGAGACATGCATGCACCAGAGCATTGATTCGAAGCACTCGGAAACTCATGGGATGGTCACACCCTTCCGGGCCTCATTTGGAGATGACGACACTGCAAGATTGAGAGAGAGGAAATAAGAATGCCCTGCCATGGTCGGCCCCCTGGGGGGTCTGTTCTGTTCTGCTCACCCACACAGACCCGACACGCAAAGCTGAAGACCTATCATTATCAAATCCACAAGCGATGGTGTGTTTCAACAGTTGCGAGGTTTGGAGGCTTAACGAGCTAAAATGGTGCACCTCTTTCACCTGGATATCGGCAATCCTGTTCAGCAGACATTACGAAAAAATGTTGTTTTGTGTGTGCAGGAAGGTGGACATTTAGGGGGCGTGCTTGCACTGCGCGCTACTTTTACACTAGGTTCCGCCGAAGAGACCCCAGGCCCGCCCCTTCCAAAGGCCCCTATATTTAGGTCACCCGAACTACCGTAGTTGAAGACAAATGTAAGCTACCTTCCCTCCACATAAGACATGATGCAAAATGCGGGAAGCCAGGAACAGCAATGGTCGCAACCCCAAATGTCCACTCTCAACAACACATGTCCTTCTTTCTGTTCGATTGTCCACTAAGTACAAAATCAGAAGGAGCAACTTGTGTGCACAACATAAAGCACTGTGACATTGTCACATGTATGTGTGACAATGCAATCCGTACACTATTGCAACTGACACTTGTCACACATGGACATCTTCTCAGGGTCAGACTTGGTGCAACAAAGGGCACATACATCCCCATTGTCACCCACAACATCCTCATCATCATTGTTTTTTGTTTTTTTGACGAAGCTGCAATGGTTCTGCAATAGTTCCGCAGCAGTACGAGTCAATCTCGGGATCTAAGTACACTCTCAAAACATACCATAGCTTCTTCCCCTGTCAAGGACGGGTTCAAGGATGACAAAGAAGGAGCAACTTATATTCCTACCTTGAGTATACCTGCAGAGCAACCTGGGGTCGTCACGACTCTGTTTGGCCCCCGTCTTCTCACCTATGACAAGTTTTCTTTGCTCCGGGGATGTGCATGGGTGAGTCTGGTGATGCTATCCTCCTAGTGGTACACGTCCGTTTGGCCTGTGGCGGTGGGCAGGCTGTGTTGTGTGGTGCTTCCTCGCTCCGTTGCAAGCCCTTTTGGATAAGTGCGTGCCGTAGACCTAGGATATGATATGATAGGTCCACCTCATGCAGCCACTCCTGGTATGTCTTTTCCATATAATGCAGCCACTTACCCACCCTCCTATACCAAATACCGTCATAGTGCGTGTCTCTGAGAACACTTTGGCACCCATTGTTGTGCATATCTTCTGCCTCCTGCATCATTCTATGGTTTGGTACCTAGGGTGTGTACACCAAATCCCACTTCTCCAAGGCAAATCTTCGAGGGCTACACACCGTCCCTTTAACTGCATATTTGCGACATACCCGCGCACACCCCTACGACATCAAGCATGAAATGCAGTGACGCCACAAACGTGTAACCGGTGATCAAATACAACACTTCCGGATGCTTCACCTGGTCATCGGGGCCTCTAGGCTTCTTTGAATGAAGTGCACAAACTATCACCGGGTAACTCCTTCGCATGCTTCGCAGTGCACCGTACGCAAAGGCTGCCTAGTGATCTTGCAATCTACCAAACTTCAAAACTGCAGCCCCCAGTTCTTAAGCGAACTCCCGCAAACCCTTCAAACGTGCAGGGGAAGAGTTGTAGTATGCGGCCAAATGTTGCAGGCCATCGCCGAGCACGTCCAAAAATGCATAGCCTTCCTTCAATGCATCCTTGAATGCCAAATTTGCTCGATGGCAGTTGACATACATAGCTACAAAGGAAGCATGCCCTGTTACCTGTTGCTGCAGTTGCGGCAGCGCACGAAGGAGGCCAACCAAGCCAGAAAGTGTTCCTTAAATGCCGCCTTGTAGGCTCTCACAATTGACTTTGCCCCCCCCCCCCCCGCTTGAAGTGAAAAAAAGTGTGTCACTACATGATTGGGGAGGGAGTATCGGACATACAGCATCGCTTCTTTCTTTGCCGACCGATCGGTGCAAGAGTCCGAAGTGAGAGCAAAATAGGGGGCTTGGGAGAGGGGTTTGGCCTCCTCCGTGCACACATCAGCAGCAACATGCTCCAAAATTTCAATCGCGGACGGATGGCAGCGATGTGTCTTGATGATGCTTGCACCATTCAATTCAGCCGCCCCATCAGGGATCTTCACTTGTCTTGCCGGATTCGGCCTAGTTTTCTGTGGCATAGAAAACGGGCATCTACAGAGTTTGCATTCGACATTGGACACAAATCTTGTTCACAAATGTTTGTAAGTGAAGGGAATGGCACGCAAAGCACGTGAAAGCAAGGAAAGAAAGAATGCTGCTAAATGCCTCCTTCTCGAGCCAAGGACAAACTCGAGGCAGGGATCTTCACTCGTCATGGCGGATGCGGCGAATTGGCTACATAGCCCCTGCTAACTGACACGGGGAACGAGCATTTACACAATTTACATTCCAAAATGGACACAAATCTAGTTCACAAGTATTTGTAAGTGCAGGCAACAGCAAGCAAATCATTTTTTTTTTTTGATTGACTCCAGAAGTTCAAAGAGTACTCAAGACTGTGCTTGCAACAGCAAGCAAATCATGTAAAATCCCTAATTTACACCCAATTTACAAAAATTTGCGGGAATTTACGCCACTTTTCTTGTTTCTTTTTTTTTTGGACTAACTCCAGAAGATCAAAGAGTACTCAAGACAATGCTTGGGAAAGTGGGCGTCTCCAGCATATGATACAGTGGATCCCCGCAAAGCGGGGCACATGGCAAAGACCCAGAGTTCACATGCGTATACCACAGGGCTCTCTGATGCGGTAGGCAAAACCGCCACGCCATATGGCAAGCCTGTAATGCGTAAGATTTAAGGGGGTTAAGACATGCTGGACCACGTGTGTGCCATTCCCCACAGGTCCTCAAGAGTGACAGGAATTTACGCCACTTTTTGAGAAATTTACAAAAATTTACGTAATTTACAGTGTAAATTGCTCCGCCCCCCCCCCCCATTTGTTACCGGCTTGCCATAGTGCTAGAACACTAGAGTCAGTCACTCAAGCTCACAGTCAGCAGTAAGGGCTGAGGGACAAACCGTTGCGCGGTTAGCTATCTCGCAAGGGATTCCAACCTGCGCTGGACAAGGTGTCTGCGAACTGTTTGTCCACTCGACGACGTGTTCACCATTGCTTGTAGATGTAGGCTGCCACCAAAAAAACCCAAACTGGGTGTTTCTGCCTGCCCGCAGACCAAGGTTCGGATCCTACTAAGCAGAAACTTCCCCCCCCCCCCCCAGAAAAGTGGTGAGGTACAAGTGTCTGTGGCAGGGACGTTCCGTCCATCAGCACCGACCATTGATCCCCCAAAACAGGGCACCCAAGTACGTGGGCCATGAGGCAACGGATACTGGGCTCGCATACGCCCCCGTGTCACAGGCGCATGGTCATCACCACATAGTTCAGTGTTTTTTCCTCGCTGCACTGCAGCGCAGACCAGTTCTGAGCCACTCCAGGTGGCTGCTGACTGTGTTTAAATTGGTTTTCCCCCCCATGGGCTTGGCACTTGCTGCTTCGCCCAATCAAACCCCACGCACCTCCTTCCACCTCCCCTCACTGTCATCCACACAGTAGACGAGACAACAGTGCACAGTCGTGGACATTGCTGAACCCAAAGAACGTAGTGTCGCGTGACCATTGTGCTGCTGTGCCGGCGGCACCATCCGTCACCACCACCACCAGGGTGGTGCGGGTGGTGCATGGTAGGGGACATCCACGGTCCCGATAGACGTTTATACGACACACATATACGTTGGTCCATCGCCTGTGCGACGGCCGCGCCTGTACCTGTGCCTGTGGTGGGCGGTGGTTCTCCCGTGAAACGTGTCACGGCCCCATCGAGGCCGTTCGCTGGCGAGTTGCTCTGTGCCCCTGCGCCACACTTCGCCCCGCGGCCCTTGCTACTCTATGCCACACCTTGCGCGCTCACCCACGCACGTCCGGCACGCGCCCGTTGTTTTAGGGAGGGTGGGAGGGCGACGGCACACCACAAAACAAACAAACACTAGGCGAGTGTTCACGAGGTGCCCTCCTCCCACCCCCTTGCCCAATTTAAACTCAAGTTTACTGCATAAACTTTAGTTTAAATTGGTTTTCCCCCCCATGGGCTTGGCACTTGCTGCTTCGCCCAATCAAACCCCACGCACCTCCTTCCACCTCCCCTCACTGTCATCCACACAGTAGACGAGACAACAGTGCACAGTCGTGGACATTGCTGAACCCAAAGAACGTAGTGTCGCGTGACCATTGTGCTGCTGTGCCGGCGGCACCATCCGTCACCACCACCACCAGGGAGCACAAAAAAATTATTCAAAATCACCCTTCTTACTGGGTTTGGTCCACATCTCCACTTGCGCTTTCCACCTCTCCGTGGCCACCCCCCTCCTGCTGCACTTCCCGCATCACTGCGGCCACCGCCTGCACCATAGCCGGCGAACCGGCGGCCCAAAGCCTTTGCGTCCCCGGCGGTAGCCGAGGCCCGTGTTTCAGCTTTTCCACCGTTACGGAGATACGCACGCCACGTGTCGCCCCGGTCCACTCTGGGATGAAGACCGCTCGCTCCATGGAGTGTGTTCCCTGCGGCTTTCCTTCGACCTTGCGTTGCGTCTCGCGCCGCCATGTTGCCTCGACACGTCTGCACAACCGCATCACGACCGGAAAGCGCTTGCTGTTCGCCAGCCCTGGTGTGACCGTCCACGTTCGATATGACACGCTCGCCACCTCGTATACTTCTTCAAACCTGTGAGCCGCCACCAGTCTATCGTCTCGTCGCCCCCGCTTAGCCGCCACCTGCGCCGCATCGCGCTGCGCGCTGCCAGCTCGTGGCATGTGTAGCACGTGTGGCGCCGCAAAACAAAGTTCTGCCACGAGCAGTGCACAACACTCCCCTCAACAGCCCAGGCACTTGCTGCCGGGCCCACGCACGACGCTCACGCACACCCACCGCAGGCTCACTACAGGCGCGCAGACTCACGGCTCGAAAGCAGAACCGCAAGACACCCCAACATTCTGTCTGAGTGCAAACAGGTAACAAATCTGCCATTTGGTCGAAGGCAGACCCCAGTGCCATGCTCTTGTCACCAAAAAAATTGGTGCGGACCCGGGACAGATAGTCCGCCGGCATGATGGCCCCGGGTACATACGAAAGGTGCATCGAAGTCCCTCCCTTTGCCAGAGCATACATTATTTGTCGAACACACCGACGCTGCTCCCTCAGCCCAATTCCCACTTTCCCTGATCTTAGGCCCCAGAGCACCCCTTGGTTGTCCAGATGCAGTGTAGCCCAAGGGAGCTTCCGTCCCACCACTGATTTCACGGCCGCAGCCGCCCCTCGAAATTCTAGCACCTGCTGGTTCTGCAGCGGTACACGCAAGGAGTGGTGCGCTCCCGCCGATGAGCACATACCCAGCCTGCCACTATTTCCGTCCCGCGCTGCGTCGGAGTACACCTGCGGGCACAGCCCCTTAGGGGGCGGGGGGGGGGGGGGGGGGGGCGACGCAGGCGGCCACCAGCCCCTCCCAGCAAACCACAACGCACCCGACAGCGACCGCAGAAGGTTTGTGGGCAGGTGCGGCATCCATTTTGCGCCCCACTGTACGTGCGCAATGGGCCCCGCCAGAAAAAGGTTTGACCAATGCGATGGCCTGCAGGCCCAGATCAACTTCCCCACCACCCGCTGTACGGACTTTCGCGTAACCGGCCTGGATGCCATCAGTACGTACCTGCTCAGGGCATCTTCCAACGTGTGCCTGGTGTTCAGAATGACCCCCCGCCCAAAGTCGACATGCTTGCCTAAAAAGACAAGCTCCCTCTCCGGCCGACTGGACGACTTTTCACTGATCAGGAAGCCTGCGTTTTTCAGAACTTCCTTGAACTCCGCCAGCTTTGTGGCGACGGCGGCCTCGGAGTCGCCGAAAACCAGAAAATCATCGAGGTAGTGCATGAGCCGCAGCACCGCCCCTGCCACCTCCAGCCCCACCTTCCCCGTCAACTGTGCCAGCAGTCGCTGACACAGTAGTGGACTGTAGCTCCAACCAAACGGCAGCGTCTTAAAAATCCACACGCACTCCTCCCCCCCCACACGAAAAAGGTGGCCCTTCCTCTTTGGCAGCAGTATAGACCAGTAACAATTTGTGATGTCGATGTTGGCCCCCCAGCCACGCAGCCCTTGCGAAAAAACCTCCGCTAAAGACTCTACCTGAGGCAGGCTGACACGCGGCACCCTGTACCCGCCCTCCCACTGCCGCTGGTTTGCGCGCACCCCGTGCAGGATAAGTCGCGCCTTGGTCTCATTTTTGGGGATGGTGAAGGCAGTCGCCGTAGGCGACCACGGAATGCCCAAGGCATCCGCCTCCTGCCTAGACAGTTGCTGCAGTGCCCCTATCCCTGCAATGGCCCTGAGCATGTCAGCCGTGGGTCCTCGCACCTTCCGTACCTCCTCAGCAGACGAGAGTAAAATCTCCTGTCGCGGACTGACATAGATCTGCCACAGCCAATCCGGCAGTGGAACCGCACCCACTGACACTATCCCTTTTTGGGCTATCTCAGGAGTCACCTCACCTTCCGGCACGGCGGGGTAAATGCCGTCCAGCAGTTCCCTAAGTCCCTCCATGACCATGGCCTCGCACAGATGCATCCATGTTAGCAGTGGCCTGTCGTCCCTCAAATCCTCACTCAACTGGAACACCTCTTTCCTGAACACATCCAACGCCTTGTACGCGCGTCCCTGCTCTACACCCCACTTTTGCGCAAAACGCAGCGAAAGCTGATACATGGCCTCTCGGAACCTGGCCTTGGAGGGCCGCCCCGCCTCAACGGTAGCATCAGACGTTACTCCCGCCCCGACACGACACACGCAGGCCACGTACGACGCGCATACCACCGCAACCCACCACGCCCGCGAAAGTAGTCGCACCAGTACCGCCAACAAAGCGCCAAACCCGCCTACGCACAGCCACAACTCTCCACTAAGCGGTGGAGGAGTAAGACGAGTAAGACGAGTAGGACACGCTGCCGGTGGCTCTCCGCACTCGCTTGAACCCCCCCTGTGCCCGGGCCTCCTCAGCGCGCCCTCTCTTAAACTTAGGGACCAGGCGCAAGGGGACGAGGGCTTCCTCTGTGGGACGGCAGTCGGACGAAGCCGACTCGGTTGAGGAGGCCGGCACTTGCTGCCCACCACCCTGAACTTGCCGCGCCCCTGTCGAGCTGCCGCCCCCGTTGTCGGGTGCCTGCCTGTGCGTGGCGAGCTGTCGCTTCGGTCGCAGTTTGCTCCCCGCCCCGCCCTGGGCCGCCGTCGAGTTTCCAGCGTGCCCGTCGGTCCCGGGCATGGTCCTCGAGGGCCCAAACGCCACATGCTCCTTTCTGTGCTTCCACTGCTGTCGTATCCCAGACGGCCAGAGCTGTTCGAGCCGTAGGGACGTCGTGCGGCTGCGCCACCTGCCTCCAGCTCCCTCTCGGGGAGGTCGCGGCCAGAAATCTTCCGCTTGCACGGGCTGCGTTTCGGTCGGATGCGCGTACCACCGCGCGGTGGAGTCACGTGCCCAGCGGCCCCACACGGCGACCTGCCGTATTGTGGCCCCTGCCGTCCACATGGCTCGAGCTCCAGCTCTGCGCCAAGCGTGCCAGCGGGCACCCTCAAATGGGGACCCGACGAGGAGGCGTTGCATGCCCTTCTCCAGCTGCTGTGTCGTCCACGGCCGCCTTCCTTCCGCCGCCGGCTCTGGGAAGTGGCGCTGGAGCCACTGCAGCCACTCCCTTGTAAGCGGCGTGAGCGACCTCTGTTGCCAGTCCTGCCTCGTCTTGGAGTCGAAGAACCGTACCGCGTCGTCCACGACCGCCCAAGGCTGTAGAGTGATTGCCTCTCCGACGCGCAGGAAGAGCTGGAACGAGACGATGGCCAGCCCGACCACTGCCCAGTCCTCCAGGCTGCTGGCCCTTGCTGCCATGTGTAGCAGCATGATCGGGGATCCCCAGATACGTTCTTTTGCCGCGTTCCTTGTCTTCTTCGCCGCCTTGACGGATCTCCAGATGGTGGCCGGGATGCACGCGTCAACCAGCCGCACTTCTGTCGCCATAACGGCTGCGCTGATGATCCCTTTGATTGTGCTCTCGGACTTCCCCAATCGGGCGCACTCCAATATGGCCTGCTCCAGGACCCGCTCCTTGGCATCACATGGGAACCGCCGCTCGACCGCCGCCAGCCTGCGCAGGTGACACTGGTATGTCCCCAATGACGATTCTTCCCATCCCAGCAGGACAAACGTCTGCCAGCTGTGCAGAGCGTCTTGTGTGCGTAGTCTCTCCATCTTCTGGAGGGCCGCCCCCCAACCGTCCCCTCCACGGGCACTTGCTGCCCCCCTGCGCCCGCCGTCTCGCCGAGCTCCGAGGCGGCGGGGGCCCCCTTCCATTCAGTCGCTCTGAACTGGGCACTGGAACCACCAGTGCTTGACTCTGCACACGTCGCAGGGATATCGTGGGGGCTTCCCTGTTTTGAGCACCTTGCCGCCTTTGGACTCGTACGTCTCTTCGGGTGTTCCCATGTTGGTGAAGCGGTCCTTCACTCGCTCCCTCCGCCTGTCTTGCACGTGCTGCGGAGCCAATTTTCCCGTCTGAGGCCTGGTCTTCGCTCCCTCCCCCTTGACGTTCGCCTTCTCTGAGCCCCTGGCCCCGTTTGCTCCGTCGGCGGTTCGAGCCTCCAGCTGCGCCTTGACTTCCTCCTTTTCGACCTCGAACAGCAGGTGTGACCACACTTCGGACAGGGCCTTCATCGCCGCCTCGTACTCAGACTCCAGCATGCTTTGCAGATTCTCCGCCGCCCAGCCTGCCATCGCCCCCGCCATCGCTCTCGCCCAGGCAGGTTTCGCCTCGTTGGCCTCCATCTCATGTCCTGCTTCCAGTACGAAAACCACCTGCCGCAGCTGCGGCACTGTCTTGGACGCTCGTAGCTCTTGTATCGTTCGTAGTTGCTGCTCCATCACGAGCTTCATGTCCTCAATTTCTTGGCGCATTTTCTCGATGTCTGCGTGCACCCCTTTGTCGTTTGGCGACCCGCTGGCACTGGAGTTGCCCCCAATTGACACCACGTCCGCGGGGTTCTTCTCCGGGGTTCCGTTCCCTGCGATCACTTGGGCATGCTGTGCTGACATGTAGAACGTGCAGTCGTTCCAATTGAAGGTCCGCTTGTGGAGGGTCCCGAAGGCTACGACTTGCTCGTAGATGCCCTCCATGGATCCCTTCAGACCATACTTCTGCCTCAGCCGATCTGCTAGTTCAACGGTGTCAATTCCCGCCGTCTTTGCCGCCGCCACGAGTCTGTCCGTGTCTTGCTGAAGCGTGGATGCGTTTAGCAGCTGCGTGGCCAGTTTATGCTGGCCCTGCTCGAGGTAATCCTCAAAGCTGATCGGCTGGTTCTCAGACTCAGGCATGGTCAGGGCGACGGCACACCACAAAACAAACAAACACTAGGCGAGTGTTCACGAGGTGCCCTCCTCCCACCCCCTTGCCCAATTTAAACTCAAGTTTACTGCATAAACTTTAGTTTTGGCCTTGACCATCTGGCCAAGTATGTGGGGGAGGGGGGCAATGCGCAAAATCCAAGAATATATTGGGGGATCATTTTGTCTCGAAAACGAAGTGACTTTACAAGGGTGTAGACATCCAATATTATGCCTTGTGGTATGCCACGTGAACAACCGACAAGAAGAGGGATGTATGGTGTCCGCGCTTAGGCTTCATCCAGGAACCCCCCTGCTAGGTGACCGGGGGTCTTTGGCATCCAAATGGTGGCCATCAAGTCCTTCCCATGTCATGGTGACCACTCCCCCCACTTCCGTGACATGTCCCCCAACCTTTTTTTTTTGACGAAGCTCCAATAAGTCTGCAGCAGTACGAGTCAATCTCGGGATCTAAGTACACTCTCAGAACAGACCCTGCCCGTGGCGGACAAGGTGCCGGTGCCCCCGTCACCACAGGTTCTTAGGGGGGTTCCAATGCACCGGCGTCGGGAGCCCAGGAGGAAAATGAAGGAGAATGTTGGGACTCTTGTTACTGTTGGGTGGAATGTGGTTGGGTGTTACCCCACGGAGAACCCCTTAGCCAGTGGTGGCCGGGCTGGCATGTCTCCCCGAGGGGGGTCCGGGGCTTTTACCCGTTCCTTCGGCCTTCCCAGGCTGTCGACCGGAGGTTTACATTATACAATAACGAGGCTCATCGTTGATACTACTACTTTACTTAATACATACACATCCCCAAGGGCAAACAGGTCCCAGGCCAGCCTTGAAATAAACTTTTTGGCCAGTGGCCAGTACATTGGAGATTTTAGTGTAAATTTTTGTGTTCTCCACCTTTTTTTGAGAGAAATCCAAAAAAAAAATTCTACCATTTTTCCTTCTTCATGCCTCTTGCTTCCTACCCGTTCCCCGAATGTTTCATAAGAAACAATGAGTCATTCATGGATATGACCTAGACACCATTGACACCACTCTGCTTGAATGCTGTTTTTTTACAACTCTGAATGTGTGCTGTTTATTCCTGATTGTCATATGAACATCACTGTTTATTTTTTTCACAACTCTAGATGGGTGCTATTTAGTCCTGAGGGTGATCGGGCCATCACTGTTAATTTTTTTACAACTCTGGATGGGTGCTGCTTATTTCTGATCTTCCGTGTGTGTGCATGGGGGGGTGAACCCGGGGGATGAAGCCATGGCAGGGGGGGGGGGGGGGGTAAACATGGGTAAAGGAGCGGCTTCGGAGAGCGGTGGTTGGGATGGTGGTGTGCAAGACTCCCGCTCAGCGAGGTCTACCAAGGGTTTCTCAGCGTCCAAGTCCCACGGGTCCTCCTGAGAATCTCTGGGTTGTAAGATTTCTAGTAGATCACACCATCTGGCATCAACAAAGGGGAGGCACTGCTTCAGATCGAAAGGGGAAGCCATGGGACTGCGTGTGTAGTGAAAGAAACACGGTGGGCTCGCGAACCACCTACAACGACCCGAAGAAAATGTGCCAACAGGGTACACAAATCAAGTTGACCATCGGTGCACAAGGTTCTCAGACGTGATCTGCCAACACTTCATATGAGCGGCTACGTGTGGCACTAATGATGCACGATCCGCAAACAAACGCGCACAAAGCAAAACAGTAGATCCCACACAAATTAGATCAAGTAGTTCGTTTTTTTCCACGAAAACGCGACCGTCGACCATGCCCCGGACAGGCCACCTAAATCCGTGCATCGCTCATCCCCAGGGAGTGGGTGCGGTGGCCTGCCAAAAAACAAAAAAATGCCATACAAGAAGTGGCACTACATTGTGTGTCACCACCTTTGGGGGTTGGGGGGGCGGGGGTGTCATGTTTTCATTGTTAAAATATGGGCCCAAGCAGGAGATAGAAACCCTCATGCATGAGCATGAGTGGTGACGCAATTGCTTTCTAAGAACGGGGCATGCCGGTTGGAACAAAGTACCCCCATTTTCTGTGGTCATGGTGTCCTCCAAGCGCCAATTCACCTATGTCGCGGGCACTGATCTTGTCACCAACCCTCTTCTACCTCCAAGCTTTGCTCTTAACCATTCTCCTATGCATAGATGACCCTACCCCACCACGCGCGCGAAAACTTGCCTTGACAACCATGTAAGAATGGCAACAATGTAAACCAAATGACAAAAAGCACGCAACTTGCAAGACAAAGAAAGTCAATTGCATCATGAAACAGTGCAAACATAGCAATATACACCAATTTTCACCGAATTTACACCTGTAAACACTGCGGTGGCCCAAAAAGTGGCCGTTTTCGTAAAATTTACGCATATACGCGTAAAATTGCCATTTGGCCAGCGGCCTGGCCAACATTTAATTCAAGGCTGTCCCAGGCATACGGTGTATCCAAACTTCTTTTTTTTTGTATCCAAACTTCCAAATATCCCAGTAGCTCAGGGGGGGATGGGCCCCCACGGACATGGAACTGTGGCTTGGGGGGCCTCCCCTTATTTCACGGAGTATCCAGACTTCCCTGTTGGCAGATGCTCAGGGGGGAATGGCGCCCCCCACGGACACGGAACCGTGGCTTGGGGCTCCCCTTACTTCACGGAATCACCAAACTTCCCTGTCGGCGTAAGACGTGGGGGGGTTGGCGCCCCCCATTGAGATGGTATCGTGACCTGGGGGGCCTCCCCTTGCTTCACGGAGTCTGTCAACCTCTGATAGGTTTGCACAAGCATTGCCAGGCCTCCTGCTGGCACAGATCACATGATTGAAACTGAGTTTCATATGCATATCAAAATGGTACAGCCGGCGCTCCAGAAGGAGAACACGTCATCAGGCTTCAGATCATCAGGGATCACAGCATCACTGAAACTGCACCAAAGGGTTACACTGTACAAAATTGTTCGACAGAGTCTAAATATGTGAACATCGCTGGCCCCTTACGTCTGTGCATGCGCGTGTGGATCTGATACTATAAGCATGCTGCACCCTGAGGCCGGACATATGGCACTGTTTGGCTTTGCTCTGACATCAGTTCCACGGTCCGTATTGCCCCTGTCTAAAGCGTTGACAAACAATCCGTCAGGTTTCCGGTAACGGGACATTCACCTCTCCCATCAGGCCACAGGGCTAGAACCTAGAAAATGCTTTTTGATGGCCCACCCTGTTCTTCCGATCATCTCACTTAATGGCAACAATGGCACAGGGAAATACAGAAAATAAAAGCAAGACCTAGGGAAAGACAGAAAATAAAAGCAATACCTAGGGAAATACAGAAAATAAAAGCAAGACCTTGCAATTTGGAACTTGATGCGGAAGAGTGCCAACCCACATTGCATCCAAACTTGGCTCCATGCTTGATTCAATTTCACGTCTTGGCGCGCTTTGTGTGATAATTGCTTGTCTTGCACAATACTGCTGGGGACACATTTAATTCTTTTTGGTCCAGGCCTATACACAATCCCTTGGTATGTTACAATAAGGCTATTGGGTGAACACCTCCGCTCTTCATCAGCAGTCTTGCCCTCATTTTTGTGGCAAAGGAAGATCCATCTGTTGCTACTGCTGGGGACACATATAAATCCCCTGCCCCAATGTCCCTCGCAGACCACTGTCCACTGAGGGGTGAGAATCTGCCCTTGGTTTAACGGGATCACACACACGCAGTACAGGGGCAAGTAGACATTGGGGCTGGGGATGACTTCTTGTGGGGGCTTCAGGCCAATGGCAGCAAGGCCAAGCCGTGCTGGCCGAGGCACCGAGATCTCAGTCAAACGACAGCAGAGCGACCCTATGATAGGGTGCACTTGCGGACATGGCATGTAGTGAGGTAATGCTGCTAAGGCTGATGATTGAACCTGTGTGCACGTCCGAAGGGATGGGTGTATCTGAGTATGTCCTGCATGGCACTGCTTTTCTATGACAACTCACTGGTTCACTGGCGTGTGTTGTCCTTCGGCTGCCGTTCTGGGTAAGTTTTGGGCAATGAATCAGCACCAAAACACCAGCATCACAGTCAATGCCCAAACGTGATGAACAGGCCTGCTTTCGGCAATTCATGCGAACAGAACAAACTGCAAACCAGGCAACACATGCACATTTTGGTCCTGTGCGGCATTGGCAGCTGGAGACAAATAACGCAATGGAACCAGGCGAAAAAGAAAACCACCACAAGGTTGAACCTAAACCATGCTGCGCAGAGCTGAGGAGTTGAAAATCCTCAGGCAATCACTTTATGGTAAAAACATTCAGCCAAAAACTAAAAAAAAAAAGTGCATAACATTTGGCTTTTTGGGGGTGAAAGATATGCACTCCATACCCACATGCACTGGAAAATTGTCGGCAAACGGTTCCATTCCTTGTCATGAATCTGCATGCCAATGACATCCCACCGCACTGCAATAGTCTGAAACGTTGCGCAAAAGGAGAAGACCAATGTGGACAACGCAAACAAGACCAGGGGGGGGGGGGATGGGGCAAAAAATCAAAATAGACTGATGGAATAGCTGCTTGAGGAAGTGTACCTGTCATTGATTTTGATGTGTTTGTGAACCAGGAAAGACAGCAGCAATCGAAAAGTGGAAGATGCTTGAAGATGAAGATGTTTTGCATTACACTAGATTACTCCTGCATCATTGCACAGAACCAGAGACCAGGCTTGATACCATGGTCATCTCGACCTGTACATGATCAGGGACATAACAGTGAGCGCCAAAGGTATTCCAAACCTAATCCAACCCAGAGAAGTGCAACCCAGACTTACGCTCCTTCAGATCTATGTCCGTGCATGAGCACTTGAGCAACTCTCAGCTCAGGAGTAGAAGAAATGACCACCCGACTCTGGTGTGTAAGTTCACAGTTGAACTGGGGAGGCATAGACTGGCAACTACACGGGTACTGAATGTGAGCACAACCCCTCAGGGTAATGGTTGCGATTGATTTCGTTCTGGCACAAGTAATGTTAAGGAATCTCTGCAGGAATGGCGAAGTGAATCCCAATCCGGTGTCCCTTCCCCGCTGCCCCTCGCAGACCACTGTCCACTGAGGGTGACAGGTCAACCTATTTTCTCAGATTTATGCACACGCAGCACATGAGCGAGCGGACGGGGACCGGGAACACAGGAATAGGAAACTGGACACATAGAATACGGCTGAAGAGCCAAACCAGTGCCTGTCACGCCTATGACGGACTTACGGCAATGCAGCCACACCATCGTTTGACCACAACACTGCTGGGACAGCTATTCCGAACAATTCCAAAACTCACAGAGCATAGTAAATCGCCTGCATGCTGCATTGCTCTCCTGGTTGCAGACGCAGGCTTTCTGCACTTCATTCGCGAGGGCTGTGAGTTGGACGGAGCAGTCACCCAGCCCGGATTTTTGGAGGCCTGTGCACAGAATCGCCCAAAACAACACAACGGACTGATTGTGGTGATACACTGATTGATGCTGACACTTTGGAGGTGTACCTACTTGCGCACCCACACCGTGCACCTGGGCGCAACAGCAGCTGCAAACTTTGAACCGCGCCTTGGAACTGGAATGACCATTCTTCTGCGCTTGTGTTTGGTAACTCACCACAAGCCACATTGACGCAACTTGTGGCTTAGGGTGGCTGGCTTTTGTTCACCACCAGACACAGATGCAGTGTTCTGGTCCTTGGTCCATCTGTAAGAGCCACTCGCAGACCACTGTCCACTGAGGGTCATAATCATGATCGTCCACTACAATGCTCTCATTGGAACACAGCTGCACGCAGTTGGATTGACTGGATACATTCAATTTCTGCGGCAAAAGGGTGGATGGGCCGTGGCTGATGTGGACGCAGTGACAGAGAAAACCTGAAGGAGCATGCATGAAACCATGGAAGGTCGAAGAGTCGAAAGCATCATGTCATGCACACCTGAATAATAAAAGACACAAAAAAAAACCCAACTTGGCATTTCGCAGCACTGTTTCCAAAGTGCCTTTCATGTCCGTGGTTGGGGTTCCACAAAGGTCTGGAAAATCACATGTGTCTGCCATGCATCTGCATCGTTAGATGTCTTTCTGTTGGGCAACCTTTTGGACCCCACAGCGGAAAGATTGCATATTTTGTGATGAAAACTGCCACATTGCAGAACATGAATGAGACCGAGTACACAGCAAAGCCATACACATTTCAGTGCTTCATGAATACCTGCTATCTCCGCAACTGCTGGATGCAAATGGCCTCAAACGCCCAGTAATTTTTGGGGACTGGCATTTGTCTCTCCAATGTTGGGGCCTTCTTGAACTGCCGAAGGATATGCGGGGCCCACACGTATGCATGAAAAGAATATTGTGAGTGGTCAAACACGGACAGTCATACAGGAATGTCATGAAAAAGCTGCAGTCATAAGGGGGCAATACAGGTGGACATATGCGGTCTTCGCAATCTGTGGCAGTGATCGTAATCCACTCTAAGCAAGACAAGAGGATTAGGAAACACCAGCAGTGTAATACGGGACACACAATCCATTGAAGGGACTGCAGAAGGGCCCGTTACGGGACCATTGATTCTTCAGACGGGCATCCACAGAGCTACAGCACAGGGCTTTACAAGAGATGCCCCTCGACACGTGCGTCAGGGGGGGGCAACCTGAAACTGTAAAAAAGCCACTGCATTCGACGATGCGTCCTGCATATCTCAGAAGACAGCAGCTAATCGTGAACAAAGCTTGCAGCGTGTTGGGATTGTTGTTGAATTTTGTGTTGAAAGGGCAAGTGGTGATGAGGAGGCGCGGTTGTCAGCGATCAGCTGGGAAGGTTGGAAACAGACAGTCCAGGAAACCTCCATATGGGACGGAGGGTGTGTGCCAGATGTTCTGTCACGTCGTGTGTTCGCATCATCGGATTTAAAGAAGAACTTCGTCGCTTTCAGTTGGCACTGAGGCTACCCCACATGGAAATCTCCCGAACCGTCGTCACCAGAAGTCTTCCATTTGACCACGGATGGACTTAATGCGCACCACTCCAGATAGAGCCGGAGTTTTTCTTCCTCTTCATATATCTACGAATATGTAACATCACGCAGGCAACCAACAAGGGCCAAGGCGAGTTACCGGGAGGCACCAAAGGATTGGATTCCAGGCTAAGACTAAGACAGCAGGGCAAGACAGGGGACAAGATGCAGAGCAGACTACGGCCATGCTGGGGATCCAGCGATGGGAGATTTGTTGCCAAGGGCAGGACCGTCAGCAAAGCACTCTGCGAAAAGTTGTAGTGCTGCAGAAAATGCGAAGGGACAGTACGCGCTGCTGCACTGCGTTGCGGTGCAGCACCGAATACCACACGTTGCGCCGACCAATTTGTTCTCGGCAGCCACTGTTTCACGTTACAGGCAAGGACCTCTCGTGCTTGACGTTTTACAGCGCTCTCAGGCACTTCTTGTTCTCGTTGGCCATCATTACCTTTGGACGAAACTGGCGCCACTGCACGTGGCAGTGGTTGCAGAAGTAGTACGAATGACTTCTCTTGGCACGCAAGTGATTCCAGTGAGCTTTATGGTCACACCGGCCATTAGGGAAGAATGGAAAGCGCTCAGAGTCCACCGCTTCCTCTCGCTTGACGTCTCCATTATCTGCGGTTGCAGCTTCTGGCGGTGCACCGATGACTGACTGCTCCTTTAGCAGGTTGTCAGGTAGCACAATCACTGGCAAAGCAGCCGATAAAGGAATGTCCACAGCAATACTCGCGCTGGTGGGAAGTCCGTATTGAGTCCCACCATGCTCAACTTTCGGGAAGTACTCATTTGTAGCGGGGCACTGGGGCGTCATGCCGTTGGCACACACCTTGTGCCACCTGAAGAGCTCGCCAACGCCTGAGGCTTGTGGTTTCCTGTCAAGGGTGTTGACCTTGAGGGAAGTGGCAGCGGGACAATATTGTGTGGCAACCATTTTGATGAGAGTTGTAGAGAGCCTGACAGCAAAGTCACAGAAACGGAAAAGGCAGGCAAAACGATGTTCAACTGCTGCATCACATATCCCGAACCTATGTCACGCTTCCTTTGGATGTAGACCCCTCTGCCACTGCGCTTTATTCTGGCGCACTGCCGAACCATATCTGCAGCAAGCACGCATCACGTGGCACGACTACAGTGCGAGCTCCAAGACTGGGGCGATGAGAGAACCGTAGTGTCTCCGCAGACAAAAAAAAATTGAGCGCTCATTTGAACAAGAAGCAGTTCCACCTCATTTCAATCGGATGTCTGCATTGCTTATATCCAGCTCGTATGTTGACCAAAATTTTGTTTGAATTTTTTTGGTGCAATTCAAGAAACCAACTATCGAAAACCCATGGTTTGAACTGCTGAACCGAAAATTCTGTGAACAGAGAGGGTAACAAGCATACTCACCGGAGCCTGCCGCGCAGGTAACCAGGGGAGGAAGTGGCACTTGCAGGAGCACACAAGCACAGGTGAGGTCCACTCTTCTTCGCCGGCATTGTACGTAAACTTCTGCACTCTTTACAAAGGCGGTGCAAGTCCAAGCTAATCTGATTCTGACTCGTCATACTCTGACTCCTCTGTATCAACATCCACACGGTCAAAAGCGAAATGTGTGATAGCTCTCCCACTAGAAGAATGTGAGGCTAAATGTGGGACTTTACAAACAGAAAGAGAGGATTCGCGTCGCCGCTTGTGCGCGCACTTTGGGACGTGGGGGGGGGGGGGGGGTTGGGCTCACCTGTGCTTGTGTGCTCCTGCAACGTGCCACTTCCTCCCCTGGTTGCCTGTAGGGCAGGTTCCCTGTGAGTATGTGGCACGTCGCTAGAGCCCACATTCTCAGGTGAGGTATTGTGCACTAAAAAAGAATCCAGCGCGTGTTTGGCCATACCTGAGGCCCCCGCCCTCAAATAGTGCTTGGAAAAAGCAACAAGATTTTCCCAATTGCCAATGGAAGCAACGACTTCGCTGGGCAATTCAAGTTGCCAAGGGAACTCTACAAAGGCAGCTCTCGTAGTATGCGGTCCCAAAGGGGCATCCACGCCAAGCTTGGTTAAAACAGCGCGTGTCAAGCTACCAATAGTGTTAGAGGTTAAGGCAGTGAAAGGTCTTTTCAACGTGATCAACTTGATGCGCCGTGAGGCATACATACAATTGCAATATATGCCACGGAGAAAAAGCGACGTCCTGCAAAACAAGTACCTCCTCGAAGCTATAATGCTTCCGATTCTTGCATCTAACAACAACAAAGCGGCAGTCTCCCACTGAGGACAAATCGCACCGCACACGTGACAAATCCGGGGAGCGAAATAGCCCCAAAAATCGCCACATGAGAATGAGCTTCAAACCCACGTGGGCAATAACGTTGTGATCACAATCTGTGTTGAGAAAAGCAATAAATACGGGCATGGGGCCGCAAAAAGCAGAGAATTTCGGTTCAGATTTATTTTGAAACAACGCAATGTGTGTGTGGACGGGACAGGGCCCTTGCCCATCAGCAAAATGAGCAGAAACCAGGCGTGGATGCAACAGAATCCAACTGGCCTTGAGCTTGTGTATCAGATTTTGCATAACAAACTGAAACCATGGCAACCAGGCATTGGAGCTCGCTGTGCACTTTGCACATCCAACCCATTTTGGCAACTTCAGCGGGGACAAACAGGATCACAATTGGGTTCTCATAATGCAAAAATCAATGAGAAATTTGGTCCCTTTGGCATCCCAATGGTGGCCATCAATGCCTTCCCATGTCATGGTGACCACTCCCACCCCACCCCACTTCTGTGACACGTCCCCCAACCACCATGCAAGGCTTTGAAAAATTGTGTCTCAAATACCCTGTCCCATACCACAAATAACCCACAAATGATGCTCACTACTTGGCACTAGCTTCCTGTCACCACCAATGGGCCAAGATCAGAACAGAGTAGAAATTGAATCATGATTCATTGGGATCGATTCGCAATTACCATCATGGCTGCAAAATGTGCAATGTAGAACAACACCCAACACAACAATGGTGGGAAGCACACCAACTCAGCAATAATCAGGTGTGGATTTCAGGGCATCCAAATGGCCTTGAACTTGTCAAGCACATGTTGCACAAGAAACCAATGGCCCAACAGATACCAACCCTAACCATCATCCAAATCTGGAAAACCTACCTTTGGAACAGCATAATCTGTCTAATCTAAACGGGACAGGGCCCTTGCCCATCAGCAAAATGAGCAGAAACCAGGCGTGGATGCAACAGAATCCAACTGGCCTTGAGCTTGTGTATCAGATTTTGCATAACAAACTGAAACCATGGCAACCAGGCATTGGAGCTCGCTGTGCACTTTGCACATCCAACCCATTTTGGCAACTTCAGCGGGGACAAACAGGATCACAATTGGGTTCTCATAATGCAAAAATCAATGAGAAATTTGGTCCCTTTGGCATCCCAATGGTGGCCATCAATGCCTTCCCATGCCATGGTGACCACTCCCACCCCACCCCACTTCTGTGACACGTCCCCCAACCACCATGCAAGGCTTTGAAAAATTGTGTCTCAAATACCCTGTCCCATACCACAAATAATCCACAAATGATGCTCACTACTTGGCACTAGCTTCCTGTCACCACCAATGGGCCAAGATCAGAACAGAGTAGAAATTGAATCATGATTCATTGGGATCGATTCGCAATTACCATCATGGCTGCAAAATGTGCAATGTAGAACAACACCCAACACAACAATGGTGGGAAGCACACCAACTCAGCAATAATCAGGTGTGGATTTCAGGGCATCCAAATGGCCTTGAACTTGTCAAGCACATGTTGCACAAGAAACCAATGGCCCAACAGATACCAACCCTAACCATCATCCAAATCTGGAAAACCTACCTTTGGAACAGCATAATCTGTCTAATCTAAACGGGACAGGGCCCTTGCCCATCAGCAAAATGAGCAGAAACCAGGCGTGGATGCAACAGAATCCAACTGGCCTTGAGCTTGTGTATCAGATTTTGCATAACAAACTGAAACCATGGCAACCAGGCATTGGAGCTCGCTGTGCACTTTGCACATCCAACCCATTTTGGCAACTTCAGCGGGGACAAACAGGATCACAATTGGGTTCTCATAATGCAAAAATCAATGAGAAATTTGGTCCCTTTGGCATCCCAATGGTGGCCATCAATGCCTTCCCATGTCATGGTGACCACTCCCACCCCACCCCACTTCTGTGACACGTCCCCCAACCACCATGCAAGGCTTTGAAAAATTGTGTCTCAAATACCCTGTCCCATACCACAAATAACCCACAAATGATGCTCACTACTTGGCACTAGGTTCCTGTCACCACCAATGGGCCAAGATCAGAACAGAGTAGAAATTGAATCATGATTCATTGGGATCGATTCGCAATTACCATCATGGCTGCAAAATGTGCAATGTAGAACAACACCCAACACAACAATGGTGGGAAGCACACCAACTCAGCAATAATCAGGTGTGGATTTCAGGGCATCCAAATGGCCTTGAACTTGTCAAGCACATGTTGCACAAGAAACCAATGGCCCAACAGATACCAACCCTAACTATCATCCAAATCTGGAAAACCTACCTTTGGAACAGCATAATCTGTCTAATCTAAACGGGACAGGGCCCTTGCCCATCAGCAAAATGAGCAGAAACCAGGCGTGGATGCAACAGAATCCAACTGGCCTTGAGCTTGTGTATCAGATTTTGCATAACAAACTGAAACCATGGCAACCAGGCATTGGAGCTCGCTGTGCACTTTGCACATCCAACCCATTTTGGCAACTTCAGCGGGGACAAACAGGATCACAATTGGGTTCTCATAATGCAAAAATCAATGAGAAATTTGGTCCCTTTGGCATCCCAATGGTGGCCATCAATGCCTTCCCATGTCATGGTGACCACTCCCACCCCACCCCACTTCTGTGACACGTCCCCCAACCACCATGCAAGGCTTTGAAAAATTGTGTCTCAAATACCCTGTCCCATACCACAAATAACCCACAAATGATGCTCACTACTTGGCACTAGCTTCCTGTCACCACCAATGGGCCAAGATCAGAACAGAGTAGAAATTGAATCATGATTCATTGGGATCGATTCGCAATTACCATCATGGCTGCAAAATGTGCAATGTAGAACAACACCCAACACAACAATGGTGGGAAGCACACCAACTCAGCAATAATCAGGTGTGGATTTCAGGGCATCCAAATGGCCTTGAACTTGTCAAGCACATGTTGCACAAGAAACCAATGGCCCAACAGATACCAACCCTAACTATCATCCAAATCTGGAAAACCTACCTTTGGAACAGCATAATCTGTCTAATCTAAACGGGACAGGGCCCTTGCCCATCAGCAAAATGAGCAGAAACCAGGCGTGGATGCAACAGAATCCAACTGGCCTTGAGCTTGTGTATCAGATTTTGCATAACAAACTGAAACCATGGCAACCAGGCATTGCAGCTTCCTGTAGACTTTGCACATCCAACCCATTTTGGCAACTTCAGCGGGGACAAACAGGATCACAATTGGGTTCTCATAATGCAAAAATCAATGAGAAATTTGGTCCCTTTGGCATCCCAATGGTGGCCATCAATGCCTTCCCATGTCATGGTGACCACTCCCACCCCACCCCACTTCTGTGACACGTCCCCCAACCACCATGCAAGGCTTTGAAAAATTGTGTCTCAAATACCCTGTCCCATACCACAAATAACCCATAAATGATGCTCACTACTTGGCACTAGCTTCCTGTCACCACCAATGGGCCAAGATCAGAACAGAGTAGAAATTGAATCATGATTCATTGGGATCGATTCGCAATTACCATCATGGCTGCAAAATGTGCAATGTAGAACAACACCCAACACAACAATGGTGGGAAGCACACCAACTCAGCAATAATCAGGTGTGGATTTCAGGGCATCCAAATGGCCTTGAACTTGTCAAGCACATGTTGCACAAGAAACCAATGGCCCAACAGATACCAACCCTAACCATCATCCAAATCTGGAAAACCTACCTTTGGAACAGCATAATCTGTCTAATCTAAACGGGACAGGGCCCTTGCCCATCAGCAAAATGAGCAGAAACCAGGCGTGGATGCAACAGAATCCAACTGGCCTTGAGCTTGTGTATCAGATTTTGCATAACAAACTGAAACCATGGCAACCAGGCATTGGAGCTTCCTGTAGACTTTGCACATCCAACCCATTTTGGCAACTTCAGCGGGGACAAACAGGATCACAATTGGGTTCTCATAATGCAAAAATCAATGAGAAATTTGGTCCCTTTGGCATCCCAATGGTGGCCATCAATGCCTTCCCATGCCATGGTGACCACTCCCACCCCACCCCACTTCTGTGACACGTCCCCCAACCACCATGCAAGGCTTTGAAAAATTGTGTCTCAAATACCCTGTCCCATACCACAAATAACCCACAAATGATGCTCACTACTTGGCACTAGGTTCCTGTCACCACCAATGGGCCAAGATCAGAACAGAGTAGAAATTGAATCATGATTCATTGGGATCGATTCGCAATTACCATCATGGCTGCAAAATGTGCAATGTAGAACAACACCCAACACAACAATGGTGGGAAGCACACCAACTCAGCAATAATCAGGTGTGGATTTCAGGGCATCCAAATGGCCTTGAACTTGTCAAGCACATGTTGCACAAGAAACCAATGGCCCAACAGATACCAACCCTAACCATCATCCAAATCTAGAAAACCTACCTTTGGAACAGCATAATCTGTCTAATCTAAACGGGACAGGGCCCTTGCCCATCAGCAAAATGAGCAGAAACCAGGCGTGGATGCAACAGAATCCAACTGGCCTTGAGCTTGTGTATCAGATTTTGCATAACAAACTGAAACCATGGCAACCAGGCATTGCAGCTTCCTGTAGACTTTGCACATCCAACCCATTTTGGCAACTTCAGCGGGGACAAACAGGATCACAATTGGGTTCTCATAATGCAAAAATCAATGAGAAATTTGGTCCCTTTGGCATCCCAATGGTGGCCATCAATGCCTTCCCATGTCATGGTGACCACTCCCACCCCACCCCACTTCTGTGACACGTCCCCCAACCACCATGCAAGGCTTTGAAAAATTGTGTCTCAAATACCCTGTCCCATACCACAAATAACCCACAAATGATGCTCACTACTTGGCACTAGCTTCCTGTCACCACCAATGGGCCAAGATCAGAACAGAGTAGAAATTGAATCATGATTCATTGGGATCGATTCGCAATTACCATCATGGCTGCAAAATGTGCAATGTAGAACAACACCCAACACAACAATGGTGGGAAGCACACCAACTCAGCAATAATCAGGTGTGGATTTCAGGGCATCCAAATGGCCTTGAACTTGTCAAGCACATGTTGCACAAGAAACCAATGGCCCAACAGATACCAACCCTAACTATCATCCAAATCTGGAAAACCTACCTTTGGAACAGCATAATCTGTCTAATCTAAACGGGACAGGGCCCTTGCCCATCAGCAAAATGAGCAGAAACCAGGCGTGGATGCAACAGAATCCAACTGGCCTTGAGCTTGTGTATCAGATTTTGCATAACAAACTGAAACCATGGCAACCAGGCATTGCAGCTTCCTGTAGACTTTGCACATCCAACCCATTTTGGCAACTTCAGCGGGGACAAACAGGATCACAATTGGGTTCTCATAATGCAAAAATCAATGAGAAATTTGGTCCCTTTGGCATCCCAATGGTGGCCATCAATGCCTTCCCATGCCATGGTGACCACTCCCACCCCACCCCACTTCTGTGACACGTCCCCCAACCACCATGCAAGGCTTTGAAAAATTGTGTCTCAAATACCCTGTCCCATACCACAAATAACCCACAAATGATGCTCACTACTTGGCACTAGGTTCCTGTCACCACCAATGGGCCAAGATCAGAACAGAGTAGAAATTGAATCATGATTCATTGGGATCGATTCGCAATTACCATCATGGCTGCAAAATGTGCAATGTAGAACAACACCCAACACAACAATGGTGGGAAGCACACCAACTCAGCAATAATCAGGTGTGGATTTCAGGGCATCCAAATGGCCTTGAACTTGTCAAGCACATGTTGCACAAGAAACCAATGGCCCAACAGATACCAACCCTAACCATCATCCAAATCTAGAAAACCTACCTTTGGAACAGCATAATCTGTCTAATCTAAACGGGACAGGGCCCTTGCCCATCAGCAAAATGAGCAGAAACCAGGCGTGGATGCAACAGAATCCAACTGGCCTTGAGCTTGTGTATCAGATTTTGCATAACAAACTGAAACCATGGCAACCAGGCATTGCAGCTTCCTGTAGACTTTGCACATCCAACCCATTTTGGCAACTTCAGCGGGGACAAACAGGATCACAATTGGGTTCTCATAATGCAAAAATCAATGAGAAATTTGGTCCCTTTGGCATCCCAATGGTGGCCATCAATGCCTTCCCATGTCATGGTGACCACTCCCACCCCACCCCACTTCTGTGACACGTCCCCCAACCACCATGCAAGGCTTTGAAAAATTGTGTCTCAAATACCCTGTCCCATACCACAAATAACCCACAAATGATGCTCACTACTTGGCACTAGCTTCCTGTCACCACCAATGGGCCAAGATCAGAACAGAGTAGAAATTGAATCATGATTCATTGGGATCGATTCGCAATTACCATCATGGCTGCAAAATGTGCAATGTAGAACAACACCCAACACAACAATGGTGGGAAGCACACCAACTCAGCAATAATCAGGTGTGGATTTCAGGGCATCCAAATGGCCTTGAACTTGTCAAGCACATGTGGCACAAGAAACCAATGGCCCAACAGATACCAACCCTAACCATCATCCAAATCTAGAAAACCTACCTTTGGAACAGCATAATCTGTCTAATCTAAACGGGACAGGGCCCTTGCCCATCAGCAAAATGAGCAGAAACCAGGCGTGGATGCAACAGAATCCAACTGGCCTTGAGCTTGTGTATCAGATTTTGCATAACAAACTGAAACCATGGCAACCAGGCATTGCAGCTTCCTGTAGACTTTGCACATCCAACCCATTTTGGCAACTTCAGCGGGGACAAACAGGATCACAATTGGGTTCTCATAATGCAAAAATCAATGAGAAATTTGGTCCCTTTGGCATCCCAATGGTGGCCATCAATGCCTTCCCATGCCATGGTGACCACTCCCACCCCACCCCACTTCTGTGACACGTCCCCCAACCACCATGCAAGGCTTTGAAAAATTGTGTCTCAAATACCCTGTCCCATACCACAAATAACCCACAAATGATGCTCACTACTTGGCACTAGCTTCCTGTCACCACCAATGGGCCAAGATCAGAACAGAGTAGAAATTGAATCATGATTCATTGGGATCGATTCGCAATTACCATCATGGCTGCAAAATGTGCAATGTAGAACAACACCCAACACAACAATGGTGGGAAGCACACCAACTCAGCAATAATCAGGTGTGGATTTCAGGGCATCCAAATGGCCTTGAACTTGTCAAGCACATGTTGCACAAGAAACCAATGGCCCAACAGATACCAACCCTAACCATCATCCAAATCTAGAAAACCTACCTTTGGAACAGCATAATCTGTCTAATCTAAACGGGACAGGGCCCTTGCCCATCAGCAAAATGAGCAGAAACCAGGCGTGGATGCAACAGAATCCAACTGGCCTTGAGCTTGTGTATCAGATTTTGCATAACAAACTGAAACCATGGCAACCAGGCATTGCAGCTTCCTGTAGACTTTGCACATCCAACCCATTTTGGCAACTTCAGCGGGGACAAACAGGATCACAATTGGGTTCTCATAATGCAAAAATCAATGAGAAATTTGGTCCCTTTGGCATCCCAATGGTGGCCATCAATGCCTTCCCATGTCATGGTGACCACTCCCACCCCACCCCACTTCTGTGACACGTCCCCCAACCACCATGCAAGGCTTTGAAAAATTGTGTCTCAAATACCCTGTCCCATACCACAAATAACCCACAAATGATGCTCACTACTTGGCACTAGCTTCCTGTCACCACCAATGGGCCAAGATCAGAACAGAGTAGAAATTGAATCATGATTCATTGGGATCGATTCGCAATTACTATCATGGCTGCAAAATGTGCAATGTAGAACAACACCCAACACAACAATGGTGGGAAGCACACCAACTCAGCAATAATCAGGTGTGGATTTCAGGGCATCCAAATGGCCTTGAACTTGTCAAGCACATGTTGCACAAGAAACCAATGGCCCAACAGATACCAACCCTAACCATCATCCAAATCTGGAAAACCTACCTTTGGAACAGCATAATCTGTCTAATCTAAACGGGACAGGGCCCTTGCCCATCAGCAAAATGAGCAGAAACCAGGCGTGGATGCAACAGAATCCAACTGGCCTTGAGCTTGTGTATCAGATTTTGCATAACAAACTGAAACCATGGCAACCAGGCATTGGAGCTCGCTGTGCACTTTGCACATCCAACCCATTTTGGCAACTTCAGCGGGGACAAACAGGATCACAATTGGGTTCTCATAATGCAAAAATCAATGAGAAATTTGGTCCCTTTGGCATCCCAATGGTGGCCATCAATGCCTTCCCATGCCATGGTGACCACTCCCACCCCACCCCACTTCTGTGACACGTCCCCCAACCACCATGCAAGGCTTTGAAAAATTGTGTCTCAAATACCCTGTCCCATACCACAAATAACCCACAAATGATGCTCACTACTTGGCACTAGGTTCCTGTCACCACCAATGGGCCAAGATCAGAACAGAGTAGAAATTGAATCATGATTCATTGGGATCGATTCGCAATTACCATCATGGCTGCAAAATGTGCAATGTAGAACAACACCCAACACAACAATGGTGGGAAGCACACCAACTCAGCAATAATCAGGTGTGGATTTCAGGGCATCCAAATGGCCTTGAACTTGTCAAGCACATGTTGCACAAGAAACCAATGGCCCAACAGATACCAACCCTAACCATCATCCAAATCTAGAAAACCTACCTTTGGAACAGCATAATCTGTCTAATCTAAACGGGACAGGGCCCTTGCCCATCAGCAAAATGAGCAGAAACCAGGCGTGGATGCAACAGAATCCAACTGGCCTTGAGCTTGTGTATCAGATTTTGCATAACAATGGCAACCAGGCATTGCAGCTTCCTGTAGACTTTGCACATCCAACCCATTTTGGCAACTTCAGCGGGGACAAACAGGATCACAATTGGGTTCTCATAATGCAAAAATCAATGAGAAATTTGGTCCCTTTGGCATCCCAATGGTGGCCATCAATGCCTTCCCATGTCATGGTGACCACTCCCACCCCACCCCACTTCTGTGACACGTCCCCCAACCACCATGCAAGGCTTTGAAAAATTGTGTCTCAAATACCCTGTCCCATACCACAAATAACCCACAAATGATGCTCACTACTTGGCACTAGCTTCCTGTCACCACCAATGGGCCAAGATCAGAACAGAGTAGAAATTGAATCATGATTCATTGGGATCGATTCGCAATTACCATCATGGCTGCAAAATGTGCAATGTAGAACAACACCCAACACAACAATGGTGGGAAGCACACCAACTCAGCAATAATCAGGTGTGGATTTCAGGGCATCCAAATGGCCTTGAACTTGTCAAGCACATGTTGCACAAGAAACCAATGGCCCAACAGATACCAACCCTAACCATCATCCAAATCTGGAAAACCTACCTTTGGAACAGCATAATCTGTCTAATCTAAACGGGACAGGGCCCTTGCCCATCAGCAAAATGAGCAGAAACCAGGCGTGGATGCAACAGAATCCAACTGGCCTTGAGCTTGTGTATCAGATTTTGCATAACAAACTGAAACCATGGCAACCAGGCATTGCAGCTTCCTGTAGACTTTGCACATCCAACCCATTTTGGCAACTTCAGCGGGGACAAACAGGATCACAATTGGGTTCTCATAATGCAAAAATCAATGAGAAATTTGGTCCCTTTGGCATCCCAATGGTGGCCATCAATGCCTTCCCATGTCATGGTGACCACTCCCACCCCACCCCACTTCTGTGACACGTCCCCCAACCACCATGCAAGGCTTTGAAAAATTGTGTCTCAAATACCCTGTCCCATACCACAAATAACCCACAAATGATGCTCACTACTTGGCACTAGCTTCCTGTCACCACCAATGGGCCAAGATCAGAACAGAGTAGAAATTGAATCATGATTCATTGGGATCGATTCGCAATTACCATCATGGCTGCAAAATGTGCAATGTAGAACAACACCCAACACAACAATGGTGGGAAGCACACCAACTCAGCAATAATCAGGTGTGGATTTCAGGGCATCCAAATGGCCTTGAACTTGTCAAGCACATGTTGCACAAGAAACCAATGGCCCAACAGATACCAACCCTAACCATCATCCAAATCTGGAAAACCTACCTTTGGAACAGCATAATCTGTCTAATCTAAACGGGACAGGGCCCTTGCCCATCAGCAAAATGAGCAGAAACCAGGCGTGGATGCAACAGAATCCAACTGGCCTTGAGCTTGTGTATCAGATTTTGCATAACAAACTGAAACCATGGCAACCAGGCATTGGAGCTCGCTGTGCACTTTGCACATCCAACCCATTTTGGCAACTTCAGCGGGGACAAACAGGATCACAATTGGGTTCTCATAATGCAAAAATCAATGAGAAATTTGGTCCCTTTGGCATCCCAATGGTGGCCATCAATGCCTTCCCATGTCATGGTGACCACTCCCACCCCACCCCACTTCTGTGACACGTCCCCCAACCACCATGCAAGGCTTTGAAAAATTGTGTCTCAAATACCCTGTCCCATACCACAAATAACCCACAAATGATGCTCACTACTTGGCACTAGCTTCCTGTCACCACCAATGGGCCAAGATCAGAACAGAGTAGAAATTGAATCATGATTCATTGGGATCGATTCGCAATTACCATCATGGCTGCAAAATGTGCAATGTAGAACAACACCCAACACAACAATGGTGGGAAGCACACCAACTCAGCAATAATCAGGTGTGGATTTCAGGGCATCCAAATGGCCTTGAACTTGTCAAGCACATGTTGCACAAGAAACCAATGGCCCAACAGATACCAACCCTAACCATCATCCAAATCTGGAAAACCTACCTTTGGAACAGCATAATCTGTCTAATCTAAACGGGACAGGGCCCTTGCCCATCAGCAAAATGAGCAGAAACCAGGCGTGGATGCAACAGAATCCAACTGGCCTTGAGCTTGTGTATCAGATTTTGCATAACAAACTGAAACCATGGCAACCAGGCATTGGAGCTCGCTGTGCACTTTGCACATCCAACCCATTTTGGCAACTTCAGCGGGGACAAACAGGATCACAATTGGGTTCTCATAATGCAAAAATCAATGAGAAATTTGGTCCCTTTGGCATCCCAATGGTGGCCATCAATGCCTTCCCATGTCATGGTGACCACTCCCACCCCACCCCACTTCTGTGACACGTCCCCCAACCACCATGCAAGGCTTTGAAAAATTGTGTCTCAAATACCCTGTCCCATACCACAAATAACCCACAAATGATGCTCACTACTTGGCACTAGCTTCCTGTCACCACCAATGGGCCAAGATCAGAACAGAGTAGAAATTGAATCATGATTCATTGGGATCGATTCGCAATTACCATCATGGCTGCAAAATGTGCAATGTAGAACAACACCCAACACAACAATGGTGGGAAGCACACCAACTCAGCAATAATCAGGTGTGGATTTCAGGGCATCCAAATGGCCTTGAACTTGTCAAGCACATGTTGCACAAGAAACCAATGGCCCAACAGATACCAACCCTAACCATCATCCAAATCTGGAAAACCTACCTTTGGAACAGCATAATCTGTCTAATCTAAACGGGACAGGGCCCTTGCCCATCAGCAAAATGAGCAGAAACCAGGCGTGGATGCAACAGAATCCAACTGGCCTTGAGCTTGTGTATCAGATTTTGCATAACAAACTGAAACCATGGCAACCAGGCATTGCAGCTTCCTGTAGACTTTGCACATCCAACCCATTTTGGCAACTTCAGCGGGGACAAACAGGATCACAATTGGGTTCTCATAATGCAAAAATCAATGAGAAATTTGGTCCCTTTGGCATCCCAATGGTGGCCATCAATGCCTTCCCATGTCATGGTGACCACTCCCACCCCACCCCACTTCTGTGACACGTCCCCCAACCACCATGCAAGGCTTTGAAAAATTGTGTCTCAAATACCCTGTCCCATACCACAAATAACCCACAAATGATGCTCACTACTTGGCACTAGCTTCCTGTCACCACCAATGGGCCAAGATCAGAACAGAGTAGAAATTGAATCATGATTCATTGGGATCGATTCGCAATTACCATCATGGCTGCAAAATGTGCAATGTAGAACAACACCCAACACAACAATGGTGGGAAGCACACCAACTCAGCAATAATCAGGTGTGGATTTCAGGGCATCCAAATGGCCTTGAACTTGTCAAGCACATGTTGCACAAGAAACCAATGGCCCAACAGATACCAACCCTAACCATCATCCAAATCTGGAAAACCTACCTTTGGAACAGCATAATCTGTCTAATCTAAACGGGACAGGGCCCTTGCCCATCAGCAAAATGAGCAGAAACCAGGCGTGGATGCAACAGAATCCAACTGGCCTTGAGCTTGTGTATCAGATTTTGCATAACAAACTGAAACCATGGCAACCAGGCATTGGAGCTCGCTGTGCACTTTGCACATCCAACCCATTTTGGCAACTTCAGCGGGGACAAACAGGATCACAATTGGGTTCTCATAATGCAAAAATCAATGAGAAATTTGGTCCCTTTGGCATCCCAATGGTGGCCATCAATGCCTTCCCATGTCATGGTGACCACTCCCACCCCACCCCACTTCTGTGACACGTCCCCCAACCACCATGCAAGGCTTTGAAAAATTGTGTCTCAAATACCCTGTCCCATACCACAAATAACCCACAAATGATGCTCACTACTTGGCACTAGCTTCCTGTCACCACCAATGGGCCAAGATCAGAACAGAGTAGAAATTGAATCATGATTCATTGGGATCGATTCGCAATTACCATCATGGCTGCAAAATGTGCAATGTAGAACAACACCCAACACAACAATGGTGGGAAGCACACCAACTCAGCAATAATCAGGTGTGGATTTCAGGGCATCCAAATGGCCTTGAACTTGTCAAGCACATGTTGCACAAGAAACCAATGGCCCAACAGATACCAACCCTAACCATCATCCAAATCTGGAAAACCTACCTTTGGAACAGCATAATCTGTCTAATCTAAACGGGACAGGGCCCTTGCCCATCAGCAAAATGAGCAGAAACCAGGTGTGGATGCAACAGAATCCAACTGGCCTTGAGCTTGTGTATCAGATTTTGCATAACAAACTGAAACCATGGCAACCAGGCATTGCAGCTTCCTGTAGACTTTGCACATCCAACCCATTTTGGCAACTTCAGCGGGGACAAACAGGATCACAATTGGGTTCTCATAATGCAAAAATCAATGAGAAATTTGGTCCCTTTGGCATCCCAATGGTGGCCATCAATGCCTTCCCATGCCATGGTGACCACTCCCACCCCACCCCACTTCTGTGACACGTCCCCCAACCACCATGCAAGGCTTTGAAAAATTGTGTCTCAAATACCCTGTCCCATACCACAAATAACCCACAAATGATGCTCACTACTTGGCACTAGCTTCCTGTCACCACCAATGGGCCAAGATCAGAACAGAGTAGAAATTGAATCATGATTCATTGGGATCGATTCGCAATTACCATCATGGCTGCAAAATGTGCAATGTAGAACAACACCCAACACAACAATGGTGGGAAGCACACCAACTCAGCAATAATCAGGTGTGGATTTCAGGGCATCCAAATGGCCTTGAACTTGTCAAGCACATGTTGCACAAGAAACCAATGGCCCAACAGATACCAACCCTAACCATCATCCAAATCTGGAAAACCTACCTTTGGAACAGCATAATCTGTCTAATCTAAACGGGACAGGGCCCTTGCCCATCAGCAAAATGAGCAGAAACCAGGCGTGGATGCAACAGAATCCAACTGGCCTTGAGCTTGTGTATCAGATTTTGCATAACAAACTGAAACCATGGCAACCAGGCATTGGAGCTCGCTGTGCACTTTGCACATCCAACCCATTTTGGCAACTTCAGCGGGGACAAACAGGATCACAATTGGGTTCTCATAATGCAAAAATCAATGAGAAATTTGGTCCCTTTGGCATCCCAATGGTGGCCATCAATGCCTTCCCATGCCATGGTGACCACTCCCACCCCACCCCACTTCTGTGACACGTCCCCCAACCACCATGCAAGGCTTTGAAAAATTGTGTCTCAAATACCCTGTCCCATACCACAAATAACCCACAAATGATGCTCACTACTTGGCACTAGGTTCCTGTCACCACCAATGGGCCAAGATCAGAACAGAGTAGAAATTGAATCATGATTCATTGGGATCGATTCGCAATTACCATCATGGCTGCAAAATGTGCAATGTAGAACAACACCCAACACAACAATGGTGGGAAGCACACCAACTCAGCAATAATCAGGTGTGGATTTCAGGGCATCCAAATGGCCTTGAACTTGTCAAGCACATGTTGCACAAGAAACCAATGGCCCAACAGATACCAACCCTAACCATCATCCAAATCTGGAAAACCTACCTTTGGAACAGCATAATCTGTCTAATCTAAACGGGACAGGGCCCTTGCCCATCAGCAAAATGAGCAGAAACCAGGCGTGGATGCAACAGAATCCAACTGGCCTTGAGCTTGTGTATCAGATTTTGCATAACAAACTGAAACCATGGCAACCAGGCATTGGAGCTCGCTGTGCACTTTGCACATCCAACCCATTTTGGCAACTTCAGCGGGGACAAACAGGATCACAATTGGGTTCTCATAATGCAAAAATCAATGAGAAATTTGGTCCCTTTGGCATCCCAATGGTGGCCATCAATGCCTTCCCATGTCATGGTGACCACTCCCACCCCACCCCACTTCTGTGACACGTCCCCCAACCACCATGCAAGGCTTTGAAAAATTGTGTCTCAAATACCCTGTCCCATACCACAATTAACCCACAAATGATGCTCACTACTTGGCACTAGGTTCCTGTCACCACCAATGGGCCAAGATCAGAACAGAGTAGAAATTGAATCATGATTCATTGGGATCGATTCGCAATTACCATCATGGCTGCAAAATGTGCAATGTAGAACAACACCCAACACAACAATGGTGGGAAGCACACCAACTCAGCAATAATCAGGTGTGGATTTCAGGGCATCCAAATGGCCTTGAACTTGTCAAGCACATGTTGCACAAGAAACCAATGGCCCAACAGATACCAACCCTAACCATCATCCAAATCTAGAAAACCTACCTTTGGAACAGCATAATCTGTCTAATCTAAACGGGACAGGGCCCTTGCCCATCAGCAAAATGAGCAGAAACCAGGCGTGGATGCAACAGAATCCAACTGGCCTTGAGCTTGTGTATCAGATTTTGCATAACAAACTGAAACCATGGCAACCAGGCATTGGAGCTCGCTGTGCACTTTGCACATCCAACCCATTTTGGCAACTTCAGCGGGGACAAACAGGATCACAATTGGGTTCTCATAATGCAAAAATCAATGAGAAATTCTATTGCCTTCGGCAAGGCACCTCGAAGAGGGGAGAGGAACACCCTTTTTTGAGCTGCTAAGGCGGGAAAACTGCATAACCAGGTTGTGCCCTAGACCCCTTGGGAGCCCCCCCCCCCCCCCCCCAAACACCCAAATAGGGTGAAAAACACATAAAGAGGGGCTAAAACATGCTTTACATAGGATATTTGATCATTTTGGATGGTCAAAGTATCAAAAAAATCAGTTTTGGAAATTTCCATTTTTGAGCTGCTGAGGCGGGAAAACAGCATAAGCAGGTTGTGCCCTAGACCCCTTGGGAGACCCCCCCCCAACACCCAAATAGGGTGAAAAACACATAAAAGGGGGCTAAAACATGCTTTACATAGCATATTTCATCATTGTAAGTGGTCACAATATCAAAAAAATGTTTTGCAAAATTTGCCATTTTTTACCTGTAGAGGCCGGAAAACTGCTAGGGCAGTTTGTGCACACACCAAGGGCCATTGAACCACCTACAGGCGGCAATTTTGAAGCTTTTGGGGGGCCCATGGCTCGGGCTATATGGGCTTGGCGGCCACTACGTGGGTCCCCATGGGTGCTCAAGTACCCGTATTGTCACTAAATCATCACCCAAACCCATGCCAGGGGCGACAGAAGGGTTTCGGAAAAAGGCGAATTTCGGACATCTTGCAGGTGTCACTAAACAGCCTACACAACAGCAATTTCGGGGCTTTTGGGGGGGGCCATGGCTCGGGCTATATGGGCTTGGCGGCCACTACGTGGGTCCCCATGGGTGCTCAAGTACCCGTATTGTCACTAAAGCATCACCCAAACCCATGCCAGGGGCGACAGAAGGGTTTCGGAAAAAGGCGAATTTCGGACATCTTGCAGGTGTCACTAAACAGCCTACACAACAGCAATTTCGGGGCTTTTGGAGGGGGCCATGGCTCGGGCTATATGGGCTTGGCGGCCACTACGTGGGTCCCCATGGGTGCTCAAGTACCCGTATTGTCACTAAATCATCACCCAAACCCATGCCAGGGGCGACAGAAGGGTTTCGGAAAAAGGCGAATTTCGGACATCTTGCAGGTGTCACTAAACAGCCTACACAACAGCAATTTCGGGGCTTTTGGGGGGGCCATGGCTCGGGCTATATGGGCTTGGCGGCCACTACGTGGGTCCCCATGGGCGCTAAGGTACCCATATTGTCACTAAATCATCACCCAAACCCATCCCAGGGGCGACAAGAGGGTTTCCAAAAAAGTCGAATTTTGGAAATCTTGCAGGTGTCACTAAACAGCCTACACAACAGCAATTTCGGGGCTTTTGGGGGGGCCATGGCTTGGGCTATATGGGCTTGGCGGCCACTACGTGGGTCCCCATGGGTGCTCAAGTACCCGTATTGTCACTAAATCATCACCCAAACCCATGCCAGGGGCGACAAAAGGGTTTCGGAAAAAGTCGAATTTTGGAAATCTTGCAGGTGTCACTAAACAGTCTATCCGGCGTGAAAACGGCTAAGTCCTCACCGGCAAGGGGCCATATGGGGGGGGCCGACTGGGGGTACCTGGAGTTGGGACCCGGGGGCCCCGCCATGGGTTAGGGGGTCCATATACAAGAAGAAAGTTCTTTAGGACCCAAGTCCAAATACACACACAGCGGCCACAATATGCAAAGAAGTTTTGCCCCCCCCCCCCCCGCCCACCCCCCCCCTCAAAAAAGGGTACCCCGGTGCGGGGGGTACGAGGGTCAAAATCAAAAAAAAATTATTGGGGGATCATTTTTGGTCCTAAAATGATGATTTTACAGGCGGTTAAACGTCAGAAACCATACATTGGGGTATGCTACGTGAAAGACCCCAAGAAAGGGGGGTATACGGCGCTCGCGCCTGCGCTTGATCTAACAACCTCTCTTCGAGGTGATTTGGTCCCTTTGGCATCCCAATGGTGGCCATCAATGCCTTCCCATGTCATGGTGACCACTCCCACCCCACCCCACTTCTGTGACACGTCCCCCAACCACCATGCAAGGCTTTGAAAAATTGTGTCTCAGATACCCTGTCCCATACCACAAATAACCCACAAATGATGCTCACTACTTGGCACTAGGTTCCTGTCACCACCAATGGGCCAAGATCAGAACAGAGTAGAAATTGAATCATGATTCATTGGGATCGATTCGCAATTACCATCATGGCTGCAAAATGTGCAATGTAGAACAACACCCAACACAACAATGGTGGGAAGCACACCAACTCAGCAATAATCAGGTGTGGATTTCAGGGCATCCAAATGGCCTTGAACTTGTCAAGCACATGCTGCACAAGAAACCAATGGCCCAACAGATACCAACCCTAACCATCATCCAAATCTGGAAAACCTACCTTTGGAACAGCATAATCTGTCTAATCTAAACGGGACAGGGCCCTTGCCCATCAGCAAAATGAGCAGAAACCAGGCGTGGATGCAACAGAATCCAACTGGCCTTGAGCTTGTGTATCAGATTTTGCATAACAAACTGAAACCATGGCAACCAGGCATTGGAGCTCGCTGTGCACTTTGCACATCCAACCCATTTTGGCAACTTCAGCGGGGACAAACAGGATCACAATTGGGTTCTCATAATGCAAAAATCAATGAGAAATTTGGTCCCTTTGGCATCCCAATGGTGGCCATCAATGCCTTCCCATGTCATGGTGACCACTCCCACCCCACCCCACTTCTGTGACACGTCCCCCAACCACCATGCAAGGCTTTGAAAAATTGTGTCTCAAATACCCTGTCCCATACCACAAATAACCCACAAATGATGCTCACTACTTGGCACTAGCTTCCTGTCACCACCAATGGGCCAAGATCAGAACAGAGTAGAAATTGAATCATGATTCATTGGGATCGATTCGCAATTACCATCATGGCTGCAAAATGTGCAATGTAGAACAACACCCAACACAACAATGGTGGGAAGCACACCAACTCAGCAATAATCAGGTGTGGATTTCAGGGCATCCAAATGGCCTTGAACTTGTCAAGCACATGCTGCACAAGAAACCAATGGCCCAACAGATACCAACCCTAACCATCATCCAAATCTGGAAAACCTACCTTTGGAACAGCATAATCTGTCTAATCTAAACGGGACAGGGCCCTTGCCCATCAGCAAAATGAGCAGAAACCAGGCGTTCTCCCCTGCTCTGAAGCGGAGACGATCCCCAAAGCGGCAGGGATCACGTAGCCACCTTGCCCACAAGTGGGCCACTTCTGATTTTGCCCCCCGCTCTGAAGCTGAGGGGATCCCCCAGGCGGTAGGGGTTACGTATCCACCTTGCCCACAAGTGGGCCACTTCTGATTTTGCCCCCCGCTCTGAAGCGGTGGGGAGCCCCGAGGCGGTAGGGGTTACGTAGCCACCTTGCCCACAAGTGGGGCACTTCTGATTTTCCCCCCCGCTCGGAAGCAAAGGGGATCCCCGAGGCGGCATGGGTTACGTAGCCACCTGCCCACAAGTGGGCCACTTCTGATTTTGCCCCCCGCTCTGAAGCGGTGGGGAGCCCCGAGGCGGTAGGGGTTACGTAGCCACCTTGCCCACAAGGGGGCCACTTCTGATTTTGCCCCCCGCTCTGAAGCCGAGGGGATCCCCGAGGCAGCAGGCGTTACGTAGCCACGTTGCCCACAAGTGGGCCACTTCTGATTTTGCCCCCCGCTCTGAAGCCGAGGGGATCCCCGAGGCAGCAGGGGTTACGTAGCCACCTTGCGCACAAGTGGGCCACTTCTGATTTTGCCCCCCGCTCTGAAGTGGAGGGGATCCCCGAGGCGGCAGGGGTTACGTAGCCACCTGCCCACAAGTGGGCCACTTCTGATTTTGCCCCCCGCTCTGAAGCAGTGGGGATCCCCGAGGCGGTAGGGGTTACGTAGCCACCTGCCCACAAGTGGGCCACTTCTGATTTGTCCCCCGCTCTGTAACTGTGGGGATCCCCGAGGCAGCAGGGGTTACGTAGCCACCTGCCCACAAGTGGGCCACTTCTGATTTTGCCCCCCGCTCTGAAGCTGAGGGGATCCCCCAGGCGGTAGGGGTTACGTAGCCACCTTGCCCACAAGTGGGCCACTTCTGATTTTGCCCCCCGCTCTGAAGCGGAGGGGATCCCCGAGGCGGCATGGGTTACGTAGCCACCTGCCCACAAGTGGGCCACTTCTGATTTTGCCCCCCGCTCTGAAGCGGTGGGGAGCCCCGAGGCGGTAGGGGTTACGTAGCCACCTTGCCCACAAGTGGGCCACTTCTGATTTTGCCCCCCGCTCTGAAGCCGAGGGGATCCCCAAGGCGGTAGGGGTTACGTAGCCACCTTGCCCACAAGTGGGCCACTTCTGATTTTGCCCCCCGCTCTGAAGCCGAGGGGATCCCCAAGGCGGCAGGGGTTACGTAGCCACCTTGCCCACAAGTGGGCCACTTCTGATTTTGTCCCCCGCTCTGAAGCGGAGGAGTTCCCCGAGGCGGCATGGGTTACGTAGCCACCTGCCCACAAGTGGGTCACTTCTGATTTTGCCCCCCGCTCTGAAGCGGTGGGGAGCCCCGAGGCGGTAGGGGTTACGTAGCCACCTTGCCCACAAGTGGGCCACTTCTGATTTTGCCCCCCGCTCTGAAGCGGAGGGGATCCCCGAGGCAGCAGGGGTTACGTAGCCACCTGCCCACAAGTGGGCCACTTCTGATTTTGCCCCCCGCTCTGAAGCGGTGGGGAGCCCCGAGGCGGTACGGGTTACGTAGCCACCTTGCCCACAAGTGGGCCACTTCTGATTTTGCCCCCCGCTCTGAAGCCGAGGGGATCCGCAAGGCAGCAGGCGTTACGTAGCCACGTTGCCCACAAGTGGGCCACTTCTGATTTTGCCCCCCGCTCTGAAGCCGAGGGGATCCCCGAGGCAGCAGGGGTTACGTAGCCACCTTGCCCACAAGTGGGCCACTTCTGATTTTGCCCCCCGCTCTGAAGCCGAGGGGATCCCCGAGGCGGCAGGGGTTACGTAGCCACCTTGCCCACAAGTGGGCCACTTCTGATTTTGTCCCCCGCTCTGAAGCGGAAAAGTTGCCCGAGGCGGCATGGGTTACGTAGCCACCTGCCCACAAGTGGGCCACTTCTGATTTTGCCCCCCGCTCTGAAAGCTGAGGGGATCCCCGAGGCGGTAGGGGTTACGTAGCCACCTTGCCCACAAGTGGGCCACTTCTGATTTTGCCCCCCGCTCTGAAGCCGAGGGGATCCCCGAGGCAGCAGGCGTTACGTAGCCACGTTACCCACAAGTGGGCCACTTCTGATTTTGCCCCCCGCTCTGAAGCGGAGGGGATCCCCGAGGCGGCATGGGTTACGTAGCCACCTGCCCACAAGTGGGCCACTTCTGATTTTGCCCCCCGCTCTGAAGCAGTGGGGAGCCCCGAGGCGGTAGGGGTTACGTAGCCACCTTGCCCACAAGTGGGCCACTTCTGATTTTGTCCCCCGCTCTGTAACTGTGGGGATCCCCGAGGCAGCAGGGGTTACGTAGCCACCTGCCCACAAGTGGGCCACTTCTGATTTTGCCCCCCGCTCTGAAGCTGAGGGGATCCCCCAGGCGGTAGGGGTTACCTAGCCACCTTGCCCACAAGTGGGTCACTTCTGATTTTGCCCCCCGCTCTGAAGCGGTGGGGAGCCCCGAGGCGGTAGGGGTTACGTAGCCACCTTGCCCACAAGTGGGCCACTTCTGATTTTGCCCCCCGCTCTGAAGCGGAGGGGATCCCCGAGGCGGCATGGGTTACGTAGCCACCTGCCCACAAGTGGGCCACTTCTGATTTTGCCCCCCGCTCTGAAGCGGTCGGGAGCCCCGAGGCGGTAGGGGTTACGTAGCCACCTTGCCCACAAGTGGGCCACTTCTGATTTTGCCCCCCGCTCTGAAGCCGAGGGGATCCCCAAGGCAGCAGGCGTTACGTAGCCACGTTGCCCACAAGTGGGCCACTTCTGATTTTGCCCCCCGCTCTGAAGCCGAGGGGATCCCCGAGGCAGCAGGCGTTACGTAGCCACCTTGCCCACAAGTGGGCCACTTCTGATTTTGCCCCCCGCTCTGAAGCCGAGGGGATCCCCGAGGCGGCAGGGGTTACGTAGCCACCTTGCCCACAAGTGGGCCACTTCTGATTTTGTCCCCCGCTCTGAAGCGGAGGAGTTCCCCGAGGCGGCATGGGTTACGTAGCCACCTGCCCACAAGTGGGCCACTTCTGATTTTGCCCCCCGCTCTGAAGCGGTGGGGAGCCCCGAGGCGGCATGGGTTACGTAGCCACCTTGCCCACAAGTGGGCCACTTCTGATTTTGCCCCCCGCTCTGAAGCGGTGGGGAGCCCCGAGGCGGTAGGGGTTACGTAGCCACCTTGCCCACAAGTGGGCCACTTCTGATTTTGCCCCCCGCTCTGAAGCCGAGGGGATCCCCAAGGCAGCAGGCGTTACGTAGCCACGTTGCCCACAAGTGGGCCACTTCTGATTTTGCCCCCCGCTCTGAAGCCGAGGGGATCCCCGAGGCAGCAGGCGTTACGTAGCCACCTTGCCCACAAGTGGGCCACTTCTGATTTTGCCCCCCGCTCTGAAGCCGAGGGGATCCCCGAGGCGGCATGGGTTACGTAGCCACCTTGCCCACAAGTGGGCCACTTCTGATTTTGCCCCCCGCTCTGAAGCGGTGGGGAGCCCCGAGGCGGTAGGGGTTACGTAGCCACCTTGCCCACAAGTGGGCCACTTCTGATTTTGCCCCCCGCTCTGAAGCCGAGGGGATCCCCGAGGCAGCAGGCGTTACGTAGCCACGTTACCCACAAGTGGGCCACTTCTGATTTTGCCCCCCGCTCTGAAGCGGAGGGGATCCCCGAGGCGGCATGGGTTACGTAGCCACCTGCCCACAAGTGGGCCACTTCTGATTTTGTCCCCCGCTCTGTAGCTGTGGGGAGCCCCGAGGCAGCAGGGGTTACGTAGCCACCTGCCCACAAGTGGGCCACTTCTGATTTTGCCCCCCGCTCTGAAGCTCACGGGATCCCCCAGGCGGTAGGGGTTACCTAGCCACCTTGCCCACAAGTGGGTCACTTCTGATTTTGCCCCCCGCTCTGAAGCGGTGGGGAGCCCCGAGGCGGTAGGGGTTACGTAGCCACCTTGCCCACAAGTGGGCCACTTCTGATTTTGCCCCCCGCTCTGAAGCGGAGGGGATCCCCGAGGCGGCATGGGTTACGTAGCCACCTGCCCACAAGTGGGCCACTTCTGATTTTGCCCCCCGCTCTGAAGCGGTGGGGAGCCCCGAGGCGGTAGGGGTTACGTAGCCACCTTGCCCACAAGTGGGCCACTTCTGATTTTGCCCCCCGCTCTGAAGCCGAGGGGATCCCCAAGGCAGCAGGCGTTACGTAGCCACCTTGCCCACAAGTGGGCCACTTCTGATTTTGCCCCCCGCTCTGAAGCCGAGGGGATCCCCGAGGCAGCAGGCGTTACGTAGCCACGTTACCCACAAGTGGGCCACTTCTGATTTTGCCCCCCGCTCTGAAGCAGTGGGGAGCCCCGAGGCGGTAGGGGTTACGTAGCCACCTTGCCCACAAGTGGGCCACTTCTGATTTTGTCCCCCGCTCTGTAACTGTGGGGATCCCCGAGGCAGCAGGGGTTACGTAGCCACCTGCCCACAAGTGGGCCACTTCTGATTTTGCCCCCCGCTCTGAAGCTGAGGGGATCCCCCAGGCGGTAGGGGTTACCTAGCCACCTTGCCCACAAGTGGGTCACTTCTGATTTTGCCCCCCGCTCTGAAGCGGTGGGGAGCCCCGAGGCGGTAGGGGTTACGTAGCCACCTTGCCCACAAGTGGGCCACTTCTGATTTTGCCCCCCGCTCTAAAGCGGAGGGGATCCCCGAGGCGGCATGGGTTACGTAGCCACCTGCCCACAAGTGGGCCACTTCTGATTTTGCCCCCCGCTCTGAAGCGGTGGGGAGCCCCGAGGCGGTAGGGGTTACGTAGCCACCTTGCCCACAAGTGGGCCACTTCTGATTTTGCCCCCCGCTCTGAAGCCGAGGGGATCCCCGAGGCAGCAGGCGTTACGTAGCCACGTTGCCCACAAGTGGGCCACTTCTGATTTTGCCCCCCGCTCTGAAGCCGAGGGGATCCCCGAGGCAGCATGGGTTACGTAGCCACCTTGCCCACAAGTGGGCCACTTCTGATTTTGCCCCCCGCTCTGAAGCCGAGGGGATCCCCGAGGCGGCAGGGGTTACGTAGCCACCTTGCCCACAAGTGGGCCACTTCTGATTTTGTCCCCCGCTCTGAAGCGGAGGGGATCCCCGAGGCGGCATGGGTTACGTAGCCACCTGCCCACAAGTGGGCCACTTCTGATTTTGCCCCCCGCTCTGAAGCGGTGGGGAGCCCCGAGGCGGTAGGGGTTACGTAGCCACCTTGCCCACAAGTGGGCCACTTCTGATTTTGCCCCCCGTTTGAAGCGGAGGGGATCCCCGAGGCAGCAGGGGTTACGTAGCCACCTTGCCCACAAGTGGGCCACTTCTGATTTTGCCCCCCGCTCTGAAGCGGTGGGGAGCCCCGAGGCGGTAGGGGTTACGTAGCCACCTTGCCCACAAGTGGGCCACTTCTGATTTTGCCCCCCGCTCTGAAGCCGAGGGGATCCCCAAGGCAGCAGGCGTTACGTAGCCACGTTGCCCACAAGTGGGCCACTTCTGATTTTGCCCCCCGCTCTGAAGCCGAGGGGATCCCCGAGGCAGCAGGGGTTACGTAGCCACCTTGCCCACAAGTGGGCCACTTCTGATTTTGCCCCCCGCTCTGAAGCGGTGGGGAGCCCCGAGGCGGTAGGGGTTACGTAGCCACCTTGCCCACAAGTGGGCCACTTCTGATTTTGCCCCCCGCTCTGAAGCCGAGGGGATCCCCAAGGCAGCAGGCGTTACGTAGCCACGTTGCCCACAAGTGGGCCACTTCTGATTTTGCCCCCCGCTCTGAAGCCGAGGGGATCCCCGAGGCAGCAGGGGTTACGTAGCCACCTTGCCCACAAGTGGGCCACTTCTGATTTTGCCCCCCGCTCTGAAGCCGAGGGGATCCCCGAGGCGGCAGGGGTTACGTAGCCACCTTGCCCACAAGTGGGCCACTTCTGATTTTGTCCCCCGCTCTGAAGCGGAGGAGTTCCCCGAGGCGGCATGGGTTACGTAGCCACCTGCCCACAAGTGGGCCACTTCTGATTTTGCCCCCCGCTCTGAAGCGGTGGGGAGCCCCGAGGCGGTAGGGGTTACGTAGCCACCTTGCCCACAAGTGGGCCACTTCTGATTTTGCCCCCCGCTCTGAAGCCGAGGGGATCCCCGAGGCAGCAGGCGTTACGTAGCCACGTTACCCACAAGTGGGCCACTTCTGATTTTGCCCCCCGCTCTGAAGCCGAGGGGATCCCCGAGGCGGTAGGGGTTACGTAGCCTCCTTGCCCACAAGTGGGCCACTTCTGATTTTGCCCCCCGCTCTGAAGCGGTGGGGAGCCCCGAGGCGGTAGGGGTTACGTAGCCACCTTGCCCACAAGTGGGCCACTTCTGATTTTGCCCCCCGCTCTGAAGCCGAGGGGATCCCCAAGGCGGTAGGGGTTACGTAGCCACCTTGCCCACAAGTGGGCCACTTCTGATTTTGCCCCCCGCTCTGAAGCGGTGGGGAGCCCCGAGGCGGTAGGGGTTACGTAGCCACCTTGCCCACAAGTGGGCCACTTCTGATTTTGCCCCCCGCTCTGAAGCCGAGGGGATCCCCGAGGCGGCAGGATTTACTTGCCACATTGCCCACAAGTGGGCCACTTCTGATTTTGTCCCCCGCTCTGAAGCCGAGGGGATTCCCGAGGCAGCAGGCGTTACGTAGCCACGTTACCCACAAGTGGGCCACTTCTGATTTTGCCCCCCGCTCTGCAGCCGAGGGGATCCCCGAGGCAGCAGGGGTTACGTAGCCACCTTGCCCACAAGTGGGCCACTTCTGATTTTGCCCCCCGCTCTGAAGCGGAGGGGACCCCCGAGGCGGCATGGGTTGCGTAGCCACCTGCCCACAAGTGGGCCACTTCTGATTTTGCCCCCCGCTCTGAAGCGGAGGGGAGCCCCGAGGCGGTAGGGGTTACGTAGCCACCTTGCCCACAAGTGGGCCACTTCTGATTTTGCCCCCCGCTCTGTAACTGTGGGGATCCCCGAGGCGGTAGGGGTTACGTAGCCACCTGCCCACAAGTGGGCCACTTCTGATTTTGCCCCCCGCTCTGAAGCGGAGGGGATCCCCGAGGCGGCATGGGGTACGTAGCCACCTGCCCACAAGTGGGCCACTTCTGATTTTGCCCCCCGCTCTGAAGCAGTGGGGAGCCCCGAGGCGGTAGGGGTTACGTAGCCACCTTGCCCACAAGTGGGCCACTTCTGATTTTGCCCCCCGCTCTGTAACTGTGGGGATCCCCGAGGCGGCAGGGGTTACGTAGCCACCTGCCCACAAGTGGGCCACTTCTGATTTCGCCCCCCGCTCTGAAGCGGAGGGGAACCCCGAGGCGGCATGGGTTACGTATCCACCTTGCCCACAAGTGGGCCACTTCTGATTTTGCCCACCGCTCTGAAGCAGTGGGGAGCCCCGAGGCGGTAGGGGTTACGTAGCCACCTTGCCCACAAGTGGGCCACTTCTGATTTTGCCCCCCGCTCTGTAACTGTGGGGATCCCCGAGGCGGCAGGGGTTACGTAGCCACCTGCCCACAAGTGGGCCACTTCTGATTTTGCCCCCCGCTCTGAAGCGGAGGGGACCCCCGAGGCGGCATGGGTTACGTAGCCACCTGCCCACAAGTGGGCCACTTCTGATTTTGCCCCCCGCTCTGAAGCAGTGGGGATCCCCGAGGCGGCAGGGGTTACGTAGCCACCTTGCCCACAAGTGGGCCACTTCTGATTTTGCCCCCCGCTTCGTAACTGTGGGGATCCCCGAGGCGGCAGGGGTTACGTAGCCACCTGCCCACAAGTGGGCCACTTCTGATTTTGCCCCCCGCTCTGAAGCGGAGGGGATCCCCGAGGCGGCAGGGGTTACGTAGCCACCTTGCCCACAAGTGGGCCACTTCTGATTTTGCCCCCCGCTCTGAAGCGGTGGGGAGCCCCGAGGCGGTAGGGGTTACGTAGCCACCTTGCCCACAAGTGGGCCACTTCTGAGTTTGCCCCCCGCTTTGTAACTGTGGGGATCCCCGAGGCGGCAGGGGTTACGTAGCCACCTGCCCACAAGTGGGCCACTTCTGATTTTGTCCCCCGCTCTGAAGCGGAGGGGACCCCCGAGGCGGCATGGGTTACGTATCCACCTTGCCCACAAGTGGGCCACTTCTGATTTTGCCCCCCGCTCTGAAGCAGTGGGGAGCCCCGAGGCGGTAGGGGTTACGTAGCCACCTTGCCCACAAGTGGGCCACTTCTGATTTTGCCCCCCGCTCTGTAACTGTGGGGATCCCCGAGGCGGTAGGGGTTACGTAGCCACCTGCCCACAAGTGGGCCACTTCTGATTTTGCCCCCCGCTCTGAAGCGGAGGGGATCCCCGAGGCGGCATGGGTTACGTAGCCACCTGCCCACAAGTGGGCCACTTCTGATTTTGCCCCCCGCTCTGAAGCCGAGGGGATCCCCAAGGCAGCAGGGGTTACGTAGCCACCTTGACCACAAGTGGGCCACTTCTGATTTTGCCCCCCGCTCGGTAACCGTGGGAATCCCCGAGGCTGCAGGGGTTACGTAGCCACCTGCCCACAAGTGGGCCACTTCTGATTTTGCCCCCCGCTCTGAAGCGGAGGGGATCCCCAAGGCGGCATGGGTTACGTAGCCACCTGCCCACAAGTGGGCCACTTCTGATTTTGCCCCCCGCTCTGAAGCCGAGGGGATCCCCAAGGCAGCAGGGGTTACGTAGCCACCTGCCCACAAGTGGGCCACTTCTGATTTTGCCCCCCGCTCTGAAGCGGAGGGGACCCCCGAGGCGGCATGGGTTACGTATCCACCTTGCCCACAAGTGGGCCACTTCTGATTTTGCCCCCCGCTCTGTAACTGTGGGGATCCCCGAGGCGGTAGGGGTTACGTAGCCACCTGCCCACAAGTGGGCCACTTCTGATTTTGCCCCCCGCTCTGTAACTGTGGGGATCCCCGAGGCAGCAGGGGTTACGTAGCCACCTGCCCACAAGTGGGCCACTTCTGATTTTGCCCCCCGCTCTGAAGCAGTGGGGAGCCCCGAGGCGGTAGGGGTTACGTAGCCACCTTGCCCACAAGTGGGCCACTTCTGATTTTGCCCCCCGCTCTGAAGCCGAGGGGATCCCCGAGGCAGCAGGGGTTACGTAGCCACCTTGCCCACAAGTGGGCCACTTCTGATTTTGCCCCCCGCTCTGAAGCGGTGGGGAGCCCCGAGGCGGTAGGGGTTACGTAGCCACCTTGCCCACAAGTGGGCCACTTCTGATTTTGCCCCCCGCTCTGAAGCCGAGGGGATCCCCAAGGCAGCAGGCGTTACGTAGCCACGTTGCCCACAAGTGGGCCACTTCTGATTTTGCCCCCCGCTCTGAAGCCGAGGGGATCCCCGAGGCAGCAGGGGTTACGTAGCCACCTTGCCCACAAGTGGGCCACTTCTGATTTTGCCCCCCGCTCTGAAGCCGAGGGGAACCCCGAGGCGGCAGGGGTTACGTAGCCACCTTGCCCACAAGTGGGCCACTTCTGATTTTGTCCCCCGCCCTGAAGCGGAGGAGTTCCCCGAGGCGGCATGGGTTACGTAGCCACCTGCCCACAAGTGGGCCACTTCTGATTTTGCCCCCCGCTCTGAAGCGGTGGGGAGCCCCGAGGCGGTAGGGGTTACGTAGCCACCTTGCCCACAAGTGGACCACTTCTGATTTTGCCCCCCGCTCTGAAGCAGTGGGGAGCCCCGAGGTAGCAGGCGTTACGTAGCCACGTTACCCACAAGTGGGCCACTTCTGATTTTGCCCCCCGCTCTGAAGCGGAGGGGATCCCCGAGGCAGCAGGGGTTACGTAGCCACCTTGCCCACAAGTGGGCCACTTCTGATTTTGCCCCCCGCTCTGAAGCGGAGGGGATCCCCGAGGCGGCATGGGTTACGTAGCCACCTGCCCACAAGTGGGCCACTTCTGATTTTGCCCCCCGCTGTGAAGCAGTGGGGAGCCCCGAGGCGGTAGGGGTTACGTAGCCACCTTGCCCACAAGTGGGCCACTTCTGATTTTGCCCCCCGCTCGGTAACCGTGGGAATCCCCGAGGCTGCAGGGGTTACGTAGCCACCTGCCCACAAGTGGGCCACTTCTGATTTTGCCCCCCGCTCTGAAGCGGAGGGGATCCCCAAGGCGGCATGGGTTACGTAGCCACCTGCCCACAAGTGGGCCACTTCTGATTTTGCCCCCCGCTCTGAAGCCGAGGGGATCCCCAAGGCAGCAGGCGTTACGTAGCCACGTTGCCCACAAGTGGGCCACTTCTGATTTTGCCCCCCGCTCTGAAGCCGAGGGGATCCCCGAGGCAGCAGGGGTTACGTAGCCACCTTGCCCACAAGTGGGCCACTTCTGATTTTGCCCCCCGCTCTGAAGCGGTGGGGAGCCCCGAGGCGGTAGGGGTTACGTAGCCACCTTGCCCACAAGTGGGCCACTTCTGATTTTGCCCCCCGCTCTGAAGCCGAGGGGATCCCCAAGGCAGCAGGCGTTGCGTAGCCACGTTGCCCACAAGTGGGCCACTTCTGATTTTGCCCCCCGCTCTGAAGCGGAGGGGATCCCCGAGGCAGCAGGGGTTACGTAGCCACCTTGCCCACAAGTGGGCCACTTCTGATTTTGCCCCCCGCTCTGAAGCCGAGGGGATCCCCGAGGCGGCAGGGGTTACGTAGCCACCTTGCCCACAAGTGGGCCACTTCTGATTTTGTCCCCCGCTCTGAAGCGGAGGAGTTCCCCGAGGCGGCATGGGTTACGTAGCCACCTGCCCACAAGTGGGCCACTTCTGATTTTGCCCCCCGCTCTGAAGCGGTGGGGAGCCCCGAGGCGGTAGGGGTTACGTAGCCTCCTTGCCCACAAGTGGGCCACTTCTGATTTTGCCCCCCGCTCTGAAAGCGGTGGGGAGCCCCGAGGCGGTAGGGGTTACGTAGCCACCTTGCCCACAAGTGGGCCACTTCTGATTTTGCCCCCCGCTCTGAAGCCGAGGGGATCCCCAAGGCGGTAGGGGTTACGTAGCCACCTTGCCCACAAGTGGGCCACTTCTGATTTTGCCCCCCGCTCTGAAGCGGTGGGGAGCCCCGAGGCGGTAGGGGTTACGTAGCCACCTTGCCCACAAGTGGGCCACTTCTGATTTTGCCCCCCGCTCTGAAGCCGAAGGGATCCCCGAGGCAGCAGGGGTTACTTGCCACATTGCCCACAAGTGGGCCACTTCTGATTTTGTCCCCCGCTCTGAAGCCGAGGGGATTCCCGAGGCGGCATGGGTTACGTAGCCACCTTGCCCACAAGTGGGCCACTTCTGATTTTGCCCCCCGCTCTGAAGCAGTGGGGAGCCCCGAGGCGGCAGGGGTTACGTAGCCACCTTGCCCACAAGTGGGCCACTTCTGATTTTGCACCCCCTCTTCAAGTTCACGGCGGCCTTTTTTTGCGACCAAGGGGTGTGGGTCGCCACCGTCCAGGGTTTGATGAACGTGATGTGCACACAGCTATTGCACACCATGCGTCATGTCATTCCAGGGCGGTGGGGGAATCGTTTGGTGTTCACGTAGGGAGTAGCCTCATCAATTGTAGCCGGATAAAGTTTCCTCGCAGTTTGATTGAAGACGTGCAAACACGATTCAAGAGAACTGAGTGGGATGGTAGTGCTACAGTGGAGGATTGGGCCAAGGCAAGCTCGTGTTCGTGTGAGAGAGTGTTTAGCTACGTGACGGCTACGGACTTTGGCCAAAGCACGGAGCGCATGTGTGTGTGACGTTGTGGCCATGGGGAGGGAAAATCAGAAGTGGCCCACTTGTGGGCAGGTGGCTACATAACCCCTGCCGCCTCGGGGATCCCCTCCGCTTCAGAGCGGGGGGAAAATCAGAAGTGGCCCACTTGTGGGCAAGGTGGCTACGTAACCCCTACCGCCTCGGGGATGGTGGTGGATCGGTGGCGTGTCTCGTCCTCATAGGTTTTTGTCTGGCGGCAAGGTACGTCTAATTTTACTGTGATGGGTTTAGCACAGGGACTCAGCAAAAGCAAAGCCCCAGCCACAACACACCTGCAGCAGCGCGCTCCGCCACCGGGGCCGCTTGCGCCGCCGGAACTGCATCTCCTCCTCATATTCCTCCTCAGCGAGGAATCGAACCTTCATCTTCAGGGCAGCGGCCGGCTGCATTGCCGCTGCGGTGCACGATCAAAAGCCCGCATTATGCACTCCTGCTCACAGGAACGCTCTGTCTGAATGGATGGTATGAACCAGAGGCTGGGCCTGCGGCCCCCTCACAGCCACGTTATCGCCACAGTGTCTGTAGTTATATGAATGAGATTGAGCCCAACACAAACACACACCACTGACCCTCTCTCTATGAGTGCTGACGGACGACATGACAGGTTGGCCGATTGAGAGCCAGCGTACCGCAAGCCTGTCCAGCCGCCTGTGGACCTCAACCCCTCAGTACGTTAACATGCAGGCTAGAGGTTTTGGCCGACAAAACACGGCCAGAAAAGGGTAACTAGGCAAACATCAGTGCAACCTGTACATACGCAAAAGTGCTCGTGGAACCAACGTATCAATGGAACTGACAAACATTGCTGCATATGCATACCAGGACGTGCATGTGTGGAGCGCTTTGTTGACCTGCTTGCGGCCTCGGGGATCCCCTCCGCTTCGAGCGGGGGGCAAAATCAGAAGTGGCCCAATTGTGGGCAACGTGGCTACGTAACCCCTGCCGCCTCAAGGGTCCCCTTTGCTTCCGAGCGGGGGGCAAAATCAGAAGTGGCCCACTTGTGGGCAAGGTGGCTACGTAACCCCTGCCGCCTCGGGGATCCCCTCCGCTTCACAGCGGGGGGCAAAATCAGAAGTGGCCCACTTGTGGGCAGGTGGCTACGTAACCCCTGCCGCCTCAGGGGTCCCCTTTGCTTCCGAGCGGGGGGCAAAATCAGAAGTGGCCCACTTGTGGGCAAGGTGGCTACGTAACCCCTGCTGCCTCGGGGATCCCCTCCGCTTCACAGCAAGGGGCAAAATCAGAAGTGGCCCACTTGTGGGCAGGTGGCTACGTAACCCCTGCCGCCTCGGGGATCCCCACAGTTACGAAGCGGGGGGCAAAATCAGAAGTGGCCCACTTGTGGGCAAGGTGGCTACGTAACCCCTACCGCCTCGGGGCTCCCCACTGCTTCAGAGCGGGGGACAAAATCAGAAGTGGCCCACTTGTGGGCAGGTGGCTACGTAACCCCTGCCGCCTCGGGGATCCCCACAGTTACAGAGCGGGGGGCAAAATCAGAAGTGGCCCACTTGTGGGCAGGTGGCTACGTAACCCATGCCGCCTCGGGGATCCCCTCCGCTTCGAGCGGGGGGCAAAATCAGAAGTGGCCCAATTGTGGGCAACGTGGCTACGTAACCCCTGCCGCCTCAGGGGTCCCCTTTGCTTCCGAGCGGGGGGCAAAATCAGAAGTGGCCCACTTGTGGGCAAGGTGGCTACGTAACCCCTGCTGCCTCGGGGATCCCCTCCGCTTCACAGCGGGGGGCAAAATCAGAAGTGGCCCACTTGTGGGCAGGTGGCTACGTAACCCCTGCCGCCTCAGGGGTCCCCTTTGCTTCAGAGCGGGGGGCAAAATCAGAAGTGGCCCACTTGTGGGCAAGGTGGCTACGTAACCCCTGCTGCCTCGGGGATCCCCTCCGCTTCGTAGCGGGGGGCAAAATCAGAAGTGGCCCACTTGTGGGCAGGTGGCTACGTAACCCCTGCCGCCTCGGGGATCCCCACAGTTACAGAGCGGGGGGCAAAATCAGAAGTGGCCCACTTGTGGGCAAGGTGGCTACGTAACCCCTACCGCCTCGGGGCTCCCCAGCGCTTCAGAGCGGGGGACACAATCAGAAGAGGCCCACTTGTGGGCAGGTGGCTACGTAACCCCTGCCGCCTCGGGGATCCCCTCGGCTTCAGAGCGGGGGGCAAAATCAGAAGTGGCCCACTTGTGGGCAAGGTGGCTACGTAACCCCTGCCACCTCGGGGATCCCCACTGCTTCAGAGCGGGGGGCAAAATCAGAAGTGGCCCACTTGTGGGCAGGTGGCTACGTAACCCATGGCGCCTCGGGGATCCCCTCCGCTTCGAGCGGGGGGCAAAATCAGAAGTGGCCCAATTGTGGGCAACGTGGCTACGTAACCCATGCCGCCTCGGGGGTCCCCTTTGCTTCCGAGCGGGGGGCAAAATCAGAAGTGGCCCACTTGTGGGCAAGGTGGCTACGTAACCCCTGCCGCCTCGGGGATCCCCTCCGCTTCACAGCGGGGGGCAAAATCAGAAGTGGCCCACTTGTGGGCAGGTGGCTACGTAACCCCTGCCGCCTCAGGGGTCCCCTTTGCTTCCGAGCGGGGGGCAAAATCAGAAGTGGCCCACTTGTGGGCAAGGTGGCTACGTAACCCCTGCTGCCTCGGGGATCCCCTCCGCTTCACAGCAAGGGGCAAAATCAGAAGTGGCCCACTTGTGGGCAGGTGGCTACGTAACCCCTGCCGCCTCGGGGATCCCCTCCGCTTCGAGCGGGGGGCAAAATCAGAAGTGGCCCAATTGTGGGCAACGTGGCTACGTAACCCCTGCCGCCTCAAGGGTCCCCTTTGCTTCCGAGCGGGGGGCAAAATCAGAAGTGGCCCACTTGTGGGCAAGGTGGCTACGTAACCCCTGCCGCCTCGGGGATCCCCTCCGCTTCACAGCGGGGGGCAAAATCAGAAGTGGCCCACTTGTGGGCAGGTGGCTACGTAACCCCTGCCGCCTCAGGGGTCCCCTTTGCTTCCGAGCGGGGGGCAAAATCAGAAGTGGCCCACTTGTGGGCAAGGTGGCTACGTAACCCCTGCTGCCTCGGGGATCCCCTCCGCTTCACAGCAAGGGGCAAAATCAGAAGTGGCCCACTTGTGGGCAGGTGGCTACGTAACCCCTGCCGCCTCGGGGATCCCCACAGTTACGAAGCGGGGGGCAAAATCAGAAGTGGCCCACTTGTGGGCAAGGTGGCTACGTAACCCCTACCGCCTCGGGGCTCCCCACTGCTTCAGAGCGGGGGACAAAATCAGAAGTGGCCCACTTGTGGGCAGGTGGCTACGTAACCCCTGCCGCCTCGGGGATCCCCACAGTTACAGAGCGGGGGGCAAAATCAGAAGTGGCCCACTTGTGGGCAGGTGGCTACGTAACCCATGCCGCCTCGGGGATCCCCTCCGCTTCGAGCGGGGGGCAAAATCAGAAGTGGCCCAATTGTGGGCAACGTGGCTACGTAACCCCTGCCGCCTCAGGGGTCCCCTTTGCTTCCGAGCGGGGGGCAAAATCAGAAGTGGCCCACTTGTGGGCAAGGTGGCTACGTAACCCCTGCTGCCTCGGGGATCCCCTCCGCTTCACAGCGGGGGGCAAAATCAGAAGTGGCCCACTTGTGGGCAGGTGGCTACGTAACCCCTGCCGCCTCAGGGGTCCCCTTTGCTTCAGAGCGGGGGGCAAAATCAGAAGTGGCCCACTTGTGGGCAAGGTGGCTACGTAACCCCTGCTGCCTCGGGGATCCCCTCCGCTTCGTAGCGGGGGGCAAAATCAGAAGTGGCCCACTTGTGGGCAGGTGGCTACGTAACCCCTGCCGCCTCGGGGATCCCCACAGTTACAGAGCGGGGGGCAAAATCAGAAGTGGCCCACTTGTGGGCAAGGTGGCTACGTAACCCCTACCGCCTCGGGGCTCCCCAGCGCTTCAGAGCGGGGGACACAATCAGAAGAGGCCCACTTGTGGGCAGGTGGCTACGTAACCCCTGCCGCCTCGGGGATCCCCTCGGCTTCAGAGCGGGGGGCAAAATCAGAAGTGGCCCACTTGTGGGCAAGGTGGCTACGTAACCCCTGCCACCTCGGGGATCCCCACTGCTTCAGAGCGGGGGGCAAAATCAGAAGTGGCCCACTTGTGGGCAGGTGGCTACGTAACCCATGGCGCCTCGGGGATCCCCTCCGCTTCGAGCGGGGGGCAAAATCAGAAGTGGCCCAATTGTGGGCAACGTGGCTACGTAACCCATGCCGCCTCGGGGGTCCCCTTTGCTTCCGAGCGGGGGGCAAAATCAGAAGTGGCCCACTTGTGGGCAGGTGGCTACGTAACCCCTGCAGCCTCGGGGGTCCCCTCCGCTTCACAGCGGGGGGCAAAATCAGAAGTGGCCCACTTGTGGGCAGCTGGCTACGTAACCCCTGCCGCCTCGGGGATCCCCACAGTTACAGAGCGGGGGGCAAAATCAGAAGTGGCCCACTTGTGGGCAAGGTGGCTACGTAACCCCTACCGCCTCGGGGCTCCCCACCGCTTCAGAGCGGGGGACAAAATCAGAAGTGGCCCACTTGTGGGTAACGTGGCTACGTAACCCCTGCTGCCTCGGGGGTCCCCTCGGCTTCAGAGCGGGGGGCAAAATCAGAAGTGGCCCACTTGTGGGCAAGGTGGCTACGTAACCCCTGCCACCTCGGGGATCCCCACTGCTTCAGAGCGGGGGGCAAAATCAGAAGTGGCCCACTTGTGGGCACGTGGCTACGTAACCCCTGCTGCCTCGGGGATCCCCTCCGCTTCAGAACGGGGGGCAAAATCAGAAGTGGCCCACTTGTGGGCAACGTGGCTACGTAACGCCTGCTGCCTTGGGGATCCCCACGGTTACCGAGCGGGGGGCAAAATCAGAAGTGGCCCACTTGTGGGCAAGGTGGCTACGTAACCCCTACCGCCTCGGGGCTCCCCACTGCTTCAGAGCGGGGGGCAAAATCAGAAGTGGCCCACTTGTGGGCAGGTGGCTACGTAACCCATGCCGCCTCGGGGATCCCCTCCGCTTCACAGCGGGGGGCAAAATCAGAAGTGGCCCACTTGTGGGCAGGTGGCTACGTAACCCCTACCGCCTCGGGGATCCCCACAGTTACAGAGCGGGGGGCAAAATCAGAAGTGGCCCACTTGTGGGCAAGGTGGCTACGTAACCCCTACCGCCTCGGGGCTCCCCACTGCCTCAGAGCGGGGGGCAAAATCAGAAGTGGCCCACTTGTGGGCAGGTGGCTACGTAACCCATGCCGCCTCGGGGGTCCCCACCGCTTCAGAGCGGGGGGCAAAATCAGAAGTGGCCCACTTGTGGGGAGGTGGCTACGTAACCCCTGCCGCCTCGGGGATCCCCACAGTTACAGAGCGGGGGGCAAAATCAGAAGTGGCCCACTTGTGGGCAAGGTGGCTACGTAACCCCTACCGCCTCGGGGCTCCCCTTGGCTTCAGAGCGGGGGGCAAAATCAGAAGTGGCCCACTTGTGGGCAAGGTGGCTACGTAACCCCTGCTGCCTCGGGGATCCCCTCCGCTTCAGAGCGGGGGGCAAAATCAGAAGTGGCCCACTTGTGGGCAAGGTGGCTACGTAACCCCTGCCGCCTCGGGGATCCCCACAGTTACAGAGCGGGGGGCAAAATCAGAAGTGGCCCACTTGTGGGCAGGTGGCTACGTAACCCATGCCGCCTCGGGGGTCCCCTCCGCTTCAGAGCGGGGGGCAAAATCAGAAGTGGCCCACTTGTGGGCAAGGTGGCTACGTAACCCATGCTCCCTCGGGGATCCCCTTTGCTTCCGAGTGGGGGGCAAAATCAGAAGTGGCCCACTTGTGGGCAAGGTGGCTACGTAACCCCTGCTGCCTCGGGGATCCCCTCCGCTTCAGAGCGGGGGGCAAAATCAGAAGTGGCCCACTTGTGGGCAAGGTGGCTACGTAACCCCTACCGCCTCGGGGATCCCCTCAGCTTCAGAGCGGGGGGCAAAATCAGAAGTGGCCCACTTGTGGGCAAGGTGGCTACGTAACCCGTACCGCCTCGGGGATCCCCTCAGCTTCAAAGCGGGGGGCAAAATCAGAAGTGGCCCACTTGTGGGCAAGGTGGCTACGTAACCCCTACCGCCTCGGGGATCCCCTCGGCTTCAGAGCGGGGGGCAAAATCAGAAGTGGCCCACTTGTGGGCAAGGTGGCTACGTAACCCCTGCCACCTCGGGGATCCCCTCGGCTTCAGAGCGGGGGGCAAAATCAGAAGTGGCCCACTTGTGGGCAAGGTGGCTACGTAACCCATGCCGCCTCGGGGATCCCCTCGGCTTCAGAGCGGGGGGCAAAATCAGAAGTGGCCCACTTGTGGGCAAGGTGGCTACGTAACCCCTGCCGCCTCGGGGATCCCCTCCGCTTCAGAGCGGGGGGCAAAATCAGAAGTGGACCACTTGTGGGCAAGGTGGCTACGTAACCCGTGCTGCCTCGGGGATCCCCTCGGCTTCAGAGCGGGGGGCAAAATCAGAAGTGGCCCACTTGTGGGCAAGGTGGCTACGTAACGCCTGCCGCCTCGGGGATCCCCTCCGCTTCAGAGCGGGGGGCAAAATCAGAAGTGGCCCACTTGTGGGCAGGTGGCTACGTAACCCATGCTGCCTCGGGGATCCCCTTTGCTTCCGAGCGGGGGGCAAAATCAGAAGTGGCCCACTTGTGGGCAAGGTGGCTACGTAACCCCTGCCACCTCGGGGATCCCCTCGGCTTCAGAGCGGGGGGCAAAATCAGAAGTGGCCCACTTGTGGGCAACGTGGCTACGTAACGCCTCTTGCCTCGGGGATCCCCTTTGCTTCCGAGCGGGGGGCAAAATCAGAAGTGGCCCACTTGTGGGCAAGGTGGCTACGTAACCCCTGCTGCCTCGGGGATCCCCACTGCTTCAGAGCGGGGGGCAAAATCAGAAGTGGCCCACTTGTGGGCAAGGTGGCTACGTAACCCCTGCCGCCTCGGGGATCCCCTCGGCTTTAGAGCGGGGGGCAAAAGCACAAGTGGCCCGTGCTTTCTCGGCGATCTCCAAAAAAGGGGGATAGACATTGCCCACGTTGGGCCGGGGCAAAAAGCCCTCTAGGGGTGGTCCTTAAGGGGGGTCATTAGGGCCGCCACGCCAGACGTTCCTAACCAAACCCCAATGCCACACCCCACGTCACCCCTGCATTCTCGGGGGTCCCCAACAAAGGAGACAAAATCAGAAGTCAAAACCCACGCCGGGGGTCACCATGATGCTCCTAGTATCTCAAAGTGTGGGTCTCTGGTACAGCCAGCCGCACAAATAGCTGCACTCTGCTAAGTGCGCCCCCTTAGTGCACCCCCTAAAAGGTCATCGGTGGGGCACAGGTCCAAAAAGATGCCCGGCGCACTAACGTTCCCCCCTTGACAAAAAGATATGCTGCTCCAAAGGTAGGTTTTCCAGATTTGGATGATGGTTAGGGTTGGTATCTGTTGGGCCATTGGTTTCTTGTGCAGCATGTGCTTGACAAGTTCAAGGCCATTTGGATGCCCTGAAATCCACACCTGATTATTGCTGAGTTGGTGTGCTTCCCACCATTGTTGTGTTGGGTGTTGTTCTACCCCGGACCCCCCATGTCCAGCCCCCCCCCAGGGTACACGGTTCCCGGGGGGAACCGTCACCAAATGACGGTTCCCCCCCTGGGGGGGGGGGGGAACCGTACACCACTCCCGACCCGCCAATTCTAGTATAACCCAACTAAAAACAATGTCGCCGAGGAGCTTGTCCCCACAGCAGCCACATGCCGCCAACTTGGATGCCGGGGTAAAGAATGTCAACACCCCACCTTGGCGTTTGCACAAGCAGAGCACAAGAAAACTGCACAGGACTTGGGATGGCAGTACTGAAGTATCACCAAGGCCGGAATACCGGCGGTTGTATGGACGGGTGCGCTGCGGACCACTCCGCTGGATGCGGGACCCCACTCTGATACGGACCCTGACCCTTAACCCTGGTCCACACGCTACAGCACGGTTAGATCCCCCACTCTACCCGAGGGAATCGGTTTCAAAAGGGAAAGGAAAGGGCAGGCGCTCTCAGGGGGTCAGCCGGTCAGTGGGTGGGTGGGCGGGCAAAGACAGGAAAACTGCCTAAACATTGGAGACGCAAACAAAAGTTGAGACGAGGCACAACTAGTGTTTGCACAAGCAGAGCACAAGAAAACTGCACAGGACTTGGGTATTCATTCTCCGCCGTACCCAGTTCCCACACCACAGGTCCCACATCCGGATCCCAGCCCCAGAGGAATGTGAACTGAGGTAGTAACCAAGCAAAAGGCAAAGCAAAAGAAGCAACCCCCCCCCCCCCACGACAACCAGGGGACCCGCCATCGTGCACTGCTGACCCGCATCTTCCCGAGACACGGCGCCGCGCTCAATGGCAGAGGCCAGAGGCTGAAGTGGAGGGAGGGCAGGAATCGTGTCGGGCACCGGGCCCATATCAGCAGCGCCACCCCCGGCGGACTGCTGGGGCGGGGGAGGGGGCTAGCATCTCCGGAGACACACCACCCCCCTCACCCGAGCCTCGCCCAGATTTTCCAGCAATGCATCCCACGTGCACCAAGCCTCGACTTCCGCTCTGGCCTGTGAACCTCCGAACACTGACGTCACCCTGGACATAGGGTCTCCCGGTTGAAGCGCCGAGGGCACCCACACGAGGCGGAGCACGATCCCTGATACCCACAGGACCCTAGCCAACGACCGAAGGACCGTTTGGTGGTGGGTCAGGTGGCTAGTCGCGCGCAGTCTGAGGACCTGAGCAATGGCCGCCTCACTGTCGCTACAGACCGTAACAGATCGGTGTCCTGTCCTGACTGCAAACCTGACAGCCCACGCCAATCCCCTCAGTTCCGTGGTCTGCTGGCTGGCGAAGCGGGCAGGAGGTGTCACATGCGTACGCACACCCACTCCCGGCACGAGCGCCCCCACCCTCCAGCGCCCCGCATCGCGCGCTCCATCGACACAGATGACGACGCCCCCGCACCACATAGAGGATCGCGAAAGCCTATCTTCAGTCCCAAACTGGAGGGCCCTCAATTGCCGCCAGGCCTCCCCGCCCGGGGCCTGCCAGGGCTCGGCCGCCACCGCCACCAATGTTGCGAGGCTGCCCAGCATTTTCAGGGGGAAGCCCTGGGCCGGCTGTTTGACCCCCCCCACCGTCCTACCCCAGCGCAACCAGCAGTAGGCGCCCGCCGCGAAAGGGCAACCCAACCCCCTCGGACGCACATGCCAATTCAGCAAACCCAGGAAGCTTTGGAGGTGCCGGTCGTTGCCTGCGCCAACCGCCAGCCTCAGCCATCCCGCCCACAACTGGAGCAGTGCCTGTTCATGGCTCCTGATCTGCCTAGCCTGCAAGTCGAGCTCGTTCCCCAGGAATGACGCCACAGGCACCGGGTCCAGGACACTCTTAGGACTTATGAGGAACCCAGCCTCGATCAGGGCACGCACTGCCACTCGCCCCGCCTCCCTGAGCACCTCCTTATCAGTGAAGACGAGCAAAAAGTCATCGAGGTAGTGCACAAGGAGTATTTCGGGGGGCAGCACCCCCTGGAGAATGCGAGCCAAACTCGTTTGGCACAGATAGGGGCTGTATTTCCAGCCAAATGGTAGGCGCGACAGCGCCACAGGCGGAGCCCCGGGGGCGGGCCGGAAGCGAAAAACCTGGTGCGCACCCTGGGGCAAGCAAAAGCTCCAGAACGCATTTTTGAGGTCAATGTGGAGGCCGTAGAGGTCCACATCAGGCGGGAATGTCGACAAGGACCTAGCCAAATCCTCCCAGGAATCCAATCTAAAAGTGGGGGGCTTGCCCCCGTCACTCTTGTTGATCTTGACGCAACTCAAATTCAAGGATACCTTCTCGGACGATTTGGGGATGACGAAGGGGTAACACGTGGGGGGGGGGGGGGGTCAGCCGTCTCCTCGTAGACCCCGGCCCCCCTCAACGCCTGCACTATCCTCTGGACCTGCTGCGACACCCATCTGGTTGCCCCTCGGACCACCCTATCCCCGTCCTGCCACTCCCGCTCGACGTCAAAATCCTGGAGCCCTCCGCGGTAGAAGGGCGGTACGACAGCGTCCCACAGATCGTCAGGGTGCTGGTGGGAGCCTATCGGCCCCAATCCCCGGTCCAAAATGGCATCTTCGACCCCCCCCATGAACCGCGGAACGGGGGAGGTGTTGATATGGAGGCATGCCTCCCAGGCGTCCGGGTGGAGCTTGAGCAAGGCGCCCAGGAGAGCGGGTAAAGCCCCTTGCAAGCGGAAATCCTCGGCTGTATCGAATACTCTATTCAACCACAAATCCACCCTCTTCGCAACCATCCACAAGCCACAACGTTCCCGCTTGGCTATCCAGTGAAAATGGGGGGTGAGTGCCTGCATGAACTCCAGGAAGAGGGGGGGCTGTTCCTGCACCCTCCCACCCCTGTCGGGACCCTTACATAGGGGGGGGGGGCGACGCCACTGGGCCCGCCCGCCCCCAAGCCTTGGCCTTGAGACGCTCAGCTGCAGCCACGAAGGCACCCTCCACCGGGCCTTGCGCCTCCGGCGTCCGGACATGCCCGCCCTGCCCGAGCTTGATGCGCTTGGGCTGCGGCGTTCCGATCTGCTGGGCGAAACGAGGTCTCCCAGCTTGACGGCATGCAGGGGCTCGGGATCGCACGGCCAACGTACCACCCAGGACCACCTTAGCGCGACGCGGCCCCGTGTATGTGCGGTTGACACGGCCCACCACTCCAACTTTCGAGCCCGCTGCGGGTCCTCCTCTGACAGGGCCAACGGCCGCCCTGGAGGACCACGGCTTACGCTCCCGCCCAACGAACCTGGCAACTCCGGCCTGTCGACGCCCGGGGGAGCCCCTGGCGCTGCCGACTGCGAATTCGCCAGAGGGCTCGCTTCCGGAATCCTCGCTGTTGTCGTCGGTGTCCACGTCCGAATCGACATTGATGGGCCCGGCTGCCGTCCCCGGCCCGCACGCCCCCCCCCCCCCCCCCCCACGGCAACCAAAGGCCCCGCCACCGTGCACAGCTGACCCGCATCTTCCCAAGACACGGCGCCGCGCTCAATGGCAGAGGCCAAAGGAGGAAGTGGAGGGAGGGTAGGAGCTGTGTCAGGCCCCGGGCCCATCTCAGCAGAGCCGTCCCCTGGGGATTGCTCCAGCTCGGTCGCGGTTTGGTCTCCGTCGCCTCCTCCCCCAAGCGTGCCGCTCGCAGTGGATTCCAGCTCCTGACCTCGCGGAAGTCTCGGCTTGCGCTTGGTCGGGGTGTTGAGGGCGCTCGCGATACTGGGGAACATCGGGGATCCCCACAGGGCCAGGACGCCCACGCGTTCCGGAGTCGGCAAAGGCCCCTGGTCACGGGACCATGCGGGCAGCACCGTAGGGGCAACGACTCCCGGGTCTGACCATTTGGTGCCGTATTGCATCGCCACGGCCGTGCTTTGCCATCTGCCCCACCATTTGTAGTAGGCGAGGTCTGGTTTACGGGCCCAAGTCGCTGCGGCGCCTCCCCTGCGCAGGGCGTGCCACCTGGCTCGGGAGTGGGCGGTGCTCGCCAGGGTTTCGGCCATGCCTGCCTCCAACCCCGCTTCCCCTGACTGCCAGACGAGCATGTCTGAGGATCGGCCCAGCGAAACCATGTGGCCATGAAGCCACGCCTGGACGCCGTCCGCATACCTGTACAGGGGGCGGGTGGTATACCCCTCCTCCCCTGTCTTGGAGTTCCAAAACTGGACAAAGCCTGACATAGCCAGGTCAGTAACCCTGATGCCAGCTGCTTCGCCCACCCGCAGGTAGCATACCCAGCTGATGATGGCCAATGCGCTGAACACCGCTCCGTGTCTGGAGTCTCTGGCCTTTTCGACCAGCTGGACCAAGCCTGCTGGGGACAGATAGGGCTGAGAACCCGAGGATGCGGCTCCCGCCGCAATCCTTTTGTGCAAGGTGGTGACTGTTGGGGGCAGCCACTGGAGGTCCTCCACGGCCCGGACCGCGGAGGTAATACCCCGCAGGGCTGACGCTGTAGCGCCGGCTTGCGCCCGCTCTGCCAGGAGGCCTGCCAGTGCCGCGGCTGTATCGAGCGGGCCCGTGCGGCCCGCGTAAGCCGCCAAAGCCCGGAGTCGGGACGCGTACTGCGAGCGGGTTCTCGGTCTCCAGGACTGCATGGCGCTTTCCTCCAGTGAGCAGGGGTCGTCTGACCGGGCTGTTGTCTCCCACCGGCAGGCGAGCGCCCGCAGCTCTGCTGCCGTGTCCGCAATGCCGGAGCCCGGGGCGGCCGGTCCGGGCTCCAGCCGGTCCTGTCAGGACCAGTGTGGGCATCTAAAGTGCCAGTGGCGTTCGTCGGGGGAGCCCCGCTGCGCGCACCTCTGGCACCCTCCGCTCGGCGGCGAGTCCACAGGGATCCACTCGCCCTGCCTCGTCTGCCATTGCAGTACTCCTCCCACCTCCCTGAATTTCACGCTCCGCCACGTGAACGCCGACCCTTGCTCCTTCCATGCCTCCTCCAGCGTGGTGTACTGGTTGGACTCGGAGCTGGATTTCCCGTGCGTCCCTGCATACCTGCGGGCATACGCCGCCTGGGACTGGGACACGCAGTCCCAGACCCTCCAGGCCAGCTGCTCTCCTGGGTCGACTGCGGCCTCCGTCGTCTGGCCGCCAAACTCACTTGGTCGGGGGATCTCCCCCAACTCACCAGCTCTAAGGCGTACGTACGCCTTGATGTTGGACAGCATGAGTCTCATCCACTGTGCCAACTGGGGCTTCTCGAGGGCTCGGTTTACTTCTGGCACGCTCAGTGGGGGCAGGCGGGGCCCCTCCTTCACTGCCACTCGGGCGAGTTGCTCTCTGAGATCTTGAACTTCTTTGGCTTGTGCCGCCAGCCGCTCCTCGGCTGACTCTTGTTGGTTCTGATTAGGCTGCTCAACCCCGTCCATGGGTTAACAAAAACAAAGACAGGAAAACTGCCTAAACATTGGAGACGCAAACAAAAGTTGAGACGAGGCACAACTAGTGGTTTCCTATTGATTTCTTATTGTTCATGGGCCAAGTGACGGTTCCCCCCCCGGGGGGGGGGGGGGGGATGGCGCAATCATCATTCAAACTGCAACAGTTCTTGTGTTCGAGAGGATATGCTATGGACAATCTAGATGAAGCACAACGTATTCATCTGTCATAAAAAACTGCATCCATATCTACAATCAAACTGCAACTATCGTGCTTGTTCACCTGATGACTTATATATCGGCATGTGCTGCCTTCATGCTACATACTGTGTGTCTTACCTCCCACTGCTACCGTGATCAAGCACTCCTTCGGCTCTCAGTTGCTGTGGTAGTCCTATGGTGTGTTCTGCCGTGTGTCTGTGTGTTCCATTGCTGTTGCTGTCTCATGGTGCTGTGGTTAGTGCATATGGCTGTAGTGCGTAGTTGGTGCGAGGGGGCCGGAGGCCCAGCCTCTGGTTTTAAATTTCTGCTTGGACGCTTCGTTCCTGTGTATTGTGGTGCAAAAGCAGGGTTTTGCGGCAAGTACCCGAGCGGCAGCGCAGCCGGCTGCCACACTGAAGACAGGGGTTCGAATCCCCCTCAGCAGGCGAGCTGAGGGGGAATACGAGGAGGAGATGCGGTTCCGGAGCCGCAAGGTGGCACCGGTGGTGGAGCGCGCTGCTGCAGGTGTGTGGTGGCGGATGCCTTTTTGTTGCACTCTCAGGTATAACTGACACTGATCTGTGACATAACACAGTGTGAAAAACTATGAGGACGAGACACGCCACCCGTCGCACCGGCGGTACCGGTGGTGGAGCAGTAACCGGGGGGGGTGGGATGGACAAGGGGGGGGGCTGGACATGGGGGGGTCAGGGTACATTGCACATTTTGCAGCCATGATGGTAATTGCGAATCGATCCCAATGAATCATGGTTCAATTTCTACTCTGTTCTGATCTTGGCCCATTGGTGGTGACAGGAAGCTAGTGCCAAGTAGTGAGCATCATTTGTGGGTTATTTGTGGTATGGGACAAGGTATTTGAGACACAATTTTTCAAAGCCTTGCGTCGTGGGCTCCCCCGCCCTTCCGTGACGGACTGCCGCCGTTTGACCCCTCGGGGGGCCCGCGCGGGAGGCACCCTACGCCGTGACTTCCTCAACGCCGGGTTCCCTGACCGGTGAACGGATCGGGCCCTGGGAGCGCGTGTGCGGGGCACTGCGTGTGGCGGTGGTGACCGTGCGGGGCCGCATCTGGGCCCCATTGCCACTCGTCTATGGTGTCCCCCGTTGTTGTTGGGCTCAGATTCCCATGAGGACGACGAGGAGAAGACCTCCGGGGTGGAGGGCCCTTCCTCCGAGGTGTACTCCATTTGCACTGGAGGTGACGGCGACGTCGAGGCCCAGCCTAGAGGCGCATCTGGGGGCATTTGTGGGTTATTTGTGGTATGGGACAGGGTATTTGAGACACAATTTTTCAAAGCCTTGCATGGTGGTTGGGGGACGTGTCACAGAAGTGGGGTGGGGTGGGAGTGGTCACCATGACATGGGAAGGCATTGATGGCCACCATTGGGATGCCAAAGGGACCAAATTTCTCATTGATTTTTGCATTATGAGAACCCAATTGTGATCCTGTTTGTCCCCGCTGAAGTTGCCAAAATGGGTTGGATGTGCAAAGTCTACAGGAAGCTGCAATGCCTGGTTGCCATGGTTTCAGTTTGTTATGCAAAATCTGATACACAAGCTCAAGGCCAGTTGGATTCTGTTGCATCCACGCCTGGTTTCTGCTCATTTTGCTGATGGGCAAGGGCCCTGTCCCGTTTAGACAGATTATGCTGTTCCAAAGGCAGGTTTTCCAGATTTGGATCTTGGTTAGGGTCAGGGGGGTCCTTAAGGGACCCGATTGTTTTTTTCATGGCTAAAAACCACAGCACAACAATTACCATTGGGTTGCAGTACCAATCAGAATGTTGTTTTGAACAAGAGGAACCATCACAAACATGACCCAGCCCTTCTTTGCCAGTACAATCAGCGCACAATCACGAAACAATGAATTTCTGACCATAAAAACCGTGGTCAGAAAAACTCATCAAAACAACGGTCACACGGGGTCTTCATGCTTAGACAAGGCTGTGCTTGCGCAAGGGAGGGGGGGGGGGGGGGGCTACGTGACCTGTGTGGCAATGGTTGCCCGCTTGTTCTCAAGCTGCTTGATGGCAGCAGGTGTGGCGTTCTTGGCGATTGCAAGGGGGGTGGGTGGAGGTACTCGTTTCTCCTCTCAGACCCTGGTGGGGTGTTTTTCATGCATGGGGAAAATGGGGTTGTTTGGCAGATAAATAGTCGAAAAAAATGTGGATGCGGTGCGTGTGCAGATTATCCTCCCGCCCCAATGACCAACCTCCATTGTGCTTTTGTGGCATCGTCAACTGTGGAGCTGGTGGGGAGACAGCCATGCAGTGCTTGTCATCCCAGCCAACAAGGACAGAATTCTGCAAAATTGCACACTGCAACGTAATGAGACGCGATGGCAATGCACAACACAACATAAGAAATATGTGTCACAGGATGTTTTTTTTTATTGGTGACTTTCAAAGTATTTGACTGTTCAAATCAGAGAGAGAGACAGAGAGAGAGAGAGAGAGAGAGAAAACACGCACTTCAAATGATCAAAATCCCGGGCACAACCCAGGGATCATGCATATTAAATAGTATGATGCTGCCTGTTGCTGTATACCAGCTCACTTTTTTGTGAGTCCCGTTGTGCCACTTCCTGCTCCTTGACCACTTGACCTTGAACTCTTGACTATGGTGACACTTGACCACTGTGCACATGAAGAGGAGCAGGCCTTGGGAACAAGGTTTGGGTGTCTTAGCAAGAGGTTTGGGCAGCAACAAGGGCCTGAAAGTCTTCAGGAATCCACTTGGTCTGTGGGATGTCTCTGGATGTCAGGTCACAAGTTTGGTTGGGTTGATGGTGAACTACTTGCCAACACAACCAAACAACAAAGTGACAGGTTCCTGTGGAGTAAGGGAATTTAAATGGGGGGATCAATGGTCGGTTCTGATAGACTGAATGTCCCCGCCATAGACAATTCCAGCCATTAGTCCAGCAGTGCTGCGAAATCCAATCAATGCACGTGTCCCCTTCTTGGTTGGGGTGCTCCACTATGTAAAATACAGCGAGGCGTTGCGGTTAGCTCCGTGGGTCACTTGTGTGCTTGTCCTTTGCTGCCGACTCTAGCGAACAACCTGGATCAATATAAAGCAGTCGTCCATAAATGTGGACTGCATTCACTGCGTCACATGCGAGCTGACTGGGCTGCATAGCATGGCACTCATTCGGCCTTACCCCGTCTGTCGCTGTTTAGTTTCAAAGAGTGAAGGGAGTAACATACATTAAGACTCAGAAGTCAGAATGCGTTGCAGATGCAAGTGTGCCATGTGGCTGTGTGCTGATGGGATCATATTTCTGGTGAGGTGCCCCGTGCCTCAGTGGAAGCACCCTGGATTCCAGCGGCGCTGGTCCCAGGTTCGAACCCCACTGCCCGAGCCGCCAGAACCGGATCAAGCGGAGCGGCGGCTCGGGCAAAGGCAAGCAACGGGTGGGGTGGCAGCCTCCCATCGGGCGTGGGCGGTGGCGGGGCGCACTGCTGCAGGTGCCCGGGCACATTTTTGCTAGTTGATGATGGTGTATGTAACTAAAACAGCGCATTAAGAAAATAGACCAGGCCAATGTGAAAAAATAGATAGAAACGGGAGGGGGCCCAGTCCCCTGTCGGGCCAGGCCGGTGGGGGGGAGCACTGCTACAGGCCGGGTTCGAACCGGCGCTCTACGTGACGACATCCGACGATGTTAACCACTATACCACACTGCCTCCCATACTGTCTTTGTAAGGGGAAAAATTCAAAACTTGCACAATCGAATCCAGCTCGGCGACAGTGGTCCTGCGCTGTCGCTTGGTGGGAGGGGTGTACGTGGGCATGATGAAGTCACGCGACGGGGTCTTAAGTACAGGGCATCTGGGATGGGAGAGCCTTCCCTGTTCAGCCAACCTATCAGCTTCGTTGTTCCCTAGAATGTCCACATGGGACGGCACTTTAATAAACTTGATGGAGCCTGTGTGTGCACTGAGGGTGTCCAGAAGAAGTTCCCAGAGGGGAACGTTAGAAACCGGACCGCTGCTTCCCGTCCATCCCCTGAGTTTCCACCGGCGCGCCGCGCCTGTGGCTCCCAGGAAGACGTACTCACTGTCTGTGCAAATTGCGACTTTACCAAAAGAGAGGATTTGCAATGCCCGAACCACGGCCAGGAGTTCTGCCGTGTTGTTTGTCTGCCGGAAGTGTACCGGAACATATGCAGAGATGCTGATGTCAGGGTGCGCGTAGATGCCATATCCTGCTACCCGGCCCACACCTTCCGTTTCGGCGGATGAGCCATCCGTGAAAACCAGGGTGTATCCGTCCGCGGAGAGGGTGTCAAAAATTCCTTCCAGCTCCGCCGCCCGTTGCTGTTTGCGCAGTCGGCGCGCTGTTTCTTTGCGTTGTTTTTTGCTGGGCGGGGGAGTGGGAGGTGTGACACGCAGATGGGGGTGTTGCAGCACTCCATCATGGAGTAGCGACTGTAGCGCTCCGATGAAAAGATGCAGGTCATGATCAGAAATAGGGATGCTCGATGGACATGTAGCCCATAGTTTCAAGGTGGCAATCCAAATAGAAACAAAGCGGGACCAGGTAGCTGAATATTGTCGTTGGTATTTTTTCTTTTGGCGGACCTGCCAATTGGCGCATACCGCCGCCCAGACCAGGAGGCCTGTCGGGCACTGAAAGGAAAACTGTAGGAAGGAGGAAAGCAGGGCGGTTGGACGTTCCTCTACAGTGGCCGTGGGAAAGCATTTGGCAATAGTGTCAAAAGCGACTTTGAGCAAGGAGCACTCCGTGCGTGCGTGGTCGATTGTCTCTAGCTCACCGTCAATTGGGCACCACACGTCATCCGGTTTCCAATCTTTTTGCCGCTCCCCCACAGGGAGGCGGAGCCATAGCACCTGTCTGATGAAGTCTTTGTGGTGTGCGGGAATGTTGAAAAGGTGAAAGGCCTTCCATACCCCAGGTGGTTGCCTTGGTGCCAGGGAGGTAGTGGAACAGAGGAACAAAGCCATGGATTTTGTGGTCCATCGAGACCACACATCCGCTCCCGGAACCGGGTGGAGGGGTGGGTTCGTGGGTGCCTGGCCGAGATTTGAGGAGTGATAATGAAACACTCCCTGTTGATAAATGCTGGCCCAAGTGGGTGCGATCTGCGAAATATGTGTGCTGTTGTTGATTAAATCTCCCACCGTAATGACCCCTTGCCGGATAAGCTGGGGGCAATAGTAGGTGAGCGATGCTGGCTTGGAAAACAGTCTGTTGTGCCAGAGTGGGGTGCCAGACGATAGTGCTTCAAGTCGGTTGAAAGTCACTTTGGCAGTGACGAGTGAATATGCTCGTGCGCTCCAAGCCAGATAAGGCATTTTGTGCCAAGCCACATTGCTCCCCATTTGAAAAGTGTGGAGCGTGGACGGGGAGACATTTATGCCATACTCAGTGGCAAAACACTCATAAGGCTCGGTGACACATTTAGGAATGGCCTCGGCCTTGTAGACATGACGAATAAAGATAGTGGAAGATTGCCAAAGCAGGAAGGTGTCAGGGGGGGCCAGCTCAAGCCCCCCATGCTCTTTGCTGTGCGACAGGATGTCTAGTGTAATGCCCCAGTTGCTGAGCTTGAGGGCAACCCGATAAATTGTTTTGACCGCGGCGATGACATTGTCTGTAGGGTAGACGACACGAGACGGGTAGACCAAAAGCGGGAGAATCCAGCTTTGGAGGAGTTCCACCCTTTCAGCGAGTGAGAGGGACCACAACTGCATGGAAAACGCACGACCTGTGGCTTTTCTGAGTGCAGGTCCATAGGCCTCCTCCGCTGTGGTAGCCCCAAGGACAATGCCCAGGTACTTGTATTTGTCGACTACTCTGAGGCCTGTGCTCAGGAGCTGAACCCTGAGTATGGGGTCCCAATGCCCCTTGAGCAGAATGTTGGACTTGTCCAGGTTTGTGTACAAACCTGTAACTGTAGAGAATTCCTGAACCCTGCTCCAGACCAAGAGGAACACCCTCACCCCAGTGGTGGGGTCGCATTCAATGATGATGATTAAGTCGTCTGCGTAGAGCAGAACTTGCACATGTTCTGACAAATCCATAAGTTTGTGGATGATGGGGGAAATGAGCATGGCAAATATAGACGGCGAAAAGGGGCACCCCTGTCGTACACCCGAACGGGGGAGGATTTTGTGGTCTGTGTAAATGTGATCACGGACAAGGACACAGATTGGCGCTGTAAACAACAGTAAACATAGGGAAATTAGGCTGTCTGGCAATTGCATAAGATTAAGGAACGTGCGGGTATACTCATGAGAAACAGAATCAAAGGCCTTTTTGAAACCGATGGGGCAAAACAGGGCATCCCCCAGGGAGTTCCAGGAGCCAAAAGTATGCCACAGATTCGTGAAAATGGACCGTCCCCTGATAAAACCTCGTTGCTGGATAGGGGTGAGGGCATCAATGTAATCTCTGAGTTGCAGGGCAAGGATGGCTGCCACCCATTTGTGTGAAGTGTTTTGCAGCACCAAAGGCCGTAGATTGTGTACGGAAGCAGTCCCAAGTCCTTTCGGAATGGGATTAAGAAGTGCCAAGGACCAGTCATCGTTGAGTGTGTTAGAGTCCAGAATGCCCTTGTAAAAGTCAAGCATAAGAGGGCAAAAGAAATCCGAAAAGGCCTTGTAGATGGAAACCCGTACTCCATCAATTCCGGGTGCCGAGGTGCCGTTCAAGGACTCCAGCGCGGCGTGCACTAGGTCCAGTGACAGCGGTTGTATCAGCATTTTTGCCATCAATGCTGTGTTTTTGCCACGGAAAAATGTTTTGAGATAAGGCTTCACCTCCATTTGTGATTTTCCGGAGGGGTTCATTGTTTGTTGCCAATAGGAGACAATTTCAGAGACCATGGACTCAGGGTCGGGCAGAAGCTGGCCAGACCTATTGCGCAAAGAGTATAGTTTTCGTTTGAATTGTAGTTGTTTGGTGAGTCGCCAGATTTCTTGGCGGCGGCGCCATGGTTGCAAATGATGTGGGTCGTGTAGGGTAGTTTTTAGCTTATCCAGAACTTGCTGCCCGGAACGGTCGGTGTCTGACCGTTCGGCCAGGGCTGTTAAAATTTGATAAGCCGCTTTGGCGGATGAGGGGGTGTACCCATGATCCTTGAGGTAGCGCCAGGCCTCTTCCGAGAGGTGATGTGTAGAAGAGACCATCAAGAGAGATTGCAGTTCCGTGATGCCTGTGGCTCTGTTGGCCTTCTCATAGGAGAAAGCTGCAGTTTTGATACATTCCAAACCGTCCGCCCACTTGGAGTAACCTTCAGTGTTGATGGAGTGCAGTTCAGCCTGTAGTTGTTGGAGGGTGTCCTCCGAGGATAAGAAAGTTGTAGGGATTCTGAGTCGCTTCCCTTGCTTGGTAGGCTTGGCCGACAGTGAGGCAATAACTGCCTTGTGGTCCGAATTGGCCACAAAACGGGTATAGCACTCTACCACGGAGTTTTGGAAATTCTCGTGAAGGAGAATTCTATCGATCCGTCGTCTCCTGTCAAGGACGGGGGCGCACTCGTTTGCGGCTAGGTCGGGCCTAGCCGACGTAGTCGGCTTGGCCGGGGCAAAGCCCCATGTCCAGCCTTCCAAATCAAAATCGGAGTGTCTGCCACTGTGGAAACATGCATATGTGTCGATGAGCTGATGGTTTGTCAGAAAATCAAGTTCCGCTTCACGGGCGGCGATGACAGTGGAGTGCTCAGAAGATAGATGCGGTGCAGAAATGTCCCTTGAGGGGACTGTGACCGAATTGTGGTCGGACAGATAGATGGTGTCTCCCGGGACGAGAGTGGGCGAGACTTGCGAGAGCAAGGTCCATTGGCGCTGCCTTTCGACTGCGTCATGATGAAAATGATAAACACAGAAATGGTGCTTGACCCCATCGGGGTCAGCCAGCTGAGCAAAAAGGTGGCGTTTTTCAATGGCATACGAATTCAGGAGTGTCCAAGTGTTGTGAAAAATCAGTGCAGATCCCCCTCTACCTTTGGGGCTCAGGTTGGAAAGGAGGACGAACCCCCAGTCCTTGAACCGTTCAGTAAGCTGCTCAAGGCATTGATCATCCTTGATGTGCGCTTCCTGAAGTCCCATTACATGTACGGAGTTACGATACAAAAAACGGCATATCTAGACCTGCCTATCTTCCGAAAAGTTGTCGCTGACGGGGACCTTGGTGGTCAGCCCGTTGGCGTTAAAAGTGGCTACCTTAGTGTGAGCTGCGGCATAAACCACTGGCTGTTGGTTGTCTCCTGTCGGACGTCCAACTGCTGGTGGTTGGTGGTGTGCTGGTTCTTGGGAGTGTGACGTCATATGGTCATGTTGGCTGCTTCACAGTTTGGGCTTTTTGGACTCAGCAGAAGCTGGAATTTAAATGGAGGTCCCTGCCCCTTCCAGAAGCCAAAATTGTAAATGCACGTCAGGGTCGGGCACAGTCTCCTCTGGAGTGAGGGGGGTTGGACAATGGACATGGTTGGTTCTGATGCACTGAATGCCCCCACCATAGGCACTTTCAGCCATCAGTTCAATAAGTTGTGTGATCAACTCTGAAACACGTTCCACCATGAACAGTGGCAATCAGATCAAATCATACACACAGCAAACCAACAGGCCAAAGGCTGTCCACGCTGTAACCGGAAGACACTTGCAATCTGAAGCCTGTGCTGGCCACTTGGATCTTCACCGCATGTTTCGACTCCTTCGGTCCTGGAGACCTGGTAGCTTGGCGAATCCTGCTTAACAAATACTACTGATCAAGATTCCGTTGGACTGTGCACAATTAATCAGATCATTAACAATTGTCAGATTGTACCCTGGGGATTCCCACCTCTGTACCTTTCAGGGATCCGCTTCTACGAACAGAAAGAGGATTCAAAGACTCCGTGGGTGGTGGAATGCCGCTTGAACAATGTGAATTTCACATTTGTTCCAGAGCTGCTAATCAGGTTATTGCTGCTTCATGCCAAACATCAACCCATCAAACACGGCTGAGGGATGTCTTGTGCTTGCGTTTGTTAACAACCCCATGAAATTGCTGCCCGTTCTTTCGGACAAGGTGCAAGACCGCTATCACCGCTGGCTGATAAGCCCAAATGATATCGCACATGCCACCATACCTCTAGTCACGCTGCAGCATCAAGCAACGTCTCTCTTAGTGAGAATTAGCTGAGTCTGAAACCAGGTTATGCAGTGGGAGACTGCCACGCCCGTAAGCTTCCCAGTGTGTATGAGGCACAATGACTGTAAGCTGAAAAAGACAGTGGTGTGAAGACTGAAAGCTGAGATGAATCTCGGGTTGCATTGCATACAATATCAGTATCAATATCAGGTGCTCAAGATAGCCCTCAGAATCAAGGATCAGAGCTGTCCAATTCTATGAGTTTCCCACTGAACACGTGACATACAACATAGTATAAACAAGCTGGATCTAACACCAGGAAATGCAGCAGGAACTGCCACACTCATCTGAGTGTGCTGTGAGAGTACAAGACAGACCAAAAGCTTCAAAACCACAGCCATGTACAATGCACAGAGAGAGAAAAAAGCCCAGTTTAGCAACCACCATGGATTGATGAGACAACTCACAAGGCTGAGACCTGGAGGCGCAAGGAGAATGGGTGCAGATCTGTTTGGGGCCTTCCCTCGTAAAGGCTCCTACAGGACAATTTGTCCTTTGAGTGCTGGCACCATACTGATGGGACTTGGGCATTGACCGTACAGGTCAGTGCAGTCCGGTGTATGCGAATGGATGGTTGTAGTGGTTGTCGGGGGGTGCATGGCTCGATCCCCCTCTAACCCTCTGGCCCAGTCCAGCCAGGGCTGTGCAGGTGAGGTGTGCACCCCCCTTCTTGTATGGACATGAGAGGAATCCTTCCCCTTGTGGTGCTCACAGCGTAGCGCTGCTCTCTCCGCCTGTGCCAAGCAGAAATATTGTAATGTACAGTAATAATGTACAGTAATGTACACTGTTTGAAGTTTCCATGTGGAATCATCGGAAGGCATGTGTGCGTGAACAGATACACCTGGTGGAAATTCCTCTCCTTGTGGCAATGTACTCTTCATTTCAGCGAAAAAGAATCCCAGCAACATGCAGGCAACAGATAAAAGAGTCACAAACAAAAGGCAAAATGCAAATGGGCCTCAAGGAGTGTATTTTTTTCAAGCTGACCAGACAGTACTGGAGAGAGTTCTCAGAGTCAGGAGTGAGAGCTTTCCAGTGCTGGCCGCTCTTCCCAGGAGGAGCGCTGACCCAATGCAATGCCTATATCCCGCTCGGGAGATCTATGGTGGTGGGCCTGTCCACACACGTACTTCACCAACAGACACCAAATGTTGCCAAGACCCTTGTGATGCCTGCATAAATGCTGGGTGGTTTCCCCCCTTCCTGCAACAACTTGGCCATACATTAGCAGATGCAGTGTGGCCACCGCCAGTTTGAGCACTCGAGCCCCTTCTGGCAGTGGGAGGGTTTCCCCCCTGTACACAGCCTGAGGAGCTCATGGGCTTGCAGGCTTGCAGGCGTGCGGGCATGACCACAAAGGTAAGCATGAAGAACAATCTCCTCCACGATAGACCATTTTTCCTTCAGAAGACGAGCAGCGATTTTGGTAATTTGCTGCATCGACCAGTGCCTCAAGGTACCCAGGGATTGAACCCAAAATTTTCTTCTGTGTTACACGTTTCCATCAGGGTGTCTTAATAGGCAAAAAGGAAAATCCCCTGGCGTCTCCAAACAATGATGCGGCACGGTGTTCAAGGACCCATTTTTTGTTATCCAGACCAAGGTGAGGAGGAAAGCGTAGCTCGATTGTGGAAAAAAGCGCAACTCGCCTTTTTTGGTGTAACTCGTGTAACTTTTTCTTTCGTTTTTTTTCGACGGAATTTTTTTTTTGGCGTAAGTCGCGTAAACTTTTTTTTGGCGTAACTCGCATATGGAAAAAAGCCCCTTTTTTCCAACAGGGGGGGGGGGGCACAAGAACCACCCAACAACCGCCATTGCTACCGCAGGAGGTGGAGCATATAGCCCCCACAGATATTTTGGGTACGTCGAGTAACTTTTTTTTCTGGCGTCGGTCGCGTCACAAAAAAAGCGTGAAGCGCGTGCCGTACATTTTCAAGTTTTTTTTTCCACACTCTTTACGCTAAAAAAAAAACAAAAAACAAGCAACATACGCCTGACACCAAGGTGAGCTGGCGTACCCTGCTCATCATATGGTTCTCAAGACAACATATGGTTCTCAAGACAACGTCTCAGAATCAAGGTTCAGAGCTGTCCAGTGGTACCCTCCCTGCCCCCTTGAAATCTCCCCCCATAGCGCGCGAGGGTCTCCCCCTTGGGGGGGGGGGGGGGGGGGCGGTCGCCAAGTGACGGTCTCCCGGGTACGAGAATAGCACACTTTGAACTGTTGTGGCCCAGTTGGTGAAGGCCCCACATATGTACACCAAGTGTGCATGAATGGTACTGTACACGGAAGGAAATCATATTAAGGAGCAATAGTCCATGGGGCTTCTACCCATTCCAGCCCCCAGACTCACCCAAGGGGCAAGTCGCGCGGGTTTCTGGAGAGCTGCCGCCCTGTATGACAAGAGGCTCCCCCCTCCGTCCTTTAGGTTGCCTCACGTGAGGCCCGTCCATGCTTCATGAGCCCCTCCGCGCTGTTGGAAGACAGAGCACCTTCCTGCATGCTGTACAGCATGGTGGAGTGTCGTGCATGAATGGTACTATACACGGTCACTGGTGAAGGCCCCACAACAGTGGCCAACAAATTTGCACCAAGCGTGCGTGAATGGTACCATACACGGTCACCGGGCGAAAACACCACTGTGGTCGCAGATGTGACACGTAGTGGGGATTAGCAGTGTCTGAAACCAGATTAGGGGTTGAAGGACCCATTTCTTTGCTGGGGTGGGTGCCTTATGTGGCTGCACTACATTTGGTACCAAATTAAAATTAGGTACCAAATTCTATTGCCTTCGGCAGTGCACCTCGAAGTTGACAGTCAGCCAATCAGTCCCAAGCAGGCAGTCAGACAGATACACACAGTTTGGGTTTTTTGTCAGTGGCAGATGCGGCCCCAAGCAGCAGGGAGGCCCTCTGCTTCAATCGAAGTAGCGGCCGAGTGGTAACGCAGCCCACCGGCATCCGTGCGGTCGGCGGTTCGAACCCCAGTCTGCCCACTTTGGCGCCGCCGCCAGCGGCGGCGCTAAAAGTCAGCAGCCCAAGATGCGAACCGACGCCTGCACATTTGGTATCGGCTGCGTTACCATTGGACCGCTGGCCGTGTTACCTGCAATGTGCGTCCCCACTGCTTGTAGCCTATTAAGCAAAAACTTTTGACCCCCCCCCCCCACCCCCCCACCCCCCCACCCCCCCCCTCAAAAAAGTGATATCCAGTTTTAGGGGGTAGAGGCCTCAAAATAAAAAAATCCATTGGGGGATGCTCTTATTGGGCAAAATAATGATTTTACAAGGGGTTGGACATCCAATATCATGCCTTGGGGTATGCTACGCGAATGACCCCAAAAAAGGGGGGTATATGACGCCCGCGCCTGCGCTTGATCTAACAACCTCTCTTCGAGGTGATTTCTTTTTTGGCTCAGACCAAGATGAGCCAAAAAAAAAATTAGGTACCAAATTAATTCGGTCCCTACGCCTACTGTAGCTTGGACAAGGGCGTAGCTTATACAGGGGTGTGAAGCAACGGATACTCAGCTACCATATGACCCCCGTGACACAGGTCATAGGTCATCGCCAACAACATTGTTCTGCTGCACTGCAGCACTGTTTGTTCACAGACATAGCATTGTTCGCAGGTCACCTCACTCTGCCCTCCCCATGGCCCCGATTAGCTGTACCGACACCGCTTGGGCCAGTTCTCTGAGTTGTCCTCATTTAATTCCTCTGAAATATACAGGGGGGGGGGGGGGGTACGCTGATGCCATTCGAGGAGGGCTGCGGTCCTTCCGGGGCGGCTGCTGCCAGGTGGGTGACTGCAAGAAGACCGTTCTGGAATTTTGACTGTCTTGTTCCATTGACCTGGGCTGGGGCAGGCCTCAAAGGTCAGGTGTGGACCCGCCAACCAGCTCCAGCCACATCCGCCTTCACAGAGCCTTCGTTGCCAGATCAGTTCCATTCCCGCTTGAAGTCGCTGGACTGTTCCATCCCAGGGATAGGGCAAAGGCTGCCAGGTGGTAGTTGGGTTCTGGGCTTTAATCACCTGGTGGCGCCACTTTGGTCTGAGTTCAGGTTGTGGCGTTCATACCTTCTTCTGCTGCTGGGGCAGGGGGGCAGGGGTGACAGTGGCAAGAAAACTTCAAATGACTGAGGAGGGAGAAAGAGTCTCAACTAAAGGATAAGGGGCCAAACTCTGGTTCAGCTTCTGCAGCAATGGCAAATGGCACCCCAACAGCACACAAAACGTTCAGTCAAAGCTATCTGTGCACGCCTGGCTGTGCGTGTATGTGCTTGGTCAGGATTGCTACTGCGACTGCTGCATGATGAACCAGTCAACCATACCACATCAGAAATCCTGACTGTCATTGATGTCATGGGAAATTTGGTTGCACTGCGTGCCTGCTGCGTGCACCGCAGGGCACTAGCTCTGGGCTTGTATTGCGAAACTGAGTTTCTTGCAGCTGGAAGGAGGTGTGAGAAACTGTCCCACACAGCCCGACATGCACAGAGGGGTCTCCTGCATGTCAGAGACCAGGAGTCTCATATGAGCATCATGGCAGTGCGCAAGTGCACACAGTGCAGCAACATTTCTAGTCGAGAGAATCAAGATCAGCCTGATGTGTAACGGTCCACTGGGCCAGGGCCATATTTGACTAAACTGCACGCATGAGTGCATGGCTGCAATGTCAAGTATAAGGAGGGAAATCAGCATGAATGAGCTGGTAAAATGCACAGCTGGTTACCGGTCTTATCTATGCCAGGTGCCCAAAGGGCTTCTGGTAGATCAAGAATCCTGAACCTATGCCCCTCACCTTGGTTGGAACCTCTGTGGTTCAGGAGTCTGGCTTCTGTACCTGCCCTTCCGTGCCTGTCTGCAGGTAGGCTGAGGTGTCCCTGCTGCAAAGGCATCCTGATCCCTGCACAAGCACTTGTGGATTGTCATTATAACGAATGATGTTACGTGCTGTTGATCCAAGAGAAAGTGAAGTAAACACCACCAGTGTATTCCCAGTGTCAGCCTGTGTACACACCAGTGCCTTGTGATGGCACAGAGACAAGGTCAAACATTAATGGGCAGTAGACTGATGCAGTGACTAGCAGCACTCCCATAATTGACAACATCCACGTCTATGACGCATGCCCAACATCATTCACAAAGACATCAATCAAGTCTTGATCCAGATCCGCATGTGTAAGTTAGTTAATCATGACAACATGTGGCAGGCCAATTCGGCCACCATCCACTTGTTTTGGTGGGGGACCAAGATGAGCTGGCATAGCCTGCTCACTGAAAAGTGCTCGAGATGACTTCTCACAGTCTCAGGATCCAGGTTTTGAGCTGTCCAGTTCCACCATTATCCCACAAATGACTGTGGTAGCAGATCTGACATGTAGGGAGGATAATATATTAAGCTGAGTCTGATTATGCAGTGGGCTTGCCAGTCTGCACACGACGCACAAAAGACTACAACAGACTGCATAGCATGGTAGCACAATGGGGAAGACACAATGTGTTGCGGGGTTGGGGCATGTGCATCCCTGCTTTGGGTCTGAAACTGAGTTGCTATCTTGTGGCAGAGCATTTCCTGAGGGTTGCCTTCGTCAGCTCTGTAAAGATCCTCTCTGACAGACCAGCCTTCTTGTAAACAGTCGACTGGCAATTCTGGTGAGTGTCTGCATGGACGTATGTCTTCAGGTACATAGGGTCTTACCCGGAGTCGCTCTTTGCATGCCGCGTGTGTGTCCACCAACATGGCATGATGGCCAAGTACTTGTCTGTCCTGCTGCCTCCAGACAACCATGTGCAGGGGGGGGGGGGTTGCAATGGATGCACGCAGGTCTCTTGGGGGGGGAGGGGTTGCCCAGTGCGCTACTTTTGTACCCCCCTTTGTTGTTCCCCACCCCAGGGAAGACGGTCCCCCACCACCCCCTGGGGGACGGTTGCCAAGTGACCCCCCCCCCCCCCCCCGGGGGACCGCACCACCACCGTACACGCACATTTACAGGCACAGAAATTGCAGCAGTGAGAAGCGCCGAACAGACGCACGGTCGTGCAAGACGCTCTTGCCATCACGGTCATAAGTGATGCGGCGATGTGCATCACCGTGCTCCGAATGTCCAACGACCTGTGCCAAAACAGGTTCCTCCGTGGAGCGGATGAACATCACATTTGTCCCAGGGGAAAACATGGTTGTGCTGTCAAGTTCCATTTCAGCGAAAGTGAGCAAAATGTCCTGCCATGAGTGCAAGGGATACAAGTGGCAGTGCCCCACAACACAGTCACCCACACAACAACACAATGAGCCGCAACGAAAAATTTTGGGTTGACCAAGTGATGCCCCCCCGGAACGACAAGGGGGGGGGGGGGCACAAGGCCTTGGTGGTTGGCTCTGTTGGCTCTGACAGGGAGGGGGGGGTCAAACAAAAAAATTCCCCCCTGCCGTATGCCCTAAAACAAAATCTCCGGCGCCCACAAAACCTATTGTTCCATGCAACATTTTGGAGTCTGTAGAGGGGGGGGGGGGGGCTTGGGGTCGGGTCCTGGCCGGGAGCAGCCCCGGTGATCAGAAGGCACTCAAGAAATCTCTCTGAATCAAGGATCAGAGCTGTCCAGTGCTACGATTGTCCCACAAGACGGTGTGGTAGCAGACATCACACGTAGTGAGGATAAGCTGTATCTGATACCAGGAAATGCAGTGGGAACTGCCGCGCCCGAAGGCATCCCGGTGTGCTACCGGAGCACAACACAAACATGGCAACCCTCTCCACCTCAGTGTAGGCCTCTTTCTTCGATACTTCTTTTTCTGTGCGTAGCACACCGCTGTTATTTACCCAGCCTTCCAGTTTGTCAGTTCAACTCTCTCTCTGTCGCTAGATCTCAGTTCAGGTTTAGGTTTGGCAGGGTTTGGTGGGGTGGCAGCAGCTGCCTCTAGTATATGAGCAGACAAATGTGTAGAGCAAACACGAAGCTTGACACCACATGGATGCATGGAACCCAAGGCTTGGCACCTCAAGCTTGGCTGTAGCACTCCCCAGGCCTCTGTAGCTGAGGTCCACCAATGCATTATGTGCGTCTGCTGCAATCAAGCCAGTGCTCAGGGACGTCGGAGGGCAGGGCGGGTGATTGGGGGCCTGAGCCAGAATCGGCTCAAAATTGATACATTCCAAACGTTTCATGCTTGAAAGCAAAAATGAAACGGACAATTTTTTTTTGGCGGCCTGCCTTTTTCGGAATTTTTTCACCACAGCCTGGCTGGGGAAGGGTGCACGCCGGGTACTTTTGAAAATTTCCGGGCCTCGGAGGCCAAAAAATGCAATAAATCATGAGTTCCCGCGGCTACGTGCATTTTTAGCAAACTTTCTGGCAGACAAAATGATAGAGCGTGTAAGCATGCATCCGATGGTACATGTTTCAGCCAATTTTCGACGCGTCTATACCAAATTATGGCCATTTTGACGCCCGCCAGCCACAAGCGGGCAGTTTGCGCAGATGCTGTTCAAATGAGGTACATTCACAGAAACAGCATCCTGGCACGGTGCACGGTGCACTGAACGTTGCGGCCTTTAGAAGTTGGTGTGCAGTGTGAAATATCTTCCCATGGCAGTCAGCCTTGCACTTCTGCATGCTGGTGAAGCACAAACAGAAATGGCATTTGCAACACGGCTGGAGAAAGAGGAATAGGTGGCTGCCAAGGGCTTTGCGCTTTGTTGTGGTCTCTTTTTGGGAGCAAATCTGGGCACAGCTGTGGCTCGCACAGCCCGATCCAGTCTATCCCCCGGGTTCCTCCTGCTGGCTTTGAAAGACCATTTCTGCATCAATAGCAGTCTGCTTCCAGAACAATTTCAACAACACTGCTTCCCAACATGACCTTGCCGAATGCTACACAATCTGACAGAGCCACTGAACATTCCTGGAATGTTCAGGGTCTGCATCGGATCAGCAAGATGCAGAAGTATCAGAGGTATCAAATCCAGGATAGCAAAAGAATCGCCACTGGGGCCTTTCTGCCACCGACACCGCCACCGCCACCAGCCCCATCAAGCTCGAGAGAAGAAGAGTAGCTGGAAGGGGGGGTTCAGGGCAGGGGTGCCCGACCTGCCGTGCCGGGGGGGGGGGGGGTCAACCCAACATCTATGGCTCAAAATGATACCCATGTCGCACTGATCATTTTGACTACTCAAATGTGGGGGGGTGGGGGGGAATTATTGGTGGAAAAAAAAATTGTTCGGGCCAAAATTTGTGTTCCTGCGCCTTCGGCGCCAACATCCGTTCTTACACAAAACAAAGGGCCCGACACGGAACCCCATTTCTCCTTCGGCGGGCGTCCATGTCCACCCCCCCCCCCCCGCAGAGCAATTTTCAGGTCGCCCTGCCTAAAGGTTATCGTCACGTGTGTTCAGAGCTGTACAATTCTACAAGGTAGTGGGCAGACCTGACATGTAATGAGGATCAGTTGACTCTGATACCGGGTTATGCAGTGGGAAACTACCATGAAGGTCAATTTGCCCAGGTGCTCTTGATACACAAAAGACTGTAGGCTAAAAAGAACAGCGGAGTGCACAACGTGGTGGCATCCGATGGTACATGTTTCAGCCAATTTTCGACGCGTCTATACCAAATTATGGCCATTTTGACGCCCGGCCAGCCACAAGCGGGCAGTTTGCGCAGATGCTGTTCAAATGAGGTACATTCACAGAAACAGCATCCTGGCACGGTGCACGGTGCACTGAACGTTGCGGCCTTTAGAAGTTGGTGTGCAGTGTGAAATATCTTCCCATGGCAGTCAGCCTTGCACTTCTGCATGCTGGTGAAGCACAAACAGAAATGGCATTTGCAACACGGCTGGAGAAAGAGGAATAGGTGGCTGCCAAGGGCTTTGCGCTTTGTTGTGGTCTCTTTTTGGGAGCAAATCTGGGCACAGCTGTGGCTCGCACAGCCCGATCCAGTCTATCCCCCGGGTTCCTCCTGCTGGCTTTGAAAGACCATTTCTGCATCAATAGCAGTCTGCTTCCAGAACAATTTCAACAACACTGCTTCCCAACATGACCTTGCCGAATGCTACACAATCTGACAGAGCCACTGAACATTCCTGGAATGTTCAGGGTCTGCATCGGATCAGCAAGATGCAGAAGTATCAGAGGTATCAAATCCAGGATAGCAAAAGAATCGCCACTGGGGCCTTTCTGCCACCGACACCGCCACCGCCACCAGCCCCATCAAGCTCGAGAGAAGAAGAGTAGCTGGAAGGGGGGGTTCAGGGCAGGGGTGCCCGACCTGCCGTGCCGGGGGGGGGGGGGGTCAACCCAACATCTATGGCTCAAAATGATACCCATGTCGCACTGATCATTTTGACTACTCAAATGTGGGGGGGTGGGGGGGAATTATTGGTGGAAAAAAAAATTGTTCGGGCCAAAATTTGTGTTCCTGCGCCTTCGGCGCCAACATCCGTTCTTACACAAAACAAAGGGCCCGACACGGAACCCCATTTCTCCTTCGGCGGGCGTCCATGTCCACCCCCCCCCCCCGCAGAGCAATTTTCAGGTCGCCCTGCCTAAAGGTTATCGTCACGTGTGTTCAGAGCTGTACAATTCTACAAGGTAGTGGGCAGACCTGACATGTAATGAGGATCAGTTGACTCTGATACCGGGTTATGCAGTGGGAAACTACCATGAAGGTCAATTTGCCCAGGTGCTCTTGATACACAAAAGACTGTAGGCTAAAAAGAACAGCGGAGTGCACAACGTGGTGGCATCCGATGGTACATGTTTCAGCCAATTTTCGACGCGTCTATACCAAATTATGGCCATTTTGACGCCCGGCCAGCCACAAGCGGGCAGTTTGCGCAGATGCTGTTCAAATGAGGTACATTCACAGAAACAGCATCCTGGCACGGTGCACGGTGCACTGAACGTTGCGGCCTTTAGAAGTTGGTGTGCAGTGTGAAATATCTTCCCATGGCAGTCAGCCTTGCACTTCTGCATGCTGGTGAAGCACAAACAGAAATGGCATTTGCAACACGGCTGGAGAAAGAGGAATAGGTGGCTGCCAAGGGCTTTGCGCTTTGTTGTGGTCTCTTTTTGGGAGCAAATCTGGGCACAGCTGTGGCTCGCACAGCCCGATCCAGTCTATCCCCCGGGTTCCTCCTGCTGGCTTTGAAAGACCATTTCTGCATCAATAGCAGTCTGCTTCCAGAACAATTTCAACAACACTGCTTCCCAACATGACCTTGCCGAATGCTACACAATCTGACAGAGCCACTGAACATTCCTGGAATGTTCAGGGTCTGCATCGGATCAGCAAGATGCAGAAGTATCAGAGGTATCAAATCCAGGATAGCAAAAGAATCGCCACTGGGGCCTTTCTGCCACCGACACCGCCACCGCCACCAGCCCCATCAAGCTCGAGAGAAGAAGAGTAGCTGGAAGGGGGGGTTCAGGGCAGGGGTGCCCGACCTGCCGTGCCGGGGGGGGGGGGGGGTCAACCCAACATCTATGGCTCAAAATGATACCCATGTCGCACTGATCATTTTGACTACTCAAATGTGGGGGGGTGGGGGGGAATTATTGGTGGAAAAAAAAGATTTTTTTCGGGCCAAAATTTGTGTTCCTGCGCCTTCGGCGCCAACATCCGTTCTTACACAAAACAAAGGGCCCGACACGGAACCCCATTTCTCCTTCGGCGGGCGTCCATGTCCACCCCCCCCCCCCCCGCAGAGCAATTTTCAGGTCGCCCTGCCTAAAGGTTATCGTCACGTGTGTTCAGAGCTGTACAATTCTACAAGGTAGTGGGCAGACCTGACATGTAATGAGGATCAGTTGACTCTGATACCGGGTTATGCAGTGGGAAACTACCATGAAGGTCAATTTGCCCAGGTGCTCTTGATACACAAAAGACTGTAGGCTAAAAAGAACAGCGGAGTGCACAACGTGGTGGCACAAAGCGGGGTACTCCTAGTGTAGCCTCAGAGGCCCAGGGTGCGATGTAAGGAAGACTGTTCAGGGTGGTCAGCCACCAGGTCTACACCCCCAAAATATTTCACGGATGTGGTTCCGTCAAATATTTGGGGGGTGCGAGTGGGGATGTTGTGACAGTATTTGCCTCCTAGGATATGGAAGAACGTTTTTTGCACTCTGTAGCCTTGCCCAGGGCTGGTGAAATGCCTTGCCAAAGACGCGAAATGGCTGTTTCCACCAATAATGGCCTAGTGAATGGGCCAGTACACAACCTGCTTATGCAGTTTTTCACGTTGGGCAGCTCAAACATCGAAGTTTTTGAAACTTGTTTTTTTGATATTGTGACCACCTAAAATGACCATCCAAGGTATGCAAAGCATGTTTTAGGCCGTATTTACGTGTTTCTCACCCTATTTGGGTATTAGGTCCGGGGGGGGGGGGTCTCCCAAGGGATTGGTACACAACCTGCTTATGCAGTTTTTCACCTTGGACAGCTCAAAAATTGAAGTTTTCGAAACTTGTTTTTTTTGATATTGTCATCACGTAAAATGACCATCCAAGCTATGTAAAGCATGTTTTAGGCTGTATTTATGTGTTTTTAACCTTATTTGGGTATTGGGTTGGGGGGGGGGGGGTCTCCCAAGGGATTGGTACACAACCTGCTTATGCAGTTTTTCAACCTCAGCAGCTTAAAAATCGAAGTTTTTGAAACTTGTTTTTTTGATATTGTGACCACCCAAAATGACCATCCAAGGTACGTAAAGCATGTTTTAGGCTGTATTTGCGTGTTTTTCATCCTATTTGGGTATTAGGTGGGCTTCAATTGGTCGGTAGGCTGAGCTGGATGTCCCCGCCATAGACACTTCCAGCCATTGTTCTTCAGCAAGTTCACAGCAGTGCGTCCGGGTTTTTGCTAGGCGACTGTCCCGGTGCTTCCGCCAGTGTTCGCTTGTCCCTACCTTCCATATGTACACTGTCGTACCCAAGTTTGCGGGGCTTTGACTCTACAGGGTCAGTGGCGTGCATGGTGGTCAGGGTCAGTCCCTGGGATACCTGCTTGACGCTGGCCCCATTCGGCCGGTACTCCTGGGATCTTGGTTCGGGCTCACTGTGCCCTGGTGGTGCTGGTTAGCGCACATTCAACACACAGCCATTCAGGGGGGGGGGGGGGGTTGCTTGGGTGGGTTTGTTGCGCTGATGGTGCCCATGTGGGGCACTGGGTTTATGGAGTGGTGCAGTGAGAACACATGGTGCTGCAGGACAGTGTGGAGGCGTCGTCAGACATGCGTGACGCTGGCGATGTGTGCCTTGATGAGGTGTGGGAGGACGGCATGCTTTCGGTGTCTGCCTGGCTTGGTCCCTGCTCCCAGTCCATTTCAACCAGCTGCAGTTCTGCCAACAGATTTGCTGCTACACGTGGCGACATGGGTGATGGTGGTTGGGGGGTGTGAAATGTAGTTCTGCGTTCCAGCGCCTCCCACGGTGTGTGCATGCAGTGCACTGTGCTCGGTGTGGCCAATGAGGTGTGAGGGAGGCGGGCTCGGAGGTTGGAGAGTGGCGTGTAGGCGACGGTGTGTGGTGTGAATCTCTTCGGGTATTTGGGGTTCCTGGCCGGGGTGCAATCTTCAATGTCCTGTGACGGTGTCGGTCGGCGAGGGGTTCTGGGGGGGGGTGGGGGGGTGCTGTACTCTTCCGCTGTGTGCCGCAGTGGTGTGAGCTGCGACTCTGGGAGGGGGGGCTCGTCAAGCTCTGGGGCCTCTTCCTCCAGTAGGTCCGCTAAGGATTGTACATCATCATTGTCTGGTGGCTGTTGTTGCCCTGTTTGCGAGACGGAGACGTGTCCAAAAAGGAGGGGGGATTTTCGCCGACCGACATCCGCCAGATGATCCGCTCTGGTATTGCCTTTGATTCCTATGTGGGAGGGGATGTGCATCCAGTGGGTGGGGGAGTGTGCTGATTCAATTAGGTCCAGTACCTGGGTCCACAGGTCCACGTGGCTGACCGGGCCCGCGGATCCTGTCCACTTGTGCCTGCGCCACTTTTGGGCCTTGCCGTGGACACCGTCTACAACGAGTAAGGAGTCAGGGCAGATCAGGACAGGTTTGTCTGGTGACCGTGCTTGCAGCGCGCGCAGGGCTGCCCTCAGTTCCCCTCTGTTGTTGGTTTGGGGTTCACTCACTGGAATTGGTTCGGCTGTATCCCTGGAATCCCCAAAGGAGACGCCATACCCTCCCACTCGTCCTACTACCTCATGGTCCTCCGATGATCCGTCGGGATATATGACTTCCCACCCTGCTTCGACATACCGCTGGATTATTTGTTCATAGTACTCACAGAGTTCTTGTTTGTGTGTTTCTTTTCTCCGTTTCTTGCGTGCCGGGGCTACCAGTGTGGGGGGGGGGAGGGAGGAGTTGTGTGCTGTGTGGACCCTCGGGTGCTGGATCGTGAGCGTGTTCGGATCACTCAGAGAATCGAGTGCCTGCAAGAACAACTGTGTTTCTGATTTGGGGAAGGAGGGGAAGGGGTGGTCCACCCAATCGCTGAGGTTGGCTCTCCACTGTTTCAGAAACTGTTGCCACGGGGGTTGGAAGGTTGGGTGATGAAATTTGCATCTGCTGCGGACCATCCAGTTTGCCCTGACCGCAGACCAGTAGAGCAGCCCTAGGGGGGATGAGACAGAGAGTGCAGGTTGATCCCATAAGATTGCTTCTGGGTCTGCTGTGGAGCCGTCCGCTAGCGCTGCAGGTCCCACACATTGTTGGGCAATGAAAAATGCAGGTTGCAGAAATTTACAGTGCAGGGTGGCATGCTTGATTGTTTCTTGAACCCCTGGGTGTAGTGGGCATGCAGTGCCATTTGGCTGCCAACTGGCCAGCCTGGTGCCCACCGTGAGTTTGTGCCAGAGCGCTAGTTGGATGAACTGGGTGTCTCTGGGAGGGAGACGCAACTTCGCCCATGCTTGCCAGGTTTCCGCCGTCTGTCTGGGCGGTTCAGGGGTCAAGGACATTAGGTAATGCAACATGTGCCGTTTGTTCCATTCTGACCAAAACATGGGGCTTGCTTCCTTTAATTTCGTGTGGGGCGCTGCTGCTTGGATTTCTGTTATGCACGCTTTGTAAACCGGCGCCCAAGTGGGGGGCAGGAGGGCAGAATACTCTGGGATTTCAAGTAGTTGTCCCAGGGTGGTGACACCTTTGCGTAGCAGGGAAGGGGAGTAGTAGGAGTTGGCTTTGGTGTCGCGGAATAATGCTGAGTGCCATGCAGGCAATTTGACATACTGATCCAGAGTCGGGACTGGTACTGGTGCATGTTTGCGCAGGAGGGAAAATGCCTTGCACGAGGTGCCCAGAAAGGGATAAGTCTTCCACGGTATCGGCCCCAGCTGGAGCCAGGGCAGGTGTTGGAGGTTAAGTGAGATCCCCATTTGGCTGGTCCACTGTAAAAAATGGTTTCTAGACAGCTCCGGGACACTCAGAATTTCAGAGATTGCTTGAAAGAAAGGGGTGGCATGCTGCCACAGCAGATATATATGCGGTTGGGGCAGAAGTGCTCCCCCTTTGTTTCGGGGCAGCTGTAGTATGGGCAATGTGAGTCCCCAGCTGCTGATGTTGAGTGCCTGTTTGTAGATGCTGCTCAGCTGGGCAATAACTGAGGTGGTGGGGAAGTATGCGCGCGCCGGGTAGATCAATAGAGGGAGCACCCACTCTTGGAGCAGGGCTACCCTCTCGTCCAGCGTGAGGGGTAGGGCCTTCATAAACTGTGCTCGTTTGAGTGCGCGTGCAAGCAGGGGGGCGTAGGCTTCCTCCGGTGTGACATGCCCAATCAAATTGCCCAGGTATTTGGTTTTTTGCTTCACAGGGATCCCATGCGTCTGTAGCTGTGCAATGGAGTCATCAGACCAGGGACCTTTCAAGAGCAGAGCTGATTTTTCCAAGTTCAAGGTCAGCCCCACAAAAATTCCGTAGCTGTTCAGGACTGCTGTATTAGGTGGGGGGGGGGGGTCTCCCAAGGGATTGGTACACAACCTGCTTATGCAGTTTTTCAACCTCGGCAGCTCAAAAATCGAAGTTTTCGAAACTTGTTTTTTTGATATTGTGACCACCCAAAATGATCATCCAAGCTATGTAAAGCATGTTTTAGGCTGTATTTGCGTGTTTTTCATCCTATGTGGGTATTAGGTCCGGGGGGGGGGGGGTCTCCCAAGGGATTGGTACACAACCTGCTTATGCAGTTTTTCACTCTGGACAGCTCAAAAATCGAAGTTTTCGAACGTTGTTTTTTTGATATTGCGATCACCTAAAATGATCATCCAAGGTATGTAAAGCATGTTTTAGGCCGTATTCGCGTGTTTTTTACCCTATTTTTGGTTTGTGTTGCTCGGGGTAGATTCTCTGCGAGGTGGACTTGCCGAAGGCAATAGAATTCAGACGCTGGAGCGTGCTCGATTGCACACACCATGCAGGTGGTGGGCGGGGTGGGCCAAATAGATGATGATGATTGCTGTCCACCTGTATATCCTTCTCCTTTGGCTGCTGGCACTACTAGACTCTGGTGCTGTGCAGGCTGCAGGTTCTATGGGGGGTGCACCAGAGGCTGGTAGAACAAGTACCAGCGCATAGGACGCCTGGCTAAGCAGACACACTGCAGCATGTGCCACTGCACATACTTTCTGAAGATTCCTCAACCCTTGCAAATAATTTGCTCTCATGAGGACTGGGGGATGACTTTGCAATACGTGCACATTTGTTGCTGGATATAGCCATGAACACCATGACCTCCCCAGAGCAGAAAAAAATGCGATTCCTCATTGTTATTGTCTCCTCCGTAGGCATCCTCATTTGCCCATTACTCATGACATTGGTTTATACCCATGGCACAGTGAGGCTTGAAATAGCACTTCCGGTGGTGCAAAAACTCGCACTGAATGTGCGCTGCATACAAAGGCATCCCCTGGACACAAGGCTACTGCACCATGGTAAACTGATGGTTCTTGTTTCCTCACACTTGCGGAGTAGGCACGCTAGTTTTGGACACCAGTGGCAAGACTGAATCAGAACACATATGGGTCTGTTGAACCCTTGCTTGATTTCGAGATAATTTGTAGTAAACATGCTTTCCTGACAGGCACTGCAGCTGGTTTGGTGAGGATTTTTACAGCCCCTTTCCAAAAGGATGTACTGCTGGAACGAGACCAACCCAAACAATAATATAAAGTGTTGATTTTGGTTAATCAACTCAATGATTCCTCAGTATATTATACCCTTTCCAATCTTCAGAATTGTCTGCCAGAATTGAGGACTGAGGCAGGCTAGTCCAAAATCCTACCCCGGAGTGCCTGAAGATTGGTCAGGTTACGAGGTGGACACATTCTGTTGATTGCACAGCAAGAAAATCTTCCCGAAGCTTGTACTGTGCGTCACAGATAAGATACTCAAAATGAAAAACCCAAAATGGTATCCCTAGAATGATGCCCAGGACTCACTCAAGATCACGTTACTACTCAATTGTACTTAAGCATGACATGACTTGTGTGGTCAAACCGATCACAATAGCCCTGGACCACTCAATAAAACCTGCTGGCATACGCAGCAGCAAACAACGTGTGAGCATGGTCATGTTCAGGTGCCACAACAAGAATGCGTTCCAGAAAGTCATGGCGACATGGCTTTCAAAGCCCACGATGCCCATCCCATAGCCTGGGCTGCAGCCCTGGGTGCTTTGGATCTATGTTGAATCTTGCAAGTAGCCCATTCAGATTGGCAAGCACTGCAGCTGGCTGGGATGGCGGAATCTGACTTTGAGGCCCAGCAGGATCGGGCAACACCAGCGCAGGTGGTGATGTGGGAGACATTTCCTCACCAGAAGCCAACTGCTCTGCTGGGGTTGGCACAGAAGGAGGGTTTTTGCAAAGGCACGGCGACTGTTGCTGACGCAAAGGGGGTTGATGTTGCGGTGAGTGAGGCTGCTGCCCAGCTGAGGATGGCTTTTGGTAGGGAGATGATGGGCAGCATATGGGGTCCGGCGACTTTGAAGAGCTCGGCGACACTGCTGTTGCTTGCGTCTGACAAGACATGGATGAAGAAACGTATACATCAGGCATCAGGAGGGGGCAAAATTGTAAAGGGTCAAACAATTGTGCTTAGTGGGTCATCACAGAAGTGGGCTGTCATTTAAAAGATGACAGGGTTCAACATCAGCGGAGTCAACTGGTCTTCGCAAGCAGCACCCCCACAGGCCACTCTGAGGCAGTCCCTAAAAATTCTATTGCCTTTGGCAAGGCACCTCAGGCCCAGGAATTTCCCACCCAATCTGACAGGCAAGTTCTCGCTCAAGTTCCCACTGAAAAATTAGGAACTTGGAAAAATGGGGGACAATGGGGGGAAATGGGGGAAAATGGGAAAATGAGGCAGGAGGTTGGTGGGAAAATTATGCGGTTGACCCAAAAAGTGTTGCACACCTTTGCACTTTGAGGAAAGTTTCAGAAAATGTTGGAGCATCAATGTGATTGTGACAGGTATGGCGTGTGTACTCTTGGGGATGGCAAAACTATGTAGAAGAGGTAATAAGAATATCTCTCGGGGACATTCAGAATATGCCAACGCGGAGCAAATTCGTGTATTTTCAGGGTTTTCTCCATTTTTCGTCCAGAGCACCAAAATTTCATTCCGTAGGGGGGGGGGGGTATGTGTATACTTTTTGAAATCTGTGAGAAAAGGCCATTTCAGAAATGCATGGGTTAGGGGGGGTAGCTGACGATATTTTTGAGCATCGAGGCCAAACTTTTCGGTGTTTGCACGATTTTCGACCCCAGGTTGCTGCAAAGTCGGCACGCAAACATGCACTGAATGTTTCACACTTGCTTATTCCGAATCGTCATTTGCGCTGTCTTTTTCAGGCAGGGCTGGGACCCCATTTGGGCAGACATCACCATGCTTATTGTTAGGAACATATTTTTTCAGCTTCTGCCAATCCTGCAACCTGCGGCTCTTTACCAGTACCCACCCTGAATTCAGAGGCATTGCCCAGAGACCATCTGTTGTGAGGTCGCTGTGAACCGCCCGTGCGAGGCTTTTTGGCCTGCGGCGCAGGGTGCCGGGTCACCTGCACCCAGTTTGCACCCCCGGAGCGGGCCCTTTTGCGCACCAAAGGTTTCTGTGGTGCATCGGGGGAGGCAACAGCACGTTGTGTGAATTTGTATGCAGACATGGTAGCTGCCTATTGACAAAAGGAGGCAGCAAGCAGCTCGTGCATCAACCGAAACGGACGAAAATCTCTAACATCTCGTCAGTACAGCATGCAGACCCAGGGTGTTCCAAATAGCCCTTTTCAAGGGCTTTCCGAATATACCCACATACCCCTACCTCCGGGACACTCAGCGGGCACAAATGAGGCAACAAAGGCACCGACCCCCGAAAACGCTCCGTGTTGGCATGAAACGTAACGTCCCAGAGAGATATACACTGTACTCAACTGCACACACCAAACATGAAGCACCACGGGGGGGGGCGACTACCAGCGGTCCTGATGCGACCCACCCCCCAGCTACCTGTCAAAACTCGGGGGGGGGGTCTTTTTTTGGGGGGGGGGTGTCGTCTGGAGGGTGTAGGTGGCGGGTTCGGCCGCGGGGGGGGGTTCCCAAGGTGGGGGGGGGGGGGGGCGCACGACCCACTACTACCACATGCATACCTCCTGGGGGATGTGTGTCTGGGGGTTTGGGGGTATGGAGGTATGTATGTGATAATAGCGCTTTCTCATCCTTGCCACGAAGAAAGTCTTGAGGGTCACTGTGTTGCCCCCCTCCCCCCTCCCGACTCCCCCCCTCCCCCCTCCCGACTCCCCCCCTTCCCCCTCCCCCCTTGTTCCCCCACGCCCCCTGGTTAGTTTGGGAGAAAAATTCCTGAGGCTTGGTTAGAGTTAGGGGTTAAAAGAAGAACTGGATGGACTACTGCTTAGAGGTCCTTGAAAAGTTTCCCCTCTGAGGAGGAGGAGGCAAGCTTGAAGACGACGAAGCGACGTCGCCGGGTGCACACGAGGCCGTTGCCACAGATGGGGCATCATCAGCCCGCGCACGTGCATTGCCTTGTTTTTTTTTTTGCCTTATGTGGCACCCAATTCAGCACCACCTCTTGGTCTGCATCTGCAATCTGCATCAAATGGGGGTGCCGCGCAGTGTCATGCACATCTGCATAGTGTTGGGCCATGCAGTATGACCAAATTGTCTTGGTGCATAGGGGACACGTACAGGATGGTTTGTGCACGGGTTGCTTGCAGAAGAAAGAAAGAACGCACTACCGTGTTTGCCCCTGAAAGAATTTGGCGCTGCACTTGGGCCGGGGTTTTTCTCCGAATGCAGGATCTTCACTTCGCAACAAACCGCATTTGTATAGCGCCTCGTCTTGCGATATCTGGCGTTCAAAAGCACTGATGGTTTGATGAAAAGGAAGCATACACTAACAAAAGGGGGTGCCGTTGGCGCCATGCCCCCAACCCACTATCTCTCAAAACCCAGGGGGGGGGGGGGGGCTGGGTGGGTCGCATACAAGGACCGGGCTGGGCTGCGCGCCCCGTGATGAAGCACAAACAATCATAAACCATATGCTTGTGAAGCCATCCACCAACATTTTCCCTCATTCCCGCCCACTAACCTCCATTTCCCCACATTCCTGGAGCACCTCAATCGCAACACCCCCCCCAAACCCCCCAATGTGCAACAAAAGTGTGTTTTTTGTGCTTCTCTTGCAACTTGTTTCCGTTGACTACGGTGTTTGGTTTCACACAAACCTGGGAACTGTGGTACTCCGTCACCACCCGTAGTTGAGCAACTGCTTGGCCTTTGGACAGGTGGTCAATTGATATGTTTGCTTGAAAGCAAGCACCCATTCCCAAAAGCAATATGAAACTGCATATCAGTTGGGCCCGTAAACACATTATAAAATGCAAGCCCCGGCTTTCAATTATGCCACAATTGGTGATTTGCAAAACAAGGTCACAATGTGTGAAAATTCTATTGCCTTCGGCAGTGCACCTCGACGAGAGGCGGACAGTGAGCCAATCAGTCAGTTAGTCAGGCCAGCAGACAGTCAGACAGTCATTCGGGCAAGCAGGCAAACAGACAGAAGCACACAGTTTGGGTTTTTTGTCAGTGGGAGACTCGGCTCCAAGCAGTGGGGAGGACAGCTGCTGTCAGAACAAGCAGCAGTCGAATGGTAATGCAGCCGGTCGCGGACTCATGGGTCGGCGGTTCGAATCCCAATCGGCTGACGATAGCGGCGGCGCCACAATTTGAACCGCCGACCTACAATTCTGGCTGCATTACCATTCGACACACAGTTCTCCCCACTGCTTAAACCCTTTTGAGCACAAACTTTTGACCCCCCCCCAGCCCCCCCACCCCTCAAAAAAGTGATATCCAGTTTCAGGGGATAAAGGCCTCAGAACCAAAAAATCCATTGGGGGATTGTCTTATCGGGCAAAATAATGGTTTTACAAGGGGTTGGACATCAAGTATCATGCCTTGGGGTATGCTACGCGAATGACCCCCAAAAAGGGGGGGTATACGACGCCCGTGCCTGCGCTTGATCTCACGACCTCTCTTCGAGGTGATTTGCGCGCCAACAGAAATAGAAAATTTAACAGTTACATCCGGTGGGCCATCTGCGCCAGCGATTGGTACTCAGGTTTATCCAGGGTCTGAAGTACACGTTGAGTAGTATGCACGGTGGCATTGCGCATTAGCAATTTCTGCGTGTGAATCGTGATTTGGTCTGCCGAAGGGGGAGGAGTGCCTTCTGTTTAGTGTTTCGCTTCTTGGGCTTGTACAGGACGTGTTCCCACAAGTTTTTGTCTAAGGGTTTGGGTTTGACATGACGGGCACCCAGATTCCTGTACCAGGCTGCAACCGAGGTGCGAGGGCATCTGCAACTGCCCTGCAGTGCACGGGCACCAAGTAACATCACATACTGATGGTGGGCTACATGCTCCCGAAGAGATGGCACAAACTCTGGGGGTAAGGATTCCACAAAGGACAGTGGGACTCTGAGACAAGACGTGTGATGTTTATCATCTGGGGATGCACCCTCCCACCATGATGAGGCGGCATCTGCCCATGGACCCCAACTGGACACCCACAGATCACGAAATGAGGCGCACCAAATTCCCAACCCCACCTCCTGACAACCCAGCTGTTGGCAAAAACAAGGAGGATCATAATTCTGAAACCTTCCCATAGCAATGACATGAGCAGAGATTGCTGGTTGCTGTCACTGTCCCAGAGGCATAACAGGTATCATTGTAAAATGATCTTGAACAATGCAACAATTCTTATGATGAAAAGCAGTGAACTGGATGTGGCACATTTGGGGACAAATGCACAGAATACCTGATGCCAGTTGGATGCACTGCTGTGTACCGTGGATGGATATTCCAGGAGGCCTCTCAGAGACTGTGCTGTGCAGCCGTCTACAGATGCAGAATCACTGGGGCTGCAAGCTTCAGGTGTCATGGAGAATGGCGATGTGGGACAATTCATGATGGTAGGTTCTGTCACGTCCAAAAGAGCAACAGTGCTGAGATTGATCTCAACAAAAATAACCACTGATACTGAAGCAGAGAAATGCAGAGGCCAATGGATTGTGTGATTCTAAATACACAACTGGCAGACTTCTAAGACTATCTGTGAAGCACAACTGAATGCATACAAATGGACACATACTCCAATTGAATATGCTCTCTACCGTTCTTGATTCCTGACTTGCACAAAAGGCGCCAAAACGACAAGTTGCTTGTGGCTACATCAGTGGTTTGGACCGACTATCCTGGCTCGGTGAAAGATGGGAAGCCTGAATTGGCCTCAAACCTAAGTTCCCAATACAGGCACAGTGTGTCAGCACATAGTGAATGAATATGAGTTGCATTGTGCATTGAGCTGCAGAATTAGGGTGACCTCTGCCCTCTGCACAAAGGACTTACTGAGCCAAGTCATCTGCTGCAATGTCCTGACTGATTACTGATGCTACCGTGACAGCTGTAATTTGTCTGTTGAGTGGAAGCACTGAACTCAGAATACCTGGAATCGATCCCACGATCTATGATCTGTACATCTGTTCAGCTAGGTGATAAACCACTGAAAATGCTTGGTTAACAAGGGCTCCGGGCTTGGATGGAGTCCCATCATTTTTTCTTCTTCTTTTCAACAAAGTGCCACGGTTTGGCAGTAGTACAAGAATATCTCGGGAATAGGTATTGTCGTAAAACAGTGCATCTTTCTCCCCTGTCCATGCAGATATGACACGGAGAACACCACCTACATCTCCTCTCTAGAGTGTACCAGTAGCGCTACGCTGTAGTTGCTACAACCCATACACGTTGCACTCAGGGTTCTTCCTTGGGATCTTTATACCCGAAGCCTTGGCCCCACTGCAGCGCTCTTTCGGACTCTCCCCACCACCCATATGCTTTCTCTCTCAGGGGACACCACTGCATCAGTATATTTGCTTGCCTTTCGGCATGTGCTATGTACAGCTTCATCAGAAGTATGTACAGGACCACTATAAGGTATCAAATACATGGAGCACCGTGCTGCACTTTCCCAGCTCAAAGGGTCCATCCTCTTGATGTCAGAACCGGCAGGAGAATGCTATGACATATGGCCCAGTTAGACTTGCATATGACCACTTGCTCTACGCGATGGTGCTTGCACTGGTAGTCATGTGACCTTGCCACCGCTTCAAATTCAGTTGGAATTTCAAAAACAAAACATACACATGTAAGAATGAATGCTCGACTAAAACTGAGTAGAGGAGCTACTGGTCGAATACGAGGACGTGGTAGCAACAGTGGGCTCATCATAGTTGTCTGAGGAGTCTCCTTCACTTTCAGTTGGGGCAACCAGCCTCTATCGTGGTTTAGAGATGGAAGACAAAAAGCGTTTCCCCACACTGCTGCACGCAACTGGCTAGCCATGCGCGACGTTGTCAGCCCTGTGTTTAAATTGTTTCCCCCCCCATGGGCTTGGCACTTGCTGCCTTGCCCCAGGCCCCAGCACGTTCCCCTCCTCCACTCCCCTCCTCCACTCCCAGACGCCACACCCACAGCAGGGAGGGCAACAGCACACAAGCAAGAACACTGCTGCAGTCCAAGAACGTTTTGTCGCGTGACCACTCGGCTGCTGTGCCGGCCACACCCCGGCACCACCACCACCAGAGAGCAGCGGGGGGGTGGTGCAGGTGGTGTATGGTGAGGGACGACCATGGTCCCAATAGATGTTTATACAACACACACATATCTGTGGTCTACCGCTGAAGCGGCGGCCGCGCAAGTACCCGTGCCTGTGGTGGGCGGTGGCTCTTGTGTGCCTTGATCCTTGTGGTGGTGGTGTTTCCCCTTGGCGAGTTGCTCGTGTTCTGACGTGTGTCCATAAGTTGGGTTGCGCGCAGCTGGCGACCGTTCGGTGGAGGAGTGCTAGCTGGGGACGTGCCGGTGCCAGGTGCCAGTTGGTGGCGATGGGGCAGAGACTCAGCAAAATACAGCGATGCGAGTCAGCAAACGACAAGCACTGAGGGCTGCCTGGTTGAGACAATTCGAGAACGTACTTGCGTGCATGCGAGGGTTGGTTTGTGCTCTCTGGTGGTGTGGCCGGGGTGTGGCCGGCACAGCAGCCAAGTGGTCACGCGACAAGACGTTTTTGGACTGCAGCAGTGTTCTTGCCTGTTGCCCTTCTTGCTGTGGGTGTGGCGTCTAGGAGTGGGGGGGGGGGGGGGCTAATTAGATTGAATGAGATTGATTGAAAAAACACACAAACAAACAGTGCTGCAAAAATTGCAAACTTGAGGCAATGGACTCCACAGTCAGGCATAAGTGCATCTTTATTCTCTATGCCTGACCTAGTTAAATTGGTTAAACTGGAGGGGGGGGGGGGCGTGCTTGGGCCCGGGGCAAGGCAGCAAGTGCCAAGCCCATGGGGGGTAAAACAATTAAACTGAAGTTTATGAAGTAAACTTGAGTTTAAATTGGGCTAGGGGGTGGGAGGAGGGCACCTTGTGCACGCTCACCTCGTGTTTGTTTGTTTGTTTTTTTTTGTCACAAGCTCAAAAGTTCTGCGGAGTACAGTATGAGCTCTCAGGCAACAGCCTGGGTCAAGATGTAGGGCATATAGTACAAACGAGGGTTCCACATGCATCATGTGTCCCAACTTCACGTGGGGAACCTGCTCGCCTAGTGTTTGTTTGTTTTGTGGTGTGCCTCGCCCTCCCAACCTCCCTATACAACCACAAACGGCAATGGCGTGCAAGCATGACTGCATGGGGCGTCCATGACGGCGGCGGTGGAAGTGCACGTACCCGCGCGCGCCACACGTGCTGCCTCAGTACGGGCCGCAACACGCCGAGACCGCGAACGCCCATTGCCGGTTGTCCTCCACGTTGTTTACACGTTGCAAGGGCCAGAAGCAAGACCCTCCCACGTCCTCCCTACACCACGCCCTCTCTCGTGTGCGCTCCCGTGAACCTGGGCGCCAAAGCACAGAATAACAAGGGCTAGGGTCTCTTGGTGAGGTCCACCTCTGCACGACCCTGCCGCTGAGGCTGCGCCGCGCCGTGCCTTCTTTCGTGTGCAATACCTTGAACTTGGGTGCCGGAAAGCAAATGAACATGGTCTGAGGTTTGTTGGATAGACGCACTGCTGCACAACACCCACGTTGCTGCTGAGGCCACTCCATGCTGCGCCCTCTCTCGCGGGCATTCCCTAAACTTGGGCGGCAAAACGCAAAGGAACAAGGGCCAGCTTAGGCTCACTGCTGTACGCCGCCAACGCCGCCGCCGAGGCCGCTTAGTGCCGTGTCCTCTCTCATTTGCACTCTCGTGAATTGTGGGCGCCAAAATGCAAAGCAACAGGTGCAGGGGGGCTTCTCGATTAGGTACATAGCTGCACAACGCCGACGTCGCTGCTAAGGCTGCGCCGTGTCATGCCCTCTCTCTGGTGTAACCCCTTGAACGTGGGTGCTGAAAAGTAAAGACACAGGGGCTGGGGTTGGCCGGTTAGGCCCACTACACTACACCACGACATGGACGCCTCCGCTGAGGCCAAGCACTTGCTGCTAGCCCCCACGGCGTTGCCCCACCGAGTCGCGATGTCCGCCCCGCCGCCGTGCCCTGCTCCGCGAGCTGTTCCTCACCAGTGGAACTCTTCATTGTTGCCTGTGAGGACTCCCAGATTTCCGCTGGCCGCCCAGCCTCTTGTACTGCTCACCGTGGTCCGAAAACTCCATTCCTCTCGCGCCCCGTCCAGCTCTCTCGCATTCGGGACGTCCAGAACCGCCCGATTCGGTGCGATACTGCGCAGACCAATACCGCACGGACAACGGGGAAAGCGGGGATTTTCGACGCCCTTCATGTGCTAGCCCATCGCCGCGCTCGTTTCATCTAATCCCGATGTGGGAGGGGATGTGTAGCCATTGGACCTTTGGTCCTACCGCGCCCAGCAGCCACAGCACCTGGGCCCAAAGGTCCACGTGTTGGGCTGGTCATGACTGGGGTTGCCACTTATGGCGGCGCCACTTGTGGGCCCGTCCTAACATCCCATACACACTGCTGTTTTCTGCCCACTGCCTATCACTTGGCCCGGCAATGCATGGGGCTGGTGAAATTGGACGAGGGTTCCACAGAGGACCCCGAGGAAAAAAGAATTATGCTCTGAATGCCTTCACTGTCCCTGTCCTCCCCACTGGAGCCAACCGCGATGTTCCCACAAGTTTGAGCGGCAGCACAACAACCCCCCCCCCCCCCGGAATCACTTTCTCCAACTGTGGACTGCAGGCAGGAGACATGGATGGAACACCCCACCCCCACATTGCCGCACTCCGAAGTGCAGACGCCACTACACGGCGCGAAGCAACCTACACGGCGTGAAGCGACTTGGTGGCTGGAGCAACCGTGTGGCCCGGAGGGCCTCCTGGACCATCCAAGGGCACGATGCCCGGAGTCCCCCCCCCCACCCTCCTATACCCGCGGCGCAAGAAATCCAAAAAGCAGGGCCACGAGGACAAGCTACGCCAGATATTATAGAGCAGCATGAGAGAGAGGGGTGGCAGATTGTGTACCCTCACGGCTCGTCGGAGAACCACCAGACCGTGGGTAGGGTGGGGGGCTACGGCGTGTTTTTCGTTGATGAGAGGGATGTGACAGAGCTGTGTGACAGAGCCGCTGCCCTTTGATGAAGAACGGACCAATGATAGAGGGGAGCTAAGGGCGGCGCTAGTGGCCCTACAACGGTGCCCGGATTCAACCTATGTGGTGGTAAGGGCGTGGTCGACTGTTTCCTGGGTGCCATCAAGAGGGCATGCTGTGTTGTGGGGTTGCTACGACGCCAGTCGCACTCCCACCGGGATCTTGCGCCACGAAGCTTGCTGGATGATTGTGATGTCGGCGTCTGGCAGCCGGAGCCTGGTCCACTCTTTCCAAGTCTCAAGTGTTTGTTGTGGTGTCTTGGCGCGCAGCGCCATGAGTTTATGTCTATTATTCCAGTCCATCCAAAAAACTGACGTTGGCCTCCTCGGGGAAGCGCAAGCAGGTCTCAAAGCGCTCTACACATGCAGGTCCTGGTATATGCAGCAATGTCCGGCAGTTCCGCATGATCACAGGTATCTCCTTCTCCTCCTCCTCATCGGGGGGGGGGGGGGGGTTAGGGTTGCTAGTTGGGGGGCGGAGCAGCAGTTTCAGTGCAATGTACCTGTAAATAGGTGCCCATGTGGGTGGGAGGTCTGGCATGGCATCCCCCAAGTCCAGGAGTCCCAAGACCAACGTCACCCCCGCCGTGATTAGCCGGGGCGATTAATACGTGTTGGTGTTTGTGTCCAGGAAGAGGCTGGAGTGCCACGGAGGTAGGCGTCGGGCTAAGTCCATTGGCGGCAGTGCCACCGGCGCCGTTTTGTGCAAGAGGGAGCACGCCTTGCACACTTTTCCCAGGAAAGGGTATGTTTTCTAGGGGATGGGACCCAGCTGCAGCCAGGGCATGAAAGTGGGGTCCGGCGGCACACCAAATGTGGGGGCCCACGTGCGAAAAGGTCTACAGGATACAACAGGGACTAGCCGGGGCGATCAATACGTGTTGGTGTTTGTGTCCAGGAAGAGGCTGGAGTGCCACGGAGGTAGGCGTCGGGCTAAGTCCATTGGCGGCAGTGCCACCGGCGCCGCTTTGTGCAAGGGGGAGCACGCCTTGCACACTTTTCCCAGGAAAGGGTATGTTTTCTAGGGGATGGGACCCAGCTGCAGCCAGGGCATGAAAGTGGGGTCCAGCGGCACACCAAATGTGGGGTCCCACGTGCGAAAAGGTCTACAGGATACAACAGGGACTAGCAGAGGCTCCCGCTGGGCGGCGATGAAAGCGGTAGCAGGATGCCACAAAAGGAATGTGCGGGGTTGCGGTAGATGCTTCCATTGCTGGCGCCAGCTCCAGAAAGGGTAGGGTTAATCCCCAGCTATTGCTTCGGAGCGCCGCCCGGTATATTGTTGCCACGTTGGACACGGTGAGGAAATACGCACGGGCGGGAAAGATAAAGAGAGGGGGCGCCTACTCCTCAAGGAGGGTGATGCGCTCCGTGAATGTGAGGGGTAGTGACCACATGAACGCCGCTCGCATCACGGGGGCCATGAGGCAACGGATACTGGGCTCGCATACGCCCCCGTGTCACAGGCACATGGTCATCACGGGGGGGGGGGGGGGGGGATTGGTCAGGTGTGGACCCGCCACTATCGCTCCAGCCGCACCTGCCCCGCGTTCATTGCTCTCTCAGTTCATGGCATATTCTCGTGGCCATCGGCCCACTTCGCAGTCCATTTGTGTCCTTGTTCCCTCCTCCCTGGCCGGGGTTTGGGCTCTAGGCTCATGGGGGGAATGTTTGCCCGACGTGCTACTTTTCTATTAACTATCCCGACTTCAGGCCCCAGATTTACCCTCTCATGGAGAAGCCCCCCAAGTAGACCACATTGCACTGCACACCTTCCCTACAAATCACGTTGCATAATAAAGCAATAGCTGCGAATTCAACAACTCCAAATGTCATTTGCATTGTACTTAACAAATGGGTGTCGATACATTCAATACAATAGTGCTCCTTACACTCATCACAAACTGCGACGGTGGAGCGCTTCTGGCAACACAACACACACACTTCTGCCTCATCCTCTGCCTCATCTTGCGTGCCACAACCGAGCAAACAGCTGCTCAATGCGTGCCCTATACCACCCGTGCACGTCATTGTAACATTGTTGGCGGGCTGTCAAAGTGCCATTCGTTCTTCCAATGAATGGCACAATGACATGAATCCGGCCTTTATAAGCACCATCATGGCCCCCAACTTCGAAATCAAAGAAATCACCTCGGGTACGAGAAGGTCCATACCCATCCCAAATCTGCTGATGTCCCGGGGGCCAAGGGGCAAATCCATATAATGTTGCCCAACATATCAACGGCAACAGTCCACCGGTGGGGCACGGGTCACAAAAGATGCCTGCCGCGCGCCCGGCGCGCTAACGTTCCCCCCTAGACTTGTTGCGTGTCGGGTAGTGCAAGGTCGGGGGGGGGGGGGGGGGCATGACACTGGCTAGTTTGCCCATGGGTGACCCAACCCGTGTAGTAGCATTTTGATTTCGGAGTGGGGCAGCGCGGGTGTGGGGTGTTCCATCCAAGGCTCCAGCGTGTTGATTCACATGCGTAGGAAGTGATTCCAATGTGGCGGGTGGGGGTGGGGGTCAAATTTATGGGAGCAGCGCATGCGCCAATTGGTTTTGGCATGTGGCCCCTGCCCAGCACCTTGCCCTGTACCCAGACCCCTGGTCCCTGGACCCTTCTCGCTCGTACCCTATATTGCGCCGAGTGCGTGGCCCTTGTGGCCACATCGTACCCCATGCGGGGGCAGCAAACACTGTGTCGATTTCTGTGTTCTATGTTGTGTGATTTGTTCAGTGTGTAATCAATTGACCCCCGCAAAATAGCATCAACTGCCAGGGATAGTGGGGACAGTGCAGGGGGACAATCGCTAGGGGGGGGGGGGGGTCCTGCCACGCTGTGACTACCTGTAGTACCGCCACACCGTGACGGTCCGCTGAAGTCCCCCCCAAAACCTCAGTTTTGCCGGAAAACGTCGATTTTGGCATGTGGCCCCTGCCCAGCACCCTGCCCTGTACCCACACCCCTAGTCCTTGAACCTTGGCCCCCTGCTGCACCCAGAACCCACACAGAACAAATCACAGAACACAGAAATCGACACAGTGTTTGCTGCCCCCGCATGGTAAAAAACCAAATTGTAGCAACCCTGTGTCGTGAACCGCCTACTTGGGGGGGGGGGGGGACGAAAAGGCGCCAATATAGTGTTGTACATATATTTGTGTGGGTGCCTGGAGCTAGCAATCGACCCAGGCTGCAGCCCCTGCAGGCACCGGCCCACGCAGAACTGGGCGAGTGCTAGCTGGGGCTGCTCCAGAACCTGCTCCGGCCGAGGGGGCCGGCATGTGGGTGCTGGTTGCTGCCCCCCCCCCCCCCCCCCCGCCCCGACGGTGGCCACCAATAAGAGTTGTACATGTATATGTGGGGGCGGCGTAGTGTCAGGGCAGGGTGTAGTGTATGAAAGTGCAGAGCAAACGAGCGCCAGTGCAGCAAGGCGCAGTCAAATAAATCATGGTGCTGGCTCAACCCCCTCCCCAGCTCGAGACAGGCCCCGACCAGGGGCGGACACTCTTGTCCCTGTCCGCCACTGCTCCACGGGGCGACCATTGCGGAGACCGGTCCCACAGGGCCTCCTTAGCCGCCGCCTCCAAGACTGCATGCCGCGCGCCCCTCCCATCGAGGGCCCTGCTGATGGGGTCTACCGGGTTAAGGCCAGAGGGCGCCCACGCTGCAGTGATAGTGACGCTTGCCCACCGGAGCTTGTGGGCCACCCGTCGCAGGATCCGCTGCTGTTGTGGTTTGGTTGGGCTGGCACGCCCCCACAGCAACTGGGCGATGGCGCCTGCATTATCCCCAATCAGCAGTAGCTGTCGCGCGCCGTGACCGATGGCCTGGTCAAGGGCAACGACGGTGCCCCAATGCTCAACCGACTGCTCGTTGGTGATCCAGGGCGGGCAGGGGTCGGTCGGCCCCCAGGATCCCACCACGTACGAAGACCGGTCACCCGTCGTCACTCCCATGTGCGCCGCATCCACGAAGACCCTGTGAGCTTGCGGTGCGTCAGCGGCTCTTGGGTAGACAGCGGGAAGGGGGTTGCATGCTGCCAGAGGAGAAATGTTCGGGGTTGGGGCAATTTATTTCCACCAAGCGTCGCCAGGGCCTCTAGGATTGGCAGGGTTAGTCCCCAGCTACTAATCCGGAGCGCTGTGCTGTAGATCACTGCCAGTTGCGCCACCACCGTGTCGGTGGGGAAGTACGCGCTAGCGAGGAATATAAAGTGGGGCAGGACCCATTCTTAAAAAAGCGCGATTCACTCAGTGAATGTAAGGGGTAGGAGTCGCATGAACGCTGCCCTATTGGCCGCACGCGCCAAGACCGGGGCAAAGGCCTCGTCCGAAGACACATGGCCTATTACCATACCTAGATACTTGACCTTGGTTCTCACCTCCACCCCAAACCGTCGTAGCGTCTCACGCAGTCGCTCATGCCAAAATCCCTTGAGTAAGAAAGCCGATTTGTCCGGGTTCATCTTCAAACCTACCTTATAACCGTAAACTCTCATAGCGTCAAATATTTTTTCAAGGGGGGGATCACCAGGGCTGGGGTTAGGAAAATGTAAATCAGGAGGTCGTCGGCGCAGAACAAAACATGTATGTCTGGCGAGATTTTCTGTAGCGTTGGGACCAGCACAGAGCAAACCATCACAAAAATGGCTGGGGATAGGGGGTCTCCCTGTTTGATCCCGGACCCCGGGCAGAGCGGCACGACAGGGACGATCCCCTGTCCCCCCGAGAAGATCAGGGGTGCCTTAAACATGGAGATCAAGAGTGCGATCATCATTGGGGGGAGGGCAATGTAGCAGAAAAAGGCCTCTAGGTAGCTGTGGAACACACTGTCATATGCTTTGGAGAATCTACCGACAGGAAAACCCCTTGGTCCACCGCCTCCCACGCCCCCCTTACATTCCAAATATGGTCAAAAATGAAGCGGCATTTGATGAACGCCTTTTGTTGGGCCATGAGGCAACGGATACTGGGCTCCATACGCCCCCGTGTCACAGGCGCATGGTCATCACCACACAGTTCAATGTTCTGCCTTGCTGCACTGCAGCGCAGACCAGTCCAGTACCACTCTAGGTGGTTTTTGGTTATGCTTTGGCTATCTATACATCTGGGTCAGCTCGCACCCACCACCCTCCCACAGTGCCGGTTAGTCTCTAACTCTCGCTCTGCGGGTCTCTCTCTGTCTCTCTCTCTGGCCTTTTGCTCTGTGGGCCTCTCTGTGTGTGTGTGTGTCTCGCCCTCTCTCTCTCTGTGTGTCTCGCCCTCTTCACCCTCCCAAGGGGTTTTGTTGGGGGGGGGGGGGGGCTTGCAAAGGCCACTATGTCCTCCATCATCAGCAGGGTTGCTGCCGATGCCCATTTAAACATTACGTTTTGCAGGCATATGGGCAGCAGCGTGCGTATTGAGACGGAGCCTTGGTCTTTGGGGATGGGGTTCATGATGCCCAGTGCCCATGCCGTGGGAATGGCGCGTTGTGCTAGGAACGCAGACATGGCATCGAACATGGGGGTAACAAATACCATAGGCATACTCATGAAAACCTCTGCTGGGATGCCGTCGACACCAGGGATTCCCCCCTGTGTTCCCTCCTTCTCCCAACCAGCATGAAAAAGCAAAAACAGGACACAGGCCACAACCGGATGCTCGCTTCATCATTCACCCACCAATCCCGTACCCTCCTGTTGTTTCACCTGCGTCCACTGCGATGAATGGTGCCAGAAGAGGGGCAGTGTGCCGGGGAGGGGTTGTGTAGGGTACTGCACCAATGGCAATCGCTTCGAACATGTTGTGGACCAGTTTGGTTGATGGCCTGTGTGTGTGTCTTATATTTTTCCACCTCGTTCTGTGCCAACCATAAAAGAAAGAAGTGGCCCCCTGTCTTGGGCCAAAGAACCATTGTAGGCGACCCGTAATCCTTTCGATGCGCTTTGGGGAAAGTGGTTGTACCGCCGCTCTCGCCGCTCTGATCGCTGCTGCAACACTCTTCAGGGTTGTGGATGGGAGGTTCTCAACACTCATGTGTTTCTTTTTTTTTTTCCTCGGGCTCAACAAGTTCGATGAGCATAATGTGAGCTCTCAGGCAACAGCGTGGGTCAAGAAGTAGGGCATATAGTACAAACGAGGGCTCCACATTTATCATGTGTTCTAGCTTTACCTGGGAAATTGTCTCTGTTCACTACCTGCTTGGTCTACCCCTTGCATATGCACTACGCAGTGCCACGCCTAACGGCCTTATGTTGTTGGTGAAGCTCACGTATTCTCCTGTGATGTTGAGACCCATAGATTCATTCTACTTTCCAAGGTGCTCCATCCTTTCACCCTCCAGTTTGGTCCACTGTGTGCTTTTTGCCCCTCTCCCTCACGACACACTGTCCTGCTCTATCTTCTGTCTTTTGTGTGCCCTATTGCCGTCAGTACCAAACTCATTCCCATCCCTAGGGCGCCCTTTGCGGCTGGCATTAACCGCATCTGCGTGCAGTATGGCTACAGCCCACTCGTGCTCTGCCAACAGCTTTCGAATGTACTGTCGAACCTCGTCCTTTATCCTACGGTAAGTGCATTCCAGTAGCTTTTTTGTAGACTGGTTCCACGGTCGCCTTGCCTGCTCTTCCCACGCTCAACACTCATGTGTTTCAAATCAAATTTCTGTCCTATCCAACAGACTGCCTGATTGGGTTCCGTGCAGGACTTAGGGGAGATCACCAAACCTTTAGCCTCCAGAAAATTGCAGAGTGCCTGCGTAAGGACCGTGAGCAGGGCAGGGTCCACAGCCAATAATATAATGTCATCCAAGTAATGGAAATATGCCACCTCAGTGAATACCCGCTGAAAAAGTCATTCAAGCACAGGCGCAATGTTTCATGCGCAATCACTGGAGCATAGTCCCAGCCAAAAGGTAAGGACTTGTAGTTCAGCCTGGCAGTCTGAATTTATTCCTAAATTTTTTGGGCATCACAAGCGACCGGTAGAAGTTGGAAACATCAATGGTAGTGGCGTAGACCCTTCCCCCCAGTGTGACTGCTTTTTCAAAGACATCAGAGATTGAGGGCATGCTGCAGGGGAATGGTCTGGAAGATTGTGGTTCAATTAAGTTTCTCATGTCCAATATGAAGGAGCAGTTTTCTTTTGTCTTCGGTTTAGGGAAGGCGGAGCAATTTGGTTGCACTGGCAGGAACTGTCTTTCCAGGAATCCTTCTTGCATCAGTGTATTGCATAGGACTGTGCCCACGTCGGAGAGGGGTCTGGGCTGGACCATGGATTTCCTTGGTTCCCAATTTTCAATGTCATCTAGCGAGGCCGATGGGGACACATCTCCTCCAGATCACCTCCGGAATCGGCCACGACCCTTTCTTTCCAAGTCCCTTCTTTGCAGTCTCTTTGTCCACTGGTCCCCATTTGGCAGGCCCATCGTAGCCGTCATAGTCAGCATCGAAATTTTCCCACTCGATCGTGTCCAGTTTCAATACCGCTTCCACAATGGAATCCATTGCCGCAATTTTGGTGTGGTACGAGCGACACCTGTCTCTTGCCATGAGCAGTAGAGTTGCTGTGTACGCCTCGGATCTCTGCCCAAGCAGGTTCGGGGCCAAATGTCGTGACGTCTACCAGGCCAGTTGTCGGAGAAATTTGTATTGGGCCCGGCATGGTCGTCGCTCCCGGTCTTTTTCCATTCTGGGTCAGGCACTACTTTCTCTCCCCCCCCCCGCATACATCCGTGATCATGCCGTCGTCCTCTTTCTCTTTCTGGGTCTGCCTGGGTCCTCTTGACCCTGCTTCTCGTGGTGGAATCGGACTCTGACGTTGAATCATCCTGTCCACTGGAGGATTCTTCGGATCGAGACGTATGGGGGTCCTCACATCTGTTGATGATTGCGGTCGCAGGCCATAGCTCTCGCACTTCTCGCCTGGCTGTCCTGGACACCAGTACCTTCTTTGTGGGGTTTGGCGGGAGTGGGACCCATGGGTTTTTGGAGATTCTCTCTGCCTGTTGGCAATCCATGTACTGCTGGGCCGTTGATGCACTTCTCCATCAGCACCATCCTTTGATATTCTGTGTGGATGACCCTGCCGCTGCCAGTGTTGCTGCACATAACCGCCTCCACCAATGCCACCGTAGTGTCCTATATGCGGAATGTTGTAGGAGTTTTGCCATGATTCATTCAAGTTGTCGGGTGCCCGAGAAGATGAATTGATCCGGCGTGCGTCCCAGCTTTTTCGCTCCTATGCAGTGCAGTGCCATGGCCCAAGTGGCGCCGCAGTCGGTGAGGGGTCTGGTATACCATTTGTGTTTGTTTTTTTGGTTGTCCGATTCCCGTCCCAGGGCTCGCTCTTGGTCCATTTTTTCTCCCACCAATGAATGATCCATACCTGCTTGAGTAGGTTTGCTGGCCCTCCCTTATCAGTCCCCAGGCCTGTCGGCCCAGTGCATCACCCTTGGAATTTTCATTGAAGTCCAGGTACTCAATCACCGATCCGCATAGTGAGGTCATCCACTTTGCCCTCTTTTTCCCGGAATTTTTTGATATTTTCTGTTGTGGCCTCTTCAGGGTCATCTTTCTCCGCCAGTTTGGCCTCCAGTTCCTTTATTCTCTGCGTCAGTGCCTCCACGTCACCGTCCTTATGGTCCTCGCGGCGTTCACGTCCCTTTCCTTTTGCTGCGTCATCTGCCCCCTTGTGGAAAAAGATTTTCACTCCGGTGTCAACCTTCCCGCACACCATCTTGCTATTGGAGAACTTCTCGTAGACAACCGGCGCTTTCAATACTCCTTCTTTCATGTGTGTTTCTGCCTCATGTCACAAGAACGAAGCGCAAACTCAGTATTTGCTACATCACCCTTGCCTTCTCGGGTTCCCCATGGTGGGGAGAAATCAATATGGCGACATTACCCCTGCCTTCTCGGGGTCCCCATGGTGGGGAGAAATCAATATGGCTGCATTATCCCTGCTTTCTTGGGGTCCCCATGGTGGGGAGAAATCAACCTACTAAGGAGTGGATGTGGTGGAAATGAGCAAAAAATGGAAGAAAATTGGTGCAATTGGGTGAGAATCCAAATATACCATATCCCGAATGTGAAAGAAGCATCAAAATACCCGTTGTCAAACAACAATAATGCCCATAGTATGTATGATAAAGTATGGGGTTCTAGGACGGCTAGACGTCCAAATAGTTGCATTGCGCTTAGTGCACCCCCTAAAAGGTCACCGGTGGGGCGGGGGTCAAAAAAGATGCCCGGCGCACTAACGCTCCCCCTTGGAGTCACGCACCGCCGTACGGTAGACCGTATATCCTCCTATCAACAAGTTCTTTGGATCTTGTGTCTCGTCTCCTTCCCAAAGTATCTGCACATCCTGCACCCAATCCACTGCATCCTCAAACGTCCCTTCTGGGATCTTCACGATCTTGTCACAGCACTTCTCATAGGCCGCGATTGCCTGCAGCAGTCGTGCCGCATCTTGTTGCCATCCCGAGGCCTGTCCCAGCGCTTCCAGCCATGGCCCATATTCGGTTCCCGTGCTCTGGATTCTTGTGAGTACCTCGACAGCTCCTTTGGCAATCTCCTCTTTCCCACAGGCTTCCACCAATAGGTCGAGGTGCTGGCCTGTCACGAACTCCACAAATGTGATATTCCCCAAGTTTGCTTCAACCATTTTCAAACGGGGGGGGAGCAGTGCCCTCAATCCCCAAATCTAGAAAGATTGTGAAAAGCAGAGAAAAAAGCATTTAGCCAGGCTTAGGAGTGCATTGGGGGAAATCCTTGCATTCCCTACGGGAATGCTGGTGCAGAGCCACGCTTCATCGTTTCCAGGGCCGTTTGCACCAAACAGGGGGCCATGAGGCAACGGATGCTAGGCTCGCAAACGCCCCCGTGTCACAGGCGCATGGTCATCACCACATAGTTCAACTTTTTTTTTGACTGACTCCAGAAGTTCAAAGAGTACTCAAGACTGTGCTTGGGAAAGTGGGCGTCTCCAGCATATGATACAGTGGATCCCCGCAAAGCGGGGCACATGGCAAAGACCCAGAGTTCACATGCGTATAACAGAGGGCTCTCTGATGCGGTAGGCAAAACCGCCACGCCATATGGCAAGCCTGTAATGCGTAAGATTTAAGGGGGTTAAGACATGCTGGACCACGTGTGTGCCATTCCCCACAGGTCTTCAAGAGTGACAAGCTTTCGTCGCTTTGTAGGGGCCATGTCCGGTGGCGGGCGTTGGCCCAGGGTGCCGGGCCTTGTGCGGCAATGGCGTTTAGGCAGAGGGGGCTCCACCCAGTGGGCCGCGTGCTCGGATGCCCACAACTGGCTCATCACCGAAAAGAGCTGGACCCTTCGGTTGTGCCGCTGGTAGTGCTGGTCTGCGGAGGTGGTCCACACTCTAGCACGTCACCTCTAGCACGTCGCAGAAGGGAGTGCCAGTGCCGTGATTGCCGCACCAGACCATCTAGCACGTCGCGGTACGAAACCATCAATGAGGCCCCGAGAACGGCACGTTGATGTAGGAACCAAGGCTGGGCCAGATACAGCATTGCCGAAGCTACGTGCCGTGCCCCTGGGTCCGCGGCAGTGGGACAGAGGCGCTGGTTGAGATATTTCACCGCCCATGATCTGGTGTGGTACGATTGCACCCGGTCCCATGTGCGCGCAGCTCTACGGTGGGACGTCTCTTGAGAGGCGCGGCCATCCCGCCGCCGTGTTCTCTCCCGGGGCCCTGTATACCCTACTTGATTGCGGAGGACAGAGTCCGTGGGGTTCGGCAGGATTGTGTATAAAGTCTGATGTCTGATGTCTGATAAGGGATGTTGTGTGTGCGGTCTGTCCAAGAAGATGTCTGATATTCTTATCTACTGGAGGTGGGTCTAGGGGTCTAATGCCCAGAGGAAATTGGGAGAAACTATGCCTAAATCTAAATCAACCCCCCCCCAAAATGGAAAAAACAAAAAGGGAGGACACAATTGAAAAATCATTGGGGGACCACCTTGGACAATCAGAAACATGGCAGTACAAAAGTAAAAAAGACTTTGAACACCAAAATGGGAAAATGGGGAAAATGTGTGAGCAAGGAAAGTGGCAAACAAAAAGGTGCCCATAGGCCCCCATAGGCCCCCATGGGCCCCCAAAGGTGCCCATAGGTCCCCAAAGGTGCCAATAGGTCCCCATAGGCCCCCATAGGCCCCCAAAGGTGCCCATGGGTCCCCAAAGGTGCCCATAGGTCCCCAAAGGTGCCCATAGGTCCCCAAAGGTCCCCCTAGATGCCAATGAGTCCCCATCGGCCCCCATAGGTCCCCATAGGTCCCCATAGGCCCCCATAGGTGCCCATAGGCCCCCATAGGCCCCAATAGGTCCCCATAGACCCCCAAAGGTCCCCATAGGCCCCCATGGGCCCCGATAGGCCCCCATAGGCCCCCATAGGTCCCCCTAGATGCCGATGAGTCCCCATCGGCCCCCATCCCCATGTGTGCCCATAGGTCCCCAAAGATGCCCATAGGTCCCCAAAGGTGCCCAAAGGTCCCCATAGGACCCCAAAGGTCCCCGTAGACCCCCATAGGCCCCCATAGGTCCCCATAGACCCCCATAGGTCCCCATAGGTCCCCATGGACCCCCATAGGTCCCCATGGACCCCCATAGGTCCCCAAAGGTGCCCAAAGGTCCCCATAGGTCGCCAAAGGTCCCCATAGACCCCCAAAGGTGCCCAAAGATGCCAATAGGCCCCCGTAGGCCCCCGTAGGCCCCCATAGGCCCTCATAGGCCCCCATAGGCGCCCATAGGCCTCCAAAGGTCCCCATAGGCCCCCATAGGTCCCCAATGGTGCCAATAGGCCCCCATCGGTCCCCATAGACCCCCATAGGCCCCCATAGGCCCCAATAGGCCCCCATAGGCCCCCAAATGTGCCCATAGGCCCCCATAGGCCCCAATAGGTCCCCATTGACCCCCAAAGGTCCCCATAGGCGCCCATAGGCCACCATAGGCCCCCATAGGCCCCCATAGGACCCCATAGGTCGCCCTAGATGCCAATGAGTCCCCATCGGCCCCAATCCCCATAGGTGCCCATAGGTCCACAAAGGTACCCAAAGGTCCCATAGGTCCCCAAAGGTCCCCGTAGACCCCCATGGGCCCCCATAGGCCCCCATAGGTCCCCATAGGCCCCCATAGGTCCCCATAGGTCCCCATAGGTCCCCATAGGTCCCCATAGCCTCCCATAGGTCCCCATAGACCCCCATAGACCCCCATAGATCCCCATAGGCAATAGGAACCACATCCGTCAAATATTTGGGGCCCGTACACCCCCCATATATTTCACGGATGTGGTTCCGTGAAATATTTGGGGGCTGTACACCCCCAAAATATTTGACGATTGGGGTTCCGTCAAATATTTGGGGGGTCTACACCCCCCAAATATTTCACGGATGTGGTTCCGTCAAATATTTGGGGGGTCTACACCCCCCAAATATTTCACGGATGTGGTTCCGTCAAATATTTGGGGGGTCTACAGCCCCAGAACATTTCACGGATCTGGTTCCGTCAAATATTTGGGGGCTGTACACCCCCCAAATATTTGACGGATGTGGTTCCGTCAAATGTTTGGGGGGTCTACACCCCCAAAATGTTTCACGGATGTGGTTCCGTCAAATATTTGGGGGCTGTAGACCCCCGGAATATTTCACGGATGGGGTTCCGTCAAATATTTGGGGGGTCTACAGCCCCAGAATATTTCACGGATGTGGTTCCGTCAAATATTTGGGGGGTCTACACCCCCAAAATATTTCATGGATGTGGTTCCGTCAAATATTTGGGGGGTCTACACCCCCCAAATATTTCACGGATGTGGTTCCGTCAAATATTTGGGGGGTCTACACCCCCAGAATATTTTACGGATGTGGTTCCGTCAAATATTTGGGGGGTCTACAGCCCCCAAATATTTCACGGATGTGGTTCCGTCAAATATTTGGGGGGTCTATACCCCCAGAATATTTCACGGATGTGGTTCCGTCAAATATTAGGGGGCTGTAGACCCCCAGAATATTTCACGGATGGGGTTCCGTCAAATATTTGGGGGGTCTACACCCCACAAATATTTCACGGATGTGGTTCCGTCAAATATTTGGGGGGTCTGCACCCCCAGAATATTTCACGGATGTGGTTCCGTCAAATATTTGGGGGCTCTACACCCCCCAAATATTTCACGGATGTGGTACCGTCAAATATTTGGGGGCTGTAGACCCCCAGAATATTTCAGGGATGGGGTTCCGTCAAATATTTGGGGGCTGTACACCCCCCAAATATTTCACGGATGTGGTTCCGTCAAATATTTGGGGGGTCTATACCCCCAGAATATTTCACGGATGTGGTTCCGTCAAATATTAGGGGGCTGTAGACCCCCAGAATATTTCACGGATGGGGTTCCGTCAAATATTTGGGGGGTCTACACCCCACAAATATTTCACGGATGTGGTTCCGTCAAATATTTGGGGGGTCTGCACCCCCAGAATATTTCACGGATGTGGTTCCGTCAAATATTTGGGGGCTCTACACCCCCCAAATATTTCACGGATGTGGTACCGTCAAATATTTGGGGGCTGTAGACCCCCAGAATATTTCACGGATGGGGTTCCGTCAAATATTTTGGGGGTCTACACCCCCCAAATATTTCACGGATGTGGTTCCGTCAAATATTTGGGGGGTCTATACCCCCAGAATATTTCACGGATGTGGTTCCGTCAAATATTAGGGGGCTGTAGACCCCCAGAATATTTCACGGATGGGGTTCCGTCAAATATTTGGGGGGTCTACACCCCACAAATATTTCACGGATGTGGTTCCGTCAAATATTTGGGGGGTCTATAGCCCCAAAATATTTCACGGATGTGGTTCCGTCAAACATTTGGGGGGTCTACACCCCCAAAATATTTCTCGGATGGGATGGCGTCAAATATTTGGGGGCTGTAGACCCCCAAAATATTTGACGGATGGGGTTCCGTCAAATATTTGGGGGGTCTACGCCCCCCAAATATTTCACGGATGGGGTTCCGTCAAATATTTGGGGGGTCTACACCCCCAAAATATTTCAGGGATGTGGTTCCGTCAAATATTTGGGGTACACCCCCCAAATATTAGACAGATGTGGTTCCGTCAAATATTTGGAGGGTCTACACCCCCAAAATATTTCCCGGATGTGGTTCCGTCAAATAATTGGGGGGTCTACATCCCAAGAAATTTCACGGACGTGGTTCCGTCAAATATTTGGGGGCTGTAGACCCCCAGAATATTTCACGGATGGGGTTCCGTCAAATATTTGGGGGGTCTACACCCCCCAAATATTTCACGGATGTGGTTTCCTCAAATATTTGGGGGCTGTAGACCCCCAGAGTACTTGACGGATGTGGTTCCGTCAAATATTTGGGGGGTCTACACCCCCCAAAGATTTCACGGATGGGGTTCCGTCAAATATTTGAGGGGTCTACGCCCCCCAAATATTTCACGGATGGGGTTCCGTCAAATATTTGGGGGGTCTACACCCCCAAAATATTTCAGGGATGTGGTTCCGTCAAATATTTGGGGTACACCCCCCAAATATTAGACAGATGTGGTTCCGTCAAATATTTGGAGGGTCTACACCCCACAAATATTTCACGGATGTGGTTCCGTCAAATATTTGGGGGGTCTATAGCCCCAAAATATTTCACGGATGTGGTTCCGTCAAACATTTGGGGGGTCTACACCCCCAAAATATTTCTCGGATGGGATTCCGTCAAATATTTGGGGGCTGTAGACCCCCAGAATATTTCACGGATGGGGTTCCGTCAAATATTTGGGGGGTCTACACCCCACAAATATTTCACGGATGTGGTTCCGTCAAATATTTGGGGGGTCTATAGCCCCAAAATATTTCACGGATGTGGTTCCGTCAAACATTTGGGGGGTCTACACCCCCAAAATATTTCTCGGATGGGATTCCGTCAAATATTTGGGGGCTGTAGACCCCCAAAATATTTGACGGATGGGGTTCCGTCAAATATTTGGGGGGTCTACGCCCCCCAAATATTTCACGGATGGGGTTCCGTCAAATATTTGGGGGGTCTACAGCCCCAAAATATTTCCCGGATGTGGTTCCGTCAAATAATTGGGGGGTCTACATCCCAAGAAATTTCACGGACGTGGTTCCGTCAAATATTTGGGGGCTGTAGACCCCCAGAATATTTCACGGATGGGGTTCCGTCAAATATTTGGGGGGTCTACACCCCCAAATATTTCACGGATGTGGTTTCCTCAAATATTTGGGGGCTGTAGACCCCCAGAATACTTGACGGATGTGGTTCCGTCAAATATTTGGGGGGTCTACACCCCCCAAATATTTCACGGATGTGGTTCCGTCAAATATTTGGGGGCTGTACACCCCCCAAATATTTCACGGATGTGGTTCCGTCAAATATTTCGGGGTTCTACACCCCCAGAATATTTCACGGATGTGGTTCCGTCAAATATTTGGGGGGTCTACACCCCCAGAATATTTCACGGATGGGGTTCCGTCAAATATTTGGGGGGTCTACACCCCCCAAATATTTGACGGATGTGGTTCCGTCAAATATTTGGGGGGTCTACACCCCCAGAATATTTCACGGATGTGGTTCCGTCAAATATTTGGGGGGTCTACACCCCCAGAATATTTCACGGATGTGGTTCCGTCAAATATTTGGGGGCTGTAAACCCCCAAAATATTTCACGGATGTGGTTCCGTCAAATATTTGGGGGGTCTACAGCCCCAAAATATTTTACGGATGTGGTTCCGTCAAATATTTGGGGGGTCTACACCCCCAGAATATTTCCGGATGGGGTTCCGTCAAATATTTGGGGGGTCTACACCCCCCAAATGTTTCACGGATGTGGTTCCGTCAAATATTTGGGGGGTCTACACCCCCAGAATGGTTCCGGATGGGGTTCCGTCAAATATTTGGGGGGTCTACACCCCCCAAATGTTTCACGGATGTGGTTCCGTCAAATATTTGGGGGGTCTACACCCCCCAAATATTTCACGGACGTGGTTTCGTCAAATATTTGGGGGCTGTAGACCCCCAGAATATTTCACGGATGTGGTTCCGTCAAATATTTGGGGGGTCTACACCCCCAAAATATTTGACGGATGGGGTTCCGTCAAATATTTGGGGGGTCTACACCCCCCAAATATTTCACGGATGTGGTTCCGTCAAATAGTTGGGGGGGTCTACACCCCCAGAATATTTCACGGATGTGGTTCCGTCAAATATTTGGGGGCTGTACACCCCCAAAATATTTCACGGATGTGGTTCCGTCAAATATTTGGGGGGTCTACAGCCCCAAAATATTTCACGGATGTGGTTCTGTCAAATATTTGGGGGCTGTACACCCCCCAAATATTTCACGGATGTGGTTCCGTCAAATATTTGGGGGTTGTAGACCCCCCAAATATTTCACGGGTGGGGTTCCGTCAAATATTTGGGGGGTCTACACCCCCGGAATGTTTCATGGATGTGGTTCCGTCAAATATTTGGGGGGTCTACACCCCCCAAATATTTGACGGATGGGGTTCCGTCAAATATTTGGGGGGTCTACGCCCCCCAAATATTTCACGGATGGGGTTTCGTCAAATATTTGGGGGGTCTACATCCCCAAAATATTTCACGGATGGGGTTCCGTGAAAATATTTGGGGGGTCTACACCCCCCAAATATTTCACCGATGTGGTTCCGTCAAATATTTGGGGGCTGTACATCCCCAAAATTTTCACGGATGTGGTTCCGTCAAATATTTGGGGGGTCTACACCCCCAAAATATTTGACGGATGGGGTTCCGTCAAATATTTGGGGGGTCTACACCCCCCAAATATTTCACGGATGTGGTTCCGTCAAATATTTGGGGGGTCTACACCCCCAGAATGGTTCCGGATGGGGTTCCGTCAAATATTTGGGGGGTCTACACCCCCCAAATGTTTCACGGATGTGGTTCCGTCAAATATTTGGGGGGTCTACACCCCCCAAATATTTCACGGACGTGGTTTCGTCAAATATTTGGGGGCTGTAGACCCCCAGAATATTTCACGGATGTGGTTCCGTCAAATATTTGGGGGGTCTACACCCCCAAAATATTTGACGGATGGGGTTCCGTCAAATATTTGGGGGGTCTACACCCCCCAAATATTTCACGGATGTGGTTCCGTCAAATAGTTGGGGGGGTCTACACCCCCAGAATATTTCACGGATGTGGTTCCGTCAAATATTTGGGGGCTGTACACCCCCAAAATATTTCACGGATGTGGTTCCGTCAAATATTTGGGGGGTCTACAGCCCCAAAATATTTCACGGATGTGGTTCTGTCAAATATTTGGGGGCTGTACACCCCCCAAATATTTCACGGATGTGGTTCCGTCAAATATTTGGGGGTTGTAGACCCCCCAAATATTTCACGGGTGGGGTTCCGTCAAATATTTGGGGGGTCTACACCCCCGGAATGTTTCATGGATGTGGTTCCGTCAAATATTTGGGGGGTCTACACCCCCCAAATATTTGACGGATGGGGTTCCGTCAAATATTTGGGGGGTCTACGCCCCCCAAATATTTCACGGATGGGGTTTCGTCAAATATTTGGGGGGTCTACATCCCCAAAATATTTCACGGATGGGGTTCCGTGAAAATATTTGGGGGGTCTACACCCCCCAAATATTTCACCGATGTGGTTCCGTCAAATATTTGGGGGCTGTACATCCCCAAAATTTTCACGGATGTGGTTCCGTCAAATATTTGGGGGGTCTACACCCCCAAAATATTTGACGGATGGGGTTCCGTCAAATATTTGGGGGGTCTACACCCCCCAAATATTTCACGGATGTGGTTCCGTCAAATATTTGGGGGGTCTACACCCCCAGAATATTTCACGGATGTGGTTCCGTCAAATATTTGGGGGCTGTACACCCCCAAAATATTTCACGGATGTGGTTCCGTCAAATATTTGGGGGGTCTGCAGCCCCAAAATATTTCATGGATGCGGTTCCGTCAAATATTTGGGGGCTGTAAACCCCCCAAATATTTCACGGATGTGGTTCCGTCAAATATTTGGGGGCTGTACACCCCCCAAATATTTCACGGATGTGGTTCCGTCAAATATTTGGGGGTTGTAGACCCCCCGAATATTTCACGGATGGATTCCGTCAAATATTTGGGGGGTCTACACCCCCAGAATATTTCACATATTTGTGTCCGCCAAATATTTGGGGGCTGTACAGCCCCCAAATATTTCACGGATGTGGTACCGTCAAATATTTGGGACGTCTACAGCCCCAAATAATTTCACGGATGTGGTTCTGTCAAATATTTGGGGGCTGTACACCCCCCAAATATTTCACGGATGGGGTTCCGTCAAATATTTGGGGGGTCTACACCCCCAAAATATTTGACAGATGGGGTTCCGTCAAATATTTGGGGGGTCTACACCCCCAGAATATTTCACGGATGTGGTTCCGTCAAATATTTGGGGGGTCTACACCCCCAAAATATTTCATGGATGTGGTTCCGTCAAATATTTGGGGGTTCTACACCCCCAAAATATTTGACGGATAGGGTTTTTTTCAAATATTTGGGGGCTGTACACGCCCCAAATATTTCACGGATGTGGTTCCGTCAAATATTTGGGGGTTGTAGACCCCCAGAATATTTCACGGATGTGTTTCCGTCAAATATTTGGGGGGTCTACAGCCCCAAAATATTTCACGGATGTGGTTCCGTCAAATATTTGGGGGGTCTACACCCCCAAAAAATTTCACGGATGGGGTTCGGTCAAATATTTGGGGGGTCTACACCCCCCAAATATTTCACGGATGTGGTTCTGTCAAATATTTGGGGGCTGTAGACCCCCCAAATGTTTCACGGATGTGGTTCGGTCAAATATTTGGGGGCTGTACACCCCCCAAATATTTCACGGATGTGGTTGCGTCAAATATTTGGGGGGTCTACACCCCCAAAATATTTCACGGACGTGGTTCCGTCAAATATTTGGGGGCTGTAGACCCCCAGAATATTTCACCGATGGGGCTCCGTCAAATATTTGGGGGGTCTACACCCCCCAAATGTTTCACGGATGGATTCCGTCAAATATTTGGGGGGTCTACACCCCCAGAATATTTCACGGATGTGTTTCCGTCAAATATTTGGGGGGTCTACAGCCCCAAAATATTTCACGGATGTGGTTCCGTCAAATATTTGGGGGCTGTAGACCCCCAGAATATTTCACGGATGGGGTTCCGTGAAATATTGTTGGGGGGTCTACACCCCCAGAATATTTCACGGATGTGGTTCCGTTAAATATTTGGGGGCTGTACAACCCCAAAATATTTCACGGATGTGGTTCCGTCAAATATTTGGGGGGTCTACACCCCCAAAATATTTCACGGATGGGGTTCCGTCAAATATTTGGGGGGTCTACACCCCCCAAGTATTTCACGGATGTGGTTCCGTCAAATATTTGGGGGCTGTAGACCGCAAGAATATTTCCCGGATGGGGCTCTTTCAAATATTTGGGGGTCTACGGGCCCCAAATATTTCACGGACGTGGTTCCGTCAAATATTTGGGGGGTCTACACCCCCAGAATATTTCACGGATGTGGTTCCGTCAAATATTTGGGGGGTCTACACCCCGAGAATATTTCACGGATGTGGTTCCGTCAAATATTTGGGGGGTCTGCAGCCCCAAAATATTTCATGGATGTGGTTCCGTCAAATATTTGGGGGCTGTACTACCCCCAAATATTTCACGGATGTGGTTCCGTCAAATATTTGGGGGGTCTACACCCCCCAAATATTTCACAGATGTGGTTCCGTCAAATATTTGGGGGGTCTACACCCCCAGAATATTTCACGGATGTGGTTCCGTCAAATATTTGGGGGCTGTACACCCCCAAAATATTTCACGGATGTGGTTCCGTCAAATATTTGGGGGGTCTGCAGCCCCAAAATATTTCATGGATGTGGTTCCGTCAAATATTTGGGGGCTGTACACCCCCCAAATATTTCACGGATGTGGTTCCGTCAAATATTTGGGGGCTGTACACCCCCCAAATATTTCACGGATGTGGTTCCGTGAAATATTTGGGGGTTGTAGACCCCCCGAATATTTCACGGATGGGGTTCCGTCAAATATTTGGGGGTCTACACCCCCCAAATATTTCACGGATGTGGTTCCGTCAAATATTTGGGGGCTGTACACCCCCAGAATATTTCACGGATGTGGTACCGTCAAATATTTGGGAGGTCTACAGCCCCAAATAATTTCACAGATGTGGTTCCGTCAAATATTTGGGGGGTCTACGCCCCCCAAATATTTCACGGATGGAGTTCCGTCAAATATTTGGGGGGTCTACACCCCCAAAATATTTGACGGATGGGGTTCCGTCAAAATATTTGAGGGGTCTACACCCCCAGAATATTTCACGGATGTGGTTCCGTCAAATATTTGGGGGGTCTACACCCCCAAAATATTTCACGGATGTGGTTCCGTCAAATATTTGGGGGGTCTGCACCCCCAAAAAATTTGACGGATAGGGTTCCTTCAAATAGTTGGGGGCTGTACACGCCCCAAATATTCCACGGATGTGGTTCCGTCAAATATTTGGGGGTTGTAGACCCCCAGAATAATTCACGGATGTGGTTCCGTCAAATATTTCGGGGGTCTACATCCCCAGAATATTTCACGGATGTGTTTCCCTCAAATATTTGGGGGGTCTACAGCCCCAAAATATTTCACGGATGTGGTTCCGTCAAATATTTGGAGGGTCTACACCCCCCAAAAATTTCACGGATGGGGTTCGGTCAAATATTTGGGGGGTCTACACCCCCCAAAATATTTCACGGATGTGGTTCTGTCAAATATTTGGGGGCTGTAGACCCCCCAAATGTTTCACGGATGTGGTTCGGTCAAATATTTGGGGGCTGTACACCCCCCAAATATTTCACAGATGTGGTTCCGTCAAATATTTGGGGGGTCTACACCCCCCAAATATTTCACGGATGTGGTTCCGTCAAATATTTGGGGGGTCTACAGCCCCAAAATATTTCACGGACGTGGTTCCGTCAAATATTTGGGGGCTGTAGACCCCAGAATATTTCACCGATCGGGCTCCGTCAAATATTTGGGGGGTCTACACCCCCCAAATGTTTCGAGGATGTGGTTCCATCAAATATTTGGGGGGTCTACACCCCAAGAAAATTTCACGGATGTGTTTCCGTCAAATATTTGGGGGGTCTATAGCCCCAAAATATTTCACCGATGTGGTTCCGTCAGATATTTCGGGGGTCTACGACCCCAAAAAATTTCACGGATGGGGTTCGGTCAAATATTTGGGGGGTCTACACCCCCCAAATATTTCACGGATGTGGTTCTGTCAAATATTTGGGGGCTGTAGACCGCAAGAATATTTCACGGATGGGGCTCCGTCAAATATTTGAGGGTCTACGGCCCCCAAATATTTCACGGATGTGGTTCCGTCAAATATTTGGGGGGTCTACAGCCCCAGAATATTTCACGGATGTGGTTCCGCCAAAGATTTGGGGGGTCTACACCCCCCAAATATTTCACGGATGGGGTTCCGTCAAATATTTGGGGGCTGTAGACCCCCAGAATATTTCACGGATTGGGTTCCGTCAAATATTTGGGGGCTGTAGACCCCCAAAATATTTCACGGATGTGGTTCCGTCAAATATTTGGGGGGTCTGCACCCCCAGAATATTTCACGGATGTGGTTCCGTCAAATATTTGGGGGGTCTACACCCCCAAAATATTTCACGGATGTGGTTCCGTGAAAGTATTTGGGGGGTCTACAGCCCCAAAATATTTGACGGATGAGGTTCCTTCAAATATTTGGGGGCTGTACAGCCCCCAAATATTTCACGGATGTGGTTCCGTCAAATATTTGGGGGGTCTACGACCCCGAAATATTTCACGGATGTGGTTCCGTCAAATATTTGGGGGGTCTACACCCCCAAAATATTTCACGGATGGGGTTCCGTCAAATGTTTGGGGGCTGTAGACCCCCAAAATATTTGACGGATGGGGTTCCGTCAAATATTTGGGGGGTCTACACCCCCCAAATATTTCACGGATGTGGTTCCGTCAAATATTTGGGGGGTCTGCACCCCCAGAATATTTCACGGATGTGGTTCCGTCAAATATTTGGGGGGTCTACACCCCCAAAATATTTCACGGATGTGGTTCCGTGAAAGTATTTGGGGGGTCTACACCCCCAAAATATTTGACGGATGAGGTTCCTTCAAATATTTGGGGGCTGTACAGCCCCCAAATATTTCACGGATGTGGTTCCGTCAAATATTTGGGGGGTCTACACCCCCGAAATATTTCACGGATGTGGTTCCGTCAAATATTTGGGGGGTCTACAGCCCCAAAATATTTCACGGATGTGGTTCCGTCAAATATTTGGGGGGTCTACAGCCCCAAAATATTTCAGCGATGTGGTTCCGTAAAATATTTGGGGGGTCTACACCCCCAAAATATTTGACGGATGGGGTTCCGTCAAAATATTTGAGGGGTCTACACCCCCAGAATATTTCACGGATGTGGTTCCGTCAAATATTTGGGGGGTCTACACCCCCAAAATATTTCACGGATGTGGTTCCGTCAAATATTTGGGGGGTCTGCACCCCCAAAAAATTTGACGGATAGGGTTCCTTCAAATAGTTGGGGGCTGTACACGCCCCAAATATTCCACGGATGTGGTTCCGTCAAATATTTGGGGGTTGTAGACCCCCAGAATAATTCACGGATGTGGTTCCGTCAAATATTTCGGGGGTCTACATCCCCAGAATATTTCACGGATGTGTTTCCGTTAAATATTTGGGGGGTCTACAGCCCCAAAATATTTCACGGATGTGGTTCCGTCAAATATTTGGAGGGTCTACACCCCCCAAAAATTTCACGGATGGGGTTCGGTCAAATATTTGGGGGGTCTACACCCCCCAAAATATTTCACGGATGTGGTTGTGTCAAATATTTGGGGGCTGTAGACCCCCCAAATGTTTCACGGATGTGGTTCGGTCAAATATTTGGGGGCTGTACACCCCCCAAATATTTCACAGATGTGGTTCCGTCAAATATTTGGGGGGTCTACACCCCCCAAATATTTCACGGATGTGGTTCCGTCAAATATTTGGGGGGTCTACAGCCCCAAAATATTTCACGGACGTGGTTCCGTCAAATATTTGGGGGCTGTAGACCCCAGAATATTTCACCGATCGGGCTCCGTCAAATATTTGGGGGGTCTACACCCCCCAAATGTTTCGAGGATGTGGTTCCATCAAATATTTGGGGGGTCTACACCCCAAGAAAATTTCACGGATGTGTTTCCGTCAAATATTTGGGGGGTCTATAGCCCCAAAATATTTCACCGATGTGGTTCCGTCAAATATTTCGGGGGTCTACGACCCCAAAAAATTTCACGGATGGGGTTCGGTCAAATATTTGGGGGGTCTACACCCCCCAAATATTTCACGGATGTGGTTCCGTGAAAGTATTTGGGGGGTCTACAGCCCCAAAATATTTGACGGATGAGGTTCCTTCAAATATTTGGGGGCTGTACAGCCCCCAAATATTTCACGGATGTGGTTCCGTCAAATATTTGGGGGGTCTACGACCCCGAAATATTTCACGGATGTGGTTCCGTCAAATATTTGGGGGGTCTACACCCCCAAAATATTTCACGGATGGGGTTCCGTCAAATGTTTGGGGGCTGTAGACCCCCAAAATATTTGACGGATGGGGTTCCGTCAAATATTTGGGGGGTCTACACCCCCCAAATATTTCACGGATGTGGTTCCGTCAAATATTTGGGGGGTCTGCACCCCCAGAATATTTCACGGATGTGGTTCCGTCAAATATTTGGGGGGTCTACACCCCCCAAAATATTTCACGGATGTGGTTCCGTGAAAGTATTTGGGGGGTCTACACCCCCAAAATATTTGACGGATGAGGTTCCTTCAAATATTTGGGGGCTGTACAGCCCCCAAATATTTCACGGATGTGGTTCCGTCAAATATTTGGGGGGTCTACACCCCCGAAATATTTCACGGATGTGGTTCCGTCAAATATTTGGGGGGTCTACAGCCCCAAAATATTTCACGGATGTGGTTCCGTCAAATATTTGGGGGGTCTACAGCCCCAAAATATTTCAGCGATGTGGTTCCGTAAAATATTTGGGGGGTCTACACCCCCAAAATATTTGACGGATGGGGTTCCGTCAAAATATTTGAGGGGTCTACACCCCCAGAATATTTCACGGATGTGGTTCCGTCAAATATTTGGGGGGTCTACACCCCCAAAATATTTCACGGATGTGGTTCCGTCAAATATTTGGGGGGTCTGCACCCCCAAAAAATTTGACGGATAGGGTTCCTTCAAATAGTTGGGGGCTGTACACGCCCCAAATATTCCACGGATGTGGTTCCGTCAAATATTTGGGGGTTGTAGACCCCCAGAATAATTCACGGATGTGGTTCCGTCAAATATTTCGGGGGTCTACATCCCCAGAATATTTCACGGATGTGTTTCCGTCAAATATTTGGGGGGTCTACAGCCCCAAAATATTTCACGGATGTGGTTCCGTCAAATATTTGGAGGGTCTACACCCCCCAAAAATTTCACGGATGGGGTTCGGTCAAATATTTGGGGGGTCTACACCCCCCAAAATATTTCACGGATGTGGTTGTGTCAAATATTTGGGGGCTGTAGACCCCCCAAATGTTTCACGGATGTGGTTCGGTCAAATATTTGGGGGCTGTACACCCCCCAAATATTTCACAGATGTGGTTCCGTCAAATATTTGGGGGGTCTACACCCCCCAAATATTTCACGGATGTGGTTCCGTCAAATATTTGGGGGGTCTACAGCCCCAAAATATTTCACGGACGTGGTTCCGTCAAATATTTGGGGGCTGTAGACCCCAGAATATTTCACCGATCGGGCTCCGTCAAATATTTGGGGGGTCTACACCCCCCAAATGTTTCGAGGATGTGGTTCCATCAAATATTTGGGGGGTCTACACCCCAAGAAAATTTCACGGATGTGTTTCCGTCAAATATTTGGGGGGTCTATAGCCCCAAAATATTTCACCGATGTGGTTCCGTCAAATATTTCGGGGGTCTACGACCCCAAAAAATTTCACGGATGGGGTTCGGTCAAATATTTGGGGGGTCTACACCCCCCAAATATTTCACGGATGTGGTTCTGTCAAATATTTGGGGGCTGTAGACCGCAAGAATATTTCACGGATGGGGCTCCGTCGAATATTTGAGGGTCTACGGCCCCCAAATATTTCACGGATGTGGTTCCATCAAATATTTGGGGGGTCTACAGCCCCAGAATATTTCACGGATGTGGTTCCGCCAAAGATTTGGGGGGTCTACACCCCCCAAATATTTCACGGATGGGGTTCCGTCAAATATTTGGGGGCTGTAGACCCCCAGAATATTTCACGGATTGGGTTCCGTCAAATATTTGGGGGCTGTAGACCCCCAAAATATTTCACGGATGTGGTTCCGTCAAATATTTGGGGGGTCTGCACCCCCAGAATATTTCACGGATGTGGTTCCGTCAAATATTTGGGGGGTCTACACCCGCAAAATATTTCACGGATGTGGTTCCGTGAAAGTATTTGGGGGGTCTACACCCCCAAAATATTTGACGGATGAGGTTCCTTCAAATATTTGGGGGCTGTACAGCCCCCAAATATTTCACGGATGTGGTTCCGTCAAATATTTGGGGGGTCTACGACCCCGAAATATTCCACGGATGTGGTTCCGTCAAATATTTGGGGGGTCTACACCCCCAAAATATTTCACGGATGGGGTTCCGTCAAATATTTGGGGGCTGTAGACCCCCAAAATATTTGACGGATGGGGTTCCGTCAAATATTTGGGGGGTCTACACCCCCCAAATATTTCACGGATGTGGTTCCGTCAAATATTTGGGGGGTCTGCACCCCCAGAATATTTCACGGATGTGGTTCCGTCAAATATTTGGGGGGTCTACACCCCCAAAATATTTCACGGATGTGGTTCCGTGAAAGTATTTGGGGGGTCTACACCCCCAAAATATTTGACGGATGAGGTTCCTTCAAATATTTGGGGGCTGTACAGCCCCCAAATATTTCACGGATGTGGTTCCGTCAAATATTTGGGGGGTCTACACCCCCGAAATATTTCACGGATGTGGTTCCGTCAAATATTTGGGGGGTCTACAGCCCCAAAATATTTCACGGATGTGGTTCCGTCAAATATTTGGGGGGTCTACAGCCCCAAAATATTTCAGCGATGTGGTTCCGTAAAATATTTGGGGGGTGTACACCCCCCAAAATATTTGACGGATGTGGTTCCGTCAAATATTTGGGGGGTCTACACCCCCCAAATATTTCACGGATGTGGTTCCGTCAAATATTTGGGGGGTCTACAACCCCGAAATATTTCACGGATGTGGTTCCGTCAAATATTTGGGGGGTCTACAGCCCCAAAATATTTCAGGGATGTGGTTCCGTCAAATATTTGGGGGCTGTACACCCCCAGAATATTTCACGGATGGGGTTCCGTCAAATATTTGGGGGCTGTAGACCCCCAAAATATTTCAGAGATGGGGTTCCGTCAAATATTTGGGGGGTCTACACCCCCCAAATATTTCACGGATGTGGTTCCGTCAAATATTTGGGGGGTCTACACCCCCAGAATATTTCACGGATGTGGTTCCGTCAAATATTTGGGGGGTCTACACCCCCAAAATATTTCACAAATGGGGTTCCGTCAAATATATGGGGGCTGTAGACCCCCAGAATATTTCACGGATGTGGTTCCGTCAAATATTTGGGGGGTCTACACCGCCAGAATATTTCACGGATGGGGTTCCGTCAAATATTTGGGGGTCTACACCCCCCAAATATTTCAGGGATGTGGTTCCGTCAAATATTTGGGGGGTCTACACCCCCAGAATATTTCACGGATGTGGTTCCGTAAAATATTTGGGGGGTGTACACCCCCCAAAATATTTGACGGATGTGGTTCCGTCAAATATTTGGGGGGTCTACACCCCCCAAATATTTCACGGATGTGGTTCCGTCAAATATTTGGGGGCCGTACACCCCCCAAATATTTCACGGATGTGGTTCCGTCAAATATTTGGAGGGTCTACACCCCCAGAATATTTAACGGATGTGGTTCCGTAAAATATTTGGGGGGTCTACACCCCCCAAATATTGCACGGATGTGGTTCCGTCAAATACTTGGGGGGTCTACACCCCCAAAATATTTCACGGATGTGGTTCCGTCAAATATTTGGGGGGTCTACACGCCCCAAATATTTCACGGATGTGGTTCCGTCAAATATTTGGGGGCTGTAGACCCCAAGAATGTTTCACGGATGGGGCTCCGTCAAAATATTTGGGGGGTCTACACCCCCCAAATATTTCACGGATGTGGTTCCATCAAATATTTGGGGGGTCAACACCCCCAGAATATTTCACGGATGTGGTTCCTTCAAATATTTGGGGGGTCTACACCCCCAAAATATTTGACGGATGGGGTTCCGTCAAATATTTGGGGGCTGTAGACCCCCAAAATATTTCAGAGATGGGGTTCCGTCAAATATTTGGGGGCTGTACACCCCCCAAATATTCCACGGATGTGGTTCCGTCAAATATTTGGGGGGTCTACACCCCCAGAATATTTCACGGATGGGGTTCCGTCAAATATTTGGGAGTCTACATCCCCCAAATATTTGAAGGATGTGGTTCCGTCAAATATTTGGGGGGTCTACACCCCCGAAAATATTTCACAGATGTGGTTCCGTCAAATATTTGGGGGGTGTACACCCCCCAAATATTTCACGGATGTGGTTCCGCCAAATATTTGGGGGGTCTACACCCCCCAAATATTTCACGGATGTGGTTCCGTCAAATATTTGGGGGGTCTACACCCCCCAAATATTTCACGGATGTGGTTCCGTCAAATATTTGGGGGGTCTACACGCCCCAAACATTTCACGGATGTGGTTCCGTCAAATATTTGGGGGCTGTAGACCCCAAGAATATTTCACGGATGTGGTTCCGTAAAATATTTGGGGGCTGTACACCCCCCAAATATTTCACGGATGTGGTACCGTCAAATATTTGGGGGGTCTACAGCCCCAAAATATTTCACGGATGTGGTTCCGTCAAACATTTGGGGGCCGTACACCCCCCAAATATTTCAGGGATGTGGTTCCGTCAAATATTGGGGGGGTCTACAGCCCCAAAATATTTCACGGATGGGGTTCCGTCAAATATTTGGGGGGTCTGCACCCCAAAAATATTTCAGGGATGGGGTTCTGTCAAATATTTGGGGGCTGTAGACCCCCAAAATATTTGACGGATGGGGTTCCATCAAATATTTGGGGGCTGTAGACCCCCAAATTATTTCAGAGATGGGGTTCCGTCAAATATTTGGGGGCTGTACACCCCACAAATATTCCACGGATGTGGTTCCGTCAAATATTTGGGGGGTCTACAGCCCCAGAATATTTCACGGATGTGGTACCGTCAAATATTTGGGGGGTCTACACCCCAAAAATTTTTGACGGATGGGGTTCCGTCAAATATTTGGGGGCTGTAGACCCCCCAAATATTTCACGGATGGGGTTCCGTCAAATATTTGGGGGCTGTACACCCCCCAAATATTCCACGAATGTGGTTCCTTCAAATATTTGGGGGGTCTACAGCCCCAGAATATTTCACGGATGTGGTTCCGTCAAATATTTGGGGGGTCTACACCCCCAAAATATTTCAGAGATGTGGTTCCGTCAAATATTTGGGGGCTGTAGACCCCCAGAATATTTCACGGATGTGGTTCCGTCAAATATTTGGGGGGTCTACACCCCCAAAATATTTCAGGGATGGGGTTCCGTCAAATATTTGGGGGTCTACATCCCCCAAATATTTCACGGATGTGGTTCCGTCAAATATTTGGGGGGTCTACACCCCCAAAATATTTCACAGATGTGGTTCCGTCAAATATTTGGGGGGTGTACACCCCCCAAATATTTCACGGATGTGGTTCGGCCAAATATTTGGGGGGTCTACACCCCCCAAATATTTCACGGATGTGGTTCCGTCAAATATTTGGGGGGTGTACACCCCCCAAATATTTCAGGGATGTGGTTCCGTCAAACATTTGGGGGGTCTACATCCCCCAAATATTTCACGGATGTGGTTCCGTCAAATATTTGGGGGGTCTACATCCCCAAAAAATTTTACGGATGGGGTTCCGTCAAATATTTGGGGGCTGTAGACCCGCAGAATATTTCACGGATGGGGTTCCGTCATATATTTGGGGGGTCTACACCCCCAAGAATATTTCACGGATGGGGTTCCGTCAAATGATTGGGGGATCTACACCCCCCAAATATTTCACGCATGTGGTTCCGTCAAATATTTGGGGGCTGTAGACCCCAAGAATATTTCACGGATGGGGCTCCGTCAAATATTTGGGGGGTGTACACCCCCCAAATATTTCACGGATGTGGTTCGGCCAAATATTTGGGGGGTCTACACCCCCCAAATATTTCACGGATGTGGTTCCGTCAAATATTTGGGGGGTGTACACCCCCCAAATATTTCAGGGATGTGGTTCCGTCAAACATTTGGGGGGTCTACACCCCCCAATTATTTCACGGATGTGGTTCCGTCAAATATTTGGGGGGTCTACATCCCCAAAAAATTTTACGGATGTGGTTCCGTCAAATATTTGGGGGGTCTACACCCCCCAAATATTTCACGGATGTGGTTCCGTCAAATATTTGGGGGGTCTACACCCCCCAAATATTTCACGGATGGGGTTCCGTCAAATATTTGGGGGCTGTAGACCCGCAGAATATTTCACGGATGGGGTTCCGTCATATATTTGGGGGGTCTACACCCCCAGAATATTTCACGGATGGGGTTCCGTCAAATGATTGGGGGATCTACACCCCCCAAATATTTCACGCATGTGGTTCCGTCAAATATTTGGGGGCTGTAGACCCCAAGAATATTTCACGGATGGGGCTCCGTCAAATATTTGGGGGGTCTACACCCCCCAAATATTTCTACGGATGTGGTTCCATCAAATATTTGGGGGGTCTACACCCCCAGAATATTTCACGGATGTGGTTCCGTCAAATATTTGGGGGGTCTACACCCCCAAAATATTTCACAGATGTGGTTCCGTCAAATATTTGGGGGGTGTACACCCCCCAAATATTTCACGGATGTGGTTCCGCCAAATATTTGGGGGGTCTACACCCCCCAAAATATTTCACGGATGTGGTTCCGTCAAATATTTGGGGGGTGTACACCCCCCAAATATTTCACGGATGGGGTTCCGTCAAATTTTTGGGGGGTCTACACCCCCCAAATATTTCACGGATGTGGTTCCGTCAAATATTTGGGGGGTCTACACGCCCCAAATATTTCACGGATGTGGTTCCGTCAAATATTTGGGGGCTGTAGACCCCAAGAATATTTCACGGATGGGGCTCCGTCAAATATTTGGGGGGTCTACATCCCCCAAATATTTCACGGATGTGGTTCCGTCAAAAATTTGGGGGGTCTACGACCCCAGAATATTTCACCGATGTGGTTCCGTAAAATATTTGGGGGCTGTACACCCCCCAAATATTTCACGGATGTGGTACCGTCAAATATTTGGGGGGTCTACAGCCCCAAAATATTTCACGGATGTGGTTCCGTCAAACATTTGGGGGCCGTACACCCCCCAAATATTTCAGGGATGTGGTTCCGTCAAATATTGGGGGGGTCTACAGCCCCAAAATATTTCACGGATGGGGTTCCGTCAAATATTTGGGGGGTCTGCACCCCCAAAATATTTCACGGATGGGGTTCTGTCAAATATTTGGGGGCTGTAGACCCCCAAAATATTGGACGGATGGGGTTCCGTCAAATATTTGGGGGCTGTAGACCCCCAAATTATTTCAGAGATGGGGTTCCGTCAAATATTTGGGGGCTGTACACCCCACAAATATTCCACGGATGTGGTTCCTTCAAATATTTGGGGGTCTACATCCCCCAAATATTTCACGGATGTGGTTCCGTCAAATATTTGGGGGGTCTACACCCCCAAAATATTTCACAGATGTGGTTCCGTCAAAAATTTGGGGGGTGTACACCCCCCAAATATTTCACGGATGTGGTTCGGCCAAATATTTGGGGGGTCTACACCCCCCAAATATTTCACGGATGTGGTTCCGTCAAATATTTGGGGGGTGTACACCCCCCAAATATTTCAGGGATGTGGTTCCGTCAAATATTTGGGGGGTCTACACCCCCCAAATATTTCACGGATGTGGTTCCGTCAAATATTTGGGGGGTCTACATCCCCAAAATATTTCACGGATGTGGTTCCGTCAAATATTTGGGGGGTCTACACCCCCCAAATATTTCACGGATGTGGTTCCGTCAAATATTTGGGGGGTCTACACCCCCCAAATATTTCACGGATGGGGTTCCGTCAAATATTTGGGGGCTGTAGACCCGCAGAATATTTCACGGATGGGGTTCCGTCATATATTTGGGGGGTCTACACCCCCAGAATATTTCATGGATGGGGTTCCGTCAAATATTTGGGGGATCTACAGCCCCCAAATATTTCACGGATGTGGTTCCGTCAAATATTTGGGGGCTGTAGACCCCAAGAATATTTCACGGATGGGGCTCCGTCAAATATTTGGGGGGTCTACACCCCCCAAATATTTCTACGGATGTGGTTCCATCAAATATTTGGGGGGTCTACACCCCCAGAATATTTCACGGATGTGGTTCCATCAAATATTTGGGGGCTGTACACCCCCCAAATATTTCACGGATGTGGTACCGTCAAATGTTTGGGGGGTCTACAGCCCCGAAATATTTCACGGATGTGGTTCCGTCAAATATTTGGGGGCTGTACACCCCCAGAATATTTCACGGATGTGGTTCCGTCAAATATTTGGGGGGTCTACACCCCCAAAATATTTCACGGATGTGGTTCCGTCAAATATTTGGGGGGTCTACACCCCCCAAATATTTCACGGATGTGGTTCCGTCAAATACTTGGGGGGTCTACACCCTCCCAAAAAAAAACGGATGTGGTTCCGTCAAATATTTGGGGGGTCTACAGCCCCCGAATATTTCACGGATGTGGTTCCGTAAAATATTTGGGGGCTGTAGACCCCAAGAATATTTCACGGATGGGGCTCCGTCAAATATTTGGGGGGTATACACCCCCAGAATATTTCACGGATGTGGTTCCATCAAATATTTGGGGGGTCTACACCCCCAGAATATTTCACGGATGTGGTTCCGTCAAATATTTGGGGGCTGTACAACCCCCAAATATTTCACGGATGTGGTACCGTCAAATATTTGGGGGGTCTACAGCCCCAAAATATTTCACGGATGTGGTTCCGTCAAATATTTGGGGGCTGTAGACCCCCAGAATATTTCACGGATTCCGTCAAACATTTGGGGGCCGTACACCCCCCAAATATTTCACGGATGTGGTTCCGTCAAATATTGGGGGGGGCCTAGAGCCCAAAAATATTTCACAGATGGGGTTCCGTCAAATATTTGGGGGTCTACATCCCCCAAAATATTTCACGGATGGGGTTCCGTCAAATATTTGGGGGGTCTACATCCCCAAAATATTTCACGGATGTGGTTCCGTCAAATATTTGGGGGCTGTACAGCCCCAGGATATTTCACGGATGTGGTTCCATCAAATATTTGGGGGCCGTACAGGCCAAAAATATTTCACGGATGTGGTTCCGTCAAATATTGGGGGGGTCTACAGCCCCAAAATATTTCACGGATGGGGTTCCGTCAAATATTTGGGGGGTCTACATCCCCCAAAATATTTCACGGATGGGGTTCCGTCAAATAAGTGGGGGGTGTACAGGCCCAAAATATTTCACACATGGGGTTCCGTCAAATATTTGGGGGGTCTACACCCTCCAAATATTTCACGGATGTGGTTCCGTCAAATATTTGGGGGGTCTACACCCCCAAAATATTTCACGGATGTGGTTCCGTCAAATATTTGGGGGGTCTACACCCCCCAAATATTTCACGGATGGGGTTCCGTCAAATATTTGGGGGGTCTACACCCCCCAAATATTTCACGGATGGGGTTCCGTCAAATATTTGGGGGGTCTACACCCCCCAAATATTTCACGGATGGGGTTCCGTCAAATATTTGGGGGCTGTACACCCCCAGAATATTTCACGGATGTGGTTCCGTCAAATATTGGGGGGGTCTACAGCCCCAAAATATTTCACGGATGGGGTTCCGTCAAATATTTGGGTGGTCTACACTCCCAAAATATTTGACGGATGGGGTTCTGTCAAATATTTGGGGGCTGTAAACCCCCAAAATATTTGACGGATGGGGTTCCGTCAAATATTTGGGGGCTGTAGACCCCCAAAATATTTCAGAGATGGGGTTCCGTCAAATATTTGGGGGCTGTACACCCCCCAAATATTCCACGGATGTGGTTCCGTCAAATATTTGGGGGGTCTACAGCCCCAGAATATTTCACGGATGTGGTTCCGTCGAATATTTGGGGGGTCTACACCCCCAAAATATTTCACAGATGTGGTTCCGTCCAATATTTGGGGGGTCTACAGCCCCCAAATATTTCACGGATGTTGTTCCGTCAAATATTTGGGGGGTGTACACCCCCCAAATATTTCACGGATGTGGTTCCGTCAAATATTTGGGGGGTCTACACCCCCCAAATATTTCACGGATGTGGTTCCGTCAAATATTTGGGGGGTCTACACCCCCAAAATATTTCACGGATGTGGTTCCGTCAAATATTTGGGGGCTGTAGACCCCAAGAATATTTCACGGATGGGGCTCCGTCAAATATTTGGGGGCTGTAGACCCCAAGAATATTTCACGGATGTGGTTCCATCAAATATTTGGGGGGTCTGCGAGCCCAGAATATTTCACGGATGTGGTTCCGTCAAATATTTGGGGGCTGTACACCCCCCAAATATTTCACGGATGTGGTACCGTCAAATATTTGGGGGGTCTACAGCCCCAAAATATTTCACGGATGGGGTTCCGTCAAATATTTGGGGGCTGTAGACCCCCAGAATATTTCACGGATGGGGTTCCGTCAAGTATTTGGGGGCTCCACACCCCCAGAATATTTCACTGATGGGGTTCCGTCAAATATTTGGGGGGTCTACACCCCCAAAATATTTCACGGATGGGGTTCTGTCAAATATTCGTGGGCTGTAGACCCCCAAAATATTTGAAGGATGGGGTTCCGTCAAATATTTGGGGGCTGTACAACCCCCAAATATTCCACGGCTGTGGTTCCGTCAAATATTTGAAGGGTCTACAGCCCCTGAATATTTCACGGATGTGGTTCCGTCAAATATTTGGGGGGTCTACACCCCCAAAATATTTGACGGATGGGGTTCCATCAAATATTTGGGGGCTGTAGACCCGCAAAATATTTCACGGAAGGGGTTCCGTCAAATATTTGGGGGCTGTACACCCCCCAAATATTCCACGGATGTGATTCCGTCAAATATTTGGGGGGTCTACAGCCCCAGAATATTTCACGGATGGGGTTCCATCAAATATTTGGGGGTCTACATCCCCCAAATATTTCACGGATGTGGTTCCGTCACATATTTGGGGGGTCTACACCCCCAAAATATTTCACAGATGTGGTTCCGTCAAATATTTGGGGGGTGTACACCCCCAAAATATTTCACGGATGTGGTTCCGTCAAATATTTGGGGGGTCTACAACCCCCAAATATTTCACGGATGTGGTTCCGTCAAATATTTGGGGGGTCTACACCCCCCAAATATTTCACGGATGTGGTTCCGTCAAATATTTGGGGGGTCTACACCCCCCAAATATTTCACGGATGGGGTTCCGTCAAATATTTGGGGGTTGTAGAACCCCAGAATATTTCACGGATGTGGTTCCGTCAAATATTTGGGGGGTCTACACCCCCAGAATATTTCACGGATGGGGTTCCGTCAAATATTTGGGGGGTCTACACCCCCCAAATATTTCACGGATGTGGTTCCGTCAAATATTTGGGGGCTGTAGACCCCAAGAATATTTCAGGGATGGGGCTCCGTCAAATATTTGGGGGGTCTACACCCCCCAAATATTTCACGGATGTGGTTCCATCAAATATTTGGGGGGTCTACAGCCCCAGAATATTTCACGGATGGGGTTCCGTCAAATATTTGGGGGGTCTACACCCCCCAAATATTTGACGGATGTGGTTCCGTCAAATATTTGGGGGGTCTACACCCCCCAAATATTTCACGGATGTGGTTCCGTCAAATATTTGGGGGGTGTACACCCCCAAAATATTTCACGGATGTGGTTCCGTCAAATATTTGGGGGGTCTACAACCCCCAAATATTTCACGGATGTGGTTCCGTCAAATATTTGGGGGGTCTACACCCCCAATATATTTCACGGATGTGGTTCCGTCAAATATTTGGGGGGTCTACACCCCCCAAATATTTCACGGATGTGGTTCCGTCAAATATTTGGGGGGTCTACACCCCCCAAATATTTCACGGATGGGGTTCCGTCAAATATTTGGGGGTTGTAGAACCCCAGAATATTTCACGGATGTGGTTCCGTCAAATATTTGGGGGGTCTACACCCCCAGAATATTTCACGGATGGGGTTCCGTCAAATATTTGGGGGGTCTACACCCCCCAAATATTTCACGGATGTGGTTCCGTCAAATATTTGGGGGCTGTAGACCCCAAGAATGTTTCAGGGATGGGGCTCCGTCAAATATTTGGGGGGTCTACACCCCCCAAATATTTCACGGATGTGGTTCCATCAAATATTTGGGGGGTCTACAGCCCCAGAATATTTCACGGATGTGGTTCCGTCAAATATTTGGGGGGTCTACACCCCCCAAATATTTCACGGATGTGGTTCCGTCAAATGTTTGGGGGGTCTACAGCCCCAAAATATTTCACGGAAGTGGTTCCGTCAAATATTTGGGGGGTCTACACCCCCAGAATATTTCACGGATGTGGTTCCGTCAAATACTTGGGGGGTCTACACCCCCAAAATATTTCACGGATGTGGTTCCGTCAAATATTTGGGGGGTCTACAGGCCCCAAATATTTCACGGATGTGGTTCCGTACAATATTTGGGGCCTGTAGACCCCAAGAATATTTCACCGATGGGGCTCCGTCAAATATTTGGGGGGTCTACACCCCCCAAATATTTCACGGATGTGGTTCCGTCAAATATTTGGGGGGTCTACACCCCCAGAATATTTCACGGATGTGGTTCCGTCAAATATTTGGGGGCTGTACACCCCCCAAATATTTCACGGATGTGGTACCGTCAAATATTTGGGGGGTCTACAGCCCCAAAATATTTCACGGATGTGGTTCCGTCAAATATTTGGGGGCTGTAGACCCCAAGAATATTTCACGGATAGGGCTCCGTCAAATATTTGGGGGCTGTACACCCCCAGCATATTTCACGGATGTGGTTCCGTCAAATATTTGGGGGCCGTACACCCCCCAAATATTTCACGGATGTGGTTCCGTCAAATATTTGGGGGGTCTACAGCCCCAAAATGTTTCACGGATGGGGTTACGTCAAATATTTGGGGGGTCTACATCCCCCAAAAAATTTCACGGATGGGGTTCCGTCAAATATTTGGGGGTTTACAACCTCCAAATATTTCACGGATGTGGTTCCGTCAAATATTTGGGGGGTCTACATCCCCCAAATATTTCACGGATGTGGTTCCGTCAAATATTTGGGGGGTGTACACCCCCCCAAATATTTCACGGATGTGGTTCCGTAAAATATTTGGGGGGTCTACAGCCCCAGAATATTTCACGGATGTGGTTCCGTGAAATATTTGGGGGGTCTACACCCCCAGAATATTTCACGGATGTGGTTCAGTCAAATATTTGGGGGGTCTACACCCCCCAAATATTTCACGGATGTGGTTCCGTCAAATATTTGGGGGGTCTACACCCCCAAAATATTTCACGGATGTGGTTCCGTCAAATATTTGGGGGCTGTAGAACCCAAGAATATTTCACGGATGGGGCTCCGTCAAATATTTGGGGGCTGTAGACCCCAAGAATATTTCACGGATGTGGTTCCATCAAATATTTGGGGGGTCTGCACCCCCAGAATATTTCACGGATGTGGTTCCGTCAAATATTTGGGGGCTGTACACCCCCCAAATATTTCACGGATGTGGTACCGTCAAATATTTGGGGGCTCTACAGCCCCAGAATATTTCACGGATGGGGTTCCGTCAAATATTTGGGGGCTGTAGACCCCCAGAATATTTCACGGATGGGGTTCCGTCAAATATTTGGGGGCTGCACACCCCCAGAATATTTCACGGATTCCGTCAATCATTTGGGGGCCGTACACCCCCCAAATATTTCACGGATGTGGTTCCGTCAAATATTGGGGGGGACTACAGCCCCAAAATATTTCACGGATGGGGTTCCGTCAAATATTTGGGGGGTCTACACCCCCAAAATATTTCACGGATGTGGTTCCGTCAAATATTTGGGGGGTCTACAGCCCCAGAATATTTCACGGATGTGGTTCCGTCAAATATTTGGGGGGTCTACACCCCCAAAATATTTGACGGATGGGGTTCCGTCAAATATTTGGGGGCTGTAGACCCCCAAAATATTTCACGGATGGGGTTCCGTCAAATATTTGGGGGCTGTACACCCCCCAAATATTCCACGGATGTGATTCCGTCAAATATTTGGGGGGTCTACAGCCCCAGAATATTTCACGGATGGGGTTCCGTCAAATATTTGGGGGTCTACATCCCCCAAATATTTCACGGATGTGGTTCCGTCAAATATTTGGGGGGTCTACACCCCCAAAATATTTCACAGATGTGGTTCCGTCAAATATTTGGGGGGTGTACACCCCCAAAATATTTCACGGATGTGGTTCCGTCAAATATTTGGGGGGTCTACAACCCTCAAATATTTCACGGATGTGGTTCCGTCAAATATTTGGGGGGTCTACACCCCCAAAATATTTCACGGATGTGGTTCCGTCAAATATTTGGGGGGTCTACACCCCCCAAATATTTCACGGATGTGGTTCCGTCAAATATTTGGGGGGTCTACACCCCCCAAATATTTCACTGATGGGGTTCCGTCAAATATTTGGGGGTTGTAGAACCCCAGATTATTTCACGGATGTGGTTCCGTCAAATATTTGGGGTGTCTACACCCCCAGAATATTTCACGGATGGGGTTCCGTCAAATATTTGGGGGGTCTACACCCCCCAAATATTTCACGGATGTGGTTCCGTCAAATATTTGGGGGCTGTAGACCCCAAGAATATTTCAGGGATGGGGCTCCGTCAAATATTTGGGGGGTCTACACCCCCCAAATATTTCACGGATGTGGTTCCATCAAATGTTTGGGTGGTCTACAGCCCCAGAATATTTCACGGATGGGGTTCCGTCAAATATTTGGGGGGTCTACACCCCCAGAATATTTCACGGATGTGGTTCCGTCAAATGTTTGGGGGGTCTACAGCCCCAAAATATTTCACGGATGTGGTTCCGTCAAATATTTGGGGGGTCTACACCCCCAGAATATTTCACGGATGTGGTTCCGTAAAATATTTGGGGGATGTACTCCCCCCAAATATTTCACGGATGGGGTTCCGTCAAATATTTGGGGGGTCTACACCCCCAAAATATTTCACGGATGTGGTTCCGTCAAATATTTGGGGGGTCTACAGCCCCCAAATATTTCACGGATGTGGTTCCGTAAAATATTTGGGGCCTGTAGACCCCAAGAATATTTCACGGATGGGGCTCCGTCAAATATTTGGGGGGTCTACACCCCCCAAATATTTCACGGATGTGGTTCCGTCAAATATTTGGGGGGTCTACACCCCCAGAATATTTCACGGATGTGGTTCCGTCAAATATTTGGGGGCTGTACACCCCCCAAATATTTCACGGATGTGGTACCGTCAAATATTTGGGGGGTCTACAGCCCCAAAAATATTTCACGGATGTGGTTCCGTCAAATATTTGGGGGCTGTAAACCCCCAGAATATTTCACGGATGTGGTTCCGTCAAATATTTGGGGGCTGTACACCCTCAGCATATTTCACGGATGTGGTTCCTTCAAATATTTGGGGGCCGTACACCCCCCAAATATTTCACGGATGTGGTTCCGTCAAATATTTGGGGGCTGTACACCCCCCAAATATTTCACGGATGTGGTACCGTCAAATATTTGGGGGGTCTACAGCCCCAAAATATTTCACGGATGTGGTTCCGTCAAATATTTGGGGGCTGTAAACCCCCAGAATATTTCACGGATGTGGTTCCGTCAAATATTTGGGGGCTGTACACCCTCAGCATATTTCACGGATGTGGTTCCTTCAAATATTTGGGGGCCGTACACCCCCCAAATATTTCACGGATGTGGTTCCGTCAAATATTTGGGGGGTCTACAGCCCCAAAATGTTTCACGGATGGGGTTCCGTCAAATATTTGGGGGGTCTAAATCCCCCAAAAAATTTCACATATGGGGTTCCGTCAAATATTTGGGGGTTTACACCCCCCAAATATTTCACGGATGTGGTTCCATCAAATATTTGGGGGGGCTACATCCCCCAAATATTTCACGGATGTGGTTCCGTCAAATATTTGGGGGGTGTACACCCCCCAAAATATTTCACGGATGTGGTTCCGTAAAATATTTGGGGGGTCTACAGCCCCAGAATATTTCACGGATGTGGTTCCGTGAAATATTTGGGGGGTCTACACCCCCAGAATATTTCACGGATGTGGTTCCGTCAAATATTTGGGGGGTCTACACCCCCCAAATATTTCATGGATGGGGTTCCGTCAAATGTTGGGGGGGTCTACAGCCCCAAAATATTTCACGGATGGGGTTCCGTCAAATATTTGGGGGGTCTACATCCCCCAAAATATTTCACGGATCGGGTTCCGTCAAATATTTTGGGGTTTACACCCCCCAAATTTTTCACAGATGTGGTTCCGTCAAATATTTGGGGGGTCTACATCCCCCAAATATTTCACGGATGTGGTTCCGTCAAATATTTGGGGGGTCTACACCCCCCAAATATTTCACGGATGTGGTTCCGTCAAATATTTGGGGGGTCTACACCCCCAAATATTTCACGGATGGGGTTCCGTCAAATATTTGGGGGGTCTACCCCCCTCAAATATTTCACGGATGTGGTTCCGTCAAATAATTGGGGGCTGTAGACCCCAAGTATATTTCACGGATGGGGCTCCGTCAAATATTTGGGGGGTCTACACCCCCAGAATGTTTCACGGATGGGGTTCCGTCAAATTTTTGGGGGGTCTACCCCCCTCAAATATTTCACGGATGTGGTTCCGTCAAATATTTGGGGGCTGTAGACCTCAAGAATATTTCACGGATGTGGTTCCATCAAATATTTGGGGGGTCTACGCCCCCCAAATATTTCACGGATGTGGTACCGTCAAATATTTGGGGGGTCTACAGCCCCAAAATATTTCACGGATGGGGCTCCGTCAAACATTTGGGGGCTGTACACCCCCAGAATATTTCACGGATGGGGTTCCGTCAAATATTTGGGGGCTGTAAACCCCCAGAATATTTCAAGGATGTGGTTCCGTCAAATATTTGGGGGCTGTACACCCCCCAAATATTTCACGGATGTGGTTCCGTCAAATATTGGGGGGGTCGACACCCCCAAAATATTTCACAGATGTGGTTCCGTCAAACATTTGGGGGGTCTACACCCCCAAAATATTTCACGGATGGGGTTCCGTCAAATATTTGGGGGCTGTAGACCCCCAAATTATTTCACGGATGTGGTTCCGTCAAATATTGGGGGGGTCTACAGCCCCAAAATATTTCACGGATGGGGTTCCGTCAAATATTTGGGGGGTCTACACCCCTAAAATATTTTACGGATGGGGTTCCGTCAAATATTTGGGGGCTGTACACCCCCCAAAAAATTTCACGGATGTGGTTCCGTCAAATATTTGGGGGGTCTATAGCCCCAGAAAATTTCACGGATGTGGTTCCGTCAAATATTTGGGGGGTCTACAGCCCCAGAATATTTCACGGATGTGGTTCCGTCAAATATTTGGGGGGTCTACAGCCCCAGAATATTTCACGGATGTGGTTTCGTCAAATATTTGGGGGGTCTACACCCCCAGAATATTTCACGGATGTGGTTCCGTCAAATATTTGGGGGGTCTACACCCCCAGAATATTTCACGGATGGGGTTCCGTCAAATATCTTGGGGGTCTACACCCCCCGGATATTTCACGGATGTGGTTCCGTCAAATATCTGGGGGGTGTACGACCCTCAAATATTTCACGGATGTGGTTCCGTCAAATATTTGTGGGGTCTACGACCCCCAAATATTTCACGGATGTGGTTCCGTCAAATATTTGGGGGGTCTACACCCCCAAAATATTTCATGGATGTGGTTCCGTCAAATATTTGGGGGGTCTACACCCCCCAAATATTTCACGGATGTGGTTCCGTCAAATATTTGGGGGGTGTACACCCCCCAAATATTTCACGGATGTGGTTCCGTCAAATATTTGGGGGGTCTACACGCCCCAAATATTTCACGGATGTGGTTCCGTCAAATATTTGGGGGTTCTACACCCCCAAAATATTTCACGGATGTGGTTCCGTCAAATATTTGGGGGGTCTACACCCCCAAATATTTCACGGATGTGGTTCCGTCAAATATTTGGGGGGTCTACACCCCCAAAATATTTCACGGATGGGGTTCCGTCAAATATTTGGGGGTTGTAGAACCCCAGAATATTTCACGGATGTGGTTCCGTCAAATATTTGGGGGGTCTACACCCCCAGAATATTTCACGGATGGGGTTCCGTCACATATTTGGGGGGTGTACATCCCCCAAATATTTCACGGATGTGGTTCCGTCAAATATTTGTGGGGTCTACACCCCCCAAATATTTCACGGATGTGGTTCCGTCAAATATTTGGGGGGTCTACACCCCCCAAATGTTTCACGGATGGGGCTCCGTCAAATATTTGGGGGGTCTACACCCCCCAAATATGTCACGGATGTGGTTCCGTCAAATATTTGGGGGGTCTACACCCCCCAAATATTTCACGGATGTGGTTCCGCCAAATATTTGGGGGGTCTACACCCCGAAAATATTTCACGGATGTGGTTCCGTCAAATATTTGGGGGTGTACACCCCCCAAATATTTTAAGGATGTGGTTCCGTCAAATATTTGGGGGGTCTACAGCCCCAAAATATTTCACGGATGGGGTTCCATCAAATATTTGGGGGCTGTAGACCCCCAGAATATTTCACGGATGTGGTTCCGTCAAATATTTGGGGGCCGTACACCCCCCAAATATTCCACGGATGTGGTTCCGTCAAATATTTGGGGGGTCTACAGCCCCAAAATGTTTCACGGATGGGGTTCCGTCAAATATTTGGGGGGTCTACATCCCCCAAAAAATTTCACATATGGGGTTCCGTCAAATATTTGGGGGTTTACACCCCCCAAATATTTCACGGATGTGGTTCCGTCAAATATTTGGGGGGTCTACATCCCCCAAATATTTCACGGATGTGGTTCCGTCAAATATTTGGGGGGTGTACACCCCCCCAAATATTTCACGGATGTGGTTCCGTCAAATATTTGGGGGGTCTACAGCCCCAGAATATTTCACGGATGTGGTTCCGTGAAATATTAGGGGGGTCTACACCCCCAGAATATTTCACGGATGTGGTTCCGTCAAATATTTGGGGGGTCTACACCCCCCAAATATTTCACGGATGGGGTTCCGTCAAATGTTGGGGGGGTCTACAGCCCCAAAATATTTCACGGATGGGGTTCCATCAAATATTTGGGGGGTCTACATCCCCCAAAATATTTCACGGATGGGGTTCCGTCAAATATTTTGGGGTTTACACCCCCCAAATATTTCACGGATGTGGTTCCGTCAAATATTTGGGGGGTCTACATCCCCCAAATATTTCACGGATGTGGTTCCGTCAAATATTTGGGGGGTGTACACCCCCAGAATATTTCACGGATGTGGTTCCGTCAAATATTTGATGATCTACACCCCCAGAATATTTCACGGATGGGGTTCCGTCAAATATTTGGGGGGTCTACCCCCCTCAAATATTTCACGGATGTGGTTCCGTCAAATAATTGGGGGCTGTAGACCCCAAGAATATTTCACGGATGGGGCTCCGTCAAATATTTGGGGGGTCTACACCCCCAGAATATTTCACGGATGGGGTTCCGTCAAATATTTGGGGGGTCTACCCCCCTCAAATATTTCACGGATGTGGTTCCGTCAAATATTTGGGGGCTGTAGACCCCAAGAATATTTCACGGATGTGGTTCCATCAAATATTTGGGGGGTCTACGCCCCCCAAATATTTCACGGATGTGGTACCGTCAAATATTTGGGGGGTCTACAGCCCCAAAATATTTCGCGGATGGGGCTCCGTCAAATATTTGGGGGCTGTACACCCCCAGAATATTTCACGGATGGGGTTCCGTCAAATATTTGGGGGCTGTAAACCCCCAGAATATTTCAAGGATGTGGTTCCGTCAAATATTTGGGGGCCGTACACCCCCCAAATATTTCACGGATGTGGTTCCGTCCAATATTCGGGGGGTCGACACCCCCAAAATATTTCACAGATGTGGTTCCGTCAAACATTTGGGGGGTCTACACCCCCAAAATATTTCACGGATGGGGTTCCGTCAAATATTTGGGGGCTGTAGACCCCCAAATTATTTCACGGATGTGGTTCCGTCAAATATTGGGGGGGTCTACAGCCCCAAAATATTTCACGGATGGGGTTCCGTCAAATATTTTGGGGGTCTACACCCCTAAAATATTTTACGGATGGGGTTCCGTCAAATATTTGGGGGCTGTACACCCCCCAAATATTTCACGGATGTGGTTCCGTCAAATATTTGGGGGGTCTATAGCCCCAGAAAATTTCACGGATGTGGTTCCGTCAAATATTTGGGGGGTCTACACCCCCAAAATATTTCACGGATGTGGTACCGTCAAATATTTGGGGGGTCTACACCCCCAGAATATTTCACGGATGTGGTTCCGTCAAATATTTGGGGGGTCTACAGCCCCAGAATATTTCACGGATGTGGTTCCGTCAAATATTTGGGGGGTCTACACCCCCAGAATATTTCACGGATGTGGTTCCGTCAAATATTTGGGGGGTCTACACCCCCAGAATATTTCACGGATGGGGTTCCGTCAAATATCTTGGGGGTCTACACCCCCCGGATATTTCACGGATGTGGTTCCGTCAAATATCTGGGGGGTGTACGACCCCCAAATATTTCACGGATGTGGTTCCGTCAAATATTTGTGGGGTCTACGACCCCCAAATATTTCACGGATGTGGTTCCGTCAAATATTTGGGGGGTCTACACCCCCAAAATATTTCATGGATGTGGTACCGTCAAATATTTGGGGGGTCTACACCCCCAGAATATTTCACGGATGGGGTTCCGTCAAATATTTGGGGGGTGTACACCTCCCAAATATTTCACGGATGTGGTTCCGTCAAATATTTGTGGGGTCTACAGCCCCCAAATATTTCACTGATGTGGTTCCGTCAAATATTTGGGGGGTCTACACCCCCCAAATGTTTCACGGATGGGGCTCCGTCAAATATTTGGGGGGTGTACAGCCCCAGAATATTTCACGGATGTGGTTCCGTCAAATATTTGGGGGGTCTACACCCCCAGAATATTTCACGGATGTGGTTCCGTCAAATATTTGGGGGGTCTACACGCCCCAAATATTTCACGGATGTGGTTCCGTCAAATATTTGGGGGGTCTACACCCCCAAAATATTTCACGGATGTGGTTCCGTCAAATATTTGGGGGGTCTACACCCCCAAAATATTTCACGGATGGGGTTCCGTCAAATATTTGGGGGCTGTAGACCCCCAAATTATTTCACGGATGTGGTTCCGTCAAATATTGGGGGGGTCTACAGCCCCAAAATATTTCACGGATGGGGTTCCGTCAAATATTTTGGGGGTCTACACCCCTAAAATATTTTACGGATGGGGTTCCGTCAAATATTTGGGGGCTGTACACCCCCCAAATATTTCACGGATGTGGTTCCGTCAAATATTTGGGGGGTCTATAGCCCCAGAAAATTTCACGGATGTGGTTCCGTCAAATATTTGGGGGGTCTACACCCCCAAAATATTTCACGGATGTGGTACCGTCAAATATTTGGGGGGTCTACACCCCCAGAATATTTCACGGATGTGGTTCCGTCAAATATTTGGGGGGTCTACAGCCCCAGAATATTTCACGGATGTGGTTCCGTCAAATATTTGGGGGGTCTACACCCCCAGAATATTTCACGGATGTGGTTCCGTCAAATATTTGGGGGGTCTACACCCCCCAAATATTTCATGGATGTGGTTCCGTCAAATATTTGGGGGGTGTACACCCCCCAAATATTTCACGGATGTGGTTCCGTCAAATATTTGGGGGGTCTACACGCCCCAAATATTTCACGGATGTGGTTCCGTCAAATATTTGGGGGGTCTACACCCCCAAAATATTTCACGGATGTGGTTCCGTCAAATATTTGGGGGGTCTACACCCCCAAAATATTTCACGGATGGGGTTCCGTCAAATATTTGGGAGCTGTCGACCCCCAGAATATTTCACGGATGTGGTTCCGTCAAATATTTGGGGGGTCTACACCCCCAGAATATTTCACGGATGGGGTTCCGTCAAATATTTGGGGGGTGTACACCTCCCAAATATTTCACGGATGTGGTTCCGTCAAATATTTGTGGGGTCTACAGCCCCCAAATATTTCACTGATGTGGTTCCGTCAAATATTTGGGGGGTCTACACCCCCCAAATGTTTCACGGATGGGGCTCCGTCAAATATTTGGGGGGTGTACACCCCCCAAATATTTCACGGATGTGGTTCCGTCAAATATTTGGGGGGTCTACACCCCCCAAATATTTCACGGATGTGGTTCCGTCAAATATTTGGGGGGTCTGCAGCCCCAAAATATTTCACGGATGTGGTTCCGTCAAATATTTGGGGGGTGTACACCCCCCAAATATTTTAAGGATGTGGTTCCGTCAAATATTTGGGGGGTCTACAGCCCCAAAATATTTCACGGATGGGGTTCCATCAAATATTTGGGGGCTGTAGACCTCCAGAATATTTCACGGATGGGCTTCCGTCAAATATTTGGGGGCTGTAGACCCCCAGAATATTTCACGGATGTGGTTCCGTCAAATATTTGGGGGGTCTACACCCCCAGAATATTTCACGAATGGGGTTCCGTCAAATATTTGGGGGTCTACACCCCCCACATATTTCACGGATGTGGTTCCGTCAAATATTTGGGGGGTGTACGACCCCCAAATATTTCACGGATGTGGTTCCGTCAAATATTTGTGGGGTCTACACCCCCCAAATATTTCACGGATGTGGTTCCGTCAAATATTTGGGGGGTCTACACCCCCAAAATATTTCATGGATGTGGTTCCGTCAAATATTTGGGGGGTCTACACCCCCAAAATATTTCACGGATGTGGTTCCGTCAAATATTTGGGGGGTGTACACGCCCCAAATATTTCACGGATGTGGTTCCGTCAAATAATTGGGGGGTCTACACCCCCAAAATATTTCACGGATGGGGTTCCGTCAAATATTTGGGAGCTGTCGACCCCCAGAATATTTCACGGATGTGGTTCCGTCAAATATTTGGGGGGTGTACACCCCCCAAATATTTCACGGATGTGGTTCCGTCAAATATTTGGGGGGTCTACACCCCCCAAATATTTCACGGATGTGGTTCCGTGAAATATTTGGGGGGTCTACACCCCCAAAATATTTCACGGATGTGGTTCCGTCAAATATTTGGGGGGTCTACACCCCCAGAATATTTCACGGATGTGGTTCCGTAAAATATTTGGGGGGTGTACACCCCCCAAATATTTCACGGATGTGGTTCCGTAAAATTTTTGGGGGGTCTACACCCCCCAAATATTTCACGGATGTGGTTCCATCAAATATTTTGGGGGTGTACACCCCCCAAATATTTCACGGATGTGGTTCCGTCAAATATTTGGGGGGTCTACACCCCCCAAATATTTCACGGATGTGGTTCCGTCAAATATTTGGGGGGTCTACACCCCCAAAATATTTCACGGATGTGGTTCCGTCAAATATTTGGGGGGTGTACACCCCCCGGATATTTCACGGATGTGGTTCCGTCAAATATTTGGGGGGTCTACACGCCCCAAATATTTCACGGATGTGGTTCCGTCAAAATTTTGGGGGGTCTACACCCCCAAAATATTTCACGGATGTGGTTCCGTCAAATATTTGGGGGCTGTAGACCCCCAAAATATTTCACGGATGTGGTTCCGTCAAATATTTGGGGGGTCTACAGCCCCAAAATATTCCACGGATGGGGTTCCGTCAAATATTTGGGGGCTGTAGACCCCCAAAATATTTCACGGATGGGGTTCCGTCAAATATTTGGGGGCTGTACACCCCTAGAATATTTCACGGATGTGGTTCCGTCAAATATTGGGGGGGTCTACAGCCCCAAAATATTTCACGGATGGGGTTCTGTCAAATATTTGGGGGGTCTACACCCCCAGAATATTTCACGGATGTGGTTCCGTCAAATATTTGGGGGCTGTAGACCCCCAAAAATATTTGACGGATGGGGTTCCGTCAAATTTTTGGGGGCTGTAGACCCCCGAAATATTTGACGGATAGGGTCCGTCAAATATTTGGGGGGTCTACACCCCCAAAATATTCGATGAATGTATGTCCGTTAAATCTTTGGGGGGTCTACATCCCCAGAATATTTCACGGATGTGGTTCCGTCAAATATTTGGGGGGTCTACACCCCCCAAATATTTCATGGATGTGGTTCCGTGAAATATTTGGGTGGTCTGCACCCCCAGAATATTTCACGGATGTGGTTCTGTCAAATATTTGGGGGCTGTACATCCCCCAAATATTTCACGGATGTGGTTCCGTCAAATTTTTGGGGGGTCTACACCCCCAGAATAGTTCACGGATGGGGTTCCGTCAAATATTTGGGGGCTGTAGACCCCCAAAATATTTCACGGATGTGGTTCCGTCAAATATTTGGGGGGTGTACACCCCCCAAATATTTTAAGGATGTGGTTCCGTCAAATATTTGGGGGGTCTACAGCCCCAAAATATTTCACGGATGGGGTTCCATCAAATATTTGGGGGCTGTAGACCCCAAGAATATTTCACGGATGGGCTTCCGTCAAATATTTGGGGGCTGTAGACCCCCAGAATATTTCACGGATGTGGTTCCGTCAAATATTTGGGGGGTCTACAACCCCAGAATATTTCACGAATGGGGTTCCGTCAAATATTTGGGGGTCTACACCCCCCACATATTTCACGGATGTGGTTCCGTCAAATATTTGGGGGGTGTACGACCCCCAAATATTTCACGGATGTGGTTCCGTCAAATATTTGTGGGGTCTACACCCCCCAAATATTTCACGGATGTGGTTCCGTCAAATATTTCGGGGGTCTACACCCCCAAAATATTTCATGGATGTGGTTCCGTCAAATATTTGGGGGGTCTACACCCCCAAAATATTTCACGGATGTGGTTCCGTCAAATATTTGGGGGGTGTACACGCCCCAAATATTTCACGGATGTGGTTCCGTCAAATGATTGGGGGGTCTACACCCCCCAAATATTTCACGGATGTGGTTCCGTCAAATATTTGGGGGGTGTACACCCCCCGGATATTTCACGGATGTGGTTCCGTCAAATATTTGGGGGGTCTACAGCCCCAAAATATTTCACGGATGTGGTTCCGTCAAAATTTTGGGGGGTCTACACCCCCAAAATATTTCACGGATGTGGTTACGTCAAATATTTGCGGGGTCTACACCCCGAAAATATTTCACGGATGGGGTTCCGTCAAATATTTGGGAGCTGTCGACCCCCAGAATATTTCACGGATGTGGTTCCGTCAAATATTTGGGGGGTCTACACCCCCCAAATATTTCACGGATGTGGTTCCGTCAAATATTTGGGGGGTCTACACCCCCAAAATATTTCACGGATGTGGTTCCGTCAAATATTTGGGGGGTCTACACCCCCAGAATATTTCACGGATGTGGTTCCGTCAAATATTTGGGGGGTGTACACCCCCCAAATATTTCACGGATGTGGTTCCGTAAAATTTTTTGGGGGTCTACACCCCCCAAATATTTCACGGATGTGGTTCCATCAAATATTTGGGGGGTCTACACCCCCAAAATATTTCACGGATGTGGTTCCGTCAAATATTTGGGGGGTGTACACCCCCCAAATATTTCACGGATGTGGTTCCGTCAAATATTTGGGGGGTCTACACCCCCCAAATATTTCACGGATGTGGTTCCGTCAAATATTTGGGGGGTCTAGACCCCCAAAATTATTTCACGGATGTGGTTCCGTAAAATATTTGGGGGGTCTACTCCCCCAAAATATTTCACGGATGGGGTTCCGTCAAATATTTGGGGGCTGTAGACCCCCAGAATATTTCACGGATGTGGTTCCGTCAAATATTTGGGGGGTCTACACCCCCAGAATATTTCACGGATGGGGTTCCGTCAAATATTTGGGGGGTCTACACCCCCCAAATATTTCACAGATGTGGTTCCGTCAAATATTTGGGGGGTCTACACCCCCAGAATATTTCACGGATGTGGTTCCGTCAAATATTTGGGGGGTCTACACCCCCCAAATATTTCAAGGATGTGGTTCCGTCAAATATTTGGGGGGTCTACACCCCCAGAAGATTTCACGGATGTGCTTCCGTCAAATATTTGGGGGCTGTACACCCCCAAATATTTCACCGATGGGGTTCCGTCAAATATTTGGGGGCTGTAGACCCCCAAAATATTTCACGGATGGGGTTCCGTCAAATATTTGGGGGCTGTACACCCCTAGAATATTTCACGGATGTGGTTCCGTCAAATATTTGGGGGGTCTACACCCCCCAAATATTTCACGGATGTGCTTCCGTCAAATATTTGGGGGCTGTACACCCCCAAATATTTCACCAATGGGGTTCCGTCAAATATTTGGGGGCTGTAGACCCCCAAAATATTTCACGGATGGGGTTCCGTCAAATATTTGGGGGCTGTACACCCCTAGAATATTTCACGGATGTGGTTCCGTCAAATATTTGGGGGGTCTACAGCCCCAAAATATTTCACGGATGGGGTTCCGTCAAATATTTGGGGGCTGTAGACCCCCAAAATATTTCACGGATGGGGTTCCGTCAAATATTTGGGGGCTGTACACCCCTAGAATATTTCACGGATGTGGTTCCGTCAAATATTTGGGGGCCGTACACCCCCCAAATATTTCACGGATGTGGTTCCGTCAAATATTGGGGGGGTCTACAGCCCCAAAATATTTCACGGATGGGGTTCCGTCAAATATTTGGGGGGTCTACACCCCCAAAATATTTCACGGATGGGGTTCCGTCAAATATTTGGGGGCTGTAGACCCCCAAAAATATTTGACGGATGGGGTTCCGTCAAATTTTTGGGGGCTGTAGACCCCCGAAATATTTGACGGATAGGGTCTGTCAAATATTTGGGGGGTCTACACCCCCAAAATATTTGATGAATGTATGTCCGTCAAATCTTTGGGGGGTCTACATCCCCAGAATATTTCACGGATGTGGTTCCGTCAAATATTTGGGGGGTCTACACCCCCCAAATATTTCATGGATGTGGTTCCGTGAAATATTTGGGTGGTCTGCACCCCCAGAATATTTCACGGATGTGGTTCTGTCAAATATTTGGGGGCTGTACATCCCCCAAATATTTCACGGATGTGGTTCCGTCAAATTTTTGGGGGGTCTACACCCCCAGAATAGTTCACGGATGGGGTTCCGTCAAATATTTGGGGGCTGTAGACCCCCAAAATATTTCACGGATGTGGTTCCGTCAAATATTTGGGGGGTGTACACCCCCCAAATATTTTAAGGATGTGGTTCCGTCAAATATTTGGGGGGTCTACAGCCCCAAAATATTTCACGGATGGGGTTCCATCAAATATTTGGGGGCTGTAGACCCCCAGAATATTTCACGGATGGGCTTCCGTCAAATATTTGGGGGCTGTAGACCCCCAGAATATTTCACGGATGTGGTTCCGTCAAATATTTGGGGGGTCTACACCCCCAGAATATTTCACGAATGGGGTTCCGTCAAATATTTGGGGGTCTACACCCCCCACATATTTCACGGATGTGGTTCCGTCAAATATTTGGGGGGTGTACGACCCCCAAATATTTCACGGATGTGGTTCCGTCAAATATTTGTGGGGTCTACACCCCCCAAATATTTCACGGATGTGGTTCCGTCAAATATTTGGGGGGTCTACACCCCCAAAATATTTCACGGATGTGGTTCCGTCAAATATTTGGGGGGTGTACACGCCCCAAATATTTCACGGATGTGGTTCCGTCAAATGATTGGGGGGTCTACACGCCCCAAATATTTCACGGATGTGGTTCCGTCAAATATTTGGGGGGTGTACACCCCCCGGATATTTCACGGATGTGGTTCCGTCAAATATTTGGGGGGTCTACACGCCCCAAATATTTCACGGATGTGGTTCCGTCAAAATTTTGGGGGGTCTACACCCCCAAAAGATTTCACGGATGTGGTTCCGTCAAATATTTGGGGGTCTACACCCCCCAAATATTTCACGGATGTGGTTACGTCAAATATTTGCGGGGTCTACACCCCCAAAATATTTCACGGATGGGGTTCCGTCAAATATTTGGGAGCTGTCGACCCCCAGAATATTTCACGGATGTGGTTCCGTCAAATATTTGGGGGGTCTACACCCCCAAAATATTTCACGGATGGGGTTCCGTCAAATATTTGGGGGGTGTACACCCCCCAAATATTTCACGGATGTGGTTCCGTCAAATATTTGGGGGGTCTACACCCCCCAAATATTTCATGGATGTGGTTCCGTCAAATATTTGGGGGGTCTACACCCCCAAAATATTTCACGGATGTGGTTCCGTCAAATATTTGGGGGGTCTACACCCCCAGAATATTTCAAGGATGTGGTTCCGTCAAATATTTGGGGGGTGTACACCCCCCAAATATTTCACGGATGTGGTTCCGTAAAATTTTTGGGGGGTCTACACCCCCCAAATATTTCACGGATGTGGTTCCATCAAATATTTGGGGGGTCTACACCCCCAAAATATTTCACGGATGTGGTTCCGTCAAATATTTGGGGGGTCTACACCCCCCAAATATTTCACGGATGTGGTTCCGTCAAATATTTGGGGGGTCTAGACCCCCAAATTATTTCACGGATGTGGTTCCGTAAAATATTTGGGGGGTCTACTCCCCCAAAATATTTCACGGATGGGGTTCCGTCAAATATTTGGGGGCTGTAGACCCCCAGAATATTTCACGGATGTGGTTCCGTCAAATATTTGGGGGGTCTACACCCCCAGAATATTTCACAGATGTGGTTCCGTCAAATATTTGGGGGGTCTACACCCCCCAAATATTTCACAGATGTGGTTCCGTCAAATATTTGGGGGGTCTACACCCCCAGAATATTTCACGGATGTGGTTCCGTCAAATATTTGGGGGGTCTACACCCCCCAAATATTTCACGGATGTGGTTCCGTCAAATATTTGGGGGGTCTACACCCCCCAAATATTTCAAGGATGTGGTTCCGTCAAATATTTGGGGGGTCTACACCCCCAGAAGATTTCACGGATGTGCTTCCGTCAAATATTTGGGGGCTGTACACCCCCAAATATTTCACCGATGGGGTTCCGTCAAATATTTGGGGCTATAGACCCCCAAAATATTTCAGGGATGGGGTTCCGTCAAATATTTGGGGGCTGTACACCCCTAGAATATTTCACGGATGTGGTTCCGTCAAATATTTGGGGGGTCTACAGCCCCAAAATATTTCACGGATGGGGTTCCGTCAAATATTTGGGGGCTGTAGACCCCCAAAATATTTCACGGATGGGGTTCCGTCAAATATTTGGGGGCTGTACACCCCTAGAATATTTCACGGATGTGGTTCCGTCAAATATTTGGGGGCCGTACACCCCCCAAATATTTCACGGATGTGGTTCCGTCAAATATTGGGGGGGTCTACAGCCCCAAAATATTTCACGGATGGGGTTCCGTCAAATATTTGGGGGGTCTACACCCCCAAAATATTTCACGGATGGGGTTCCGTCAAATATTTGGGGGCTGTAGACCCCCAAAAATATTTGACGGATGGGGTTCCGTCAAACTTTTGGGGGCTGTAGACCCCCGAAATATTTGACGGATAGGGTCTGTCAAATATTTGGGGGGTCTACACCCCCAAAATATTTGATGAATGTATGTCCGTCAAATCTTTGGGGGGTCTACATCCCCAGAATATTTCACGGATGTGGTTCCGTCAAATATTTGGGGGGTCTACACCCCCCAAATATTTCATGGATGTGGTTCCGTGAAATATTTGGGGGGTCTGCACCCCCAGAATATTTCACGGATGTGGTTCTGTCAAATATTTGGGGGCTGTACATCCCCCAAATATTTCACGGATGTGGTTCCGTCAAATATTTGGGGGGTCTACACCCCCAGAATAGTTCACGGATGGGGTTCCGTCAAATATTTGGGGGCTGTAGACCCCCAAAATATTTCACGGATGGGGTTCCGTCAAATATTTGGGGGGTCTAGACCCCCAGAATATTTCACCGATGTGGTTCCGCCAAATATTTGGGGGGTGTACACCCCCAAAATATTTCACGGATGTGGTTCCGTCAAATATTTGGGGGGTCTACACCCCCAGAATATGTCAGGGATGTGGTTCCGTCAAATATTTGGGGGCTGTAGACCCCCAAAATATTTCACGGATGGGGTTCCGTCAAATATTTGGGGGCTGTACACCCCCCAAATATTTCACGGATGTGGTTCCGTCAAATATTTGGGGGGTCCAGGGCCCCAGAATATTTCACGGATGGGGTTCTGCCAAATATTTGGGGGCTGTACATCCCCCAAATATTTCACGGATGTGGTTCCGTCAAATATTTGGGGGGTCTACACCCCCCAAATATTTCACGGATGTGGTTCCGTCAAATATTTGGGGGGTCTACACCCCCAAAATATTTCACGGATGTGGTTCCGTCAAATATTTGGGGGCTGTAGACCCCCAAAATATTTCACGGATGGGGTTCCGTCAAATATTTGGGGGCTGTACACCCCCCAAATATTTCACGGATGTGGTTCCGTTAAATATTTGCGGGGTCTACACCCCCAGAATATTTCATCGATGGGGTTCCGTCAAATATTTGGGGGATGTAGACCCCCAGAATATTTCACGGATGGGGTTCCGTCAAATATTTGGGGGCTGTAGACCCCCAAAATATTTCACGGATGTGGTTCAGTCAAATATTTGGGGGCTGTAGACCCCCGAAATATTTGACGGATGGGGTTCCGTCAAATATTTGGGGGGTCTACACCCCCAGAATATTTCACGGATGTGGTTCCGTCAAATATTTGGGGGGTCTACACCCCCAGAATATTTCACGGATGTGGTTCCGTCAAATATTTGGGGGCTGTACACCCCCAAATATTTCACCGATGGGGTTCCGTCAAATATTTGGGGGCTGTACACCCCCAAAATACTTCACGGATGTAGTTCCGTCAAATATTTGGGGGGTCTACACCCCCAGAATATTTCACGGATGTGGTTCCGGCAAATATTTGCGGGGTCTACACCCCCAAATATTTCACGGATGTGGTTCCGTCAAATATTTGGGGGCTGTAGACCCCCAAAACATTTGACGGATGGGGTTCCGTGAAATATTTGGGGGGTCTACACCCACCAAATATTTCACGCATGTGGTTCCGTCAAATATTTGGGGGGTCTACACCCCCAGAATATTTGACGGATGGGGTTCCGTGAAATATTCTGGGGGTCTACACCCCCAAAATATTTCACGGATGTGGTTCCGTCAAATATTTGGGGGGTCTACACCCCCAGAATATTTGACGGATGGGGTTCCGTCAAATATTTGGGGGGTCTACACCCCCAGAATATTTGACGGACGTGGTTCCGTCAAATATTTGGGGGCTGTAAACCCCCCAAATCTTTCACGGACGTGGGTCCGTCAAATATTTGGGGGGTCTACACCCCCAGAATATTTCACGGATGTGGTTCCGTCAAATATTTGGGAGGTCTACACCCCCAAAATGGTTCACGGATGGGGTTCCGTCAAATATTTGGGGGGTCTACAGCCCCCAAATATTCGACGGATGGGGTTCCGTCAAATAATTGGGGATCAATGGTCGGTTCTGATAGACTGAATGTCCCCGCCATAGACAATTCCAGCCATTAGTCCAGCAGTACTGCGAAATCCAATCAATGCACGTGTCCCCTTCTTGGTTGGGGTGCTCCACTGTTTAAAATACAGCGAGGCGTTGCGGTTAGCTCCGTGGGTCACTTGCGTACCTGTCTTTTGCTGCCGACTCAAGCGAACAACGTGGATCAATATAAAGCAGTCGTCCATAAGTGTGGACTGCATTCACTGTGTCACGTGCGAGCTGACTCGGCTGCATAGCATGGCACTCATTGGGCCTTACCCCGTCTATCGCCGTTTAGTTTCAAAGAGTGCAGGGAGTAACATACATTAAGACTCAGAAAATCAGAAGGCGTAGTAGATGCATGTGTGCCATGTGGCTGTGTGTTTATGGGATCATATTTCAAGTGAGGTGCCCCATGCTTCAGTGGAAGCACCCTGGACTCCAGCTTCGCTGGTCCCAGGTTCGAACCCCACTGCCCGAGCCGCCAGAACCGGATCAAGCGGAGCGGCAGCTCGGGCAAAGGCAAGCAACGGGTGGGGTGGGAGCCTCCCATCGGGCGTGGGCGGTGGCGGGGTGCACTGCTGCAGGTGCCCGGGCACATTTTTGCTTGTTGATGATGGTGTTCGAAACTAAAGCAGCTCAGTAAGAAAATAGATCAGGCCAATGTGAAAAAAAATAGATAGAAGCGGGAGGAGCCCCAGTCCCCTGTTGGGCGAGGCCGGTGGGGGGGAGCAGTGCTACAGGCCGGGTTCGAACCGGCGATCTACGTGCCGACAGCTGACGATGCTAACCATTATACCACACTGCCTCCCATACTGTCTTTGTGAGGGGAAAAGTTCAAAACTTGCACAATCGAATCCAGCTCGGCGGCAGTGGTCCTGCGCCGTCGCTTGGTGGGAGGGGTGTACGTGGGCATGATGAAGTCCCGCGACGGGGTCTTAAGTACAGGGCATCTAGGATGGGAGAGCCTTCCCTGGTCAGCCAATCTATCAGCTTCGTTGTTCCCTAGAATGTCCACATGGGACGGCACTTTAATAAACTTCATGGAGCCTGTGTGTGCACTGAGGGTGTCTAGAAGAAGTTCCCAGAGGAGAACATTGGAAACCGGGCCACTGCTTCCCGTCCATCCCCTGAGTTTCCACCGGCGTGCCGCGCCTGTGGCTCCCAGGAAGACGTACTCACTGTCTATGCAAATTGCGACTTTACCGAAAGAAAGGATTTGCAATGCTCGAACCACGGCCAGGAGTTGTGCCGTGTTGTTTGTTTGCCGGAAGTGTACCGGGACATATGCAGAGATGCGGATGTCAGGATGCGCGTAGATGCCATATCCTGCTACCCGGCCCACACCTTCCGTTTCGGCGGATGAGCCATCCGTGAAAACCAGGGTGTATCCGTCCGCGGAGAGGGTGTCAAAAATTCCTTCCAGCTCCGCCGCCCGTTGCTGTTTGCGCAGTCGGCGCGCTGTTTCTTTGCGTTGTTTTGTGCTGGGCGGGGGAGTGGGAGGTGTGACACGCAGATGGGGGTGTTGTAGCACTCCATCATGGAGTAGCGACTGTAGCGCTCCGATGAAAAGATGCAGGTCATGATCTGAAATTAGGATGCTCGATGGACAGGTAGCCCATACTTTCAAGGTGGCAATCCAAATAGAAACAAAGCGGGACCAGGTAGCTGAATATTGTCGTTGGTATTTTTTCTTTTGGCGGACCTGCCAATTGGCGTATACCGCCGCCCAGGCCAGGAGGCCTGTCGGGCACTGAAAGGAAAACTGTAGGGAGGAGGAAAGCAGGGCTGTTGGACGTTCCTCTACAGTGGCCGTGGGAAAGCATTTGGCAATAGTGTCAAAGGCGACTTTGAGCAAGGAGCACTCCGTGCGTGCGTGGTCGATTGTCTCTAGCTCACCGTCAATTGGGCACCACACGTCATCCGGTTTCCAATCCTTTTGCCGCTCCCCCACAGGGAGGCGGAGCCATAGCACCTGTCTGATGAAGTCTTTGTGGTGTGTAGGAACATTGAAAAAGTGAAAGGCCTTCCATACCCCAGGTGGTTGCCTTGGTGCAAGGGAGGTAGGGGAGCAGAGGAACAAAGCCATGGATTTTGTGGTCCATCGAGACCACACACCTGCTCCCGGGACCGGGTGGGGGGGTGAGTTCGTGGGTGCCTGGCCAAGATTTGAGGAGTGATAATGAAACACTCCCTGTTGATAAATGCTGGCCCAAGTGGGTGCGATCTGCGAAATATGTGTGTTGTTGTTGATTAAATCTCCCACCGTAATGACCCCCTGCCGGATAAGCTGGGGGCAATAGTAGGTGAGGGATGCAGGCTTGGAAAACGGTCTGTTGTGCCAAAGTGGGGTGCCAGGCGATAGTGCTTCACGTCGGTTGAAAGTCACTTTGGAAGTGACGAGTGAGTATGCTCGAGCGCTCCAAGCAAGATAAGGCATTTTGTGCCAAGCAACATTGCTCCCCATTTGAAAAGTGTGGAGCGTGGACGGGGAGATATTTATGCCATACTCAGTGGCAAAACACTCATAAGGCTCAGTGACACATTTAGGAATGGCCTCGGCCTTGTAGACGTGACGAATAAAGATAGTGGAAAATTGCCAAAGCAGGAAAGTGTCAGGGGGGGCCAGCTCGAGCCCCCCCTGCTCTTTGCTGTGCGACAAGATGTCTAGTGTAATGCCCCAGTTGCTGAGTTTGAGGGCAAGCCGATAAATTGTTTTGACCGCGGTGATGACATTGTCTGTAGGGTAGACAACACGAGACGGGTAGACCAAAAGTGGGAGAATCCAGCTTTGGAGGAGTTCCACCCTTTCGGCGAGCGAGAGGGACCATGACTGCATGGAAAACACACGACCTGTGGCTTTTCTGAGTGCAGGTCCATAGGCCTCTTCCGCTGTGGTAGCCCCAAGGACAATGCCCAGGTACTTGTACTTGTCGACTATTCTGAGGCCCGTGCTCAGGAGCTGAACCCTGTGTATGGGGTCCCAATGCCCCTTGAGCAGAATGTTGGACTTATCCAGGTTTGTGTACAAACCTGTAACTCTAGAGAATTCCTGAACCCTGCTCCAGACCAAGAGGAACACCCTCACCCCAGTGGTGGGGTCGCATTCAATGATGATGATTAAGTCGTCTGCATAAAGCAGAACTTGTACATGATCTGACAAATCCATAAGTTTGTGGATGATGGGGGAAATGAGCATGGCAAATATAGACGGTGAAAAGGGGCACCCCTGTCGTACACCCGAACGGGGGAGGATTTTGTGGTCTCTGTAAATGTGATCACGGACAAGGACGCAGATTGGCGCTGTGAACAGCAGTAAACATAGGGAAATTAGGCTGTCTGGCAATTGCATAAGATTGAGGAACGTGCGAGTGTACTCATGAGGAACAGAATCAAAAGCCTTTTTGAAATCGATGGGGCAAAACAGGGCATCCCCCGGGGAGTTCCAGGAGCCAAAAGTATGCCACAGATTCGTGAAAATGGACCGTCCCCTGATAAAACCTCGTTGCTGAATAGGGGTGAGGGCATCAATGTAATCTCTGAGTTGCAGGGCAAGGATGGCTGCCACCCATTTGTGTGAAGTGTTTTGCAGCACCAAAGGCCGTAGATTGTGTACTGAAGCGGTCCCAAGTCCTTTCAGAATGGGATTAAGAAGTGCCAAGGACCAATCATCGTTGAGTGTGTTAGAGTCCAGAATGCCCTTGTATATGTCAAGCATAAGAGGGCAAAAGAAATCCGAAAAGGCCTTGTAGATGGAAACCTGTACTCCATCAATTCCGGGTGCCGAAGTGCCGTTCAAGGACTCCAGCGCGGCGTGCACTAGGTCTAGTGACAGCGGTTGTATCAGCATTTTTGCCATCAATGCTGTGTTTTTGCCACGAAAAAATGTTTCGAGATAAGACGTCATCTCCATTTGTGTTTTTCCGGAGGTATTCATTGTTTGTTGCCAATAGGAGAGAATTTCAGAGACCATGGATTCAGGGTCGGGCAGAAGCTTGCTAGACCTATTGCGCAAAGAGTATAGTTTTCGTTTGAATTGTCGCTGTTTGGTGAGTCGCCAGATTTCTTGGCGGCGGCGCCATGGTTGCAAATGATGTGGGTAGTGTAGGGTAGTTTTTAGCTTGTCAAGAACCTGCTGCCCCGAACGGTCGGTGTCTGACCGTTCGGCCAGAGCTGTTAAAATTTGATAAGCCGCTTTGGCGGATGAGGGGGTGTACCCATGATCCTTGAGGTAGCGCCAGGCCTCCTCCGAGAGGTGATGTGTAGAAGAGACCATCAAGAGAGATTGCAGTTCCGTGATGCCTGTAGCTCTGTTGGCCTTCTCATAGGAGAAAGCTGCAGTTTTGATACATTCCAAACCGTCCGCCCACTTGGAGTAACCTTCAGTGTTGATGGAGTGCAGTTCAGCCTGTAGTTGTTGGAGGGTGTCCTCCGAGGATAAGAAAGTTGTAGGGATTCTGAGTCGCTTCCCCTGCTTGGTAGGCTTGGCCGACAGTGAGGCAACAACTGCCTTGTGGTCCGAATTGGCCACAAAACGGGTATAGCACTCTACCACGGAGTTTTGGAAATTCTCGTGAAGGAGAATTCTATCGATCCGTCGTCTCCGCCCCCCCCCGGCCGTCCCCACGAAGTCATCACGTGCCTTTTGTTCCCAGGTCGGATGTGCCAGGAGGTGACCAAGGTAGTGGAAGATAGGGAGTTGCAGCGGCAATCCCGCATCGCCCCACGTGATGGCGTCCCTGGTCGGGGACTCTCGTCGTGCCACACCCTGACGGCGGGAGGGTGGGGCCCAACGGTACACCTCTGTCTTTGAAGGGTTCGTCTTGAGGCCCAGTATGGCAGACAACTGACTGACGCGCTCCAGTACATGCTGCATTTCCCGTTGGCTCGGGGAGATGATGGCGATGTCGTCGACATAGGCCAGTATGGTGCTGTTGGGAAATTCCCTAGTGAGAGTCTGGTGGAAGGCCTCATACACCAGAACAAAAAGGGCTGGGGACAGGGGGCACCCCTCCTTGATGCCACGGCGCAACGGAAAACGGACGTCTCCGTACACCCCCGTGCTGTGCGCGTAGATGCTAGCCACCATGTTGTAGATGGGGAACAATGGTCGGTACTGATAGACTGAATGTCCCCGCCATAGACACTTTCAGCCATTAGTCCAGATGTTCACAATCGTAATAGAACACTCGTGTCCCCTTCTTGGTTGGGGTGCTCCACTATCTATGTACATCTCCTGTTGATATGCACATTTATCGGTAATACTGGCGCTGAACAGTAGGCACTGCGAACCTGCAAGCAATTGTGCTGGGCCAGTGGACCCTTCCATATTGGCGACGCCCTAAGAAAACGGGCTGTATATGAACCATACGCTCCCAAGTCTCGGGTGCGAAGCATGGCACTCATTCGGCCTCTCATTGACCTGAGGCAATTTAGTTTCAGTGAAGAGGGAAGCACATACAATGAAAAGAAGCAGAAATGCATTTGTGTCGTGTCGGCTGTGTGTGTGCTGTGTCATAGCAAGGGTGCGGTGCCATGTGCTTCAGTGGAAGCACCCTAGACTCCATATGATATGGGCGGCGTGGGGCGGTGACATGGTGTGAACCCTTTGTTACATGTAGGCAAATATGGTCAAATTTCATCACAACTGTAATCAGACATTGGCGGGGACCAGCCACCTTGGAGTAGTTCTGGGTCAATCCTGAGGGAGAGATCCATGAAGGCGTCCATAGCTTGACTGTCCCGCGGGATTTTGTGTGGTGAAAAATTCAGAACTTGCACAACCGAGTCCAGCTCGGCACCACTGTTCCTGCGCTGACGCTTGATGGGAGGAGTGTGAATCGTCGCGGTGAAATCACGCGATGGGGTCCTGAGGACTGAGCACCTGGGGTGGGAAAGCCTTCCCTGGTCCGCCAAACGGTTAGCCTCGTTGTTCCCTAGAATGTCCACATGGGACGGCACTTTAATAAACTTGATGGAACCTGTATGTGTGCTCATAGTGTCAAGAAGGAGTTCCCAGAGGGGAACATTTGAAACCGGGCCACTGCTTCCCGTCCATCCCCTAAGTTTCCACCGGCGTGCCGCGCCAGTGGCACCTAGGAAGACGTATTCACTATCGGTGCAAACTGCAATTTTACCAAAAGTAAAGATTTGTAATGCTCGAATCACGGCCAGAAGTTCTGCCGTGTTGTTTGTTTGTCGGAGGTGGACTGGGACATATGCAGAAATGCTGATGTCACGGTGCGCGTAGATGCCGTATCCTGCTACCCGGCCCACGCCTTCCGTTTCGGCGGATGAGCCATCAGTGAAAACCAGGGTATACCCGTCCGTGGTGAGGCTGTCAAAAACTCCTTCCAACTCCGCCGCCCGCTGTTGTTTGCGCAGTCGGCGCACTGTTTCTTTTTGTTGTTTTTTGCTGGGCGGAGGGGTGGGGGGTGTGATTTGAAGGTGGGGGTGTTGAAGCACTCCATCATGGAGTAGAGAATGAAGAGCTCTGATGAAAAGTTGAAGGTCGTGTCTAGAAATGGGAAAATTCAAAGGACAGGAAGCCCACAGTTTTAAGGTGGCTATCCAAATAGAAAACAAAACGGGTCCAGGTGGCTGCATATTGGCGTTGATATTTTTTCTTTTGGCGGACTTGCCAATTGGTGTAGACCGCCGCCCAAGCCAGGAAGCCTGACGGGCACTGGAAGGAATGCTTCAGAGAAGAGGAAAGCAGAGCTTTTGGATGTTCCTCGGCGGTGGCAGTAGGAAAGCCTTTTGCGATAGTGTCGAAAGCGACTTTGAGTAGGGAACACTCCGTGCGTGCGTGATCAATTGTTTCTAGCTCACCGTCCATTGGGCACCACACATAATCCGGCTTCCATTTCTTTTGGCGCTCCCCCACAGGGAGGCGGAGCCACAGGACCTGTCTGATGAGGTCTTTATGTTGAGCTGGAACGTTGAAAGAGTGGAAGGCTTTCCACACCTCAGGCGGCTGCCTCGGTGCGAGAGAGTTAGGAGAGCACAAGAACAGTGCCATGGATTTCTTGGTCCAGCGTGACCAAACGTCCGCCCCAGGAACGGGACGGAGCGGTAATACCGTGGGCGCATGGCCTGGACTCCAGGGGCAATAGTCAAACACACCCTGTTGATAAATGGGGGCCCAAGTGGGCGCGATCTGTGTAATATGTGTGTTGTCTTTGAGTAGACCCCCCAACGTAATGACCCCCTGCCGAATGAGCTGGGGGCAAAAGTACGTGAGGGATGTAGACTTGGAGAGCAGTTTGTTATGCCAAAGTGGGGTGTCATGTGACAGCGCTTCAGGACGGTTGAAAGCCACTTTTGAAGTGACAATTGAGTGTGCTCGGGCGCTCCGGGCGAGGTACGGCATTTTGTGCCAAACCACATTGCTCCCCGTTTGAAAAGTGTGGAGCGTAGATGGGGATACTAATATGCCGTGTTCAGCGGCAAAACACTCATAGGGATCTGTGACACATTTAGGAATGACCTCTGTTTTGTAAATATGGCGAATGAAAACGGTAGAAAACTGCCAGAGCAGGAAAGTGTCAGGGGGGGCCAAATCCAATCCAATAGAGCTGGTGAGGTGGGGGAGATCCCCCGACCAAGTGAGTTTGGCGGCCAGGCGACGGAGGCCGCAGTCGACCCAGGAGAGCAGCTGGCATGGAGGGTCTGGGACTGCGTGTCCCAGTCCCAGGCGGCGTATGCCCGCAGGTATACGGGAAATCCAGCTCCGAGTCCAACCAGTGCACCACGCTGGAGGAGGCCTGGAAGGAGCAAGGGTCGGCGTTCACGTGGCGGAGCGTGAAATTCAGGGAGGTGGGAGGAGTACTGCAATGGCAGACGAGTCCTGTGCAGTTTTCTTGTGCTCTGCTTGTGCAAACGGGTTTTCCTTTTGGTCTGGAACAAGATTCAAGAGTTTTCGGAGATTACAGGTTTGTTCACAAACCTGGATAAGTCCAACATTCTGCTTAAAGGACAATGGGATCCTGTGCACAGGGTTCAACTCCCGAGCACAGGCCTCAAAATAGTTGAAAAATACAAGTATCTGGGAATTGGCCTAGGGGCTAAAACAGCGGAAGAGGCTTATGGACCAGCCTTAAGGAAAGCCACAGGACGCGCGTTTTCCATGCAGTCGTGGTCCCTCTCGCTTGTTGATAGGGTGGAACTACTCCAAAGCTGGATCCTCCCTGTGCTGGTCTACCCAGCCCGTGTTGTCTATCCATCCGACAACGTCATCGCAGCAGTTAGAACCATCTACCAAGTGGCCCTCAAGCTCAGCAATTGGGGCATCACACTTGACATTCTGTCCCACAGCAAAGGGGGAAGGCGTACGTACGCCTTGATGTTGGACAGCATGAGTCTCATCCACTGTGCCAACTGGGGCTTCTCGAGGGCTCGGTTTACTTCTGGCACGCTCAGTGGGGGCAGGCGGGGCCCCTCCTTCACTGCCACTCGGGCGAGTTGCTCTCTGAGATCTTGAATTTCTTTGGCTTGTGCCGCCAGCCGCTCCTCGGCTGACTCTTGTTGGTTCTGATTAGGCTGCTCAACCCCGTCCATGGGTTAACAAAAACAAAGACAAGAAAACTGCCTAAACATTGGAGACGCAAACAAAAGTTGAGACGAGGCACAACTAGTGAACACCTGTGGTCGGGTCGCAATCAATAATGATGATTAAGTCGTCTGCGTAAAGCAGGACTTGCATGTGTACAGACAGATCCATAAGCTTATGAATAATGGGGGAAATGAGCATTGCAAACACACAAGGAGAGAAGGGGCAACCTTGTCGGACACCCGAGCAAGGGAAGATTTTGTTTTCGGTGTAAATGTGATCACGAACAAGCACACAGATCGGTGCTGTGAACAGTAATAGACAGAGGGAAATCAGACTGTCCGGGAGTTGCATTGGGCTAAGAAATGTGCGGGTGTACTCGTGTGAAACTGAGTCAAACGCTTTTTTGAAATCTATGGGGCAAAAAAGGGCGTCCCTGGGGGAACTCCAGGAGCCGAAAGTATGCCAAAGGTTCGTGAAGATTGATCGTCCTCTAATGAAACCCCGTTGCTGAATAGGGGTGAGGGCGTCGATGTAGTCTCTGAGTTGCAGGGCCAGAATGGCTGCCACCCATTTGTGTGATGTGTTTTGTAGCACTAAAGGTCGAAGGTTGTAGACCGAGGCAGTCCCAAGTCCTTTCGGAATGGGATTTAGGAGGGCCAACGACCAATCGCTGTTGAGTGTTTTAGAAGACAAGATGCCCGTGTAAATGTCCAGCATTATGGGGCAAAAGAAATCGGAAAAGGTTTTGTAGATGGATACCTGCACACCATCTATTCCCGGTGCTGATGTGCCGTTCAAGGAGTCTAGCGCAGCGTGCACTAGGTCCAATGACAGCGGTTTTATCAGCATTTTTGCCATCAGTGCCGTGTCTTTGCCATGAAAAAACTTTTCGAGGTATGTCACAACCTCCGGTGGGATTTTCCGGAGGAATTCATTGTGTGTTGCCAATAATTTACCATTTCAGAGACCATGGATTCAAGGTCAGGCAGTAGCTGGCCGGACCTATTGCGCAGTGAGTAAAGTTTCCTTTTGAACTGTAGCTGTTTGGTGAGCCGCCAGATTTCTTGGCGGCGGCGCCATGGTTGGAATTGGTGTGGATCGTGTAAAGTGGTTTTAAGCTTATCCAGCACCTGTTGCCCAGAACGGTCGCTGTCTGACCGTTCGGCCAAAGCTGTTAAAATTTGGTAGGTAGCTTTCGCGGACGAGGGAGTGTATCCGTGTTCCTTGAGGTAGCACCAGGCTTCCTCCGATAGGTGGTGTATGGAAGAGACCATCAACAGTGATTGTAATTCCGTGATGCTTGTAGCTCTGTTAGCTTTTTCGTAGGAGAAGGCCGCTGTTTTGATACATTCTATACCGTCTGCCCACTTGGGGTAACCTTCAGTGTCAATGGATTGCAAATCGGCCTGAAGTTGTTGGGGGTTTCCTCCGGGGAAAGAAAGGCTGTGGGAATTGGGAGTCGCTTCCCTTGTTTGGTGGGCTTAGCGGACAGTGACACAATCACCGCCTTGTGGTCTGAACTAAACGGCTGTAGCACTCGGCAACGGAGTTTTGAAAATTCTCATGGAGAAGGATTCTGTCAATCCTTCTTTTCCTGTCTAGCACGGGAGCATACTCATTGGCAGTTAAGTTGGGGCTGGTCGACGCAATTGGCTTGGCTGGAGCAAAGCCCCACGTCCAGCCCTCCAAATCAAAATCAGAATGTCTACCACTGTGAAAGCATGTGTAAGTATCGATTAGCTGATGATTTGTCAAAAAATCTAGTTCCGCTTCACGGGCGGCAATGGCAGTGGAATGCTCGGGGGATAGATGCGGTGCTGAAATGTCCCTTGAGAGGACTGTGACCGAGTTGTGATCAGACAAATATATAGTGTCTCTCGGAACGAGAGTTGGCGCAATTTGTGGAAGCATAGTCCATTGACGTTGTTTTTCGACAGCGTCATGGTGAAAATGATAAACGCAGAAATGATGGTTGACCCCATCGGGGTCACACAGCTGTGCCAAAAGATGTCGTTTTTCAATGGACCATGAATTCAAGAGGGTCCAGGTGTTGTGGAAAATCAATGCAGCCCCCCCTCTTCGATTGGGGCTCAAGTTGGAGAGGAGGACAAAGCCCCAGTCCTTGAAACATTCCGTAAGCTGTTTGAGGCACTGTTCATCTTTGATTTGCGCCTCCTGAAGTCCCATTACATGAATGGAGTTACGGTACAGAAAACGGCATACCCGGACATGTCTGTCTTCCGAAAAATTTTCACTGACGGGGACATGTTGTAGATGCGGGCCGGGGTTCCAATCAACTGGAGGCCGTAGGTGAGGCACTCATGGGGCATGTTGGGGTAGGCTTTTGCGATGTCCAGGAGGCATACCAGCGCTCCGTCCCCGTATTGGTGTAAAAGCATCGACATGCGGAGGGCTTGTTGTGATGTGGTATAGCCTCGTCTACATCCTGCTTGGGGGTCGGAGAGCGCCGCGTCGATGGGCCCTCGCAAGGTGTCCAATATGAGCCGGGCTAGAATGGAGTACATCCCCGTGGCTACGCTAATGGGCCGGTAACTGCGGGCCGCCTCAGGGGGGCCACACTTGTAGATCATGGCTATTCTGGCCTACAGCCAGTGGTGTGGCACGTCGCCGCTTTCCCACACATGGCGCACCGCCATGTATAGGTCCCACTGTAGTTCCCTAGGTAACCACTGGTACAGGTGGGGCGCCACGTGGTCCATGCCTGCCGCCTTGTTCTTGGGTTGGCGTAGCGCTTTTGTGAAAGATAGCCAGGAGGGAGGATCGGGGCTCACTGGTCGTCCTGGCTTTAAGACTTGTGAAAGAAGAGCTTTGGCCTCTTCCGGTCTCCATGGTGGGTCCCCCGCGAAGTGCGGAAGGTGTTCGGCGGCCGAGGTCGTGTCGGGTTGTGGGGTAGTCGTGCGGAAGGGGGTGATCAGCCACCACTTTTTTTTTCTTTTTTTGTTCCGACACTGGTGAGTTCGGCCATCAAGGCAGACAATGTACTTACTTATGGTCACCGGCATGGGGAAAGTCGATGGTGTCCGCAGAGATGGGGGGGTGAATGTGCCATGCCGTGGGAAGCGTCCAAGCGGCGACCGCGGCAATGTGTGGAGAGATTTTGAGGGTCAGTGTTTGGCGCATGTGCCAAAATCGGGTCCAGCAAGGCTCCGGATTCGAGGAGCGGGTGCTAGTACCTGGTTGGTTGGGAAGGACGTCCCCACACACAGTCGTTGAAGTCGCCCATAAGGATGCCCAGGTCTGGCAATTGTGCAAGCCATGCGTCCAGCTTTTCACGTTGGTCCCGCGAAAATGGTCCGTGGATGTTGGCGATGACGCACGGTGTGTGGCCAAGGAGAGCGAGGTTGATGGCACGGGCCTGGCTCCCCATGGAGGGCAGCTTGAAGACATATCTTTTTTTTTTTGACTGACTCCAGAAGTTCAAAGAGTACTCAAGACTGTGCTTGGGAAAGTGGGCGTCTCCAGCATATGATACAGTGGATCCCCGCAAAGCGGGGCACATGGCAAAGACCCAGAGTTCACATGCGTATAACAGAGGGCTCTCTGTTGCGGTAGGCAAAACCGCCACGCCATATGGCAAGCCTATAATGCGTAAGATTGAAGGGGGTTAAACATGCTGCATCACGTGTGTGCCATTCCCCACAGGTCTTCAAGAGTGACAAGCTTTCGTCGCTTTGTAGGGGCCATGTCTGGTGGCGGGCGTTGGCCCAGGATGCCGGGTCTTGTGCGGCAGTGGCGTTTAGGTAGAGGGGGCTCCACCCAGTGGGCCGCGCGCTCGGATGCCCACAACTGGCTCATCACCGAAAAGAGTTGGACCCTTCGGTCATGCCGCTGGTAGTGCTGGTCTGCGGAGGTGGTCCACACTCTAGCACGCCGCAGGAGGGTGTGCCAGTGCCGTGATTGCCGCACCAGGTCCTCTAGCATGTCGCGGTATGAAACCATCAGTGAGGCCCCGAGAACGGCACGTTGATGCAGAAACCAAGGCTGGGCCAGATACTGCATTGCCGAAGCTACGTGTTGCGCCCCTGGGTCCGCGGCAGTGGGACAGAGGCACTGGTCGAGATATTTGACCAGACATATCTGGATATGGAGTTGTGGACGAGGAATTGCGTGTCCGGGTTCTCGTCCCCATAGGTGATGGGGAGGTAGTCACCATCCATAGCAGCTGTCCAAGCTGCATGGTGAGTTCCACTACAGAATCGAAACTCCTGTAGGGCAATAACTGCGGGCTGTTCAGCGATAATCTCTGCCAGGAGGTGCCCCCAACGTCGCCGTGAAAGGAAGGGTCCTCCGACATTGAGTGTCAGGAAGGATAGGTCTCGCCGGGGCGGGAGGCTGGGCCCTGGATTGGGGTGGACGTCGTTGGACAGACGTATCAGCCGTTGTGCCAGATCCCATAGGGTCAGGCCTGGCAATCGGGTGCGCGCGAGTGTTTGATGTAAGGGTGAAGTGTGTAGTTGTGTATAGGTGTCTTGCACGTGCGGCGGTGTCCACATGGGTAGTCCCATATGGGTGAGTGTCAGGAACAGGACGTACCAGCCCGGCAGGTTAGAATAGTGCCACCTGTGCCGACGTTGTAGCTTGGGCCGCCAGCGTCGTGGCGTGCCGCTACTACGCCCAAGGTAGCACCATGATGGTAGTTGAACCACATGCATCGGTGAACACATAGAAGTGACCCGGCTGCTCCATAGCAGCGCATACAAGAGGATCAGGTAAGGGAGGGACTTGATCCATCGTGGTCTCCAGAAGTCCCGTGTCTGGAGATGGAGGCGTGCCACGCCCAGTGCATTGGCTTACTTATAATTGCATTGAGGCCGTTTCCTCCGGTGGCAGGGAATCGTGAAAAGCCAGTGCGGTAGCCGTCAGCCTGTGGTCCTCCGCTTGCACTGCCTCCTCAGCGCCCAAGGATCGGCCGACCTCGAATCGCCATTAGTTCGGGTCCACGTTGGTGTCATTGGTTTCAGGCAGCTGTCGGAACAGGGCTTCGGCTTCGTCGGGTGCATCACGGCCCGTCACAGTGGCTTCCCCGGCAGCCAAATCGAATACCACACCATGAGCCAGAACTGCACTGGATGTGTGTTGGTAGCGAATCCTATAAGACACTTTGCCCCGGAGATGCAGTCGTCCGTTCTTGTCGGCATCTTCAACACTCTCAAACGCCCCAAATTGCGCTGCACATAACCGGATGGTCTCCAGCGGGGCGGCTGTGGGTGCCTGGAGTATAATTTCATCACCACATAGTTCAGTGTTTTTCCTTGCTGCACTGCAGCGCAGACCAGTTCTGAACCACTCCAGGTGGCTGCTGACTTTGCTTTGGCCTTGGCCATCTGTACATTGAGGTCAGCTCGCACCCACCACCCTCCCACAGTGCTGGTTAGTCTCTAACCCTTGCTCTGCGGGTCTTGCTCTTCTGCCCCTGTCTTGCTCTTGCTCTCTGGCACGTGAAGACGTGTCATATCCGAACTCCGGGGGCGCAAAGGCGTCTCAATGTTTCTCCATCAGACTATTCAGCTTAACGCTGCAATAGGTGCTTTGCTGTACTGTTGCGCTTACCACTCCAGGTGGTTTGCGTGTGTGCGCTAGCCGCCCACATATCCAGGTCAGCTCGCACCCACCACTCTCCCGTGGGCCACACTCTTGCTATCCCTGTCGTGCTCAGGCTTTCTGACACATAATGACGTGTCATGCCCGTGCTCTGGGGGCGCAAAGGCGTCCCGATGTTTCACCACCAAACAAGGGGAGGGGGGGGCGTAGGAGCAGAGGGGCGCGGAGTGTTCTAGGGAGGGGCAAGGATTCCAGGAATTCTGTTCCGTTCGCAGCTGTTTTGGGACCTTCTTGCATCATATTGGACGAATGGTTCTGTAGTGCCTGTGCGATGCTGGTGGGGTCAGCTAGGAGTGTGCCAAACTTGTCACGCAGTTGCGACAGTTTCCTGCGCTGCTGTAATTCCCTGGTCATGCGGGCTATATGGTCTGAGAAGGCTAGGCGGTGCGTGAAGCACTTGTTCAGCATGGGGATGAGGGACGTTGATACATGTATTCTATCAATCCTATGGCTGTACGGGGATGGTGCCGGTCTATCACCTGAATCCCCCTGGTCATGTATCACTTTGTCCGGTGCCACTGTGTGGGCCCCCCGCGTCCAGCCCTTCGCCACGTGGTGGTCATTGGGGTCCCCGGTGGGTGAGTAGGCACAGAGCCATGCGTCCTAGACCTCCAGGGAGTCCAATACCGCCGCTTCCTCTTCACGTGCTTTTACTAGAGGGGCTAGGGTGTCTTTTATCGAGAGTATTGCGATGTCTATTCCCGGGACCATAACTGAGTTCTGGTCTGCCAGGACCAACACGTGCTCATGCAGGGGGAGGGTGGGCAATGTGTCGGCAAGCAGTTGCATTTGCGCAGAGCGCGGGGGTTGGGGTGCCGCATACAAGGACCGGGCCCGGCCGCCGCCCCCCCATGGCTATTTTTTTTGTAACTGTCGGGTGCCATCGACAACTGTTCCACATTGTGCGTGGGCGATCCAGCTCTTTAGACTCATTGTCTGAGACACTACATTACCGTACCTTATCGCCTACCCGCCGCCCTCACCAAGAAGGGGCATAAGGCTAAGGAGTCCCCGGTGATGTGCATGGTGCCTGCCCCACAGGCCACTCCTGCTGAGTTGCAGGCCGCCGGCCGTGGCTGTTCACTCAAACCAGTACCCACTTTCCCCGTGCACAGGCCCCAGAGCACCCCCTGGTTGTCCAGGTGCAGCGTGGCCCACGGCAGTTTGCGCCTCACCATCGATTTTATTGCTGCCGCCGCCCCACGAAACTTCAGCACTTGCTGATTTTGCAGCGGTACACGCAAAGAGTAGTATGCCCCCGCAGACCAACACATGCTCAGTCGTTCACTACTTCGGTCATGCGCTGCATCGGAGTACACCTGGGGGTGTACTCGGCTTGTCGAAAAAATCAGTTCTCGCCACTTGGTGAACCAAGTGCCATTTTGGCACTATTTGGGTAAAATGTGGGGAACACCTGAGCTTGACGCATAATTCCAGCCGTACTTTTTTCCTCCATTTTTAAAAAAAATTTTGTACACCCGCCGGTCCAATGTTCGGCCCCTTCTGGGGAGCAGAATCATGGCAATGCCACGGTCCGTAATGATGTGAGGTGCCGATCTGTCCGGGGCGTTGATAAACAATCCCTCGAATTTCCAGCATTGGTACATTTGATCATCGGGGTATGCCAAATGGCCAGGTGCCTGCTTGTGACACTGATCTCAGCAGTTCCTCCTCATCAACCGTACTTTTTCTTCCATTTTTTAAACATTTTTGGCGCTACACCAGGTGCTCCGCAAGTGTCAAACAGTTGTGGCAAAATATGCAAACAAAAGAACACACACAAGAATCGCTTGTGGAGTACCATCAACATAAATCATGGGCAAGTCCTTCTTGGACGTGAAAAGAACATGAGGCACTGCAGTGCCAGAAAATTGGGCACGTTGTTGCCGAGCCCAACAATATTGAGCTCAACAATTGAACTCTATATTGAACTTGTGGAGTTTGCAAATCTCTTGCAGATTGAACAACGTTCTCTTGATCCTTTCTGTTGAAGATATCGGTGCTAGTCACTAGGCACTACGCGTGAACATAGCAGGCAGGGAGACAAGCAGCTGAAAGGGCAGGCAGAGGATTAACAGTGTAAACCGCCAAAAGGAGCGCTCAAGAGAGACGAATCAACTTTCAAAACCACTGCTTTTGGGGGGGGGGGGGGTTCAGCTGGCGCAGCCTGCTCGCTTCACAGTACTCGAGATAACCTCTCACCATCAAGGTTCAGAGCTGTCCAGTGCTACGATGATCCCACAAATGACTGTGGTAGCGGATCTGACACGTAGTGAGGATTAGCTGAGTCTGAAAGCAGGTAATGCAGTGGGAGACTGCCACGCCCGTAGGCTTCCCACCACTGCTTTGTTTTTTTTTTTTGCATCTGTGTTCCAGTGAATAGACATACTGGGAAAGGGGCCAAGATGCCTTTGGTATCAAAGCAGACCATGTATGTTCTTTGTTTGCTGCCTTCCTTGTCTCCCTATATCTCAAGATGCAGAGCTCACAACATGTCTCCATGCAAAAAAAAAGAACAGGACTACCACAGTGCCAAGAGGATGACAGCACTGGGAGAATTCTTTGGCTGATCCAAACATAGCATGGCCATGCTGATCTGTGGATGTGACTGGATGCATTCTTGGTGACCAAAATAGTGCAGGCGGACACTGCCAACATCTCCACTGAACATGGTCTTCTGGCAACAGTCTGCAAACACATATGTAGCAGATAGATTCCCGGCACCTTGCGCCGGGTTCGCAACCAAAGACCCTTTGGGCCCAGGCTTGGGTGTTGCCTTCCCCTTGGGCTTCAGCTCAGTCTTGGGAGCAGTGGTACCTGGAAGAGCTTGAACGTGACATTGAAAACAAGTAGGAAACCCCACACATAGCTGGCTACCTTCAAAAAAATATCTACATATTGTTCATTGCAAGCAGGATTTGCATGAGACTCCCCAAAACCAGAATTGGCATTGGAGCATTGGAACAAATCTGCCAAAGCCGATCAGAGTCACTATCAGAGTTGGAATTGAAATCCCAGACACCAACAGTGGTCATTGCACCCACCTCAAAATTTGGTCCAACATGCAGACATACATCGTGGTGTTACAACGCACTCACAGAGTGCACGCTTCACAGAAAATGGGGGTTTCCAGCAGCAAACATGTGGTTGCCCCATAAAAATCTAATGTTTTAATCCCCTGGGAACCCGCTGTCCAGTACAGTTCCTTTGGCTGGATGGTACGCAAGGAATCTCTCAGAAACAAAGGCCAGAGCATTCTGGTGGTGGACATGACACGTAACTGCCCAGTGGAGTGAGATACATTGTGAGGTTGCAAAACCAATAATCGTACTGCTCAAGATGCCCCCCTATGAGGATGCCGCCCATGGCTGCGTCAATCAAGTATCCCAAGTTTTCTGCTATGCTGCAGAACATAGCCCCAGGACTGAAGCGGAGCGACGTGGTTACTTGCAGTGCACATGTGCATCAGGGCTCATGCATGCAGCCAAACGTACATTCCCTGGTGCACTGTGTGCACTGCACACACCGTGCGGCACCCTCAACGATACAACATTTCAAAAAGAGAGAACAGGAAACAGCAGGATACAAGGTTGTGGTTCTACATATATGTCCACCACCACATTGTCTGAGGTATGCCCAGCTACAAAGCAATGTGGTACCAAAACTTGCTGTACCTTACACGACTCCACCTGGTTTTTTTTTGTTTTCCGGCGCTAGGCGTGTGCAGCAGCCCCTCAGAGGGTCCACAGTCACGAGCGCACATGGACAGTGGGTCCAGAACCATGTATAGCCCCCATCTTGCGACCTGTAGTTTCACACAGGTGAGGTGTGTCCCCAAGGAGGACACTACGGGGGGCAAGACTTGGGTGTAGACTGTCACATCTATGTAGCCGCAGCTACCACGATCCGATCCCGGTTGAAGAACCCGGATCAACACTACTATCATGAGTACTTACACACGACTCCACCTTGTGCACATGGTACTAAAAAATGAACTTTCACAAGAACAGGGAAGGAAGAAAATATCCCTCTCAACAGTCCATTACCTGGTTGTCAGACAATCCCCCCCTGGGAGGGGGCAATGAAGAAACAGATACTTAGCTACTGGACGCCCCTAGGAGGCCCTAAAAAGGTCAGGTGTGGACCTGCCACTTCGCTCCAGCCGTGCCTGCCTTCACACGGCCTTCATCGCCTTCTCAGTGCTTTGCGTGTTCGACGTTGCCATTGTCCGCTGGCTCAGTGTGCATCCCCTGTCCCTCCCTGGCTTGGGTAAGAGACTTGGGCCTGCTGATTCTGGGCATCATTATCGCCGGGTCACGCCGTGGGTGTACTCCAAGTTGGGTCGTGGCTGCTATTCTTGTTCCATGTTGGCTTGCACCGCCCAGGGTCTGCCCCCAGGAAGGGGGGGCCCTCAAATGGTCAGGTTGCAATGTCCGCATTAGGCTCTGGCCGCACCTGCCCCACGGAGAGAGAGAGAGAGAGAGAGAGAGAGAGAGAGAGAGAGAGAGAGCAATGGTTTGTTCTCATTGACTGACTGCCCCCGCCATAGGCACTTCGAGCCGTTAGTCCAATATGTTATGTTCACACTAGCGCATCCAACTATGAACAGTGGGTGACTGAGTTATGTACACATGGTATCGGAATGGGGGGGGGGATGTTTGCCCGGCGCGCGCCCAGCGCGCTACCTTTCTATTAACTATCCCGGCTTCAGCCCCAGATTTACCCTCCCATGGAGAAGCCCCCCAAGTAGACCACATTGCACTGCACACCTTCCCTACAAAGCACGTTGCAAAATAAAGCAGGATCTGTGCATTCAACCACTCCAACTGTCATTTGTAGTGTAATTAACAAACAACATTGGTCCCACAAGTGTGGGTGTCAATACATTCATTACAATAGTGCTCCTTGCACTCATCACAAACTGCGACGGTGGAGCGCTTCTGGCAACACAAAGCACACACTTCCGCCTCATCCTCTGCCTCATCTTGCGTGGCGGCCGAGTTGCTGTGGTCAGTCCAAACATGAGGCGGGACATGCTCCCATGGTCCGTAGGGGGGGTGACGGACTTGCCTCCGGATGCAAAACTGAGTGAAATGCAACAAAATGCGGACTGACTGGTGCAACTCATTGGGGCCGCCACGCCAGATGTTCCTAACCAAACCCCAATGCCACAACCGAGCAAACAACTGCTCAATGCGTGCCCTATACCACCCATGGACATCATTGTAACCTTGTTGGCGGGCTGTCAAAGTGCCATTCTTTCTTCCAATGGCACAATGACATGAATCCGGCCTTTATAAGCACCATCATGGCCCCCAACTTCGAAATCAAAGAAATCACCTCGGGTACGAGAAGGTCCATACCCATCCCAAATCAAAACATCTGCTGATGTCCCGGGGGCCAAGGGGCAAATCCATATAATGTTGCCCAACATATCAACGGCAACAGTCACCTTGTAAACATGCGACGCATACTTAGGATTCCACAGGTCTGCACTCCATATCCCGCCAATGGAACTGATGGGCATGGAGTCTGTGAAATGCGTCATAAAGAATGGAAAATGGGGACAATGGTTGAAAGGATTCAACCTGTCGGCCCATCGAATCTCTTGAACAACATGGTTAAGGTATTCGCAAGCACGGGCAACACTCTGCCGCCAGGCAACCTCCAAACATTCTGCGTGAGACATGAAAGCACCGCTCTCTGCCGGTGGGGTGTGTTTCATCCAGAAGTCAAAACCTACGCCGGGGGTCACCATGATGCACCACGCAACAAAGCGTGGATGCAAAGATTGCCCCGGTTTCCTCAATAGCACCGGAAGGTTGGGGCCCAAAAGAGGGCAGAAATGCTACGTCACCCCTGCATTCTCGGGGGTCCCCAACAAAGGGAACAAAATCAGAAGTCAAAACCTAGGCCGGGGGTCACCATGATGCACCACGCAACAAAACGTGAACTCAAAGATTGTCCCGGTTTCCTCATCAGCACCGGAAGGTTGGGGCCCAAAAGAGGGCGGAAATGCTACGTCACCCTTGCATTCTCGGGGGTCCCCAAAAAAGGGAACAAAATCAGAAGTCAAAACCTACGCCGGGGGTCACCATGATGCTCCTAGTATCTCAAAGTATGGGTCTCTAGTACAGCCAGCCGCCCAAATAGCTGCACTGTGCTAAGTGCGCCCCCTTAGCGCACCCCCTAAAAGGCCACTAGAGGGGCACGGGTCCAAAAAGATGCCCGGCGCGCTAACGTTCCCCCACTATTGTCCCACAAAATCATGTGGTAGCAGACAACACGTTGTGAGGATGAGTTAAATCTGGTACCAGGAAATGCAAAGACAAAGGAAGCAGCCACTTACCCTTTATGCTCACGCGAAAGTGCATCAGGCAACTGTAATGGAAAGGTAAGTGTACACTATTTGAAAGCACGCAGAAAAACATGCAGCTGAAAGGCGCCCTAAGCACCTTTGGCCATATCGCGAGGTTTTCCATGACTCCCCACAGCCCCTCAAAGCTGGGATCATTGCCTCTTTGGCACCTTTGGGTCAAAAGACTGGTCTATCAGACAAGCACCTCTGTGTTGCATCTTCCCCTGCACTCCATGTTCGGTTCCTTGATTCTTGCAAATCCAGAGGGGGGTACTTTTGGCAGTCGACGAAGAAGGAGCTGCTTACATTCCTACCTTGAGTATACTGCACTGTGGCCTCTGATTGCCACGGTCCCGTTTGGGCCCCATCGTCTCACCTGCGTCCTTTTTGATCTGTTGGGATCATCATTCTCCAGAAAGGAGAGACTACAGCCACAGCACAATGTGCAAAGCATGGCACATCCATTCTACTGGTTGACTTATTCAAAAGGTGCACTGCAATTGCCGCAGGAGGGGTCCATTTCTGAATTGAGCTGCAGGAACCTCTGACACGTGCACATTGCTCCCTTTGGTACAGATGTTGCACACCATGCAGCACCCCCAACACCCATCATTTAAAACCGTACTGGATACTTTCCTTGGGCCGCAAGCAGGTCACAAAGCGCTCCACACATGCACGTCCTGGTATGCATATGCAGCAATACTTTCCTTGGGGGGGGCGGGGGAGACCAAAAATGAGCTGACATAGCCTGTTACTCCAGATAACCATGGCGATCAAGATTCGGAGCTGTCCACTGCATTTGATACTGAAATGGGGCATCAATGGTCCATGCAATACAATTTGACAAAGGGGGCAAATGGCAGACGTGCACTGTGGTGCAGCACTCTTTGCAGATGCAAAGAAACCATGAATTTGCGCGATCAATCCCATCATCAAGCATCTAAAACTGCAAACTGACACTGGTTTGATGTAAAAAAAACACAAGGCACCCAGGCACGTCAAATTGGATGGACAAAGCTTAAACACTATTGTTGCTTCTACTGACATGTGCATGTACGTTCTGAGTTTACACCAGAATCAGCACTGACAAAAATGATATGTACAGTGTCTCTGCACCACAGTTTACCACCTCTACCATGCACAAGCACGGTAGGGCAGTTCTCAACCACACCAATACCACACAGAGTGTACTGTGCCACATTTGGTTTGCAAACAATGTGCGGCATATGGCTCCTGGTCCTGAAAGACATTCACAGGCCTTTAAAGATACCAATTGACCCTTCCAACCGCCTTCAGCAACGCCCACAACCATGTCTTCATGTGATCAAAACTGCAAAAAGCCATGGTGCCAAAATGGATCCAAAAGTCACAGTACGACATGGATGCTGAGCTTGAACAAAAGCCCTGCTTGTGAAAGGGGGAGGAGTGCTGGTGATCTTTTTTTTTTTGGCTCAGACCAAGATGAGCTGGCGTAGCCTGCTCGCTTCACAGTACTCGAGGTGACCCCTCACCATCAAGGTTCAGAGCTGTCCAGTGCTACGATGATCCCACAAATGACTGTGGTAGCGGATCTGACACGTAGTGAGGATGAGCTGAGTCTGAAACCAGGTAATGCAGTGGGAGACTGCCACGCCCGTAGGCTTCCCAGTGTGCGTGAGGCACAATGACTGTAGGCTGAAAAAGAGGGGGAGGAGTGCTGGTTATCAGAGCTAGAAACCAGCAGCATCTGTCTCAGGCCATGATGTCAGGTTCTGCCTGCCCCACCCCTCCCCCTGGACAAAGCAATCAGGACAGATGCACTATTCCACGGACAGCACGTTTTTGGAATTTTTTGGGATGAGCTTTGAGCTTGTCCTCGCCGGAAAATCCTGAGGAGGGGTCCTCAATCAGAAAATCAGCTGTGGTCACGGGCTACTTCACACACGGCTCACATGCAAGCGTCCACAAACAAAGCCAAAAAACGAGACCGGTTTCGGCCCAACACTAGGCCCTCATCAGTCTGAGCGTGAGATAACAAAGGAGGCAGGCGCCGGCACCGCTGGCAGGCGCCGGGACAAGACACAGGGTGGGCGGGTGGGTCGATGTATCCCCGCCTTAAATTATAAAAAGGCTAAGGAGGGGAGGAGGTAGGATGGGAAGCAGGTCCAGAGACAGGGGGGGGGGGGGAGTGCTGGGGGCCCGGTGGCAGAACTTTCGTTACCCCGCTTCGCCATACTAACTGCAGTTCTGCCTGCCCCACCCCTCCCCCTGGACAAAGCAATCAGGACAGATGCACTATTCCACGGACAGCACATTTTGCCGCGCGACTGCGCGTCCATATGTCCCCGTAGCCGTCGTATCGTCAGTCCCCCACCTCCCCTTTGAATCTCCACGGGGGGCGAATCATCTCCATCAGACCCATGTACTTGGTGTCGACGGCTTTTTCCCACATCTCACGACGCCTTGCTGCTTCGGCAACGGCCTGTTTCCGAGACTGGAAGCCTGTCTCCCTACTCAGGGGGTCGGCCGCGTTTAAAAGGGACGGCACCCTGAAGGACTCGACACTAACAGTACTCCAGCACCTTAGCCAAAACAGGCGCCGGAGTATTCGCTGCTGAGAATGGGCATGCACCGACGCCCTCAGCGCATTAATCTGAGACCTAGCTACGTTGCTGTCTGAACCCACACGAATTCTTTCAAAACCACAATAGGATGCCACCTTAATGACGATGTACAGCGCATACAGTTCCGCCTGCTGCAGGGAGTCCACCCAGGGCGGACACACCTCCGATCGATAGTCCTCCCCCCCCAACAATCCCCAGTCGAAAACGTTTGCCCTCTGGAGCTGCATCCACGAACACCTCCCAGGCCCCTCGTCCACCAGGCCCTGGAGGGTCGCACCGCTGAGGGACACAGGAGAATAGGAGCACTGTCGCCACTCCCTTGCAGACCCCCCTACCAAACACTCCTTTCCCACTCCGCAAACCTCGATATGCGCCCGCCAGGAAGGCGCCCAGACCCGCATTGGGCCTGCTCAGCCAGCACAGTTTACCCAGGAGGCGTTCCATAACCTTTGAGGGCAGGCGCCCCCCGCCCACCCCCCGGATCCACGCCCTGAAGGCACCGACCAAGGCACCCACCGCATTGCTGATTGTCCCAGCCTTGGTGTCAATCTGCTTTCCAATAAAACTGAGTCTCTCAGTCGGATCCGGTTCGGACTTTGCCCCCACAATAAAACCCGCACGTCTCAGCCTGCGAATGCAGTCCCTCACAGCCCCCCGCAGACGACTCTTGCTCCTGCACGACAGTAAAATGTCATCCAGATACACCCAACCCCGCACACCACGTCTCGACAAGGCCCCCCGGATAACAGAGGATACCAGCTTTTGGCATATCACTGGGCTATAGGCCCATCCGAATGGCAGCCTCGCATACCGGAAACGCCTACCCGACCGCCCCCCCACCACAAAAACACTGCGCCAGGCGGGGGGGAGGCGGATGCTCCAGTAAGCATTCTGCAGGTCCAGCTTTGCCAGAAAAACACGGCACCTGCCCCCCCCCACACGCCGAGGGCGCGCATGTCCCATCCAGTGGCGGATGGCCTCCAGCCCTGGCAGTCGGAATTTCGGGGGCTTCCGGGGGTCGCTTGCGTTGACTCTCCGCGCATCAAGAATGGCTCGGCATTTGAGCGCATTCTTCCACGTAAGGAACATTTTTGCCGTCTCGGGGCGCTTTGTTCTGCGCAGTCCCTTAGTCTCAGTTCTGAGGGACTCCAGCATTGCATCCACAGGCCCCGACTTCCCCCCATGTGACTTTTCAATCCCCGCACTGTCCCCCCGTAACTGTCTCCGGTACACCCCCAGCAAGTCACGAGGGACCAAGCTGTTCCAGATCTTGTCTGACACTGTCACACATCCCGCTTCCCCCACCCCCCGAGCAGCCATGTCCTCGGTAACCACCCCCTCCTCGTCGCTGCTACTGTAGTACCCATCGTCCTCCTCGTCCAAGTCCCCCTCCCGAACTTTTGTTAACACACTGCACAGCGTATCCAGACCCTCCTCCCCACACTCCAGCCTGAGCACCGCCTCACCCATCCCTGTAATGAGGTTACGCACCATCTCTTGCCTGTGCACCTTGACGCCCCGCATTTCGCTTATCGCCCTCGCCGCATCTCGCAACCGCCCTAGAAGCACGCGCACTCGGGGACACTGTCCTAGCTCGTTTGCGTGCACCCTCACCCCCCTCAGGCGATCCCCCAGCAAGTCGGGAAGCTTCCCCGGCCGCGAAGGCGATCTCCCGGCGTATCCATGACGGCCAGAACGAGAGCGTGGAGCCCTGCTTCGTGCAGTAGCCCGGCTCTGCCCCCCCCCCCCCCCCACACAGGCCATGGGATTTTTCCCGAGCGGGCAAACTTCCACCTGGGAGGGGCCTCGGTATACATCTGCGCGACTTTCGCTGACTTCCACCCCCCCCACAACATAATTGTTGTGAGCGGTGCCCCCATTTTCCGGAGTTGCGCTGCCCCCATCCTACGGAAGCTATGCCACCGGACAGTCTTCTTTCCCTCCCCCCTCTCCAGCAGGCTGACCAACGTTTTCCCCAGCGCCTCCCTGGACTCGTGCCACGCCCCTCTGTCGGGGTGGAATCCTTTGAGCGCTCTGAGTTTTGCCAGGAATTGCAACCAGGCTCGCACCCAGGGCCCCACTTCCTGTCTCTGGACCCCCCTCCTGGACTTTGTTCCAAAAAATCGCAACCCCTCATCTTCCTGTCCCACCCCACCCCCCGCCTCGGAGCCCCGCAGGCAGTGTCCCACCGATATGCACGCCAGCGCCACCGCCTCCCATTCTGCGAAGCTGGAGGCAGCCGCACACAGCCTGCACAAGTCCTCCAATTGCGCCCACTCCTTCGCCTCCGCCCGCTGTTCTTTGCACCGCCGCTGGTCGATAGACATAACCAAGTACCAATCAGACTTCCGCACCACCGGGGCAAGCCACGCCATCTTTTCGGCCAGCCTCGCCGCAGCCAGAACGAGCTTTGCGGCGCTCTCTGACAGGTCGCCCTGCACAATCTGCATGAGCCTGGCCTCCAGTACACCCCGAGCACCGTCGCCTGGCCGCATCCGCTCCAGCCTTGCCAGTCGCCTGAGCTACCGCAGATACCCGTCGAGGGTACCATCCTGCAGGCCCCGCACCGTAGTGGCATCAAAATTCGCCCCGTACTCATCAGCCATCGCCGCCTCGAGTCTGTCGCGCGCTGCCGCCCACGGCCACTCGCGCTCGCTCTCCTCGTCGTCCTGCGTGCCCCCTGCAGCCCCGTCTCCAGCGTCATGGCTTCGCAGTCATTTCCTTCGGCCTTTACACCCGTGCTTCTCCCTGTCAAACCACCAATGGTGGCCACCACACTCCGGGCATGCCGTTTTTGGAGGGTTTTCGCAATTAACCCAGTCTCCTGTTTTCTTGCTGCGGAAGTGGCGCTTTCCATCTATCCATTTGAACTCCGGCTGACTTGTGCTCCCCTGCGTGCCACCTCTGCCTTTACGCTTTGAGTGGCGCCCTGATGAGCTGGAGCTTGCTGTAGATGAGGTATCAGACGCACTGTCGCTGCTACTGTCCGTGGACGACGATTCCGAGTCGGAGGACATGCGCCTTCCTTTTCCCCTTCGAGACGACCGGCGCTCCTTCATCTCCTTCTTTTTCTCCTTGCGCCTCTGTTTTTTGGCCTTCTTCTTGTTCTTCTTTTTGACCTCCTTTATTTTTGCCTTGACCGCGTCCTTACCGGATTTGTCGCCATCAAGGAGCAATTGCCAGACATCGTCAATGATCGTGGACACCTCCGTCTCAGTCTCAGACTCCTCGGCCTCCATTAACCTTTCAACCAGGCGGCACAGTTTGACCGTCCACCGCGGGGCCCCGGGCCTCTTTCTCATCCACCTGGCATTTTTGAAGCTGGGCTCCTTATACGTCAGTTCTTCCTCCTCGCCTTCCTCAGCGGCGGCCGGCCCCCCACCTCCTTCGCGATCATCGGCTCTGGCGCCCGCCTCCTCGTCCAGGGCCATGCCACTGTTGGTCTCGGGCTTTGCGCTCTTCCCCGGAGAGTGTCTCTCACCCTTGATCCCCACTCCTCCTCTCCTGTTCATCGATTTTCCAGGCGGCTTGGCGATCAAGTCGCAGACAGCGAACCCGACGGCCGCCTCTTCCGCTGACAGGCTGAACGCAGTCACCTCGACTCCCCAGGCAAGTGTCAACCCATACAGCAGCGCGTCGACGTACCGCTGCGGATCAGGGGATTGAAATGAGATCCCCAGCGTCTCATGGAAGGTCCTGGCCAGCTTCACCGCACTCCAGCTGACTCCATCCCGAGACCATCCTGCCACGCCCGCCACCAGCACCTCTGTGCGATGCTGATGCGGGATCATACGGGCCATCCAGGGCGTCTGAATCAGGTGGGCCCATGCTGTGGATTTTGCTGCGGGGTCTTCGTCTTTTAGACGCCTCCAGTCCCATGCCCCATCATTTTTGGCCGAGCCCATTGGATGACCCGATGTATCCCCGCCTTAAATTATAAAAAGGCTAAGGAGGGGAGGAGGTAGGATGGGAAGCAGGTCCAGAGACAGGGGGGGGGGGGGAGTGCTGGGGGCCCGGTGGCAGAACTTTCGTTACCCCGCTTCGCCATACTAACTGCAGTTTTCAAAGCATCAGCATGATCCTGACCTCATGCCAGACTGACTCAGTTTGGTGGCATTCGTGAACACCCACATCCCAGGCAAGCAGAAATCCAGTGGCACATTGCATTTGGGGTCGGCCTCATGCCAGACTGTGAGCTTCTCGGCAAACCTTCTGTTTAGGTTATGCACCCTGCACTGAAACATACACTGCACCACAAGTCCAACACACAACCTGTCAATTGCTGACAACAACTCGGGGTTCAGGTCCATGCCCCTACCCGGGGGCAGGGCATGCGCAGCCAGGCAGGCTGCTTCCAGTAGACAGTGTTTGCATAGCGGTGGCGGCAGGGCTGACTGTACTGAGGCACAGGCGCTGGGTGCATGCAGCGACCCGGAGGGGGGGGGGGGGTGGGTGGGGGCAGGGCACTGGCCGGTGTGGTGGGTGGGGAAGCAGATCCAGGGCCAGTAAGGGTGGGTGGGTGGGGGACCCAACCATCAGTGCAAAGAACACACTAAGCAACACAGTCGGGGTCCTAAACTATAGTTTATATCCATAAACTAAGGTTTAGGTTATGCACCCTGCACTGAAACATGCACTGCACCACAAGTCCAACACACAACCTGTCAATTGCTGACAACAACTCGGGGTTCAGGTCCATGCCCCTACCTGATGAAATCGCTGTGCGGCTCCCCCCCCCCCCCCTGTCTCAAGAAAGACTGTGGAGAGGGCACGGGGGGGTAGGGCAGGGTGGCGCTGGCTTACCTCGAAAACCGGGTGGCTCCCACGCGTTGCCCTTGCGGCCGCCGTGGGGTCTCCCTGCGCCTGTGCCCCCCCCCCCCCCCCCTCAGCCTCTGTATCGCACTGTCCCTACATGCAGGGGTGTGTGCACGCGTTCCTGGTCCAAACGTGCCTGTGTGCATAGTGCTGCAACAAGCATGTCGTCAGGAGAGTCATAAGATCTCCAGCGGGATGGAACATCCGCTGGGTTCAACTCTCCCTTGACCCACGGCAGTTCAACCACCGCCCCAGACCAACGCAGAGTGTGCTGCATCTAACGCAGCAGCCTGTTTTGTGCATCACAGGCCATGGCTGCTCTGCCCTTCATGGCAGAAAACAATGATGACATGTTGTCACCATAGATTCGCAGGAACTGCACCCGTCTGTATGCCCCCGTGCGCACTGTCTCTACAATACCTGCCAGCTCCGCTGCTTGCTGTGTAGCTACCCAATCAGGCAGCCTCTTAATACGCAACCCCAGTGAATCCCCCCAGATGCCAACATAATAATTCTGGCCCTGTCGGGCCGCGTCGCAGTAGAACGTATCAGTTGATCCCAGGGTGCCGTGGGGCACCCATGGGACCAAAGCACATGCAATGCCTTCCAGGAGGCCCCGCAGGACCTTGGGTGGTGTACACTTCGCAGTACTGGGTCCTTGGTTGAGCCAACGGTACGCGCCAGCCAGGAAAGGCTGTGCCCCCCTCCCCGGCCGTAGTGCCCACTGTAGTTTCCCCAGCATGCGCCTCAGCGCTTTGTCCGAATATCCGGTGGTGGCTAGTCTAAGCCAACAGCAGACGAGGTGTGCCTGCAGCGCTAGGGCATTCTGCACCCCTCCCTGGTCTCCCCCGACCACCTTTCCCATCCACTTTACGCGGTCGCTGGGGTCCAGGGAGGACTTCGGGCTGACCACCCAACCGGCCTTTTCTAAATCCGCCTTCGTACGCAGTGCTTGCTGACGGACCGAGCTGGAGTGTCTGCCTGCCACCAACACATCATCTGCATATTGGATCACCACCACCGACCCTGGGAAATATTCTACAAGGAAAGCTGCCAAAATGGCTTGCGCCATGGAGGGACTGTGCTTCCAACCGAATGGCAGGGACTGCAGTGCGTACACCTGCCCCCCCACCCCCACCCTGATGCTATCGCGCTGCGGTGGGGGCAGTCGACAGCTCCAGAAGTGGTTGCTTATATCAAGGGTGCAGTAAAACAATTGCTCCCCACATAGTGCGCACAATTGCAGCAGGTGTGCCAGCCCATCCAATGTGGGCAATTTAAATGGTAGGGGGTCCACACAGCGGGCATTCAGGTCCAGCATGGGTAAGATCAGGGAGCACTTGTGCTCATTCTTGTGATGGACATACGCCCTTGCATTCGGCGGTTTTTGCGACGGGGAAACCGCAACAAGCTGTTGCCCCAACAGGGTGTGAACAAGTGCAACCAACGGCGGGTCCGATGAAAATGGTTGGGGGGGGGGTGCCCTCAGAGGGCCACAGAAAATTAGCCGGAGCCATGGCATCCCAGACACTGTCCGGTATGTCAATGGCCCCCGTGTCCCCCAGGCCCTTCTCGGCCACCTCTACTGGCACCACCAACTTAGACCGGTGTCTCCGCGAGGAGGACGTGCTGATGTCCGGCGGTGAGATGTCCGTGGCCGCTTCCACATTGGTGGCCAGCTGATGCAGAACCGCTCCCAGGTGACGGCTGACTGGCCCCGCCTCCTCGTTCCATCGGCACATAGTAGTCATCATGTAGTCCCTCAGCAGGTCCCTCACCGTCTGCTCCTTCACCCGGATCGTCTCCGCCACCTTCTTGGAGGCCTGTAGCCAGTGGTCCGTCACCAGAGCCTCGCATTCCGGACACTTCATCTGGGCTAGCGCGGTGCACCTGCACAGGTCTCCACAGCTGGTACTGTGGACCTCGCCGAGTCGCTGTGACCACATACCCAAAGTGTGGGGCTGTGTCGGATTCGGGTTCCCGCATAGGCGGCTCGCCTCCACCTTCACGTTCTCTCCTGCATGCCCGCTTGGCGCTGTCAGGCAAATCGTCACCATCGCGTTGCCGCTTGTGTCGGGCTGGCGTGTCGTCCGTCGCCGCCGGCGTCGGAGCGTCTGTCCCCAAATCACTAACTGGGTCACCACCATCATCCGAGTCATCGACCACAACGTGTACCACACGCTCCTCAGCCGGTCTGCTGTCGCTTGCTGCAGTAGCAGGATCATCAGGAGCTGGCTCCACCTCGGTGTTCTCAGCCTCAGCACCCACACCCTCCGTGATCTTCGGTCCCTCCGCTCCTTGAGCGACATCATCGAATTTCTCCAGCAGCTCCACCGGCTCTGTCGTTGGCGTTGCCTCGTCTGCCGCATCTGGCCCCTCATCTGACGTGCAGGCGCTGGAGGTGTCAGAGTCGTCTCCCGGTGGTTCGGGGTCGTCCCTGTCCCCCCTAGTGAACATGGCTGCTGGGATCTTCGGCACTGGCGACCATGCATCCGCGGGCCAGAGTGACTTGGGTTGGACCAGTCGCCCCTCCACATCTCTGGCCAACCATCCGCTGTTCCCCACCGTCCATGGCACGTGGACTTCTGCTGGTAGTGACCATCCTGGCGGTGTCTTCCAGTAATGTTTGGGCTGGGCCTGTGACCACCAGCGGCCCCAGACTTGCAACCCTTGCAACTTTCCGCCTTGATGCCCCCAGGACACGGCCCCCAGCTTCTTGAGGCCGTGCCAGGCAGCTTTTGGGAGGTCCCGATGTTGCACCACTTGCTAGAGCACCGTTTGTAGCACCGACCTTACTCCTGGGACCAGTGGCTGTCGTACTTTTTTTTTTTTAACTCGTGACCGAAGTTCCACCAAGTGTCCATTGAGAGTACACATAGCAGGTCATGGGTCAGTGACAGGGCCGACTTTGGGTTTGGGTTTGGTATGACCTACCCTCGCCAAGACGGCTGCGGCGGGGTGGCGAGAGGAACGAGTCCTGCGCCTTGCCCCACCCCTGCCGCCCCGTTTGCACGGATATGCGCGTCCTCCCCGACCTCTCGGGGTGTTAAATTCCAGTCAAGACTATGACATCGCCCATGTCCTCCAGCGGGATTTCCATATCCTGGAGATCACTAGGAACCTCCGGCGCCTCTGTCCTCCGTTTCTTGTGTGTCTCGGGTGGGTTCTCGTCCCGCAAGCGCTTCATGCGCTGTGCGGTGGCCCCCCGGATGTCCCATCGGGGGTCCGACAAAGTCGTGCGCCGTAAGGCCGTAAGGGTCACCGCGTGCACTTGGGACATATGCCGCCATTCAGATGCTTCTTCCGCTTGGATGCCGGTGGACAGCGAAACATGTGCCTGCTCCCAACACGAGGATGCCACGGCGAGCTTGCGCGACACTGTGGACCGCGCCTCGAGGAGTACAGCCGTTCGCCAGTGGCGGAAGCGTAGTCGGCGAGAATCCGCCATCCAGGACAAGTGGTAGACCGCCTGTTGCGCTTCTACATACCACCGCGTCGTATGTTCCTTGTAGAGGAAGTACGCTTGCCGGCACAAGTGCTCGTGGTGGTGTGCCAAGAAGAGGGACTTCTGTGTGACGGCTTGCCGGGCGAGTGCCTGCGCCACCTCTTCCAGGCAGAGTCGTGCGGCCTGCATTTGGGCGTGTAGCATGAGACGCCTGGCCTGTTCCAGGAAGGGTCCGGCATGAATTTCACGAGACTCGCGCGGCGGTGAGGCCGGAGCCTGTGCCGGTGGCGGCGACGGTTCTCTGGGCCGTTTGCGCGGCGGTGCTACATGGTGGTGCCGGGCCATGGCCTCCAAGACCCACGTGCGCTCGGCAGTGGTGACCGCTTGTGTCAATTGCCACCGAAGTTCCTCCACCGTGGGCGCAGTATCTGTGAAACGTGGCTCTGATCGCGGCGGGATCGACAGTACGCCTCTCACGTGGTTCCAAATGTTGCGGGCCGTAGGTTTAGCTACCTGCGGCAGGGCCCCAGCAACAGGTGGGACGATGTGCGTGGGCCGCTTGTTGCTGACGAAAGTTGGGGCGTGCTGCAGCTTGTCAGCGACCCACGCCTGCAATCGCTGGAATACGTGGAAGTGCCATGTGGCAACTACCACCCTCCAGTGCGCCTGGACTGGAAGGAAGGATCGTTGAAGGGAGTGTGGGAACTGCAAGCGGGTGCACATGCGCAGTTCGTCTGCGGACGCCGTTCGCCGCCACTTGGTTGCCTCCGGTTTCCATGTCTCCCATGCGTCGGTCCAAATGTCCCAAAACCGGGATTCGGAGGGGCATGACAAGAGGCACTCCTGCACTGCAAGGCCATGGCGCTGTCCACACCGTGGGCACAGCACCGGCCCGGTTTCCCAGGGTGCCCCATACCCCGGCAATCGCAGTGTCCCCCACAGCCATGGACCCCACTTATCTCGGTTGACCGCGCGCAAAGGCAGCCATGACGTCCAATGCGCCTCGTGTACCAGCTTCTGGGGGCGTGATTTGATGATGGGGGGATCAATGGTCGGTTCTGATAGACTGAATGTCCCCGCCATAGACAATTCCAGCCATTAGTCCAGCAGTACTGCGAAATCTAATCAATGCACGTGTCCCCTTCTTGGTTGGGGTGCTCCACTATGTAAAATACAGCGAGGCGTTGCGGTTAGCTCCGTGGGTCACTTGTGTGCTTGTCCTTTGCTGCCGACTCTAGCGAACAACCTGGATCAATATAAGCAGTCGTCCATAAATGTGGACTGCATTCACTGTGTCACATGCGAGCTGACTGGGCCGCAAAGCATGGCACTCATTCGGCCTTACCCCGTCTGTCGCTGTTTAGTTTCAAAGAGTGTAGGGAGTAACATACATTAAGACTCAGAAATCAGAATGCGTTGCAGATGCATGTGTGCCATGTGGCTGTGTGCTTATGGGATCATACCTCTGGTGAGGTGCCCCATGCTTCAGTGGAAGCACCCTTGGTTCCAGCGGCGCTGGTCCCAGGTTCGAACCCCACTGCCCGAGCCGCGGGGGCTCGGGCAAAGGCAAGCAACGGGTGGGGTGGCAGCCTCCCATCGGGCGTGGGCGGTGGCGGGGTGCACTGCTACAGGTGGCCGGGCACATTTTGCAAGTTGATGATGGTGTATGTAACTAAAACAACGCATTAAGAAAACAGACCAGGCCAATGTAAAAATAGATAGAAACGGGAGGGGGCCCAGTCCCCTGTCGGGCAAGGCCGGTGGGGGGGAGCACTGCTACAGGCCGGGTTCGAACCGGCGATCTACGTGCCGACAGCTGACGATGCTAACCATTATACCACACTGCCTCCCATACTGTCTTTGTAAGGGGAGAAATTAAAAATTTGCACAATCGGATCCAGATCGGCGACAGTGGTCCTACGCTGTCGCTTGGTGGGAGGGGTGTACGTCGGCATGATGAAGTCACGCGACGGGGTCTTAAGTACAGGGCATCTGGGATGGGAGAGCCTTCCCTGTTCAGCCAATCTATCAGCTTGGTTGTTCCCTAGAATGTCCACATGGGACGGCACTTTAATAAACTTGATGGAGCCTGTGTGTGCACTGAGGGTGTCCAGAAGAAGTTCCGAGAGAGGAACGTTGGAAACCGGACCGCTGCTCCGTCCATCCCCTGAGTTTCCACCGGCGCGCCGCGCCAGTGGCTCCCAGGAAGACGTACTCACTGTCTGTGCAAATTGCGACTTTACCGAAAGAAAGGATTTGCAATGCTCGAACCACGGCCAGGAGTTCTGCCGTGTTGTTTGTTTGCCGGAAGTGTACCGGGACATATGCAGAGATGCTGATGTCAGGATGCGCGTAGATGCCATATCCTGCTACCCGGCCCACACCTTCCGATTCGGCGGATGAGCCATCCGTGAAAACCAGGGTGTATCCGTCCGCGGAGAGGGTGTCAAAAATTCCTTCCAGCTCCGCCGCCCGTTGCTGTTTGCGCAGTCGGCGCGCTGTTTCTTTGCGTTGTTTTGTGCTGGGCGGGGGAGTGGGAGGTGTGACACGCAGATGGGGGTGTTGTAGTACTCCATCATGGAGTAGCGACTGTAGCGCTCCGATGAAAAGATGCAGGTCATGATCTGAGATAGGGATGCTCGATGGACATGTAGCCCATAGTTTCAAGGTGGCAATCCAGATAGAAACAAAGCGGGACCAGGTAGCTGAATATTGTCGTTGGTATTTTTTCTTTTGGCGGACCTGCCAATTGGCGTATACCGCCGCCTAGGCCAGGAGGCCTGTCGGGCACTGAAAGGAAAACTGTAGGGAGGAGGAAAGCAGGGCTGTTGGACGTTCCTCTACAGTGGCCGTGGGAAAGCATTTGGCAATAGTGTCAAAAGCGACTTTGAGCAAGGAGCACTCCGTGCGTGCGTGGTCGATTGTCTCTAGCTCACCGTCAATTGGGCACCACACGTCATCCGGTTTCCAATCTTTTTGCCGCTCCCCCACAGGGAGGCGGAGCCATAGCACCTGTCTGATGAAGTCTTTGTGGTGTGCAGGAATGTTGAAAAGGTGAAAGGCCTTCCATACCTCAGGTGGTTGCCTTGGTGCCAGGGAGGTAGTGGAACAGAGGAACAAAGCCATGGATTTTGTGGTCCATCGAGACCACACACCTGCTCCCGGGACCGGGTGGAGGGGTGGGTTCGTGGGTGCCTGGCCAAGATTTGAGGAGTGATAATGAAACACTCCCTGTTGATAAATGCTAGCCCAAGTGGGTGCGATCTGCCACAAATGTGTGCTGTTGTTGATTAAATCTCCCACCGTAATGACCCCTTGCCGGATAAGCTGGGGGCAATAGTAGGTGAGGGATGCAGGCTTGGAAAACAGTCTGTTGTGCCAGAGTGGAGTGTCAGACGATAGTGCTTCAAGTCGGTTGAAAGTCACTTTGGCAGTGACGAGTGAATATGCTCGTGCGCTCCAAGCCAGATAAGGCATTTTGTGCCAAGCCACATTGCTCCCCATTTGAAAAGTGTGGAGCGTGGACGGGGAGATATTTATGCCATACTCAGTGGCAAAACGCTCATAAGGCTCGGTGACACATTTAGGAATGGCCTCGGCCTTGTAGACATGGCGGATAAAGATAGTGGAAAATTGCCAAAGCAGGAAAGTGTCAGGGGGGGCCACCTCGAGCCCCCCCTGCTCTTTGCTGTGCGAAAGGATGTCTAGTGTAATGCCCCAGTTGCTGAGTTTGAGGGCAAGCCGATAAATTGTTTTGACCGCGGCGATGACATTGTCTGTAGGGTAGACAACACGAGACGGGTAGACCAAAAGTGGGAGAATCCAGCTTTGGAGGAGTTCCACCCTTTCAGCGAGTGAGAGGGACCACGGCTGCATGGAAAACGCACGACCTGTGGCTTTTCTGAGTGCAGGTCCATAGGCCTCCTCCGCTGTGGTGGCCCCAAGGACAATGCCCAGGTACTTGTATTTGTCCACTATTCTGAGGCCTGTGCTCAGGAGCTGAACCCTGTGTATGGGGTCCCAATGCCCCTTGAGCAGAATGTTGGACTTATCCAGGTTTGTGTACAAACCTGTAACTGTAGAGAATTCGTGAACCCTGCTCCAGACCAAGAGGAACACCCTTGTCCCAGTGGTGGGGTCACATTCAATGATGATGATTAAGTCGTCTGCGTAGAGCAGGACTTGCACATGTTCTGACAAATCCATAAGTTTGTGGATGATGGGGGAAATGAGCATGGCAAATATAGACGGCGAAAAGGGGCACCCCTGTCGTACACCCGAACGGGGGAGAATTTTGTGGTCTGTGTAAATGTGATCACGAACAAGGACGCAGATTGGCGCTGTAAACAGCAGTAAACATAGGAAAATTAGGCTGTCTGGCAATTGCATTAGATGTAGGAACGTGCGGGTATACTCATGAGAAACAGAATCAAAGGCCTTTTTGAAATCGATGGGGCAAAACAGGGCGTCCCCCGGGGAGTTCCAGGAGCCAAAAGTATGCCACAGATTCGTGAAAATAGACCGTCCCCTGATAAAACCTCGTTGCTGGATAGGGGTGAGGGCATCAATGTAATCTCTGAGTTGCAGGGCAAGAATGGCTGCCACCCATTTGTGTGAAGTGTTTTGCAGCACCAAAGGCCGTAGATTGTGTACTGAAGCGGTCCCAAGTCCTTTCAGAATGGGATTAAGAAGTGCCAAGGACCAATCATCGTTGAGTGTGTTAGAGTCCAGAATGCCCTTGTAAATGTCAAGCATAAGAGGGCAAAAGAAATCCGAAAAGGCCTTGTAAATGGAAACCTGTACCCCATCAATTCCGGGTGCCGAGGTGCCGTTCAAGGACTCCAGCGCGGCGTGCACTAGGTCTAGTGACAGCGGTTGTATCAGCATTTTTGCCATCAATGCCGTGTTTTTGCCACAGAAAAAATGTATCTGAGATAAGGCTTCACCTCCATTTGTGTTTTTCCGGAGGTATTCATTGTTTGTTGCCAATAGGAGAGAATTTCAGAGACCATGGACTCAGGGTCGGGCAGAAGCTGGCCGGACCTATTGCGCAAAGAGTATAGATTTCGTTTGAATTGTCGCTGTTTGGTGAGTCGCCAGATTTCTTGGCGGCGGCGCCATGGTTGCAAATGATGTGGGTCGTGTAGGGTAGTTTTTAGCTTATCCAAAACTTGCTGCCCGGAACGGTCGGTGTCTGACCGTTCGGCCAGGGCTGTTAAAATTTGATAAGCCGCTTTGGCGGATGAGGGGGTGTACCCATGATCCTTGAGGTAGCGCCAGGCCTCTTCCGAGAGGTGTTGTGTAGAAGAGACCATCAAGAGAGATTGCAGTTCCGTGATGCCTGTGGCTCTGTTGGCCTTCTCATAGGAGAAAGCTGCAGTTTTGATACATTCCAAACCGTCCGCCCACTTGGAGTAACCTTCAGTGTTGATGGAGTGCAGTTCAGCCTGTAGTTGTTGGAGGGTGTCCTCCGAGGATAAGAAAGATGTAGGGATTCTGAGTCGCTTCCCCTGCTTGGTAGGCTTGGCCGACAGTGAGGCAATAACTGCCTTGTGGTCCGAATTGGCCACAAAACGGGTATAGCACTCTACCACGGAGTTTTGGAAATTCTCGTGAAGGAGAATTCTATCGATCCGTCGTCTCCTGTCAAGGACGGGGGCACACTCATTTGCGGCTAGGCCGGGCCTAGCCGACGTAGTCGGCTTGGCTGGGGCAAAGCCCCATGTCCAGCCTTCCAAATCAAAATCGGAGTGTCTGCCACTGTGGAAACATGCATATGTGTCGATGAGCTGATGGTTTGTCAAAAAATCAAGTTCCGCTTCACGGGCGGCGATGACAGTGGAGTGCTCAGAAGATAGATGCGGTGCAGAAATGTCCCTTGAGGGGACTGTGACCGAATTGTGGTCGGACAAATAGATGGTGTCTCCCGGGACGAGAGTGGGCGAGACTTGCGAGAGCAAGGTCCATTGGCGCTGCCTTTCGACTGCGTCATGATGAAAATGATTAACACAGAAATGGTGCTTGACCCCATCGGGGTCAGCCAGCTGAGCAAAAGAGTGGCGTTTTTCAATGGCATACGAATTCAGGAGTGTCCAAGTGTTGTGAAAAATCAGTGCAGATCCCCCTCTACCTTTGGGGCTCAGGTTGGAAAGGAGGACGAACCCCCAGTCCTTAAACCGCTCATTAAGCTGCTCAATGCATTGATCATCCTTGATGTGCGCTTCCTGAAGCCCCATTACATGTACGGAGTTACGATACAAAAAACGGCATATCTAGACCTGCCTATCTTCCGAAAAGTTGTCGCTGACGGGGACCTTGGTGGTCAGCCCGTTGGCGTTAAAAGTGGCTACCTTGGTGTGAGCTGCGGCATAAACCATTGAGTTTGGTTGTCTCCTATCGGACGTCCAAACGCTGGTGGTTGGTGGTGTGCTGGTTTTGGTGAATGTGACGTCATAAGGTCATGTTGGCTGCTTCACAGTTTGTGCGTAAGAGGGCTTTTTGGACTCAACAGAAGCTGGTTTTTTCCTGTTGGCCATGGATTCACGCTTGAGATTATTAAACTCATCTATGGGGATGATGGAAATTGAAATTTGTTTAGCTTCGTCATGAAGCATGACGCTTTGATTTGCGGAGGCAAATTTGCCTTTTATTCGCCATGCGGCGGCGGAAAAGCGTCCCGGGTTCCATGTTGACCGGGCCGCTGATTCAGCAAGAAAACCGTTTTCATTGAGGAAAGACAATAGGGCTGGGCCCTGTAACCAAATGGGAACGTCATAAACGACTTTTAGATCAGAACGCCCCTCCGGTGAGGACGAGGCGGAAGAGGCGGAAGAGACTGACTCCGTGTCGGATTCCCCTTTGAACCAGTCACGCTGGCGTTCGTCCTTGAACAGTAGGCCATTGGCCTTCATTTGGACATAGGGGCCAGATATGAACTGCTCAGTGGCGGACTCAGTGGAAAGACCCACCCGCAGTTTGTTAAACCCGGTGACCTGCAGATACGTAGGGTCAGAAATATCAGAGAGAGCTTGCTTGACATTGCGCCAGAGATGTTTGGCGTAGTTTTCCTTGTGAGTCTTCTTATAGAAGACATCGAGAACGGTGTGGCAGTGAGGGAAAATAGAGCCGTCGAATTCCGACATGCTCATAAGTGCGAAAAAATCCAACTTTTTGAAATCAGCAGTGAAGCTAGCGCACTGTGGTGCATCAAGATTGACCAGAAAGATTTTTGATTGTATGCCTTGCTGTCTCAGATTGACCGGTCCCGGAATGTTGAAACATTGGGACCCGGTCATGCCTAGCTTCAGCATTGTTTGTGTCATATCCTTTTCAGACATATGCACCGCATGGGAGTGGAGAGGGGACTAGGCAACTGGCAGGGTTTGCGGTCCAGGGTTCGCCCCTGGGATAGCAATCTCGTAGAGAAACGGGCCGGTTCCAGCCTTTGATCTATAGAAGTGGCAGTGTGCAGAATAACGAAAAAATCCCTGGAGTGTCCATCGGTGTCTTGTAGCTGTCTGGAAAGTCTTGAAAACGCCTGCGGCGTACAAGAGGCGTGTGGTAACTGTGCGTCACACCATTGTGGGAAATTGTGCTGATGCGTCAGGTGGACCAAAATGTTGATTCGTTTCGGCCGCAACCTGATGTATAAAAAATTCGCTGTTTTGACACAGGACGTGAGTTCCGTGTCCCTCGTGACTAACAAAAAGTTAGTGTGCGAGTTGGGAAAATGTTGTGAAAGATCATCATCTGTGAAATCCGTGAGTCCTTTCCAGCTTTTGGGGGAACCATCAGTGGAGAAGGCGGCAGTGGCTTGAAGGACCACAAAGTCCACCAGCCTAAAATTGCATCACAAGGAGCTGTTGTTCAGAGTCCATGAGTGCGGTCAGAAATTCAGGATCGTGCAGGGTTTTTTTGTTAGCACATAAATCAATGGCTGCCTGAATGTTCGCAGGGGTCATGGAGATCCCTGGTTCCGTAGCGGGGGGTGAGTGGTCAGCCGACCCTTGGGCTTCGGCTGGCTTTTTTTTCTTTTTGAGCGGAGAGACGCCCAAAGCGTTTGAGAGCTTGGAGTGAACTTTTTCTCTCTGATGTAAGAGCACCTTTTGTTGCTGCATGACCTGTTCCTGCTGCTTAGAAATGACATCTGATACCTTAGAGTCAGGGTTGCAAAGCAGGTCGAAAATGGCCTTCTCTGCCTCCCCGATTTGCGAGTTTATGATGGTCCACTGCTTTTGAAGGCGAGTGGTATCCTCAGCGGTGACTTCGGTTCCAAGCTGTTCATGTTGACTTTCCACTTCCTTGGCTTGGGTGATGAGGTCAAAATAGTTCTTACGGGCTTTCAGAAGTGGGTTGTCCTCAGCAATCTCCAGCTGTTGTAAGGTCATTCGAATAGCGATGCCCAGATCATCGATAGTTTAAATTGGTTTTCCCCCCATGGGCTTGGCACTTGCTGCTTCGCCCAACCAAACCCCACGCACCTCCTTCCACCTCCCCTCACTGTCATCCACACAGTAGACGAGACAACAATGCACAGTCGTGGACATTGCTGAACCCAAAGAACGTAGTGTCGCGTGACCATTGTGCTGCTGTGCCGGCGGCACCATCCGTCACCACCACCACCAGGGAGCACAGGGTGGTGCGGGTGGTGCATGGTAGGGGACATCCACGGTCCCGATAGACGTTTATACGACACACATATACGTTGGCCCATCGCCTGTGCGACGGCCGCGCCTGTACCTGTGCCTATGGTGGGCGGTGGTTCTCCCGTGAAACGTGTCACGGCCCCATCGAGGCCGTTCGCTGGCGAGTTGCTCTGTGCCCCTGCGCCACACTCCGCCCCGCGGCCCTTGCTACTCTATGCCACACCTTGCGCGCTCACCCACACACGTCCGGCACGCGCCCGTTGTTTTAGGGAGGGTGGGAGGGCGACGGCACACCACAAAACAAACAAACACTAGGCGAGTGTTTACGAGGTGCCCTCCTCCCACCCCCTTGCCCAATTTAAACGCAAGTTTACTGCATAAACTTTAGTTTAAATTGGTTTTCCCCCCATGGGCTTGGCACTTGCTGCTTCGCCCAACCAAACCCCACGCACCTCCTTCCACCTCCCCTCACTGCCATCCACACAGTAGACGAGACAACAGTGCACAGTCGTGGACATTGCTGAACCCAAAGAACGTAGTGTCGCGTGACCATTGTGCTGGGTGCCGGCGGCACCATCCGTCACCACCACCACCAGGGAGCACAGGGTGGTGCGGGTGGTGCATGGTAGGGGACATCCACGTCTATCGTCAGTCTATCGTCTCGTCGCCCCCGCTTAGCCGCCACCTGCGCCGCATCGCGCTGCCAGCTTGTGGCATGTGTAGCACGTGTGGCGCCGCAAAACAAAGTTCTGCCACGAGCAGTGCACAACACTCCCCTCAACAGCCCAGGCACTTGCTGCCGGGCCCACGCACGACGCTCACGCACACCCACCGCAGGCTCACTACAGGCGCGCAGACTCACGGCTCGAAATCAGAACCGCAAGACACCCCAACATTCTGTCTGAGTGCAAACAGGTAACAAATCTGCCATTTGGTCGAAGGCGAACCCCAGTGCCATGCTCTTGTCACCAAAAAAATTGGTGCGGACCCGAAACAGATAGTCCGCCGGCATGATGGCCCCGGGTACATACGAAAGGTGCACCGAAGTCCCTCCATTTGCCAGAGCATACATTATTTGTCGAACACACCGACGCTGCTCCCTCAGCCCAATTCCCACTTTCCCTGATCTTAGGCCCCAGAGCACCCCTTGGTTGTCCAGATGCAGTGTAGCCCAAGGGAGCTTCCGTCCCACCACTGATTTCACGGCCGCAGCCGCCCCTCGAAATTCTAGCACCTGCTGGTTCTGCAGCGGTACACGCAGGGAGTGGTGTGCTCCCGCCGATGAGCACATACCCAGCCTGCCACTATTTCCGTCCTGCGCTGCGTCGGAGTACACCTGCGGGCACAGCCCCTTAGGGGGCGGGGGGGGGGACGACGCAGGCGGCCACCAGCCCCTCCCAGCAAACCACAACGCACCCGACAGCGACCGCAGAAGGTTTGTGGGCGGGTGCGGCATCCATTTTGCGCCCCACTGTACGTGCGCAATGGGCCCCGCCAGAAAAAGGTTTGACCAATGCGATGGCCTGCAGGCCCAGATCAACTTCCCCACCACCCGCTGTACGGACTTTCGCGTAACCGGCCTGGATGCCATCAGTACGTACCTGCTCAGGGCATCTTCCAACGTGTGCCTGGTGTTCAGAATGACCCCCCGCCCAAAGTCGACATGCTTGGCTAAAAAGACAAGCTCCCTCTCCGGCCGACTGGACGACTTTTCACTGATCAGGAAGCCTGCGTTTTTCAGAACTTCCTTGAACTCCGCCAGCTTTGTGGCGACGGCGGCCTCGGAGTCGCCGAAAACCAGAAAATCATCGAGGTAGTGCATGAGCCGCAGCACCGCCCCTGCCACCTCCAGCCCCACCTTCCCCGTCAACTGTGCCAGCAGTCGCTGACACAATAGTGGATTGTAGCTCCAACCAAACGGCAGCGTCTTAAAAATCCACACGCACTCCTCCCCCCCCACACGAAAAAGGTGGCCCTTCCCCTTTGGCAGCAGTATGGACCAGTAACAATTTGTGATGTCGATGTTGGCCCCCCAGCCACGCAGCGCTTGCGAAAAAACCTCCGCTAAAGACTCTACCTGAGGCAGGCTAGCACGCGGCACCCTGTACCCGCCCTCCCACTGCCGCTGGTTTGCGCGCACCCCGTGCAGGATAAGTCGCGCCTTGGTCTCATTTTTGGGGATGGTGAAGGCAGTCGCCGTAGGCGACCATGGAATGCCCAAGGCATCCGCCTCCTGCCTAGACAGTTGCTGCAGTGCCCCTGTCCCTGCAATGGCGCTGAGCATGTCAGCCGTGGGTCCTCGTACCTTCCGTACCTCCTCAGCAGACGAGAGTAAAATCTCCTGTCGCGGACTGACATAGATCTGCCACAGCCAATCCGGCAGTGGAACCGCACCCACTGACACTATCCCTTTTTGGGCTATCTCAGGAGTCACCTCACCTTCCGGCACGGCGGGGTAAATGCCGTCCAGCAGTTCCCTAAGTCCCTCCATGACCATGGCCTCGCACACATGCATCCATGTTAGCAGTGGCCTGTCGTCCCTCAGATCCTCACTCAACTGGAACACCTCTTTCCTGAACACATCCAACGCCTTGTACGCGCGTCCCTGCTCTACACCCCACTTTTGCGCAAAACGCAGCGAAAGCTGATACATGGCCTCTCGGAACCTGGCCTTGGAGGGCCGCCCCGCCTCAACGGTAGCATCAGACGTTACTCCCGCCCCGACACGACACACACAAGCCACGTACGACGCGCATACCATCGCAACCCACCACGCCCGCGAAAGTAGTCGCACCAGTACCGCCAACAAAGCGCCAAACCCGCCTACGCACAGCCACAGCTCTCCACTAAGCGGTGGAGGAGTAAGACGAGTAAGACGAGTAGGACACGCTGCCGGTGGCTCTCCGCACTCGCTTGAACCCACCCTGTGCCCAAGCCTCCTCAGCGCGCCCTCTCTTAAACTTAGGGACCAGGCGCAAGGGGACGAGGGCTTCCTCTGTGGGACGGCAGTCGGACGAAGCCGACTCGGTTGAGGAGGCCGGCACTTGCTGCCCACCACCCTGAACTTGCCGCGCCCCTGTCGAGCTGCCCCCCCCGTTGTCGGGTGCCTGCCTGTGCTTGGCGAGCTGTCGCTTCGGTCGCAGTTTGCTCCCCGCCCCGCCCTGTGCCGCCGTCGAGTTTCCAGCGTGCCCGTCGGTCCCGGGCATGGTCCTCGAGGGCCCAAACGCCACATGCTCCTTTCTGTGCTTCCACTGCTGTCGTATCCCAGACGGCCAGAGCTGTTCGAGCCGTAGGGACGTCGTGCGGCTGCGCCACCTGCCTCCAGCTCCCTCTCGGGGAGGTCGCGGCCAGAAATCTTCCGCTTGCACGGGCTGCGTTTCGGTCGGATGCGCGTACCACCGCGCGGTGGAGTCACGTGCCCAGCGGCCCCACACGGCGACCTGCCGTATTGTGGCCCCTGCCGTCCACATGGCTCGAGCTCCAGCTCTGCGCCAAGCGTGCCAGCGGGCACCCTCAAATGGGGACCCGACGAGGAGGCGTTGCATGCCCTTCTCCAGCTACTGGGTCGTCCACGGCCGCCTTCCTTCCGCTGCCAGCTCTGGGAAGTGGCGCTGGAGCCACTGCAGCCACTCCCTTGTAAGCGGCGTGAGTGACCTTTGTTGCCAGTCCTGCCTCGTCTTGGAGTAGAAGAACCGTACCATCGTCCACGACCGCCCAAGGCTGTAGAGTGATTGCCTCTCCGACGCGCAGGAAGAGCTGGAACGAGACGATGGCCAGCCCGACCACTGCCCAGTCCTCCAGGCTGCTGGCCCTTGCTGCCATGTGTAGCAGCATGATCGGGGATCCCCAGATACGTTCTTTTGCCGCGTTCCTTGTCTTCTTCGCCGCCTTGACGGATCTCCAGATGGTGGCCGGGATGCACGCGTCAACCAGCCGCACTTCTGTCGCCAATTTTCCCGTCTGAGGCCTGGTCTTCGCTCCCTCCCCCTTGACGTTCGCCTTCTCTGAGCCCCTGGCCCCGTTTGCTCCGTCGGCGGTTCGAGCCTCCAGCTGCGCCTTGACTTCCTCCTTTTCGACCTCGAACAGCAGGTGTGACCACACTTCGGACAGGGCCTTCATCGCCGCCTCGTACTCAGACTCCAGCATGCTTTGCAGATTCTCCGCCGCCCAGCCTGCCATCGCCCCCGCCATCGCTCTCGCCCAGGCAGGTTTCGCCTCGTTGGCCTCCATCTCATGTCCCGCTTCCAGTACGAAAACCACCTGCCGCAGCTGCGGCACTGTCTTGGACGCTCGTAGCTCTTGCATCGTTCGTAGTTGCTGCTCCATCACCAGCTTCATGTCCTCCATTTCTTGGCGCATTTTCTCGAGGTTTGCGTGCACCCCTTTGTCGTTTGGCGACCCGCTGGCACTGGAGTTGCCCCCAATTGACACCACGTCCGCGGGGTTCTTCTCCGGGGTTCCGTTCCCTGCGATCACTTGGGCATGCTATGCTGACATGTAGAACGTGCAGTCGTTCCAATTGAAGGTCCGCTTGTGGAGGGTCCCGAAGGCTACGACTTGCTCGTAGATGCCCTCCATGGATCCCTTCAGACCATACTTCTCCCTCAGCCGATCTGCTAGTTCAACGGTGTCAATTCCCGCTGTCTTTGCCGCCGCCACGAGTCTGTCCGTGTCTTGCTGAAGCGTGGATGCGTTTAGCAGCTGCGTGGCCAGTTTATGCTGGCCCTGCTCGAGGTAATCCTCAAAGCCGATCGGCTGGTTCTCAGACTCAGGCGTGGTCAGGGCGACGGCACACCACAAAACAAACAAACACTAGGCGAGTGTTTACGAGGTGCCCTCCTCCCACCCCCTTGCCCAATTTAAACTCAAGTTTACTGCATAAACTTTAGATTGTGTTAGACGCTGTCCGTAGGAGGCATTTTTAGGGCTGTTGAGGTGACCGGATTTCTCCAAGTTGCTCTTTTCGGTGAGTAGCGCGCTTCTCTTAGAAGTGAGATCCAGAATATTGTTTGCAGAGGAGAGTTGCAGACCTCTTGTCATAGGGTCGTCGCTCACGGCTTGTTCCATCATTTCGTCAACGATTTCTTTTGACCGCTGCTGCGTGATTTGATTCAGGATTGTGATGAGGTGCTAAGAAAGCAAAGCTTTAGAGGCTGCAGTTATAGGAGTCGTGAATGTTTTATTTGAGGTATTCCAGTTGCATTGCGACAGTAGTTGCGTCCGGGCTGCCTCGGTGAGCGGAGCCTGTCGGAGAACATCCTGTAGGGATGGTGTCAGAGAGTCGGCACTGGCTGAGGTAATGGCTTGAAGTAGCTGGCGAATGGAGCTGTCATCGATTACTGGTACGGCGAATTCGTCCATGATTGTGACGTGGTCGGCTGGAGCACTCGAATACAGCGAGCGAACCGTGCGAAGCGTCTGTCACAGTTGGCGGAGTTATTGGCCGAGAGAGTTTTGTAGGATGAAGTGTTGAAGAGCAAGGGGGTAGGTGATGAACCTCCACTCCCAATAGACGACAGGCGGTAGTAGAAGTTGGTACAAGCAGTGCTTGAGTCCGAATTGAACTGGGTGATTTGTTCGGAATAGAAAGTCCGCCACCAGGTAGATCGGCCTGAAGCTGTCGACCAGATCCCTGTCCAGGAAAGCCGGAATGTTCCGTCCCAATCGAAATGCCTGCTGTTCGTGGGTCTGTTGCGTGTCGTGAGGTGTCGGCGGCGACGAGGGTGGTGATGGCGGCGAGGGCGGATGCCAGGCTATCTCAGCCTCAATCTCCTCCCAGTGTTGCTGCACTTCCCAGTGTAAAGGTGAATCGGTGTTTAGGGGTGGCTGAGCGTTGTCAGTGCCTTGGGGCATGTCCCCGGGCAGGCATGGCATGAAAAGAATCGAAAAAAAATAGACACTCAGAAATGACATCGCCCATGTCCTCCAGCGGGATTTCCATATCCTGGAGATCACTAGGAACCTCCGGCGCCTCTGTCCTCCGTTTCTTGTGTGTCTCGGGTGGGTTCTCGTCCCGCAAGCGCTTCATGCGCTGTGCGGTGGCCCCCCGGATGTCCCATCGGGGGTCCGACAAAGTCGTGCGCCGTAAGGCCGTAAGGGTCACCGCGTGCACTTGGGACATATGCCGCCATTCAGATGCTTCTTCCGCTTGGATGCCGGTGGACAGCGAAACATGTGCCTGCTCCCAACACGAGGATGCCACGGCGAGCTTGCGCGACACTGTGGACCGCGCCTCGAGGAGTACAGCCGTTCGCCACTGGCGGAAGCGTAGTCGGCGAGAATCCGCCATCCAGGACAAGTGGTAGACCGCCTGTTGCGCTTCTACATACCACCGCGTCGTATGTTCCTTGTAGAGGAAGTACGCTTGCCGGCACAAGTGCTCGTGGTGGTGTGCCAAGAAGAGGGACTTCTGTGTGACGGCTTGCCGGGCGAGTGCCTGCGCCACCTCTTCCAGGCAGAGTCGTGCGGCCTGCATTTGGGCGTGTAGCATGAGACGCCTGGCCTGTTCCAGGAAGGGTCCGGCATGAATTTCACGAGACTCGCGCGGCGGTGAGGCCGGAGCCTGTGCCGGTGGCGGCGACGGTTCTCTGGGCCGTTTGCGCGGCGGTGCTACATGGTGGTGCCGGGCCATGGCCTCCAAGACCCACGTGCGCTCGGCAGTGGTGACCGCTTGTGTCAATTGCCACCGAAGTTCCTCCACCGTGGGCGCAGTATCTGTGAAACGTGGCTCTGATCGCGGCGGGATCGACAGTACGCCTCTCACGTGGTTCCAAATGTTGCGGGCCGTAGGTTTAGCTACCTGCGGCAGGGCCCCAGCAACAGGTGGGACGATGTGCGTGGGCCGCTTGTTGCTGACGAAAGTTGGGGCGTGCTGCAGCTTGTCAGCGACCCACGCCTGCAATCGCTGGAATACGTGGAAGTGCCATGTGGCAACTACCACCCTCCAGTGCGCCTGGACTGGAAGGAAGGATCGTTGAAGGGAGTGTGGGAACTGCAAGCGGGTGCACATGCGCAGTTCGTCTGCGGACGCCGTTCGCCGCCACTTGGTTGCCTCCGGTTTCCATGTCTCCCATGCGTCGGTCCAAATGTCCCAAAACCGGGATTCGGAGGGGCATGACAAGAGGCACTCCTGCACTGCAAGGCCATGGCGCTGTCCACACCGTGGGCACAGCACCGGCCCGGTTTCCCAGGGTGCCCCATACCCCGGCAATCGCAGTGTCCCCCACAGCCATGGACCCCACTTATCTCGGTTGACCGCGCGCAAAGGCAGCCATGACGTCCAATGCGCCTCGTGTACCAGCTTCTGGGGGCGTGATTTGATGATGGGGGGATCAATGGTCGGTTCTGATAGACTGAATGTCCCCGCCATAGACAATTCCAGCCATTAGTCCAGCAGTACTGCGAAATCCAATCAATGCACGTGTCCCCTTCTTGGTTGGGGTGCTCCACTATGTAAAATACAGCGAGGCGTTGCGGTTAGCTCCGTGGGTCACTTGTGTGCTTGTCCTTTGCTGCCGACTCTAGCGAACAACCTGGATCAATATAAGCAGTCGTCCATAAATGTGGACTGCATTCACTGTGTCACATGCGAGCTGACTGGGCCGCAAAGCATGGCACTCATTCGGCCTTACCCCGTCTGTCGCTGTTTAGTTTCAAAGAGTGTAGGGAGTAACATACATTAAGACTCAGAAATCAGAATGCGTTGCAGATGCATGTGTGCCATGTGGCTGTGTGCTTATGGGATCATACCTCTGGTGAGGTGCCCCATGCTTCAGTGGAAGCACCCTTGGTTCCAGCGGCGCTGGTCCCAGGTTCGAACCCCACTGCCCGAGCCGCGGGGGCTCGGGCAAAGGCAAGCAACGGGTGGGGTGGCAGCCTCCCATCGGGCGTGGGCGGTGGCGGGGTGCACTGCTACAGGTGGCCGGGCACATTTTGCAAGTTGATGATGGTGTATGTAACTAAAACAACGCATTAAGAAAACAGACCAGGCCAATGTAAAAATAGATAGAAACGGGAGGGGGCCCAGTCCCCTGTCGGGCGAGGCCGGTGGGGGGGAGCACTGCTACAGGCCGGGTTCGAACCGGCGATCTACGTGCCGACAGCTGACGATGCTAACCATTATACCACACTGCCTCCCATACTGTCTTTGTAAGGGGAGAAATTAAAAATTTGCACAATCGGATCCAGATCGGCGACAGTGGTCCTACGCTGTCGCTTGGTGGGAGGGGCGCTTTTCGTCCCAGAATGTAACGAACCCCGGCACTGATATCCACTCCCACGTGACGCTGGCCGCGTCGCCCACCCTCCAGAGGTACACGATGCTGCAAATGGCCAGGAACACGGGCCGGCCCCAGGCCCAGTGGCCCCGGCTGATGGTGATCGTCTCGACGTGGTCCCATGTGGCGACCGGCTTAGGCTGTGCCCTGCGCGCCCAGCCTTTACCAATCGCCCTGGCTTGCATCCAGTGGACCTCGGTAACCACCGCTTGGATGATGCGTGGCTTTTCCAGTAGTCGCACCCCTGAGATGAGCGCTGTCGCGCTTGACCCGCTCTTTCGCTTGGCTGCCAAGGCATTGAGCCTCCTCTCCACGGCGTCCACCAGGAGCTCGTCTGGTGCGCTGGCCAGCAGTGCTTGTCGCAGCGCGCTGGTGTACGTGTCCACCGATCCGGGTTCCATGACCCGGATGGCTGTCGCTCCCGTGCTCGACCCTGAGTCGGTGTGCGTGAGCCTCCGGACATGCTGTAATGCCTCCCATGCATCGCGGACTGTGGGGGCCCAAGTGGGGACCTCCGGGCCCCCCCCGCCCCTTCACTGGCCCTCCCCTGCCGGGCAGGGGTCCTTGGACCAGTGCATATGGCCACATTTTATGCACGGCGTGGGGGGCGGCTTGCTGGTGTCGTACGGCACTCCTTTCGCCGACACCCAGAGCCTGGTGTCGCCGATCTGCTGGAAACCTCCAGTGGACCCCTTTTTGCCGCAGTCCGCGGCCCAGTGCCCGTCTTCGCCACACCGGAAACACCTGCCCGGCTTGGCAGGCCGTCCTTCGCCATTAGCTCCCGTCTGTTGCTTGGGTGTCTGCGGGGTCTGCGCGTTGTGCTGTTGGACTGTCGCCCTACCATTTTGCTTCGCCAGGATTTCCTCGTGTAGCACGTTCCATACCGCCAACACGAACTTGTCCTCCCGCCAGTTTTCCGCATTCAAGGGTCTAGTTTGCAGCTCTGCCACCGCGGGTGCCAGCGTGGTCATCCACTGGTATGGCAACGCCCTGCCCAGCATTTTCGCTATCGCCTCGTCGGTGAGCGCCGGGGCTGCCCGCGCTTTTGCCTTCTCCATCTCGAGGGTGGCCCTGGCCAGCTTTGCCTCCAGTTCCGCTATCCGTTGTTTGTCGGGCGGTTGATCTGCTTCCACGATGGCGTATGCATCTTTGACGAAGATTCCCGCGTCGAAATCGGGTCGCATGTGCTTCCGGCCGTGATACACTCCCATTGCCCTGATCAAATCCGCCTTGTCGGTGAAATCTCCTCCGACCGTATCCATGAGCTGCTGCAGCATCTCGTCCGACACGTCCTCCACCGCCAGCCACTCGTGCATGCCGATTTCCCATTCCGCCACGTTCATCTTGTAGGCTTCGCTCTGGAGTAATACCCTGTAGCGGCCTGCTGCCCACTTCTTCCAGTCAGACCGCACCTGGTCCACCGCCTCAGTGATCATGTCTGCGGCTCTCTGGTCCTGGACCACTTCTGCTGATGACGCGCTTGTTGCTGGACTGGCCCCCCCTTGTCCCGTACCCCCATTTGCATCGGACCCAACCATCAGTGCAAAGAACACACTAAGCAACACAGTCGGGGTCCTAAACTATAGTTTATATCCATAAATTAAGGTTCAAGCAATCTTTCACTGCCACGTTGCCAGGGCCATGAGGCAACGGAAACTGGGCTCGCATACGCCCCCGTGTCACAGGCGCATGGTCATAACCACATTGTTCATTGTTGTGCTTGCTGCACTGCAGCGTAGACCAGTTCTGTACCACACCAGGTGGTTGCTGACTGTGCATAGGCACTGTTCCTCTGGACATCGAGGTTAGCTCGCACCCACCACCCACCCACAGTGCCGGTTAGACTCTAACCCTTGCCTTGCAGGTCGTGACCCTGTCATGCACTTGCTCTCTGGCTCGTGAGGACGTGTCATACTCAATCCTCAGGGGCGCAATGGCGCCTTGGATGGCGCAAAGGCGTCTCGGCATTTCAGTATGTGCTCTGTCTGTCAGGCAATTCAACAAATCATTGCTGTTTGGCGTGTGGCGCATACCATTGCAGCTCCCCACCATGCATGCGCATGCCGCCCACACATTCATGCCTACTTGCTTCCGTCATCCTCACTTGGGCCGCACTCTCGCCGCCCCAGTCTTGCTTCGGCTGTTCAACACGTGACAACGTGTCGAGCCTGTGGCTCAGGGGCGCTACGGCGCCCTGCTTTTTTATTTCTTGACATTTCTCGGCTGATTCGTGCCGCCGTGGCGTCCCTTTTACCTTGGTCAGCTCGAACCCACCCTGATCAGCTCGAACCCTGGTCAGCTCGAACCCACCACCTCCCTTTGCGCCGGTGAGCCCCGGTCTCTCGCTCTATGGGTCTCTCTCCTACTCTCTCCCTTCCATTCTCTCTTGCTCTCCCCGTCTCTTTCTTTCCTGTTGCACCTCTCTGTTCCTTTCCCACTGTGCTCTACCCTCTCTCTCTCTCTCTCTCTCTCTCTCTCTCTCTCTCTGTTTCTCTCTCCCTCTCTCTCGCGCCCTCTCTCTCGCGCCCAAAAAAAGGGGGGTTCGGGTTGTTCGGTGCATCTCTATCCCCCCCGGGGTTCGAACCATCCTCCACGGGACAGAAGAGGTGTGGTGTATCCACTGGGCCACGACGATGGGTTATCTGCACCATGGCACCATGCGCTCCACTCTTCTTCTCCTTTTTGTCACCCCCTGTCATGCGTATCTTCTTTCGCATGGGGGTGTGTTCAGCAGTGTGTAGAGGAACCGCACAACGTCCCTGGGTACCGGGTCGAGCCAAACACCTTAAGGACTCTAGCGGGCAACGATGAGATTGTGTGTGCACGAGTGTCTGTGGTATGTGACCATTGTTGCATATCTTCCACAAAACATATACATTTTCTTTGTTTGCCTAAGGGTGAAAAACTTTTTTTTTTGGTCCAGACTAGGGTGAACTGGTGGACCCTATTCACCATAAGGTACCCGAGACAACGTCTCGGAGTCAAGGTTCAGAGCTGTCCGGTGCTGCAATGATCCCGCAAATCACTGTGGTAACAGATCTGACACGTGGTGTGAATCAGCTGAGTCTGAAGCCAGGTAGGATGAAATAGTAGGGTGAAAAACAACGTGGTACCACAGCACCGAAACATTAGTTTGCAAAAGGCGAAGCACAAGAACACTACACAAAACTTGGGACGGCAGTACAAAGTATCACCAAGGCCGGTACCAATGCCGGCGATAGAAGCTGACCCTGCCCTCCAAGAGAGCCATGGCTGCCCGCCTGCAACGCGGACGTAGTCCCAGCACATAGCGGTCAACAGACGAGACTGACCCAACGCAAGAACCCGGGGATGGATCGGTCCCCCGCTCAGCACGTCAGACTGCCGCCACATGAGGCGGTGATCATGCTGGACCCAACCACACGCAACCATTTAACCCGTGAAGGGCGGGGTGCAAGTGCAACCCCCCGCCCCCCCCCCCCCAACTAAACTAGACTTGGCTGGGGTCCGGTGGGCGGATGGCCGAACCCAGAAGAGGAGCGGCTGCCGTGGGTGGGTGGGCGGGTAAAGACAGAAAAGCTGCCTAAGAAAGGAGGTGCAAACAAAAGTTGAAACGAGGTTCAACTAGTGTTTGCAAAAGGCGGAGCACAAGAACACTGCACAGAACTTGGGTATTCATTCTCCGCCGCAACCCTCCCTGCCCCCCCCCCCCCCCGGCCCCAGCCACGCACTGGTGCCATCAGGAACCCGCTCATCAGGAACCCGCTGGCCATAGCAGAGAACCCGAGGGGTGGAAACTGAGTTCTAAACCCCCTCCGAAACACCAACCAACGCAGAAAACTCCCCATGGGCCTTAGGGCCGCCAGTGCAGTTTGCACAAGCACAGCACAAGAAAACTGCACAGAACCTCCCCCCCCCCCCCCACAGCAACCGCAGGTCCCGCCAACGTGCACAGCTGTCCCGCGTCTACCCGAGACACGGCGCCACGCTCATGGGCAGGGACCAACGGCTGAAGGGGGGTGGAAGCAGGGGCCGCGCCGGGCTCTTTGCCCACTTCAGCAGGAGTGCACCCGGCGGCCTCCACTCATGAGCCTATTAGTAATAGTCCATAGGCCTGGCAAGACTGGACCTTGGGCCATATTCAGCTTACGGGCAGGTCCTTGGGACAGGCGGTCTGCCTCCGCCTGGACACAAAGGCCTTGGCTCACCGGGCAGCGAATAGGGCGACCTCCTCTGCAGTCCTCAGAGCCTTCACCCGTCACGACGGCCTGCACATAGCTGCTGAACATGGAGAACAAGGCCAATCAGCTGCCAGAACTGGTGGTCTGGGGGCTAGTGCTACTCAATCCGCTGCCGCCAGAGCTGTGTCCTGGAGGCCAGTGCTGCTCAAACCGCGGCCGCCAGCACTGGTGGTCTGGAGGCCAGTGCTGCTCAAACCGCTGCCGCCATAACTAGTGGTCTGGAGGTCAGTGCTGGTCAAACCGCTGCTGCCAAAATTGGTGGTCTGGAGGCCAAAGCTGTTCGAACCGCTGCCGCCAGGAATGGTGGCCTGGAGGCCATTGCTGCTCAAACCGCTGCTGCCAAAATTGGTGGCCTGGAGGCCACTGCTGCTCAAACCGCTGCCGCCAGAAATGGTGGTCTGGAGGTCAGTGCTGCTCAAACCGCTGCTGCCAAAATTGGTGCCTTGGAGGCCAGCGCTGCTCAAAACGCTGCTGCCAAAATTGGTGGTCTGGAGGTCGATGCTGCTCGAACCGCTGCCATCAGAACTGGTGGTCCGGAGGTCAGTGCCGCTCAAACCGCTGCCTGCCCTAAGGCCCATGGTGGGGAGTCATATGTCCCCCTAAAAAGACAGAAAAACTGCCTAAGAAAGGAGGTGCAAACAAAAGTTGAAACGAGGTTCAACTAGTGAAAAAAAATCCAGGGACAAAAAGATGCATCTTTTTTTTTTGTGGCGCTGACCAAGATGAGCTGGCATAGCCCACTCACTTCACAGTACTCGAGATGACCTCTCGGAATCAAGGTTCAGAGCTGTCCAGTGCTACGATGATCCCACATTGGCTGTGGTAGCGGATCTGACCAGGGACAAAAAGATGCATCATACCCTCTAGCCTCGCACAAAGGGGGAATGTTTGCCCGGCGCGCGCCCGGCGCGCTACTTTTAGACTATGTTCCCCCCGAAGAGCCCCCAAGCACACCCCTTGGAAACGCCCTTAGAATTAGGTGACCCAAACTGCCCCAGCTCAAGAAAGTTGCAAACTGGGGTACACAGTACCACTCTCGCTCCTTTAGGGGCGGTCTTGGTCAACACCTTAGCAAGTTGGGAGAATGGGGGGTTAGGATAGCACAACCGCATCGATCTCCAGTAGAAGCGATAGGCGTCATTGAGGTATCGCGAACAGTAGAGCTGCATCATAACATTGGTCCCACAAGTGTGGGTGTCAATACATTCAGTACAATAGTGCTCCTTACACTCATCCCAAACTACAACGGTGGAGCGTTATGGCAACACAACCCACACACTTCTGCCTCATCCTCTGCCTCATCTTGCGTGCCACAACTGAGCAAACAGCTGCTCAATGCGTGCCCTATACCACCCGTGCACGTCATTGTAACATTGTTGGCGGGCTGTCAAAGTGCCATTCTTTCTTCCAATTAATGGCACAATGACATGAATCCGGCCCTTATAAGCACCATCATGGCCCCCAACTTCGAAATCAAAGAAATCACCTCGGGTACGAGAAGGTCCATACCCATCCCAAATCTGCTGATGTCCCGGGGGCCAAGGGGCAAATCCATCATATAATGTTGCCCAACATATCAACGGCAACAGTCCACCGGTAGGGCACGGGTCAAAAAAGATGCCCGGCGCGCGCCTGGCGCGCTAACGTTCCCCCAAAGGAAGACTAAGGCTCCGGTTCCTTCACGTTGTCTTTTCAACTTGACTTGCCCAAAACCTATCTTTTTTTTCATGTTCCGGCACCACATGAGTTCAGAGTTCGCAGATGAGCTATGAACAAAGAAGACGCGCTTAGGTCCGCCATTGGACTGGGACTGCAAAAACAATGGTTCCAAAAAATCCCAAAAGTGCGGGAGCACGGGGTCGCCATGTTTGGGCAAGCCCGTGTTAGGCCATAAGTCGACGATGGTTGTCACCCTTCAGAATCCTTCTGGCATTCCAACTGTACTTCATGTATCATGCGGCAGAGCCGCAACACACATTGTCGATGCTGTCTGCGTTATGCGCCGACATAAATTGCCCTTGTTAGGCCATACATCAACGATGGCCGTCACCCTCTAGATGCACTCTGGCATTCTCAACAGTATGACAATTCTCAACGCAGCGGGGTGCGGCACAAATTGTTCAAGCTGTCCAGCAAGGCACCGACACACATCGCTCCAATCGTCCCCTTGGCAGTGTTAGGGGATCAGTGGTCAGTTTGGCTGATCGGTTATGATAGACTGAATATCCTTGCCATTGCCCGTGGTAGGGGGAACACTGGTCGGTACTGATAGACTGAATGTCTCCGCCATAGACATGCCTGTGTTAGGACGAGGGGGCCGCATGCAGGTCAACAAAGGGCTCCACACATGCACGTCTTGGTATGCATATGCAGCAATGTTCGGCAGTTCATGGATGATCCAGGCAATATCGTTCATTGAGATATTGGGACAGGGGGGGGGGGGGGCAATTGAAAACAAACAAAGCATGAGCTGTGCCGCAGATATGCGGGACGCAGTGTGAAACTCTGGACGAACATGTCAACTTGTTTGTTTTTTTTTGGGGGGGGCGGACAAAGAAAGATGAGTTGGCATAGCCTGGTCACTGTGTGGTGCTCGAATTAACTTCTCGGGATCAAGGTTCAGAGCTGTGCAGTTCTATGATGCTCCCACAAATGACTGTGGTACCAGATTTTTTCCTCAACTTTCAGAGTGTGCAATCCATGCCAGACTGGCATGAAATGTACGAAAATGCGCAGGAACAATCCTGGAATTAAGCGTATCGGAGACTTGACAGCGACAAATCCCCACTGTGTGAGTGTGTTGAGAGTGGGACTACGATGTTTCATACATGCTGATCCATGCCAGGCTGGCATGAGATGCAAGAAGGTGCTCAGGAACAACCCTGGATTCAAGTGTATCCGAGGCTTTGACAACCACAAATCCCCACACGGCGAGTGTGTTGAAATGGAACCAAAAGGTCCCATACCTGCATGTAGGGTACACCAAAAGCAATCGGAAAAGGTAAATTCAACAAAAGGTACAGCACGGTATCCAGTGGACCACTGGCTATCGCCGTGCTCAGTAAGCACGCGGGACATCAAAAAAGAGAGCCCACTTGGGCATGAATAAAAGACACTTGGTAATTGAGCAAAAAAAGTGTGAACGTGTTTCAGTCTTTGTAATGAAGCATGCCGTTCTGTGGAGGGGAGCGAGATCTACGTGGACCACATCCACAAGTGGACAAGCCGGGTATCAAACCCATCTCCCTCGTCCAGCGGACGAGGGGTGTGACCACTCCACTACGATGAGTATGTTGAACTAAGACTAAGACATTTCATAGCTGCTTTTGAGTACCCCCCCCCCCCTGTTGTCCTGCCCCACCCCAGGGAAGACGGTCCCCTTGGGGGACGGTTGCCAAGTGATGGTCCCCCGCCCCCCGCCCTGGGGAACCATACTACCACCATACACGCACATTTTCAGGCATAAAAATTGCACTGCAAAATGAAGGAGAGGGCTGCCACGGTACTGAGACCTACTCCTTGACCGGCTCGGTGTAAAATTTTCTTCCACCCGGTGTACAATTTCTTGGTCCCGCTCCAGGAAGGAAATCATATTAAGGAGCAATAGTCCATCGGGCTTCTACCCATTCCAGCCCCCAAACTCACCCAAGGGGCAAGTCGCGCGGGTTTCTGGAGAGCTGCCGCCCTGTATGACAAGAGGCTCCCCCCTCCGTCCTTTAGGTTGCCTCACGTGAGGCCCGTCCATGCTTCATGAGCCCCTCCGCGCTGTTGGAAGACAGAGCACCCTCCTGCATGCTGTACAGCATGGTGGAGTGTCGTGCATGGGGGTCACGAACCCATCCCTGGCCCTGTCGGGCCATGCCAGGCAATTCCGTGCAGAGACGCTGTGCTCCGCGAAGAGAGGGAAAGGTAAAGGGGTTAGGGGGCCACTCCCCCACGGAGGGCGGGGTAGAGTACTGGACTTCGTACTGTCCCATGTCCTCATCGCACTCACGATGAGTGCTGTCCGCTCGTGAGGCTGACATCAGTGGCGCCAGCGGGGTGGGGGGCAGATCGGGGGGGGTAGAACACCGGACGGCATACTGTTGCACGTCCTCATCAGACGCACTCTGAGTGCTGTCCCTTCGCGGGGTAGACATGGCGCTCTCAAATAGGGGCGCCAGCAGGACGGGGGGCAGGTGAGGTGAATCTTGCTGTCGGTCAGACCCCCCCCTGGTGTGCATGCGGGCGACCAATGCTCTGGGGACACGTGCCGCACTGAGTGCCAACTGGAAGTCACCGCCGGCGACCATGCCGGAGATGGCGAGAATTGCCCTGGCCTACTCAGCACCCGCGGAGACGGGGTGCTAGTTACGTTGAACCCCATCGGAGGGCCGGTGGGCAGGACGGCGGTGCGTGAGGTCCGCGCGTTGGGCCGTGGTTCCCTTCGGGGCTGTAGCGGTTGTGGCCTTGCTTGAGGCATTCGGATCTGCTGCAACATCCTTGCTATCCCCGGGGGGATGTCGCGTCCCTTTTCGTGTGGGGGCTGCTCCGGGCTTCGTGTCGGTAGCGGGGTGCGCTGCCCCTCTGGGGTGCTTACCACCACTATGCGTGACGCACGCTCAGGAGTGATAGCTCCTGTGAGCTGTAGGTATGAGAGCGCATGCCTGGACATGGGGAGGGGAGCTCCGGCTGGGCTCCCGTGACGGTCTCGGGCCTCCAGGGCCGTAGGTGACCGCGCATCCCCTTGCTGTAGCTGGGGTCGCTTGCGTCGTGGGCTCCCCGGCCGTTCTGTGACCGACTGCCGCCTTTTGACCCCTCGGGGCACCCGCGCAGGTGGTGCCCTACGCCGTGACTTCCTCAGTGCCGGGTTCCCTGACCGGTGAACGGATCGGGCCCTGGGAGCGCGTGTGCGGGGCGCTGCGTGTGGCGGTGAGGACCGCGCGGGGCCACATCTGGGCCCCGGTGTCGCTCGTCGGTAGCGTCCTCCGGTGTTGATGGGCTCAGATTCCCACGAGGACGACGAGGAGAAGACCTCCGGGGTAGAGGGCCCTTCCTCCGAGGTGTATTTCATCTGCACCGGGGGTGACGGCGACGGCGGAGCCCATCCTAGAGGTGCATCCGGGGGAGTTAGCGCATCTACGCGCTGAGACAAATCGCTGGGCGCTGCCGCTCGCCCCGCCGGCAGTGCCGCTTGGGGACTCGAGCCCACTGCAGCTACATCAGGTGGAGGCGGGGCCGCCTGCTTGGCAGGTCGGAGCAACCGGTAGGGCCGCGTGGGGGGAGCTCCAAGGTTGCGGTGTGCTGGAAAGTAGTCAGCCGCAAACAAAGTGGCGCTCTTCTTACCTCCTCCTCTGCCGGTGAGATGCCTGGGGGTGTGCATAGCAGGCAGCAGCGACGATGTGTACTTGAGCTTGGGAATGCGCTCCCTGATGCTGGGGCTGGACTCCGTTGCTTCCCGCCGTTCCTTGGCCCGCTGGGCATTTCTCCGTCTCGTGTCCGGTGAGGGGGGCGGTGCCTGTAGCACAGCCGTCCAGCGCAGCTCACAGTACTCTTGCAGGTTTTGTAGGAGTTTCAGCATGTCCGGGCGCCGTGTGAAGTATGGTCTCGCAGACACACCCACTACTGTGGGGTGGGACTAGGGAGGAGCATTTGGTAAGCACACCACCTGGTAGCACGGCCCCAGCCACGCTCAGCTTTTGCAAGGTCGCTAGGGCAAGCTTTAGAACCCTTGCCCTTTCTGGTAGCGGGAGGGCAGTCGCCCGATACACAGCCTGGGGTGAGGCCGGCAAGGTGCGCGCCGCGAAGCACTCAAAGTCCATCGCTAGCTCCATGAAGGAGACTTGCCCTTTCCCTGGTATCCAGACCAGCTCGTTGACCCATCGTAGCAGATCGTCACGAAAGTCGGAGTCCCACCGCCACTCTTGAGCTGTGGGTTGGCGAATCCGCAGCTTCTCCCTGTGCTCCGGCCACGGTAGCGGCCCGATGAACTGCCAGAATGGGTACCCTCTGCCTTGTTTCGTCTTAGGCTGGTCAAAGAGCTGCACATCTTCCCGGTGTGCCCGCGTCCGCAGAATTTGCAGCACCATACTATAAAAACCGTACATGAAGTCGTGCACCTGACCTTTGGGGATGCCGTGCGACAGGTGTTCCGGCATCAAGCCACAGATCCGTAAGCACGTGGGCCAACTACTGATCTGGTCTGATAGCCCCAGTGCCCTCGCCGTTCTCATAAGCGAGCGCCAGGCACCGGATCGATGTATGCCCCAGGCTGGGCAGGCCCACAAGATGTGTTCGTCGTCTTCTTCTTGTTGCCGCGAGCAGTATGGGCATAGTGGTGTCGCCCTGAGGCCCCTCGCATGCGCCCTGGCAGCCGTCCATAACGCCCCTGTGAGCCAGCCCCGCAGCAGCGCCTTATCAAACTCTGTGCCCTCTGATAGAAGGACTTGACATGCCTCCCTGTCGAGGGCCCCTAAGATGCCTTGAAATTGTCGCGGCCGACGATCTTCCAGCGAGAGCAGGGCCCGCCGCCTGATGGAGTCCCGCAGGATATGCTTGAATTTGTCCTCGTTTCTTGGTCCCGCTCCACTTGACCTTGAACTGCTGAACATGCTCACCACTTTCCACTGGAATGCTTTGGGCAACACTCTTGGGTGGTGGTTTGGCCCTTTGTGTAGGAGGCTTGGTACCCCAAACACCACAAGCACTCTTCACCCACACAATCTCCGTGTCAGATTGAAACGTAGTGAGGATGGGTCGAGTCTGATACCACATTATGCAGTGGGAAAGCTATGACATCCTTGACTGGTTGTACATCACAATGCAGTTTTTTTTCGGGTTCAGGCCATGGCAGGCTGGCGGAGCCTGCGCACCAGAAGGCACTCGAGACTCTCTGAATCAAGGATCGGCGCTGTCCGATGCTACGATTGTCCCACAAGGCAATGTGGTAGCGGACATGACACATAGTGAGGATAAGCTGATTCTGATACCAGGAAATGCAGTGGGAACTGCCACAGCCCATTGGCATCCCAGTGTGCTACTGGAGCACAAGAAAGACTGAAGGCTGAGTCAAAATAGCAGTGTGCCATGCACGGAGAAAGCAGCACCGAGGAAGTCATTACTGAGGTGGAAAAATTTGCTGTCCGCCATGGACCTGGTAACACTAATACCTGACTAATCTTTTTTTGTGTTCCGGCGCTAGGCGTGTACAGCAGCCCCCAAGAAGGGCTGCAATCACGGGCGCGCAATGCAATTTGCGAATGCATAGTGAAAGACAAAAAGACACAGTGCACATGTGTTCCTTTGTCTGAGTGGCTGTGAATGCTTTGCCAACTGCAAACAGGCACAGAGGGCCTCAGGCAACAGAGGGCGCCAGCACCAGTAGTCAATCATCAATCTTTTTTTTTGTGGGGTTGAGACCCAGGTGAGGTGGCAAACCCTCTTGCCAGCTGGTCCTTGATAATCCCTCGAAATCCATGATCGTAGCTTTCTGATGCATCAATATCCCACAAAGCAATGTGGCAGCAGACCGCACAGATAGTGTTGACCATCATCAATCAATCAAGAAGCAATCACCTGCTAGGCCTGTAAATCAACTAGCCCAACCAGGAGGATGCACAAAGGCCATAGTGTTCGCGACACGTTTACTGACACAAACCAACTTTATTGCAAGCACCCACACTTGCCAGGTAGAACACTATGAACTTCACAACACTGTCCCTGTTAGTTGCCAAAAACTGATGTCACCTGGCAAAAGCACCTGTCAAGAGTTGTTATGGCAACCCTGCGCACCTGACACATTCAAGAGATCAAAAGTGCAAAGTCCCAAAGGACCAATTAATCACCAGATTGCGGCAGCAAAAACAAAACCAGAAAGTGTGTGACACTCCACTGACGTGTAGCATTTCTTTTACCGTAAGAAATGGCTGGGCCTGTAGAAAACTAGCCCAAATGACACAGCAGGTTATAGATCTTGGCCATTAGACTTGGTCACCAGGGGACAAACACACAGAAACAGAAAAAGAACACGAAAACGAGAAAAATTCTCAAATTGAAAACGCATGCCCGAAATCTATATTCTGCTCCAGGCTGCAGTCTGCAGATTTGTGCGCTGTTCAGTGAAATTTGTTCGGTGTACGGTATGTGCAATGTGGCGCAGTACTATGGTGGGAGCAGTTTTCCCGCCTGCTGCCCCGCTCCCAGTGCCCCTCGCAGACCACTGTCGACTGAGGGTGAGGGGTCCGTGTTCGCATAATCAACCATAATCAACCCATTCTTTCTCCTGTTCAGGTGCATGGTTGGTTTGATTGGCTCATCATCTTGGCTTCCGTACATATGGGCATATACCACAAAAAGGGCATGGGAGCTGGGGATAAAGACATGGGAAAACAAGCAAACCGGCATTTGCTGATCACATGTGTTGTAGTGCATCTTGCAGTGGTGGTGACATGGAGACATTGAGGCTGCGGGCAGGCGCCTTGCACTGCGGCACTCTGTGGAGCAAAAAACAGGTGGGGGCCAAGCGTTGGTGAACACATGACGAACCCTGCTCAACAAGCAAAAAGCAGCCAACAAACAGACAGATGAACAAAACCCCTGAACAAATTTCCCATGATTCCCCCACAAAAACGGAATCATGGAGGTGCACAGAAATGTTGACGAAAGCAAAAGTTTAGGATGCCCTGAAATTAGCTGATCCCATCGCCAGAAAGCAACACCCCTCAGCAAAATGCATTGCTACAGTGGAGCACTTGTCCCACCAGGCCTGCAAAAAACTAGCCCAAATGGGACACCAATTACATAGTATCATGTAATGGGATATCAGAATGGATCCTGTGTGAGGGTACTCAGGCGCAACTTGAAATCATACGCACACCAAGATTCAGTATGGCTGTCGCCTCGTCGTGTGAGTATATTTGCAGGCTATTGCCATCTGCCTTAATATATGCATCATCAAGTGGAGCTAAAGTGTCATGCTGTCATCACAGAGCAGTACTGCTATGTTGCCACCACACATCGTTGGTGGTGGCGTGGCAAATGGACAATTGAGACAGCCTGACACACTAACACTTCACGTTGACGCCACATTACACCTCTGATGGTGCTATGCAGCAAAATAGCAGGGTACTATAAGGTGGCGTCAACTGTCCCGCTCCCAGTGCCCCTCCCAGACCACACCCCAACGAGAGAATGGAACACCATAATTTTGGCCAAAATGCTTCTCCTGTTGCTGTGCATGGTTGGTTTGATTGGCTCATCTTGGCTTGCATGCATATAGAGATATGCGACCAAGACCCAAGAGGGCATTGGGAGCTGGGACAATGACATAGGAGAAAAGATGAAGACATGACCACGCAGAGAGCGTGGGTGTGTTGCAGTGCATACTGCAGCAACAAGACGTTGGGAAATGTGCCTTAACCCCCGCCTTGTAATCTCCCCCCCAAAATGTCGTGACGGTTCCCCCCCACGGGCCGCAAGCAGGTCATAAAGCGCTCCACACATGCAAGACCTGGTAGGCATATGCAGCAATGTCCTGCAGTTCCACAGAGATCATCACTATGATACATATGTGCTACCATACACTTGGTTTCCACGGGTGGGGGGGGGGAGGGGGGGGGCAGTCACGAAGTGGGGGGGGGGGGTTGCACCACCAAACTGTAACACTTCAAAACTGCAGCTGTGCATGCACAACACCGGTGGTGTGAATCGCATTGAAACATGACACAGGCTGAGGATTGGAAGACGAGGTAGGCTGTGCAGCTCGGTTTCCAGCCCTTTTGGAGAGCACAGTAAAACCCACCGTTTCCAGAAGAAATGTCAAAGTGACGTTCCCCCTCTGGGGGCGGGGGGGGGGATTACGAAGGGGGGGGAAGGTATGCTGTAGAAAACCGGCTTACAACACTATACAACACTATACAACACAACACAACAGTTTCCTTGCAGTGTGAGTGGTAGTTGTCTGGCAGTGTTATTTGGTAGGGAGGAGTTTTCCCGCCTGCTGCCCCGCTCCCAGTGCCCCTTGCAGACCACTGTCGACTGAGGGTGAGGGGTCCTTGTTGGAACCCCATAATCAACCCATTCTTTCTCCTGTTCAGGTGCATGGTTGGTTTGATTGGCTCATCATCTTGGCTTCCGTACATATGGGCATATACCACAAAAAGGGCATGGGAGCTGGGGATAAAGACGTGGGAAAACAAGCAAACAAGCATTTGCTGATCACATGTGTTGCAGTGCAACTTGCAGCGGTCGTGACATGGAGACATCGAGGCTGCGGGCAGGCGCCTTGCACTGTGGCACTCTGTGGAGCAAAAAACAGGTGGAGGCCAAACCTTTGGGGGCGCTGTCAGCTGCTAATTTGGGTTGGCAGTAAGCCATGCAAAAGCAAAAGCAAAAAGATGTTGCATGTGCCAACGGCAAACTACTGCGGTGGGGTACAGTTTTCCCGTCCGTCGCCCCGCTCCCAGTGCCCCTCGCAGACCACTGTCCACTGAGGGTAGGGGTCCCTGCTGGAGCCCCGTAATCAACCAATTCTCTCTGCTTTTTTCGGGGGGGATCAGGCCTGCCTGCACCTCAGGGGTGTAGTTTGTCATGCTCTTGGGAAGAGCATCTCGGACCCTATATCAGCAGTGTTGCCTGCAACATTCTTCGTAAATGGGTGACCCATCGCCACAAAGTAACCAGTGACTGAGAGGTTCCCAAGAGTATCAACCCATTCTTTCTCCTGTTCAGGTGCATGGTTGGTTTGATTGGCTCATCATCTTGGCTTCCGTACATATGGGCATATACCACAAAAAGGGCATGGGAGCTGGGGATAAAGACATGGGAAAACAAGCAAACAAGCATTTGCTGATCACATGTGTTGCAGTGCAACTTGCAGCGGTCGTGACATGGAGACATCGAGGCTGCGGGCAGGCGCCTTGCACTGTGGCACTCTGTGGAGCAAAAAACAGGTGGAGGCCAAACCTTTGGGGGCGCTGTCAGCTGCTAATTTGTGTTGGCAGTAAGCCATGCAAAAGCAAAAGCAAAAAGATGTTGCATGTGCCAACGGCAAACTACTGCGGTGGGGTACAGTTTTCCCGTCCGTCGCCCCGCTCCCAGTGCCCCTCGCAGACCACTGTCCACTGAGGGTAGGGGTCCCTGCTGGAGCCCCGTAATCAACCTGTTCTTTCTGCTTTTTTAAGGGGGGGGGGGGGGGTCAGGCCTGCCTGCACCTCAGGGGTGTAGTTTGTCATGCTCTTGGGAAGAGCATCTCGGACCCTATATCAGCAGTGTTGCCTGCAACATTCTTCGTAAATGGGTGACCCAACGCCACAAAGTAACCAGTGACTGAGAGGTTCCCAAGAGTATCAACCCATTCTTTCTCCTGTTCAGGTGCATGGTTGGTTTGATTGGCTCATCATCTTGGCTTCCGTACATATGGGCATATACCACAAAAAGGGCATGGGAGCTGGGGATAAAGACATGGGAAAACAAGCAAACAAGCATTTGCTGATCACATGTGTTGCAGTGCAACTTGCAGAGAAAGGAACACACCTCAGCAAAATGCATTGCTACAGTGGAGCACTTGTCCCACCAGGCCTGCAAAAAACTAGCCCAAATGGGACACCAATTACATAGTATCATGTAAAGGGGTGGTGAGCAGACCATATGTTGCATTCCAGTATGGATCCTGTGTGAGGGTACTCAGGCGCAACTTGAAATCATACGCACACCAAGATTCAGTATGGCTGTCGCCTCGTCGTGTGAGTATATTTGCAGGCTATTGCCATCTGCCTTAATATATGCATCATCAAGTGGAGCTAAAGTGTCATGCTGTCATCACAGAGCAGTACTGCTATGTTGCCACCACACATCGTTGGTGGTGGCGTGGCAAATGGACAATTGAGACAGCCTGACACACTAACACTTCACGTTGACGCCACATTACACCTCTGATGGTGCTATGCAGCAAAATAGCAGGGTACTATAAGGTGGCGTCAACTGTCCCGCTCCCAGTGCCCCTCCCAGACCACACCCCAACGAGAGAATGGAACACCATAATTTTGGCCAAAATGCTTCTCCTGTTGCTGTGCATGGTTGGTTTGATTGGCTCATCTTGGCTTGCATGCATATAGAGATATGCGACCAAGACCCAAGAGGGCATTGGGAGCTGGGACAATGACATAGGAGAAAAGATGAAGACATGACCACGCAGAGAGCGTGGGTGTGTTGCAGTGCATACTGCAGCAACAAGACGTTGGGAAATGTGCCTTAACCCCCGCCTTGTAATCTCCCCCCCAAAATGTCGTGACGGTTCCCCCCCACGGGCCGCAAGCAGGTCATAAAGCGCTCCACACATGTAAGACCTGGTAGGCATATGCAGCAATGTCCTGCAGTTCCACAGAGATCATCACTATGATACATATGTGCTACCATACACTTGGTTTCCACGGGTGGGGGGGGGGGGGCAGTCACGAAGTGGGGGGGGGGGGGGTTGCACCACCAAACTGTAACACTTCAAAACTGCAGCTGTGCATGCACAACACCGGTGGTGTGAATCGCATTGAAACATGACACAGGCTGAGGATTGGAAGACGAGGTAGGCTGTGCAGCTCGGTTTCCAGCCCTTTTGGAGAGCACAGTAAAACCCACCGTTTCCAGAAGAAATGTCAAAGTGACGTTCCCCCTCTGGGGGCGGGGGGGGGGATTACGAAGGGGGGGGAAGGTATGCTGTAGAAAACCGGCTTACAACACTATACAACACTATACAACACAACACAACAGTTTCCTTGCAGTGTGAGTGGTAGTTGTCTGGCAGTGTTATTTGGTAGGGAGGAGTTTTCCCGCCTGCTGCCCCGCTCCCAGTGCCCCTTGCAGACCACTGTCGACTGAGGGTGAGGGGTCCTTGTTGGAACCCCATAATCAACCCATTCTTTCTCCTGTTCAGGTGCATGGTTGGTTTGATTGGCTCATCATCTTGGCTTCCGTACATATGGGCATATACCACAAAAAGGGCATGGGAGCTGGGGATAAAGACGTGGGAAAACAAGCAAACAAGCATTTGCTGATCACATGTGTTGCAGTGCAACTTGCAGCGGTCGTGACATGGAGACATCGAGGCTGCGGGCAGGCGCCTTGCACTGTGGCACTCTGTGGAGCAAAAAACAGGTGGAGGCCAAACCTTTGGGGGCGCTGTCAGCTGCTAATTTGGGTTGGCAGTAAGCCATGCAAAAGCAAAAGCAAAAAGATGTTGCATGTGCCAACGGCAAACTACTGCGGTGGGGTACAGTTTTCCCGTCCGTCGCCCCGCTCCCAGTGCCCCTCGCAGACCACTGTCGACTGAGGGTGAGGGGTCCTTGTTGGAACCCCATAATCAACCCATTCTTTCTCCTGTTCAGGTGCATGGTTGGTTTGATTGGCTCATCATCTTGGCTTCCGTACATATGGGCATATACCACAAAAAGGGCATGGGAGCTGGGGATAAAGACATGGGAAAACAAGCAAACAAGCATTTGCTGATCACATGTGTTGCAGTGCAACTTGCAGCGGTCGTGACATGGAGACATCGAGGCTGCGGGCAGGCGCCTTGCACTGTGGCACTCTGTGGAGCAAAAAACAGGTGGAGGCCAAACCTTTGGGGGCGCTGTCAGCTGCTAATTTGGGTTGGCAGTAAGCCATGCAAAAGCAAAAGCAAAAAGATGTTGCATGTGCCAACGGCAAACTACTGCGGTGGGGTACAGTTTTCCCGTCCGTCGCCCCGCTCCCAGTGCCCCTCGCAGACCACTGTCGACTGAGGGTGAGGGGTCCTTGTTGGAACCCCATAATCAACCCATTCTTTCTCCTGTTCAGGTGCATGGTTGGTTTGATTGGCTCATCATCTTGGCTTCCGTACATATGGGCATATACCACAAAAAGAGCATGGGAGCGGGGGGTAAAAGCCATGGGAAAACAAGCAAACAAGCAAACAAGCATTTGCTGATCACATGTGTTGCAGTGCATCTTGCAGCGGTCGTGACATGGAGACACCGAGGCTGCGGGCAGGCGCCTTGCAGGTGCGGTCAAGTGCCATGGGTGCAAAGCTTTGAGCTAAAGGTGAAATACTAGTGCTGATGTTTGCAGTTTCCTGATTAACACTCTACAAGCCTGCAAAACAAAAAAATGTGGATTTTGCATGGCTGACACGACGGGGGACAAATGTTGGGGGGCGCTTTCAGCTGCAGTGGCAAAATACTAGTTTGCCCCTGTGCTGGCAGTAAGGCATGCAACGTAACGCCGAAAGGATATTGCATGCGCAAATATGGCGGAATCCTGCGGTGCGGAACAGTTTTCCCGTCCGCTGCCCCGCTTCCAGTGCCCCTTGCAGACCACTGTGCACTAAGGGTGAGGAGTCCCTGTTGAAACCTCATAATCAACGCATCCTCTCTCCTGTTCAGGTGCATGGTTCGTTTGATTGGCTGGCTTGGGTGCACACGGGTGTATGCTACCACAAAACCACAAAAAGGGCATGGAAGCTGGCGATAAACACATGGGAAAAGAAGTAAAACAAGCTCTTGCTGATCTTGGGTAAAATGCATCTTGCAGCGGCCATGACATGGAGACATTCAGGCTGCAGGCAGGCAGGTGCAGGCTAAAACTAAGTGGGACACGTCCAACTATTGGGGGTGCAGTAATGGTTTGTGGTTACATTTGCAGTGCTGGCGAGTTACTTTGTTACCAATCTTGACACAGACCAGATGGACATGGATTCCTTTAGATGCTACTTTCCATGGCCTGATCACTGCGAACATGCAGCCAAAAAAGCATCGCAAAACGAAACTTTTTTCCGCGTGCAGAGCAGCAGCATAGCAAGGCGCCTTGTGTCATAACCTGCCAGGCCCGTAAAAAACTAGCCCAAGCAGGACAGCAATCAGTGCACGTGTGGCAGAATGCTGAGGCGCTCCACTAGAATGGCAAGAAAAATCAAAGTAAAGATTCTCATTTTGATCTTCTCAAAATTGGGAAGATTTCCTGTCCGAAGTCCCTCTCCCAGTCTCCTTGCAGACTGCCACCATACTATACCATACTATATCATACCGTACTGTATCAGCCCATACCGTACCGTACCGTACCGTACCGTACCGTACCGTACCGTACCGTACCGTACCGTACCGTACCATACCATACCATACCATACCATACCATACCACACCATACCATACAATAACACATGCTCATAGGCATTGTTGGGTCGACACATTCGGGCCGGCGTATAGAAATATGCTTGGAAGCTCAGCAGCAAAGGAGCAAAGGTGACTGGGACTGAAAAGCATGGACAATATGCAAGTAAATAAACGAACACTAGAACACGGAGAGTACTGCAACTTGCAGGAACAGAGGCAAGGCGACATGCTATGCAAGCACTGCATGGGAGGTTGATGTTGAGGGTGGTGGGTGGGCCGGATGTCGTCCATCTAGTGGGCGCAAAGGCGGTGGTAGCTTTTGGGAAGTGGTCTCCCACTGGCCTGTGTGTGCGGCAACGGCAGACGGAGTGTGACGGCCAACGCAACGTGACAGGTCGTGCTGGCTTGATAGTGAGCCGTACTGCCCCCGTACACGAGGTTCAATTGGAGATGTGAAGCTTCGCCCGCCTGCCCCGGGTCACCGCATACTACAGTGGGGTAGATTGAATTCGTGAATCAACTTGATGACAGGGTGGCATATAAAATAGCGAAATGGGGATTCCAGATGAAATGTTGGAACTCGGGACAAATCAAAGCCCCCAAACGACAGCACCGCAAAGGATGTTGCACAACCCTTCGATCATCCCTACCACACAGGAAACCATCCAGTGGGAGGTTGCAGATTGAAGTAGCCAGGAAGGGGCTTCGACGAGGCACCAGCACACCAAAGATCCAAATAGGAATCAATATATAAATAGATCTATCTTCAGTGCGGAGTGCAGACACTCTGTCATGGTGGAGTGCCCGCAGCTCTATACAAGGTGAAGTTAAAGCCGAAGGGGTGGTTACGCAACGAAACCGAGTAAAGGTCCACGGGGGGGAGGGGCTTCTGTATACGCGGGGGCATGCTTTGGAGGGCTGGAAATGACTAACGCTGATGTAACGGCCAGGCCAGGGCAGCGTTGCCCTCAATTGCACCCCGCTTGCCTTACCAATGACCCCACAGCGTAATGCAGCTCGTATGTTGGAACGCATGCTGGGATATCCAAGATGTCAAACAGTTTGCACGTCTTTATACATGTGCATATACCAATGCACTAGTAATCAGATCAGGAGTAATCTCCCCCTTGGCACCTTGTCCCTGCCCCTGGAAATTTACCACTGCTCCCTGACCTGTGGAGACTGCAACAACGTCTAGAACGTCCCCTTGGCCCACACTCTTCCTTTTTACGGGGCTCTTGTGCGGTCCCTACGGAAATAGCATCAACTACCAAGCTCCATAGGAGAACCAGAGGGACGATGTAACCAAAAGGACGAAACTTGCACCACCCGGTACAAAAAGAAATGTTGGACTGATCGAGTCGCCTCCATCATTGGACAATAACCCCCAAAAATGTAGCAGAAGCGGGTCCCTGCACTTTGCAATACTTAGAAAGATAAAAGAAATGCACGCTTGGTTAAAGACGACATGGGCAGGAATACTGGTGACCCGACAGTCAGAGTTCCTGGAGAAAGTGGACGGCGGGGAGATAATCTGGCAGAACGACGCATGATCTCAGATATTGGGAACTTCAAAAAATGCTCAAAACGCAAGTGCCCAGAGAGACTGAGGCAGGAAAACGGCCATGAACATCGCCAGCCCTGATGACCAACCCCACAGAGCGTCGATTTCACTGGCCCTAATAACACATGCTTAGGCGCATGCCAAAAATGAGCACTCGAAAACTCCGTCGGTTCAGCAGTGAATGACAAAAACAAACACGATGTCCCCCCTGAGTCGCAGTGTTTTCCAATCCAAACCTCGCGCACTTTTTCGTCGACAATATCTGCCTACTGCAGAGAACACAATCTCTGACTGCCGAGAAATCAGGTCTTCAAAAACCCAGAAAACTTTACACTTGGCTGTAACTCCTTCCCCCGTTTGATTCATATCGCACACAATCAATTTGTCCACAGGACCTTGACGTTGGGCAAAACAAAATGGAGGGGCTGAATTTCATCCATGAATCGAGGAAAACTCTATTGTTTGGCGCTTGCACACGGTGTGCAGAGGGATTTGCGCAAAAGAGGTAGCGTTGGGCTCAATGCGCTGGAAAGGGCATCTGGGATCGAAGGAAATTTTTCTCGTGACAGGCTGCATTGACGAAAATCGTCACTGGAAAGGTGAATAAATGTGGGCGCAGCCTTACGAGGTATTTCAACCATCACTTGAAACCCTGAAAGATGTTCCTTTTCCAGCTGCAATACTGATACGTTTGAGTAAAATACTCCGTGTTTAATGATCCCGGTCCCGGTCGCGGTCCGCGGACCAAGGTGACCCACTTTGAGTCAAAAAGGAGCCTCAAGAACTTCCGTGGGTATTCGTAGAAGACGTGCTTCACTGAAACCAGGAATACAACTCTGTGTGCAGTAGCAGTAGCCGCAGCTGTAGCCAAACTAAGATGCTTGTGCGTTGTGGCATACATCCCTCAACGTCGCAGAGTTTATAGGACTACACGAACAACCAAAATGCTTGCGTGCAAATATGTGCATCTAAATATAAACTGTAAACCACCCTGTAAAGGATAGGGCTACATGAACAAACCAAAATGCTTGCGTGCAAATATGTGCATCTAAATATAAACTACCCTGTAAAGGACAGGGCTAAATATTCTGCATATCATGAATCAATTGCAGAAAAGTTTGAACGACATTGCTGATGATTCACCTCCTCTGTCAGACAGGCTTCAGAAGGGTATTGGGGCACATGATGACACCCAGAATGCATGCAGAATACTGCACGTTGTGAAAAAGGCTGGATAAACACCCGTTCAGCAATTCCAACCTGCGTCGCTGGGTCCAAAACTGTTGTTCCCCTTGAATGAAAATTTTGGAAACCAGGGTGGACACAGCGATGCACTTTGGATCCATCACCACAGAAATTCAGCAAAACGGCAAATGCTTTGAGGGCACATGGAACCGTCAGAAAGTCGCTGATGCAATGTGGAAGTAAAAAGTTGTGTCGAAGCAATGGTAAATATGCAGGCCCATATCTCATCACTGGCGAACAGGCATTCTGAAGCGGCGGGCACATGCCAATTCCAAGTCTGCAACCTCAACATTGCACCTGGAACACTGACGCTTCGCTGACTGAGGAGGAGGTGGGATGCCTACACTTCTTGAAGCGAGATAATATCCCGAAGAAGGAACCGCCGCCCCTGGTTGGCATGAGAAACAGACGAGTGATTCTGGGGCAGCCTGCAACACGATCAACAAAGGTCTTGTGCCGTATTGCGATAACAAGAACGAATTGAGCAGAAAAGCAAAAGCCAAGTCGGTAATGCCTCTGCTCAGTTCAGAGACCCCGACTGCCATTCCAAAGGCGGCGCGGAGGGCCCCTAGACTGATTTCGGAAGCCTGCTAGCAATGCGTCCACAATAATCGTTTGGGCCTGCTGGGCTGGGACTGCGGGTGTCACTGTGGTCTGACTACTTACACCAGATGGACCTGCATCCACAGGCTGTCGAGGGGTCGGTGCCGATGGCGCTGTCGCGGACACCGACTGACCCTGTTGTGGCTGTCGAGAATTTGCAGCGGCGTGTGGGATATCAAGCTGTGCCCTCTCAGTGCTTGGCAGGGACGAGCGGTGGGCTGCAACGACACGGTCGCCGATGCCGACCGGGCCACTTTGAGCGGAGGGTGGTTGATCCTGTGACGAAGAGGCCTGCCCCCCAAGGGGTTGCGCATTCTGAGAAAGCTTATTTCGAGGAGAAAGTGGAAGAGAACATGGCACACGCCTTGGGGACGGTGGCTGGCGGGAGGGGCAGTGTGGCTGAAAAGGAGGAAAGCTTGGTGCCACACTTGGCAACGGTATCAGTCCTGCGGTGGAGGACCTGATGAACGTCGTGGGGTACAGAGAAGAAGACGTATCCAGCCGCATACCAGGCGGATGGTTGTCGCTGGGAGAATCATGGAAGGAGGAGTGGCTCTTTTGGGTGTACAAGATGGTCCCTCTCACCGTGGCGTCGTTGCTGCTGCTCTCTTGTGAGACCTGTATGAGCCAAAAGATGACTGTTTGATAACAGGTCAGAGATCAACGAAGCGCACGCTAGAGGTGCCTGCATGCACACACGTCGCTGCTTATGCCTGAGAGCTTGTGTTATGTGCTTTAGACGGGCTGCCTTGAGATCCGATCAGCAACTTTTTATGATTCGTCAAACTCTTGTTTCCTTTGCATATCGTTTCGAAAGGGAGCAGCGGTTGCGCAGAGGAATTAACCATGGAAGTAACCATTACAGTCAATCGGATTTGTTTCGGAGGAAGACTTTCTGGACCACCACTGGCACAACCAGGGTGGCAGTGAACTAGGAAGAGTTCACGTTGATTCGGCAGAATGACATAAATCTTCCTGTGCAGGGCTTATGTGTGTGCAACATGCCAAGGCACCACATACAGCCAGAGCACTAGGCAAGCTGGCTAGTGTGATTGGCGCACCAATGGAACCTTGGGCCGAAACATCATGGAAAAACGAGACACGGGATGCTCCCCGAAGTAGTAAAGTTTCACGTGCATGCGATCTTGCTGGCGGCTCTCCAAGACATCCACGGGGAATGCGTTCCATGGAGAGGCGCGGGGTCAGATGTGACCAGGTAGCTGGTCACATCTGACCAGGTGGTCATATCTGACCGGGTAGCTGGTCAGCTCTGACGAGGTGGTCACATCTGACCAGTTCGCCTGCGCATCGTCCAATTTACAACATTGAGTGATGGTGGATGAGGGGGGCGGGTTGGCATGACGCCTGAATGGAGTGCTGTCTGAAGCTGGCGGCGCCAATTGGCCTCTCGCCACTTAACCTTGTCCTTACCTTGAACCCTTTCCCGCCGCAGGTGGCTGCCCATCGCCCTCACCATCTCGTGCCCTTCCTCTCTTACCTCTCTACACATCCTTCCTTTCCCTTGGTAGGTTGTGCCAACGGAGCCCCGGACCTGTCCTGTTTCACTGCTCTGTGTTGGGTCCCACAGAGGGGCCAGGTGCGGGGGGGGGGGGGGGGTGAGACCTAATTAGGACATTGGATTGAATTATGAAAAACAGACAGACAGACAGTGCAGGCAAAAAATGCAAATGAGGTACAGTACGGCACAAGTGCATGTTTATTCTCTGTGCCGTACCTGGTGAACATCGAACCCCTGTATCTGTATCTGTAAGCAGGGAACAGAATATCATGTCTAAACAGAAAGAGTCAGACTGTCACCGTCAGTACCTGTATGTCAGAAACAGTAAATTAGTAGTAGTAGGTGCAGGGGGGGGGGGGGGGCGTGCTAAGGGTACTTATCCATGTTTCCGTGACCGTAACGACAGGCCAAATAAACGCAACAAACGCGGCATTGAGAATACCTGACGTCTCTTCCATGCCCAATTCTGTATAATCGGGGAGTGATGTGATGGCCATGTGGCCATTGAGCAATCCGTTGAGGGAGAGCTTGTTGGGGAACTAGACTCAGGCAAGGTGGATGTCTCACATTTCACGGTGGGATTTGTTGTCACCGGAGATGTGGCGGACTGCATCTCACAATGATCCGCTGTACTTGTTCCGACAGTGTTCACGGTCACGACTGCAGAGGCAAGTGCGTCCAGTCCTAATGGGCTTTCATGTTAGCAACTCAAATCAATGCAACCATAGAAGGCACAACAACAACAACAACAACCGGAATGCCCTCGCCCCAAGCTCGGCATGTTTGTTGATTGCTCACTGTATTTGGACTGTTTTGCTCACACAGCGTGAGAAGGCGAGGATCCTTGAGCGGAAAAAGGCCACATATGCGAGCAGCAAGTAGTCAGTTCTCCAAAGAAAAAGAAGCGGGGGCAACTCACACGTAACCGCCACATTGCTGTGTTGGTTGTTAACAACCCTCCACATTCCTTCACAAACCCCCTCCTCCACATCCTCCGCAACCGCTAGCGATTTACAACTGTAACGCCCGAAGTTCAGCCGCTTGGTGTTGTGTGCGCGTACATTGCTGTCCCTTCCCTCTTCTCTCCCATTCCTTCATCCCGAATACAAGTGCCTTGTGGTCCAGGGCAACAATCTTGGGCTTGGGCAACCGCGTAGAAGAGGCACCATCAAGAACAAAAAAGCTCCGAAAGGCCCTCAAGAAAGACAGGACAAACTAGATCATTGGCGTGTCACAACAATTCTTTTTCCTTGCTTACTCCACGATACCCCTCTCCCCCTGGCTCACCACCGTTCCTGCCCACCTGTCCACATGAGCCACACACCTACGTTGAAGCTGGGCAACGGGTTTGAGGAAATAACGTGAACAAAGATGGGGGTTGAACGGAACTCAACAAGGAATCATACCGAGCAGTTGGTCAAAGTTCAGGGAATCGCGTGCCAAGGGCAAGTTGGTGCAAGGTGATTCCACAGCAGGGTTGGTGACTGGTTGCTCAGTGACCGATTCGTCCCCTACAGATTCAACTTCGTCAGTGCTTTCCAGTGGGGCATCGAGAAATTCCTTAGGCTCAGTTGAGCGATGCAGGTGCGAAGGCGAGGAGGAATCCAAGTGTTCGACCACGTCATGATGGACTTCGTTCGCACTAGCTTGCACTTGGGAAGCAGAACGGTGGGCCTCAGTGGATTGATTGCGGTTGGGTGTCATCTTGGCAAAGAAAGTTTTGTTGAGCTACGAAATCATACAAACCGTTGGGCAGAGCTTTGCACTTTTCGTCGTGTCACTTACTATTGGAAAATTTTTGAACACCTCTTACTTGTCGTGTCGTCGTGACCCCACGGGCCACAAACAGACGTGGAGTCTGAAATTGAAACAAACTTCAAAAACTAGGCAAATTTGTGATTCCCTCCGACTTGTCTTGTCGGAAGACAACCACGAGGCACGAAGTTTCACGAGCACTACTTCACCACTTCAAGAATACACGCTCGGTCGAGTCGCACGAAACTGTGCCTCGTGCCACTTGTGCGTTGACACGGCAGTTACGGCATTAGTATTATTTATTATTATTATTATTATTATTATTATTATTCTTATTATTATTATTAGCCAGTTCATTGGTTAGGGGAGCCAGGTCTAAAATTCGGGTGGTCACGAAATCGGTGTACGTTTTTTGAGCAACGGTTCAGTGCAACACTCCCGCTTCCTGCAACATTAACACCATTCGAAAGTGTCAAGCACTAACACTTGTATTGTTGCCGTTGACTCAGCACTACTCTCGTCTTACTGTTGCGACTGGCTGATGCCGTGGGCCTACGCTTTCAGCTTGCTTAGGGCTTGGTGTGAGCAAGTCAAAAATCATGCGAACATGCCGCGCCCGCCTTGATTTTGTGCTTGCTCCTCGAGGAGTCAAAGTGGGGAAAAGGTTTGAAATTCGCAAGTGCCTTGCACAGAAGAAAATGGGAGTCTCACTGTGCTTTTCTTGACCGTGACAAGAATCTATTGGTAATGCCGGGAACGCAGTTCGCACACAGGCGATGGGGGTGGCGGAATGCCTGGCAACACAAGAATTCCACAAATAGTAATCTCAGAAATAATGGAACTGCAGTATTTGAATTTTGATGAAACGATACGAATATTGGTCGTCTGTTGCATGATCGTTCAGAGAAGCATTGGATTCGTTACACTTATCATAACATTTGCGGCCAATTAACGGATGAGCACGCGGCGTACTAGTTGGCACGGGCGCTGGTAGTGGGCAGTGCGCGCCGCAGCGCGACTCTCAAGTCCCTCAAAACTTCCAAACGTAAAGAACTTGAAGAAGCACCAAAGATCTAGAGGATCTAAGACAACCGATTAGCAATGAAAATGAGTCACCTTCTCGGGCGACTCAAAGCATGTAAGCGTGCAACTTAGAGGGTTGAATGTGCGCTAAGACCCGGCGGATTTTCGACGCAGCCCATTTGAGGAGTATGCATAAGGGCAATCAATAGAAAAAACAATGGTGCAAATTGGCAAGTTGAAACAAATGAAAAATCCCGTTCCTCAAAGAATCGCTGATTGTCATTGAAAGAGCCATGATTGAAGGGCATGAAGGCTTCGGTGGATCCAAACAATTCCGCTCACGAACAAAATAATCGCTTTCCCCTTTTGTTCGTATTTCAACCACAACATGGCAATGTCGCCCATTCATGAAGGACATCAAGGCACGTAGGTAACGGTGAACCCACCCAGTGGGCCAACATTTAAATACTACCGGCACGACTCATCCTATTTTCGTTTGTTGTGCGGTTGACACGTAACATTCCGAAATCCAAATAGTTTTGAATTCTTCATTCATGACTTGACCCCTGACGACGAGAGTCCTTTGTGATAGACTGATAAGAATTCATGGGTTGAAGATAATTTTCATCGTGTCGATGAAAATGTGAATGAAGTAAGGCTTTGCGTTTCACTTTCCTCCGGTGCTCCGCAACTTGCGGTATACATCTTGGCAATTCTCAAGAGGTCTCTTTGATTCTCACCGGTGCATGAAGCAATCCGGGACATCCAATATCTCCATTGTGCATAGATCCCATGATGTTCCGCGGAGGAGTTGTGTCTCTAATGAGGCATCACCGATGTCGCTTGATGGAGGTGACAAAGGGTGTGGACTCCGCGCACCACAAGCCATGTGTATTGAATGCTTGCACTTACAGGCTTCCTCCAGCCCTGTTCAAACTCTAGGGATTGACTTTTTGGCCGGACTACTTGGATCATGAATTCGCATGTGTAGGGCCACACTACCAAATGAAAAATAATGGAATGAATCGCTTTCCATTTTCGCATTTTGACATTCATCTTGACAACACTGTGGAGATAGCATGCTCGTCGTGTTCACGGCGAAAAATCGGGGAGTAAGTTTGGCATTATGCATGTTACAGCTTGTGGGTGTCGGCCTTTGCTTGTTCGACCGTGGACTGGTAGAATATGTATCAAGCATTAGCGGTCTCTTCTGTGGCACCATCCAATGCTTGTTGCTTACGGTTGTGGTTGTGTGTCCAATTATACATACACACACACACAGTCCCACGTGCTAGGGTCGTGTGCACAAATACACCTACACTTACACAAGCCCATTTTGGTCTTACGCTTCTGCAAAACATCATGAATTCGATTCGAGGCAGCAAGCTGGCTCTTTAGCGGGAATCATTTATTTGTGCTCGTCTTTCACTAAAGTCGTCGGAGTATGAAATACGATTCCAAAATAAGGAAACGTCCCGGACTTTACGTGTCCCTCCGGATGCACCCCTAGCCGCCGACGTGAGGAATTTCGGGCTACACCCCGGTGGTTAGCACCCAATGCTATTGAATAGCTAGTCACAATTTGATGATTAGTGATTTCTCGTGTAACTCAACACCTAGAATGTCCTAGCTCGCGGCCTTTTGCACGAGATGGTACCACACCAAGCGCCGTGCGTAGTCCCGTCTTTGCCCGTAACCCAATGAACGTACTCCCGTCTTTGCCCGTGCCTTAATCAAGGTTCCGAGGATTTCTCTCCGTGCTTTGGCAATGGACGGGACCTAAACCGCTGTCCCTGTAAGGCGTAAGGGGAAGGTATATGAGATTCGAGAAGCCATAGGATGGATCATTCGTTTTCGTGTGCAAGCACCACATCCCAATATCTAGTGGTAGGAATCCACGGAATTGCGCGAAGTTTTTGGCGACCTTTCGATGGACGAGGGATGAAATCTCCGAAACCACGAGCTAAAGGGCGTCGGAGGTATGTAAAGCAAGAAAAGGTGCTCACCAACGCAACCGGGGCAAGAGCGAAGGCGTTATCGAACGTGTCCCGGTGTGTTGCCACACATTCTCCACCATACATCTCCCTCGTGAACCCCGCTTTCGCGGGCTTTTGTGTTTTGAGCCGTGGGGCCTTTTGCTCGCTTGCACCGCATTGTGTCGTATTTGGTTTGGTAGTCCATGTTTGTTCATTGTGTAGGGGTGGCGAATGATGACATAAGGTGGTGGAAGCTTCATATGAAGCCAATAACCCAGCGACTACCCGGTATGCGTCACCTTGCATGGTGTCAACCAACGGCATTAGCAGCGTGGGCGAAAGCGCAAGATGTGCCAACACCGACAAGGACCGACTGCAACACATGGCCACAATTGGTCACCCTTTGTTTCGTCCTTGATTCCTTTCGGGGTTCGTTCGGCCGCGGTACTTTTTCATCTCCGCTCTGTCATGTTCCACCCTGCTTGTCTTGCTCTAGTTCAACTTCCGTGCACTCTTTTCTCCACCGACACCTCCTCTTCAAAGTTGAGAACCTGCTCGGTGTTAGTATTTACCTCTGCCTGCAGACATTGGACCTGGGAGCGAAATCAAGCTGCTGCACGGCGTCGGCGAAAAGTTGGAGCAGCGCCTAAACGCGAGAGGCTGTGACACCGTGGAAAAGTTGGCGAATCTTCCAGTGTGCCATGTTGCCAGGAGGATACGTTGCAGGGCAGGAAGGCCACGTGATAGGGGGCTCCTTGTTGTCCTCTCCCTCGTGGCTACGTTTTGGGCAGTACTGGTTACCCTATTCGGTTGTATTAGTATGCCCAGTGTTTGTAATGCACCCAGGAGTCATGTTGCAATGTTAGCTAGAAGGTGATTAGAAATGCACTTCAGAGGCTTTTTTGCACTGTGGCTCCCAGTGCAAAAAAGCCTGTGAAGTGCATTTCTAATCGCCTTCCAGCTAACATTGCAATTCAGAGGCTGGAGCGGGTAGATGCTGCTTCTAGGTAGTCGCTTCACTTGTGTTGCCAATCATTCCGCCGCGGAATTCTGCGCTCCAAAGGGGCTAGCATCCAAGCTTTCCTTGCTCTATTTGGTGAGGCGTAAGCCTCTCTGCTCCCTTCACATCTCCTTTGGACTGAATACTTGGTCAACGTCGGCCTCAGTCTTTGGACATAGAAATCTAGAGACACACCGAAGCACTGGTCACAGCAAAGCCGACTGCTTGTTGCAGAACTGCCTTTTCTTTGTCCGCTTGGGGAAAAAGAAGGGATCTCTCGCCTGACTGACGGCACTCTCACTGCAGACTGAGACCGTTGACGAAATGATCAAAGAGGCGCCAAGTTCGTGGCAAATCCGCGAGGCCCAGGCACAGGCCAAAGGTATGCGTCTCAGGGCGGAGGCCGCAGCGCATTCCACTTCCGCACCAAATGTTGTCATGTGTCACATTTTGCAGGAGCTCTTTTTCTTTTGCGAAGACCTGCCCCCCTCCGGAGCGGACAAACAATATTGGGAGGTTGCTGTGCGCGGGGGCGAGGGGGCGGTTTCACTCCATTCGTTGCACCTTCCATTCATTGCAGTCGGTTGGCAATCCACGGCGATCGGAGAGTAATAGAGACGTTTGGGGCCATTGGCTGTACAGGAATTGACAGCGCTTGAAGGCGCTTGTATGCCAGAGTGCCAGTTTCCAACCCCTCTCCCACTGCGTCGAGAGGGGGCACGAAGCGCTGGACGAAACCGGCCGAAAGTACCGGAGCACCGACCAATCAGCCCCCATCCACTTACCTACCCACCCAACTCCTTTATCTACCCCCTTTCCCTCGGAATCTGGCTCTATTGCGACTTGAACGCATGAAATGTCGTTCATTTCTCCGATGAGGTGCGGTGCGCTGAGTGAGCTGCGCTGAGCTGAGCTAAGATGAGATGAGATAAAATGAGGTAAGGTGAGGTGAGGTTAGGTGAGGTGAGGTGAGGTCAGGTGTGGTGTGGTGTGGTGGGGAATCAACGATGCCCAAATGGGGGGTTTTTAGGGATCGTTGATGCACCGGCGCCATCCACCCCAGCATGTGACTGCAGGATGATAGCTGCATAGATGCTGCGCGCTTTATTGCGGTCCACCAGCTGTGGAGCAAAGTGCGTAGTAGTGGGTACAGGTTTGAGCAACCCCCCGCGCTTCGGTGTTCTTGCAGTTTGGATGGAGTTCTTCGAGGCCCAGAAGGAAGAGACTATCGTTAAGAGAAGCGATACAACGGATCGGCGCCGGCGCCGGCGCTCGACCCAGGAATGAGCATGCCAGTCTTGCATAGTGTTTCCCCTAGACACACCCGTGGACGGTACCCTCACCACCAAGGCACCGTCAGGCCGTCATCTCAAGATCCCCTCAGGCCGTTTGCCTGTTCCCGATCCTTGGCGTGATTCAGGAACATAGGGATTGGTTTGGGGGGGTCCATTCATCACCAGGTCTGGGCCTGACAGTTGGTGTCAGGTGATCAATTCGTTCTGTCAAATACCGCCAGGGACGAGGTTGAAGGTTGACCAACCGCGGCTGACTTTTCGTGAGGCGGTTGATGGTTTGCCGACGGCGGTTGATGCAACGATTGATCACCTCTTTGCAGTGATCTTGGTATTGCTCGCCGCTTTTTCACTCTTTTTTGTTTGGTCTGGGGGACTGGATCCCGGAATTGGTTTACTCATATCGCCCCCAGGTGCCGTCACAGTTTTGAGGGGTGTTGTGGAGAAGGGTATTCGCTGGACCCAAGCGCTATTGTCCACGCCATCGCATGTTCTAAACACAACCATAACCCTGCTATACTGTCTTAATGTGCAACATGTGGACAACGGAGCCCGTGGGCGGTTGGCGTGGCATCTGTGACCACTGGAGTGTCACAGCGGACCTCATAAAGGGTGGGTGTCAAAATTACTACTGCTGCTTGGTACTGCCCCGGCTGACCCTTGACTGCATTTTCAGAGCGTCTGAGACGTACATAGGGGCAGTATCAGACTTGTTGGGGAGCAGCAGTGTCAAACATTTTGGGGGGGGGGGCAGTATCACACGTTTGGGGGCGCAGTATCACACGTGTGGGGGGGGCAGTATCACACGTGGGCAGTATCACACGTTTGGGGGCGCAGTATTCCACGTGTAGGGGCGCAGTATCACACGTGGGCAGTATCACACGTGTAGGGGCGTAGTATCACACGTGGGCAGTATCACACGTGTCGGGGGGCAGATCACACGTGTGTGGGGGGGGGGGGGGCAGTATCACACGGGCAGGGGCGCAGTATCACACATGTAGGGGCGCAATATCACACGTGGGCAGTATCACACGTGTAGGGGGGGGGGCAGTATCACTCGTGTGGGGGCGGCAGTGTCACACGTGTGGGGCGGGCAGTATGACACTTGTAGGGGGGCAGTTTCATGTGTGCAGGTGGCCCAGGTGTGATGTTGAGCTCAACGTGCAGCGAGTTTTGCTTCTCACATCGAAAACTGGTGCAGAGCTGCGATGTGGGCCTCTTGGGCTTCTGGAGACGCGTGCCTTGCCAGCGTTCCCCATGCGGGACGCATTGGAGCTTAACCTTTAACCTTTGATCTTAATCGCTGCACTCGGCCGACCCTATCTGACTGCTCTGGTCTTGCAGCGGAGGTTGACGCTCCGCAGATGGCAGCCGGGTGTCAGTTGCGGGCGGTTGTTAATCACCGATGGTTGGCGCATCAGCGACCATCACCGGCGGTGGTGTCGTATGTGCAGATGGGCAATTCCACGTGTACAGGGGCAGTCAGCCGTGTTGGAGAGGCCATGCTTTGCACTGTTGGTCATAGCAAAGGGGGAAATCGTGTGGACCAGTGCCGCTCCTGCAGCGGATCATCAAGTGAGGCCTGCGGGCGCCAGCAGTGAGTGAAATGCTGCGAATCAGCCGTGGACCGCCGTTCCCCTCTCGCACACAAATTCTCTTGTTTTCCCGAATGGCCCGAGAGCCCCTGGCACACACCAGGGGCTGCCGATCAGCGCGAAGCCGACGACTTCCTCCCCTGAGACATGACACCAATGAACCGATGCTTTGCTCGTCATTTTCTCATTTTCCTGGTTCACCCAGCCCCCCTTCCTTTTCGCGCCCAGGATCCGAGGGACCCAGAGGGCCCCGCTCTGTTTGCTCTCCGCACCAAGTGGGCACCACCAAAAGTCCAAGCGGATGCCCTCAAGAGACCCCAGTCGGTTGAGAGGTTAGAGCACATGACTCCTGCCCCATGGTCTCAGGTTCGAATCCAATGATTCGGATGTTCCGCTCGACTGGCGCCGGGAGTAAAGCCGCGACCGCCCGACACTCCTTAAGACCCAATGGCCGAGAGTCCGCAGCCGGGAAACACGCCTAGTCGCGCGCTCTCGTGTCGGCAAGTGGTCATGAGAAATGGCACCCACCCTCCCGGGGATGCTGCAGGTGGAGCGTACAGCAGGACAGCAATGCTTAGCGCCTCCAGGTACTCCCCAGACAGGCCCACATCAATCGGAAGGAAGGAGGACAGGAAGTGCTCGCCGAGTTCAAGGCGCATGACAACCAGATCCCCAGCGCCAGAGTCGGTCAAGGACGCTGTGCCGAGCAGGCCTTTGCCTAGTGACCTGCCTTTGGGTGGGTTTGGTTGGCTCTCTATTCAAAATTTCATTTTTTCCCACCCGTAAAGTTTTCAAAATCCTGGGTGGGTGGGTCTACGAAATCATCCCCCCCCCCTCCCGTTGGTAAGCAAAGGCCTGGTGCCGAGACGCCAAGACGTCCAAAAAAATAATGCATTGTGAACCGTGCCATGATGCCTGGCACCAGGTTGATTGGGACGCCATCCAGAAACTCTGATGCCATGGTTGGTCCACGCAAACCTGGGAAAGCAGATCGGCACCGCCCGCCTCACCGTTATATATTGAGTTTTGATGTGCACACTCGAGGACGATACGTGTGCAACCAAAAGGAGGGGGCCCCGCAGCAGCGCCAGTGCTTGTGTTTCCTCTTTTGCTTCAGGCCAGTTCTTTCACCGACGACAAGAGAAGCTGGAAAACCGGTGGTTGTCTCTTGAAGAACTGTTGCTGGTTTTGCCCAGATCGAGATTCGGAGGAACGATTTTCCTTGGGCAACGGCGCTTGTTTTTTTTTGGTGGAAGTCCTTTTGTCCAGTCCGCCTTGTGACCAAGCTGTCAAAACACAGCCCCGACCAGTAACCTCGATTTTTTGTCGAACTGGATGAATATCTTTCCACCGTGTCATTGTGTGGTTGCATGTCCAATAATCGAGGTGCGAGGGAGGAGCAGGACTCCTAGCGAGGAGAGGGAGTCCACCCGACAGCGGAGGGCCTGGGTCAACTAACAAAAATACCACGGCTCTTTGTAGGAGACAACAACTATGGCAATTGTCTTACTCTATGTTGCGAATTGCATTCGCCTTTTCAAGTCCTGGACGCTAGTGCGATTGAGGGGTTCAGAGGGTTAGCGGGTGAGAGCCCATCTATATACAGCTGTATACAGATATATAAGGCCCTTACCCCCCCCCGCCCCCCCCAGCGTATCGCGGCGCGACGGAAGGACCTAGGCCTCCGTCCTATGTGGGATCCTCTGAGGAGGGGTTTGTCTTTTGCAGAAGATACTTTGGGAATCAACAGCTGGTGTCCATGGAACAACACTTTTCGTCCAAAACAAGGGCCAACACCGGTTATTTTTCCCCTCAGACCACATCCAACTGAAATAAAACAGCTCTTCACAGGAGACCACGCCCGACAAAAAGATCTGCTTCCACTACATTGGAAGGCGGAAAACCCAACAACAGCCCACCTGCCAAGTTGGAGCAAAAGTGTCACATGCCACTCCATGGTGTGAAACCAAACAAGTTCGAATAATCTGCAGTTTCTCATTCAGGAAAAAGACTAGGCATCCTCCCATATGATACACTTTCCAAATGCAGCAACGGCGAGCCATGACCGCTTGCTGGGTGCTCGTTTATTCTTGTGACGCTACTCGCACTAAAGTCTTTTTGAGAAGCCCCACAGATAAACTGGATTACCCCACTGTCGCCCAGGGATAATGGCAAGAACCGACTGCCACGGCATGCACCGATTCCCCAGTCCAGAGTGAGGGCAATCAGATCATCCACAGGGAAAGGGGCCGTGCTCATACAGAGAACTTTGTGCTGATGGCATCAAAGCATTGTGGCCGTCTTATCTTCTGCTGGCAGCAAACAGAAGTGTTGCTTTTGTCAGTAGGAAAGCTTGCTCAGCAAAGGGTTGTGACCAACTTTTGTTGATAAAAAAGTATCGCCTTCAGCAGTGTCTCCTCCTTCGGCTTGCTGTTTGGGATGTGGCATTCTCTGATGCTTCGAAGTTGGAGGCATCTGGGTGTCTCATGCGGAGTACAGGGTGGGGGGAGAGTAAATTGTGTGTGGTGTCTCTGCATGAAAAACAATTCAAGGGCTGGGCATATTATCACTGGAGGCTGTTTTAGTACTGTGAGACCTATTGCCAGAAGTGCAGGTGGCAGCATGTATGGGTGGCACCATTTTGCAAAAATTTTGCATTCTTGCTGTTTGTGGAAAAAGTTGTTGTCAGATTCGGTGCTTCTTGCGGATAATTGCTGCATTCCCATGCTGTCCTTCCGTCAAATTTGTCACCAAACCATCCAAATCGACTGACATGCCGGTGGGGCAACGAGCTTTCACCATGCTGCAAATTACGAGCGACACACATCAAACAATGTCCAATGAGAGGGCACGAGACTGCAACACACCGGCACGTCAGAGGAGAGCTGTGAATGGGCCTGCTTTTGGAAATTCCAGCAACCAGAATCAAACTACGAACTTGCAATTTGGCACAAACAGAACTAACAAGCATATGAATGTGCGCCCACAACTGCACAATTGCAGCTCTCGGTGTGCTGCTATATACACATCTAAATGCCTTCCTTTATGCCTTCCTTACATTTATTGATTCGACAGCCCTTTCTCCCTCCTTAAGCGCCTCCGTTTTTTCTTTTTAGCTGGCGCTCTGTCAATGTCACTGTCTGTGCCGGAGCAACATCACTGCACTGTGAATCAGTCTCAGACCCCTTTCCCTCTCTGTGTCACTGTCACTGTCCACGGCATTGAAGCCCAGTAGTTTTGCCAGCAGCGATTCCTGACGCCCTTTGCAGCATGCTCTGGGGTTCACCATCCAGCTGTAGACCATGGCGGTGAAGAAGAAATTGCTGCCAAGTGCACGCTGGCACGCACAACGTCCATTAGGGTCGGCTGCAGCCCTGGGTCTTTCATCCAATTGGTACCAACAGCCTTGCTTTGGAGTTGCCGTCAGGGCTTCTTGCAGATTGTCCTTCCGAGGCAGTTTCGAGTCTTCTGTGATTTACCCAGTGGGCCACTGAACATCACTGGTATTTGGGGGCAAGGGTACCATTTCTGGGACCACGCGCCGACACACTAGCGGACAACTTGACGTGTTTCCCACCATCCCCCCGGTGCGAACTCTTGACCATGGGCTCTGTAGGGCCTGCAACGAGACGGGACAGGCTTGACCGAGAAAATTGGGCACTCCAGTGTACCAATCATTTCGGTGCAAAAAACATCCCCACGCGGCAGATGATGTCACATTGCATAGGGAATACTTAATATTCCAAGGTAAACCGGGACCAGGTTTGGCAGACTGTCCTCACTCCCAAAGCCCTGCCCAACAGGGGCTCATTTGACACAACCGACCCCTGTTCCGGCTGGGACGATTGCCCATAACCCAAAATTCAGAGAACTGCCATTGTGGAATCATGATCGCAACAAGGGCCTTCGGAAATTTTATCATGTGGCTAATTTCGAAGAAAAATTTTACAATCATTTTCAAACTGCAAAAACCAGTTTCTGCGCTGTTGGGTCCATGTCCCAGTCAAGGGTCTGGAGTCAACGGAAACTAAGTTTTCCGTCCATTTTGAGGGTTTGAAGTCGACAAGGTCGATGGAAAAAAAATACCCTGAACAGACTGGGGATTTGCAATGGTTCATCCAAGATGGTGGTTTTGCAGTCCTGGGTGTCGGTCTGATGGTCCCACGTGTGGGGGTGATATTTTGTATTGTGGGATCAAGTTCCCCCCTGTCTCAGCTATGCCTTATCCACGCTACATTACCCAACTTTTTTTGTACCCTTTATTGAGGTATAGCTCCCCAAGGGTACGGCAATTTTCAGCACCTGAGTGTAGCTTGACAAGACGAGGTGGGGTACAGTAGCAAGCAAACAGACCCTCTCAACATCTATGCTTCATGCTGAAGGCAAACTTTGCCTAGAGTACCAAAGAAGAAGGATCGAATACACCCCAGCTTTGGTCATCTTTAAAGAGGGGAATCCCCTGGATTCCTATCCTGGCTTTTTCATCATATTTCCTTTTCTCTAATTCGGCCCTTGGTTCTAACCCTATTTGGATGGGACCGACTCAAGCGGATGATCATTCACCTGGAACAGTTGTGCAGCGAACGGACACAACTTCTCATCTTCCATAGCCTTCATCTTTCATTTTGTGCAGAGCTGTGTCTCCAGATGGCGATGCAGGGAATGTCGACCGTGTCGAGGGAGGATGAAGTTGATGTGTGTCTCGTGCATGCAACCTTTAGTTTGATTTCTGAGACTTCGGGCCGATTTTGGGATCAGGGGTGCGCTGGGGCAACCAATGAGACCTGGACATAAAAAGAGCAAGAGGCAGAAAGTGTGGGAAGAGGGTGGTGACCCCCTCCCCCCCCCGTCCAAACATGGGCCAGGTTCTGGTTCAGCAAGCAATAGTGCCGAAACAGGGGGTCGCCATGTCTGGACAAGCCCATGTTGCCGCGCGGAACACAGGTTGCAGACATAAGCCAACCCTACCACTCAAAACATGACAATACAAAAGCATTTCTCTTCATGTGCACAACTCAGGTACCATTCTATTGCATGCATTCTGATTGACAGGCACTGAATGGAACCCCTTGTGCTTCATCGTGAAGAGCTGGACTTGCTTGCCTTTTGGGGCTGGCTTAGGGGCTGGCGGTGAGGGTTCCCTGTCTGGGGGTGAAGGTGATTGTATGGGGAAGGTGACACGATCCAGGGGGGGCATCATGCTTGTGTTCATGACGATGGCGCAAATACACAATGCAAATGCACCGCTCACCTTGTGTAGAGGGACCCAAACTCGAGCAGGCACAAACTCATTGTGTACTGCTGGTATGTGACAGGCACTCCAGCAGTGAAAAGAGAATTGTTCAGGACTACAAAAGGGTGCCCAACAGGCTAGCATACACCCCAGAACACGAGCACATGGGATTACAGCTACGACAACACTTTCACACCCATATTGACCCTTCCTGCAGCCTGCACAAAGCTACAAACCACATTCTCCATTGGATTGGAAGCGCGAAAACAATGGTTCCAAAAAAGGGCCAAAAGTGCGGAAGCACAGAGTCGCTGTGGTTGGACAAGCCCGTGTTAGGACAAGGGGCGGGGGGGGGGGGGGGGGTGGTTCCGCTTGGGGCTCTGCCCCTGGGGGGGAGGGGGGTCTCAGTTTCCTGTTGTATGTGAACTCAGCGAAAGGTCAACAAGCAAGATCCAATAGTTGTTGCATGGCGGCAGTCTGTGACATACCGCTGCACCCTATTGCCTTACTGTGCATGTCAGTGGTCAGCTCACTGGCATCTGTATGTCCCTCTTGTGACAGAAGGTACCTATGGTTTTTTAGGCAACTGACGAGCCAATTTTCTTTCTGCGCTTTTGTGCTGGCCGCGTCTTGTGCCCACGTGCAATAGCTCAGCATTCCTTCGGGGCAAGGAGAGGATGGGAAGGGGGCATGAGAGGTTTCTTGGCGTTCGGGGTAGATTTGCATCTTGATCCTTTTCTCGGGAGCATTTGGGTGTGTGTCACGGAAATGGCTTGGACAGACCATGCATCAAGAGGCTGCATTGAGATCCGTAGGGGGGGTTGAGGGACAACAAGCATTGCACGCCATTTACATCTTTCTTCAAACACAATTTGACGTGTTAATCTGAGGCTGGTCCATGTGCTGCGATAGAGGCCAGAACATGCGAAAGTAGCAAGATCTGGATCCTGGGATTTCCGAGAAGAAGTGACGTTTCAACACCTTGCGGCACTTCGTGCGACTAAACATATGGAAGTCCCAGATTCTGTCCTATTTCTGTCGCTAGGTGGACGTGACCTGGGAAGACCAGAAGAAGATCTGCACTTTCGGGAGGTGTGAGTGACGAAAACTGAGGGCCATGCGAAGAGTGAGGAAGCGTCGGTGTTTGAAATGAAGCATGGCCCGGATCCCTGTGCCCCGGAGAGATGGGTTGCGTTGCTGCATTTGTTCAATAATGCGCTGTGATGTGTCAATGTTTCGATTGGAAACCCACAGATCTTCACTGCTCGCACTCGTCGTGAACTGATGGGCTGTGCAGTGTGTGCAATCCAACTTGCGGCTTGGTTTTGCCAAGCAAATCACGCGCATGTGTTACAAGTTGAAAGGTGCATTTTATTGTCGATTGGCATGCGCACGTCAGAGGGGGCGCACCGTGCGCTGTGCCCGCGCTGTGTGTGCGCTGTGCGAAAAGACGGCTGTTTTCCACCACCGGTCCTAGGGTCTTGAATTCTGCACCCTGCAGCCCCTGCTGGTACACCAGGGATGCATTTTTTTGAGTCTGATGCGTGCCACGGGTCCCAGGTTCCTGAATTCTGCATCCCCAATGCTGTTTTGAATTGATCATGTATGCTTCTGTAGGTGGGTGGTTTTCATGGGGTGTTCCTGGGATAAACAGCGTAATACCACCAAAGGATAATTTTAGAGAGGGACAAATTTGATTTGGACAAATTTGGAAGCCCTACCTCGTACAAAATATTTCCTTCAATTTTAAGGATGCGATGTGTCAAAATGTGTGCACCACGCATGGGCTGCAGGAGGGGTGGGTTTTTTGCGCGCTGCATGCAGTGTGAATGCGCAACATAGATGAGACGTGGTGTCAACTGACACTGCGTTCTCTGTAGGTCCTCAAGACCTCCGATGTTCACAGCAGAAGGAGAGTCGTGGGCAGATGGACAGTGGTCTGTGGGGGGGCTGTGCGCAGTCTTCACACCACTTTCATCACACCACCATTGTCATCTTAGCTGACGAAACTGTCCAGGCCACACGACCCACTCAAGAGGAACATGAATGACCGGAATTCACCAAAGACTGGCAACCATCCAGAGGCCACCAGGAAATAACAGCAGCCATCCAGAGCCCACCAGGAAATAACAGCAGCCATCCAGAGCCCATCAGGAAATAACAGCAGCCATCCAGAGCCCATCAGGAAATAACAGCAGCCATCCAGAGGCCACAAGGAAATAGCAGCCATCCACCAGGAAGCAACAGCAAGGGACCTTATACCAAAATTTTCCTTCATTTCTAAGGACCAGTTCCAAAATTTCCCCCCCCTAATTTCAGCCCTCCCCAAAAAAAAACCCCTGAAATTAATCCTTTGGTGGTAATTGGCGCTGTGCCCACGCTGTGCCCACGCTGTGCGAAAACGCCCCCAGAACTTACTTTCCAAACGGACTGGGACAAGGCGCATGGGCCATGGGCTCTCTCCTTCTTCTTCTGCACCCCAACGAACCCAGGCTCCCCCTTTCCTCCATTTCCACAGGATGAACCAACGCATGTTGGAGCTGGTTGATGAGATCAAAGATAAGAAGGAGGAAGTGGAAAAGTGCTCTGATGCATCCACAGAAATCTACATCGGTCTGCCCTAATCTTCCGTGCGACGGGGCTTTTCGGGCTGGGGGATGGTGTCCAAGCCGGGGATGCAGCCATCGGCGCCCAAATCCAACAACTGGGATGGGGTGTTAGGACGAGGGATCGCTCCGGTGAGGGGGACGGTGTGGAGTGCTGAGGAACTTGGGATGGCTCGGGCCTGCCTGTTCGGGGCCTGAGTCCTCAGTCGATCCGGAAGTCTTGGAAGTGTGGAGTGCAGATGTGCGGGTGGCCCACAGCTCGGTGACCCTATACTGGCCTCTCAAGGCTGTGCCTGTGGGGCGCGGGTTGAGAGGCCATGTACCTCGAAGTCCACCTGCCCATGCCGCAGGATGGGTGCAGGGGCCATATATGGCCTTCAGCCCCCACGTGCTTTCGTCATGGGATAGGCACGCGGGGTCTGGGGGCCATGTATGGCCTCCAAACCTCACACTAGAGGGCGATATATGGCGTCTCTTTATTGCCATCCGTGATTTCAGCCGATGATATCAAATGCGTCTTGGGAGAGGCCTTTGTTGCCATTGAAACGGACGCTGCGGAGGAGTTTATAGACCAGCGGAAGGAATCATTGGAAGGTTTGTTGAGTCGGATGCGGGTCTCCCAGGACATGGCACGACACCTTCCCCCCCTCTGCTAGCGTGTGGTCCTCTGGGTGTTTGGTGTGGTGTGGCGTGGCGTGGCGTGGCGTGGCGTGGCGTGGCGTGGCGTGGCGTGGCGTGGCGTGGTTTGGTGCGGTGCGGTGCGGTTTGGTGCAGTGCGGTGCGGTGCCGTGTGAGTGGTGCGGTGTGATGCGGTGCGGTGCGGCGTGGCGTGGCGTGGTGTGGTGTGGTGTGGTGTGGTGTGGTGTGGTGTGGTGTGGTGTGGTGTGGTGTGGTGCGCTGTGGTGTGGTATGCCGTGTGGCATGTAGTATGTGATGCGATATGCAATGCGGTGAATGGCGTTTTTCATGGTGCATTGCGTCATTGCTTCGATGATGTGCTTTGAAGCCGGACGTGCACGTGGATCACTCAAGGGTTAGTGTGCGTCATCCGGCCCCAGGACGCAGGCTGTAGCAATCTTTCCTGCTCATGTATGCGGCTCGAGATCTGAATTCTTATTCATGGTTCCCTGCGTTTTTTTGTGTAGCGGAAATCGATACCATGGAGAAGGAGCTGGAGGATATCCAGAAGCGGATGAAGGAATTCAAAGGGCAATTGTATGCGAAGTTCGGTAAGTCTATTTACCTAGAGAACGAGTGAGCTTCATTACCGCCGCGACCATTGCATTGCATTGGGGAATCAAAGTGGGTTTTGAGGGGGCAGGACGGGTGGCCTGCACCTTGGTAACCCCAGGCAGGCCAATCAGGGGTGGAGATAAGGTGGGCTGGAAAGTGTGGCGCTCCCATAACAACCAATTAGAATCGGTAACTCTCAAGCGCTTTTTGTGTTTCGGTGAGTAAAGTTTCCGTGGCATCTTTTTGGAGCTTTGTCTCGAAGCGATTTCTGAATGAGCAGACGTCGCCGATTCCAGGCCGATATTGTGTTTCGCATTCTGATACTGCGCTTCACACCGCAAACCGGTGCATGTTTAAGAAGGATTCAACTGGAGTTGTTTGCACAAAATATAAACGAAGTTGTGATTGGGCGAGGGCCTGCACAGTCCTGAGAGTTGTGATAGGGGTTATGCATGATGTACTTTGAGACGGATTGTGTTCTGTTCCGGCACAGTGCCAAGGCTCAAATAAGGATTCGTGATTGGGTTTATGACCCCGAGGTTTCTGGCGAATGGTCGATAGAACAATTGGTCATTTTGGTGGCCGATGCTGCACTGTACTGCTGCTATGGCTGCTGCTACTCTGTGCTGCTGCAACAGCACCAAATGGTCGGTGGAATATTTGGCCAATTTTCCCGATAAGGCCATAGCTTGTTTTTTGATGGGAACATCCGAGGGTTGGGTTACTTTTGGGCCCAGCTCACAAATCTGCCACGGAGGCTTTTCTGGTGTTGGGTTCTGTATAGAACCATAGCACAGTCTGCGCAGGCCTTCCATCTATAACCTCTACACCACTGTAACCTGAACCATTTTGACACCAGTTTGAGTTGCACATGACACTTTGGGAATCGGCGGGACTCAGGGCATTCTATCTGGGAGTTCGGACTGAGCAATTGTGGTCCGTGATGACAGTCCTGCTGCGACACTATTTCAGATGTGCTCCTAGTCATTTCTTGGGTTCTTGGTGGCTTTTCTTGTCGGTGCATGAGGGTGGTTCTACAGGACCGCTGCTACAATGATCCACAGGTGTTTTGGCATGTCGTTCGTGGTCTGGACTGAAGCGGAGCATTTGATTCAACAAAATGGTGCTGTGATATTTCCCTGAGTCATGATACCCGCATTTGAAAGTTGCACCCATTGGGGGCCCCACAACACTCCACCTCATTTACAGGTTGCAGCAGTGGGTTTGGCACGTCTCCAACATGCAATGTAGCAGCAAGGCTGATTTTGTGCATCCCTGCAATCTCTGGGGATCAAGGTGGTCCAAATGTGCAGAGGACAGTGAAGAGCAGCACTGGGGCTCGGCTCCTCCTTGCCCAACCAGTGACAGCCCTATGAACCACAGTAGACGGGTGAGATTCCTGACTGCACTTTGCGCAACGAGCCAGCCGTAGGCTATTCTTTCAGAGAGCGATGGCGTCAAGAGATGAATGTGTGCTTTGCACAGTTGGGGTCTCCTGGCTTTTAGACAACAAGGGGGCGTGCGTGGGTACATGATGACAGCGTCGCATTAGCCCATGTAGAGGTGAATTAATTAATCAATTAATTAATTGCCAAGCAACCACAAGAATCCACACACCCACCACAGGTGTCCGCCAACCCATCCCAGGGGCAACAAAAGGTGTTCGGAAAAAGTTGAATTTTCAACATTGTTCAAGTGCCATGAAAATAGCTTAAGCAACAGCAATTTCGGGAATGACTGTCCTTCGGCCTATGTACAGAGGAAGAGGAGCGGAGGAAGGGGACCAATCAGAGTTCAGGCGCCCTCCTCCCCCTTCTCCACACAGGCTCACACAGGGACGAGCTGGTCAGGACTAGGTCTCTTCCATGCTCGCCCTACCATGGAGCCGACTTGGCTACCCTCCATTATGCGTCGCCCTCCCTGATTGGGAGGACAAGGTGAGCCCCAGGGCCAGCAAGCTGGTCTGCTGCCCCGAGTTGAAAAACATGGGTTGGCTGAGCCGCCGCTCTGCTATCGGCACCGCCGTCGGGGAGGAGGACGAAGATGTGGAGGAAGATGAGGAACTTGCCCCCCCTGGGGGGGGGGGGGGGGGCTGGCTGCTGGCCTAGGGGGGGGGGAGCCTGGGAGCGTCGGGCGGCCAGCGCCCCCGACATGCTCGAAAAACCTCTGGCAGCTAGGCTCTTGCGCTACCCGCCGAGTTGCTTGCTGGCCGGGCAGAGAGCCCGGCGGAGAGGGGATGCCTGCTACAGGCGTAGGCGGGGGGAGGGGAGTCAGGGTGGCGCATCGCTGTCGGTCGCCAGGTTGGTGGGGGGCAGGGGGGGAGCTTCTTGTGGGGAACCCCGTACCTCAATCCAGGCCTGTTGCTGGCACGCGTCGCCCGCTGCCATGCGCACCCGCTGCCGTGCGCACCCGCTGCCAAAGCGGTGGGTCGCCACGCGCCGGCGGCCCCAAGGCCCACTTCCCCACCACCCTGGGCGCTCAAGTGCCCAGCCACGTTGCGGCCGTGCCAGGGGGGGGCAAGGCCTCCGATGCTGGGTGCACGCAGCCCAACCACGCCAAGAGGGATTGCGCTCCCTCACACCAACCCTGCGGTGTTAGGACCCGCAGCCTTGGTCCCTGCTGCGGTTGGACTGGGGGGCATTTGGTCGCTCCCGTGCTGAAGCGTTCATGGCCCACATTGCTGGAGCGGTAGCAGCGGCTGATACCATACTGCATGCGGCGATATCTGTCGCAGGACTCCGCCCTGTGTTCTCAGCAGTGGGCCCCCACTGTGCCTCGATCCCGCCCTGGGCCACAGTGCACTTGTGGCACCACTTGGGGCACCCCTTGCGCTGGCGGTCATTGGGTGCGCCGAGCGTAGGAAAGCAGAGCCTGGCCCCCCACTGGCCGGAGTCGGGCGGGGGCCCACAGCTGCTTGAGCCACATGTCTTGGCACTGGGGCGCTAGGTGCGGCAGCTGCAGCACCATTGCCTCCTGGGCCGCGAAGTAGGGGCGCGCCCACAACCCCTAATCGAGGCGCCCGCCCATGGGAGCATTGAGCAGCACCGGTCTATGGGCGCCCCTCGAGCTGGCCCACCTCCATGTGTCGCTTCAGCAGCCGCGCCGCTTGGCGTAGTACCTGGGCCTGCTCTGCAGCCAGTGGTGTGGGGATGCAGTGAGTGCCCGGCCCACAAAGGCTTCGTAATCTGGGGCTAGCTCCGCCTAGGAGACATCGCCTGGGCCCTGCCCTGCTGCCATGCTAGCGCCCCCGCCCAGCGGACCAGATCGTGGGCAAATGCTGGTTCCCACCCCGGCCACCCAGGGGGCATGCCAGGCTGCAGGTGTAGCGGGGGCACCTGGGGTAGGTGCAGCAGGGGGCCATGCAGGTCGGCCTAGGGGTGATGCCCGCACTCCCCCGGCTGCGGTGCCCGTGGGAAGAGCGCACACCCTAAGTCGTCACGCTCGTCATGGCACGCGGCCATGCGCTCCTCCAACATGGCGAGGTACATGTTGTACAGGCGGTAGAGGAAGGTATCCACGAGGCCTTATCCACGCCGTCCGAATAGCGGGAGGGCAAGAGTCCCGCCTGCCAGAGGCACGCCGGCCAGTGCGCAGACGGGCCGAGCAGGGGTATGGCCTCCGCCGCGGCGAGCAGCCACAGGGTCCAGGCGTCCCGCGAACAGTGCCATCATGGGCAGTCCCAAAGGACGTGCGCCCCGTCCTCGTGGGTGGCCTTGCAGAATGGGCAGGTCCAGGCCGTCTGCAGACCACGCCCGCGCACCCACGCCGAGGTCCACAGGCCCCCCGATAGGAGCCCCCGGAGCAGCGAGGCCTCCTTCTCGTTGCAGGCCACCCGGAGTGCTGGGCACTGCGCCTCCAGCTGGCACCGCGTGGCAAGGGAGCACCCCGCGGCCTCCCTCCCCAAAATGGGGTACCCAGCTTGGGGGGGGCGGGGGTAGGGGGTTCAAAAAAAATCGAAAAAATCATTGGGGGATCTATTTGTCTCCCAAAATGATGATTTTACAAGGGGTTAGGCATCTGATGTGATTCCTTTGGGTATGCTACGTGAATGACCCCAAAAAGGGTGATACATGGCACCCGTTGCGCTTGATCTAACAACCCCCTTCGAGGTGATTCATCCGGCAACACATAATAGGCCTTCACCAGGATACCTTAGCGGGCAAATGCCAAGAATAAGGAGGAACTCCCAAACCCCAAGCACTGCTAAGTACACACCCGGAAAGGAGTACTTGCAGAGAAAGTCCCACGTCCTCCATGCCGGCATGTTGCGAGGATCAATTGCCCCCAAAAATATTTATTTTCTTGGGAAAATGTGACAAGTGCAATGAAAAAGATGTAAACGAAATGTGATAACCCAATCGGGGGTGACTTCTGCTCATTGCAGGGAAAAGAAACCGAATGTAATGCAATTTCCCCCAATCATCTAAAATGCGATACTACGGATCACAGCATAACAATTAGACACTCTTTTGAACTTTTGCCTCACTTTGACCAGTGTGTTCTAGGGTGGCTTCTAATGCCCCTCGTCAGCCACATTGCAACTGGCGGCATGGGCATCACCCTTGGCAGTTGCGAATCTTCGGGAGATCCAAATGTGCCCGCCGCCGATCCTTTGTCTTTGACCTCCTCTTTTTCTTGGGTCTTTCCTTAATATATCAACGAGAGGTGCAACATTGTTGATGTAATGTAGATGACGCTTTTGTTGCTACTGCTCACCACTTGCAAATTTTCTTGCAAAACCAATGTCCAAGTTGGCACTGTTGGTCTGATAGTGGTCCACATAGAGAACAAAATTCAATGGCAAGTCACCAGAATAATCCGCAATCCTGACACTGGTAGGTTTTTCTTCCGCAGGCACCACGAGATACCCGAAATCCTCATGTACATACTGCTGCTCCAAGACCCTCACGACCCCCACGTCACCATGACTGCAGTCATGTTATTCCCACTTCCCAGACACCATTGCAGGTGCGCCCAGGCTAGCGCAACAGGGACCATACACTTCGGGATGCCACTACTGCAACCCCCTGGTTGAGGCGCGTGCTATCAGGCTGTGGACAATTTAGATACAGCCGCATTTCCACCATTGCTGCCTTTTGATGGGGTGCGCCTTCGGAAAAGACTTCATCTGTGAATGGACGTGGGAACAGCTCACTCATGCAGCCACAAACGGACTGATTTTGGGAATGGAACCAAGGGCCTACACTGGCATCCTTCTTCTGTGTCTTCCGGTTCCAGAAGCAAAGGACCCCAGGCACTGCAAGCTCTCCGACCGACGGGACCAACGGGTAGTGTTGTGATGCATGTTGGCTGGTCAAATATGGGGCAGGTGCATTCCGCCGCTGGAAGCTTGTCATCTCACCATGATCAACCGATTGTACGGATCCATTGTCTCCCTCAGGAGCCCAAGATGGCACATGTTCATGCCGACATCTTTGGAGTTTTGCAGTGCTGCAACACAATTGACTGACGATCTCATCCACCCATCATCAGAATGTTGCCTTGAAGCGCCTTTCTCCCAGGAGCAGCTGCCTCCAATCCCGTTGTGCTGGGGCGATTTTCCCTCGATGCGAGCAATGCACAAGCAGATACCCACAGCAATGCTTATGTACTTGCAAGAAATGCTGCTTACTCATGCAGAATGGGGGGTGGAAAGCATTGCGGTATCCAATGGGGAGTTGTGCCACCCCCCCCCCCCCCTCATGCTCGCCATGAATCAGTGGATTTTCAACAATTTGCAGAGAGACCCAAGGCACTGGAGATTGATGAGGCGTTTGGTAGTGCTGAAGTATTCGCATTTTGTTAACAAACAATTTTCAAGGACATTGTAGTGTTTATGCAGCTCGACGGATTCTGTGTTAGGCACGGCGGCAAAAGACAATGGTACGCCAGAACTCTTGCATCTGTGTCTATGCTTGGCTCATCCAAATGGGGCCCTCGCGCAGTGCGCAACAAGGTTCTCGCAGCCCTGTCCTGCATTCAGCCAGTGATCCCCCCCCCCCCTGGGCAAACCATTGCTCCGAATCAGTGGGGGGGGCTGCAGCAACCTGACCCCACCCCCGTTGAAATCTCCCTCCTCTTGTAATCCCCCCACGGGGGGGGGGGGGGGTGTCACTTGGCCCAAAAATTGTGGGAAATACCAGGCGCGAAAATTTTTCTTCAGGTTATACTGGAACTGCTGCAGCCGTAGTACTACCATTGTGTGGTGTAATCCCCTTGGGGTGGGGGGGCTTTCTGAGTGTCTATTTTTTTTCGACCTTTTGCGAAAGGCGCCTGGGGCCGTGTTCAGCTCTTGACAAGCTTTTCCCTCCTTCTTGTGATCTGCATGTGCTGCGTGTTGTGCTGGTTTCGTCTCAACGAACACACACGTGACAGCTCACACGTCACCATACGGGGGGGGGGGGCGTCACGGCATTTGGGGGGGATATTTCAAGGGGCGGAGGGGCGGGGTACACTTTCAAGCACCGTATTCAAAGAAGGAGGGGGATCTGGAAACGGCCGTCCTCACCCCCCTTACTCGGGGCCATTTTCCGCGGTTCTCAGACATGTTGAGTCGCAGATGATGCAGCGCATTTGCTGTTGGTGGCTCCTGCTGCTGCCGCTGTGCGATGGCCTCATCACCGTGGACGTCCTCCCCTGGACGGAGCACGCGGGCACTACGTCCCGCAGCACGGCCCTCAACCTCAACTTCGGGGTCCTGCCGGTCCTACAGTGCCCTGCCCGGGCCGGCGCGCGCCCCTCCGACTTCGGCGCCGCCGTCGCCCACTCGCCCGACGGAGCGGCGTTCGACGTGCACTTGGCGGCGCTGCTGCAGTGCCTGGCCCTGCGCCCCCCGGCTGCGTGCTACTACCCCGCGTCCTGCCCTCAGACGGCGCTGGCCATTCGCGTGGTGCTGTACGGCGCCTCCGACCCCGTGGACGCCGAGGAGCCTGCGACCGACAGCGCAGACGTGTGTGAGGCGGACCCCTCCCACAACACGACGCAGCTCAACATCCTCGTGACGCAGCTCTGTGACGGCCTCCTGGACCACCCTCTGAAGGATCCAACTTCCGTCGGCGCGGTCCCTCTGGCCGTTCCCATTCAGGTCGGAGTCCCGCAGTCGCAGGCACGGCGCGTCCACTGGGCAGTGATGTATTAGAACGGCCGTACACCGTAGGAGGAGCCCCCCCCCCCCCTCCTGGACCCCCCTCCCCCCCCTCCCCTTCCAATGTATCAGGCAGTGAGTCCGTGAGTGTGGCGGCGGTGACCTTACAGGCTGCCGTGTGTGCACGTGTGCACGGCGCGCGGGCGGTGCGCACTTGGTGTGCGCGCGGTGCAGATAGTACCCCTTGACCTCTGCACGGGTGCAGCCGTTGTGTCGTTGTTGCAGACAGTCACGCAGGAGACAGGGAACGGCTCGTGCTCCGGGATGCGTTGTGCCTGGAGGCGTGGCACAGGGGTGCATCGGAGCATCGTCCCACTGGCGCAGCAGGCTCGGGGTACACTGGCATGGAGGAATTCAAGGATAGCTCTCCGAGCCCCGCCTTTTGTAAGCAGAGAACAAATCAGAAAATAATGGGGACAATGGGAGGGAAGTGGGGGGGGGTTTGGCACAAGGCCTCGGTATCTGATTGTTTGCCTTTGGCGGCGCCTATTGGCCTCTCGCCACTGCTCATTCTGACCCTCTGTGGGCCCGAACGTGTTTTGGTTGTGTCAACGGAGCCCCCGGATGACTTGTCCTGTTTGACTACTCCGGGGGTCGGCTGTCCTGGAGACGTGCTGGTGCCCGTGAAGTGGGGGGGGGGGATGGTTGAACATTCCCAATGGCCCTAATTTCTCCGCGACCCACATTTCCCGGGTCTCCCTCACTGCTACCCCCCCCTAACGTTCGGTGGGCGTACCCCCTGTTTGGGTCCAAAACCGGCCCCAACGGCCTCCTCTCACAGGCCCTCAAAATGCTGCCCCTTGGAGGCCTCTGACGTGCGCTGCAACGGTCCCGGACCAAAACTGGGTGTGTGGGCAGAACCCCAGTGGCAGGGATGTATTAGAAAGGGGGGGGAAGGGGGGGTCTGAAGGGGAGGGGGGGTTGGCTGGGACCCCCCTCCTCTGAGGGTCCCCCTATGGTCCTCGCCGAAGGCGGGCCGAACTGTTTTAAGCTTAAATCCTCTTGGCGCTGAAGGCGCCGAAGCAAAATCTTGGCTGTCTCCCAGAATGACGGGGAAAACCGGAAGTACGGGGGAAACGGGGGAAAATGGGGGGGGAAACGGGGAAATTGGGGAAACATAGGGGGAGGTGTGACCTGCGCGGTAGCCAGGATCCCGAGGAGGTACTACCAGGATTCATTGTCCCCATACCCCACCACTCAGCCCCCCCTCCAGCGATGTATTAGGACGGCTGTACACCGTAGGAGGAGGGGGGGTAACCCCCCCTGGACCCCCCCCCCCCCGTACTAGACCCCCCGCCCATCCTCCCCTTCCAATGTTTGAGGCTGACAGCCAAAATTTTGCTTCGGTGCCAAGAGGATTTAAGCTTAACAATTTTTGGCCCGTCTTCGGCGGGGACCATAGGGGGACCCTCAGAGGAGTGGGGTCCCAGCCAAACCCCCCTCCCCCCCCCTCCCCCCCATCCCCCCCTTTCTAATACATCCCTGCCCCCCCCCCCCCCCCTTCTGCCCACAGCACTTGCTCAATATCAGCAGTCCATACCACGGAGCGTGTTCTCCACAAAACTTGACCAAGTACATTCTACTGGAAGTGCACATGGGCCCATTCTTGTTCTCTTTTGTGGACCCCCCCCCCCACCCCCCCATCCACCCACCCACCCCCCCATCCACCCACCCACACACACACATCCACGCACGCACACACTCCCTTCACGAGCACAGCATCGGAAAATGCAACTGCGCGTGTGGCAACTCTTTCAGATTCTTGGTCCACCACTTCGTACCGCACGGATGACCTGTGTCTGGCTGCGGGAATGGAATGTCCGGGGGGGGGGGGGGGGGGGCAGGTCCAATAACCGTATGAACGAGGCGCGAACCCCCACCCCCACCCCCACAGCCCATCCCCAAAGCCGCCCTCGGAAGCATCTCGATGGTGCTCCGGCCTCCTCCCAAACGCGACACGCACCTCCATACGGGGCTGCCAAACAGAACGCCCCCTATGCCCCGTGGTCCCAATCTTGGCCAATGGCCTCATGTGCGTTCTGGGGCCATATGTCGCGCCTGTTGGCTCCAGCGGTGTCAAACGAGTCGGTCAGACCGTCTGCGCTCCAACTGATGTTGCAGGTCCACTCAAGGCACGCCGACTCTGCCATTGAATTTCGCAATGTACGCGGCCAGGCCACTGGTGATGTTCACCCTCGGAGATGGCAGGGCTGTGCCTGCCGTGCACCTGACCGGCCGCCCTGCAGACGTCGCCGCGGAGCTCGCAGCGCTGCAGATCTTTGCCAACACCTCCGCATCCGGCACGACGGCGTTGCACATGCATCTGAGGCCGCATGGGCAGCCTCCTGCCACTTGGAATGCGGGTCTGTTTCTGATCCCTTGTTGGGGGCTGGGCGAATTGCTTTGCGGGGGGGGGGATGGCATGGGCGCCCGGCAAAGGAGAGGGGGGGGGGTTCCAGAAATGGGCTTCCGTGCCGGGCCCTTTGTTTTGTGTAAGGACGGTTGTTGCCACCAAAGGCGCCGGAACACAAATTTTGGCCCGGAATTTTTTTTTCACTCAAAAATTTTCCCCCACATATGTGTAGTCAAAATGATCAGCGCGACGTGGGGATCATTTTGAGCCATGTATGTTGGGGTCGGACCCCCCCCCCCCCCGGCACGGCAGGTAGAGCAGCCCCAGCCCAAACCCCCCTCCCGGCACGGCGACCAAGGAGGGGGAGGGGGGGGTTGGGCAAATGGGCTTCCGTGCCATCCCCTCCCCCGCAAAGCAATTTTCTTCCCGCCCTGGACCCCCCCAACGCCACCGTTTCCAAGGTAGGCCTCGAAAGCTGGCGGGTCGCGCGCGCACCTCGATGCGCCTCCCCCCCAGCCCCGCCTCCCGGAAGTACCAACCGGCACCCTTTGGTATCTAAAGGGGTCCGGCAACGTCATGCGGTCCGATGTTCGGGACTGTGAGGATGGGGTTTCGTCTGGGATGAGCATGAGCTGACTCCTTTTGGGGGTGAGTGTGGGCAAACCACAATGGCGGAGTACAGGGGAGGGGACAACAAGTTCGGGGGATTGCACTGGGCCAGGGCGGGCCTTTGCTTAGTGGGGGCGGGTGCTGGGGGTGACCCCCTGCCCTGGCGAGGGGATCTCAGTAGGATCCAGCCCCACATGCCAGCCAGCTCAGTAGGAAGGAGCCCCGTCCTATGGGCAACTGAGTAGGAGCCAGCGACATCCACAAGGCTCCTCACTAGGAACCCGCCCCCCCCCCCCACTAAGCCAAGGCCGGGGCCAGGGCCGCTGCCGCGCCACACACTTGCCTTCGTCTTCAGACATCCACGACGCCGTCGACCTCGCCGTCACCAGCAGCCCCGACAGCGTGGCACTGCGCTACGCAGGCCTGGCCGAGCCCTTGAGGGCAGAGGCCCAGGCCCCACTGCGTCTGACCGGGATCACCGCGGCGGGACCCGCGTCCGCCCTCCGCGAGTGGTCCCTCTGCGCGCGTGCGACGCTCGGCCCGGGCCGTGTCACGGCCCCGGGGCTGAGTGCGGCGTGCGGCGGACCGGACCGGCTCACGCTTGACCAGACCAACGCCCTCCTGCGGGCGCTGACGTACGAGTACGCCGCGGCCGCCGCGCCCTCCGAACAGGACCGCGTGTCCATCACCGTCACGTACCTGGGCTTTGCTGCGGAGCTGGCCCTCGATGTGACGGTGGTGGAGGCGTCGCTACGAGTGACCGGGACCCCCACGGCGACTCCGAGCAAGACCCCAACCGCATTGGCAACCGCAACGTCGAGTCCAACGGTTGTCCCGGAGAAGATGAGAGGTCCGTGCGCGGCCCCGTAGTGTGTGGGGGTCGGGGGGGGGGCAATGCTGAGTGCCTCATTCAATCGCTCTCCATCGCTGCGCAGCAATCCTCAGGGGAGGACCACGACCCAGGGGGGTCCTTAGGGAACTGGATTTTTTTTTTTTTTGCTAAGGACCGCCCTTAGGGACCGCCCCAAGGGACCACCAACCGGCAACCACCAACCGCCAACAACCGCCAACCGCCAACCGCCGCCAACGGCCAGCGGCGACCAACCGCCAAGCGCCACCAACCACCAATCACCAACCACCAACCGCCGCCAACCACCACCAATCGCCACCAACCACCAACCGCCAATCTCCACCAACCGCCATCCGCCAATTGCCACCAACCATGGTTGAACATTTGAGCTGCACGCGGTCTTTTTGCCAAACTGCCGTTCAGGAACACTTTTTTCCCCCCTCGTATGGACCCCTCTGCCATGATCGGCGGTGCGTGGCCTAGGGATGCCGATTCTCGGACACGGCTGCGTCGCAAAGCGACCCGCGGTCGGAAAGGCGCAGGGAGGAGGGGCCAAGGATGTGCAAGCGGGAGGGCTGCCGCGACCCGCTTCGCCGCCTTGTTCCTGTGGCTTGGGAGGTGGGGGAAAAGGTTTGGGGCGCGGGGAGGGGGGGGGGTCGTTCGAGCCCCCTTCCCTCTGGTGGTGGGGGGGGTGGTAGGGAAAGGGGCACCCGTGACAGAGCCCTTGTCCAGTGGCAGTCTGAGGACCAGTCCGGGCTCAGAAACCGGGCCGCCAAATGGCCCGAACGAACAAAATTGAACAATTGCCCTGTGACATACATTTACTAATGATCACGCGTGTCCTGGCGATCATTCATGATCATCATTTTGAGGGCCCGCAGACCCCCCTCCCCCTTTCTTATAAACAAAGCCCGAAGCCTGGAGCCTTGAATGCAGGAGACATGTGCCCTGACTTGTTGACCGACGGACCCGGGTCTATGGGTCTGGGCAGGGGCGCAGGGCAGGCCGTCCCGTCAACGCCCCTCACCGCCCCCTTCACACACGCCCCCACACGATGCCCCCCCCCGGGGCAGTGGAGCGGTGCTGCGAGGGGCCGCGGCATGGCATTGCGCAGGGCTCACCCCCTGCGGTGGTGTGCGCAGGCCAGCGCCGTGCGCAGTGTCGGGGGCGGAGGACCGCCACGACACCCGCGGGTGTCAAGTCTCTCGGTGGTGCGCCGGTCCCCGACAGCCGTTGCATTGACGGCGGTCCGGGTCCCGGCGGAAGGCCGTCCTGTGGCGCTGGTTGCCTGGCGTTCGGGGCAGCCCTCGGCCGGGCCCTCATGCCTGTGCCTCAGGGCGACTTTAGAATTATGAAAGACCAAAGGGGGGGGGAGGCCCCCCCCCCCCTCCCCGGACCAAAGGGACCATCGCGGAAAACACGAAATTTGCAATTGGGAAAATCTGATCGGGCCATTTCTGCTACACAAACTTTTGGGTCCCAAACACTCCCCCCCCCCAACTCAAAAGACGCCCTCCCCCCCCCCCCCTCTCCCCCCCAAACTCAAAAGACGCCTTCCCCCCCCTCCCCCCCCCCAAACTCAAAAGACGCCCCCCCCCCCCAAACTCAAAAGACGCCCCCCCCCCAAACTCAAAAGACGCCTTCCCCCCCTCCACCCCCCAAACTCAAAAGACGCCCTGCTGTCCCTCATTCTCAGGGCGTGTGGAGTATCATGGCCCAGACCTGCCGCTGGTGACAGCCCCGGGGACGCTGCTGAACATCACCAACGTGTCCCTCATCAGCCCCGATCCGGCGCTGCTCTGGGCCCTCTGCATTCGGACCGCCGCGCTCTCCGGCTCCCGGGCCGTGTTCCCGGCCGCACCGGGATTCGCAGGACCTGAATGTCCTGGAAGGGCCTCGGAGAAGACAGGGGCCATCGCAGGTGCGCCCCGGTGCTGCTCTGCCTTGACCTTGCAGTCGCTGTTAGACACCTCCCAAAAGGTGGGGGGGGGGGGGTTGTGGACCGCATTTTTTCGCAATTTCGCATTTTTTCGCAATTTATCGCAATTTCCCGCAATTTCGCATTTTTTCGCAATTTATCGCAATTTCCCACAATTCCCCGCAATTTCCCTGCAATTTTTCGCAAGTGGATTCGACCCCCCCAGACCGCAATCCCCCCCCCCCCGCCTGCTGCGTACGGAGAATGCGCCGTACAGCGGCCAACGGACAGAGGCGATGAAAGTCGCGGGGCAGGCGCGGCCAGAGCCTAATGCGGACACTGCAACCGGACCATTCGAGGCCGCCTGCTCCCAAACGCTCTGGGGGTCCAGCGGCAAACGGAGTGGTGGTGGCCGAGTTGGATCGCGGTCTGTTATTCCGGGGGTGCCATTGATTTCGGGGCTGATGTCGGGGTCTGCTCCTGATTCAGGGGCTGATTGCGGGCAGGGGTGGCCCATGATGCGGAAGGCCCTCTCAAACTCCACCCAAACTCCACCGTCTTGGGAAAGTCTTGTGGTGAAGCATCGCCGGCGGCCCGCGTGGGAGGGGCGCCGCGGGGCAGCAGCAGCATCTGTCAGCAGCGGGACAACTGGCCCCCCTCTGGCCTGCCAAGGAAAGATTTCCCCATCGTTCGCGGAGAAGCCCCGCAGGAATTTCGCTGAAAACCCGATCCAGTGCGTCCGACTGGATGTACCAACGGGTACACTTACTCTGCGCCCCCCCCCCCCCCCACAAGAAAGACGCCCCCCCCCCCCCCGGGGGATGCACTGGAAGGGGGGAGCCCCCCCCTCCCCGGGCGCCCAGCCTATGCCCAGCCACCGTCTCCCTGACGGCAAGTGCCAGCCTCAACGGCATTTACAACCGACAGTAACCGCCCCCAACCGCTTGGGCAACCCCCTCCAACCGCCAATCTAACCGCCTCTGGGGCCGCCTCCGAGGTCCCATTCCCTTCTAATGCATCCCTGCCCCCCCCCCTGTATGTTGTATGTCGGTGACCCCTGAACCACCAGCCTGAACCCACTGGGGGTTTTTCAACCCAAGGACCACCGAACCGCCGGACCCGGGGGGGGGGGCCAGTGGGGCCAGCTCAGTAGCACCCGGTGAAGGAGTGACCTCCGACCGGGATGCACGCCTGCCCCCGTAGGGTCCTGCTGAGTGCACCCCAAGCCATTCCGGGAGGGAGAGGCCAGAGTACATCAGTGGACCCGAGGGAATGGGATGCGAACACTTTGGATAGTGGGCGAGGAAAGCCGTGGGGAGCAGGCGCGGCCAGAGCCCAATGCAACCGGACCATTGAGGCCACCAAAGAAAGCTCCGCCAGGACTGCCCTTCGCCGACGACCAGGGCACCCAAAAGGCACGGCGCTGGTCATGAGTCGTGCTCACCGCCTCCCATGATCCACCGCCCACTATACGACCAACAACCCAAGGCCCGACATTGGTGACCCCCACTGCCCAGGGCTGTGCCCCATGACACTCCATCAACGACCCATTCCCAATGTCCGGACCACGCTGTCTGTGGCATCCCCAGTGGTCCACACTGGCGTGCCTATCGATGGCTGGGAGTACCGTGCTCCACTGGAAGCCCCCCCGCCCCCCCAAAGGGATGCAGTAGAAGGGAAGGGACCTCAGAGGCCGCCCCAGAGGCGGTTGAACAGGCGGTTGGAGGAGGTTACTGTCGGTTCCAAATGCCATCGAGCCTGGCAGTTGCCGTCAGGGAGACAGTGGCTGGGCATAGGCTGGGCGCCCTGGAGGGGAAGGGGGGTACCCCCCCCCCCCTTCCAATGCATCCCCCCCCCTCCCCCCCTCCTGCCTCCTCGCTCACCAGGAGGGGAGGGTTTGCGATGGCCTCAGGGGGGCTGGCGTGCGCAATCTGTCCACCACGTCACAATGGAATACCACAAAATTGGCAGACCACCGGCCTCAGTATCTTCAGAGCCTGTGGAGTGTCAAAACCCCCAGTCCTGCTGCTGCTGTTGTTCGTTGTTGTTGTTGTTGGTGGTGGACGCAACATTTTGTAGTTTGTACTTGTGGCACATGCTGCTCTGTTCCAAGTGCCGCCCGCGCACTTCGGGTCGCCCGCGCACCGCATTTCGTGTGCAGAAACGGTGAACCGAGGTCTGCAGAGCCTAGGCTACGAATACACTGCACGGCTGCACTTTTATGAGACCGCCAGCGATGCCGTGCGGATCACCGCCATCAACACGGACGGCTGGCGCACCACTTTGGGCATCAATGTCACCGTGCTGCCGGCCCCCAAGCCCGGGGGTGCGGTGGTGGCTCTGAGGGCAACCCTCTACGCCACGTTGGAGACGTTTGCAGAGGAGGCGTTCCGTAGGAAAGTGGCGGAGGTGTTAGGGCTGGATCCAACGGACGTGGTGGTGCTGGACACGTTTGCTGGCAGCATGATCGTGCAGTTCTGTATCCGAGGTGTGCTGACTGATGGTTCAGGGACTGCTGCTGCGAGATGGGGGGTGCACTGCGAGAGTCTGTGCGTGATTTTCTCTTTGGGGATGGTCCTTTGTGCATGGCTTTTTGATCTCCGTTGTGCATCCGCGTTCTGCATGTGTGAATTCTGCCGATCTGGGGTGCTTTTGCACAATTTTCCGTGAGTTTTGGGCCCAATTTACGCAAGTGCACACGAAATTCCCACACGTGGGCGTGGAATTCAGCCACAATCACATGTGCATCCCTCATGCAAGCAGGCGGGTCCCCAAGGGTTTCTCGGATATCTCTCGGGGAAATTCACCAATGCACCAACTTTGTGCGATTTGGCACTTTTTGGGATTATTTACAAGGTTCCCTTCAATGTGTGGAGGTAAGGACATCCCCCCTTATTTTGAGGGTGGAGAACTCAAAAAAAAAAAAACATGGTTTGGAAGGTATTTAGATGGGTAGGGCGGATTTTGGGGCCCCGTAAGGGGTAGGAAGGGCGAAAAAATAGGGCATGACAACATCCTACGCAGATTGCCAAAAATAGGCAACTTAGGGACAACATTGGTGACGTGAGCCATTATTCACCCCTGAAAGTGACTGGGAATGATGAAAATGAGCAAAAGAAAGGGGAATGTTTCCAACTTCCATGGTATCTGGGGGGGGGGGGGCTAAAGGGTAGGGATGGGCTATTTTTCGAGATAAAATGGCTATTTTTTACTGCTCTTGGTAAGATCCTATCAATAGCGATGTCCTACCCCATTTTTCCACAAATTTGCCCTCGTACAGCTCTGCCACTATACCAACCTTCTCCGAAACATGTTTTTTTTTTTGAATTTCTCACCCCACAAATAGGGGGGGGGGCGGTACTTCCATCCCCCCAAAAGCGCACCCAGTAATGGGGGTAGGGGTGCAGTGCAGTCTGTCTGAAACCTGACCAGAACAGGCAAAAGACCCCCCAAAACAGTCAACGGTAACGGCCAGTTTTCGGAAAAATGTGGTTCTGGACATCCCCCCCCTAACCCATATATCTCCGAAAGGCTCTTTTCAAGGTCTTTCCGATTGTACCCCACATACCCCTACCTACGGGACACTCAGTGGGTGCAAATAAGGCAACAAGAGCTGCAACCCCTGAAAGCGCACAAAGTTGGCACAATTCCGAACGTCCCCGAGAGACATTGCAAATAGTTTGAACAAATACAAGTTGAAGTTTGAAATATAAGGGCATCACGAACGAATGTATCATCTCCGGGCCGCAATGTATGTGTGAGAGTATGTGATCGAATGGGCTGTGCTCCATTCCAACGCAGTTCAGTTCCTGCCATGCACCTGTGTCAGATGCAAGCGTCCCCCTCGCAAACGTCCGGGGCCCACTCACGACGAACCTTGGCTTTTTTGTACGACTGGAACCGGCCTGACCTGTACCTGCATGGTGTAGGGATGGGGCGTTGCGCTGGATTGGAGGAAAGGACCCGGGTGTATGGGACGTTGGGTGCTCCAGTGGGCGTGCACGGGGGCACGCGGTGGTCCAAACTGTGATTTGGCTGAATTGCGATTGCCACAGCCAGAAGCATTTTTTTGTGCGTATTTTTTTTTTGCCCCTTTCCATTGATTTCCGAGTCTCTGACCCTCAGAGGATTGTTCACAAAGATACAGCGTGGCCGCACCGGCCGATGTTTTCCAAGCCATGAGTTTTAGAGGTTGGGCACGCATATCTCGTTTGCCCCCACCTTGCACCCCACGCCCCTCCAAAATGCAACACCCCCGCCGATGTTGGATAGGATGTTGACCCATGGGTGCAGGAGATGCTTGAGGCACCACTAGTGCTTGCATGCTTGGCCAGGTACAGAGGCATGGCTGCAGACACAGAACACTTCCCGTGCAGCGCACGCGGCGCCTGCGGCGCGCCCTGCAACATGCAGTTTGGGTAATTATCCCAGATTACAGGCGGAATAGGCGGAATAGTGCCGCATGCATGCACACATCTGCATTAAGTTTACCCCCCACACAGCACTTTTCCTCCTTTTTTATTACGATATTTTACTTTTTGGGCCTCTTTCTTCCACAAATGGTGCACTTGATTCTGTACCCAATGCAATATAGGCTCACAAGATGGTAGTGGTCAAGTAGCCACTTCTGATTTTACATTGATTCTACATCCAACTTGGTGCCCAAACCAAACCCTGCGTGTGCCCAAACCTAAACCACACACAAAGCAGCCGCCGCAGAGAGATGGGAGTAGGCGTCAAGGACAGCATTTGCTGCAGAGCGATGGGAGTAGGCACTGTGTTGGTGTGTGCAGTTACGGAGAGTAGGGTTACATTTCCCTCCCCTTCTTATTGGTCAATTACTTTTTTCCCCTTCTAGCACTCTTCAACACACATGAGTGACTACTCCTCGGACGAGCGTGCTGCGTGGCGCCAAAAGGGAATCCGGGCAAGAACCGCGGCACGCAACATCTCTTGTACCCCTACTCTAGACCAAGTACAGGAACTTTTTTTTTCCGTTGTGAATTTCTTGGACAGTGTACACTGAAACTAATTACCCTTTCCCTGCGGCGCCTGCGGCGTGCAGGTAACATTCCCACAGGGGCACGGCTGGGGACGGGGGCAGAGGTGAATGGTTGGATGGCGAGGGAGGGTGTGATCTCAGCAGAAGTCCATCCTTGCTGAAGCCTTTGGTCTTCCATGTGTGCGCACAGGGGACGAGGCCGCGCAGCAGCAATACACAAAGGCGTTCCTGCAAAACCCCAAGAATGTCTTCGCAGACCTCGGTGTGATGGATATCGAGCACTACTACATCAATGCAAGCGCTGTCCCTCCTCAAGGCAAGCCTGTCGAGCAAGGTATTGATGGCCTGCAATCTGCATTGAAGCTTCCGGAAGGCAGAGGGCAGCGTAGGCTAATGGTTCCCCCCCTTTCCCTCCAACTGGGGAGTCCCTGCGCAGTCCCCACTTCGCTGAGTAGCTTAGCCAGTTCAGAACCGCAGGCCGCGTCTCGAATGGCCCACTGTAATAACCAATTCTTTCCTTCATCATGTTCACGTTGCAATCAGCGTTGGTCATACCCAGCCCCCTCCTTGTGTCTAAAAGCCCCACCTCCAGCCCTCTGCTTGGTCACGAGCAAGAGCATGATGCCCCCCCCCCCCCCACAGGGTTTCTTTTAACAACTCAGCACCACTGGAGGGGAGGGGGCTGGGGGGTGCCCCTCCCCCCCCTCTTAACAGATTGGGCCAAATTTTCTTCCAGGCCTTTGGCCGATCAAAATTTTCTCTGGCGCCTTTGACGCCAATTAGTTTAGACCAAAAAGTTCGTTCGGTGCCTTCAGTGCCTCCAAAAACTCAGCACCACCGGATGGGGGGGGGGGGCGGGGCTGGACCCACCCACCCACCCCCCTGAACCCCCCCACCCCTTAAAAGGAGCCCCCCCCCCCCCCTCTTCTTTTGGCCGTGTGATCTTCCCCAGCGTCCCCATCACCATCATCTGTGCCCCACCATATGTGCCATGCGCAAACCCGCCTTTGTCTGGGCCCGGGGACTCCGGGCCTCCGCAGTGGGCCCGGGCTTCCTCAACTTTGCCACTTCTTGGACAGGGGGGAGGGGATTACTGCCATCGTTTGGCTGGAGTGGCATCGGTGGCATTTGGCATGCACGGCAATACCCGTACCTGTTGTCTCTGTTCTCCGTGCGTGTCCGATGCTGTCCCTTCCTCCTGAGCTCTTTTTGCTGTGCCTGCCTTCCCTCCAGCCCTGTGCCCGCCTCATGAGTCCCGTGTCCCCCTGTGGCTGCCTCATTGGCCCCACATCCGCCCCCGTGCCTGCCCCACTTCCGCCCCCGTTCCTGTCTCGTGACCAGTGATGTATTAGAACGGCCGTACACCGCAGGAGGAGGGGGCGTTACACCCCCCTAGACCCCCCACCCCCTGCCCCCCCACCTCCCTTTCCAATGTTTGAGGCTGACAGCCAAAATTTTGCTTCGGCGCCAAGAGGATTGGAGCTTCAAAATTTTCGGCCCTCCTTCGGCGGGGACCATAGGGGGACCCTCGGAGGACTACCCCCCCCCCCCCCCTTCTAATACATCCCTGCTCGTGACTCGTCCCCTATGCCCCCCTTATCGCAGCCATGAGCCCTCTGTTGATCGTCCTCATCGTTGTCGCCGCCGTCGTTCTTCTTGCGCTGCCCATTTACTGCATCGTGTCCGCCCTGGGCCCCAAGCAGAAGCCCGTCAGGCCCTGGCGGGAGCCCATGCCGTCCCGCAGCCCATCGCCTGACCCCAGCCCCATCGACCCGGAGAAGCGGGCCGAGATCATGCAGAAGGCCAAGGAAGGGGCCCAGTTCCACTGCTCTGCCCCGCTGCCCGCCGACTGGTCTGTCCCCCTCGCTCGCCTGTCCACCCTCCGCCCCTCTTTCAACGGAACTCCCTTGATCCCGCTGCCCCCATGGTTTGGTCCTGCGCTGGACTGAGCTCGAGGCATTGCTGCGGCTGGCAGAGAGTGGATGGCTGCGGGGTGATGGCACCTGCCCTGCAGCTTGAAACGTTCAGAAGCTGCACGAGACTCGGGCACGTTGGGATGGATGCAGGCGCGCGGGCTGTGGGAAATTTGGCGGAAGCCCCTGGATTTTGCGTGGTAACTTTGGCGGACACTCCCAGAAAACAAGCTTAAATCCTCTTGCGCCGAAGGCACGGAGGCAGACTTTTGACTTAACCGCTGGATTTCGCGCGGTAAATTTGGCGGCCAAATTGAAACGCCACATTTCCCACACCAAATTTACTGCCCACCAAAAGCCCCCCCCCCCCCGCCAATTTAACCACAGCCAATTTGACTCGGCACCAATCCCCCCCCCCCCCGTTTATATGTGAGATGAGCCGCCTAATATGCCCCATCTCGATTTCTTTGCCATATTTTGCCCTATCTCCGCGTCTGAGGAGGTGCAGGGGCAGGGGCAGGGGCCGAGACACGGGCAGTGGGCCGAGGGGGAGGTTGTGTGAGGGATAGTGGCAGCGGCAATAGCAAGTGCGTGTCGGGGCTGTGGTTGAGGTAGTGCGAGGGGCTGCGCCAAGGGCAGTGCAAGGGGCTGTGGCAGGAGAGGGGACAGGGTCTGGGTGGCCCGGCGCCCCGGGGCGGGCGCTGGGTGGGGCCTCCGGGTGGAGCCGGGAGCGCTCCGTGTGCCGAGCGGAGCGTGGCCTAGGCACTGCCCCAGGGCCAAGGGCGCTGGGAAGGGTCCGTGGAGGGCCTGGGGTATGCATCTCACATGGCATGGCCAGCCGATCTGCAGAGCCGTCGGGAACGCCATCTTCCTCCTCCCCAGGCGGCCTGTGAGCCTTAAGATCGGCCCCGAAACCCAAATCCAAATCCAAATCCAAATCCTCCCTCCCTCCCTCCCTCCCTCCCTCCCTTGCTCCCGTCCTCCCTTCTTCTTCATCATCATCATCTTCTTCTCCCCCCCTCCCCCGCCCTCCCTCTCTCTCCCTACCTCCCTCTCTCCCTCGCTCTTGCCGTCTACCCCTCATCCCTTTTCGATCATTTTTGCCCTCTCGCAGGCCGATTCCGAATGCACAGGCGCTCGCCATTGAGTTGGAGATAGTCACTGATCCGGCCAACCCGGATGCCAAGGCCAAGCAGAGACCCGAGGTCGACGTGCAACAAGTTGCCAGCCCCAAGCAGCAGCTGTCGCCCACCGCCTCGGAGATGGCGTACGCTGCTGTTGTTTCGGGAGAGAGCCCTCTTGTGTGCATCAGTCCCCCCAGCAACAGCCGCTGCTCCCCAATCCACGCAGACCATGCCCAAGCAGACGTTCTATGGGACCGTGCCACAGAGTCGAATCCCCGTGAGGCTCTCAGCCACGGCACTGCGGAGGGCGGCCCCCCTGCGGTGCAACAGTTGAGCGAACTGACGCCCGTGCAGCCGCAGCCACAGTCTGTCATGGAGGTGCAAGACACTGCCCCCCCCGAGCAGGATCAGGGGCTTCAGGACGACTATTTTCAGCAGAGATTGCAGTCGTACAAGTTGGTGAGCACGCCGCTGGAGATGGTGGTGCTGGGCTTGATGGTGCAGGAAATCCGGGGGCAAGTGGTTGCCTATGAGGTCTGCCATCTCCCACCAGCTCCCAATGCCCACGGCCTGTCCGAGCCCTCGCAGGGGCGGTATTGGCCCTCTGACAGTAGCCTGGTCAGTGTGGAGGTGTAGTTCGTGACTCAATGAGGGCGGTCTCTCGCCTCCTTCCCACTCCTCTGTTCTTCTCCCCGCGGATGATACCCACGGCGGACCAGTGCTTGTGCAGTGTGAGCGTTGAGTGGCTGATGGAAAACTTCGCATCGGCACAGATATCCCCACGAGGGTTGTGCATAGCGGTCGGCCTGCGGGGGCGTAGTCGGTGGGTATGAGGGCAAGACGAAGTTTGTGTACCGAAAGTGGGCCCCTCAGTTGTGGCTCTCTATTCAAAATTTCATGTTTCCCGAGAGGAAAAATTTTTTGGGTTTGGGTGGGTTGGTGGTTTGGCTTCACGCCAAATCCCCCCCCCCCCCCGCCCTGTGGACAAGCAGATCCCTGGTCCCCCACTTGATGTGGTACACAAACATCCCCGCGGTACAGGGAGGGCCTATCTCTTGGGAAAGGCTACCACAGCACCACACATTTGTGCCCTGCCGCCCCCCGGTAGACTCAGGCCCTCTCGGGGCCTGAGGGCCTGAGAGCCGCACTGTGGGCACGTGCTGTGGCATCGAGCAGCACCCACCTCGCACAGGGCGCGCACCGAACTGCACATGCCCAGAGCAGCCGCCGCCACACACGAAGTGGGCACAGAGCAGCACTCACTGCCCGCACGACGTGTTGCTTGTGTTGTGCTGTTTGGGATTCTTGGCCTCCAGACCCCCCCTGTTTCGGATTTCCTGCCTCGGGACCCCTCCCTCCCATCCAGTTCTACAAGGCTTGACCGGCCCCTGGTTTCTGCCCCCATGCCTTACATATGGAGCCCTGGCCCTGGCATACTGCCACCCTCCAGTACTGACTCGTTTGTGCATCATTTGGACCAGTGGACTGGCCATGGCACGAAGCCATCGTGACCTTGGGGAACGTTATGACAGCCCGTTCGCATGAGCTCATCATTGTGTGTTTCTGAAATCTTCCCAAACGCCTTGGCTCTGACTCCGTGCCAGCCGCGCCAAAGTTTCGCAACTTGAAAGCTTTCTCTGGCACTTTCGGGGGGGGCTTCCACTTGCCGTTCGCACTAAGGGATGGACCCCGTGCGGCGGCTGTCGCAGTGGGACCGCTGGTGCTTGGATGCCAGGGGCAGGGATGATGCGACAAATACCGTACAAATCCTAAAGATTTGCGCAGTTATTTAATTTCCGGCACGAGGTGTTGTTGTCCACAAAAAACAAAGAGCAAAAAATGAATTAATTTTTGGCGCAACGCCCTACGCAAAAATGGGTTCCGCAAAAAAAAAATCACAAAAATCAAATATTTTTTGCCCATTTTGGATGCCGTCGCAAATTTTTTGCTTATTTCAAAACACCCAACGCAAAAATTAGGATTCTGCGAATCTTTAGGAGTTGTACGGTACTGCTGCATACTGTCTGCGCACTTCTTGACAGAGTTTGGGAATTCAGCACCAGCTTTTCCCTGGTTTTCACACCAATGTGTGATTGGCAATCGGAGCCAAGGTACTCAGGTATCGTATGGCAACGATGTACGTGTCCTGTAATATCATGCAAGAGGCCGTCACTGGTTACGAATGTTCTTTCCATTCTTCTTCTTATCACAGGTGAAGGAGGGGCCATTCTTTCAGGAGGTGATACACGGGGACACTATCACGAAGATGAACGGCAGGCCCGTGGAGTCTGTGGCAGACTTTGTGGCGGCAATAGAGTCCAGTTCTGGGCGTGTGGTGCTGGAGCTGCGGTCTAAGGAGGGGGACTTGCAGGACTGCGAGGTCGACATTCCCCCAAGGCGAAAGAGGAACCTATCGGTCGACAGTTCTTAATAACCACCGGATTTGATTTGATGCCGGTGTGCAGACACCCAGACCCCCGCCCTGTGGACAAGCAGATCCCTGGTCCCCCTCTTGATGTGGTACACAAACATCCCCGCGGTACAGGGAGGGCCTATCTCTTGGGAAAGGCTACCACAGCACCACACATTTGCGCCCTGCCGCCCCCCGGTAGACTCAGGCCCTCTCGGGGCCTGAGGGCCTGAGAGCCGCGCTGTGGGCACGTGCTGTGGCATCGAGCAGCACCCACCTCGCACAGACGTGAGTGGATGCGGCTGAACCCTGTGGAGTCCCAAAGTCGGTGTGGGTCCGTCCTACTGAGTGATGCATGGGCCTGCCATTGTTGACCAGTGCGCTGAATACACAGTGCACAGTAGGACGCAAACGTGTGCTTCAGCGTCTGGTGTGTTTTTGTCCTGCGGGAGCCCTCTCCATGAAAATCTGTCGGGGTTCGCCCCCTCCTCAGCCCGAGTAGATACGTCTGAGCGCAAGACAATCTGGGCCCTTTGGGCACGGAACAGCCAATTTGCAGCTCGGACTCGTTGTCATTGTGTGCCCCAGAGGGCGCTGTATTGCGCCGTAGGGTGTGCCCCCCTCCCCTATGGCGGTCCAGGTAATGGCTGGGCAAGGCACGCATGTGCAATGTGCACTCAAAATGGGCGTGTGTGTGGGGGGGGGGGGGATGTCAGTGCTGCCCGCCGGGCAGTGCTGTGTGCCTGTGCTCTTCACGGCCATGGCTACGGGGCGAGCTGCTGGTGAACTTCATACAGAAAGGCGCCTTGCATGGGTTAGTTGAGAGTTGGCCATTGCGGTGCGATTTCCGACGACCCCCATTCGCCCTTTGTCCGTTGTTGGGTGATCAGGTGACAATGGGATGTGCATATGAAGCCATTGGGAGCCGTGTAGCACCAATTAAGCCCTCAAAATAATGGGCCTTGGTCCTCCAAAGCGCTGTTTTAGAATTGTGTGCATTTTAGTGGGCACAAGTTGGTTGGCTTGCCGATGGTCATGCCTGCGTTTTGACTGTCTGGTTGGCCTGACGAGAATCTTCGCACTCAGCGCCTTCTCGGTGCCTGTTTGCCACGTCCTGCGTCTGCGTGTGGGTCTGGATGAGGGCAGGAGGGAGTTGCACCGCTTTACGCACGGCAGCACCCGCTATGCACCGCGTCCATCTTCATCAGACCTCTGGGGCTGCCCTGCAGCTCCTGAGGAGACATTCCCAACCGCTTTTCTTGTGCGAAGACCCGTGTGGCGTGTGGTTCATCGAGACCCCACTCTGATCCGTGTTCAGATTATGTGCGTGCGCTGATTTTCTGGGGATCGCACTCCTTTGCGCAATTGCGGGTGCAGGTGTGTCAAAGCACACCATTCCCCCTTTTGTTGCTCTTTTTTATTTGTGCGCCCCCAACCGCAAGAGGATGCAGTGTGGGAGTTTGGCGTGGCAGCGAATTCGTCTCTGCCCTCCCCTACGGCTCAGCTATTGGGCTGGAGCATGATGAGACCCCTGGAGTGCACGTCAGACGTTTTGCGCTTCCGCGGTCCGTGTCATGTCGAACTGCAGGCGTACCCGAGTACATTTACATATATTGGTTCAGTGTTGGGGGCAGCCAGGACGCAGTGGGTGTGGTAAACCCTCCCCCCGGGATGCATCAGAAGGGAACTCAGAGGCGGCCCCAGAGGCGGTCAGGCAGGCGGTTGGAGGAGGTTGCCGGGGGCGGTTACTGCCGGTTACAAATGCCATTGAAGCCGGCACTTGGCGTCAGTGGGACAGTGGCTGGGCATAGGCTGGGCGCCCTGGAAGGGGGGGGGGGGTACCTCCCCCCCCCCTCCAATGCATCCCCCCCCCCCCCCTCCCCCCTTCTATTATCACGCGTGTGATATTATTTGGACCACCTGTAGTGTGCCTCTCGGGGGGACTATGCAGCAGGACGGGATGCAGTAGCGTGTCGGCCCATCTAGTTTCAGGGCACAGAATGCTGTGCAACAGGGAGTCGACCGCAAAACAGCCCACGATAGAAGCAACTGTGACGTGTGATGGCATTTTGATGCGTGACAGGGGCCGGGGGTGTATGGCGTGCGCTGCGGCTGCCCATACAGCCTCACGCCGTCATGGCAGCCAAACCCCCGTGTTGATGTGCATACATGTCCCTGGGTCGTCTATCTTGATGCCATTCAGGCGCAGCCCCTCTCCCCCCCCGGACCGTCAGTGTTCGTAAGATAGGACTAGTCAGGGGTACCCAAAGCCGTTCCAGTGCAAAACGTTGGAACCCGAGAAAACGCCATCACAAGAGGCAACGAGTCCGGGCCAAAAAGCCGTGGGCAAGGGACCGCGTTTGCATACGTTTGAGTTCCCGCGTCCTTTTGCAAGCCCATGTTTGTGGCAGATTTGCACAATGTTCACTTGTCCCATACCCCCCCCCCCCCGCCCAGGTAGCACCCAGATCACCAGCAACTGCCTCCACGATCACGTGCAGCACGGAGGGCTCACGGTGTGGAACACCGGACCCCAGCCGCCCTTTGTTTGGCACGCCATAATGCACGCAAGCCCACACCCCCATAGGTTCAGACTCCAAGAGCGTCACAAACCCCAAACAGGGCAAGAGACCGGCACGGCCCAGTAGTGAGAGCGGTAGTCTTCAGTCGTCCAGTGCGGGGGTTCGAACCCGGGAGCTGGTGCTCTTGGGTTCCCTGCACGTAGAGCTCTCTAGTCGGCGTCGTGGGAACCACCCCCCCCTACAGCAACCCGCGCCACCACCGGTACCGGTGGATCGGGTGGAGGTCTCGTCCGTTTTGCCCCAACCCCCAAAAAGTGACACGCAGGAACCACATACACCTGCAGCAGTGCGCGCCGCCACCTGTACTCGAACAGGTCGACAGGAGGTCCCGTCCGGTATTCGAAGGGATCGGTGGGAGACCACCGATCCCGGGACTCGAACCACCTCCCTCACGGCAAACGCCGGGTGCGCTGCCACTTGAGCGGCCGCCTTCTGAGAAGTGCTGGAACTTGGCACAGGGAACAACCGCACACGCAAACACACACACCACACATGCAGGCGCCTCGGCGCCGCCCAGCCTTCCCACCCTCTGTATGGCTGTATGTTGACCTCCAAAAAGCCAGTACCCACTGGGGTTTTTAAATCCTAAGGACCTAAATAGCCCAAGGCCGGTGGCAGTGGCCCACAAGGGTGACCTCTGACCGCCCCACCCCCCACGACCAGGTGACCCGGAAACACAGGTGTGTGGCCGAGAGGGGCCAGCGCAAGCGAGCATGCCAGTGCGACGGTGGGAGCCAAAGTGGGACACAACAAACGCTACGCCCCAAACTCAGTCCGAAGGCGACAATGCCCTGAACCCTGTAGAAGCAGCCCGACTCTTACCCCATCCAGGGACGAGGGACGGGACGAACTGCAAAGCACTGTCTGCGTGACACGGACAATCATGGAACTGAGATGGCGATGAAGGTCGTGAGGCAGGCGCGGCTGGAGCTAAGTGGCGGGTCCACACCTGACCAATTGAGGCCCCCCGCCCAGGAGTTTGGAGACGGGAGCCCCAGGCTGCCCATGAGGCATTGACTGGAAGGGACCATGTGGGACCAGGCCCTCAGCATACAGCAGAGAGGAAAGAGCAGGGGAAGGGGCCTGAGGGACGCTGCGCCGCCGCACCGAGAGGCAGTGCCATGCACGGGATAGCGTCTGCATGAGGGCCAGGGGGCACGGTGGGTTGTTATTGTGACGGAGATCGCCGCACGTGCCTTGCGAGGCGTCTCGCGGACCGCCATCCGTCACCTTCCGGCGCCCTTCTCCTGGCTGCCTGTCGCCAGCAATGGTCCAGCGAGCCGTTGAGGTCGAGGGGTACCGGGGCCGGGCAACTTGATGCGGCATTCCGCACGGCCCTTGCACCCTCGGGAACCCCCTGCTGAACGGCCATGGCCCAGCACACGCCAGCGAACCAGCTCTGACGCCAAACCACTCGCCGAGGGGTTGACGTACCCCCCCCCCGGCTGGGGGGTCGGCCCCGGTACAACACTATCTTGACATTTGCTGTGTGGAGGAGACACAGAGGGTCTCCCAGGCTCGCGCCCGCCTCCCCGGTGGCCGCGGTGGGGCAACAGCATGAGCTGGTCCCCCCCCCCATCCCCCTACCCCCCACAATGACATGACAAGGCCTTGAGTCCAGAGTTATCACGCACAGTCTGGCTCACCAGAGGCATTTTTTGCCTCGGCATCGCATTAACCGCATGCACTCAACGCGCCGCATCAGCCCTCCGTCGTCTGGGGGCTGTGGTTCATCCCCCCCACCCCCCCCACCGCGCCCCTCACCGCCCACCCTCTTCTCAACGGCACCGCCTGAAAATTTTTTTTTTTGCTACGTCAGCCAACCCCACGACAACTCTGGCGCCCATGGACGTGCGAATGCACCCTGGCAGACGCGCCCTGTCCCCCCGGGGGAGGGGGGGGGTAGGCACAAGGCCTCGGTATTCGGTTGTTTGCCTTTGGCGGCGCCTATTGGCCTCTCGCCGCTGCTCATTCTGATCCTCTGTGGGCCCGAACATGTTTTGGTTGTGTCAACGGGGGAGGGGGGGGGGATGAGACAGGGCGCCAAAGATTCCTGGGCCAAGCCCCTCGGCACTCTTCACTGCCCCGTTCCCCCCTCCCAGTTGACCCACGAAACTTGCCCCCCCCCCCTCCTCCTGATGAACACAAACAACCTTGAGCCACGACGGCGGGTACCGCAAAAGGCACAGTACCGGGGGAGGGGGGGCAAACTCTCCTGATACCATTCGACACAAAGATGGGACAATTGGGTAAAATGGGGGGAGGGGGCGGTTCTGTGCCCCGGTCCACAAAGGCCAAGAAAGGCCGCTGCTGGCGCCCACGTTGGTTGTTGCTCGTTTGTTCACTGTTGGTGTGGGTTGGGGGGTCCCGAGGGAGGGGGGGGGGTCCAGCCCAACACGTAAACCCCCGTCCGGACGGACGCATATTCAAAATGCTTCAGAATCAAACATGGAATTCAAAAAACGCCCCCACCCCCAACCCCGAAAATAAACTATGCTCCCGCCCCCTCTGGACCCCCCTGCCCACGCCGGGGGGGGGGGGGGTCCGGAGCTGAACTGAACACCCCCCCCTAACCGGCCGACCCGCCTTTACGGAACGCCCCGTGCCCACGTGTTTCGGTCCGTATTCACGTGCCAGGGCTGGCCCCAGCGCGATCGGGCACGTCGGTTGTTCCCCCTGCCCTTGCCCTGCCCACCGTCGGTCAGCTCCGTTGGGACGTCGATGCGCTGATGCAGACGTGCCTGGGCCCTCAGGGCCCCCCCCACTGTGCGTCGTGCCCCATTCCGGCCCGCAACCCATGGCCGAGCTGCTTGTGTGGGCAGGAGTCTTCGGTCCGGCAGGCGCTTCATCGGTTGGGGGGGGCGTGGAATGCAAATGTCATGCAAAGCCTTTGCATATTTGCACATCGATGAGGGGTCTCAGCCGCTTTGACGCCTTTGTTCTGCTGGTTTGGGGCCACCCAAAATGCAGGATCTGTTCCGAGGCAAAAAAAATGATTGAAATGCGCCATGCGCTATGTTTTCCGGAGAGTTAACGGGACATAAGAGTCTTGGCGTCCCCCTGGAGACGCGTGGCCGAGAAGGCATGCCCTGATGGTTCTGTGTACCACTCCTGGAAATCTGAGGGAACGTTTCGTCAAACGCCCCGGACAGACCAGCACGTACGACCGTTATGGACCGTGGCGTGGCCATGATTCCGCTCCCCTGATGGGGGCATTCACAGGACTGGCGGATGCACCAAAAAAAAAGCAAAAAAGGTGATGGAAATCCTGACACTGATCTGTTGCTGTGCTCTCCATTTGTATCGAGGCCTTGTGCCTTGCGGGCCCATCCCTCCAACTGCTCATCTCTGTCGCTCTCTGTCTCTCTCTGTGGTGGTCGGTCGGTCGGTCGGGCGGTCGGTCGGCCCGTCCGTCCGTCCCCGTTTATGAGCGGTCAGTGGGTCTGATGTCAGTCCATCTCCTTCTCATCCATGCCCACGGGGCTTCCAGGGCAGGCTGGGGGGGCGTGCCGCCGCAGTGCTGTCAGGGGGCAGGCCTTGATGGGTACGCCACGTGTTCGTCAAACCAGATCGCATACGAATGCGGCCCCGGTCAGCACACCGACGTTGAATGAGGTCCGGGACAGTTTGCACACGTCTGTGCCCAAGAGCCCCTTACCGTCCCTGGCCTACTCCCGACGGCCCTAAAATCATCGCTGTCTACAAACCTCAACTGCTGACTCTGCTCACTCTGCCAACGGCGCACACCCCCGCCAGTCATCTGTGAGTGAGGGTGGGCTTCGCCACAAAAAGGACAGTAGGCATTGGCCATTTCTGCTGGAGGCCCCGCACCCGTGTGCCATACCGCGGACGCCTGCCTCTGGGGGGGACCGTTCGACTGCGACAGGGAAAGGCTGTGACCAGGGTCTGGGGGTCAGCGTGCTTTCCGTCAACAGTGCCGAACATCCCCACAACCGTCGAACCACAATTGGCGAGGAAATTCCTAACGTGTTTGTCCTTTGCTGCGGCCGCCACCCTGAGACTGCCATCACAAGTTGTCTTCATTGGATCAAGAAACGTATTTTTCTGATGAACCACCTGAGCTGAATGGCAGTTTTGGCGACATCTGGTTTCCTCTGCAGCCTCAACCTTTTGCCTCACACCATAGAGCCGAGTGGACGCAGCGCTTCTTAGATCTCTGACCTGAGTTACCCAAAGACAACCTTCGCTGTTGCGCAGAGTTCATCAGTGCATCGGTAGCTGCTTTGCCGAAGGCCCAAGGCGTTGCGTTGGGATCTTTCGACAGAAGTGGGCACTGCTCATGTACGCAAACGGGAACGGCAACGTGTGCATTACATATTTGATTCCGGACCGGCGTACCCCCCCCCCCCCCTTGTCTAAGCTACGCCCTTGTCCAAGCTACAGTAGGCGTAGGGACCGTATTAATTTGGTACTTTGGCGTAGCTTAGACAAGGGGGGGGGGGAACTGCCACTGAGCGCTGCGGTCGTGTGAGCCACTCCTGCGTGCAAACTGCAGCCGCAGGCGCTATGCATTTGGTCTGTGCAAGGGAGTGGCTCTCCTGAGGCCCCGACGGATTGGTCGATCGTTCAGCACCTCAGTTTGTCAGTGGCCCGGTCGAATCACCTTTCAATTTCCATGGGCTCTGGTTGGTTCCTGCTCCGGATGCTGCTGCTCAAGAATGGACCCATAGTTGCATACTCTTGAAGTGAAATCGTCGCGGGTTTCATCCATTTCGAATCCTTCTGCTCACAACTTGTAGTGCTGTTCACTGTCAGGCACCACCAGCTTCCCCTCTGCTGTCCCCCCACCCAAAGCAGCACATATTGCAGCCTGAACAGCGTGCCACCGGGTGACTAAACGCTCATGCCTTGACTGCACTGTGTAATTTTTTGAGCTTTGTTCCACGGATGCCTCTCTTGCCACCCCTACTACTTCCCCCATTTTACCTGATAAGATATAAGCTCCTCCCGTAAATTGAAGTTTGACCCACTGGTGTACAGGTTTCGTACTTTGTTTCCCTGACAACAGACTCTTTCAGAGTTTGGGCGGACAGTGCCAATGCCCACCCCGAATTTGTTTCGTGGCGATTTACACATGCCTGCCTTTGTGTGCACGCTACATAAGTAGTTGAACTGCCGGCGCTTCTAATGTGCAACCTGCGCAACCTGCGACCTGTGCAACACTTGGAGACGCTGCAGTTTTTCCAGGTACAACCACTTGCTCGCACAGGAGCACCAGCATCCGTGAAACGTTTCCGTCCTTCACGCATTCGGTTTTGCACATGGCTGCACATGGCTTCGCTGGGCGGGCAGCCCGAATGCACCAGCCTACTCCGTGGCCAGTCCCCCACCCGGATTCCATGCAGTAGGACACAAAGTAAGGGGGCGGTGAAGGAACCATCGTTCGATTCGAAACTTTGCTCATTTCCACGACTGGAAAGGGAGGCAGTCCATTGGACTGTCGAGGCTCAGGTTCCCCGGAGCAGCTCCGACTTGCTGATGCCATGGCATCCCAGATGTCTTACAGGATGGGGGAAGGGATTTACAGGGCTCAAATGCAGTGAGATGAAAGAGGATGGGAAGACAAAAATGCCAAACCAAAAAGTTTTTGGCTACGTATATTTAAAAATGATGTGGGGTTTAGATCACGAAAGTGGATGTAGTGTACATCCCCCCCCCCCCCTTGCATTCTCCCCCCCCTTGGGGGGCGTACCGTGCGCTGTGCACGCGCTGTGCGCGCGCTGTGCGAAAAGTAGGCCATTCTCCACCACTGGTAGGCAGTTTTTTGGGTGTAGGATTGCCGCAGGGTACTATTGCCATTGTGTATCCTTGTAGCATCAACCCTCCCCCTTCTTGCGTGTATGTACCCTTCATTGCCGCCTGACGATCGGGGAAGGAGTCCATCACTCCACTTTCTGAGCGTCTGTTTTTTTTCGGACTCCTTTTGTTCAATTCATCCGTTCATATATCAACGTGGACTTGGATTCCGAGGCTACGGGTATCAAGGAGTAACACCCGCAAGACAATTTTATTGTCTACATTGCATTGTTTTGGACATTGGATAATTCTGAGAACGCGACACGTTTGAATTTCGGAGTTCTGAATTGCTCATGCATGCTTCTAGAGGTGGCAGGTTTTCAGGGCTGTTACCGGGGTAAACACCGTAATAACTGGCGCTGTGCGCGCGCTGTGCGAAAACGCCCCCTTGCAATCCCCCACCCCCTCAGGGGGGGAACTGGCCTGACAAAAGGGGGGGGGGATTGCAAGGGGGTCAATTTCTTACAGGAGGGGAACCCTCTTCACCCGGGGGGGGGGTCACATGCGCTGAGCTGTGCTGCCCCCCGCCCTTTCCCCTAGCAAGTTGGAGTCGCCCCCAGTCACCTACCCAGTCACCTACTGTTGAGGATAACACAGTTCGACATAAAAGCAGGCAAAGGCACAAATGGCAGCCCTGCAAATACAATGACCCCTGGGCAAGCATTCAGCTCTAAACCTCAGAATAGTGTCCAATAGCAGAGTGAACCCCCCCCCCCCCATTATGCACGCACAGCCTTATCTAAGCTTGGGGACCGTCTGACCATCATTTTACCACCACAATTTTTCTGGTCGAGAATGTAATGTGATGTGGTTGTGTACCCATTGGGAATTAGGGGCTGGGTAAGAGGGGCTGCTTTACGACTAGCATGGCTGATATGCAACTTAGCTGCCGGGATTTCTGGGATATTTTGATGCTTTCTTCTTGTGCTTCTCCTCCTCTTCCCCCTGTTGGGCCTCAACCCCTTGCTCGTATTCGAATGAGCCCCAGGGGAATATCTGCAAGGGTCATTGTATCCATTTCCAGTAAAAAGGCCCGGTAATGGTAATGGTTGAGGACCAGTAATGGCATGAAAAAAGGAAGGAAGGAGAGTTTACGAGGAAAAGTCCCGGCCAGGATGCATGACCCAAAGTGATCATCACACCGCAGGGGTTGCTTTGAGGGATGTAAGTGGGGGCACCCGCGGACAACAAACGGGCCACTCCTGGGCCTGTTTGGGCCCTGAACATTTAAGCCCCTGAAGGGGGGAGGGGGGGGGGTATGGAAAAGGGGCTCAAACGGCCCTGCTCCCCCGGAAACCTTCCCCCCCCCCCTCCCCTGTAAGTTGGCCACAGTAGTGCCAGCATCCCGCAAGCTTGATGTGCAGTCCTGGAGACCAAAGCCCCCCATGTGCAGTAGCATGCAGGCTGGAGATTTGGCCGAAAAAGCACGGCTGAGCGATGAAGGAACAAGCGAGCGTTTGAGAGTTGTACATATGAAGGTCCGCTGGTGGCGGAATGCATTCATGTTTGAATGGCCGAACATTGCTGCACATGCATACCGGGACGTGCTGTGTGTGGAGCGCGTTGTTGACCTGCTTGCGGCCCCTGTACCCTCCTCTTGTGGTGCGTGTTGCCGGATGTTGGGGTTGCAGAAGCGGTTGCCGAAGCGGTTGGCTGAAGTATGAGAGACACGAACAGAAAGAAGAGAGCGCGCATGACGTGAGCCCGTTTTGCAGACGTACGGCGCCGGACCACGCCCTGTCTGCCTCTTTGTGCAGACTCTTTGGAGCCGCGCCGTGGCTGCAGGTTGTGTAGCCCGTCTTCAGAGCCCCGCGGACCGCCACGCAGTGCCCCACCGTAGCCTAAGGCATTGTGGCGCTCTTCAGGCTCCTAGATCGGGAACCAGTGCACAAATGGGACATCCGCTTCGACGATGCGGAGCGCCGTGCGAAGGGCCACGGCGACCAAGTCCCGCTGGCAGCCGCAAAGATATACTGCAGCGGCACTTGGCAGCATGACAGGCAGCAGGTACATGGGAGGGATTGGAAGGATAGGGACCTTGTCCCGAACAGTAGAATGATACGGAGGGATTTCTCGAGTGCCTTCTGCCGAGCAGGCTTCGTCAGGTTGCGATGGCCTGAACCCCCCCCCCCCAAAAAAAAAGACAACAGTGCAATGGTACATGTCGTGAGGTCATCGTAGCACTGGACCGCTCTGAACCTTGATTCTAAGAGGTTATCTCGAGTACCGTAAAGGGCATGTCGGGTTTTCACTTCCGCGGGGGGGGGGGGGGGGGGGTCAATAGAGCCCCCAAAAACTGGGGGGGGGGGGTTCGGGAAAACGGCTCAGTTGACAGGCACCATTAATCAGTCATTATGAAGTCTGCCGCCAAAGGCGCGGAAAACTTTTTTGAGCATTAAAATTGGTCGATTTTTTTCACCAAATATATGGCAAATGATGACTAACCTGAACCCCCTCGACGCGCTGATTCCAAAAATCCCATTTTCTTTTTTTTCTGATTTTTGGGTCTGGGTCCGAGGCCCGGGGGTCAGTCTCGGTAGGATTTTGGGGGTCCTGTCAATTGAGCCCTTTTTGGAGGGGGGTCCGCCGGAGGGCTCTATCGACCCCCCCCCCCCCCGGAAACGAAAACCCGGCCTCCCAAGTGAGCAGGCTACCCCAGCTCATCTTGGTCTGCGCCAACAAAGAAACAGTATAATGGTACTTGTTGCCATGGGATCTCGTCCCCCACACCCCTTGCCTTGCGCGTTCACAGCCGTCGAGGCACGGTGACCCCTTCTAACTGCAGGATCGTGCACACTTTAGTGTGATTGGCAAGCAGCTGGCTGGGTCGCACTGCTCGATAGTATGCACGAAGTCGCCCCCCCCTACCTCCCCCCCCTACCTACCCCCCCCTACCCCCCCCTACCCCCCCCTACCCCCCCCCTACCCCCCCTACCCCCCCCTACCCCCCCCCCCTACCTCCCCCCCCTACCTCCCCCCCCCTACCTCCCCCCCCCTACCTTCGGCTCGCTTCGCTCGACAGACGGCTCGCTTCGCTCGACGCGGGGGCCAGCCCCCGCACCCCCCTTAAATAACATGACTCCTGCGGTGGCCACAGACCGCCTTGTGTGTGCACCGCCTTTTGTGTGTACCGCCTTGCCTGTGGCCCCTTAAATAACAAGACTCCTGCGGTGGCCACAGGCCGCCTTGTGTGTGCACCGCCTTGTGTGTGCACCGCCTTCTGTGTGTACCGCCTTGCCTGTGGCCCCTTAAATAACAAGACTCCTGCGGTGGCTACAGACCGCCTTTTGTGTGTTTCGCCTTGTGTGTGCACCGCCTTCTGTGTGTACCGCCTTTCCTGTGGCCCCTTAAATAACAAGACTCCTGCGGTGGCTACAGACCGCCTTTTGTGTGTTCCGCCTTGTGTGTGCACCGCCTTGTGTGTGCACCGCCTTCTGTGTGTACCGCCTTGCCTGTGGCCCCTTAAATAACAAGACTCCTGCGGTGGCCACAGACCGCCTTTTGTGTGTTCCGCCTTGTGTGTGCACCGCCTTCTGTGTGCACCGCCTTGCCTGTGGCCCCTTAAATAACAAGACTCCTGCGGTAGCCACAGGCCGCCTTTTGTGTGTTCCGCCTTGTGTGTGCACCGCCTTCCCCCCCCATACCCCCCCCTACCTTCTCGACCCCCCCCCCTACCCCCCCCTACCCCCCCCTACCTCCCCCCCCTACCCCCCCCCTACCCCCCCCTACCTCCAAGGTAGGGGGGGGCGACTTCGTGCGATATATGACTGCTCCTGCCGAAGTGCAAAGTAGTGGTGTGCGAGCGAGTTTTTTTGATGTACTGACGAATGGTTTTGTGGAATGGGAGACACAGACAGAGGTTGTGTCTGTTGATACCAAGTACCTCAGTCTTACGTGGTGATTCAGTTTGATCAGATGTTTCGAACAGCACAGAGAAGGGTCGTGGCTGCGTCCTGGATGACTTGTGTACAATTACCATGGGTGACCCGCCGTTTAAGGCTCAAGCCTAGGAAGTATCCAGTTTTCCGGATACCTCCGGATACCTCCATTTCCCCCCTTTTTCCATCCGGATACTTGGATACTAGGTTTTTTATTAACGGCCCTGTGGGGAAGCAGGTTGCCTTTAGGAAAAATGGGAAAAATGGGACCTGCCTGTGTCCCATTTTTCACCCATTTGCCCCCCATTTCTACACTATTTTCCTCCATTTTTCTTTCTTGTTCGAGCAGTTTCATACATTTTCCATGATGTATTTGTAACAACTTCCCATTTTCCCCCATTTTTCTCCGTTTTCCCCCATTTTCCCCCATTTTCCCCCATTTCCCCCCATTTTCCCTCATTTTTCCTCATTTTCCCCATTTTCCCCATTTTTCCGTGGCCTGCTGGATACTGGGATACTCCGGATATGGATACTTCCTGGGCCTGAAGGCTCCCTTTTTCGCCAACAAGAAGTCTGTGGGAGGACTGTGCCGTTTCCGGGATGTAGAATCGGTTGGGGCAGTATTGCGCCGATGCTTGGGAATCAATTTCTTATGGGCCTGGGGGTTCGCCGATTCCTGACCTGTGATGCCACAGGGCGACACCGACGACAGGCCCTTGTGCTCGGCATTCGAACCCGAGACGTTTCATGACATGCCAGTCCATCAATTGGGGGTCCCGTTAAAAGGTACCCTTTGTGCCCTGGCCTCTTCCCGTTGCTCGTGTCTCCTCCGTCTCCCTCCGGAAGTAGGACCACGTGTGCGTGCTGCTGACTGAGGGGAGCAGCCTGAGCTGCGCCTGCTGAGTCACTGCCCCGCCCTGAGGCCCAGGACTGCCCAGCAGTGGTCTACGTCGCTTGGACCGACAAAAAGGTGGCGGCAGACATCAGAAGGGACAAGAAGCGAGCAGGGCAAGGGCGTCATAATGCCTGGACCCACTGTACGTACCCCCCCCCCCCCCTTTGCAATCCCCCCCCCCGGAGACCGTCACTTCCATGTTTTTCTAGTCAACATCTATTGCGCTGGTTTGTGTGGCGCATCTGCTTTACACATGGTCTTGCATTGCTTTCCCATTACTTCAAATCAATCACCTGTGTGTATTCTGTGATGTTCTCTCTCCAAAGGCGTTGTATGGGTGTGTTGCGTTGTTATTTCAGACCCAAGATGTTTTCTCCCGGTGACTGTGTACGGTACCACTCACGCACACTTGGTGCACATGTGTTGGCCACTGTCGTGGGCCCTTCACCAAATGGGCCACAGTATTGCCACATTCGGTACATATACCCTGGTGGGGTCATTCCGGTGGATCATGAGAGCGCCCAACTCTCAAGGCTAGAGGCTGTGGCGGTACCACAGTTTGCCTTGAAATACCCTTGCAATCTCCCCCCCCCCCCCGCGGGAGACCGTCACTTGGCGACCGCCCCCCCCCCCCCCACCCAAGAGACCGTTGCGCGCTAACGTGGGAGATTGCAAGGGGGGCGGGGGGTATCTCGCTGATCTGTCATTGGGAGCGGACAGTCTAACAGGACTGAGGGGGAGTACCTGCTGCGGTGCGCGCGGTGAGTCTCCAAACGAGGAGGAGGTTGGGGACTACTGCACGTATGCACCATGTGCCCATTCACACAGTACACGTCCCGGGCCCTTGGCATGAGACCAGGCGACCCCCTCCCTTGCGGCCACTCGTGTGTGTTGGGATCGCTCGGTCCCTGTAAATTCTGTCCTGGTCTGCCTCCCGCAGGCCCGCGAGTGGGTCACATGCTTGTATAGCCCTGACTGTCATCTCTGGTGTCTCTCATTGCACTGCTGGGGTCACTGCCCTGGTTCATGCGGCGTGGTCACTGCCCTCCTTATACCAACATTCAATCAATTCCTTAAGCAGGCGGGCTCAGAGGGCATGTTGCTTCACAAACCTGTCCATCTGTGGCCTCCACCATTGGTGGCCATAGCCCGCCCAGCCCCCATACCCAAGACCTATTGGTCACTGACAATACTCGGGATTCCAGCACTGATCCCCCCCCCCCCCCCCGGAGTGTGCATCTGGATGCACCTGGTCAACGACTCGGGCAACAGCCCGTCTCCGGGACAGCCGACCCTGGAGTAGTCAAACAGGACAAGTCATCCGGGGGCTTCGTTGACACAACCAAAACACGTTCGGGCCCACAGAGGGTCAGAATGAGCAGTGGCGAGAGGCCAATAGGCGCCGCCGAAGGCAAACAATCAGATACCGAGGCCTTGTGCCTACCCCCCCACCCCCTTGTATAAGCTACGCCCTTGTCCAAGCTACAGTAGGTGTAGGGACCGTAATAATTGTGTACGTAATTGAATTATGTACGAAATGTAGTGCGGCCACACAAGACATGGGTTTGTCGTCACATTTGCCAATTTCAGCACATGTGGCCCCCTGCTGGTGCACCAGGAATTATTTTTTTTAGTTTGATGCATTTCAGCACATGTGGCCTGTGCACGTGTGTGTCCGCAGTTGTGTGTGTTGCGCGCAAGCCACGCCCTTGTCCAAGCCACAGTAGGCGTAGGGACCGTAATTGTGTATATTGGTGTAGCTTATACAAGGGGGGGGGGGGCTTTGACACAGAGGTTAGCTCGATTGCAAGCGTATGAAGTAACCGTCTGGTACATCCTCCTTGCCTTCCCCACCCTCCACCAACCTGTTGTTTGGGATGTGGGCCAGGGGCTTTGGCCAAACGAGTGCCAAAAAATATTCAGAGTCCTGTGGAACTGCCCACAGGGTACAACGCATTGGTGGCACAGAGACCAGCTGTCGTGGCTGGCAAGATCTGGCCAAGCGAGCTGCCCTGGAGCAACCCACATGTGATGAGACCGCCCCCCCCTGCCTGTGCTCCAGATCAGTCTGTGGACGCTCATGCTGTCGCCCGTGGCGTTAAACCGCGGAGCCTTGCTGCTTCTGCACACGAGGATGTGCATGTGTGGAGCGCTTTTGACCTGCTTGCGGCCATTCGCCCCCATGCCCCAAATGTGTCCTTGGCCTGAGACCAGGTCATACAAAAGATGTGGCACCAGACAGCAGCCGCACGGACCCCCCCCCCCCCTCCATGACGCACCAGAATTCCATCAGCGACACCACGGCAAAATGCTCAGGAATGCAGTGCACCGCTGATGGGCAACAAGTGCTGACCAGCCCAGCCCGGTATTGCGCACACCCACGTCAGGTGTGGTGGCGAGCACCTTCCGATCTTCAAAAGCTTTGGCTGCATGTGAAGCCTGTGCCTGCACTGCCACGGGCTTGGGCGCCACTGGGGCATTATGCTGCAATGGCGAGCAGGGGATGGGTATTCCACTCTGCATTCCGCCCCCCCCCCCCCCGGTCCTCACAGTAGCAGGTCACGCAGAAAGCTGGCACTGGACTAGGGTTTACCGCCGATTCATACACGAACATTTACGAATATTTACGAATATTTACGAATCAGAGGAGAACCAGGAATTCCGATTTATGAATGTCTACGATTATCTCTGAAAGAAAATTTTTGTCGCAATTACGAATCAGTGGGAAACCCTGACTGGGCACTGGTCCCCCCCCCCCCCCCTTTGAAAGCCCCCCCCCCAGGGGGGGGAACCGCCACCTTGGTCCAGAAAGCATAGGAAATAGTAGGTGCTGAAGGTGCCACAGAAAATTCGCCGAAGGCGCCGAAGCTGATTTACACTGTGGTACTATGGTACAGATTTGTGGTGCAGTCCACCCCCCCCCCCCCCGTGGGGGGCAACCGGCCCTACAAAAGTGGGGAGATTTCAAGGGGGCGGGGAGGGTATGGCTACACGATAACCTACCCGCTTTTATGGATTCCCCACTCTCACCCGTTGTAGCCCTGCAGCGTAACCCCCCTTGTTTGTCTGCTCTGGTGGCCAACTGAATATGTGCCTATGGACGCCAGCCCATTGCAGGACTGCCAAGGCGTTGCAGGGGCCCAGCCCCCAGGGTCCATGACTGGGCCCCCCATTGAGGGTCGGGCGAGCACCCCCCCCCCCCCCCTTGTCACTCGTTTTAGGTACGCTCGGAATCTTGCCCGGGGGTGGCCGACTAGCGCACACGGGCGTGCGTGCGTCACTGATCGGGCAAATGATTACGAGGCAGAGTGGACCCCAAGAAGTGATGAAGGATGACGTTGTGCTGAGCAATGGCGGCGAACTGACGGGTGACGAAGCCTTTGAGTTTCAGTTTTCACCTGTAGAGGTATGTGTGCGTGTCTGTTTGCGCCCGGGTGGAGAGTTGTGTCCACTTGTGTGTGCGCCCGCGTGCGCGTGCAGGCACGGATACGTGTCTCGGCAGGCTCGGGTGTAGAGGTACGTGGGCTTGTCTGTGCCCCCCGGGTGTAGAGGTACGTGGGCTTCTCTGTGCCCCCCGGGTGTGGAGGTACGTGGGCTTCTCTGTGCCCCCCGGGTGTGGAGGTACGTGTACGTGCCTGTGCCCGCATGGGTGTGGGGGTTTGTGTGTACGCACGTGTGTGCCTGTGTGTGCCTCGGTGTGCTTGTGCGTATCTCTGTGTGCGTGTGTGCGTGTGTGTGTGTGTGTGCGTGTGTCTGCCCTGGGGCCTGAAGTCTATAGAAGGCATTACCTGTCAAGTCCCCTGAGTAGTGCATCGTGCTGGGGAAGGGTGGGATGCTGCTGCCTAACCCAGGCTTACCCGCTGCTCTCTGTCCTGCAGGCCCCTGACCCAGCGCAGCTGGCAGTGGTGCTCTTTGTGGGCTGCACCTGTTCTTCATCCCTGTGCGCCGTGTACTACAGAAAGGCGCCTAGTGCGGTCAAACAATGCCTCTTTTGTTGTGACTGTGCCTGACGAGAATCAGTGCAAACCGGCCTCCTTGATTGCTGCCTGCTGTCTTGGCTGTTGCCCGTTTGTTACGTCAATCGTGTGTGTGTGTGTGTGTGTGCGTGCGTGCGTGCGTGTGTGTATGTGCCTTGGTGTACATCTGCGCGTGCCCGAGTCGAGAGGTATACGTGCAGGTCTGCGTGTGCCGGGCTGTGGTGGTGTGTGGACCTGCATGTGGACACCCGTACAGGGGGGGGGGGGGGGGGGCTTTGTCAGGGGACAAGTTCGCCGGGAAACTTCGTTTGTCAGTTTTGGTGTCGAAATTTTCCCCACGAAAACTTTTTGCGCAATTTGGGGCCCTTCCTTCTTTGTGCATCCTCCGCGCCCATCCGCTTTGCGGGACGATGAAAATGCTGCCCTGGTACAGTGTTTTGTAGCAATTCGTCAGGACGGGGGCCCAATGGACAAAGAGTCAAGTTCCACAGTTTCACACAACTGATTGTCCACAAGGGGCCAAGGGGGTGGGGGTGTCGGAGTTTCCCGCGTCTGGTGGCCCTGCACCAAAATTGGAGGTGTCGAAATTTTCCCCTCACGAAATTGTCCCCACACCAAGTCCCCCCCCCCCCCCCCTGTATGCCCGGTTGTCGTGGTGTGGATAAGCGTCTGCGCACACCTGTGTGTGCCTTGGTGTGCGTGTTTGTGTGTGCCCAGGTGTAGAGGTGGTCGTATGTATCTGTGTCCATCCGAGTGTAGAGTGTCTGTCTGCGCCTGCATGCAGCAGTATGTGTACATGTCTGTGCAGGTTTAGAGGTGTGTGTGTGTGTGTGGAGTTTGGGGTTTTATAGGTGTCCCTGCTGCCTGTGTTCTTTGAAAGGTGCTGAGTTGTGCAAATCTTTGGCCTGCAGGCTGGCTGGGTCATGCACTTCAGGTATATACGCCCATTGGCCTCAGGTACCCCCCCCCCCCCTGTCCATCGCCCCCCCCCCCAGGAGGCCTTGGAGGGGCCAGTCCGGTGGTGTGCCCTACGGGCCCCCAGGACTAACGGGGCAGCAGCGCCGCACCCGGGAACCTTCCCGGGCAGGTCCCAGGGCAGGGAAGCGCTCAGCGCGCCCAGGGACCCCTCCACCTGCCACCAGCGCCCCAGGCCGTGGGAGTGCGGGACCCAGCTAGTACGGCGGCGCCACCTGTGCCTACTGGCAGTCAAGGAGCCCGGGTCCCCCCCAGTCGTGCCCGGCGCACACCCGTCCCCGTGCGTACGCAGTCGTGGGACGGGTGGGCAGCGTGTCTCTGTGACCAGGAGGATGCGATGCCCTGGCCCACTACTCCCCGGTGGGCTCAGCGTCAGGCTCCCATGGCCTCCCCACCGGGCCTGGAGCACCAGGCCACACTTGCCCCCCACGCGCAAGGCCCAGCCCCCGCCCACACCCCTGCCCGCACGCACGCCTACACACAGGACGACGGTATCTTCCGCCCACCTGCGCTTCGGTGGGGTCTGGTGGCTGTCGATAGTCCGCTCGGCCTTGGAACTGGACAGTCAGGTAGTTCAGCCTTGTGGTGGGGCAGGGAAGGAAGCCCACACCTGAGGGCCTGCTCCTGCATGAGGCTGCCAGCCCAACCCAACCCAATCCCCCCCAGGAGGGGGGAACCGTCACTTGGTCCATAGACAATACGAAATCAATAGGAAATCACAGGCGCCGAGAAAAAATTTAGTTGGGTACACTAGAATTCAGGTTACTGTTGTGTGTGGTGTCCGTCCCCCCCCCTGGGGGGTAGGGGAACCGTCATTTGGCGACAGTCACCCCCGCGGGGGGGGGGGGGGGCGTCGTCCCTGGGGAGGGATGGACCTGGGGGGGGGTGTATGCCCATTGGCCGTGGTGGCGTGGCCAGGTCTCCATGTCAGCTAATTGCATGTTTGTGGGTGCTGCAGCGGTCCTACGAGGGAGTGCAATTCATTTCTTTCCATGGCATTGGGGCCAGCTGGTTGTGGTCTGCCACCTGTGTTGCATATGCCAGCACGCCCCGTCATCTTTGAGGGACCATTAGTTCGCTGGGCACGCACTGGGCTCACGCCGGGCAAAATTTTCAACGGTCACCGTCCCACCTTCAACCGTTTGGGGGCATGTGTCTGTATGGGATTGTCTGACCTAATCTAGTACAATGGGATTTGGGGCCTTATTTTAGTGCTCAAGAGAGCAAGCAAAGATCCCAAGAAAGGTTAATATTGTCATTGCACTCCCTCGCCACCACTTCTTCCAATCATGCATGAATGACTTGTGCTTCTGCAACTGTGAAAGGGCACCCCAAGCTTGGTGTGACAGGGGTAAAGCATAGGGATAGATGGCTGGACCGTTGATTTGGATGCCGGAAGCGCCAGGGGCGTGCGGGGTGAACGTTCCCTCTTTAGATGCCTTACCGATGGGCCCAATGAACTGTGGGGCTGTGATATGTTGTCGTTCTATTGTAGAAGGGTGCGTAGTGGGGTCATAAGTACTTCTTTTGCTTGACTCCACCTGTCATTTGAACGTGCGGCAAGGGTGATGTAGCCAGTTGCCACCTCCCCACTTTGGGGACCCCAAATATGACACTGGTCCTGTAGCCACATCATATCTCTGCTGGGACGGGATACCGCCAGTGTTTACATTGCCGGTCCATATCACTCACTGTTTGTATGGTACTGTAAGGTACTACAAGCGTGTATGTGTATGTGTGTACTTGTATGTGTATGCGCATGAAAATTTTCGTATCTGCAGTCTCTGCTCAGCCTCTTGTTATGTTGCAGGGCGCAGCCTCTTTCGTGGGGTCCGCTCTCATGGTGCGGTACTTGATGCATTTCGAGGTCCTGCTTGCGAATGGGCACTCCTTACAAGGCGACTACCCTGTGTGGTTCCAGGGGTACCGCCACGCAGCCGTGTCGTGTCTCAGTGCCGCCTCGGCAACCGTAATGGACACCCCATTGCAATTGCTTGGTATCCGCTCCCTCTGTAGAGAGGACTCTGAGGCCGTTACCAGCACCACATCCCCATCAGTCGGTGCTTCTGGCGGCTCCCAGTCTGCAGACTCGCGGGAATCGGGGTCTCTGGGGCCGGATGCTCCCTGCGGCTGCGACCCTCTGCAGTGGGAGTTCCGCTGTGCGGACGGGTGGTGCAGCACACCGCTGCTGCATCATGAACAATACGACCGCATGCGGGCGTGGAAGACGATGGTTGGGGCACCTGTGGGGGACTCCAGCCGCATGAGCAAAGTGCCGTTTTGGGCACAGCGGCGGTTGCTGCTGGAGATTAGGTGTGTGTGTGTGTGTGTGTGTGTGTCACCCTCATTGTTCTTGATGGCCTGATGAGAAGCTGAGCTGCCCAGTGCCCCGTTTGCCTGCAGGGGTTTTGCATTGGGAAGCTTCTTTCTTGGTGTGTGTGTGTGTGTGTTTCTGAGTGTCTATTTTTTTTCGAAAGGCGCCTAGCCTCCATGACTTTCTTTTGATATTGGCCTGACGAGCTGTTTTGACGATCAGTGCTCTGCCCTCGTTGTGCGCTTGATCTCCTCACGCCGTGTGTGTGTGTGTGTGTGTGTGCAGTGCTGAGGGCAGGGAAGGGATGTCCTGATTTTCCCCTGTTATTCGGGCCCTGATATGCAGCCTATGCATTCTGTCTTTGACTGTTGTCTGTCCTTTGCAATGCAGAAAGGCGCCTAGTGCCTTGTTTTGACACTGCACCTGACGAGATCTAGTCCATTCAGGCCGTCTTTTGCAGTGCCCTGGTTTTTGTGTCGCCCGTATGTGTGTGTATGTGTGTGTGTGCTTCCTGCCTGTTGTGTGTATAATACAGCTGTTTTCTGTCCTTTCCCCCCTGCTTTGTTGGTTGGCATGAACACGTAACTCCTGTAGATACCTTGTGCTGTCTGGGGCCTGGGGCGCGGTGCTGGTGGGTGGGCTGGTTCAGTGATTGGCTTCGCTCCACAGGGCCGCCGGCCGACCTGTTGGATTGCACCCTGCTCCGTTCCGCTGTGCTGCCCTCTTATCCCTGAATAGCCGAATGACGTCTAGCACAGCGCTGCTGTCCCTGAGGAGTTCTCTTTCCACCGCTTTTCTTGCTTTGTTCTTGTCTGCGGTTACCATCGTGTGTGTGTGTGTGTGTGTTTGCCTGGCATTGTGTTGGTGGTGGTGCCCGCGATCACTAGCGTTACTGCTGCAGTTGGACGGCTTGTGCTGTTTACGGCGTTTATGGCTTTTGACTGGACCCTTGGTGCAGCAACCGGCCTCTCGTAGAAATCAGCGATGTCAGTGAGACGTCACACCAAGGCGCTCGCTGATGGAGAGAGATAACCTGGTGAACCCAGGTTGCAGCTGGCTCTGAGCACCAGTCACTGTTTGTTTGTTTCTGTGTGCCATGCATGATGTATCATGGGGTCTGCTCTGCTGTCAGATCCCTGCACAGTTTCATACTGTATACAGGTCTGCACATGACTGTTAGTTCTCTCGTTCTAACCGTGTGTGTGTGTGTGTGTGTGTGTGTGTGTGTGTGCGTACATTTTCCCGACGGGCACCTAGCTTTCAAACAACCATGGTCAATGGACGGCGGTGCCACATGCACCGTTGAGTGGCCGTTCTAACGCACATGAAATAGCTGCTTTTTTTGAGGGGGATGGGGGTATCCGGCGATGTCCTGGTTGTATCGTATGGGTCTGTCCTGTGGGTCTTTGACTTCTTCTACAGATATGAACACCTTCGCCCGCGAATGGATTGTGTGCTTTTCGGAGAGGTCGAAGTGTACAAAGGTATGCTACGTTTGGTTCTATGAACCCGCCGCGGGTGCCTCGAATGCAATTGACGAAAGCCGAACGAGTAAGGCTTTGTGGTGTCCGTAGTCATGTGCACCACTGATCGTACCACTCCGAAGGCGCATTTGGCCATCGGTTCCTGGGTTGGAGAAGGCTCGACCTCGACAGTGTGTCTATCAGCTGTCTTCTTTGTGCTGTTCCTCGTGTAGCTCTGTGCTGTCCCTATAGCGGTCCCAAACTCTTTACGCTGTTCCTACACTGTCCCGAAATACCTTTTGCTGTACCTGCTGTACTGAACTTGTGTGCATTGTGCTACACAGTCTACATGTCCCTTCTCCCGTCCATTGCGTCGTCTGTGATTCCAACATCATTTTTCTTTTTCTACCATGACGTGTCTCATCATGCTGGTCTTTGGTACCGAGTGTACCGAAATCTCTACCTCTTCCCTAAGATCTTTAAGCGGTTCCCAGAATGCTTTCCGCTGGTCCTGCGCTGTTCGGAACAACCAATACAACAGCTGGTTTCTGTAGTGAGGCCACTGGGAGCCCGTGGAACTCGGTCCAAGCACGCGAGCCCCCTCCCCCCCGCCCCCCTCGCCTCCACTCCCGCGAGTTTTGAAGGATAGCGCAACAGAGTTGACCGCTCTTGAGGATGGCCAGTGTGAGACGAAACAGGGGGTAGTGCCACAGGGTGAAGGGCTGAGATGGACTGATAGTGGGCTGTGACTTAATGGTCGGATTGCCACCTACGAGCGCCGGTCGGGTTTGCCCTTGTGACGCGCTTGACAATCATCTGGCGTATTTGAAAGCCTGATTGGACCTGCCTGCATTTACACTCCATTGCATGGGCTCTTCGTGCACCCAGACCCCGGGCCATGTCGATCATGTTGATCATTTCCCCCGCTGCAGCGCTGAATCTGGCCATCGAAGAGGTCTACGTTGAAGTAATTCGCAAAGAATTCTTCAAAGGGGACTTGCTGTCTGAAGAGGCCCTGATCCGACATGACATTGTGGAGGGACCAATGGACGCTGGGGTGGTCCCCTTTAGTATCCCTCTGAAGGCTGTGAAGGTTGCCAGCCTTTGCCCTGCCCAGCGCACCCTGGTGGCACTTCAACCGGTCCCCTGTGTTTAGCAATAGCACGTTTATATCTATGCCCCATCCCAAGTGTAGTGGAGGAGGGGGTGGGGTGGGGCAAGTTTAGCAAGAGGTGGGGGAAAGGGGCTCCAAGGGACGCAAGGCCATTTCTTCGCTATGCGTGCCACAGAAAAGCTCCAAGGGCTGCTCGCTTATTTCTTCAGCATGCGTGCCACACATGCGCTCCTCCAGCGCCACCAGGGGAGGGGGGGGGTTCGCGCGCCAGCTGGAGGAAGGGGTTGGTAGGTTGCCTGAGAAAACTGCAATCAATAAAACGAACAATTTTACACAAAATGCCACATGTGCTCTGTGTTCCTGCTTGAAAACCTGGGATACTCCCCCCTTGGCCTTCGACCACTTTTTTTTGCGGGGGGTTTGCATCATGGACCGAGCCCCCCCCCCCCCCATGTGTGTGTGTGTGTGTGTGTGTCAGAAAGGCGCCTAGCCACATGACTCTTCCTGTTTTGTTGGCCTGATGAGGTGTTATGAAGCCAGAGCCTTGTGACTGCCTGCCTGTGCCCGTCCACATTGGTCGTCGGTTCGTTGGTTTCTCTCACAAAGTGTGTGTGTGTGCTTCAAGAGGAGAAGAGCAGTGTGTCAGATGACACTGTCCCCCTTTGGAAGACCGACGGGCACGAGGTATCATCGTTGCTGCTGGACGTACAGACCCAGGCATCGCGGCTGACAAGCGCTTTATGATGTGTACATGGGGCAGACATTGCCCCACATGTCTGCCTGGGCCTAACACAAAGCAACAACGGACGTACTGTGCTGTTCTACATCTCCATCAAGAGGCCCGCCCTTGGAACCCCCACTACCGGGGGGGGGGGTTTAGAATGGGACAAATTTGATGTGGATAAAATTTGGAAGCCCTACCTCGTACCAAATATTTCCTTTAATTTTAAGGATGCGATGTGCCAAAATGTGTGCACCAGGCATGGGCTGCAGGAGGCAACCATCCAGAGGCCACCAGGAAATAACAGCAGCCATCCAGAGCCCATCAGGAAATAACAGCAGCCATCCAGAGGCCACAAGGAAATAGCAGCCATCCACCAGGAAGTAACAGCAAGGGACCTGATACCAAAATTTTCCTTCATTTCTAAGGACCAGTTCCAAATATTCTCCCCCCTAATTTCAGCCCTCCCAAACCCCCCCCCCTCTCAAATTGTTCCCCTGGTGGCAGCAGGGGAGGGGGCTCCATTGACTGACTGCCCTTGGAGGCCCCTGTCCAAGAGGTGGGGCGTTTGGAAAAGGGGTCCCAAGCCAGCCCCCCCCCCCCTTTTTCAACTTCCCAAAGGCCCAAGACACAATCCCAAAGTCCCAAACCGTTCGGTGCCTTTTTGGGTATTCCCGGAGGAGTTTTCTGACGTCACGGTGTGGTCCGTCGCACAGGACTGGCCAGGACCCACCACCACATTGCCAACATAGCATCTGAATGATGTGGTCGATACTTCCCCCTTCCCTCGCCTTTCCCCACCCCCAGGGGCCAACAGAAGGAGCAAGCGGGCGATGGTGACACAGGCGACCTCAGGACCCTTGCAACAATCCCCCCTCATCCACATGCGAGGCCCAAGCACCTTAGAGGACCGCCAGGCCGGTGGCACAGGGTGCACACGGACTCCATGGGCAAATGCCTGAAAATGGCAGCGCACCCCGGATGTGTAGTTGGTCTGAGGCCCTGACGCTCCCTGACCCTGCCCGTGTCAAACCCCATCCCCCACCTACAACCTCTCCGAGGGTCGTAGCATTCGAGATTAAAAATTTCTTGCGGCTGTTGTTCAATTGAGGCAATTTTTGCCAAGGGGGGGGGCGTAAGGTTTTTCGCTCCTGAGCAAGTGGAAAGTTGCGTGTAGACCAAGCTCAACAACCCCCCCCCCCCCCGCCCTACAACTTTGGGTCACATATGACCCATAGCCGTTGTCCACGGCAAGCAAACATAATACAACTTTTGCGTCGGGAGGGAGATTGGTTCTTTTCTGTAGAAATTCAAGATCTGTTTTTCGAGTTCAGCCCGCAAATCGAAACTTTTTTGAATAATCCGCAACTCAAAACCGCTTCGGAGTTTTTCAGCTTTGGTCTTAGTTTGTGATCGTATCCACGCAATAATTAGGCTATCTTTCGGTTTAACCCGTGTGCGTGGGTGTGGAAGTGGGTTATAGGTGGGGGGGGGTTATAAGTATGTGGGGGTGTTATAGGTGGTGGGGGTGGGTATAAGTGTGTATGGGGGGGTGATAAGTGTGTGTGTGTGGGGGGGGGGGGGTTATAAGTTGGGGGGGGGGGGGGGTTATAAGTGTGTGTGTGGGGGGTATAAGTGGGGGGGGTTATAAGTGTGTGGAAGTGGGTTATAGGTTGGTGGGGTATAAGTCGGGGGTTTTATATGTGTGTGAGGGGAGTTTTCTCAGTGGGGGGGTTCATAGGTGTGTGGGGGGGGTTTTTTCAAGGGGGGGGGGGTTTTCCCATCCTCTCTTACCTTACCCCATTGATGGATCCGTCGACATCAATCCGTTTGGGGCCTCGGCCCCGGGGGGAGGGGTCTCTGGCGTTTCCTGTTGTATGTGAACTCAGTGACAGGTTGACTGATTGATCCGGTGAGGCCTGCATAGCGATGGTCTTGTACGTACCGCCGCGTCCTCACTGCAGTTCGCTTTTTCAGTGGTCCGTCCACTGGCATCTTTGCGTCCTTGTTGACAGAAAGGTACCTATGGTCTTATAGGCCACTGACGAGCCACATTTCTTTCTGCGCTTTGTGCTGATCGCGTCTTGTGCTCACGCACCATAGCCCAGAGTTCCTTCGGGGGTTATAAGTGTGTGGAAGTGGGTTATAGGTGGAGGGGGGTTTATAAGTGTGTGCGGGGGGTTTATAAGTGTGTGTGTGGGGGGGGGGGGGGGTTATAAGTGTGTGTGTGGGGGTTATAGGGGGGGGGGGGGGGGGTTGTAAGTGTTTGCAAGTGGGTTATAG